>OY294068.1:185079341-186561841 GCA_958510875.1 Endomychus coccineus | reverse complement strand
AAAAACATAATTTCTGTTCTACGTAAAATAATAATCTATATATGTACAATAAATCTGTATTTCTCTTATACATAATATCATACCATCTACAATGTTCAGTTTTTTACATGTAAAACTAATAATTAATAAAAAAAGATCACAAAATTGTCTGTAAAAATATTAAATATTTGAATTATCTTAAAAACAAAGTCTTAATACTTTTTCCTGTTAAAGCTTAAGGTAACAGCCAGCATATGAACAAATCAATGGTTTTGAATTTTTTCTGTTTAAACTTTAAATCATTTCAGTTCTGGAAAAACTGCATCCAATATAATTTCCGAGATTTCCTGGAACAAATCAAATTTCTCACTTTTTCAGGATTCACATTCATTTTTATCTATAGTCCAGTCAATAAGCTGGGGAAATAGGCCGACTTTCTAAAAATTTACCAGACGGTCGTATCGTATTTACCATTCACTCCTATACGCTAAATTAAGCCTATTCCCAACCCCCTTTTTAAGATAATTTTTAATTTAAAAAAAATGAAAATTAAGCCTCCAAAATTGTGATTATCGTTTTATACATAATAAAGTTTAACAATCGCGTACTTCGATCCGAAGCAGAAAAAAACGGGAAAATTCGAGGAAAACTGTGGAAAACCTTAAAAGAAAATCTCTCCACGTCATAAAATTATCGTGTGATAGGACCCTATACGTTTTTTATTTGGGCGCTGATCAAAATAGTTCAAAAATATTAATTTCCGGAAAAACGCGGAAAATTTTATTATGAATTCTCCTTTTTTTGAATGTAATTCTTTGAGTGTCGTGTTGCTTTACGTTTTATGTTTTGGATGTCCATGTTAAATTACAACCCCCATATAAAAACAATAATTATGATAATAGAGCATGGACATAAATTCCTATATAACAGCCCCCGAAATTGGCCCCAAAATATATTTTCGAATGTTCCATGCCACCAATGAATATTTTGAAGAAATAATACTTTCTACTCACATAAAATAATTGTCGATTCATATTTTGCTCCTGTAAAATGGTGAATATTTTCATGGCACCATTTTTAGCTGCTGTAGTTCCGACTAGCGTCGTAAGCAGTTCCGGTACATTATTGACAAACAACTCTTTGGCCCGTTTCCTGGTCTCGACCTTTTCTTTCACACTTCTATCCGGATTGACGGGCGCCAAAGTCCCGCCGGGCCAGAAGTTCTTCAAGAAAACCGTGATGTAATAGTGCAACATCTGTTCCGAAAACCACCAGGTTATTATCTCGTGAATCTGTCGATTTATGTTGCGACCATAACTCAGTTGTACGAAACCGATGAGGGTTTTGCGTAAGTACTTGAAAACGCCGCGCATATCGAATATTTCGCTGAGCAACGAATATAGCGGTTCGGCTATCGTGTCTTTGGTGTCGTCGAACATTTTGCCGTTGGTTTTACCGAAATCGGCAATCTCCGTGGCGCCCATAGAATCTAAACATTGTGATATGTCTTCTTCGTCACTTTCTCTTAGCAAGGAAGCGCTGCTGTCTTTACTATGTTCGCTTCCACTGAAAAAGAAAGATGAATCTGAATTATAATGAATTGAATGTGGGTACCGGGAAAGTTTCCTTCATGAATGAGATTGACTCGAACCACGGTCGTATATACAGGTCTGGAAAATCTATGTTTGACATGAGACTCTTAAATGTCGCCAAACTCGTAGTCCCTCGCTCAGCCACCAGCTGGCGCATGGATCGAAGTATGTTGTCAGGATATCAGGATTAGGCGCCATATCGTTCAAACACGGTCGTATACGTGCCAGAGAACATTCCTCGACTCATGCGCCACCCTTTTGGTACTATGCAACAGATGACGCTTAGCGGACTCACTTCTCACATTCCAGATATTTTCGTTAAATCCAAATCCATCATAGAACATTTTTCCCGAAGTTTTGACCATGTCACTCCCCTTGATTTGACTTGTCAAAGAGCTCATAACAATCAGTTCTTCACTCACTTCAAAATTTTGGGTTACACCTCATAAAAATATTAAGAGTTGAGCAGTGGAACTTATATCTGTAGATTCGTCGAGTGCTATAGAAAAACACTCGAAACTTTTCGATTTCGTAGCTAATTGCTCTTCTATATTAGCTGCTAATGCGGTGATTCTTCTTTGAACAGTCATCCGATTTAACTGACTTTTCTCAAACTTCTTCGCATTTTCCGGACACATTTTTTTGCGGCGATATGTAAACATTGCTTAACAAACTCACCATATCTTTAAAAGGCCGACAAGTTTCGCTATTACTCGAGATATTTCAAAGCTAACTTCAGTAGCTGTTTCAGCATCTTGAATTGGTTTTGTAAACATAGCTTGCTGGCCTATTAGCTCCCGTTGTAAAGTGTCCCTTTTAGTTTAGTGATATTATATTGTTACGTAGGTAGATGCACAGGTCGAACGATGGAATATTTATCCGTCACAGATTACAGTTCAATCAGTATAACGTTCGCTCGTCCGTAGTTAAAGCTTAACTGCCCCGGTAGCAGGCGATGCGTCGTATTTATAAGAGTTGCCATTTTCAGCTAATTGGAACCCTTTTTGTTAGAAGACGGAAATCCCTATTTTCAATTAACTATCAATTTCAATAAATAAAACAAATTGAAATCAGAAAAATATATAAGAACCTAATCATTGTAACAGATATTTAGGCGCGAAGACAGGATGGACGTCAAGTTGCATTCGAGCCTTCCACAACCCTTGATTAAACATAGACTAGAGAGCACTTACCTTTTGAAGAGAGTAGAAAACGAAAATCTCGATTTCTTCGGGCTAGGTGTTGAATGCTTCAAATGTTCAGAGCTGGGACTCAAAAAAGAATATATAGCCTCGCTTTGATTCAGTCTATCGTCTCGTAATACAAACTGAAAATTAATTGTTATAGGTCAGTGTAAGAGTCGCCTTGAAATTACCAAAACTGTAACTCAAATATCATTGGAGACCTTGACGAAAAACGAACCAATTGTAAGCACCTATTCTATGACATAAAGGGTATCCGCGATTAAGATGGTCAAAATGCCCCCCTCCGCGAAATCTAAAATCCGAGTTATTACCTGTTTTGCCCCCCCCCCGCAGACCCCCGTGAAGGAGAAAAAAAAATAGTTTCCACGAAAACAAAATGCGTAGAATACGTTGGAGTATACATCATTAAATTTGCTAGAAAGAAACACTATATCCTCCATTGAAGAATTGGGTGAAATGTAGGCTGTTACTATTAGACAACGTTGTTCATTAATAATGCTTTCTGCGGTACAAATATCTCCACACGCTTCAGTCACTGCTGAAAGAACGCGCATGCGTGTGTCGATTTCCGCGTGACGATTTCGTCTAGTGGGATGCCTCTGTAAAAACGTATTCTACGTTAAAAAAAAAATTCTCATCGTCACGTATACGCAAAATTTTATGCCTCGTGCAAAAGTATGGGTATCAATGGTCACTTTCATCACAAGTCTATCTAAGGCTCCAAAAACGTGTTTAAAACTTTAAAATCGATTTTATAGCACCAAATCAAGTGGTACACCAAAGTTCGATTCATCATCGTATTCCTGAGTAAAAAACATACAAAAACTATACGTACATGATTTAGATAGGAGTGGTGGTCTGGTGGTTCACATGCAAAAAGCGATTTTTTATGTTTTTTACTCTTTTTTTATTTAAATAAAGGCATATATTAATCCAAAATTATTACTTATATTAGCCAGGGATGCTGCACCTCTGATATATAAACATTTTGATATTTTTTTCGTTTTTTTACTTGCAAAATTCACTAATTTATTGGATTTCTAACCAACCAGTACGTGACATTACCGTTAAGAAACGTAATTTTTTTTTCAATATAAGCAGAATATTTATTGGCAATAATTGATAATTGGTTTCTCTCTGAATTGAAAGTTGCCATCTTGAAATTTCTATGCTTCGATAAAAAATATTGAATTTTTTTTCCAATTTATCGACCATACCACCCCAGGAAACATGTTAATTTGACAGTTCAAAACAGGTAATAACTCCGATTTTAGATTTAGCGGAGGGGGGCATTTTGACCATCTTAATGGGGAATACCCTTTGGAAGAAGTAGTACCTCAGCCAATTATAAAAAGGCGCATGTTCGAAAAGAAAAACATTCTATTTTGCAAGCAATAATCTCCACTTCATTTGGCAGGTTGTTCCATTCCCGCTACCCCCCTACACATAGAAATATGAGAATGATCTAACTTCCACTTACATTAAGATACTTTTGAATTTGCTGTTTAGCCTTTTCCAAAGACGCTCTGTCCGTTTTACCGAACAAAAATTTGAACGTGTTCGAAGGCAAGTCCAGACTACGTATTTCCGTACAAAGCGGTCTCAATTTCCGGTGTAACTCTTGAAACTGGGCCAGACTCCGACAAACCACCCATCCCGTGCTGATATCTTCGTCCCCTTCGACCGTGTCGCTCTCCAACATATGAACCACTAGCACGAATTGTGGCGGTTCTTTTTCGTCGGAAACCTATTACAAAATTGGCGATAATTTATAAACAATGTTGAACTGTATTGAACTAACCTCGGCACTTTGCACAACGGCACTCCACTTTCCCAAATTTTCTCCCCAAATTTCAGTTCTGCTTATGTGAGCTTCTATCTGCCTTTGTTCGCCTTGCAACCATTCCACTTCCTTTTCCAATATGCGCAACACTTTCGACTCAGGTTTCAATGACGAACGAAGAGCTAGTAGAGCCTAGAGTAAAAAAGTAGAGGGTTTCTTCAAGGTACCACATTCGGACCCTATTATTATTACAATGAAAACTATACAGTAGGTTACCTGTGATTTGTTATTACATCTTTCTTGCATCTGATCCAATTTACGTCGGGCGTAATTGGAATAATCCCCGACGTTCAGACTAGATTCTGGAATGACGGATTCGGTAGACTTCTCGTCTAACGCATGACTAGAATCTATGTCGGATATGTCCGCTTGTTCCATGGCTCGCAACATCTCTTTGTAATGATCGCTTATTAGAAAAGGTTGATAATATTTATCTTCTATTGTTTGTACTACTTGGCCTTGTACTTCATAGAATACTTCAGGTCCCTTATCACCTAATAAAAATAAAAAATGGTGGGCGTCTTCGATTTTGCTCAAGCTTGGTATACTTATTCTTTATCATGGGACGATAAATTTTAAAGTTTATTCCGAAAAAAAGTCAAAAAAGTTATTTCTCATGAATAATTTGCTTTTACAGAAATTTTGTTTAAGACCATATATTCGATGGAAAATTCTTCAAGGAATTCAATGCCGTTGGATTTTTTCATTAGCTGGTCACGCATGCGAAGAAAACGTAAAAAACTGATTTCTTTTTTCAATTCGTATCACAAAACCCTATGCTTCGATTTTGATGAAAATTTCAGAGAAGGTAGTTGAAACTTCATTCTTCACTCCATTACGACTAAAATGGTCGGACTGATTTTTCTACCGGTTTTCTATGAAAAATGCCAAAAAATCGAATTTCGTTAACCACTTATTGCAGATTTTAACGTTTTTCTGCTCGTGCGCTAACAGTAATTGTAAATCTGATATAAAATATGAATTCTTCGGAAAATGTCCGATCGATTGCCATATTTTCAACAGGTTTTAACCAACTATACTGTGCAAGCAAAAATTTAATGACAACTAACGAAAAAAAGTAAAGAGCCTTTTTTGTTGTAAATTGAAGAAGGAGAGAAATAATTTTTGCTTCTAAAAAAATCAGTGGCGTACCATATTTTTTATGAAAAATAGCTGAAGATGTGTCTGTAAGCATGCCACTGGTGGAAGTAAAATAATATTTTTTACGTAAAAAGATGTATTCAAATTATCTATTCAAAATTTCATTTAAATATCTAAAGTAGTTTTAAAAATATTATTAAATCTGAATTTTTTTATAAAAATTTTGACATGCTGAATCTTTGTAACGAAGCATTTTTCAAATACAGTTTATAGTACCGGGATATCAAAAATTATCTTGGTCAAGGGTGGTTGTAGAATCTAAAACGTGCGTCTTACTTTGCGTTATCAAAACTTGTGTCAAATTAATTAATTTGAAGTTTCTAAAAGTGAGAAATTTCGCAATTTTATACGAATGTTATAACACTCTAGTGCTTCAGACTCCGGGATTTTCACGTGTCCTATCGAAATTAGAAGGTTCGAATTGTATAAAAACACAATTGCATGAACGCCAGACGTCCTATGTAATTAGCTACGAACGTAATCATTTTGACATATGCCTCGAGGAGCTCGCTACGCGTCAGTTAGAGTTTATACTTTTTACCTCGATCTTCTTAATTCGGGGCCGTTTTATGCCCCGTGCAGCCGGCGCCAGTTGTAATAAAGTGTTTTCGGCTATAGGCCATTAGCTTTTAACCGCTTTTGGGTATATTTTAGTAGCTAGAAGATTTCCTTTGGTACGTCCCACGTTAGACACGCGTAGCTGAGACCTGAGAGTACCTGCTTCTATTTTGATTAAATTTTCCTATTTAAACCCTTGACCAAGATAATTTTTAATTTATAGTTCATTATTGTTTTACAACTGAAATAAATAGGTATGAAATTTGTAGGTTGTTGATGATGTTAGTGTGCCCTGAGTGCTTCTTATAGGTTAGTTAAATGTTTCAATAGGGTTGATCATACATTTTAAACCTTATACATGATTTGACCAGAATCATCGATTTTTGAACGTATATTGTCAGGACATAACTGCAAGGAATAGTTTATCTTTCTTTCTTTGAAATCAAAAACAAAAGCAATCTGTTAAAGTGGATATTCGTAGTGACCAAGACTTACCCAATAAGAACGCTTCCATTCTTTTTCTTGTATTTTTGTCCACCTTAATTTCAGTGGTTGGATTTCTTATAAATGTATAAAATATCTCAGCACCAAGCTGATGCCAATTTTTGCGTTGTGATAACCTCAATTCTTCTACTGCAGACCAATACCTGACCAGATCTTGACTAGCTAAAGTATCCAAAAATTGGGATAAAAATTTCCTGCCTAATATGTGATCCAAAATGCCTCTCAGTGACAACACCTAAGAGTGAAATATAATTTTAAACAACAAATTTTACTACAAATGGTAACTAACTCACTTTGTTTTTCTCATCATTAAATTGATACCTAAGTTCCCATCCTAATTCGACTAGCTGCTTTTCACATTCTTTTTTGGCAAAGGTCAATTGAGTTATATATTTCTTCAGTTTTTTTGCCGCAAGAATGTCAGCTTTGTTGATTCCCGCGGATGAATGTGTTATTTTATCGTTGTCTACATCAACACCTTTAGCACGGTTTAAATTTTGTATGGTTGTAGCTTGCATTAATTTATTTACAATATTATACCTATAAAATTCAAAATTCATTACCAAATGACAAGCTGATTGGTAGCCAACATTACCTGATAGAAGTTAAAGCTTTGACATCGTCCGATTTGTGAATTTTCTTCAAGAAATCTTCAAAACTACCTGAATACTCAAATGCTTTGACGTGAACTTGCGATGCAATTTCTTGCGTCTCAATATAAGTAATGATATTCCGATTGATAAAATCTGGATCGGTTATATTGTCAATAGTAGGCTGAAAGACTATACTTAATGTGAATAAACGTATTATTCTTTTGAAATAGCGTTTGTTAAACATTGAAAAAGAAATGAAAATCATGTTCAAAAATAACATTCTTGGTGACAAGAAAAATAGTATTATTCCTTTTGTATTGAAGATATAAATTTCAAACTTAGACATAACATTTCAGTCATAAGGAACTATCGTTTTGGCTCCAAGAACAAACATTCACTTATGACAAATCTCTTTATAGTCCAAGCAATAGACAGAAGTGCGTGATACCTAGAAAAAAAAAATGAGCGTATAGGAAATTAAATTTAAAGGTGAGTTTCTGTTTCATGCAACTCGATCTGAAGTGGCGAACATAACCTAAAAAATTGGCAAAGTTGCAAAAAGCGGTTTTTCTCGAATAAGTAAAAAACTATAACTCGGATCGAAAAAAATTAAATGAGAAAGGTATCGAATAGATTTATCGATTTGCTTCCATGATAATTATCGATATATTTGTCATACTTTTCGAGTTATATTGAAAAAACCGTTAAAACTCGAGGTATCGAGAAGTCGTTAACTATTACGTTTCCATACTTGTTATTTCCTGTACGTATAGCCCATGGCAAGCTTAGAAAGATATTTTTTTTTTAATTTAATTTGTTAATAATCTTTTGAAATATATAGACTTTTCGAAATACAGCTGCTCTCATGAATTGGCTAGATCTTCTCAGCGGATAATCCTAGAGTAACTATTTGGGGCTTATTTTCTTCTTGAAGAGTTTTTCTATAATGCTATTAAAGAAATATAGCGATTTTCCGAATTTTAAGAATGAAAAAATGATTTTGAAAAAATTGCAATTTTTGAACATTATTCTTTCAGATAAGTCTTACAATTTTTACTTTAGGGAAATGTCTTCAACGGAAATCGATTCCTGACATTTTTTTACGAATTATCAAACAAAAATGTCTGATCTACGACCTTTTAGATCAGAGATAATTTTTTTATTTCAAAAAAATCTGTAAGACGCAATAAACATTTTACTGAAGTGTGCGTTATTGATGTTAATGTTAAATACCTACATTTACAATAAAAAAACCTAGGATATGTTTTATTGATTTAAAGTATTAGAAATTGAATAACAAAGTGAAGCGTACGCGGCTGCCGGAGCGTGCGACGAAGTGGGAGAAACTGATTTCTTGCGTTCAAAGTGGATTGTGCTTGCAAAATTTTCAATATCTCGGCTTTTGGATCACGTACAAAAATCCTTTTGTACTTAATCTGGGGAATATCGTTTTTTGCTTAGTGAATCATACTGACGTTACGCTTGTTGTGCGACACTTGTGAAAACTAATATAAGACTGCTGTATAACGCTACTTTGATTGTAAGGATTTTATAATAATTTTGTAAGTAAATGAAATTTCAAACTTGTCTTAATATGTTGCATTTATTTAACTTTGTATCATAAAAAATTATTTACTGAAATGATTAAATAATTGTTAAAGAGATCCGCAAGCATAACGTCAATATGATTCACTAAGCAAGAAATTAGGTATTACAAAGAAAATACTGTTTTGATGATAAATAATAATTTAAATGACGTAACAGTAAAACATATTAGAGATGTAAAAAAATATTTCCGAGTCAATTTTGCTTCTAAGGCGAAAATATATATGATATTCGTGTTTATCTCGAGTTTTGTACGTGATTCAAAAGCCGAGATATTGAAGATTTTGCAATCGCAAGCCATTTTGAACGCATGAATCAGTTTCCCCCACTCCACCGCACGCTCCGGCAGCCGCGTACGCTTCACTTTGTTACTCAATTTCTAATACTGTCAATCAATAAAACATATCCTAGTATTTTTTTATTGAAAATGTAGGTATTTAACATTACCATCCATAAAGCACACTTCTGTAAAAAGTTTATTGCGTCTTACAGATTATTTTGAAATAAAAAAAATTATTTCTGGTCCAGAAGGTCGTAGATGAAAAATGTTTTTGGTGATTTCAGGAATCGATTTCAAAGACATTTCCCTAAAATAAAAATTGTGGAACTTACCTGAAAAAAACATGTTCAAAAAAGTGCAGTTTTTCAGAGTCATTTTTCTCGCCTCAAAATTCGAAAAATCGCTATATTTCTTAAATGACATTATAGCACAACACTTCAAGAAGAAAATAAGCCCGGAATCGTTATTTTAGGACCATCCGTTGAGAAGATCTAGATCAATTTATGAGAGCGCCTTTTTTTCGAAAAATAGATATATCTCGAAAAATTATCGATATTTTAAATTAAAAAAAAAATATCTTTCTAAACTTGCTATGGACTATACATACAGCAAATAACAAGGATGGAAACGTAACAGTTAACGATTTCCCGATACCCCGATTTTTAACGGTTTTTTCAATAAAACTCGAAAAGTATGAAAGATATCGATAATTATCATGGAAGCAAATCGATAGATCTATTTAATGCCTACAACTTTCTCATTTAACTTTCATCGATCTGAGCTATAGTTTTTTACTTATTCAAGAAAAACCGCTTTTTGCCACTTCGCCAATTTTTTAGGTTATGTTCTCCATTTCGGATCGAGTTGCATGAAACAGTAACTCAGTTTTAAATTTAATTTCCTATACGCTCTATTTTTTTTTTCCAGGTATTAATTTCTGAAAATTTAACATTAGACCATCATCTATTGCTTGAACTAGTCTCAAAACAAATTTCAAAGATCTCTGTATATATTTGAATGTCACAAGTTTCTCCCAAAGCTGGTGGAGCACCAATTGTTTTGCAAATCAATGAGAAGCATGGCTTCGACAAATACATGCTATGACTATGGTAATAAGATAAATATATATTTTTTAATGGATGAAACAATAGACAATCATTTATTGCATGCTATCAACCATGAATGACCATCACTAAAGATTATTCTAATAAGTGATTGATTACTATTTTTGAATAAGTAACTAAAGAAAAAACAACCAGTGCAACAGTTTAACACATACCTTTGCAGGCTAATACCTCTCTGATGAAGTATTTTGAAGGTGACAGAGAATATGTTCTGGGTAATAGAAACATAATTAATATTTCACTAAAGCTTCTCAAAATTTCAAGTTCCTTTCCTTGCGTGGTGATATGTGGTGACAATGTGAAAATAGGTGTAGGAATTGAGCCAACTCTATAAAATTTGCAAATTTCTAAAATTCATAGATAGTGAATTATTGTGCACTTACTCCAAAGTTTTAGCCTCTCTAATTTTCTCAAAATGCATGGTTATTTTAGAAACAATATCACATGCTATTAACTTGGAATGATCGATTCTGGATAATCTTTCTCGAAGAAGTAGTGCTGCATTCCACATATCTTCCCTGAAAATTGTTCAAAATTAACATTGGAGACCATTGAAATTTCATAATGCTTGCCTTATATTTTCGCATAAATCTCCAGGTTCATATGATAAGTCTTTCAAATAAAAAAGTATGTAGTCTCTAATAACAAAATCTAAAACTTGTTTCAATAAACTATCAACAGTCTTACTAACAATGATTTGCAAATTTGCTTGAGGGGTTTTCACTGTTTGAGAGTCATCGTAATTATGCTAAAAATGTATATGTCAAAGATTGTTATGTTCATTTGTATACACCCACCATAAGCTTATTCCGAAACTGTTCCATACTCTTAAATAATTGCTCTGCACCAACCGTTGTTTTATGAGTAGGTGATAGAACCAAGTGACCCCAAATTACTGTAAAAACTCCCAATAATATGGTCAGTAGTGTTAGTAATCCAAGCAAAATGAAAGAGAGGCATGTCGGATATATTATTACTATTCCAGTGCATGCAACAGTAATAGTGACAGCATATGCTTTCCAGTGCATCCTGTAAATATGCAACTTAATGCAAATCACCACCAAAACTACTTCATAAGCAATCTACAGGAGTAAAACATAACCTTTGAGAAAGAAATCAAAACAATAATGTTAACACTCACATATCACTCAATGATTCATATTAATGTGATTAAGTATCATTTTCCTAATCAAGAACCGATAACCGTTCAATAACAGTACTAATTCATATCAAACAATATGAAGATAATAAGTAAATTGGTATCTAATGGTTTTGACACCTGTTTCCAATTAAGTAAACAACCTTAATATCATTATCATCCTGTCAACAATAAAATCACCGGATACTCAAGGTTAAATACAGAGAACGAAAGTTATTAGTTAATTACATAGAATATTAAGGGAAAAGAAGTTTCCTGTATTCATATACAACTGTCATCTATTGATCGAAGGTTTAAGATAAAAGCTAAAGTAAATTTCGAAAATTGCTTAGAATATTTCCTAATTTTACTGAATGTTTTGAGCATCACTATTTCACTACTATTAGAAGCTTTCGATCCTGAACACGGCAGTTTACAAATTGCACGATAAGAAACGTTATGATAAAATGTTACTAATGAATAGAATGCGTGAATTCTATGAAGAAGCACCTTCTAAAACATATGCATTATAACCGAAGGGTCTGATTAAATATCAATCTGTTATAAATATTCATTTATTTATAATATTACATGAACAAGTAAACTGGAATCATAAATATCGGAATTTCGCTTCCATAACCATAATCTAACGTTCATCTTCCCTCAGAGGAACCATCACTCTCTGTCGTTTTTTTCTGACTGTAAAGAAAATCAAAATTTTCAACATAATAATGACACTCACGCAAGCTGCTGAAATGAGTCCAATTGTCAGAGGTGATAGAGTATTAAACATTACCCAGTTCGAAACTTCCTCACAATCTTGCCAATTCGTCCACGTATTATTCCACTTTGCAGGGTCGGCGTTGGGGTCTCGTGGTATATTCCTTGGAGTAAGAACTGTCCTATTGATTTTTGAGAGACTTTCTTCGAAACTTTTCACAACTTCTGGGTATACCGACGCTAAATTGGAACTTTCACAGGGATCATCAATGACGTCAAACAAGCAAGGTACTTCGAGGGGATAACACCTAGAGCTGTTATTCGATTCAGTGGTATTAATTTCTTTACATTTAACTTCTGCAGCATTTCTTAGTTTAATTATACTTTCTTTATTCAATAATTGGACCCTGTAGTTGTTATTATTCCGATGGAAATCAACATTTTCGTTCTTCTCTCGTATTTGTTGATGAGTTAAAACTGCCGCTAACGCAGTAGCTGTGGCAGATCGAAGGACCAAACTTTCGTCGTAGGAATATTTATTTGATCTGCCGGTAGAACCGTACCAACCGTCTTTTTTTCCATGTGTCGTGGATCCATACAAGTATTTCCACTTTCCTTCACGTAGTGACGTATAATTGTAGAGCCTCAAATCGTCAATGTTGTGCACTATGCTAGTACGTGCTCCAGTTGCATTATCTGATATCGATTTCCACATATCAATCCCATCGAGATTCACCAATTCATCCTTATCTAGACCTGAAATAGAGATAAGGAACAAATAAGTAGGTATCAACTTGTTCAATTTCGTCGTCTATAAGTATTATAAAAAATTAGATATAGTACAGGTAGATTTAATGTGCTCTCAATTGAAAGTTCGTCGAACAGATTTTTGATTGGTAATTTCGGACAAATTGTGAAAGCAATTTTATCAAATTTAATTTCGTAACTTTGTATCTGAAAGTAGTGTAGGGAAAATATAGCATGATATTTAAGTTATTATATTCATGCTGAATATGTATATATTATTTAGAACAATTATTATTGATACACTAAGCAGTACGTCACCCGTGACAAGAGGGGCGAACGTTACCTTTCAGGTAACACTTACATTGATAGATATAGATGTCTCGATATTCTACCAAGAACGACATGGTACAATCCTGTCACGGGTACTATTGACTTAGTGATGTTTCTTATTGTGTATCAGTGAATAAACCACCTTACCACAACGTCATCTTTTATTCTGCGGTGTCCACGCAGATATCCCAACCTCATATAATCAAAAACCACCAAATGGCGATCCTGCAAACTGCTTCGAGATGCGGAATTAGGCCGGAAACTGGAGGCAAGTTCTGTGAAGCTAGGAGAATCTTCGAGTAAGGAAATGTACTAATATACTTAACAAAATGGGTGGTTCTCAATCCAAAACGACGGAAGTTGTTATCAATTCAGCGGACTATCCCGGAATTATAGCCTTTGTTGGAGTAATTCTCATACTTGCAATATTGGGATATGAAAGGTGCAAGAAAAGGATACAGGCTAAACACTCAAGAAAGATTCATAGAAGTATGGCACTTCTTGATGCAACAGGCACATCGGAACGTGTTTAAGAATCAGTGACGGTCCAGCTGAGATTGGGAAGGACGAAAGGAGCATTCACGGACGAGGTCTAGGACGTCAGCAGTTCGCCGACCCGACCCAAGATTGAGCGCGATGGTTCAACGCCACGAAAGTCCCGAATCAGCAGAAAGTATCAACCGGTATGTTCACCATTTAATGAATAATGTTTAATTGTTTCATAATTTTGATGACATTGATATTCGTAATTAGAATAGAAATTGTAGCAATGTTTCGCAAATTTGTGCTATGAAAAACAATTTAAGTTCAATGAATTAACAAAATGTTGTATTTAATAGGTCACTTTATATAATAATTTATATATATTTATTATCTAACCTCTACTCATAGGCACTAGAAAAAATTATTCATGTAATTACCTAAATATTTTATTTCATTGGGACCTATATTTCATTGGCTATCGGTTTATGTATTAATTTTTTTGGGTTTGGTATTTGGTTTATTTATTCACATATGTTTATCAAATTGAGGTAAATGCCGCTATTGCCGGAAGTTGCTCAAATAAGGGTACAACTAGGCGAGATCAGAGCCGTAATTGTTAAATGTAACATAGAAAGGCGAGTAAATCATAATAAGGCAGTTGAAGCTAAATTATATTATCAAACTATAAAGGAATTTGAGGATAAGGTACGAAAAGGTGAGATTATTGTTAAAAAGGAAGATATTCCGATTTTCCAAGAGTCTTTGGAGGCAATTGATAAATTGTATTTGGAAATTGTTAATTTAACGAAGAAAGGGAAAGTGGAAACTGATACCGAAATTACAGATCAGTTTTTAATTAAGATGTCGCGGTTCGATTATAGAACAGCAGTAGAGTTATTACCAAAATTTGATGGTAAAGATGAGACGACAGAGCAACTCATCAACGCAATTGAGTTTTACGAACAAGATTTGACTCAAGCTGTGGACAAACAACGGCTGATCGATTTTGTCTTAAAAACAAGATTGACCACCAGCGCGTTGGCACAGATTAACAGACAATATAATGTTGTGGGGGTTTTGGTGCGTGATATGCGTATGCATTTAATACCTAAAAAATCACACGCGGCTTTGGAAGAGAAGTTGTCAAGAACAAAACAAGGATCCAGGACAGTTGAAGAATTTGGAAAAGACGTACAGGAACTCTTCCGCAACTTGACAATCTCCCAGGCCAATGACGACGACAATGCATATGCGATCTTGCAGCCACTCAATGAGAAAACTGCAATAAGGAAATTTACTTCGGGCTTGAATAACCAGTCCTTAAGTATAATTCTAGCTGCAAGAAATCCAACATCCCTAAAAGAAGCGATAAAAGTAGCGCAAGATAATGAAAGTCTAACGAAAACGCCTGAAATAAATGCCATGGGAAAAAGCCGTAACGACAATGATGGAGGATATCATAAATATAGAGGCGAAATTTCGAATAGGAGAGAATTCAGAAATAATTATAGAGGCCGTTCTAACAGAGGAATATATCAAAATCAAAATTACCGAAATAACTACAACCACAACTACGGGAATAATTATACAAAACAAGCTAATAATTACAACCAAGAGAGTAAGAACTGTAGTAATTATAAACGTGGACAGTATAGGGGTTACAATAACCACGGTCGAGGACAGTTTAAGAATTTAGCTCGAAATACGCAAAATAGAGGGTATCAAGGCAATGTGTATTGTGCGCAAGGAGATGAAAGTAAGAATGTTGAGGATGAAAGTTCACTGCAGCAGTTTTTTCGAGAGAACTGAGCGTGATTGTATATATGAATGTATTGGTATGAATCGAGTGTATTTCAATGTAAATGGAAAGAATGTAACATTTTTAGTGGATACAGGTGCATCCTTGTGTGCTTTAAAGTATGAAAGATTACCAAAAGACGTGTGTATGACAGAGAATAAATTGAAAATTAAAGGAATAGGAGGTATGTTAGTAGCAGAAGGATGTGTTGATTTAAATTTGGAAGCGAATGCACAAATGTTTAATGAACGATTTTATGTGTTTAAAAATTTAGCTTGCGATGCTGACGGAATAATCGGTCAGAATTTTTTAATTAAGTATTGTGGATTAATAAATTTTGAACTTAGTACACTCAGTTTGAAAAATGAAGTTGGATCAACAAAATTAAGTTTATATACATCTGGTAACAGCCAGTTGATGATTATTCCGCCTAGGTGTGAAAGAATTCAATATGTAGAGACAAAGTTAAGGGATGACTGTGTAATAATAGCGAGAGAGTTATGTGAGGGAGTTTTTATGGCAGGATTGATTGTGAAGCCAAAAAACGGAATGATTCCAGTGAGAATTTTAAATACAAGAGATGAGTCAGTAAGTTTAGAAAGTTGTATTCCAGAAATTCACAGTACAAATGAATATGATTGTTTCGAATTTGAGAAAGTGGACAAAAATGTAGAACGAGTGAAAAGAATGTTTGCGGAAATTGATTGGAAGGATATGATATTAGAAGAGAAGATCCCTATTGAGAACATCTGCGCCAAATACGCAGATATCTTTCACATACCAGGAGATAAGCTGACAACTACAAATCTAGGTCAACAAGAGATTAAAATTAAACCTGAAGCCAAGCCAGTTTATAAAAAACCATATCGTATACCGCACGCTCAAAAGGCAGAGATAGAGAAACAAATAGGAGAAATGCTGGAAAATGACATCATTGAGGAAGCCGAAAGTGCTTGGTCATCACCGTTGTTGATTGTTCCCAAGAAAATAGGTCAAGACGGAAAGAAACGATGGCGTGTCGTAATTGATTATCGTCACCTGAACCTTAATATTGTCGATGATAAATTCCCATTACCAAATATAACTGAAATTCTAGAATCAGTGTCAGGCTCAATGTATTTCACACATTTGGACCTTGCTCAAGGGTACTATCATTTCGAACTAGAACCAGGAAGTAGGCCGTGTACCGCTTTTACATCAGGTCGCGGAATGTTTCAAATGAAGAGGCTACCAATGGGCCTAAAGATTAGCCCTCCAAGTTTTTCTCGAATAATGACAATAGCCATGGCAGGTCTCAATTATGAAAGATGTTTTGTATATTTAGACGATCTGATTGTGTTTGGAAGAAATCTGAGAGATCACAATGCTAATCTGATCAAAGTGTTTGAGAGGTTAAGGAAAGTCAACTTGAAACTGAATCCTTCAAAGTGCGAATTTTTAAAAAAGGATATCTTATATTTGGGGCATGTTATAACATCAGAGGGCATCCTACCTGATTCGAGCAAAATAGCAGCCTTGCATAATTATCCGGAGCCAAAGTCGGCGGATGAGGTTAAGAGGTTTGTTGCGTTCGCTAACTATTATAGAAAATTTATCCCAAATTTCGCGAAGCGAACTTGGTGTTTAACTCAACTGACCCGGAAAAACGCAGCATTTATTTGGACGAATAATTGCCAAATATCATTTGAAACAATAAAAAAGGCTTTGATGTCCCCACCAGTACTAGATTTTCCAGATTTTTCTGCTGAGAACCAGTTCATCGTACACACTGATGCGTCAGGAAAAGCTTTGGGTGCAGTACTATCTAATGGAAATGGAAAACCGATTGCCTATGCCAGTAGAACACTTAACAAGGCAGAAAGTAACTATGCCACAATAGAAAAAGAGTTACTAGCGATAGTATGGGCAACACGACATTTTCGGCCGTATTTATTTGGTAAGCGATTCAAGATCATGACAGATCACAGGCCGTTGATTTTTCTTTTCACACACAACAATCCCTCAAGCCGTCTGACAAAGTTTAGGTTATGCTTAGAGGAATACGATTTCGACATTGAATACATTAAAGGTTCTGACAACGTAATAGCTGATGCCTTGTCTCGAATTTCGATTGAAGAGCTTAAGAGCATAAATCAACACAGCATAGCAGTTGTTACAAGGGCACAAACAATAACTAAAGAGAAAGAGGAAATAGAAACTAAAGTGAGGGATAATAATCAGGTTATCGAACGAAATTCGGGTGCGCAACCGAAAATCGTTGAGATCCTTAAAAAACCCAAACAATGTACGCAACTAACAATAATGAATAAGAAATTGAAGAATAAACTAATGAAAAACGATGATAGAGTAGCTACTGAAGATGAAAAGTTAATATACATGCCCTCTATGAAAACGATCTTTATCGATCCAGATGATCTGGCAGCAAAACCGCTACGCCGTTTGTTGGGACATTTGGAAACATTGTGTGATGAAATCGACATAGAAGAGGTAGTAATAATGAAAGAAGATAGCAATATTGCATTTTTGAAATCGTTGGCCAACGAACTTAATAAAAATGAATATAAAAATTATGATGTACCTAGGATATGCATCGTTAATAAAAGAAAATGTATTGAGGATAAAGAAATGCGTACAGTTATTCTAAATGATTTCCATCTATTGCCGTCGAGTGGACATGCAGGTATTAGGAGAATGACAAAAAAAATACAGAAATATTATTTTTGGCCAGGCATGACTAACGACATTTACAAATATGTAGCGAGGTGTGACCAATGTCAGCGGAATAAACACGATAGACATACAAGACAACCTCTAGTAGTCACAACAACTGCGGATCGAGCATTTAGAAAAGTATTTCTAGACATTGTTGGACCACTAGACAAAGACAATGATGATTTTACATACATACTGACGTTGCAGTGTGATTTAACTAAATTCATAGAGGTTTATCCACTTAAATCAAAGGAGGCCAATGTTGTAGCTAGAACATTTGTGGAGGATTTCATCCTAAGATATGGGACGCCTACGGAAATTTGTACTGATCGTGGGACAGAGTTCATGTCAACAGTTATGTGTGATGCAGCGAGGCTCCTGAATATCAACAAATTAAACAGTACAGCATATCACCATGAAACAATTGGGGCGCTGGAAAACACCCATAAACATTTGAAAGCTTTCTTACGTATAATGACGGGGAATCAACCTGAAAATTGGAGCTCGTGGCTTCGATATTGGTGTTTCGTGTTTAATACTACAGTTCATACTGAGACTGGTTACACCCCGTTTGAGCTAGTTTTTGGTTTTCTGGCAACATTGCCATCTAATTTGATAAACATTGAAAAAACTGATCCCATTTATAATCATGATAATTATCTAAGCGAATTGAAATATAGGTTGCAACGAGCATGGTTGGATGCTCATCAGAATTTGGTGTCGAGCAAGGTAAAACGTAAGGAACACTACGATAAGAATTGTTATCCTAGGTCTTACAACAAAGATGATTTGATATTAGTTAAGAGTGAAACGGGAAATAAACTTACCGAAGTGTACGAAGGTCCTTATGTTGTGATCGCGGAACGCGAACCGAATGTTCTGTTTCTAAAAGGAGGAAAAACTATTGAAGTGCACAAAAATAGAACAAAGACCTATCGGATTTAAGTGCGCGACGATTTAATTCAAAAATGCTGAACTATGCACAAAACGGGATGTGTTCGAGAATGCATCGCAACAACCTTGAATTACATAATTTTAGTAGAGCATTGATGTTTTTATAAGTAGCTGTGAACTTGACACTTATTTTATGTTTACTATATTATAGAGCTTACCTTGAAAAAAAAACAATCGACATCAAATATTTCATTTTATTATAAGAATTTGTAAATTATTATATTTATTGGTATTATGTATCGTATTACACTTACTCATATTAGCACCGATGCTGGAGAGAAAAGAAAGATTTTAGAATCCAAATTTATGATAGGAGTGTTATTGTTGTTTTGACGAATTTATTCACTTTAGACATAGCAAATAAATTCTTTTCTCTGCAGGGAAGGTGTAGGGAAAATATAGCATGATATTTAAGTTATTATATTCATGCTGAATATGTATATATTATTTAGAACAATTATTATTGATACACTAAGCAGTACGTCACCCGTGACAAGAGGGGCGAACGTTACCTTTCAGGTAACACTTACATTGATAGATATAGATGTCTCGATATTCTACCGAGAACGACATGGTACAATCCTGTCACGGGTACTATTGACTTAGTGATGTTTCTTATTGTGTATCAGTGAATAAACCACCTTACCACAACGTCATCTTTTATTCTGCGGTGTCCACGCAGATATCCCAACCTCATATAATCAAAAACCACCAAAGTAGTTATGCTGATGCAAATCTGCAAGTATTAAAAAAATTGTTGCCAAAAATATAATATGGATAACCCGAGAAGTTGGTGATGAGGACCAATCTCATGATGCAAATTGATAAGAGAAATGAAATATCAATATTTGACTAGATAAGAAAAGCATAAAAAAATTGTTTATTCATTCTCTTATGCTCAGAATTTCATCATTCCTGCAAACATATATAGCCCAGGCATTTAAGGAGGAAAATCGACGATTTTGGCCGAATGTCGGCGAGTTCTAATTTAGATCTAATCTTATCGTATTTTGAAACGCTGAACATCATGGTATAGTTTAAATTTGGATTAATCCTGTGCTTGCTTTTCGGACCCAAAAATTACCATTTTTCGATTCTTATCGTTTTGAGACAAAACTATGGGTTGTATGAAAAAATGTTTGAAATAAAAGTCCATGCGAGGTCGTGGGCCCAAGATAGGGCCCATTTAGTGTTTTTTGGCACATTGAAAAATTGGGTATATGTCAGAGAGCTTTCGATTGTTTCATATTCTGTTCGAGTTTTTTGGTATTTTGACCTACCTCATTTTTTGGCTGCAAAATAAGCCATTTTGAATAACCCGTATTTTGCGAATTTCAGACGAAATACTTACGTTGTCGATCTAAAACCAAAATCATTTAAAAGACTTCATTATTCTGCACCTACTATCCAAAATTCAATTATTTTGGATCGAAGACATAACTTTAGCGCCATTTTGAAAATTTTGAACCACCGAGAAATCCCAAAAAATTTGGATTTCTCGGTGGTTAGAAATTTTTTACGGAATCCAAATTTTAGGTTCTATTAGAAGTTTGCATAACGAGTATTTTAAGTCCAAGCAGATCGATTTAGGCTTATTAGAATTGGAACTATCTTAATAAATGTGTTTGGGCCTCTAGAGGGCCCAATTTTTGGTGTTCTCATCCCAATATGAATAGAATTCTGTCTAAATCTTGTTGAATCAAAGCGGATTGTTAACACAGTGAAATATCTTCAAATCATCGGCGTACATTACACTGGAAATAAGAAACAATCACTCTTATCCACTTAAAATAGTGCTGATGTACCGAGGACCTTTCATCTACCAAGTAGCCATATCAGAGTAAATCAGTTTACTCTGATGATGACTATACATGGTACCTGAAAGTCAACAGTATATTTAGTGGATAAGAGTGATTGTTACTTATTTATAGCGTTTACTTCAATATTTATAATTGAACTATTCAGCAGAAGCTACAAATTTTATTGGACATATTACCTCTATTTGAAAACAGGTGCAGTTAAACCTACTGCCAATACATTACCTTTATTTTTATCGGTTATACTCCATATCTATAACATATACTGGATCATTCAAGGTAGATAGACTATTAGACGTTCACAAAGAACTACTAAACATTAATATAAAGCAATGTCATGATGCAAATGCATTAAAGCAAGTCCTATTTCTTCGTAAAGTCGAATGACATAAATGAAACTCCCATAAGGGTGTTTTCGGTCGAGCAACTCCGACCACGGTCGTACATACAGGTCTGGGGACTCGTTTGTTTGACATAGGTCTCTTACGCGTCGCCAAAGTCGTAGTCCCTCGCTCAGCCACTAGCTAGCGCTTGGATCGACGTGGTAAAACGATATCTTTCCGGAATCGCAAGCAGTGTTACTAAGTATTCTGATTTGAAAGAGGAATAGAACTGTTACTCTTGTCAAAATGTATTACTCACCTTGAAAATAACTTCCGCTTTTTCGTTATACATGCTCGTACACATAAAAGACCTCGTTAAAACGATTTCTATCCGGAATCGCAAGCAACCACTTTTTTCGCATTTCCGCATCTTTCGGCACTTTAAAAACAGAAGTTTCTTGATTTACACTTTTGTACCCCGTTTTGCATTTCGGCACAATGCACCGTTTCGTAATGTGTTTCTAAAAACGCAGGTATTCCTTGTGTTTACAAGTCAACTGACAGTTGTCAGAGAATACTCGTAGACTACTGCGTCACCCGTGACGTTTTTTGGTACTACGTGACAGTCGACGCTTAGCGGTCCCACTTCTCACAAAAGAAACAGCCCCGAGTTTCAGACCTGTATGTACGACCGTGACTCCGACTTACTTTCGTCTCGTAATTCGGGAGTGACTTTTTGAAAATCTTACCTGCCGTCGAGCAACTCGTACTAAAAGCATGACTTAATTCACATGGATTCTACCTAACTCTCCTACGAAAGAAACTATCCCATTTACCTTGTCGAATATTTATCAAGTAGAACTGAGATCACATAAAATGATGTAAACAAAGTTATTAAGAGTTGTTTCGACCTATCTCGTCACAACTCTAGGGCAAACCTTTTTTCCATCATTCTGAAGCCATATGACTATGGAAAAGTTAATGAAGTCTCTCATTTATATAACTACTGCCAATTTGTTTGTTGTAAATCAGAATTCTCTATTAAAATATAATTAAATATTGCTGCGACAGCTGCGTCAACGTGGTAATTGTGTGAACTCGTCTTAAATCGTTTGAAGCAACAGCGTTGAGAAATTATAAAGTTCAATTACCAGCTGCTGAATAAAACGTAGGCAACCAATCAGTGATGTGCATGAGGTGATTGGAAACTCTTTGTGGTTTGTTAATTAAAGGACTCCAGATAGCGGCAACTCCTCTCATCGCTCCTTCCCATACTGAATTTTTCGTCTGGAACATTAAGAGAGAAGATTTCAGAAATGTAATGGATTAAGCCAATTAATATTGACTTACCCCTCTTAAGGGATAATTAGAACCGTGATTAGCATGAATGCCTTCTGGTTGAGCACCGTTATCCGATATAAAAAGGATTATAGAGTTTTCCAACATGTGTTTCTGACGGAGAGCTTCTACCACTCTACCCACGCTTTTATCCAACATGGAAACCATCGCTGAAATTACATTTGCTCGTTACAACATAAGTTTCGGCGAGGCAGATTATGAATATAAAACAACTCGAAACTACTTATGTTGTTACATAGAGAACATATAATATATTAGTAATTCTATAGTTTCAGCGTTTAGTACGTTTGAATTCATTATAATTTAATGGAAAATGTGAAAAAACCTCTCGTTCAAAAAGTTGAACACTTGATTGTAATACATAGGTCAGACAGAACAGTTCCAGACATAATTAGGTGGTATCAGGCTACAGAAAGAAGATTCAAATTAAGCTAAAAACTCATTAGAACATCATATTCTTAACCCAGATATTTTGCACGTACTACAAAAAGGATGAATATCAGGTCATAAAATTTAAGATGTGTAACAAAATATATTTTTTGTAAGCAATTCATTATTGATTGATTCATTAAGGAAGCGATATAACAGGTTTTTCGTATCCTTTCCTGTTATCGAATACTCAAAATGTAATCATATATAAGTCAAGGATAAGATGCTGTGTCTAAAATTGTAATTGGAGTAATTCCAAATTGTATATATCGTAATGTTGAATAAGGAGCAGTTTTAACCATTTAGGATAGGATGAACCTGTATACCTTCTGTGTCTCACAGTAAAGTATTATAGCAAAGTAGGGATGAAAAGCACAGCTTGACTTATGATTCATTTAAAGACAACTTGTGTTCTACATTCCTTCGCGCCGGGTGATGTCACCCGTCTCCTCTAATCACAGCCTTGCTCTCATCTGTTTCACGTATAATAATATTTCTACTATGGATAGAGTTTAAACATAATGATTTTAAATTCAAATTCAAGAGCGCGACATTCCCGCGAATTAAACGACCAATCAGCTTGCACTCGAATTTTAAAAAGAGTAGAAGGGAGGCTCCATTGGCTAAATTGAATCGTTTTCTACGTAACAACAACAACAGACCTTATGGCCACACACTGGATTTTAAAATTGAATCAGGAATATCATAATTTCCTTGACTAAAGAGCATAAGGCTCTACAACACGTCCATAGTTTATAATAAGTTTACATAATAACAACGCATTGTTGTTTTATATAGCGTTACAAAGATAATTGATAATGGCAATATCTCTACATGACATCTGTCAAATGTCCACAAGCCTACTATGATCAAACCTAATATGCCGCTAAATTAGAAATGAGCGTTCATTTCGGGACATTTTTATAATCAAGAACCGAATACTGTGAGTTATTTATACGAAGCATCTATCTAAAATAGAAAACAAGCATCGATTTGCGATTTGAATGCCTCTCGATTTTTACGAAGCTTTCGAGCTTTTCTCACCTGCGTAAATCCTCCGTTCTGGATCAGCGATATGAGAAAACTTCGCGATCTCTTCGTCTGGTGCCTGCAAAGGGTCATTATCGTTTCCAGAGTGTGGTGCTAAATGTGCCAGATACATAAACATGGGATTAGCGGTGTCATGCTCCCGGATCACTCTGACTGCCTCCTCGGTGAATAAAGTTGTTGAATATTTACCCTTCGCATCCCAAGCTACGCTCATATTCCTTCGCATGTCATAACCATGTTCAGAGGTATACTGAAAAAACGTGAATCAGTATACGCAATTTATCTTCGTTTTAACATGAACTGAGTTGATCGTTATTTTGGTTTTATGTAAATATTTATACAGTGTTTTGTTTAAGCGCTTTTCTTACGAAATTGTCCAAACGTTACCAAATTATTATTTAAACCTTTCTAAAGACAATGATAAGAATACCTAAGTGCTTCTCGGACCACGCCAATGTAGGGTCAAAGAATCCGTAATCTATAAGAAACTTCGAAATGCTCCTGTGTTCTTTCGCCCCTCATCACTAGTTTCAAAGGCCTTGAAGCGCTTTGCCTTTTAAACTGGAGGTGTAAATTACTCGCGAAGTTTGAAATTGTATTTTACAAATCCAACCTCCTAAAAGCCATTCCGAGTGATTGAAATGTCCTGGTATGTGCAAATAGGTTCATCAATCATCAAATCAATTCTTTCATATTACAAAATACACATGCATATTCATTAATCATTAACATGCAGTACAACAGTTCTTCCTTATATCAGGCATCTTGGCAAATTTTTCCTACCCCAGCTGGAGAAAAATTCCCCTCTTTATTTACTTATTGACTATATTCATATAATTATATCATCTGCGTTATCAATGGATGAAATATTGATAATAACTTGATCCATTAAGGAGAGATCCATTGATTACTGAACAGTAAATTGCTATGCCCTGTGTGTGATAATGTACAATGCTTACGGTGGCATGAACAGTGTGATCGTAATAATCCTGAAGTCCTTGCCAATAACCGAAATGGGTATCGAATCCTCTAAATGTAGGAGTGTAGTCTTTTTTGAAAAATCCAAGATGCCATTTACCAATTGCGTGTGTCCTGTATCCATTCCTCTTTAGATGCTCCGGAATCAAAGTCTCGTTGAGTGGTAGTCCCCATGGCTCTGGTTCGAGAATAACCAAATGTTGCATGCCTGAACCAACAATAAATAAGCACTATATGAGAGGAGAGGAAGGTTGGTACATAGTAAAGAGCATATTATGTCGTATTCAGTTAGGAATAATTTTTTTGCAATGTGTAATATAATCTCTACAAAGAACCGTTAGCAGGCGAAGGACCTGGTGGTCTGGGTTTACCTGATGTAATTGCTACATACGATTCTGGAATATGTATGCAATGAATAAATGAAAACAATACATTTATTCCATTATCACAATTCATATTCGGCGAGCCTCGGATACAATTATTCTTAGTACCTATGCATGATAATATAATTTAATATTATGTTTTTCTTTTATTGGAGATCAATTAAACCACTGGGATTAAATCGAATCTTGTGTGAATCTTCAATTCTGGGACTTAGAAAAAAGACAATAAGTCATCATTTATTATGTTCTCATTTATAAATCTTTCATATTAATGCATTATGATCAATATCTAATTATTACTGATAACACCTACCTACCTAAATGTATAGGGTATTTTCCAGTTAGAAATGCAGCTCGGGATGGTGTGCATAAGGCTTGCGTGTAGTGTCTGTTCAAAATTACACCATTGTAAGCAAGTGCATCTATATTTGGAGTAGGATACTCGTTGCTGCCATGGAATCCTACGTCATTGAATCCCTAGAAAGTGCAAACATAGTAATGAAATATCGAAGAAAACTATGAAAAAAGACCGAGTCAATTGAGTTGAGATTCTTGTGTAGGGGGTGTGAACCCACTAACATATCAATTAGAGTCCCATCAAACACGAATATGGTATTAATGGTTACTAACAAAGTGTTCATAAAGCATAGAGTCTGCAACAGTTTGGGTTAAGAAACCACTAATAGATCCAGAATCAGCGTAGAGCAACATCAAAGTGACGATCAACTGCTGAGTCAGATACCAATGCTCAAAAGAGTGGCAACAAGTGAACGGTTGTAAGCACATTTGGGAAGACTCACGGTATCGGCAATCAAGGAAGATGGTGAAAACCGATAATAAGCAGCTGACACAGATATACTAATGGGGCACGGGCCGTTCAACCACCACCTTAACCACCTTCATAAAATGTATATAAGGGACGCACCCCTGTGCAAGTGGTGTAAACTAGGATACACAACAACAGTGCACATCCTGTGCAGTTGCGAATTGCGGAAACCTGATTCTTCAAGACGCAAAGCCCTCTCTGTAGAGCTATGCAACTCGAGGATATTTAGAAACTAGTTAGAGAACGGTGCTAAACCTCTGCAAGTCACTTATCTTATACCAAAGCCAGTCTTGAAAGTTCGCACACCTCGAGTACCTGGAAACTACCCAGCTAAGTGATAAGGCCCCTTCATTAATAATAACTAAATAAGGTAATATTCAATCTAGAAAGTGCACACATTGTAATGGAATATCGAGGAAGACTATGGAAAACGACCGAGTCGATTGAATTGAGATTGTTTTGATACAGTCCCAACAGAAAATTAAGTTCTGCAAGTCTAGTTATGAATCATTTACTAGTGTGCAAATTTACAACTCGTTTGTAGATGTAAGAAGAAGCTTAAAACAAACCGTTTAGGCTACACTTTTCGACTTTGACAAATCCGGGAATTATAAAATCGATTGTGAGTCCTGTTCGGGATTCTATATAGGCCAAACTAAAAGGAATATTGAAAAAAGAAAACATATCGAACATATTTCATATACCTACAGGTCACAGCATTTCTCAGTATTCTCGGTAATGACAAATATCTAGGTAATGAATGTTAATGTCTCAGTACGATTGTTCTCTGAACATTTTACCAATTTGCTAACAATATGCGTTCCATACACTTCCCCCGGAAAAATAATAAGTTCCCAACTTGCTAAACTGGATGATTATGATGCATTCAAGACTCTAAGATCGGCAATCAAACCGGTATTGCCTGTTCATTTGGGCTCTATACAGGGTGTCCTCGAACTGCGTGGCCAAAATAAAACCGAAGATTCTTTGATTCGAAAATAATTAGATGAGCCTTTTTACTTTTGCCTCAAGTATCTTAATTAGCCGGTAGAGGGCTTCAAAGTTGCAAAAACAATTTTGTTTTTTCGGTATAACTTGAGAACGTGATGAAGGACTTTCACAATATTTGGCAGATGAGTTACTGTCAATAATAGCCGTTCTTGAGAGTAGAGCACAGAGCCTTAGAGACCATAGAAATTGCTCAAACTTGAGGATGTAACGGGAAAAGTGTTCAGAACTTTTTTGTGGTCAATGTGTTTCACTCGATATTTTTTATGTAGATAGCTTATCTAATTTCAAAACTTTTTTTACTCTCAGAAAATGTTGATAAAATCAAGGGATTAGCTTGAAAAAATTGATTTTCGAGTCTCTGCAATGTTGGCTTACTAATTTTACTTGATTAAAATACCTTAGTTGCCTTTGCTTTTCTAATGTCATTTTGGCATTTGGAGAATTTATTCTCAAAACTGTCAGTTTTTACTTTGCTTTCCGTAAAAATTTTATAAAATTATGGCTCAAAATTTCACTAACACTGAAATGGTTGATATGTTATTGATTTATGGACTTTGTCGTTGCAATGGCCGGAGAAGGGAAAGACATCCGCATCGCAGAATTCCAAATCGTCAAACCTTCGCGAAACTGGCAAATTTGAAGCAAATCGCAGAGAAACTGGACGCAGACGGACAAGAAGGACGTTAGAGCTCGAAGAAGCGATACTGGAAGCGGTTGAAACTGAACCTGGGATAAGCACACTACGTTTGGGACTCCGTATTGGTGCCTCAAAATCATTAGTTCATAATGTACTGAAAGAAGAACTGTTGTATCCCTATCATATTAAAACAGTTCAAGACTTATTGCCCATGGATCCAGGTCATCGGCTAGATTTCTGTCGGCTTATTGTCCAAAGACAAAACGCAAACCCCAATTTTTGTAGAAGAATTCTGTTCACGGACGAAGCTACTTTCACGAGATGTGGTATTTTTAACCTCCATAATGAACATTTCTATGCTGATGAAAATCCTCATGAAACGGAAGTTACACATTTTCAGAATCAAACTAAAATCAATGTTTGGGTTGGAATTGTGGATAACTTTATCATTGGTCCTACCGTTATACCCGATCGATTGAACGGGGAGAACTACTTGAACTTTTTGGAACAAAGGCTACCTGAACTGTTGGAAGACTTGCCCTTACACATTCGTCGTGACCTTTGGTTTATGCATGATGGTGCACCTCCTCATTTTACATTAGCTGTGAGGCGACATTTGAATGCGGAATATCCAGATCGCTGGATAGGTAGAGGACACGATGCACCAGTGAACTGGCCGGCCCGCTCCCCTGATTTGACGCCCTGCGACTTCTTTCTATGGGGCGCTTTGAAGTCGAAAGTTTATGCAGCTCCAGTAAACACACGGGAGGAATTGTTGCAACGAATTAATCATGGAGCGGATTTATTGAAGAATGATCCTGAAGTACTAGCCAGAGTTCAATTCAATTTCTTGAAACGAATTAATTTGTGTATTCAGGAAAATGGGCAACATTTCGAACAATTGATGCCTTAGCGATTTCCCAAAAAGTTTTGTTGTTTCTTTTAATTTAGCATTTGTTTTTCCTAAATAATCACATCGTTTCCCCATTTCTATTGTTTTTGTTATTCGTGTTTTACCGAGATATTAAACATTTCAGTGTTAGTGAAATTTTGAGTCATAATTTTATAAAATTTTTAACGGGAAGCAAAGTAAAAACTGACAGTTTTGAGAATAAATTCTCCAATGCCAAAATGACATTAGAAAAGCAAAGGCAACTAAGGTATTTTAATCAAGTAAAATTAGTTACCCAAAATTGCAGAGACTCGAAAATTAATTTTTTCAAGCTAATCCGTTAATTTTATCAAAATTTTCTAAGAGTAAAAAAAGTTTTCAAATTAGATAAGCTATCCACATAAGAAATATCGAGTGAATTACATTGACCACAAAAAAGTTCTGGACACTTTTCCCGTTACATCCTCAAGTTTAAGCCATTTCTATGGTCTCTAAGGCTCTGTGCTTCGCTCTCAAAAACGGCTGTTATTGACAATAACTCATCTGCCAAATATTGTAAAAGTCCTTCATCACGTTCTCAAGTTATACCGAAAAAACAAAAGTATTTTTGCAACTTTGAAGCCCTCTACCGGCTAAACAAGACACTTGAGGCAAAAGTAAAAACGCTCATCTAATTATTTTCAAATCAAAGAATCTTCGGTTTCATTTTGGCCACGCAGTTCGAGGACACCCTGTATATCAAAAATAGAAAATAACATAGAACGTGATTCCAAATCTTTCTGATCATTTTTTTATACCAAAAATAAAAGCAGTTCTATTCCGGAAGACGATCAATTTGATAATCTTAGCTACTATAGTCCTCATGATATTGTTGATGTATTTGCAAAGTTCTTCCAAAGTGTCTATATTGACTCTAATTCAACCAATAATGAACATTCGGATAACTTTAATAATAATATTCTATCTCTTTCAATTGTTAGTCTCTCTGAAGTGATTCAAGTTAGTAAAAGACTTAAAGCAAGTCAAATTCCTGCTTTCTTCGTGAAAGATTGCATCAAGATATTTGAAGCCTCACTGGCATTCATATATTCATTAGCTCATAATATCTAGGACACATTTTGTAGCGAAGCTCCCTTATTAATTATCAATTAGAATTCGTTCAGATATCAAGCAAGTTGCTAAAATTCAAGCTCGTTGTAGAATACACAGGAACGTGTGATATTTTTTGTTTCCTTTTATTACGAACAAGTCAAGTATATGAGTTCATTTCTTAGTACGACTGTCCGATCATGAATTAATTCAGTTTGTTCTTTATATCTGTGGGACGGAAACAAGATGTGTAGTCTCTGAATCCTTGTCAAGGAAGGGTCATTATGATTTGTAAAATATCGACAAAGTCGAAGAGGTTCCTCACAAATTCAATAGGAAATCATAAATTACGTATTTAACAGAAATGGTTCAACAAAAGAAAACAAGTGCTTTACAGTATATTGGAACATATTTTTATGATATAAATTGAAACGGCAAGTGGATCGCTTGCTATGGTTTAAACAAAGGTTTTTACCGCGTCTTTTCCTTTGAAGCTACAATCTATTCATGTAACCATAACATAAGACGTGCAGGACGCGGTCGTTTCTTATCAAACATCCAATTAGAATATTAATTCGATGTAATTTTCAATCATACCTAAATTCAAGGAAATTTAAATAAAGTCATAAAATTAAGGTCCCTGTCAACAAGAATAGAATAGTTCTTTTGTATTCAGCTTACTAAACTGGGGTGAATCTCTCTCCCTTATGGGGTAAGAGTTACTACACCAAACATATTGGTCAAGGAGGAGTGGTTATCCAAGATTATAAAAACCAAACTCACCACACCAAAGTCAGTTATATCCTAACTTCTTGAGTTAAATCTTGCTTTGTATATTTCACGAATCACGTAAATCATATTTTAGAAAACTTTCCAAGTTTTCTAGTTAATCTCGCGTTGTGGTGTTTATGGTAGAATTTTCAAGTTCATTTAGAATCAAGACATATTGGTGAAAGCAAAAATGTACAATTCCCTGAATAATTAAATCATAATGGTTTTGTTTAACTGTACCCTGGTACATCCGGGCAGAGTTAAATTAGTTTTCACTGCATAACTAGGTTCTAATAAGGTTAATATTAAAATTAAGGATTGATTAATTGTTTTCTAAATTCAACATAATTTCTTAATTAATACTTTAGTTACACATAATCTTTCAACTTTTAATTCATTTTATAATTGTTTTATTTCTTTATTATTATTGAATATTTAATATTTATTTTGATTGAGAGTTTTCTACTTAGCGTAATTCATCAACTACCCTCGATCACACAGTTAGTCAAATAGGTATTAAAACAGGCCGACTTACGAAAATCGAAAGATATGGACCGATTTTGATGAAACAAAGTGCATTCGATTCGGGATGACGTCTAGAAAAAAGCTTACCGGTTAGTTCTTTGTGCAAATTTGTTATTTTTTTTAAACGAAAAATTGACCAATTTGCTCGCTAATTATTGGGAAAATTTAGTTGGAGGTTGGCCAAAATCGAACTCCTCAGCTGGTAATTGGCCACTTTAATTGTACAAAGTGACCATTTTTTTAAATTTCATCAAAAATAGCCAGGAAGAATCACTCGAGGGTTTTTGGGGTCGCTGATTACGATTCTGAACACAGATTGGCCAAAATCGATCTTCTCAGCTAGTAATTGGCCAGTTTAATTGGACAAAATTGATAATTTTTTCTTAATTTCATCGCAAATAGACAGGAAAAATGGGTCGGGGGTTTTCGGAGTCGCTGAGTACGATTCTAACGTCAAATTGTCCAAAATCCAACTTCTCAGCTGGTAATTGGCAGGTTTAATTGGTCAAAATTGACCAATTTCCAAAATTTCATCAAAACTAACCAGACATCCTCAGTTAGGGGTTGTGGAGGTTGTTTCATGTTAAATGTTAAAAAAATTTGTTAAAAGGGGGTCGTTACTAATTTAAATCATAAACAAAATCGAATTCTAATTTTTTAATTTTTTAATTTGAAATAAATTCCCGCTCATCTGAAATTTTTTTCTATCTTCTCTACTCAGTCTTTTTATATTCCACACAGCATCTTTCACATATACTATGGACATATACGTCCATTCAATATTAGAGCTTTTAAATACAATATCATGCTCACGCAAAAAGAAATGCGCGTCAAGCAAATGTGGATGTTGCAAAAAAAAATGAACTGTACTGTTGCTTGTGCAAATTATTTGGGAAATTGTAGTAACAATTTCAGTCTGATCAATCCAATTTCACCTGGAGATGACGACGAAGACGATGACGATGATGAAGTAGATAATATCAATGAAGAAGAAGGCATTGAAAAAAAATATTCAAACACGCAATGACAATTATTATGATTATGATAGTGACGATGAAGATTGATTTTACTTGTACTTACTGAAATATGCATTTTGTAAATAATATTCAATTGATCAAAAATATCGTAAATATGTATATGCTGCCAATTATCAGCTGGGAAGATCGATTTTGGCCAATCAAACCCCATATTTGCAATCAGCGACTCCGAAAACTCCCGAGTAATTTTTCCTATCTATTTGCGATGAAATTAAGAAAAAATTATCAATTTTGTCCAATTAAACTGGCCAAGTACCAGCTGGGAAGATCGATTGTGGCCAATCAAACCCCATATTCGTAATCAGCGACTCCGAAAACCCCCGAGTAATTTTTTCTGTCTATTTGCGATGAAATTAAGAAAAAATGATCAATTTTGTCCAATTAAACTGGCCAATCACCAGCTGGGAAGATCGATTTTGGCCAATCTGAGTTCAGAATCGTAATCAGCAACCCCAAAAACCGCCGAGTGATTTTTCCTGGCTATTTTTGATGTAATTTTAAAAAATGGTCACTTTGTCCAATTAAAGTGGCCAATTACCAGCTGGGGAGTTCGATTTTGGCCAATCTGAGTTCAGAATCGTAATTAGCGACCCCGAAAACCCTCGACTAAATTTTCCCAATAATTAGCCAGAAAAATGGTCACTTTTTCGTTTAAAAAAATAATAACAAATTTGCACAAAAAACTAACCGGTAAGCTTTTTTCTAGACGTCATCCCGAATCGAATGCACTTTGTTTCATCAAAATCGGTCCATATCTTTCGATTTCCGTAATGAAATACCTATTTGACTTCACTAAGTGCTTTATTAATGTGTTAGTGTCTCACCTAAAGAAGAGTGAGTATTACATATATCTTTGGACCGTATTGTTGCCTCTTCCCTAGCTAATGAGAAACCCGTGATATCGGGTCAATTCCTGGTTATCGGTACACGTACTGCAAGTTATACTGATATTAATTAATCAAGGCAAATGATATATAAGAATGAATTTGATAAAATAAGTAAATTGATAACCTTTAGTAAACAAAGTAAACCAGAGAAGGTCTCGCTATTACAATTTTGTACTCTAATAATTCTTGGTACTCGGTACTTTAACTACTTCAAGAGTATGTTTAGTGGATAAGGGTGATTGTTTTTTATTTATAGTGTTATCAACAGTCTGATCCTTTCGTAGTTCATTAATCTATCGATAAGATATGAGCGAGACCTGTTTGATAATCTGTAAATGCCTACAAATAATTACCAGGAAGTATTTTAATTACTTACGGGGGAAATAAAACAAAATTAGATATTACAACTGACGTTCATTCTCAATGCCACCGGAATGTTTCTATCATATTATTATTCTAACATGGGAAGGTTATTTCTAGATGTTCCTCAAGATATTAGAGAATTTAACTGGCTCGATGATAGATATGTTATTATTTTCCTTTCAAATATTCTGTATATTAATTCACATTTCAAATCAGTAGCTAATGAAGTTATTAGTTTATTGTGTGGCATAAATATTAATCCATCTGACATATTTATGAAATATTAACGTTATATACCTACACATGTTAATACTATTGGGTCATTGACTGGAAGGCGGTTGGAACTGCCCAGCGTTCTGGTTGTATGGTCGAAGAGTCGTGTGACGGCTATAACACCTAGTGTTCTACAAGGTCCTTAGTGTGTAACAATACCAAATTTAATGCATATTGTTAAAGACTTTCTGAGTTTACTGAAACAAGCAACGTTTATGTTTATAAACAGTTTCTTCGCGGCAACAACGCTGTTTACAATTACTAACCAAACGAAAATATTTCATTTGTAATTCCAGTATATGTATCCAGTATGGTACAAGGACTATAAGGGAAGTAAGGAAAGCCACTACGTCTTCGTAAGACCCTGTGAAGTATCAACCGATACGGGAGAAATGAATCAAAATAAGGGCAACAGTCTCCATAACTTATGTATGGCTCTCAACCCAAAATGAACCAAACCCATCTCCAACAATACCCTTAGGAAAATATGTAATAGTATTACAATCAGAAATATGTGCCATCATACATGAACAAAGCGAATTCTGCACCATAAAATCAGTTCTGAAGACACGGAATTCCTCACGGACGACAGATCTACCCATACTAGAATTGACTAGGAACACCTGACTCTGGCGATGTTTCATTTAGAAGGTGTTTGTAGCATTCCCTGTTCTTGCGGTAAAGTCTACATTGGTGAAACAGGTCGTAAAGTAGCAAGCAATTCGTGTGAAAGAACATGAGCGCTGTACAAGACTTCGTGACACCAGTAGATCTACACTTGCGGAACACAAGTGTGACACTAAAATCAAATCAATCATCAAAACTTTTTCGAAAATGCTAAAATCCTAGCCCGAGCCCCAAACTTCTATCAGCGAAAAATTCTTGTAGCGATAGAAATTCTAAAACATCCAAATAATCTAAGCCGTGACTTTAGATATTACCTTCCCAACATTTGAAAACCCATCCTCGAAAATTCCACTTCGCACATGATCACACAACGGAAGGGTCAGGTGCCAGAATGAAGTTAACCACCGGAATAAAGGCAGTGAACCGTATAGCGTGAACATTTTTTCCTACAATAAATACTGCTATAGAAACCAGAACAATCAGTTTCAGTTCAAGCCTCAAGCTTGCTCTGCACCCGTAATGGTTGGCGAAACGTCGGCATCAAGTCGTGCTATTGTGACGCGGAATCCATCCGGAAGCTAAGAATGTTCAATTATTGATGGGCAAACGGACACGATATAACACAAGGTATTTATAAGGCAGACTAGCAGGCTCCTGAGGAATATGCTGAAAGTAATCCTAAGGAAGAATCAACCGTATTTGAGAGGAATGAAATGCACTTGTATTTCAATAAAACATGACGAGCCCCTCGAGAATTTTTGCAGCTTAGGCCTTTTTGATTGAATACCCCTCTGAAGTCTAGACTTTACTTCCGAGTATCTATAAAATTACGTTTAGTGGGCGAAAGGCGCCTCCCAATAATTGCCAACAGATAGACATATTAATTACTCTGAGTTGAGTAAGACATATAATTCACAAATTTACCTTATTTTCCAGCACAACTCATAGGGGATATTATGAACATGTCTACTTATATACAATCATAATTATAAAATCACTCATTTACCATATCATCGGCAATGATTACAATAATGTTGGGTTTCTCAGCTTCCCCAGCGGCATAAATTGTAAATATAATCAACAAGTAACACTTGAGAATACACATTTCGATTTGGAAGTTGTACAATATTATACATATAAGATGATTTCAGCACTTAACTAGACGCCGAACATGCTCATGCATGTTATAATAACGACACGGTGACAGTTATGAAACAAGATAATTACTAGTCTACCAATCTCACAGAAATATCGATTTTGAATAATTAACGGAAGAGGGGATTTGTTTCTACTTTACAATCTCTCAAAATGAGACTATTGGCGTAACAGATCATGATTCCTTATCAACACATGAACTTAATAACACATTATCGTCTTTGTTATTGTTACCAGTACCCGATCACAGGGGTGTATGCAGAACGATTCAACAAGGTGCTTTCATGAAAGTTTTACCGAATATTCATTTTTATTGGGCATAATAAGTAGAGGTTTACTGGGCTATTAGACCGAAATCTCTATTTTGTTTGCATTACATACAATCATATGTTTTTAATTTCAGATTCATTTTGTTCATAATCATCGGATCAACGTTGCTGAAGCCTTTCTACGAATGAGTGTGAAAACGAGGGAAACATTTCAAAAATAGATTTGAAGGATTGTCACCCAGTGAAGTAAAAAGTTTTCATAGATGCCTAGTTGCAGCTACACCTGTAGAACAAATATGTGAAATACTCGCTAATGCTCACGTACATCGACTTGCACGTACCATATATCATTTATAACAAATTTGGGGGTGAATTTTTTCATTTTGATTGGTGTATTTCAGTGTAGGTATTCGATTTGAGGAAGGAAAATTACGGTACACGAGAGCGTCGTGAATAAATTCTTGGGGAAAAAATTACTATTTCGGAGCTTCCAAAGTAGGTGACGTATAACTATGTTGCATAATCCATGAATTTCAGACAGAAAAGGTTCACGAATTGTGCTTCGACAAATTTCTTAACTTGATTGGAAACGAAGGATTTTATGGAAAGGGATTCCCAGCCATCTTTATGACAGACGATAGTTTTGTCGAAAGGAACGCGCTGAAAAAAGTTTTACCAAATTCTGGCCTACTACTGTGCACTTTCCACATCCTGAAAGCTGTGTGGCGATGACTGTGGAACAGTTCCAATAAAATCGAAACTGATGACCGAAGAACGTTGATGCCGATAGTTGATAAATATAATTTGAAAAATCTTGGTTTCCGGATGGATTCCGCGTCACAATATCTCGACTCGATGCCGACGTTTCGCCAACCATTACAAGTGGCATCTTCATGGCAGGCTTCAGGCTTGAACTGAAAAGTCAAGTCAAGTCCCTGTGCCAGTGGTGTAAACAAGAATACGCAACAACAATGTACATCCTGTACCTTTGCCCAAGGCGCAAAACCTTCTCTGTATAGCTATGCAACTCGTGGATATGGAGAAACTAGTTAGAAAAAGGTGCTAAACATCTGCAAGTCACATATCGTATACCCAAACCCGTCTTGACAGTTTGTACACCTCGAGTACCTGGAAACTGCCCTGCTAAGTGATAAGGCCCTTCATTAATAATAAATAAATAAGGTAATATTTAATCCGAGTTTATTTATAGTTTTTCTTAGATTCACTGAACAAAAGATAAATTACGATATACGAATGTTGCAATTACTATAATTATTTACGATGTATATTCTTATTAAAAGATAAGGTATATAGGGAATAAATCAAGTACCAATTACGGAAAAAATAGATCTCATTTGAAAGTTAAATTCCTTATGTATTATTCAGAAGTATTATGGGAATAATTAACTATTGTTGTTACTGTTCAATAATAATTGAGTTTTAATTAAAATAATAGCATGCAAATGTATAAAACTTCAACCTAAATTTATCTCAACCAGTCTATCTGATAATTTCCAGAGATGACTAATCTACTATTTAGGAATTCCCTCACCTAAATCAACTATGTTCAATTTAGTTTGCGGTTGCCGAAATTACGATCTTTTATTTTAGAGCATGTCACGTAATGGAGCTTCTCGAAGTTGCAGCTTCCGAAAGACTAGAGTTAAAATTCCATTTTGTATGGATTTGGAAGTTTACTGAGTCGAATTCATCTTGTCCCACTCATCTGCAATAAAACTATTTGCAGTATTTCAAATAATTTACTCAACATTCTCAACGTTATACGTTTGTTAGCTTTAGCCAAGGGTATACTAACGATTTTATGGTATTAGAAAACATATTTCAAGGTACAAAATCCTTCATAAATCTATTTTTTCTTGAATAATTCCATCACACAGATATATATCTTTCGCTATATACCGAATACTTGGTTTTTTCTTTAGTTTAACAAGATAATCGCAGCTGAATATTAACTCCTAACCCATCTGAGAATAGATCTCGATGTAGTGGAAAAAATATCCGTTCAAGTTGTGTCAAGTTCCTATCTCTGTAAAACCTCCTCCAAATACCGGAAAATGTAAATCGAGTCTCATTTCCATATTCCTACGTAAATTCAGTCCCACTGATAAAATAAAACAATGGAAATTGAGTCCCTGGTTTCAATATAATTTCCAGAATATTCTTATAAATAAGAGTGTTAAGATTAGTGCGATTTCAATATTTACATTCTATATCAACAAAGTTAAGTCAGTAGGTTAATTTAGGTTTGGTTAGGTTAGGTTATGTTAGGTTAGGTTACAAACAAAGGGGTAACACTAAACAATCATTATTGATTATTATGAGGGTGTTAGCACGATTAGAATATTTGCATTCTATATCAACAAAGTTAGGTTAGGTTATAAACAAAGGGGGTACTATAGACAATCACTATTGGTTATTGTGCAAATACTTGCGTACAGAAGGCGGGTTGACCTGACAACCAGGTACATACATGGGACTCAGTTTACGTAGACCTTAAAAATACCCGGGACTGAATTCCCCTACAGAGGAAGGCAATTAATAGATGACGGACTCAATATACTCTCCTTCTGAGAAATTTTTCAGTAGACCAGAAGCTTGGCAAGCAGGTCATCACAATAAAATCCCAAATTCGAGTCTACAAGCAGGGTTATTATCATAATTACACCATAGATTGAACATCACTAAGTCTGTTGTATCTTTCACGATACCAAATACTCAACATCATGTGGTGTAACATAAAATCTGTTTCAAGACTGTCGCTTCAAAGCAAACAATATAACCAGGTTATATAACATCACGATGAGGCGCTTATCGAATGTCCAAATGTTACCAGTTCATTCTGGACCTTCGATAAGGCAATTGGAAGAAATCATACTTCCAGCTCATTTCCTAACCTAACCAAAGATGATGGTACACTCCTTGCAGCAAACTTCACTTTGAATCTACAAAGACCCACTATATGCCTGATATTGTCTTACTATCAAAAACGCTGAGGCCAGACGCCAATTAACCCAACTGCTTTCTAAAAATATGCCCAGGCATCAACACCAGGTGGCCTACCAATTCCAAAAAGGAAAGAAGACAATTACTAAAAACCACATATCCATTGCACTTATATCTGTGATCTGTGAAGGAATAGTGAAACTAATTAACATCAAGCTCATCCAATATCAAAAACCGTGAATCTCTAGCTGTAGAATTAGACATCTTCAAGGCATTTGATCTGGTTTGGCACCAAGGTCTTTATAAAATACTTCCGTCATATGGTTTAATAAACTCATTCCAATATCAAAGCAGTTATTGATATTAGATTGATTTATTTGATAAAAGCTGAAACATCCTATCTGACTTACTTAAGATCTTACCTTTGTTCCAGCGAATTCTTGTTTAATGCTCTTTTTGGTCGTTAAGTACAAGGGCCGTTCTTGGCTTCTTGTAATTTGGCTCTAACAGCGGGTCATATGCCGCTGCGCCTCTGATCGTGTGGTTTCTATGCGTTTCCATCTTTTGATATGTCTTTGTCGCCTATTTCCGTATTATTTATTCAATGTTAGGTATTCCTGTATCCCTATGGAGCAGGTCGTTTGTTACGTAATATGGAGCATCTAGACAGGATCTGATAACCTTATGCTGTATTATTTGCAAATTCTTTAGTTGCGCGTGTGATGGTTGTAACCATATTTTGGCGACGTATGTTATTGTCGGTCTTATCACAGAAGTATACATCCTTAATTCGCTTTTGGCATCTGATTTGCATTTTTCTTTATGTTCCTCAGGTGAGGAATGTCTAGCGTTACTCCAAAATATTTGACTTCTTTCACCTAAGGTATATTTTTCTTGTTTATCTCAATATCATTTGTCGGTTTGTGTTTAACGTCTCTCGTTGAGAACATTATCGAATGGCTTTTTGTGGCGTTCACTTCCATTTGCCATTTGTTGAACCACTCTTCGAGGTCGATGATGTAACTTTGAAGCCTTGCTTGTACGCATTTTATTTGGATGTGTTGGCATTAGGTGCCTATGTAGAGTGCATATTACGCCAAGTCTACTCTCATTGTATTGGGTATATCTCCGGTATACAAGTTATATAGTACTGGTCCGAGGTTTGAACCTTGCGGTACATCTGCCTTGGCTTTTTTCTCTGACGTGATATCATTCACCTATCTATCTGAAACATATACATCTACTGTTGACAGTAACCTCCTTTCCAATCCATCGCTTTGCGAATGATAGGAAACTTCATACCGATTTCTTTTCAAGAGCCTCATCTAATGAAGCTAGAGGTGCAAGACAGAAGCAGGGGGGTCCAATAAATGATTTGTAAATAATTATGAAATGTGGAAATGTCGTAGAGTTCGATGCAACCAGAGCACAACACTACCCTCTCTATTGCGAAAAATCCTTCTCAGAACGCCTCATGATCCACAAAAACCACAAATTCGACATGTCTTGGAGTATTGTTCACATGTATGTAGTTCGGCTCCCAAGCATATGCTGCCGCTTTGAAAATCTTTTCATTTACGAATTCATTGGCCTTTTTCGAACATTATAGAACGGTGAGCGATTTCCCCCTTTTCTATATATATTTCTGTAGTCGCTGCTCTATCGAAATGATAGGAAAGCACACCAGACAACTTATCAAAAATAATAATAGTTTGAACATTAATAGCTACATCGGTACCATTGCTACCTACATCCGTAAACTATTTCGGAAGGAGATTCCAACTTTTTTATCTTGTGCATATTTCAAAGCACCATATCCTTCACACAATTAGGTAAATTAATTCAGAATCCGGTAGTTAAAAAATAGTTTGGCAGTCGAGCATGAGATTCTAGTTCAGCGTCACAATAACTTCGCTCCACGTGTGTTATCTCCTATATATTCATTCCTTCATTCAAAACTCAATTTCTTTACCTTTCTTATCCAATTTTTCAATTTCCGAAATATTGAACGAACACCCAGAATATTTTTTCCTTACTTTTTCCACAGTTTACATTCATGTCCCAATTTTAACTTATCTAAACATTTAATAACTTATAATAATAAGTTCGTGGATTTTGAATTAACTCAATGAAATTGAAACGAATTATTGGAACGAAAGGTACTTTTAGTTTTAGTTGCAAAGACCTTGACCATTGTTACATCATGGATATGAGACAGATAATTATGATGCTTATACTCGGAATCAGCTACGGATCTAAGATAGATGTTTCTAAAATAATAGTTTCAGAAGTCTGGAGGCTTGAGTATCTGGTCTCATTGTTATAGCAAATACATAGGTCAATTACCTAGTACATTTTATAGTTGTTTTGTATTGTTTTAGCATATATATGGAGTATTATCTTCATGGTGTCCGGAAATTCATATACCATACTTTAGAAAGTGGTAGACGATAAAATAAGAAAAAAATTTCAAATCAATATATTTCCAGAAATGCTTCAGTGAAGAGCTACGGCCCTCTAAAGATGGAACTGAAACATGATTTTATATCTCAGGCACTATACGAGGGCAAGATGGAAAGCCCCTGAAAAATTAAACAAGAAATGATTTATTTGGTCGAAACTGATTTTATTTAACTCAACGTTAACTCGTTGTAGCCCAATACAGTTCGTCCAACGTTTTTATAATTTTTCGATCCCTTCCAAATAATATGAAGTCGGCAATCCTCCAAAATAGGCGTTTGTTCCAGCGATGACCTCATCGTTGAGGCCAACTCGCTTACCGCTGTGTTTTTTTCAAGTTTGGAAATAGATAAAAGTCAGGGGGCGCAGGGGGCAAATCTGGAGAATATGGTGGATGACCAACCAATTCGTAGCGTAATTCATGCACTTTGCCATTGCGACTATGGATCTGTGTACCCATTCGGATGAGATGCCCATAGCTTCAGCACACTCGTGCACTTTAACTCGCCGATCGTCCAACATTATACCAGTGGCGGCTCGTGAATTTTTGAGAGAGGAGGCTGGACATAAAACGTTTTTGTAAAAATATACTCTATTCACAGCTTTTTAACCTTTGCACAGCAACCATACCAGCTACTTCAGTGACAAAATTAATTGTTACCCAGCAAGAACCAGCGTGGAGGTATAGAGTTTCTCCTACCAAAAAATTTTTTTGTTCGTTTTTTGTCTTTTATTTTTTTTGGATTTTTAATATTTTTTCTTTTTTTTTAAATTTTTCATATTTTGTTTTGTTTTATTAATTTTATTAACTTTTTTTTATATATTAACGGAATTCTACGGTCTTCAGTTTGCGAAAAACGATCAATAATATTATCAAAAAATGTATCATTTTGTTTTAAGTGTTTTACTAAATCTTTTTCAATAGATATTAAACTAACATTGCATGAACGATTTAGACCCATTGTATTTGGCATGTAAGTTTTAATTCGTTTGAGAGTAGAAAATGATCTCTCCACCGATGCCGACGTGACAGGAATGGTGACTGTCAAACAAAGTAGTTTATAAAACTGAGGTAAAACTTGTTGCAAATCATTGTCTATCATATATTTCATCATATCGGCGTGGCTGTCGTACTGGCCTAAAATATCTTTATCCGAGTATATAACGCATAATTCATTGTGCCGTGCTATTTTATCAAAAAATTTATATTTTAGAACTAAGTTATCTTAAAGTGTATTGGGGAACTTTTTCGAAAAAGATTCGAAAAATCTTCTATTCGTCAAGTCAAAAAACTTCAATTAATGTAAATCGGAAAATCGAATCTCAATTTGACCTTTAATAGTATCTAAAATTTCAAAAAAAGTTGTTTATAATGTAGTTTCTTGTCTACCAAATTATGTGTTTTCCTCTTTTTCGCGGGAGGAGCCTCATCAGTTGAAAAATTTTCAAATAAAATATTGAAATGAAATTCTATATTACGGAAACTTGAAATTTTTCTAATGAGATGTTTCAAACGATCTTTTGAATAAATTATATCAGTGAATTTATGTTGTAAAATTTGAAATGAAATTTTTAATGAAACCTGATCTGTTGAAAAGTCATCACTATTTAATACAAAATCAAATGTTTCAATTAATTTGTCTTTATTTTTATGGATGGTAAATACTGCACGTGATGTAAAATTCCATCGAGTTGGAGCATTACAGGGAAATCAATGATTTTTTTAAACTTCGTCTTGTCAATACTACTATTAGTATTAAATGATCGATTTTGATAGTTACCTGACATTACTAATCCTTTCAAATCCGGTAAAGGCAGTTTATTTAAAAGAAACATTTTAATCCACTAAATAGATTTTCTAAAAGGCAGCAACTAACTCACTAACACTCATTTTAAATTTACAACAGACAACAATCTAACCTTACTTCGCGTGACGTGACAACATATAAACGAGCACTGACTGACCTACTCAGCAGTCGGCAGAACGCACGTGTCGTATTTCATAGATTGCGAGCGGCTGTCGCAGGCTAGCCTCCAGAGTTGCCATTTTCGCCGATTTACCCAGTTGGCGATCGGACTGGTCGGAAAAACGGCAACTGCGTTGAACAACACATGCTCAGCGTTTGAGATATATAGAGAGTCTAGCCTCAGCGCACTGTTGCCAGATTAAAAATAACTACTGAGAACGGGGAATTAATTGTAAAATTTTAAAATTATCAGAGAAACAGGAAATAAAATAGAGAATGATCATTAAGATAAATTGGTGAGGAGGCTGAGCCTCCTTAGCCTCCTTCGAGGAGCCGCCACTGCATTATACCATGGATTTTATCGACGATTTCTTCTTCAATTGGATGACCAGAATGTTCTTCGTCCTTTGTGATCAAACTACTAGAACGAAAATCAAAAACCACTTGTGAATCGTTCCAATCGATGGTAATGAGACCTCATAATGTTTAACAAGCGATGCTTTGGTTTGCGTAAGGTTTTTTTCACGAAAGAAATAATTCAAGATGTGTAATTCACTTTTTTTCCATGTTTACAAAAATCTTCAAGGTTGCTTGCTTTCGTGTGCCAAAACAGAACTGAATGACATATCAGTCTGAAAATTTCAATGCGTTCTAGTTAAAGATGGTACATCATAAATATCACATGGATTTTTGATTGTGGCGCCATCTGTTTCATTTTTCACCTTGCCCTCGTAACGTGACAATCTTTCATTTTTGGTAATTCAACTATTATAGAAGCAAAACTGTTTTATACGATAGCGGTCGACGATATTTCTTACCAGGGGCGACGTTACGGGGCACCTGCAATACATTTCCTGCTTTATTTTTAATCGCATCATTTCTCTATATTTTCACAATATATAGTTTTCTGGGTTAATTTTCTGCAGAAAGTATTCTTGAAAAATTTTGTCAGATGAATCATTCTCGGGAAAAACCAATTTGAGAATGGTAGTACAATCTCTTATTCAAAAGAACGAATCTATTAACTCAACAAAATAAAATAGTGAAAGGAAGCTTGAAATTTCAGGGTGACAATCAAATTTTGACCAGGAGATCGGCTTTGACGGAAACGCACCTGAGAGTAGTGTATTGGAAATTTTGCACCAGGAATTGCTGAAGCTGCTCCATTCATAACGACTTCGAGTTATTAAAGCGTAAGATTTTCAACTTCGATTGGATTTTTGTCAGTGGATACAATTTGAAATCCCGCAATACTCCCCAAGCGAGAAGGGATTGTGAATTTTCACAACAGTCACGTTTGGGCCGACAGAAATCCTCATGCATATTTAGAAGCAACACATTTTCGATGATTGTATGGGCATGGGAAAAAGTCGAAAGTTATATTTGAAGTTTTTGGAAAACGACCTTATAGATCTCTTAGATAATGTGCCATAAGCCATTAGATCAAGGAATGGGTTAATGCATTATGGAACCTCTTCCCATTTTAGTGTTCGAGTTCGAAATCATTTAGATTTAGCTCACCCTCAGTAGTGGATAGGGCGTAAGGGTTATTTTTCTTCTGGGTTCCTCGGCCGTCAATGTCTCTCCATGCTGAGGCATGCTTATCTCTCAGATTACACCTTCCCGATATCGACCTTCCCAGAGTATAACTTCTACACGACGTGGAAACGTGTCTACCTTCAAGGGTGTTCATAATCCATCCCACTAGTTCTCGCACCGCTTGTTAAATAGGCTCTTAGAGGTCTTGTTAAAGGCCCCCTCTATGTCCAAGAAGGCACCAATGAAGACTCCCTTCCACTTCAGCTGTCAAAGCTCTATAAATCCATCAGCTGAGTGGAGGGCCGTCTCGACAGATCTGCCGATCTGATAAGCATGATGTTCGTCGTGAAGGCGGTAATGCTTGAGAGGTCCTGCCTCAAGATACCAGTTTACAAGCCTCTCTAACGTCTTCAACAAAAACGCATTGAGACATGCAGGCCGGTAATATTTGACGTTTACATAGCTCTTCTTACCCACTTTAGTAATGAAGGACTTTTGCAGAAGTACTGGAAGCAATCCAACAAGGCCAGCTGACTTGAACGCCTCAAAGGAGTTGATAGTTCCTCTTACGTTCATCGCTTCTGCTGCCAGAGATCAGTTTCTCCTCCTAGGTCTCCCGGTGGAGTGTGTGTCGATCTCACTCTCCCGAAGGCTGATATCCAGGAAACTGACCTTCATTAACAGCTCAAGTGTCGTTTCTAGGGATTTTGTGTAACCCCCACTTTTTTTCTTCAAGAACCGCATACTATCTCACCGGTTGCCTGCATGTTGATACCTACAATTAAATCAAATTAAACTATTTTAATTGTATTTATAATATGAAACCAAACACTCTTGCTATTCATTTCCTCAATATGGGCAGTTCAATATAATTCAGATTGGATATTAATCTATTTCGGTACATTTTACAATTTTGTTATGAGCAGCAATAAGTTTCATCTTCAATTCATACTTGAATTTATTAATGAACAGGTAACAACGCAAAATATTGCTTTGTAATATTCTGAAGCTAATTGCTCGTTTGTTCTCTCATTACATCTAATGTAATTTAATTGGGTCCGTATGGTAACAAATAACAATCAAACGCGCGGTAGCGTTAAAAAAACCGAATTATCTGAGCACATCAACAAGTCACCTTGTCTGCGAAGGAAATTAAAATATGCGGAAGTACATATATCTCAAACTTGTGAATTAAACAATTTTCCTCAGTTAATGATAATTACAGACGAGATATGTTAGTAAGATAAGCAGATGTTATGTAAATAAAATTCACATGGAACTTCCAAGATATATTCTTCAGTTCAATTCAAAGCTGAATTCTCGGACTTCCCCATTGCAAAAAGGTATGAGAGGTTATCGACTACCAAAGCTGGATATGGAGAAATTCAGAGGAGAACTCAAGGATTGGCTTGGATATTGGGCTCAGTTAGAAAAAAATTGATAAAGACCCCACCTTATACGAAAGTGATAAGTTTGACTATCTGCTTCTTTCGCTCAAGGAAGAAACTGATGCGTATGATATAGTATCAGGTTACCTATCGAGTGCGAAGAATTACAATGTAGCAGTTGAGGCTTTGAAGGAACATTATGAGAATGAGGACCTATTACTCCAAGTCTACATAAGGCAGATTTTGGATTTAGTGATCGATAACTCCAACTCAACCAACAAGATTCCCTTCAATAAGCTACACCTGAAGTTGCAGTCTTATTTGAAATTGATCCAGTGACATGGCTATATCCATTAGTTGAGTAAAGTTTCCCAAAAGAGTAGTTCTTGTGGCAGGTTGACCCTTTGACCAAGCATGATGGTGCAAAGGATAGTCACCCAGAAATCGTTTGGATTTGCTGATCGAATTCTTATGACAGGAAGCACTCATTATTCAGAGATTGGATCTGGCTGATAGTGGGTTTAGTTTGTAGAAAAAAGTAAATAAAGATAATTCTCTTGAGAAGTTGGAATCTCAACCTACTCCAACTTTAGCTACTTGTCACAGTGGTAATGTTTCTGGCTGTCTGTTTTGCGACAAGAATCATGAGGCGATGGAGTGTAGTACTATTCTGAGCTGTATTTTACAAACAAAGAATCTGTCACCATTTTTAAGTTGGAATATTTTACGAAGAGAAGAAACATTTCAATCGGTTAGTCTGCTTTGATTTCGAACACTATTAGTTCGATTTGGGTATTAAGGGTATCTGTATGTCAGTATTAGAATCTAGGTTATAGTCATTACCCAGATTGGATGCTTAACTTAGTGACAGCAAACGTCGAGTTATAATTAAGATTATGCTATTGTAAACCAATGTAGTTCATTTGGAAATCACTTGGCTCACAGATTGCTTTTAGAATGGTGACATCTAGCTGCAACAAGATACACTACGTCCTCATAGAAGATGAAAACTGTTTCAAATTATCAGATATTCTCAAGCCTACTGACTTAGTTTTGATATTATCCAATAGATGACACACGCATATTTGTTCAGATTAATATCTGATATTCATTACCTATTGATGTTTCAGCCTTCTTGCTAATAGTTTTCTTACAAGAGCTATTCCCAAAATACAATATACGTTGTAGATTTTTCGTTTAATCTGGGGTCGCTGGCTGTGTTCTAGTATTTAATAAGTATTTCATTACGACATATCAGAAGAATCTTAGTGGATTGACGAATTTTGGCTAATTTCGAAAGATTATTTCATTAATTATGTACCTTTAATGTTCTTTCCAATTGATATTCTCATAATTTATAATCTTATGTATTCCTTTGGTGAAAATTTAATTTCCTACCTAGATTATGATCAACTTTATAGTACGACACTATAATTTAATTTTTGAATATCATATTTTTCCATCGTTATTGCACAATATTCCTGAGTCAATCACAATTTTTGTTCACTAACCTACAAGAAATCGCGACTAAATATGAATGGATTATTTCATTAACATTTGCTTAGGATTACTTATAAAAGTCTTCTTAATAATTTCGTTCAATGTCTGCTTTTTGGACAATATTAATGGTACCCTATTTTTATTATTCGTTTCAGTTATAGATGAGTTTGAACTACTTTTCACCTATTTTCCTGAATCTTCGATTATAAAAGTAATTAGATTTATTCTTAAATAGATCAACAAATTCACTACATTTACTTACTATTTTTCAAATTACACTTGAGCATTTACATTATTTATGAATATTGCTCCAAGGAATTATTCAATAATAAACAATGACGTGTCGTTTTTTTCAGGACATGGAATTCCCATCAACATAAACAAAGACAGATATAATATTCTAATTATTCAGCGAGAGGTACGTTGTTCTACAATAAAATAGTATCGGTTAAATGAAAACGGCTAAGTTTATACATGATTATCTTATTTCATATAAGATTGAGGAGAATAATAAAGATCCGTTATTCACGTAATCCGATTTGATTCGGGAAACTTGTTCATATCTTCGTTAAGTAAATAAATTCAACGAACTTCATAGCTTGTTTATTATGTTAATAGGTTGGCCAGGGACGCTTTACATGGGGATTAATTGATCGAACCATAAAAGTATAAAGGAATAGGTTAGTTTATCATAATGATTAGTTCTTCACCGTCCTCATCTGAGATCGAATTTATTGTTGTGAAACGTTTGTATTAACTAATATGATTCAAAACATCGCATGTTATGGTGTATTTATAGTGTTTGTTGCTGTAATATGTGATTTAAGTATTGCTGTTGATCGACCGCATATTTTTCTTGTTGTGGCTGACGACCTTGTAAGTTATGAAATTTTTGTTTTTACCAAATTATATTACGCGGGATATTAGATATAATTGATCTGAGCTGAATGAACGCTTGTCCCAAAATAAGCCGGAATGAATTTAATGAACTTTATTCGGTCATTAAGTGCTGGCTAAGATACGAAATTAATGTAAAAACTCTCAAAATCAATTTAATTTCATTTTCTCATGCTCTATTTGGAATATTTTGACGCGAAACGGATATCATGAAAGATTTTATTCAGTTTTCAAGGTTTTTCAGTCCATTATAAATATTATATAAGACCGGGATGTTCATATAACGAACATAATTTCTGAGCAAGCAAGGACTTTTGCCACAAAACAAAGAAAACAAAAGTATTCTTACGATTTAGTTTATTGTCAGTTAGAGATTTTTATTCATAAGATATATATTATCCGCTATGAATTTTTGTGCCGCTAAGATTATTAAAAGTATTTGTAGCCTTAGAAATCATTGAAAAGTTAAATATTTATATAAAAGCTATAATACATAATAATACATAATACATCCATTAATTATCACGCGTATTCAAATAATTTTTAAAAATTCAGATATACGCACTTAAATTTACATTTATTTTCATGTATTCCGCAAATATGCGTAAATGTACAAAGTATTAATATTATCAATGATTTCAATTATTATTAGAAAGAGCGCAGTCTTAATACTCGAACAATAACATGTTAAATCGCAAAATTATAAAATACTATGTTGAAATATTTTCGTTTGAGGTAACGACTCAATAATTTATTTAAGCGAAATAATATTTAAAATTGAAAATTGAGCCAATCAACATTTGTTTGAATACACTCAATGAATAAGTAACTATTTATTATTAAATACAGATATGTTTTCATACAATTCAAAACTAAGAGAAACGTTGAGAATTGTCTAATTTTTTCTTAGAGATATGAAAAGATCCGATTGCTTCCTATTCGTACAAAAACGCCAAAAACAAATTCAAGTAAAGTTCAAGTTAAATTGTGTTATAAGCAGCCTTACAGATCACGCTGCTAAATTGTCTGACCCAGAGGACCGTCTCAAAAATTTAAAAATTGTTCGTAATACACTGGAAATGAATGGCTACCCAAAACATTTTTCAATCCCATCATTAGAGGAAGTATAAACAAAATCTATAATGGAACGTCATATATAAATAACATAAACGGTAACACAGACAATTTTATAACATTATCATACATTCCGGAGACGTCAGAGAAAAGAAAGAAAAGTGTGACATAAATGTTGCACATAAACCTACAAACTGTGTTGGGAAATATTTTTCAAATCTGAAACATTTAATACGTAAAGATAAACAAACCCATACAGTATACAAATTAAATTGTTCAGATTCCAATAGGACAACAGGAATCTTGAACAATATTCACAAAATAGAATGTATGACCAAAAGTATAGTACTATAATAGTACAAGAAACAAATACTTAGAAAATTCCACCGCCCTTGCTAAGCACTGTTTTGATTATAACCATGAATTCGATTACGGAAATGTTAATATTTTAACTAAGGAAACCGATTATTATAAAAGATCTATTCAACAGATCATTCACATAAAACGTGACTCCAAGTCTGTGAATCATAGAACAGACATTCAATCATTAAGTCAATCTTTGCAAATGCCTACATGCGTCTTTATGATGTTGAAAGTATATTTCAGGTAAAATGCTCAAATAGCAATATTTCTAATAAGGTCTGACAACCTTTTTCTATTACCTCATAAATCTTCAACATCTGGTACGAGAACGGATACTTGAGCGTTATATTTTTTGGTTTCAGTCGTATACAAACATTGTTTGACATGACTTCGTATGTTGTAAGAAAATTGCTAATCAATGGATTCTTGATACATATTCATATACTTAAGACATTAATGTGTTACAATTTCGATTACTCGTGTTTCTGTTCGTTTCGGTGACGTGGGCATTTTTAATTGAAATTTGTACGATAAGGAGGCTTTTTGCTGATACAATTAGTTTTAAGAAACCCATTCTAGACATTGATACTTCGTCTGATGATGGTCGTGAGACCGAAACGTACGTGAATACGAGCATATGACCTATTTCTTCATATATAATAGTGGAAATTTGCCATTGCTTTTATTACTATTGGAATATATCTAGCTGTTAATTGAATTAAAAAAACAGAGGCTAAAATTTATAAACAAGAAATTAGAAAAATGCCCCATCCAACTTTGCTTGCATATAAAGTAACTCTTAAAATCAAATTGGATTTCGGCATATGTACTAAGTATATATCAGAGTTATTTAACCAGATTTTACGAAGCAAAGTGCCAAAAATTGAAGGTTTGGTGGTACTTTCAACTTAAAAAATGCCAAAACAAAAATTCCTCATTCAATTCCCCCAAAATATGAGGTAACCATCAAATCAAATTGAACTTTGGCATATCTTTAGTATATCTCATACTTCTTCATACTTAGTATATGACAAAATCGTGAAACATTTTATATAAACACTATAAATTATGTGAAACATTTCGATTTGTCAATTTCAATATTTTTTTCAATGTCTGGAGAAAACATACATAATCGAATTTTTGAACATAAAACTAAATAACAGTTATTAAGTGAACCGGCTAATTCAACTTTGCTAAAATATAAAGTAATCATCAAATCGTATAAAATTTCGATATAATATATTAAGTATGTATTTATCATAAATATTTCTCCAGATATTTGGGCACTAAATTCCGAGAACGTCAAATATCGTTGAACGCGCCTGATCAGAAAACGAGAAAAATTGAAACTATCTATTATTCACCAAATTGATGACTCATATATTGTCGTATGCAAATTAATAGTTCTGATTTACACGAAAACAAAAACATTCATCAGCAGAATTATTCATGAAGTAATTATAGCTATGTACCATTACATTGTTTTCAATTCGTTCATTCAGGGTTTTTCCGGTTTTTGGAATGAAGTTTGTAAAATTCTTGAAAGACAATACAACATAGACGCAATTTCGAATTACCTTTTGAAAACTATTAATAAATCTTGAGAATGCTAAAATATACGCTCAGTACCAACGAACTTATTTTCAGGGTTGGAATGACGTAGGTTTCCATGGAAGCAATCAAATTCCAACTCCAAACATAGATGCATTAGCGTACAATGGCATCATCCTTAACAGTCACTACGTACAATCAGCCTGCACTCCCTCAAGAGCGGCTCTTTTCACTGGAAGATATCCCACGAAAATAGGTAGAATTTCGTTTTGTATGATGACATTGTAGACGAATTTATCTCTTAATTCCTTTAGGAATGCAGGGACCAGCGATATCAGCGGCTGAAAAAAGAAGTCTGCCAGAAGGAAAAATATTACCCCAGTATTTACAAGTATGTTATGAAGTTTTTATATTAAATAGATAAATATCACGATAATTCCTTCAGAACAGGGTATTTTATTGATAAGCTATAAAATAGTTAGATACCTAGATATTTTTCATCATTTTGTTTCGGAAGAGACAAACTTTCTTGAGAAATGGTATGAGCTGCCTTTAACAATTATTTTGCTTTAGAATGTGATCGAAATGTTCTGTTTACCGAGACAGAATGGAGCTGTCTTTAAAATATGTTCGGCTGACGCTGATTTTTCACAATTATTTTGCTTTAGGATGTGTCCAACTGTTTTGTCTACCGAGACAGAATGGTCCTTCTAGTTTGGCCCAAATAGCATTTTGAACACGACTCACAACAGATTTTGTAAATCCCGGATTTCTCGAGGCTGTAAACTTAATCAAAGGTGTTGCCTAAACGGTTATCTAGCTTGTTCTTACATCTAAAAGGATGATATCCAAGAAACTGGCCTTCATCAACAGCTCAAGAGTATCATGTTGTTCTGGAGATTTAGTGTAACCCCTCCATTTTCTTTCTTCAAGAACCGCAGACTACCTCCCCGGTTGCTAGCCACTATCTTGGCTAGTTTTGTCATGTGGACAGTTAGTTCCAGAGCAGAAATTCTCCCAAGAAGTCCTTTGGGACTCTCTCAAGAGGTCCTTATATTTCCTCTGACTGATTTTGTGCCGATCTCAGGGTTCCCTGGTAGACTTTCCTAGCTCTATTGAAGAGCCGCCTCGTTTCCCTCTTACACTTTACGGAGTCCATACTTCATTCAAGCCCTTTCCTTCTAGTGGTCAACCGTTTAAGGGGAAAATTTCTGTCTCCCTAAGAAATCAAGTAATGTACCACATTAACAGATTTCTCGAACCTTACGAAAGCTACGGAGAATGGGAGACAACTTAAGCGCGCTAGATGGCGACACCAAACCAAAACAATGCATGAAAATTAGAAACAAATGTATATTTGAATATACTCATATGTATATTGATGTATTTGTAACTGATAATCTATCCTGGTGCCCTCACATCTCGGCAGTTTGTAAACGCAGACTTCCATCTATCTATTGTCTCGAGTTTTTACTGAATTATCACCGGAACAATGTCAGGTGCCCAACAATACTTCTATCTGTGAAGTGCCTCGCTACCCGAGTCTCATGATATGGTAAATTAAAGAGACCCTCTTATCCAGATAGACTTGATCTAATCAACATTTTCTCGTTTGAAAAAAGGGAGACTTCGTGGTGATTTTACATAATTTATTCGTAGTTGACCTCAACCCAATCCTCTCTACAAACGAGGATGATCGCTTATGTAGACACCATTTCGAGTTAGAAAGGGGGATTTTCAAATTCAGGCTACACTTCTTCCCAAACAGCATTTTCCAAACTTGGAATAAGATTCAATTGCGCGTTGTTTTTGCTGTGTCTGTGAATTGTTTTAAAAATCAGTTTGACTTGTAGTGCAACTGTGCATGTACTATTTTTAATCTAAATTATTTTGCATCTCCTATATTGAATTTGAGTCTTAGTTTTTCAACTCATATAATAATAATAATAATTTGCATGCATAAAAGTTGATATACTACATAAAGTGGAAACGAAGGTATATTTAAACATACATTCATAAGTTTTAATTACAATGTAATTGAAAATAAATGATGTGCTTTCTTGGAATTTAGCAACTACGAAGTTACCAGCGTAACGAGGAGTAATTTAACTTTATCAGAAATCTGGATGCTGTATATTACATCTAAGTTTCGAGGACTCTGACAGCAATTAGTTGGTTGTAGTTTTAATTACACTTTATAATATTCCTTAAGAAATGTAATCTGATAAATTTGTATAATTATGGACTTATGTATCATTGGTTATCCATTTTATCAATATTAATAATGGCCCGACAGAATGGAAGAGAACCTACCAATAGATATTATTGATGAATCAATAGACGCAATGCATTTTCAGAGAGGGAAAAGTATAATGTTCGAAGAACATCATGTGAACGCGAAGTTCACTTTTTTCCATATTAACAAAAATCTCCAAGGTTGCTTGCCTTTAGTGGGTGTCAAAACAGAATAGAATGACATGTTAGGCTGAAAATTGTGATGCGTTCTAGTTAAAAATGGTACATCATTAATGTCACTTGGGACTTTTCATCATAGCCTCGTATTCGCTCTTGCAAGAGTGTAGAACTAAAGGTTCTCAATAATAGCAGCGTCTTGGCACGGAATAGAAAACCAAGTTTTTCTGAAGCGGTTCTCTCAATGGACCTCACATAATCGTCCCATGAGAGGGTGCTGTTGGCGGAGATACCGAGAATTATTATGGAAGACTTTCCAGGAATAGTTGTACCTGACATCATCATATTAGGGATTGTGAGACCCGCGGGAGAAGACGCAAGCTTGAGTTTTGGTTGCATTGAACTCTACTAGATTATCAGATACCCATTTCAAAATCTTAGCCGGATCTCCATTAGTTACGTCAACCTGTCCCTGTCTCGCTCCTTTGGCTTTATCAGATGGTATAGAGGCTCTAGATTGGGAAGCGGTATGAAGTGTCCCATCATCTGCAAAGCTGTGGACGGGACAGCTGGTCACTTCCTGCAGATCGTTGATATGAAACAGAAACAAAGTTGGTGCCAAGACAGATCCCTGTGGAACACCAGCGTTGATAGCCATTGAATAGGAGGATACTCCGTCAACCACCATAAGGAGTGATCTATCTGATAGAAAACCATATGACGGAAGTTTCCCAAGTAGGCTTTGGTGCCAGGCTCGGTCAAATGCTTCAGAGATATTCAATGATACAGCTGGAGATTCCCCAAGTTTTTAATAGATTTCTGCCATACATGTGTTATGTAGGCGAACAGATCTCCTGTGGATTTCTGCTGACGAAATCCATATTGCCGGTCATAATAGTGTCTATTATTATTAGGAAGGGTCTTTTTTTCTTTTTTTGGAATTGGCTGCACTGTAGCTGTCTTCCAGCTGGAAGGAAACGCACTAAGTTTGTATGGTAAACAACTTGCAGAAAGCTGGTGTTAATTTAGGGGCACATTCCTTGAGAACAACAGGTGGAATTCCTTCTGGCCCCATAGACTTTTTGGTATTGATATAATTCAATCAATAGTTTTTATTTTGGTAACTTGTTGTAGTAAATCGCCAAAGAATAACAATAATTTCGGATTAATAATAATTCTATGAATACAGAGATAGCTTAGACATAATTCTTGTATGTTACTAGTAATCATTTGAGGGGTTCAAGTTCTGGGATGTATTATAAGGTAGGACAAAAGGGGAAGTCAAAAAAGCCTGTGTTTTGTGTGACGTATTCTATCGATAACTTTTCATAAGGGAGATTGGGTCTATTGAATTATACATTATTATCGATTTTATTTTATTTATTTCTTCCAAGGAAATGGGTTACGATACCCATCTTATCGGCAAATGGCACATGGGATATTCAAGATGGAATGCAACACCAACATCTCGAGGATTCAACCATCACTTCGGTTATTTCAACGAATACACTAGCTACTACGATTATCTTTCAACATGGAAAGTAAGTTCATTTATTTACTTAAGTAGAATACGAATTAATTTACACTGAAAAATTCCCACTAACCTTTGATTAAATTACCATTTCTGACAAAGGAAATGTGCGAAAAAAGCGAGAAAAGGTGGGGGTTTTGGAACAAACAATAAATCTCATTTCATTGTTCGAAATGTCCACTAATAGATAGAACAAGGATAGAACTTGATAAATTCCTGATAATTATTTACATCAATAAGGGTACAAAGAGTTTATCACACATTCGTGAGTGAGTATGGGGCTCTCGAGCTCATCAGCGGAACGAGTAGGTTCTGATGTAACCGGTCGACCGTTCTGTAAAGGTGCAATTATCTCATTGACAGATTCTTAGAGAAACCAACATTTTCTAACTCTATCTATTTACATCAGTCCGACAGGACGGAATAGCTTTCCAGAATCTTTAGCTGTATTACTGGCCGGTCTAGACAGTCAAAATATAGAATCTTTGAAGGGCCGCACGAGAAAGTGAGGCGCGGACCACGGGTTGCTCACCCCTGATCTAGGGGAAGCTTACCTTTTCAAGACAGCTAACAAAAAATGGTTGTTGATGTTGATACAGGAGATTTTTGTTTATATTAATAAAGAATAATTTCCTCACAACGTTGGCAATTACGTTCATCTCTGTAATTCTGTAGAAATTTGTAGGGTTCTAAGTACATCTTTAGTTTATAATCCTGGGGTAATTAATTAAGATCAAATTTCAAATGTATATTTGATACTGACCGTCATATTTCCTATTACATCTAAGCTACCGTTGCCTAAACCTGTCATGACGCTGCGTTAGCCGTCTCAAGTGAGTAATAATAATTGTAATAGTATATTTAAATATACGAATATAATTTAAAGTGTAGACGATGAATCTCTTATGTCATATTGCAGAATTTACACTTATCTATATTATAATCTCTTCTGAATTCGAAGTTTCATTAAACGTAAGTTGAATGAACAAATGCCAAATGAAGGTGACATTCCATACTTTTTATGTTCTGGCAACAAGTTCAACTATATTGAACCTCCTCAAGGAAAACCACAATTCAGCTAAATCAATATTTATTTTTAAATATGCAAATTTGAGAGGGCTGGTTGTACTGTCATAAATTTATTATATGATTTATGTATGATTATGTATCAACACATCAACAATAATGAGTTAGATGTTATGATTTAACATATTGATAAAGTCTAAGAGTATGCAATAACGATTGTTGACCCAGGTATGAATTATATATAAATATAGGGGAAATAGGTCACATTAAAACTTTGATATTATATTTTCTCGTCTTTACGTACGTTTCGGTCTCACGACCATCATCAGAAGACTTATTATGTCTAAAACTGGATTACTTAAAACTAATTGTATTAGGACAAAGCGTCCTTATCGCACCAATTTCAATTAAAGTGCCCACGTCGCCGAAACGAACAGAAACACAAATAATCCAAATTGTAACCCATCAATGTTATAAGTATAATATATCAAGAATCCACTGTTAAGCAGTACTCTTAGACTTTGTTGACATGAGCTCGCATTTATTAAGAGTACTGCTTAACAGTGGATTCTTGATTCTCTCGTTCTGATTGATTAATTGATAAGCTCACTCACATTGTTCTGTAGATTGAAATAAAATACAATGAAGATTACTTACGTTCCTCCTACTATTATGAGGAGTGTGTATTGGAAAATATAATGCTATTTGATAATCCGGTATCGGAGGCGCCCCCTACTGATAGAACTAGTTAAACATCGAACAATGGCATGAACTGCATCTTAATTAAACATTCTCAATTTTCTTAATAACCGCCTAATATATTTTTATTTCAGTTTAACGACATCGAGTATACTGGTTTTGATTTGCGGTTTGACAAACAGGCATCTTGGGAAAATGTGGGAAAATATGCCACAGACAGTTTCACCGAATACGCAGTGAACACAGTCGAAAGCCACGATGCGAGTACGCCATTATTCTTGATGATGTCACATTTGGCGGTACATGCCGGAAATGAGGGAAAACCACTTGAGGCGCCACAGGAAGTCATCGATAAATTCAAACATATTCCTGACGCCAACAGACGAACCTACGCAGGTAAAGACATGCTTTGACATTCCAGTGATATACGCGTTATTAAAAAAAAACTTTTAAAAGTTAATTGAATCTGGAAAACTGAGCATTCGTAGGCCTATGCTTTTACAGGACGGCCAGAAATTCATATGCCAAACTTCAGCAGCTTAATGACACGCAAAAATTTGGAAAAAATTTCGAATCAACATATGTCCGGAAATACTTTAATAAAGAGCTATGCCGTTTTAAAGATTTGGTTTTCGTTTCATATCTTAGGAACCACAATATGCCAATCTTTCAATTCTAGTAATTTTACTATTATTGATGCGAGAATTTTTTAAAAGGTACTAGTCAACGAAACTTCTCACGAGTGGCGTAACGGGACACCTGCACTGCATTTTCTGCTTTATTTTTAATTGCATTTTTTTTTATTCTAGAAATATTTATAGTTTCTTGGGTTAATTCTTTTAACAACCAATCTGAAAATGGTTGTGCGATCTCTGATTTGAAAGAATGAATTAATCAACTCATCAACGAATAAAATAGTCAGATGCAACTTCAGAGTGACAATTGAATTTTGCTATCAATAGCTGTCACGTTGACTTAACTTTTAGTTTTTCTATAGCTTTATTAACAAAATTTTGTGATTTCGATCAATATCTTTCAATAACATAAGTGTTTCCAAAATTTTATGACAGAGTACATATTTTCTGAAATGGCCGATATGCATGTCATGCATATCATTTAATGCGATAAAGAGGCTCAGTGCCTAGTACCGGGATATCAAAAATTATCTTGGTCAAGGGTGGTTGTGGAATCTAAAACGTGTGTCTTACTTTACGTTTGAAATAATTTTGTCACTGTCACACTGACATCATCAATAACCTACAAATTTCATACCTATTTATTTCAGTTGTAAAACAATAATGAACTACAAATTATGAAATAACGGTTTCAGTAACAAGAAAAACTAAATTACAGTAATTGTTGGAAATGTCCTCCGTTTTGTTCGATGCACATTAACTATCGGACCCGATCGAAAATAGGCTTCAATCATGAAAATTTTGTGCTGTGTGGTAAGAGGCATGATTTAAAAACTGGATTAGAAAATTTCAGCACAATGACTTAACAGATTCTGACACAACCAAACATATTCAAAAATTCAAAGTAAGACACACATTTTACATTCCACAACCACCCTTGACCAAGATAATTTTTAATTTGTAGTTCATTATTGTTTTACAACTGAAATAAATAGGTATGAAATTTGTAGGTTATTGATGATGTCAGTGTGACAGTGACATAATTATTTCAAACGTAAAGTAAGGCAAACGTTTTAGATTCCACAACCACCCTTGACCAAGATAATTTTTGATATTCCGGTACAATTAGTACAAAGCATCCCGCGCTTTAGTGACGTGAATTAGTTTTCAAACATCTTCTGATGATGGTCGTGAGACCGAAACGTACGTAAAGATCACATATTAAGTGCTGATGTGACCTATTTCCCAAGAATATACATCTAATTCATACCTGGGTCAAAATCTTTGTTATATGTTGTTATGATGAGGAGCATAAAAAAATGAATAATCAAGAGGGAAACCTCCAGCTCAGCATAAGTTTCATAATTCAATATGATCAAATTTCAGCTATGGTATCAAAACTTGACGACAGTATCGGAACATTGGTTCAAGCATTAGAGAAGAAGGAGATGTTACAAAATTCAGTTATAGTCTTCATATCTGACAATGGGGCTCCCTCAGTCGGACAATATCGTAATTGGGGCTCGAATTACCCCCTAAGAGGTATCAAAGACACGCTATTCGAAGGTGGCGTACGAAGTGTGGCATGTATATGGAGTCCTTTATTGGTCAATTCGGCCCGAGTGTCCAATGATCTTATTCACGTAACTGATTGGCTTCCCACGCTATTCACAGCTGCAGGTGGCGATAGTTCTTTACTCGATCAAGAATTGGATGGTATCGATCAATGGTCCAGCTTCGTATATGGTCTACCATCACCAAGGGATGATATTCTGATCAATCTGGATGAGCAGACGAGAAATGCTGCCTTGCGATTCTTCAATTGGAAGCTGATTGTTGGTAAGTACGACTCGATGTTTTTGAAGACACGATTCCGCAAATTTACGGATGCTTAGTTCAACAGAATCCGAATTCGGAGAAAAACTGATTTTATCAAGTATAGGTATGCATGAAGTCGTACAAGTTTCTTCAAGGAAACTGTAAAATGTATGTAGAGTTGAGAGTACAATATTTGGTATCAATTGACGATATAAAGAAGTAGAGAGTCATTCGGAAAATATGCTTATATTGACATTGACAAAAGCTCCTCATTAAACCCCTCTATGCTCCACCAGAGAACTTGAATACAATCATTACAGTAATAATAATAATTATAGTTTGTGAGAATCAAATTGCAATATTTAACAATTATCAGAAAAATGAACTCACACCAATATAAAACCGCATCACGACTTGATGTCGACGTTTCGTCAACCATTACAGGTGGCATCTTCAGGACATGCTTGAGGCTTGAACTGAAACTGATTCTACTGGATTCTGTAGACGTATTTATTGGTAGGAAAAATCCTTCACGCTACACAGTTCACTGCCTTCATTCCGGTGGTTATCTCCGCTCTGGCACCTGACCCTGCGGTTGTGTGATCATGTTCGAAATTAAATTTTCGAGGATGGGCTTCCAAATGTTGGGAAGGTAATATCCTGAGTCACGGTTTAGATTATTTGGATCGTATAGGATTTCTGTAGCTTCAAAGATTTTCCGCTGATAGAAGTTTGGGGGTCGGGGTAGAATTCTAGTATTTTCGAAAATGATTTGACGATTAGTGTCAAACTTGTTTTTGTGTTACTGGTGTCAAGAAGCCCTGTACAGCGCTCATGTTCTTTCACACGAGTACCTACTGTACGACCTGTTTCACCAATGTAGACTTTACCGCAAGAACATGGAATGCAATAAACACTTTTTAATTGAAGAGGAAAATCTTTGATAGGTTTGTTAAACTGAGATAGTTTTGGAAGTGTTGAATACCGAGTGGAAGTCAAGATTTTTCAAGATTAGCTATCCGCGGAAGTCTACTATTCAAGATACCAATATAATAATAAATTTAACTCGTCCACCCCGCTTTAAATAAATAACAATGGAATTGTAACACACATCGTTGGGGACAAGAGATTATAACTACATGCTTTTAATACAGATATGGATAAGCTGGATGAAATTAAGCATTTGTCTTATATGTACATTCTGAGAAGATATCATTTATTGGCCCCCACAGAGGATACATTCAGCTTCTTTATAGATACAATTCAGTTGTAATTACAGGAGATAAGAGCTCCAATGTAATGTAATCTGCTATCTCCGATCCACGGAGATCAAAAATAATGAATGAGGTCTCTTAGCTTGACATTAGTTTAACATCAAGGTGTATTTAATCAATGGATCAAGTGACAGGTTTATAAGAAGGGAACGACTCTCTCTATAGGGTCCTCCGTCGCCTAGAAACGATATTTTAATTAATATTGACGAGTTACCGCCAAATGGATCTGAGATTCTTTAACTGGAAATTGATTGTAGGTGGATGCACGTTAATTTCCACTCCTATAGATTGTAATTTACTGTAAAATGGAAATGAATATTCGGTTTTGGCAAAGCTTGACGCGAATTCAACGGCGCGATGGTAATAACGTTGATTCTCATACGTCAATCTTGAATAAATATTTTTATCTGTAAGACTACGCATGAATAACTGTTCTTCACGTCAGAATGCTTCCTAGGAAAATTCGTGTTTATTCAATTGATTCTGTTATTTTGGTCTTAGCTCATTCAAACAGCTATTACATATCTGAGCACACGATGTGGCATCATATTCTTATCATAATTCACATCGACGAATCCTTATGATAATAATTGAAAGTGTAAACATGGTTATATTGAACAGTGGTCTTATTACCCATTATTCCTAAGTCGATTCCTTATAACTATGTGACTCTTAAGAAATAAAGTAGCTTTTGCCAGATACGTAACAACTACAAGCCCGCATGCATGCTGTTTGTATTTTTTAGTTCAAAGTGGATAAATATATGCCTGTAGCGTCACTCTCACCTCATTTTATCCTTTTTTCTGCTTTCTTTAGGCACAAGCAACAACGGCTCATTTAATTCGTATTACGGAGATTCCGGAAAGGAGAATATTTATGACATCGAATATAATACAACAGCTATTTATGACAGTCCAACCGGCAAAAGTATAAGAAAAATTTCATATACACCAGTGGAGAAAGAAGAATACGAGAGCATTAGGAGCAGATCCACAGTGAAGTGTGTCAAAACAAGTGCAGAGAAACATTCGTGCGATCCAGCTAGTGAGTATTGAATTAATTTTTGTTTCCAAAAGTTTGCTTCATAACAAATAATCACTATGGAATTTTCAACCTAATCGTTAGAAATACGTTTATTATGTGGGTTGAATTTTTCCTATTACATGAATGTGAAATATTGCAACATAACAAGAGAGATTTGCACAATGCTACGGCGAATTTGAAGTCTCACTTTGGTAAGTGCCTTTCAATTCAGGATGTCTCAGTCTCTTTTTGGCCATCAGAACATCTGGTTCTTTGCAGTTTGGCTCTTCAAAGTTCGGAAAATATATTTTCCAATGAGAAAATAAGAATCTTTTTGGCCATCAGGACATCTGGTTCTTTGAAGTTAGGCTCTTCGAAGTTCGGAAAAGAATGAAAAAATAATGTTATTGTGGTGTAACATTTTCATGTTAATTCAATCTTCAAACCATATGGAATTGTATGGTTTTGGATTTGGATGGTGATGTATTGGGCAGAGTCCTCATAAGGGCCATTGTACTTCCTTCATCGGGGACAGCTTTCCAGTTTATCTTTAGTTGTCCAGAAACTTGGAGGAGTCTACCTTTTGCATTTCTCTGACATGTACTCTCCAATGTTGGCTGGGACTGAGCAGATGCTCGGCATTCTATTCACCAGACCCATAATGTGCATTTCCACCCATAGTGTGCATATTCGAAGGTATTACATGATAATTTCTGTAAGGAGACGCAGGTTCTACTTTTGGGCAAGGTGTGTTTATTCTCTCCTTTGCCTGCCCACAACCTGGTGTTTCATTTTATCATTGGGGTTTATGTGGTCAATGATCCTTCTCCAGGATTTCCTTTGGCAGATCCATCGCAAGCCTGCTCTAGTACATCTTGTTATGTCGTGTCCCTTCACCCAGTGCAGTCTAATACTGTTAGAATTTGCTGAAAGGTTTATGGTGTTACGACTTTCTAATACCAGCTTAGAGGTGATCTTGTTTCTGCATATTGGTAGTATTGCTGTTCTACTGACTTTGAGAATTTTAATGTATTTCAGATTTCTTTTTCCTCATGGTTTACAACACAGATTTCTGATTGATTCCTAGGGATATATGGTGGCTCGTTAAGATTAGAAAATTCGACTACCCCCAAAATGGATTTCGGCTCTCATCGTCATCATCATTTGAGGAGAGAGGGTTTAGCCCTCAAATGCACTTATGCCACTTAGTTGGGCCCATTGTGTGCCTCGTGGTCAGAAGCTTTTCTATTCTAGCAGATTTGTGACCCGCCAGAAACCCAGAATATTGCAAACTGGCTTCCATAAGTTCTTCTGAGAGCAGTATTGCTTCTCCGAAGTGACGATGCCTGAAGGATATCAATGCAGGGCATTCATACAGGATGTGAGAGGCAGTTTCTCCCGTCTCTCTGCATTTCATATATATAGGGTCATTTACGATGCCCATAGTATGAAGCTGTTTGTTAAGATGACAGTGGCCAGTTAGGATTTCAGCTAACTCTCTGATGTTCCTTCTTTTCAAAGAAAGGAGTTTCTTTGAGAGTCTCTTTTATGAAGAGTTTGGCGTGTCTCATGCGTGGTGATTCTCGCCACAGTTTAGACCACTCTTTGTTCAGTTGGCTCAGCAGGGCGAGAACCCCCAGGCAATTTGATAAAGCGACCATTGGCTCCGGCCCGATAAGGTCAGGGAGTCGTCCATTTCATTTCCTTCAACTCCACTGTGTCCAGTGACCCAGATAAGTTGAACTTTATTTCTCCTGTCCTGGCCAGTTCGGTTAGCATATTTCTGCATTCTTTGACAAGCCGCTGAGTTTCCACGAGAATAGTGCATTTTGGTCCAGTGACCTCTATACGTCGATCTCATGGCTTCAGTTTTTATATATAAGTATAGAGGTGGTAATCCGCTGAATATACCCACGCATGCAAACCGCTGAGCCCTCAAAATAAAGACTATTGATCCTTGTAATTTTTCAGAAAAAACGAATGCCCTTTGAATTACAGCTTTTTTTAAAATCAATTTAAATTGTTTTTCCTTCATATTTCTTGTAAAATAAGAGTATGAATCAAAAATATTAATTTCTTAATATCCACCAATCGTTTCAGAATATTTTACGGTACGTTTTACTTGAGGTTCTTCCCCACCCTTGATTTTTAAAAGGGCTGTAACTGCAAGGGCATGCATTTTTTGAAGAAAATTGATACAATAAAAAGTCTGGGGTGTAGTCGAATTCTCTAATGTTGACAAGTTGCCATATTGAACCAACTTCTTCAAGTTTTAATGACGAATTCTTAATCAGCAACACCAAAATCCCCTTAGTTGTGAATTTCATCAAAATCGGACCAAGATTTCAACCATTAATCTCCCCGATTCAACAAACTACAGGCCAAGTGTCAATGCTTGGAAAAGGTGCATTTTTTTCAAAATTTTCTAACGAAACATGTTTATTTGGCATTAAGCTAGATGATATTTCCGAATAATCACTCAATTCTGATGATAATGCAATAAAGCCAAGTTTTTGTCAAAACACATGTTTGCACAATCAATATTGTTGATTGAAAATTGGTACGGGTCAGTGATATTACTAATTATCATCAAACAATAACATAACCCAGTGATCGACTATCAGATTGCAGTAACAATACAGAGGCTGGATATTCATGTGCTTAATGAAATAATATACCATCTAACTCAGATTGATTATTTGTCGCTAATTTGCAAATATACAGTCTGCAATTTGATGTTGAATCAACCACTATAGTAAAAATCTGTAATCAATCGATCACGAGACTTCCCTGATGTTTGTTAGAAAACTAGCTTTCAGACACTCCTGCGAATCAAATGTATATGAGTGTAGGCACAAAATATATATATCGGAGAATGAAATTAAAAGTGAAACATTTTTTCTAAAGATAAAGCTTTTATTCTAATGTATACTAAAAAGGAATAAAAAATCAACATCTTCGACCCCAAAAACCTTATATACCAATTTTGGATAGGCTCGGCCCGTAATTTTCAAATTGAAAAAATAAAATCATGATCTCCGACCTCAAAGGCCCCCATATAATAATTTTGAATAAAATCACCAAACACGTCCGCCATCTTGAATTTTTGAATTTTGACTACAAAATCATGATCTACGACCGCAAGAGAACCGAATCATAATCACAAAACTACTCCATCATCTTGGAGCCGCCATTTTTTTTCTCTTATAAATATGCCAAATACATCGTCACCCGAAAGGTGAACTCCTGCCGAATTTCATGTTAATCGGACGACTAGAAGTGGGTCAAAATTCACTTGTAAAATTTCACCCGAACGTACGAGTAGATAGATCGATAGATAAAAAATGTATGTTAAACAAAAGCTTGTAATGATTTATAAGCCGCCATGTCACATTGAAATTATAGTGTATTTCACAAATCTATGTTTTATACTGAGACCTACTGCTAAGCTGACTGTCGAAACATAACCTTGTTTTATATACCCATCGCACTATTATATGTGATCTCTAAGGTGATGGAGAAAGCATTCAACATCGAGCTCATCAGATACCTAGAGCAGCAGAGATCAACAGGGTACCTGCTTGCCTACGTAACACATGTATGGCAGACATCTTTTGAAAAAAAAAGAGGAATCTCTAGCTGTATCAAGGAAGATATCCGAGTCTGGCATCAAAGTCTTCTTGGGAAACTTTCGTCATATGGTTTGCCGCCTCAACTTTGTCGCTTACCATCGAGTTTTCTCTCAGATAGATCACCCCATGTGGTGGTTGACGGAGTATCCTCCGATACAATGGCTATCAAAGTTGGTGTTCCACAGGGATCTGTCTTGGCACCAACTTTGTTTCTGCTTCATATCAACGATCTGCTAGAAGTGACCACCAGTCCCGTCCACAAGTTTGCAGATGATGGTACACTTCATACCGTTTCCTCATCTGAAGCCCCTATACCATCCATTGAAGTCAGAGGAGCGAGATCACCACAACAGCACCCTCTCATGAGACGATCATGTGAGGTCCATTGGTTTTCATTCCGTGCCAAGAGCTACTTTACATCCCAGCAGCTCTTCATAATCTACAAAGCACAGATTCGATCTGTCCTGGAGTAGTGTTCATATGTTTGGAGTTCGGCTCTCAAACATACGCTGAACTCTTGGATTCTATCCAGAAGAGAGCGATTCGCCACACTTACGAGTTCAATGACCTCTCTAGAACATCGTAGAAAGGCTTCTCCAGGGCCAGGGTTCATTAGAAAGGACCTCGCAAATTCCTTAGGGGAATTGGGTCTCGGTGAATATTTCTGAATTTTTGAAAATTATGAAAATTTGTTCAGAATTACATGGACTACATCATACAAAAAAATTCAGAAAAATACACCGAAATTTTTTGTGCATCTCCTATTTGGGGGGAGGGGAATTGATTTTTGATATACGTGTGCGGATTCCGTATTTCAGCTTATTAAAACATTTTTCAAGGATTTTTGAAGTGATCCAGTAAAAGGTATATTTTTTTATTTAAGGGGGTTGGAGGGATAAGGGGGGAGACTCAAAATTTTTGTATGGGAGAACAACAATATTATGCAACATAAACTAGAATGAAACATGTTGAAATATTGTTCCCGTCTTCAGAAATAAATAGTCTATTATGAGTAAAATGTAAATATAACCCCTCCTAGCAGAGAATCTGTTCATTTTTGGGGGTTGGCGTAATGATAACATTTGTTCAGAATCATATGGACTACATCATATCAAAAATTGAGAAATATCCACCGAATCCCAATTTCCGTAAGGAATTTGCGGGGTCCTTTCGTCTGTTATTCCATCACGAGAGATTCCATCTAGACAAACTGGACGAGCTCAAACTGGTCACCACTTCACTGTCAAATTCGAGACCTGCCAAACTTCTTCCTAGCAGACTTAATTTTTTTTCGACAGCGAACAACGAAGTTGTGGAACTCTTTACCTAGTGAGGTATTTCCCTATGCCTATAACCTTCAAACCTTCAAGAAAAATACGAATGTCTATCTCCTCTTCCTACATCGTTATATCTATGACATCACTTAAATCCTAAAATAAGAATTTCACCCTGTCGTTCTTATGGTTCCATAAATTACCATAATCCCATTTGAAAAACCAAAGATGGATGTCAGAAATACCTATCGAAACGGGGCTATCGCCCCCAAAACCATGTTCAAAATTTCAAATCCGTACGACCGATAGAAACACACAGATATCATGTCAAAAATAATCTAGATCGATTCAAAAATGCTCAAAACAAATAACTATTAATTGGGCCGATTCCAATACTTCCCTCACACTATATACTATGCATAGTGAAGGAATTTAAAATCATCGATTCATTCCAATGTTATGTTAAACTCTGATCGTATCTATTTTCAGTAAATCCTGTTTGTCTGTATGACATTCCAAGTGACCCTTGCGAAGAAAACGATCTATCTAAGTTCCTGCCAAGCGTAGTGCGTCGCATGAAACGCAGTCTGGTAGACTACAGAAGAAATCTAGTGGATCAAATAGAACAAGAGTTGGACATTGAAGGGGACGATCCTAAACTTTTCAAATACACTTGGAATCCGTGGCTCGATTGTTCTGATACGGAGTGCACCTCGTAACTGAATAATTATTTAAATTTTGTTGTGTGTTTAGCGACACGAGTCGGAGAATCTCGTTTAAAACTTCTTCATAATTAATTATAATTTATTCACGTGCTATACTGTATATCATATTATCTGTAAATTAATTCAATAAATCCTCATTTCATGAATACGTATTTATCATTTATATGAATGGTCGTATTTAGCTCTTCAATTTAAGATCCCCTATTCCAATTCGAATATTCTATTGTAAATCATCTTCGGCATGAATTCACTAAGTCTAAACTCCAGTGAAGATATAACCTCATTAGAATTCCATGATATAAGTTGGATATCTTTATTATGACGAAGGGAGCGTAGCGAAAGAAGTCGTCTCTTGAATCGGGTAGCGGCCTCGTGTAACGACCAAACAAATAGCCCAGTAAAAATAGACTGTTATAGTTGGGAAAAATTGTAAAAGGTATGCACCTTAGTATTATAACCCTCGATAATGTGTTAAATTTCCTCATCGATTTGATTGCCGCGGGCTGAGTCACGGGAGGTCAAAAGTGACGAAAAATATTTTATCGCAAATATGTTCAGAACGACGATCAACTTTATTGAAAAAATATAGAGAGCTAATTTTTTGCTAAAGCGATTTGCTATAAAAACTTGTTCCGTAGTTTTTTTGTAGGGGCAATCATTGACTTAAGTATATTTAAAATAATTCAGTCAGAAAACCATTTTTCAACACACTTTATTCAGTCATAATACCCTCTGGTCTTCTCTATCTAGAGGATATCGGCCAATGTCCCAAGCTGAATTATAGTAGAAAAAATACTTTGAACAAATTTACATGACTCCAATGAAACTCAACGGTTTAAAAGTGAAACAAATACTGAACTTCTTCAAGAAGACAGGACTGATAACTGAAAACCAGTAGTCACATGGAGACGAGCACAATAGGTCTTTCAGACCGCAGAGCTATGGATACTAATGGGACCACTTCAAAGATTCAAAGAACAGTAATAATAACAATAACACAGTTGTATCTTCAGAACGAGTGACAACTCATTTATAACCCATTCTGAAGAGTTCACGAGATATAGAAATCCGCTAAAAAGCCATTTTTCAACGCACTGTATACAGTCATAACACTCTAACACATGCTCATTTACAGGTAAAAACACTTTCCAATCACACGAGAACACCTAGGGAACACATAATTTCCTACAAGAAACAGGTGAAACTCTGTCAAATTCTAATATTTATCAAAATGTCACACTTAATACTGGCCATGCAGGATTAAGAGTGAACGATGCTATCGTGAGCTACTTCTCTATTCTATTGGTCACGTCATACTTTCGTATGTAGTCATCCCTCTGACCTTCTCTAGCTAGAGGGTATTGTTCGATGTCCCAAGCTGGATTACAGCAGAAGAAAACACTTTCAACAAACTTACATGACTTCGATGAAACTCAACGGTTTTAAAGTGAAACAAATACTGGAGTTCTCCAAGAAAACAAGACTTGTAACTGAAAACCAGTAGTCACATGGAGACGAGCACAAAAGGTCTTTGAGCCTGCAGAGCTAAGGATACTAATGGAATCACTCCAAATATTCAAAGACCAATAATAATAGCAATAACACAGCTGTATCTTCAGAACGAGTAACAACTCATTTATAATCCGTTCTGAGGATGCCACTATTCGGTGAAACGATGGTCAATATATTATTTAGTTGTAATTAGTGTTTTATCCACTATTTATCATTTTGAACTCTTGAGCATTACATTTTATAAAACTACAAACTGAGATTCTGTCGACTTAAATATCAATTCTTCCATCAGAATCCATTTTACTCTCGGATCGATATTGCCGCCAGAATAGAAATTAATAAGAATCCTTCATGCCTGGACCATATTTTCATTAAGTCTAGTATACCAATATTGAATATTGTTTCCTCTTCAATATCGAGCAAGCGGTGGCATAATAGGCCAATCAATATAGGGTTAAAAATTGACGAAAATAGTTTTCTTGAAGCTAAACGCGTGTTTATAGTCAATTCTTATGCAAAAAATACGATATCTGGGGTTCTAATTATCGGAAGCCCCGTTCCGCGATATTTGATGTGTTGATATTTAATTTGTTCACTAAGGATTTTTCAATAAATTGTTGTAGAGAGTGAACAAAAAGAATGTTCGATAGCTGAACTCAATACCAATAATTTGAGCCGAATTATAGATCAACTTTTATTGAAACCGTAAGTCTCTATATATATGCCAATAAAAATTGACCTAAATTATTTAGTCACTCGAAAATATAAGCAAATTACATTTGAAGGGAAAAATATGTTTATAAACACCATCAGTTTGTTAATAACGATTCATTGAAAGGAGCAAATAAGTCGTAATGGACGTTTTTTGTTAATATCTATCACCGTGCAAAATTTCATACGATTATCTCGAGTAATTTTTGTTTTATACGCATTTTTCTATTATGTTGCAAATAAAACGCGGATATAAGCAATAGCACAAACTTTAGATAATTTTCAACTTCCCCATCGTTTTCAGCACCACTTTCTGCATAATAATCGACTATAGAATCCCGTAAGCACTAAAAAAAATATTCTGAAACCTATATTGACTGGCCTATAACTTTTTCCACTGAATATATAAATAATTTCAAATGCTCATGGTCTCAATTGTATGTAAGGAATATTACATAAAGCAGTCATTGAACACTATAATCCTGAAGTTTTTTGAATAGGAATATGGATTATAAAAGGAGTGCGATTTAGATAACAAAGTAACTGGTCTTGATTGAACTATTATTGGGAGATAACTGCTTTAGATAAAGAGAAAACTTTGTTTGTATATCGTCTTTCATGGTTATCGATAACATGAAATCTGGAGGTTAAGTGAAATCCTCGAAGTTCGGAACTTTCAATTCTCTTCATTTCATGAGATCTCAATCTCTTATTCAAAATTGATCGTCCAACTTAGTGTCACTACGAAAACAAAAGATGCTTTCGTATCTGAATGAATTTATACTTTGATAAAAGAGTTTTTGTCTGACAACTGGAAGAAAATCAAATTAAAATATAATTAAATGAAATATATCACCATTCAGGGAAACACTAGCTATAAGATCCTGGTCTTCAAAAGATTTGGTGCCAACATCTAAGATCGTTCACCTCGCACCACAATTTAATTCTGAAGAGATACAGTTTACAACAATTGCTAAGGTCTATTATGCGACAAAATATTTTCAGATCATCTGCATACTTTAAACATATAACATCAATCATATCCACAATATTATTCAAATAAAGATTGAAAAATAAAGGACCTAATATTGATCCTTGAGTAGAGCATGTCATGTATGCACTACAAACAAAATTCGACATAAAACTACTAGATATGTCTGCGCTGCATGTGCTGAAAATCCACCTTTATGTGTAGAACAATGCCTTAAGAAATATCACGAAAACTAAAAACTTTCGATTTGTAACTTTTCTGAGACGAAATAAAAAAAATCAAATTGTGGACGCCTTTGTTGTATTTTCTGACCTTTTACAGACACCCCGCAATTGTAATATCTATGCACAAACCACGAACTAACTCGTGATTGGCACCAAAAAGAAGACTCTCCAAAGCGAGTTAGCTCGTGGTGGGCATCTGGATACAGACAGCCAACCACGAGTTATTTCGTGCTTGGCAGTCAACATGTTAAAGAGAGATTTATTCGTCTGATTGTTAATATCACACTTCATTGTTCTCTATAAGACGCCGTAGAAAGGTGGTCGATCTATCTCTTTGCTATAAATATTTCCATGGTCGGTAGTAATCTAGTAATCGGAAATCTCGTGTATTATTCCAACACGAGAGATTCCACATGGGCAGACGAGCTCAAGCTGGTCACCTCTTCATTGTCAACGAAAGTATAAGTTCGAAACGGCTGAAAAGTTTTGATTCAATACCGAAATATTCTTAGGTATCTGACTTTATGCAAAATTTGTTTTTCGTTTATGAGTATCTCTTAACATCTACTGTATATATGACCGAGCTCTGCATTAAACAGTTAAAGGATAAAAGGGAGATTCGAATTAGCGGGTCGGCAAGTTTTTCTTTTAATGAATAAGCACAAATGCAACTAAGCATTTGGATTCTGCTGAAAGTGTGAAATCTGAAGTGCACTCCATAACTCAAGCATTTTTGTTTAAGAGTGCGCTCCACTCAACTAACCTAGACCTGAATGTGTGCTTGATAAAACTCCTCGACATAATTTCATTACGTACACTCCAACAATATCGATTCTGAAACAGACCACATTTAAAATTAAGCGGTATGCTCATTCATTACGATCAACATTATTGTTCACAGATTGGACGGTGGTTGTTTAGCTCCGCTACAATATTGTTCAACTGTTTTATTAATTCACTACATAGTCTTCAGGGCCTATGGATGATAGTATCGTGTTGTATTGTATTATGTTGGAGATATTTGAACATTGCCACCTAATAGATTTGTTGTGTCCCCTTCTGCTACTGGGCCATTCAGCTACAGCAGTTACTCCACTGCTGTAGCTCTCAGGAAGTTCATGATGTGGGATGGCTTCGAATGAGATAGATCTCCTTCTATTTTGTACGCGTCAAGGTGTCATGCCCATGGGTTCTGCAAGGTAGTACATTCTAGGAAAATGTGGATAGAAGTGGCAATAGAATAATAGAGATTATTTCATCAGATTCCATAAATGTACTAATTCTATAATTTGCTCTACTTTCTTAAAATCTGTACCGATATAGTAAATATAAATGTCATGATGATAAATATGCAACATGAACATTAGCTCAGCAAGATGAGAAGTTCACGTCAACTTTCGTAAGAAGACAATGCTGCACCTTGATGCTTTGAATATAGAGAATGAACACTATTGAAATAATTCACTAAACATACTATTAACGTACTGAGGACCTTTCGGCTACCAAGTAGCCAGCATCAGAGTAAACTAAATCATGAATCAAAATGTTCCTGTTGAAACACTATTTGGGGGATAATAATGTAATCAAAGTTTACCCTTAGCTGGAGATAAGGGTGATTATTCCTTATCAATAGTGTTTTGATATATCCACAGTGTGAACTCTCTATAGTTCAATAGAGAACGGAATTAATTAGAATAAGTTAGTAGAAAGAAGTATGAATGAATATTATGACGATATAATGTAACATACATGTAATTAATATATTATTATAAGTATTAATTTACGATTGTAATTAGTGCAGTTATCTAGATGTATAAGTGTTCCAATAAACCATAACCAATCACCGAGTTATTCCTATACTGCCCATAGCTACGGATTCTAAGAACCTGGACACCACATGGCACTCTCTGATAGACCATACTAAAAACCTGAACAGCATATGGCGATCCACGGCAGCCTCTTTCTTCAATGGAAGGTAAAATTGTATGGGAATGGAAATGGGAAGGATGGAATGGTAATTAAGGGTAATGGATAAGGAATCGACAGAGGTCGCCATGTGGTGATCAGGTTTTTAGGGTTCGCAGCTATGGGTAGTATAGGAATAACTCGATGATTGATTATAGTTTATTGTAACACTAATAGTGGAGTAAATCTGGCGAGAAAAAAGGCAAGGTTGGCGAAAATTTTACGATGCTTAGCGACCCGGTGGAAAGTGTTTGTGCCAATAACAACCCCCTGGAATTTCTATTTCCCAAAGGGGGTGCAACCCCCTTTTTTTAGCCAAAAAGGGGTTTTTTGACATTTTTAAGGGTAGTTTAGCAAAAAAAATTTATATCTCTGATTGAATTGATAATTGGGAAACCAAAGTAAAACCCTTTCATCGTCAATGTCCAAGGAACTTCCAGTCCAAATTTCAAGTTGATCCGACCTCCCCCCTCCCCGTAATATATATATATATATATATATATATAACTTAAGAGATATAGAATTAAATTTTCTGAATTATGAAGATAACTTAGATAATTTAAAATAGGATTATAAATTATCTAAGTTATCTTCATAATTCAGAAAATTTAATTCTATATCTCTTAAGTTACATACACGATAGTGGCCAATTAGGCAAAGAAACTTTAAACTTGTTTATATATATATATATATATATATATATATATATATATATATATATATATATATATATATATATATATACCCATATATGCAACTCAGAAGTTAATAGCGCTTTAGGCTCCGGGATTTTCACGTGGCCTATCGAAATTAGAAGGTTCAAATTGTATAAAAACACAATTGCATGAACCCCAGACGTCCTATGTAATTAGCTACGAACGTAATCATTTTGACGTTTCCCTCGAGAAGCTCGCTACTCGTCAGTTAGAGTTTTACATTTTACCTCGGTCTTGTTAATTTGGGGCCGTTTCGTGCCCTGTGCGGGCGGCGCCAGTTAAAATGAAGTGTTTTCGGCTATGGGCCGCTAGCTTTTACCCGCTTCGTGTATATTTAAGTAACTAGAAAATTCCGTTTGGTACGTCGCACCGTGCGACTCGCACGTTAGAAGTGCGTAGCTAAGACCTGAGAGTACCTGTTTTTATTTTGATTAAAGTTTCCTATTTAATGGACATTTATCGAAAAAAGAAGGGCCGTCGGGCACGGTCCAATACCTTATCTAACTACGTGGAGCGAAAACGGCACGCGAAAAGTCGTCGTAAAGCCGTATTAGGTACAGCCAGTTTACACTTTTCTAACTCGCCAGCTACGTGCTCCTCACGTTAACGTCATTCGATTTATCTCAAATTAACAAAAATGGCCAATATAGACCGGAAGAGAAATAATTGAAAAATGAGTTCCATGACATAAAACTATATGCGAATACCTACATTTTCTAGCAAAGCAGATCCCGATCGGATGTAAATGACATCAGATATCTTAATTTGAAAAATAACTAAAAAATTGACTTAAAGTTGAATTTTTGGAAAACTGTTCAATATTTTCATTTGAAGTTTAAAGGGTAGTTTTTAAACCATAACACCTATCTTCAGTCCGAATTTCAGCTAAATCGGTTGAAAAAGAGATATTGATATTTGTTTGCTAAACTACCCTTAATAATGTCAAAAAACCTCTTTTTGGCCAAAAAAAGGGGTTGCACCCACTTTGGGAAATAGAAATTCCAGAGGGTTGTTATTGGTACCACAACAAACATTTTCCACCGAGTCGCTAAGCATCGTAAGATTTTCGCCAATCATTTGCCAGATTTACTCCACTATAAATCTAGATAACGTGTATGTCACGTTGCCTTGTTTTCTTACGAAGGTTGACATTGACTTATCACCTTGCTAACGTGATGTTTATGTTGCATATTTATTATCATAACATTTGTATTTACCATATAGATACCGTACCTAGGTCACCGTGCTGATTTTAAGAAAGTAGAGCAAATTATAGGATTAGTAAGCTTATGAAATCTCATGAAATAATCTTTTTATTCCATTGCAACTTCTATCCACATTCCCACAGAATGTTCTACCTTGTAGAACCCATGGGCATGACACCTAGACGCGTACCAAATAGAAGGAGATCTATCTAACTTGAAGCCATCCGACATCATGAACATCCTGAGAGCTACAGTATTGGAGTAACTGCTTTATTCGTCTCTATAGAACCTGCCCTGTACTTTCTCTAGTGATTCGGTATGCTCATTCATTACGATCAACATTATTGTTCACAGATTGGACGGTGGTTGTTTAGCAAAGTTTGCAAACCTTTAGATGTTGGTGGACCCCCCCCCCTGTAATTGCTACACCTATGTCCGAATGGGAAGCTATAGAATTAATGTTATACTCAAATAATAATTCCTGAAAACTGTTTCAAATCTGTTATTATGTACTCTTTGTTCTTTTTTTTTAACCGTTGTTATAATGGCTTCGAGCTCATTCGTATTATACTCTATTGCAAATTTGAGAAGTACTTAAATATTCGTCAGAGATTACAAACATGGAAGAATTACTTGAAATTGTTTGCATTATTATTCTCAAATAGGCACATTTTGATTTGTAATTTAGTTTACTCTGAAGACGGTTGTTAGCCGAAAGGTCCTCAGTACTTTAATAATATTTTTAGTGGATAGGGGTGATTATTTATTATCAATAGTGTTATAATATAATCACAGTGTGAACTCTTCATAGTTTATTAGTTTTCCTCGTAAGCTGAACTGCCATCTTTAAGCAAACAATAAGAAAACTGGTTACGTTATTTCTTATTTGAATAGAGGCATGTAGAATGTAATCGGGTTGTACAGGACATGGAACCTACCCTATTGATGAACGCATATCTCATCATTAAATAAATGAAAGTACAATAATATTTTTTACTGACAACTAAAACATTGTCCAGAGTTTCATTATTTGTAACGTTAAATACGTTGAACATGAACAATTATTACAACTTCGTTTTAGAAAAATGTAATTTACAATTTTTGGTGACCCAGACGTTTAAAAGAAGAAGGAAATTATTGCAGCGCTTCCAAGCTTACGAAGACAAGATGCAATTAAAGCAATATTAACTTTCGCATAACACGAAAGGAGGCTGTGAAACACGCGTTACATTTGCGCGTGCTAGGTGCGCGTCAATTGTGATAAATCTGTCTCTCATGCTGTAACTCTTCAGTTACGGATAGCGGATACACATCAACTTACTAATATAGTTAGCTATGTATCAAAGACCACCGTTCTCTTGTTTATTTCGCGCCATTTCTTATTCTTCTGTTTTATTCTTGTGATTAGCTTGCTTTGTCATAATTTCAAGTTGAACTGAACTGAAAAAGTTTCTAGTTGAGTTTAGGTAAGTTTTGTTCTAAGCATTTAAACCGATTAATACCAGAAGTTAACTAACTTTGAGAAATTGCATTCTTAGCTTTTCGGACTTTTCAAGCGTTAAACTGATGAGATATAGAAGTTTATGATTTATTTGTTTACGTTAGACAATAAAGTTCACGGAAGTTTTACTAAAATTCATATAATGCATTAGCGTAAAATATTTCCGATATAATTGAAGAAAGTTTTATCTTATAGTGCTCAGGAATTTTTTTTTTACTTTTCGTATTTCTACTAAAAACATTATTGGGACGTTACTTTGTTCGTTCAAAATAAATATAATCCTCGTTTATTGTTATTGTTTGTTGTTGTTCGTTTGAAACTTTTCGAAAAAAAGATGCAATCTACAGTGTTATCTACTAAAAATTAAATGACATTGATTATTATATTTTAGAATATCATCACGATATATGGTCTGAAATCAGATATTATAAATAATATGGGAATACATTGATAAATGGAATGAACAACTGTTTTAACTATATGTGTATCACTACTGATTCACAGTTTTAAATCGTAAAGGCAGTTTGCACAATTCAAACGACAACAGAGAATATACATTAGTTTTTGAGCAGGCTTTACTTCTATGAGTACCTATTCAAACATGATTGTTCTTGATCATGGAAGAAATAATGAAAAAATCATATTTTCAATCAATGAACATTTTACTTTTCGCTACCGCACTAATCGAAGGACATAGATGAACAATATAGAATGAAATTCTTCCAGTATCTGAACATACGAAAATTAAAAACATTTCAAAATCTTGTCTGGCATTGTTTATGTATGTTTCTTGTAATCATAAAATAATACCAACATCGAAATATGTTGTAGAAAAAATTGCTTGAAGGGCAAAACTACAGATCACAATGAATATTCATATCTTCCCCCGACAGTCGAAAACTCTTATTCATATTTTTAATAGTTATGACAAGTCATTTAAAGTATCATGTTATCTACGAAATGAGAAAATCTAGTGACTTGCGCTTCAATTTGACCTCTGCCTAAAATCAATTTTTTGAGATGATCCATTATGATTTACACAAGGCAATATCAACAATTAAAGAAATATATGATTGAGGAAAATTGACACCCCAATTTTAAGGAATGCTCAGAGAATACTTAATAATAAGATTCTTGACCCAGTATGAATTATATATAAAAATTCTCGGGAAATAGGTCACAATAACACTTTGTTTTAAATATTCGTCTTTACGTACCTTTCGGTCTCACGACCATCATCAGAAGACTCACTATGTCTAAAAAGGGGGTTTATTAAAACTAATTATAGCACTTCAATCAAAAGAGCCCACGCCGTCGAAACGAACAGAACCACGAATAATCGAAATTGTATCGTCAGAATTAATGTATAAAAATTTTTTTTTTGTAGTAAGAATCCGCTATTCAGTAATATTATTAAAATATATGAGTGCATATTGATTGGTATTCTCACAACAAATGAGAAGAACGAAGTTATTTGTCAAGTATCTACTTTCGAAACCAGATGTGTAGGATTTATGACTAGGCACTTAAGAAAGGTTTCAGACCTGTAGTGGGAAATAACTATTACGAATTCTTCCTAAAAACATTTTCTACACTTATAAAGACGTATGTAAGAATTTGCAAGAGATTATTTAATCAAATTAGTATAAATATGACTTAGATTTTGTGTGTCTACCCTATGATTTACAGATTTGGGGTCCCGTTTTATGTGAATCATCTCCAGGATAGATCTTTTATAATAATTGGTTTCCTTAGTTAAGATATTAACATTTTTGTAATCAAATTGATGGTTATAATCAAAGCAATGCTTAGCAAGGGCGGTGGAATTTTCTAAGTTGTTGTTTCTTGTGCTATATTTATGGCCGTACATTCTTTTTTGTAAATATTGTTTAGAGATTCCAGTATAGGTTCCATCACAATCTAAACAATTCAATTTATACACTGTGTGGGTTTGTTTATCTTTGGGTATTAAAGGTTTTAGATTTGAGAAATATTTCCCAACACAGTTAGTAGGTTTATGCGCAACATTTATATCATACTTTTTCAAACATTTTTTGATTTTCTCTGAGGTCTTCGGAATGCAAGGTAGAGTTATAAAATTGTCTGTATTACCTTTTATGTTATTTTTATTAGACGAACCATTATAGATTTTGTTTATTCTTTCTTTAATGATAGGATTGAAGAGAATACTATGCTGCACAAGTTGGTTACTGATGAACAGGAGTCGCTGATTTCTTGAGTAATCCGGCTCGAAGGACCATATGCTGCTGTTGTTCACACTTCTTGTATGGCTCGGTATGATGGTAGCTGGTTGAAGAAATAGCCTTATTTATGAAGGCTAGCTTACCTAAAGTTGTATTTCTCTAGGTTAACGTTCTGATCATAATATTGATGATATGGTTAATGTTATTGGAAGTAATAATATTGCTCGTTGAAATGATATCGTGGTGATTGTTTTTCTTTTCTACAGTAGTTTACTTCAGGCCAATTTGAGGCTAAGTAGGGTTTATACAGCAGGGTAGTAGCTGCTATCATTGGTTACATATCCGTTTACCAAAAATTCCCAGGCAACAGAAACAGTTCTCAGAAGTACGATGATGAACAGAACCATACCAACTCAGTTCGCCGGCTGATGACAATTGACACCAATGAATTCCAGTCCAGATGTGATGTAAATACATTCACAGAGGCTAGAAATATGATCTAATATACAGAACATGTTAATTTAATTTCTCAATCATTCAACTTTCAACTCTCTTATTGAGAAGAATATACCTAAACATATCTGAATTTGATGGACTTCTATCCATAATTAACTTTGAAATAATAATTGATCATAACAGTCGAATTGAATGTTGTAAAATTAACTGAAACAACGTAAACTGAAGTGATTAATTGAATTGATTTATCCATAATTTTGTGATATCCCATTTTCAAACGTATAAAAATACAATTACCTTATTATTGTTCATTAAACCGTTCCATTACAATTCCGAACTCCAACAGTTCAAAAACAGACAATGAGAAAGATTGTTACTCCTATTTATAGTGAGACTATTTGGAATGAACTAATTACTTCTGAATTGGAAATGTTTGAGAGATAAATGTGATATTTACAGAACTAAAGAAAATACAAACAATCTGGGAATTCAACAGCGCAAATAGACAGGAGTTTCATAGATTTAATTGGTTATCAAGTAGATTATTTGAATGGTTTTTAAGCTTTGAGATTGATTCTAAAATATTGAGTTTTTACCGTTACTAGTACTAAACAATACATATAAGTCAATTATAAAAGGTTTCAAAATATGTTTTAACGAGGAAACACTTATTAAATGTAACAATTTGGATATACATGAAATATATTCATTTCTTGTTGGCTTCCATCGGATAAAAATGATGAGGTGTCTCTATTCTAGATCGATCAGTGACATTACAAACTAATACTTCTGGATAGCTGTTTCGCTCTTTCAGAAATAAATTGAAATTTAGTTATTTCTCAATTGTTACATGAATTCGGCATAGTGTCGCTATCTGGCGCTCAAGTAGTCATACATTCCCTTATTTTTGTATAGCTCTAGAATCTATCAGCCAATGTTTATTAGTAATCGAGGAAATAGAGCACTAAAAAAGGTCAAAGCTTCCAAAATCGGCGCAGATGGATGGACTGAAATGCGGTTTTCTGCATTTGATTCAGAAAGTAATTTAGAAGTTTGTGCCCGGTTTGTTTCTTGTGAAAAAAATTTATTGCATTTCTACACCCAAAAAATGCATTTTTCTGAGTGCTCTTACTGAGGTGGTTAAAAAAAATTAATTACTCGCTGGATAATGCGTCAAACGAACTCGAACTAGTTTCTCGGGAATTTTTGGGATCCCTGAACACGTATATGCTATCAAAAAAATTCCCTGAGGTCTGCTGTTCGAGAGGTGATATAAAGGTTGCTAGTGATGATTGCGACGTGAAAAAATACTTCTGCAATACCTGGTGGTACCTGGAGACCGGATATCCACGTCATCTTCAAGGAATTCGCTAGTTTTTCTTCATAATATGTAACAAATTCTGGCTCTCGTGGTGTTTCAAAGTCGCGGATCACGATTATGACCATCACAATGCTCTACTAATTACCTGAGGGTGTTTCCGGGTCTCTGTAGCCCTGCGTATCTGAGTCATCTTCTAGGAATTTGTTAATTTTTCTTCATAATATGTAACAAATTCTGGCTCTCGGGTGTTTTCGAAGTCGCCGATCACGATTATGACACTCACGAAGCTCATGCATAGTCGTAATACTGAAAACGCAAACCACGGCCATTATATGTTACATATTATGGAGAAAAATCAACTAATTCCTAGAAGATGACGTAGATACGCAGGGCTCCAGAGACCCGGAAACACCTCCAGTTAATTTGTAGAGCATTTTCAGTGTCACAATCATGATCGGCGACTTTGAAAACCTCCGAGAGCCAGAATTTGTTACATATTATAAACAAAAAATGTACAAATTCCTAGAGAAAGTATTTCAGGAGATTTTTCGCAAGTCGTTATCATCATAAGCGACCTTTATATTCTCACTAGAACAGTTGACAAGCATTAAAAAATATATTTCAATGACATTCATCGATATTCAGGGCGTCAGGACCTCCAGATACCCCGTGGAAGGTCCGAGGGGACCTCAGGAAATTTTTTGATAGCATATTCGTGTTCAGCGACCCCAAAAACCCCCGCGAAACCAATTCCAGTCTGTTTGACGCATTATCCACCGAGTAATAAATTTTTTTAAATTTACCCCAAAAAGAGCATTCAAAAAAATGCATTTTTTGAGTGTAGAAATGAAATAATTTTTTTCCGTATGAAACAAACCCTGCACAAAATTTCTAAAATACTTTCAGAATAGCAGAAAACCGCATTTCCATCCATCCAACTGCGCCAGTTTTGGAAGGTGGAATGTTTTATTACCTCGACATCTAGATGGCGTTAGATATTTTTGATTCTCACTAGCATCAGTCGGTCATGTAAACAGTTGTCCCGAACTATTAGTTTGTGACGTTTTTTGTTGTTGTGAGGTGGTTGAAACCCTTTATGGGCACCTTATAGGCCTGTAACATCCCACAAGGTTGTGTGCGAGGCCCTGAGTCTAAGTTAAATTACCTCAGATATACCCACTAAACACTCCACCTCGTTTGGTAGGCTCCATTCTGCAACCAGGGCAGTCTCTTACTTCACCACTTTCTCCGGCTATCGGAAAAATTTCGCCATCGCTGAGTTTCGAACCCGCAACCGGAAGCCAATCGGTGCTTCTACCACTGAGCTCCCTTTCAATGTAACTGATGGAGCTAGTCTGGGAATAGCTTATCACGCTTTTTAAACTTTGATATATTCACTTAACATATCCCTTTGCCCAGTAACTTCTTCGAAGTATTTCTGACACTAAACGAAACTACATGAGGTTTATTTATACTAACTATAAGCTATAAACAAATCAGGAATATTCTCCAGAACAGTATCAAGAGGGAGATTGATGGTAGAAGTCGGTCATTTCATTAAAGTTGGTTATATCAGGTATCTACAATACTTATGGATTTTCAGCGATTCTGATGATGTTAATTTACAGATTTTATGTTGAATGTGAAGTATTTCAGGGTTTTCAGGGAAACTGTGGTCGTGTTAAAGTAAGCGGTTGGCAAATGTCAAAACCTCTTTTCTTAATCTGTAGCTACGTTGATATTGTTTGAATCTAGTGCTAACCTAAAACTGCGTACCGTTTGACTTGATGAACTGAAGCTACTACACATCACTTTTTAGATTTGTCGATTTTACATTTGTTGTTTTTAATAAATCTTCCTAGAATATTAGTTACTGTATATGTTGCTATTTTATTTAACTTTACCAATATTGTACTATTACTAATAGTGCAATTTCCAAAAAATCTTAACGGCTCTAGGACTACATACAAGGAATTAAACACGAGTACAGTTCCCAGGCAAACCCTGAAATACTACACTTTCGAAATGAGAGCTTTAAATTATCATTTCGAAGCATATTTCAAATTTATTCATAGTTTATGATTATCATAAATAGCATTTATATCTGTAGGTTTGTTCAATGTTAGAAATGATTCTGACGAGCTTGCTGTGAAAGGAAATATGTTAAGTAAAGACATCAAAGTTTGAAATGTAACCTAGTTTGAAGTTTTTTTTCAATCTTCTACTTAAATATCATGAATTTACATGAAATCGAAGCCATCTTCATAAAAAAAGTGATAATTTGATATCATATTTCAATAACAATTTCGTCATTTCGGGACAACATAACATTTCGATAATAATCTGATATATGCATTTCTGAATATAATTCCGGATGATATGGGATCATAATGACCTAATTATCGGAAAAAACAAACGGTCCACATAACCATTGATGTCATGTCCGTTTATGCGTGAAGAGTGATTTTGACGATTTATAAAATTGGTGCTCGATTAATTATGATTTTCATTCAGATAATACACCAATCATAAATCAAATTTCACATTATTTTACATTAACAAATTCAAACTAACATTTCGGAACGATATTTCGAATTTGAAAATTCCATTCAGAACACTAGGGAGTAGTAATAAAAATTATTAGTATATTTACCATGATGTAAGTCTAATAAAATATAGACGAGTTCACACTGTGGATATGTTATAAATGATAACACTATTGATACCGAACCTCACTTGAAAATTAACCTCCCGTAATAATTTTTGTTTATCTTCTGAATAATATTTTGTATTTTGTCGGTTAAATAGTCCCAAATTTGTGAAACTAGACTGGTCCGAAAATAATATCATTCCGGAAAAAGCATTGTTTGGCTGCACGTTATTCTGCAAGATACAATTACAATATACCATCCTACGTTCGTAATCATTTTTGTACAAGGGCTGGTGAAATTGGTATTTGAAAGATTAATAGTGGTATTGACTGATTTCCATTTCAAACCCCATTTGCCTCAAAGAAACAGTCTTATCAACTCCTATTCGAATAAAAACATTAATTTCCGTGCCTTCGTCAAGAATAAATTTTTTTTCGGAATCACCGCTGAACGAAGAGAGCCCTCCAGAATTGATTTTCAAGACAATTAAAATAATCAGGATATCGTTCGGGATAAAGGTATCTAGCCGCAACGGCATTTTTTCTACATTCTTGTATACATTTTCTGCATTTTGAACAAAATCAACAAAAATTTTAAACAATTCTTGAAGACACAATGAAAGCACCGGTAAACCAACAAATGTTTGACAAGGTTTCATTGTTTTCAAAGCCACCTTAGTTACTGCTTAACATTTGATTAGAACAAAGTTGTATTTTGTTATTTCCTTTTAATTTTGTTTGTAGTTATCGCACATTTTAATACGACATATGAATTTATTCCTTATTGATGCTAATACCACGCTACCCAAAACCCCAAAAATCAATTTGATAACTTTTGCTTGCTCATAAATCACGTAATTTAGTATTTTTGATGAGGTTCTAATTTTTATAGTTTGTAAAACTAAAAATCGTATTATAGAAAAAATTGAGGTTTGAAATGTCACATATTTGGTGCCTTTGAATTCAGACAATTATTAAGAATTAGAAAATGTAATAATGTTCCATTTGAAAATAGAAAGTTAGTGTCACTTTCGGCGAAACTGGAAGTGAAAAAAATCACTTGTACATCAACAAACTGCCGCTTATTATTTATATAGGATATCTCAAATTTCACACCATCATCCTCAAAACTAGAGGAGAAAAGGTACCATGATCCTGTTACACCCGGTAGGTTACAGTGTACAAGCAAAGTCGTTCCAGGAAGCCCATGATGATATTCATTAGCAATCATCAATGCAAATTCAGTTGCAGTCGTCGAAAATGTTAACAGGTATAACCTGATCATGATGTATCAGCTTTTCAAAGGAATATCTAACTTCATGTTGCTCACAATATGTCATACATTACAAAATGTAAATGTATGTATAGATTTTGACCGTTACGGTGACCACTTTTCACCGAGTCTGTTTGAAATATATGCAAAGTAACCTAGAGTATAAAAATCACCAGCAGCGATAGCAGAAGTTATTTTTATGAGGAAATGAAAACCTTTTCAATAAAAATGATTTGTTTTTTGTAGAAACCTCATTCAATTAGGCCCATAACTATCAGAAAATTAAATTTTTATATCTAAACAAATCTTCCAGCGCGCATTAATCAAGTTAAAGTGTAGAAATTTATTTTATAATGTTGACTCATTAGTTTTTTTAATTGTTCAGCCACCTGGTTCAAAAGATAAAGATGAATAAATCATTCCATTCTTCTTTATACGCCTCCATGAGGAATACATGGATTGTTCACTAATCTAATTATTTCCGTTATTTTTGCAATTGCAACGAATTACATTGAGTATTTCATAGTTATGTTATATTACTCGCATTGAAGGAAAGATTGTCAAATAATATGAAACACCATTCCTGATTTCATCGACATTCAACCTCGTTTCGCTTTTACAATCATTTCTTTCTCGAGATCTGAGACGGAACCCTTCAAGATGTTATCAAAATAATCTGGGACATTCCGTGGAAGGAATACAACCAGAATGATCAGAAATTGAATTACAGCCTTACGCTCAATGTTACTTGTTACAATCCTTTAATTTTCCTTCTATTCATAATAGTTATTTATTGTAAGTGTCTTAGATAGCGTGTTCTCCACGCAGGAATGTTCAAACGTGAAAACGTAGGTGGGCTCGTATGGTTCATAGCCTGGTCCAAGATAGATCAGGCTTCTGGTGCGAGACTGTACCTAAAATTGCCAAAGGACACTATCTCGGTGATTCTAGGTGCTGACTGCACGGTTGTGCCATGGTAAACCTGCAAAGGAACTATGCAACTAGGCGCATATATATATTTGCACACACAGCCGGTCGGCTCTGGGAGCTCTCAAGTCCCCCAGAGTCACATCAAGGCTTATCAAAAAATGCAGAAATACACTAGTTGAACTGGCCAGGAGAAATGAAGTTCAACTCATCTCTGGACACAGTGGAGTTGAAGGAAATTAAATGGCTGACTCCCAGGCCAGACGAGGGTCGTCAGGCGCCCATGTCGGACCGAAGCCAATGGTCGCGGGGTCTTGCTCTTCTAGGCCAACTGAACAAAGAGTAGTCTTAACTGAAACTAGAATCATCACGCATGAGGTAGACCAAGCTCTTCATCAAAGAGCCTGTGCATAGGCTCTCAAAGAAACTCTTTTCTCTGAACAGAAGGGGCATCAGAGAGATTACTGGAATCCTAACCGGTCACTGTTGCCTTAACAAACACCTTCATACTATGGGAATCGTGAATGATCCTATATGTAGGAAATGTAGAGAGTCGGAGGAAACTGCCTCTCACATCCTGTTGGAATGCCCTGCATTGACATACCTCAGGCACCGTCACTTCAAGAGAATCAAAACTGCTCCCAGAAGAACTTATGGAAGCCAGCGTTGGCAATATTTTGGGTTTCGGGCGCCCTAGAATAGAATAGGTTTCTGAGCACGGGGCTCACAATGGGCACAACTAAGTGACCTAAGTGCATTTGGGGGCTAAAACCCCTCCCCTCGAATAATGATGATGATGATGAAAACGTAGTTCGAACGTTTAGAATTCTTAAGTGAAAAAAATCAATTGAAGTACGAATGCAATACAACGTTTTATCCAAAATCACAAGTCCATATTAGTCAAATTCAATTGTAAAAACATGACATTTGAACGTAACACTGTTCATTCTAAAACTCGCTGAATCTGCGAAAGTTATGAAGGGAAGTGGTTGTTTATTGCTAATTTAGTTTGGTCGAAAAGCTGGCGAATAGGGAAGAATTCTCAGGAGACGATCAAGAAGCAGCTCTGCGTTTATTGTCAGACAAGTCTAAAGAACTTAACGAATATGAATTTGCTGAATTTAACAGCTGGAGAGAAAAACGGCGAGAGAGGGTTATCAATGAAGAAGCCATGGTTTCATATTCTTTGAATATTAAGAAATACACGGCAAATATTCTATGTTGGACACTGCTATGAAACTTCGAAAGAAAACAGACCGGTCCGAATTAACGACTTTCCTGAACAGTTTTTCCAGAAAGGATACAAAGCAAAGAAAGCAAGTGTGTTGGAAAGATAAATATACAGAAGCATTTCTAGCAAGCGCCCCTGACCCATTGGCCAGCGCGAAGTCCCGATTTAATCACGTTGTATTTTTTCCTCTAGAGTTACATCAAGTCCTTGGTCTATGAAACCATATGATTAGAGCAAATCAAAACCAATTTGCTATTAACATGTGGAAAGGTGTTGTTGCCGACAGTTTGATTGCTTCGTTCCTGCTTCCGCTTCGGCTAAATGGTAACATCCCCCTAAATGACGGTGCACCTGCATATTTTGCTCGCTATGTGTAGGATCACCTGAACCAACAATTTTCTGGGCGATGGATCGGAGAATGAAGAGGAGGGCTAATCCATTGGCCCGATTTAATCTTGTTGGATCTTTTCCTCTAGGATTACATCAAGTCTTTGGTCTATGAAACCGTATGAGTAAAGCAAATTTTAACCAATTTCCTATTAACGTGTGGACCGGTATTGTTGCCAACTGTTCAGTTGGTCCACTCCTGCTTTCTGTTGAGTTAAACGGTACCATCTCATTAAATGACGGTGCACATGCACATTTCAACCGCCATGTGCAGATTCACCGAAACGAACAATTTCCTGAGAGATGAATCGGAAGAGGAGGAACGATCTATAAGCCAGCGAGAAGTCTCGATTCGATCCCGTGGAATTTTTTCCTGTGGGGTTACATCAAGTCCTTGGTCTATAAAACCCAATGATTAGAGCAAATCAAAACCGATTTTCTATTAACACGTGGACCAGTATTGTTGCCGACTGTTTAATTGCTTAGTTCCTGCTTCCACCCCGACTAAATGACAGTGCACCTGCACATTTTGCCCGCCATGTGCAGGATCACTTAAACCAACAATTTTCCGACGCGATGGATAGGAAAAGGAGGCCCGATCCATTGACGTATCAATCCTATTGGATTTTTTACTCTGGGGCTACATCTAATTCTTGTACTATGAAAAAGCCTTGTTGCCACCCAAGAGAGAATGATGACAGCTTGTGTTTTCGTGCAGCAAGATCCTTACTAACAAATCTACATAACCAGTTTGGGGGTCGCCATTTTGAACAATTATTATAAATTTATTATTTTTGGTTGATGAATAAAATTACTTAAATATTGAAGTCTTTTGGTGTGAACGATGTAACATTACGTTTTAGCACGAAACTTACCCCAAGGTCAAAACGACTTATTTGCAACTAGAAATTTATATGCACAAATTTTCTGCCACATTATCCTACACAACCTCCTCAATCTTGGCAACATCTTTCTGAAACACAAACTTCATTCAATTCAATTTCCTGGCGCTTCTAATAATCGTATTAGTAGCCTAGAGATTTAACTTAACAAATTCCAACTATTTCAAAAGAATACCTGGTGGTTTTCAAAACCATACCGTAATTGAAAAGTCACGAATCATTCATTAATGTAATTTAAAATCTTATTCAAAGCAAAATTTTATTCGGAAACAACGCGCTTCGTCTAGTAAAGTCGGTGACGTCATAAATCCTAGGTGATGGCCTAACTCTCTGGTAGGCTATGTTTGAACGTATTGAATTGAGCTAAATTAAGATGTAATGAAAATATCCTTGCATCACACTGATCCAAATATCTAATTATGTTTCTCATCTAATGAAGAATTCCATGTGTATTTCTTTATATGAGAAAGCAGAACAAGGAATGCTTTGTTTACACAGATTTGCAAAAAGCGTTTGCTAAAAACTTTATTGCGCCCTCCAGAACTGTGCTACTGCTACCACAACAAGCGGGAAGGGTATGTACATGAGAGAACTAGTTGAAAGTTTAAGTAAACAACGTACAGGTACGTACTTCAGTGCATTATTGTACGTACAAATTGAATGACTTATTCTGTAATATCATACTGGTCAGATCTACAGGAATAAAGCATTGTCGGAAATTATTCCTGCCCACTAGAAGTTTTCATATATCCCTTTATGAATTGAAATAGTTTTCAAAGCATTACTAGGAGGAGTGATTAACCATATAATGAAGAATATTTTCGGGTTTATTCCAAATACCAATATACTAATTCTACTAAAAACGAATTAAACACGAAATTACATTTTAATAATGATTGTACCACCAGTTAGAATGCTATCTGTTGAAAAAAACATCGGCTATGTTCTATGCTCTGAACATGTTGAAGATTCAATTAGTTTCGGAACACTAAAAATGAGCAACTTTACAAATGTACGTTCAACTTTATCGTATGTTATATGTATATGAGGAGCTTCTTCAGAAGTGGTTCGGCTTAAGAAAGAAGAGCGGCGAATAGAATGTAATTTTCATGAATTAATCTTGTCTTTGGTCATCATTACTTACTGCGAGGGTAGGGGGAAAATACCTGAAAAATGAAGTAGATGGTTCCACAATCGAAAATTCCATGTGATACTAGTGATGTACCATCTTTAACTAGAACGCATTGTAGTTTTCAGACTGATATGTCATTCAGTTCTGTTTTGACACCCATCGAAAGCAAGCAGCTTTGAAGATTTTTGAAAACATGGAAAAAAGTGAATTTTCGTCTTGATTAAACGTTATTTATTGCGTGGAAAAGACATTACGCAAACCAAAGCAACGATTGTTGATCATTATGGGGACTCCTCATCATCGATTGGGAAGATTCACATACGGTTCACTGATTTTCGTTGTGGTAGCATGACCACAAAGGACGTAGAACGTTCTGGTCTTCCAATTGGGGTTACATCGCAAGAAGTCGTCTATAAAATCCATGATCTGATATTGATCGATCGGTGAGTTGAAGTGCACAAGATTGCTGAGGCTATGCGTTTCTTCTTTTACACAAAGATCACACAAGCTGAAGTACTTTGAACGACCTTCGTGGAACCAGTTTCGTTATCTAATACATTAATTTAATCAATTCATAGTCATCCAACACTAATGTGCTGATATTCTAAGCTTTCAGCATTATTGTCGTCTTCAACACTGTTTATTTTTATTTAGGCATCAAGACCACGAGATGTCAAGATCTGAACCAGCTATTAATCATAGTATTGAACATCTAGATCAAGATTTGAAAACTAGTCCATCACTAGGATGAATATAATAAGCCTATATCCTATAGAACCGAATACTTTGAAATCCCCCGACTGTCTTCTAAACGGAAATTCAAGCTATGGGAAATCATATCCTGTTCAATTAGAAAGAGACGATCGTAAACAAGAAATAATCATGTCAGACAGTCACAGCCGCGCTGAGCTTCCATGCGATACGCTCCAAGGTAGTCCGGGAATGCTTAGAGAAACTGATTGAAACAGAACAACAAACCGTAGTAATGGTCGAAAGATTATTTCTAGGAACTAAGCCCTTCAGCAACAGCACAATACTGGAAGAACTCAAGGGAGGCCCAATCATTGGATAAATCTTCAAGCTGGAATTGAGTCAGGCAAAGATATACGGCCGGGAAATTACAGAAGAGATCTATGACTGCACTAACCTAAGGAAGAACAAACTCAGAATATACCATTGGCGGGAATTCTAACATGGTACTGCCAGTTGAGAGGAGACTTCGAACCAGTAGAAGAAGAAGAGTGCAGATTCTGCGAAGTTGTGGGTGAAACTTCTATATCAAATAGAAGAGGGAGATTACTAACCTGAAGCCACTCGATTGGTTCTTCGTAATATGATTTGTATTTGGCAATATTGCAGCTTTTGCGATATGTTGTTGCGGTTGCGGCCGAATTTTAGTTCGTCCACCCGCCATTTGTCGAGGCGTCTAGAGCAGCCGCAGAAAACCTGAAGATTGTGGCGAAAATCTTTTATGGTAACTGACCATCATTGTTCAGTAGAATAATCTTCGGTCACTTGTATTTCCTGTGTTCGTTTTCGTCGTAATTCACCAACATTCTCAGGTGTGAGTTTTCAGCGCGGTCATCGCATTTTTGAAGCATGGTGTGTTGACGTCCCTGCGAATTTGTTCGTAGTGAACCATCACTAGAAGAATTTTATTCTGGATGACTACTTGGAGCATATCCATATATAGGGCTGCCATAGAGCGTCGTAGATCTGATGATGGACGTGCATATGGTATACTTGTTTCTATGGCTTCATTATCACTGCGCCTGCTTAGAAGCTGGACCATTGCAGACTTACAATTTTTGTTTGGGCGTGCTCGACGTATTGTTATCAAGGTAACCTTTTCTATCCAGTAAGTTGCCAATATATTTGATCTCCATCTTTCACAAGTTTCTCTTGCCAACGATCTATATTTCGCCCTCGGGTTCTGCACCCTCCTTTGTGAAGAGTATAGCCACATTTTTCTCAGGGTTAACTTCGACTCTTCATATGATATATCATTCTTCCATTTCCTCAAAGGCGGTTTGGAGTTTCCGTATGGCTAGGAATAACCGGATAGATCGTCAAGGACGCCGACGTGGTCAGCATATAGTCCTAGTACCATATCCAAAGTCTTCGGGATATCGTGAGTGAAGATCATAATATTATGGCGAGAGCAGGGATCCTTTCGTAAGACACCCGAGTCCATCCTCCCATGAAGGATGTATATGAAATTAATTCAGATCGAATGATAGCTTTCAGGCGAATCTGCTCTTGAAGTCAGTTAGCCATATGGCGAGAATGAAGCATCTGAGTGTTGAAAAACTTAATAAAGAAACGGTGTAGCAAAAACATAAAATCTGTACATACGGAACACAGCTTCTGAATGTGATATCAAGTATAAATAAAGTTGGTACATATCAATATCATCTCAAAGTATGGTGGATGGGCCCATCAAACGATCAAAGTATGGTGGATGCGCCAATCAGATGATCAAAGTATGGTGGATGCGCCAGGGCAAGCTCTTTGAAAACTACTGAGAAGGAAAAATTTGGCAATGGAAACAAAAACGTAATAATTCCTGTAGATCCCTTGAAATATTCTAATTATTCACATTCCCATCAATAAACTTTTTGGATCCAAAATTTCACACAACACAAGATAATGATAATTCAGATTATCTCAAAAAGTTTTCTATTCTTAAAAATCACAATTTCCATCCACCTTATCGAATTCAGTACAATAGACGATTACATCTTCTTCAAACATATCTGATTTTTTCCATATCAATACATTTTAAATAAATTCATCGTTATACAGGTATCTCTCCCTGAAACCGGCTTACTCTACACAGTTTCGATAAATTGTTGAGATCGTACAAATTAGATGAATGAACAAACATGAGAACGATTTATTACCGCAGTTCAAGTTTGTATGATATTGTAATAAGCTCTTGATGAGCGTCAATTACTTTCTTCCCTCGGGTGCAGTTCCAACCACATCGAGATTTGAAGGTCACTTTATGTATTTTCAAATTAGCTCTTGAAATGACTTTACGTATTATACGGAAATTGAAGTTGATATAATTCCAAGAAACTTCGTTCCTTCTCTTTTTATAATAATGTTTGTTCTCAATTTCACAAAGTATGTAGACAATTGAATGTACAATAAGTGGAACATGAAAAATGTAATTTCTAAAAACGAATTCATCGGGAAATAGTTCCACTCTGAAAGTATTCCAATTATTGATTATATGAATTCGATCGAGTGTATATTGAACAAAAAGAAATCACTTATTCAATTAGCGTGCCCCATTTGGGTGCCAATCAATCACATATACTCACGTTCTCCATAGAGCTATTCTATCATTTGTCGAAACCTACGCAATGACCGAATAATAATACCGTACAGAAATTATCACAAGAAAAAGAGGGGCTGTCAAAAGAGACGAAACCCTTGTTGCAGATGGATAAGATTGTCATTAAATTTGGATTCATCTCCAGCTGAGGATAACCCATTGTTTATATTATTATCCTCAATTTTCAGTATTTTATAATATTATTTTTTAATAGTATTTTTAGTGGATAAGGGTGATTATTTCTCATCAATACTCTTCTAATTCGCTTTTCCTCATGGAATATAAAATGATCAAGAAGTTTTCATTTATATAATTGTTGCAATCGAACTGATCTCTTCGGTGAATCGATTGAAATTGAAAATATTCAATTTACAGTTTATTAAATTCATTCAATGAAAGTCAATTATTCGGTGGAATTAAGCGCTTCCCCAACCAGCACATAATCAGCTACTTTAAATCGATTTATATTTTTTTAAATTACCATTCTTTTGTAAATAAATTGCAAAATCTGATATTATTGTGAGTTTAAGACGTCATATTTCACACTAGTTCTTCAAAAGAGCTCATTATGACTTGTTTGATACAAAAATCATAGAAAAAGGAAAACTTATTGCAGTTTCTCATCAAATATGTCTACCTTACCACTGATGACATCGTTTGATTACTGAGCTTTTAAAGGACAAAAATGGGTCACCAACATGCACGCTAAACAGTATTATCCAAACGTGCCCCACGTTGACAGCCAAAGACTTATCGCTGCTGATTTATCATTTTCCAAATGTCCAAGTTGTCGTTAACCTTTAATTTAACCAACATATGTATAATTACTTTATCTTTAATATGTCAATCTACCTTGATTTATGGTAACAAGCTGGGATATATGAATAAGTACAAAACAAAATATCTCATAGTTTCTTACGTTATTCTTATACATCATTTGGATTTGGAATTCCATTATTCAATTGCGCCTCAGGATGATCGCCTGTAACTGTTAGGAACCAACCTTTTATTTCCCACATTACCCAGATTTGATGACAGATCTTTTAAATGTAGAGATTTATAATAATTTCTCAGTTAAGGAAGGAGCGTGAAGTACATCTCCAGCAAATGAGGGTGGAGGTGATGTAATAGTTCACTTCTCTAAACAGGATTTCATTAAGCATTTCCGAAAGTGGTCATTATTTACGTTTTCAACACTACAACGCATCGAATAAATTCTTGTGTGCATATGTTTACTACACCCTACATCTATTTAACAAGTTTTATTGCTTCATTCGTTCTGCCCTGGTTTCAATTTAGATATTTTCCGTTTATAGGAAAATTCGGAGGCGATTCGTTTCTTTGTTACAGTTTCGAACGTACATATATTAGAATTGGACCAATAGCGACAATTGTTAGTGCACCTTTCCCTTTAGTACATTATAAACGAGCCACGATGTGGTATTAAACATTGATTCGTCGATGTTACCGGCGGAACACGGTAGAACAATAAAAATGGTGACACGAGAATAAATATTCGAAACAATTTGATGAGGGTTTCATTAAATATGAACAGGTATTTGAATTCACCATTAGCCAATTTTTGATTTATTCCCAACTGTGTTTAACGAGTGGCATTCCATCGATAAATACGCCGATCCACTTATAGTATAGGAAAATTTCACATTCCTGAGGATATAGTCAGTAGAATAAAGGGTACGGAATAGCAGTAAACAATTCCTACGACTCCAACAGTCTGAATAATATGTATTTCGAATAACTCAGGATTGAAAGCTCGTTTGTCTTCGAAATTCAAGAAGATATGTCATGCTGGAATATCAAGGAAAAAAGGGGAAGTCCCTCAGCTCACTCATCATTTTACTAGCCGCACGATTTTGCTGAACTCAAGCTACCAATATACTAATAGCGTTCACAACTATGTACACGCTAAAACACTAAGTAGTACTAAATAACCAGCCTTATCCACTAAAAATGCTATTAAAGTACTAAGGTTTTTTCAGCTAACACCTCGAAATCGGGAACTTGAAAAAGGAACCTTTAGACAATACCTTTGTTAATCTGGAATTTGATGAATTGATTATTGGTCATGCTGATTAAACTAGAAAGTCTTCAACGGGTGCAGGCGTTATTGACTCGAGATTTTTTACCACTTGTGGTTTTTTGTCAATGGCTTAATAATATGATCGGTCAAGCGTCACAATTCTTAAGAAATATTTTATTTACTGACAAAGTGAATTTTCCAAGAGATTGTATAGACACTTTTATAACAATCACATTTGAGTTGAAGAAAATCCTTTCGGCTTTTTTGAAGAAAATCGTCAGTTTCAATTTTCATCAAATGTGATCATCTAATTGGTCTACTCAACGCTGTATCATACTGAGGTAATTGAGCTAAGTGATAATCCTGAGTAGAAGGAATTAAAATGAGAAATGAATGCAATTGTGAATTAATAATTTAAATTGCCTCAATAAAATTCGGTAATTTACTCATTTGTAGAAAATAATTGCTTCCTTGTAAATTTCATTCTGTTGATAGCATAAAATGGTACGTACTTTCCCCTATCAATAAAGTATAATTAAACAAGTTGAATCAACTAAATTGATAAATTTGATTATAAGGCAACAGACGGTATAAGTTGGTATATGAATCGGAGCTAGCATTCAATGATTCTACTAACAACAAACCCAATTGAATTCTTATGTGAAGAGGCACCGGTACGTGATTTTGAACTTGTCACCTATAATAATTCAATTATCCGAACAAGTGGATTCATTAAAAATCATTGCTTCATTAATACGTCAACCCTAAGCAATTATGAAATATTACACTAGTTTGAAAGATAGTTTTGAAGCTCAAGAGAAGAATATATAAGAGATAAAGAAAAAACAATACCAACAAATTGACGGATCGATTATTTCATAGTATCACTTTCAATTCAAATCTATAATACATGAATAAAATACTTAATAATCGGACGAGTATTGCATTAGAAAGAATGTATTCATAAATAGAGAAAATGCTCATCAAGTAAAATGCAGATCTTATAAAAGGATGTAACCAATAATACTAAGAGTTGACAGCTATGTCTACCTTGCTGGATCTGGTCATAATTTTTTTTCGCCACATGATAAGAAACTTGAGAGCCGCGATGAACTGTTGTAAGAGGATGTTGGCATTGGCATTTTTTCTAAGAGTTTGGAGGTCATAGGCATCAGCATAGACCGCACTAGGCAAAGATTTCCTCAACTTCGCCATTCGATAGAAAAATGAATGGTAGTAAGAAGTTCATCTGGTAACGAGTCTAACAACGTGGAGTCGACCAGACTGAGCTAGTCTAGTCTGCCTACCTGGAATATCTCATGGTGAAATAACATACAGGATTTCCGATGAGCACCAACCATGAGAATATCTAAAATAAAGGGACAGATTACCTACGTTTCTATGATGTTCCAGAGAGGTCAATAAATTTGTAAGTGTAGCCTCATCAACCAGACGAATCGCTCACTACTGGGTGCAATCTAAGAGCTTCAGTGTACGTTTGACAGCCAAACTCCAAACAGCACTCCAGAACAGGTCGAATATGTACTTTGTGGATCATGAGAAGACTGCTAAGACGCTGCTCTTGGCATGGAAGAAAAAATCAAGTTTCTTCAAAGAAATAGATCCTCCTAACATCATCATGATTAAGAAATGTGGTATTCTAGTTCGTGGAGAAACCAGGAAGCAGAAGTCTGTCATATACTGAGTGGTCCAAGGTTCAAGTACAATATACTCTTTATATCGCCCTATTTTAGGACTTCCATCCTACATAAAGTTGGCTTTACCCTGTATTTTCATAGATAATTTCAGTTTGTAGCTCTCTGCAGTTCCTACAATTTTTGCAGCTGTATATATTAGGTAGGCGATCAGGTTTCCTCTTGATCTCTGATGACATAAGTCGTGATTTCGGTGTTTCGCTTTCTCTATTACTTTAGAAGTCACAGATAGTAGCGTAATGGGCTTATTATTAGAAACGCTGCAGCAACCCATGCATCCATCCTTTTTGGAGCGAGTCACATCGTATTTGAGTTCCATTTGAAAATCTGTAATAATTCTCTTCAGTCATGAATATTGGGTGTTTTAACCTTTGAAAATCTCGGAATCTGTTCAAATGAAGAAATTGAAATTTGGCAGTCAAAACTGATGCTTACATATTCTGCTGTAAGAACACTTCCTCCCTCTTTTGAATTGCCGCTCACGTGACCACAACTTCAATATTCCAAAAGCGAAGTGATAAGCTTCATATGGGCAATTTCAAGAATAAGACGCTCTTGTAGATTATATTTTAGGTCTATCCGGTAGACATTTCCCTTTAGTGAATCTGTGAAACGATAGCTGTATAATATGGATTTGAAGATTCTTAGGGCCTTTGATGGATTGTTAAGTTGTTATGTGTTACTTGAGTTTGTGAATAAACTAACAATCATGTTTCAGCAGTTGGCACTCTAGCGAATCTTAGCCACCTTCATGTTTTTCCTAGCTGTTTTCAGGTCAATTTGGAAAAGATGGTATTATTTAGAACTTTTGTATGACTAACTCACCGAAGGAGCGCTCTAATATTGAACTGAACATGGTAACAAGCTCCTACGTTCATTTGTCAAATGCTGCCTGTGAAATTTCAAATTAAATCCGATAACGTTACCATTAAATATTCGTACATTCACATCTTTATATTTCAGACAAAAGCACTTGAGCGAGTTTAGATGATTTTAATCCCTTTTACGAGAAACAAGATTTTACTTGAGAGCGTCTTAGTAGGTGCCGTAAACAAGCTTGTTGAATACAGCTGTAGAGAAAATCGCCGAGGCTTAAAGCAGAAGGCGATTAATCCATCCCAACGGAACAAGAGTTTAGTATTTCAGATGAAATGTTGAATGTATTTGAGTCGTTCAAAAATTATAAAATTCTTCAGAAAAAAATGCAAGGGAAAGCGTAAACCTTGGAGTTCCATTCGTTTTCAATAATATTGTGCATTCAACAATGAAATAACGTCATCTTAAGAAAGAAAAATGATAATGGTTTGAATAGATATAGGATTTAAGTCTGCTTGATCAAATATAATGTTTTAGGAATGATGGCTTGTTCACACTGGATATACACTAAACACTTCATCCAATCGATGAGGTGGGGAATTTTCGCCAGCCTAGTGATTTAGTACCAGATTACTTCCTCTGGTAAGGCTCTGCAACTCAAAGGGTGGGTGAAGTTTCTAGGAGTAATCCTAGATACTAAACTGACTTGATACGAATATCCCAAATATCGAGTGAGGGAGATTACAGCCAAAGATCTTTAATGGGATCTGTAATGCTGTGATCAGGCTTATGGTGACCTTAGCTGGGGTCTTGTGGTACTCAGAGACAAGGACTGGTATGTCCCAGCGCCCCTTGGACCGACTGCAGTGGCTTGCGTGCTTAGTTATATTGAGTTGTATGAGGTCGGCTCCAACGAGGACTCTTGAACCACTACACTTATATATGAAATCTGAAGTCATGAGAACGGTGTACAGAACACTGGACAAAAATGTACTACTCTCGTAGACATTCAGCGATTTTGAGTGCGGCAATCTCTGAATGCCCCATACTAGAAAAGAGGCAAGATAGCATGATTCCAGCTATACGTCTCACTTCTCCCAAAATCCTCATCCCTGATAGAGGAGATTACAGCAACGAAATTCTCGCCCTACTGCCACCAGGTGTACTCGTATGGTTCACAGATGGGTCCAAGGTAGGTTAGGCTCTTGGGGCGGGAGTGGTCTAAGGTCATTCAATGACTAGGCGCTTACTGCATGGTTTTTCAGCCGGAGGTCTACGCAATATTGACTTGCGCCATGAAAAAACTTTGTAAATAGGGGCATATAAATCTGCACAGACAGCCGGTGTCGACTCTAGCAGCTCTCAAGTCACCTAGAGTCACACCAAGGCTTGTCAAAGAATGCAGGGATACACTGACTGAACAAGCCAGCGAGGAGAAATGAAGTTCCACTCATCTGTGTGCCTGGACACAGTGAAGTTGAAGGAATTGAAATATCCAACTCCCTGGCCAGGGGGTCCTCTGGTGCCCTGTCGGACTGGCGCCAATGGTCGTTTTATCAAATTGCGTATGGGGTCTCGCCTTTCCGGGACAACTGAACAAAGAGTGGTCTAACTTGTGGCAAGGATCACCACGCATAAGAGAGGCCAAGCTCTTTATCATAGAGCATGTGCCTAGGCTCTCAAAGAAACTCCTTTCTCCAAACAGAAGGGACATCAGAGAGATGACAGGAATCCTAAATGGTCACTTTCGTCATAATAAACACCCATATAATGAGCATCGGAAATATCAAATAAATAAATAAAAAATGCAGAGAGGTGGAAGACACTGCTTCTCACATCATGCTGGAATGCCCTACTTTGATAACCCTCAGGCACCGTTACTTCGGCGAAGCAAAACTGCTCTCAAAAGAACTTAAGGAAGCCAGCGTTAGCAATTTTCAGGGTTTCTGGCGGGCCACAAACTTGGTAGAATAGCATAGGCTCCTGCCACATGGCGCATAATGGGCACAATTGAGTGGTCTAAGTGTACTTGGGGGTTGAGCCACATCCCCTACAATGATGATGATTACGATGGGTTTTTTTGTTGCTTGGTTTTTCCCTATTTGATGAATATTGTTAATGTCTCTTTCCATCATATTAATGTGTTGGTTCAAAATTGTTACATGGGTATTTCAAAAGCAAAAACGATAATATTGTTTATTCTGGCTTTACTTTCAAATAATTCTATCTTCTACTTCAGGTGGTGGTTTTTCTTTTCTATATTCTACACATAGTTTTAGAGTCGGCTTGTTCAATTTTGTTTCCTAGTTCATTTCCTAATTTCCTTAATTCGTCAACAATTTATAATAAAGAATTCTTGACCCAGTATGAATTATATACGAAAATTCTTGGGAAATAGGTCACATTAACACTCTGTTTTGAAATTGTTGTCTTTATTTACGTTTCGGTCTCACGAACATCATCAGAAGACTTATTATGTCAAAAAGGGGTTTATTAAAACTAATTATAGCACAAGCGTCCATATCGCACAATTGTCAATCAAAAGCCCACGCCGTCGAAACGAACAGAACCACGAAAAATCGAAATTGTATCGTCGGTATTAAAGTATAAATTTTTTGTTACAAGAATCCACTGTACAGTAATATTCTCATAATATACAAGCGCATGTTGCTATGGTCTCATAACAACTGACGTTCGAAGTTATTTGTTGGTATCTACTCGAACCAGATGTAAGATTTATGAGGTCCTTGAAAAAGGTTTCAGACCTGTATTGAAATTCACTTTTAAGCATTCTTCCTAAATATACTTTTAACATTATAAAGACGCATGTAGGAATTTTCAAGAGTTTTAATTAATCAAGTTAGTATAAATCTGACTTAATCCCTGAATATCATTCCTATGATTTACAGATTTGCAGTTTTATGTGAATCATCTCCAGGATAGATCTTTTATAATAATTGGTTTCCTTAGTTAAAATATTAACATTTTTGTAATCAAATTGATGGTTATAATCAAAGTGCTTAGCAAGGGCGGTAGATTTTTCTAAGTTATTATTTCTTATGCTATACTTATGGCCATACATTTTTTTTTGTAAATATTGTTCAGAGATTCCAGTATAAGTCCCATCACAATCTAAACAATTCAATTTATATACTGTGTGGGTTTGCTTATCTTCAGGTATTACAGGTTTAAGATTTGAGAAATATTTCCCAACACAGTTAGTAGGTTTATGCGCAACATTCATATCGTACTTTTTCAAAGATTTCTTAATTTTTTCTGACGTCTCCGGAATGTTTTGACATAATAAGTCTCCTGATGATGGTCATGAGACCGAAACGTACGAAAAGACAAAAATTTTAAAACAGAATGTTAATGTGACCTATTTCCCAAGAATTTTTATATGTAAGTCAACAATTTATAAATATCTTGCAACTGCTGTATTTATCATTTCGATTGCCCGGTTTGTTAGTTGATTATCTTGGTTGAATGCTGACTAGTTTTTAACGTTATGCAGGTGATTGAGAATAACCTTGATTTCATTGTATTGGAAACTTTAATCAGTAATTTGTATATCATACAAGTAAATACTTAGCATAATTTTCACTTTTACTTTGGCCAATATGGTTATAAATAATATTAACACATCGTATCATAATCGACTGATATTGATTCACAATTTATTGCTCTATAAGTAATTGACTCTAGAGCAGTCTGTACCGTGACTTATCTTACCAAAAACTCGCAACCATATAATTGTGGGGATCAGCTCTTAAAGTCAGGCGGTTTGCTCTAAGCTGACCCATGGTCCTTGTGGAGGCATAGGAATAGAAACACACACTTATCAAAAGAGTTACACTTTACTTAACGTAGAGCTCGACGCCATTATGACTTAATGTCTCGCTCTATATAATAACAATTGGTACAGATACAAATCAATGACAATACCTTCAATAATGATTGATGACTATTATATCAATGTCTGAATGATATATGCCAATATATAAAGGTACGAATATATAATAACTGTTTGTTATTGTCCTAGTTAATCTAGTCTAAGATGTCAAGGTAGCTGTGCCAAACAATATGTTTAATATAACGCAACAGTAAACATATTGCTTTGTGGGTCAGCTATGAGATATAAACATATACTTAATAACATTACTAATAGCAATAAGGTCGCATTCTATAATTTAGGGATTTTAGGTAATCTCGTATAGGGATGGAAGATTCCTATACTACATAATAAACGCCATATATTGAGTTCTGTTATACTCATTATGCCGACTATTCTCTTCTCAGATCTCCAAAGAATATTCGGTCCATTCACCACAATCTCAATTCTAACTAAGATATAACACATAGCATAGTTCCAAAACATCCATTTCAGTCCAAATAGCCTTCCTACATCTGGCGTTTGTTTCTGTCGGGATTAAAATTAATCGAATAAATGGGGAAAACAAAATCCTGCAACGGTTTAAGTGAATAAATAGATTTTCCTAATTTACTTTTCCAGATACTCTCCACTGGAGCGCGCTGTTTATTGTGAATCAGTTAAAATAGACATGAAGTTGGATAAATTTAATTAAAGTTCTACCAAACCAAATAATACGTAAACGGAATTCGTTTCTCTAAGGCGAAATAACCATTCTTTAGAAAAATGACACAAAGTATTGAGGAAGATTGAAAGATTAAGCCCAAATGATTAAGTAGATGAAATTTCTTAGAAACGGTGGCTAGAAAGTATTATCTAGAAGAGATATCCATTGTGTGGGAGTACAAATGGAGCTTTTGGAATAAGTATCCTTCGTGGCTTGATATATAAATTTTGTTCAAGTCCAATTGAATGATAAAATATCAGTTCAACCAGAATTTATATTTTAATTGCAATATACTAGTGATTCTTTATGAATTTGTAAAATTTGATGTTGATGATGTATCAAACCAAAAAGTTGAATCCAACTTATAATACCTGAAGATGGCTGTAACGTGTAGACCGTGCAGCTGGTAGTAATTATAACATAGATGGATTGTGACACTGAAGCATCTTCGAAACTTACAATCAAAATTAATTGACACTTGGGTGGTTCCAAATTAATGATGTGTTTCATTATACAGCATCAAATTGAAGGTAAGGAACAATCTGTTGATATACAGATGGATCCAAAACACCAGAAGGTTCGAGGATCAAAGTTATTAGGCCCAAAACCGAATACACCAGTACCTTTTAAATGGAAGTCAATGCGATTATTGAGACTTGTCCACAACTAAATCAAACTCAAAGGATATAAAATTAAGGACATAGCCACCATGTCTTACTGTAAAGCAGCCATCATTAGTTCTAGCATCAATACCAAACTGAAGCTACTCAGGATTGCAGAACAGAATCATCCTTCACTGGTTCCCAGAACACAGTAACAGAGGGAAGAAGACAAGGAAGCTAGTATTATACACCAGAGTTTTCTCCTAGGAAATATATTCCAGGAGAACAAAGTTTTGAGAAACATTAGGGGAAAGCTGGGATAACCTAAGGATTCATGACAGGACACTACAAACTGTTCATAGTTCCATCGGAAACTCAGATTTACGAATGTATAAATACGTAAAAACAACAAAAGATGTCATTCATAGTAATATTGGATACATTTTAGTTCTGAAATTCCTTAGTCCTTATTTACTGTTATATATTATTGTCTTAGTATTCAAATTATTAATTTCTAGAAGACTTATTTGGAATACTTTTCCCGAAATGGTTAGGCGTATATGATACATAACCGCCCATTCAATAGAGAAAATATTGAGATTAAAAAAAAAGTTGTAACCGCCGGATGCCAGGTTAAAAAAAGCGTAGATTCACATTGCGGAGTTCCCACCTAAACGCTCGGAAATCCTTCTTTCCATGAGCAGAAGCATAAAACTGGAGACAGGATTTCTTACAGGCAACTATCTCCTGAGCAGTTATCTAAACTTAATTGTTATTATTGATTACCCAATTACTAGTAGAATCTCTTAGCAGAATAAATAATCACCTTTAGCCACTAAAAATACTCTTAAAACCTTTCAGCTACCAGTTGACTCTCATGATAGGTACTTGGTTGCCGAAAGATCCTCAGTATTTTAACAGTATTTTTAGTGGTTAAAGGTGATTATTTCCTATTCATAGTGTTATAGTGTTATAGTCTGAACTATTTCTTTTATTTATTTATAAGTCCAAGCAGTATTTTCGCTTTGGCGCTACTCCAGGCCTGCTTGGTCTTCGTCCAAACGGAACACAGTGTACCCAATGAAGCTGTCCAAGAGCATTGGACTTGTCCACGACCGTTTTGATTGATTTATTGAAGGTACAAATGTACCAATAAAAATAACATTAGTTGTTAAATTCTGGATTCAACAATATAAATACTATTGGCCTAATGTATTAATACTATTTAAAACAAAAACTATTGGGTAAACATTTAGTTTAAGCGTGAAAATATTTCTAGTGTTTCATGTAAAATTTTGTAAAAACGCCTTTTCATCGTGGCGACATAGAACTTCTCGTGACTAGTGAAAGTGAGAAAATAAGTGTATTGACTAGAAATTTCTGAATTATGTTTGTGGCGTTTTTCAAATCAGCATTGCTTGAAGGTGGAACGTTGACTCCTACCTTTAATACTGTACATTGTAAAAAAGTTATCGGATTGCCATCCTCTATTTTCATTCAATTTGTTTTATTAAATGATCGAAAATTTGTTTTCTGTAAGTTAATGTTTGGCATATAAAATGTTTAGCTTAAAACTTTCTAGTTTTCTAAATTCTCTACTCGTATATGTGTTGGTTTACGAATTTCCAAGACTTTTAAAACTTCAATAAAAGTTTCTAACTCGAGAAAGTAGCACACACCTAAATCTAGCCTTCCATATAAGTGACTTCATCTTCTAGAATATAATACATTCAGAACTCCGATGTTAATCTAATTTTTATCTTAATGCAAAATAAATTCGTACGAACCTCAATGAAGGGTCTAGTACAAGTAGATGATGGTTAAGATATTAAAACGGAGCGGTCCTTTGTTGCCTAGGAATAGGAAGACATAAGCTGAAACCGTCTGAAAATTATGTCCCTTGACTGCATCATCAAGTCTAAAGCACGAATTCATGTCGTAATCATCCTAAATCATGCCCCGTTTATACGATATCGAGATCGTTTTTACTCATCTCACACTACTTTGTACGCTTCGATACAGCGTAATAACACTGATGTTTCATTTATAAGGCATCATGAACTAGTGCAGATAATTTATAATTCACCGATTGTCAACGTGAAACGAATATCCGACAACGACGTAATCAAGGTGTTCAGAATGAGGCGACGTCATGAAGTTATATGCCATGTTTTTGTAAAGGATGAATTGAGGGAATAAGATATAGGGTGTTGTACGAGAAAATAATCATTTTCACCAATAAAATATAAGAAAAGTCTTCCTTAATACACATAATGTTCCATAACAATTGGGACTCAGGGAAGATTCATGTTCCTTGGACTAAAATATTGCAATTGAGCCTAAAAGTGGTTAATGAAATCTCAATAGTAACTGAAAAACGTCAGAGTTGCAAAAGTATTCCAAATGATCTTGACAATTTCTGAGATATCTATATGGAAAGCGAAAGACAGGGGTTCTTGGACGACAGATGAAATTATGTCACTAGTTAATTCCCTCACTATACATAGTATTTCCCTTACTATACATAATGTATAGTGTAAGGGAATCATTTTAATAGGGAAAAAATATGTGTTTTGATCACTTCTAAATCAATCTAGACAAGATGTATGTGTGGTATGGGAGTGGGTGTGAGAATAGGGCTTGGGAATGAGTGTGAGTGAGTCTGTGAGTGTGTCGAATGATATTTCTGATATTCTGCTTCATTCATTTAAATGGAATCACAGTACTTTATTGAACCATAAGGTCTAGACTTATTGATTCTGTGGTGCTATTTGATAGTTCGTGTGACAGCAAGTAAGTATAAAAAGGTTCATTATAAAAGTTAATCTGATAGCAGGTGTCAGTATGAAACATAGAGTTGTGAAATACATAAGTAGACCATTTGGATAGAATTTCAATGTAGCATAGAGAACAATTTAACGTCTTTCATTAGCGGTTCCTAAATCGTTTCCAATATATCTTCTGGGTTTGGGTATAGCTATAGGTTTGAGTTTGAGTATGAGTGTGAGTGAGGTTGTGTGTGGATGTGGATGTGGGTTTGGGTGTGCGTGTGAGTGAGATTGTATGTGTCGAATGACTTGTATTGCAGCATTCTTTTCAATGTCTTGATTACATAACATTGTTGCCGTAATCTCCTTACCTACGTTCATTACCACACAATATTAAGAAACGAAGTGTTAGTTAATATTATTGTTAATAAGTAATTATTCAATAAATTCAAATAATTTGTATTAATTATTCTTCTATTCTTGTAATGGTGTGATAAAGTTAGTTTATTCCACTTGTGGATAAAATGTCACTTTTTATTACCAAAATGAGGATGTCAATTGCCGTTTATTACTTGGTTGTGGAATAAAATATGCATAATGCTTGTGTTTCTTCAAGCATAATGATATCCATTAATCACTAGTGAATAATGAAATCATTATTCACTACCATCAATATGACAAACATGATAGAAACGTATAGACAAATACGATAAAAATAGAGCGTGCTATGAAACGTTAAGTCAAATCGAATTTAATTTGAAACGTCAACAATTTGTTGGTTCGACTTGTTTCAACAGCAAAGTTTATTAGTATCAAAGTATTATTTATGGGTCGTGAACAAAGTATAGTATTCTACTTGCATATTATGGCTATTATTCACTTGGATGATTTACGACACTCGCCTGCGGCTCGTGCCGTAAACTTCATCCACGTGAATAATAGTCACCATAATATGCTCGTTGAATAATATACTATCATACAACAGTCGTGGACAAAGATTATTATTCTATTAATATGATAAATTATGACAGAATAACATCTTCCACTTTGTATGACAAAGATCAGGATGAATGGGCATTTCAATCATAGCGCACTTGTCAGACGTCTAGCTAGACCATATGCAAGTTGCATTCAAATAATTTATTCCACTCTAAGCTGTGGTGGCGTAAGTCATCTAAAGATGGTACTACTACTAGAATCGAATTGAAGTGGGTACTGTGAATTCATTTAATTATTTGTGACCAAATTCAATGTATTTCTTCTATCATGAGTTACTGTCATAATTGAAGTGAGTCAGTCGGCTTGAGCACATCGCTTCAATTCACTAAAGCGCTCCTTTTTTTTCTTGTAAAATAATACAATGTGTCTGGCTCGCTCTGTGCCATAAGGCTCCTATACTACACTGATTAAAACTTAATCTGTATTGTGGGTATCGGAATATCGATGCCTTTTAGTCATCGTATAGATTTAAACGCCTCAAATATGAAGTAATATCCAAAGAAAAAACCCTTATTCGCTGTAATAATTTACTATATCATTTAAGATGATGTTTATTTTGACTTTCAAACTCGTTACAGAAGACTGCAATGATAATCCTGCCGTATGTTCTGCTCATCATTCTACCCAAATTTGGAAACATTTCCACAGTATCTTTGAAAAAATCAGCTACTCAACCACAAAAGAATAATCACCAGAATATATCAATGCTTCTGGATAATTTGTTGCGAGGCTATGATAACAGCGTTAGGCCTGACTTTGGAGGTGAGACGTGTATTTACACTTATTGTTCCAATAAATACATGATTTTTCAGGACCTCCAGCAATTGTGGAAGTTGACATAATGGTCAGAAGTATGGGACCAATTTCAGAAGTCGACATGGTAAATATCAAGCGTTCATGGAACGAAGGGGTTCACTTATAGTTTTAATATTAGTTTTACATCTATACTTCTCCAAGTTATCACAAGTAATATTCCGGATGCATAGTAAATTGCCAAAAATATTCTATATATTTGCTAATATATAAGGGATATAAGGAAAACTATTCATTGAGAATCATGTTACTAAGAAAACATATATTTTTAACATTTGGGCTTTATTCATACTATAATATCATGTTAGAGTTTTGTCAAGATGAAATTGTTAACTCTCAGCAGTTTTAGTCAGATTCTTTTGCAGATTTGAGTTCTGATTAAAACTTGTTAGAACAGTTTCATGAACATAGGTAGATCAACTTACGTTGACATATAATTATCATTATTGAACTCCTTCGTTGACATTCCAACCCCATGGTATCTTTGCTATGATTAGATTTTGAATTTGAATTACAGCATGATGCCCTTTTTCAGACATATTCTATGGACTGCTATTTTCGCCAATCTTGGGTAGATAGAAGGTTGGCTTTCTCTGCGGATTCAAACGATACTTTGGCACTCAGTATATCAATGTTAGCCCGAATTTGGAAACCGGATACTTATTTCTACAATGGGAAACAGTCGTATCTACATACAATAACCACTCCAAATAAGTTCGTCAGACTGTACCAGAATGGCAGAGTTCTGTATTCTTCCCGGTGAGTAGAATTATATTATTTTACTATAATTTGACATTTGAATGAACAATTATGTTTGATAAATCAATTGTAAGTACAATTCTCTAGCAACGAGGTATACAAACAAGACACTCCTTTCGATGACGATGATTCACAAAAAGTCAATGTTAAATGAAGAAAGTACATTAAATTACAAATTTAAATATCCTATGTTTCTTAATAAATGATTTATATCTGTGTGTTGTTGGGACTTTGAGTACCAGAGAATTAACTAATAAGCTGAAAAGTTATCTTTTAAATATGAATTCAACATGTCTAGACATGATCATCTGGCCAAAATAAACACTCTATTAATGTTAGTAGAAACTTTGTATATGTTGAGAATTTGGAACCAAATTATATATAATACCAAATAATTGATCTCAAATTATTAAGCTAAGAGTATTATACGGTCATATTGAAATGTATTCGTGATATTGTAATAATTATTTTTATATTGAGTGCATTTGATCAGTGTATTTTGATGGCACATGAGAGTGCTACTTTTCTACCAAAACCGTGGGAGGAGGCCGAAAATTCACTCGAATGTGTCATTTAAATAAAAATTCCATAAACATAATGCAAAAAACATTGGTTGTATAACTTTAAATCGCTATTATTCGGCTAATATGTTATAAATGGATACTCCCTATACAATTTCAAAGCATCGATATACCTTGCTATGTTGTTACTGAAATTAATGGCAAAGAGGAAAAAATCAAAAGCCAACTATGATTTCCATTTGAAAAAATACGTAACTGAAAATTGCACCTCTTTTCAAATTTTCACGGCGCCACTGGATTATACAAAAAAAGTGCCCCAGGAATGTGATACATATTTTCTCCTAACTTCACAAACAACAACGATATTTGCACGTGTCTAAAAGTCAAAAAATCGAACTTTTGTTTATAACTCGAAACCAAAAGACGATATCGGAAGTTTGTTTCCGCCAGTGAATTTGTCTCAAACAAAGAGATCTAAAAGGTGACTTCCATATTAAACGATCGACGATTTGAAGTGCACGACTTTGCTGATGTTACGGGCATCTTAACCGAACGGTTACGGAATATTTAACATACATTTTTGAATATGAGAGAGCTGTCTACCTGATGGGTGCCGCAATTGTTCTCCATTGACAACAACTTCGAAGGAGTGTTTGGCGATGCTCAAGTGCCATAAAAAAGACTTTTTGCGCCGTTTCGTAACCCAAGAAGAAACATGGATCCATCACAATACACCAAAGACCAAAGGAATGTCGAAACAGTGGACTGTCTTGGCGAATCGAAGTCAATAAAGGCCAAAGTGGGTTTATAGGCCAACAAAGTATTCAGATTTGGTCCCCTGCAATTTTAATCTATTTCCAAACTCGCGAAATGGATCGGTGGAAAGAGATTTGCTTCAACGATGAGATCATCGCTGAAACAAACGCCTATTTTGGAGGATTGCTGAAATCGTATTATGGGGAATGGACCAAAAAATTAGAAAAACATTGTACGGAGTGTATCAGGCTCAAAGGAAAAGTTTTGACCATATGAATCATTCTTGTTCCATTTTCAGGGACTTTGCAACTTGCCCTCGTATATGCAAGCTCTTCATTAAAATATAAAGAATAATTGAAGTGTACAACATAATGGTGGATGCGACGGTCAAAATGTTTGTTTCTCTACTGCTTATGACTATTTATTAGTTAATGTTGTAGCTTTTCATAGCATACAATACACGGACGATATCAATGACTGCTTCTTCATTCAACTTCAACTTGATAGAACGATCAATCTACATTAAATTTGATGTAAGGAGGGCGATAACTGATTCTGTTATACAGACTGACCATAATGACGAGATCCATTTTTCAATATCAGTATAATCACAATTTTTGACTGTGATGTCATATTGATATTTGATATTGGAGATCATCAAACCAAATCAATTACCGTTGCATGAGAACCCCCTAGAGAGAGAACAAATGCTATTCTATCGGACAACATAATGGTGGATGCGAAAGACAAACAAACAATTTGTTTCGCTGCTTTTTATATCTTATATCTTCTTCATCATTGACTGTCAATTCTGATGATTATTGCCTTGGTCACCTTCAATAATAAAGCCCCAATCAATCACATTGATCGAACAAAACGATAAATTTTGTTTCCTAATGAATTCCGTCACAATGGGATGATATTATCAGGACAGGCCAAAACTGGTTCAGCTACTCAGAATCACTATAATCACCTGCTGAAACTCAAAGACGATTATCCCTAAGTTTTGGCACTGTCAGTAGGGATAATTGACAAGTCTTCGATATTTCAAGGCATCAGAACCACGAGGACTAGTCACTTTCTTACTTAACCACATTGTCACGATTTTTCTTCCAGGATTTATGGAGAGACAAAATTTCTTAATTCACTTGAGTGTTAGCTTCATACTTTGGAAAGGACAAGTGCTTCCACGAGTCGTAGGACTAAAATGACTCTTGCTTCAATGAATGTCATTATTGAATTGAAGTGAATAAATAATGGAGAGTGAGGGGCCCAAAATCAGCCATGTGGAACACCGTTCTCTAAAGTGAAAGATTTTGATATGTCCGTATTCACTATAACCGTATGCAAACCCTTACAATTAGAACTGTTATGATATCTACTGCACCTGTAGATAATGCAATAAAATATGTTGTGCTTTATTTTGTCAAAAGCTTTCGAATAATGGAGCGTAACCAATGCCCTCAATTGATTTCTGTTCATTACAGTGAGGATATCGTCTGTGATCTTCAGAATAGTTGGCTAAATCCATATTGGATGAGAATATGATATTGTAGGCTTCCAAATGCATTGGAGTGAAATATAAATTACAATCTAGACAAAAACTAATGTGAGGTTGAAAATATTCTTCGATTCTGTAGCTCGGCTTAGTTATTTTCATATTTACATACTTGTGAACAGAAAAATAAGGCTTATGGCAGGAAGTGTGAAAGGGTAGTTCAATGAGATCATTGTGAGAAAAATTTCAACTTTTGAAGGTTATGAAATAACTTAAAACGGAAAATACATCAAAATTTCTGGTAGCTCATATTTGGAACCACTATAATGAATATTATAACGATAATATTCAACATTTATACGATTGCTTTCTGACTGATAATTTTGTCCAATGACAAATAATTTCATCTGGTTATTGAGAACTTATAAAGACTTAATACATATGCTGAAGACAAATATTTGGAGATACAGATACAGAGAGGGATACACGATACGAAAACGATAATGGCTACAATTCCACATCTAATGTTACAAGAGGTAAACATATTTTTTAGTGAATCCCACATTCCATTAAGTGGTTAAGTAAGAGGGTCACTGACATATGCGATTACTTTCTGTATCTAAGGAAAAACATGATATGCGATAAAAGAAGATTGATAACTTTATCAATTGGAAGAAGCGTGAGGTGCAATAAAATATTAGCTCAATGTAGATACTGACATAACAGATGTTCGAATTTTAGTCAATAATCAATTGATAAAAGTAGTTGCTTCAGCAATTGATCCTGTCAGAGCCAAAACTTTCCGAAAAAACTGCCAATCATAGAAGTTATAATACAATCGTCATTCAGAATGATTGAACTCAAGATAAAAGTACTTTTAAGTATCATTGACTATGGTCGAGGAAATAGAGCACTAAAAAAAAATTGGATGGATTGAGATACGGTTTTTTGCATAGGTTCAGAAAGTAATGTAGAAATTTTGTGGCGGAAAAAATGTATTACATTTCTACAGCCAAAAGTTTGTTATTTTTTATTCATAAAATGTAACAAATTCTGGCTCTCGGGCACTTTCAAAGTCATTTCTACCATTTCTATAATGGAATAAACCATTTATATTTTACGTAAAATCAACAATTGATTATACACGAATCTAACGTCCTTAAGAATTCATGTTGAACTGATTAAATTGGACACACATCTTTACCTTTTTGAGAAACATAAAAAACTAATAGGATTAGAGTTAATATTCAACGCAAAATTTTAGGGACATAAAAGTACTCAATGAGACCTTCAAAGAGAAATATGGCACCACCCTTCTCCCCTATTCGAATGTCGGGAGTAGTTCTTCTATACGCTAGGGGTTCAAGCTACGTAAATAAAGAAGTTTAAATATATATCCCCCTCGAATCAAAAATCGACGGTCCCAGCGTTTTTCCAGATTTTCAGTTTAAATACTGAAAATTGGGGTGCGAAGTTTACGTCGGGCAATCCTTTATTACTTCTTGTGTAATCTCATATTTTTAAGAGAATAATAAATAAATATTATTATTCTCATAACATTTTTATTCTTGCAGCTACCCCTTTTTATTGTTTTATCAAATAATTACTCAACTCTATCTTTCTCCTATTAGTAATATTACATTTAATTCTAAATAACGAGTATTTTTTTATTTTCTTGCATTATTGGAATTATTCTATTCAAAAGACCAGTATTGTGTTAGTGATTCATAGCAATATATTATCATAGAATAACAGCTCTCGTAAAGGATACAATCCGTCATTTACTTATGCTAATAATTAACGAATCAAATCATGAATTCCAGTTTTCTTATGAGGCTAGTTGTAAGCTCACTTTGTCACCAAATTGAAGTAATTTACTCCAGCTATGAAGCTACTGAAGGAGAAATTTTGTTACATTAACAAACTATGAGGAACATATACAGCTCAGCGATTTACTGATAACCTGAACTATTTGCCACCTTAAACAGATTGATCACGGAGGGCAAAGTGTCGAGTCGATAGGTTCACTCTTTGGACAAACTTTAATTAAGCTCGGCTGCGGTCCCCACACAGTTTCCACATTTGCATAGTTTACCGAAGGATTCGCGATTACGTGTACAAATTTAATTTGTCATTAATTGGCATTCCATTAAGGTCATCCTGCATTGGATTATGAAACAAACAAATAAGAAGAAGAACTGTCTATCAAATTATTTATTTCTACTATAAAACTGTAGTTAAACTAGAAGCTTTGCATTAAATCTAAAAAATACGACGCTCCACTGCGATTTCTTTTTACATTCTTACATAATTTGAGAAAACGCGCAATGTTTCTTGTATTCATTCCATTTATATCTTATCCTGATTCTAATAAAATCCCATTAAATGAGGAAAACATGAATAAATATGATGGAGTTGTTGAATAACTTTATGCGTTCCTTTTAAATTTAATTTCATACTTGACTGCTTGACGATATCGAATAGTATTCTCCTCACCAGATGTAAAACTTATCTCCGTCAGATTTTCGATTACTTCTGATAAACTGAAAAAGTAATAATATTGCTCAAGTATTCTCATGAAGGAACATCTGATTTAGAGTTGCCTAACTCTGTTAAAAAGTTTTGTATTAGCATGGAAATATTGTACTCCTTTACGAGGATAATGATACCCGGTCATCTTCAGTCTTACACATTTTTAATATTCACTGTTTTTGTAAATTCGTCTTCCATTCATATCTGAAATATTTGAGCAGTAAGGTAACTATTTCTAGCCGCGATTAGCAAACCAAATCATATTGTATCGCATTATTTAATGTCCACATATTTCATTCCTGAAAACTATTCGAGTTGCTGATGTTAATTATTCTTAAGACGGTTACTGAACACAAAAGACTGAAAACTAGTTTTATGCATTTATAGATAATCAATTTAATTATATTTAATAATTAGAATCAGTGTAATGCTTTAGAAAAAAACTTACGCATAACATTCTTGTTATATATAAATTCTCTGGGACTAGGTCATAGGATAACGTGTTTTCAAAGACCAATCACCGTCATGTCGATTTGCTGCACATGGCAACAGTAATTTACCATGTCTATGTTATTATTGATGATTCCGGATAAAACTTAGGTTAGGTTGATTCATTGCCGCATTCAAGAATTGTATGGGTATTCTGTATGTTTGAAGTCTGAATAGAATGGAAATAATGATAACGGTTTGGAAGTGAACGCAAAAAATTGTTAGAAAATCCAGAAAGGCAATAGTATACGGACTTCTATTGAAAATGTATGACTTTTGTAAAGTATTTGTTGTGATTGTAACCGTCAGTTGATTATAAAAGTGTTAATATTTTATCAAAAGAAACCAATTATCGGAAAAAATCTATCCTAGAGATGATCCACATAATAGGTGATGCTAAGTCGGTAAATATTAGAACCGATGTACAATCCTTGAGTCAAAATTATACAAATTAAATTAATTAAACAACTGAACATATTTCTTTACAATGTTTAAAATTGTGTATATGTAGAAAGCTTATACAAATCAGCAAATATTGTTACATAACAGAAAAGTATGTGCAAGTGAAAATTTTTCCCTCTTACGGTTAATTTTGAGATTATTTTTCAGCCCTCATGAAAATTATATACACCTCCCAGCAGTCTTCGAAAAAATAGTGATAATAAAATAATAATATACAAAAAAGTTCCAATAAGAACTTTTAGATCAAATAACACAGAAACAACTTTTTGTCACAGAACTCCTTTATACATAGCAGGTAAAAAGTGAACTTCATGTTTTTATAATGTTGAAATATTCAAGCTTAGCTAGTATTCATCAGTCGCATAAATAAAATTATGCCAAATTCAAACTACACCCTACTTTGAGGCTTTGAGAATGTCATAGTTACGAACATATCTATTTGGGAGGTTATATTATTAGTTTTCGCTACTATAAGCTTCCACGTATGGACAATAATGCAGTATTGTTGCTTAGAAATACAGTTTGGCCTAATGGAAACTACCCTACCAAAACACTCCCTATCCACCACTGAAATTGTAATGCAATGTTTCACGTTAACAATCTTATTGCTACAATAGAAAAATACTCTGGCGGTTTGATGTGATTTTTGATAGCGCTATATGATATAGGAAAGAGGTCGCTTAATTCTCCTCACGTTCCATAAATTTTCAGACACGCTCTGGAATTATGGTTGCCATTTAATATACACCCTAACCCTCTTTCCTAAAAATGCGATAAATCTCTATTCAAGTTGATTAGTTCATGTTGCCGTCTTTGTCGATTAATGGGTTTATGTAATAATAATTTAATTCCTTGAGTAATGCGGTTATGTATCGAATCAACAACAATCTCGTTGCTACAAAAGAAACACTTCTACAGTGTGTTGACAAATTTAATGACTTGGAAAAATGTGTGATTCACAGCAGAGCTTAGTGTTTGTCCAAGCACTCTAATCAATTCATGCTCGTGAACACTGTGCTTACAAGCACTTCTGTGCTTAAGGCTTAGTGGTTAAGTAGTTATACTCCATAATTCAAATTTCAAAAAGTGCTTAGTGCTTAATATTCGTGATTTGAAAGCCCTTCCGTGGAGTGTTACCTTTTTTAAGTTTTTTTTTAACTTTGACGTCACAAACATATAATGTTCGAAGAACTTCATTTGAGCCAGCAGTGGAATGTAAGAAGAGGAGATGAATATTCATATTTTTTCGAAGGTTTGGAGGTTATAGGCATAGGGAAAGACCTCACTAGGTAATGAGTTCCACAACTTCACTGTTCGATAAAAAAATTAAGACTGGTGGCAATAAGTTCGGCGGGTCTCGAGTTTGACAGTGAAGTGGTGACTAGTTTGAGCTGGTCTAGTCCGCTTATCTAGAATCTCTCGTGGTGGAACAACAGACGAGATTTCTGATGAACACTGACCGTAGAAATATCTATAGATGTTCTAGAGAGGTCGATGAGCTCGTAAGTATGACATCATCAATCAAACGAATGTGTTATCATCTCTAAGGGTTTAGCTGATCGCATATACCTATTTGATATTTTTTAGATAAAGTTTCATTCCATAAGACAGACTTGTGCTATGTATATCTTCAAGACAAATATTGCTACAATTTTGTCGAATTTGTCTCTTTCTTCATGAAATATTACATTCATTCTACCCAAGTTATTTACGATTTCAATGTTTGTGATGTTATTTTCAGCTATAACCTTTCAAAGCAATTTTATGAAAGTACAATCTTCTTCTTGTGCGGTCGAAATCAGTGTCGAGCTTCTGTATTATTAAGGAGTCGTGTTCGGGTTCACTCTGCTCGTCGGAATTAGACGTGATAGAATACAAGAAAGCTAATATTTCTGAGTTAATAATTACCTAAGACTCAATTTTGTCACGGTTGTAATTCAATCCAGATGATAGTGGAGAGTGAACAGGTTTTATGCTTAGACAGTGAAAAATTACAGTCAGCGTCCATCAAATGTAGTGGATGTCTGCTACACCACAAAAGTTTTTCACTAACGCATAAAGAGGAAGTATATTCATCAGGAAATGCGCGTATTCACTGAATATCTATGTTAGACATGACATGGATCATTTTCCACAACTCTGGAAAAATCTGTGTCTAAACGTAAATCTCGTGAATAACACATTGCCTGTCATTTTATTGAAGATTCAATTGACTGGGAAAAAGATGGAAATTTATTTTAATTCATAAATAGTATAGCCTTTCATGTTGAGACAAATAACATCTAAAAATATTCAAGTAAGTGAAGAACAAGTCATAAATGCACAAATCGCCAACTGATTAATTTATTTTTGAAAATCAAACAAAACATAACTGGCTTTGTCCTGGTTAATAGTTAATGAAAAATAAAGATATACAAGTCCTGATATGTTACCACCATTAAAGTTACTTTATTTTTCTAATAAAGCTTATCACTTAGGACTGAACCCTGCAAAGAACTATTGGCTTTAGCACGAAACAGTAGTAAATTTTTTTATGATAAATTTTACTGGTTCGCCTTTTATGTTTATCTCTGCTGTTGCAGAGTTTCTACAATAACGTTCTACCTATCCAAGAAAAATGGAAGCCATCATATACATATGTTTCTCAACTATAAAATACTAGAATATACAGGATGTTACAGAGTTTTATATAATTTCATCAACTATTCCTTCTTTCTATTCTTGTTACAGGTTAACAATCAAAGCAGGTTGTCCCATGAATTTGGAAGATTTTCCTATGGATATCCAGAGATGCCCTTTGAAGTTTGGATCATGTAAGTATATCAAAACATAATAAAACATCATTTCAAACAAAAAAAATTATATCTAGGATATAAAATGGAGGCTCAATCACTGTGGCAGATTTCCTTTTATACTCATCCATATTGAAAAGTAACAAAAACTACTATGAACAAAAAAGGGGGGTATTGATAAGAAATAATCACCCTTATCCACTAAAAATACTATTAAAGCACTAAGAGCCTTTCGGCTACCAAGTAACCATCATCAGAGTAAACTCACACAGTTTACTAATCACTTGGAATTTTACATATCCAGAAAACCCACTCAAACAAATAGTTCAATAAAATTCAAAAGTTCACTTGACAATTTGACATAATTTGTTTATTAAATTTGCAATACAACCAGTTCATATATGTAAGAACAAGCTAAAAATCCGTTAAGGCAACATCTTTGATGAAGTTTCCGTTTTCAAAAAATCCTGGATTCAAAAAATTGATTGTGAGTTATGTTCATGTTATGTGGATCAAAGTAGGAGGAACATTTCAACTCGGTATGATGAAAATTTTGCCCAAACAAAGAAAAATAATGGTGAAAACTCAGCGTTAGGCGAACATATTTTAAATACAGGTCACACCATTTCTCAAGAAAGTTTATCACGCACATTACGGACAAATTTCCAGATAATTTGTAAGGGATGGAAATGTATAAACGAAAAAGCAATTTATTAAATTCCGATTCATCTCCTGCTGAGGGTAATCAATTGTTCCCATTTTAAATACAAGTAACACCATTTCCCAAGAAAGTTTATTGCTCTTCAACACATAATAATAACAAATATCTAGGTAATTTAGGAGAAATAGAAATGTTTGAGCGAAAAATCAATTTAATAATTTAACATTTAATTTAAAAATGCTGAGAAATTGTTTCACCACACTGTGGCATTTTCAATGCAAGGAGTTATCAACTAAAGCTAAATCTAAAAGTATGTCCTTGAATATCAGGGATCAGAATGTGGTACAAATTGAGGGATGGGGTGGATAATAGTGGGAGTGTGTTTACAAAATTGTTAACAAGCGGTGAATATGTATCGATTTGATCATTTAATATTACATTATTATTGTTTCTTGAGTGTTTCAATATTTCTATGGATTCTAATATATTAAGTTTATGTCCTTTTTCCTGAATATGTAGAATATCGGGGGTTATTATTATTAATTTGTACCACATTCTGATCCCTGATATTTAAGGACATACTTTTAGATTTAGCTTCAGTTGATAACTCCTTGCTTTGAAAATGCCACAGTGTGGTGAAACAATTTGTCAGCGTTTTTAAATTAAATGTTAAAAGTCTTGTGTAAAATTTGAGTTTTATTCTCCAACTTTCGAAGTATTATGAATTTACACTACGTAAACGCCGAAACCATAGATAAATTCAATAATTACTAATTACAAATAGTATTTGAACAGGCACATATTTATTTCTAATTTAGTTTACTCTGATGATGACTACTTGGTTGCCGAAAGGTCCTCAGTATTTTAATGGTATTTTTAGCGGATAAGGGTGATTATTTCTTAGTTATAGTGTTATAGTATATCCACAGTGTAAACTGTTATAGTTTATTACTTGCCCGTTTGTACGAAATAAACGTTGGGATTCGAATTTGAGTCCATTATAATCGAGGAAATACATTTCTTAATATTTTACTCAATACGTATTGTGCAAACCTATTTCCCAAGAAGTCTTTAGCATTAGCGATATGATACGCTTGAGATATCTTGATTGAAAACCTGCTATATGAGGGATAATCCATGTCTAGAGTCGAACGGAGACAAATTTTTTCATGCTACTGGATATAAGCGATTTAAAATATTCATCCGTCCATCAAATAAGAACAAGATTATTCCCAGAACATATCGGATGCTCCGTAATGCTTTATATAAATGATACGGACTGATTCCAAAGTTCGTTCACCAACATATAATCTGGAATAGAGCGTAGGCACTCATGGTTCGTCAATTCCTATCAAATTGTTATACCGATCGGTAATTGATGTCTGAGTTCACACCATCAATGTCACATCAAAGCATCTCCAATATCTAAGCGGTCATACTAATAATGTTTGTAGAATGACTCGTAAAAGCAATTCAATACATATAAATGTATTCGTATGCAGCGTGATTATACTCCCCAGTTTTTCTTGTATAACTGTCCTCCGTCGGTAATAGCTCAACCCCTGCAACTCCTATTCCTGGTTTCAAATTACCCGCATTTCCAATAGGTCCTTGTATTCACTTGTTTGTCCTTTACAAATGAGTATCCTTCGAGGACCAATTCCGGGTTGCCTTTTTCGCTTGATACAAACTACATCTTCACCTTATCGATATCAACGGTGGGTCTCACAGGGAAACTATCAGGGGAACAATATTTTTTATATGTCTAGCCGTCATTAATTACTCATTGTCATCGGGGTAGATAATCCACTTGTTATTGAGAGACACCGGTATTTCCATAAATTAGTATTAATACTTACCCTCCATTATTTCCAACCTGTCCTTTCCAATATTCGAAGCAGAATAATGATTTCCAATCACCTTCGATACAATACAATTGAATTAAATAATTACTCATTGTCATCAGGGTAGATAATCCATGTTATTGATACATATATTTCCATAAATTAGTATTGATACTCACCTGAGAAGAAATTAACTACAAGGGTGCGCTTTACCTGAATCTTTTCAAGTCAGAATTTTATCTTCGGAGAACTGTTCTTCAAAGAATAGATTTTCGAAGGACTGTTCTTCCAGGAAATGTTTTTTCGAAGAATTGCTTCCCGAAAAACTGCTTTCGGAGAATTGTTTTCGAAGAATTTACCTAGAACCGAGTTAGGGTACCCTACTAGTCAGAGTGTTAAGTCCTCATAAGAACCATTGTAGTCCCTCCAAAGGAAACAACACTTCAGTGAGTCTAGCCACCCTAGACATTGAACAAACAAAAAAGCGCAACACTGGCTATATTCGGCCAAAACTCTCCAACGTGAGCTCTCTGATATTGGCAAATGTTGGGAAAATGCTCAGCCCGTGCTCCGCCGTCTCGTCCCCTTCTGTACAAGCCCTACCCGTCATCCACTAGACCCATTGTGTGCATGTGTTTTCCTAATTGACAGTGTAAAGGTCAAGGATCTTGGGGGCTGTAGTGGGTGATAATAAGTCTGGAGGAATCATACCATAATTGATTTCATGGTTCATTGTAACACTAACTCATGTTATTGATGCCACTCCATACAGAGTAGTCACTCATTGAGACTAACTCAATAACTGGTTAAAATTTTGACTTAGACTTACCTAATGAATATTCTAGAAATCTATTAAAACTTCTGGCTTACATAAAATGAGATATTCGTCTAAAAACTTTATTTGATGCAAGGTCTATGAACAATGCTTATCCGATATATTTACAAAAACACGTTGAATCAAGGTAACAATTATTTTTAATTCAAGAAATCATTTTTGCGATACTGCCTGTTTTCCTACTGCGCTTCAATTTAGGATCTTTTATTAGACCAGCCTAGATATACGAAAAGTCGTTAACATAATACCAATGCAAGACGTTGAGAGCGTATAAAATACAACATTCGTTGTGGTTAGCGCTTGTTGATGAATAGTTACGTTACGATGAAGACGTTTATTGACGGTCTCTGGGGTAGCATATGGTGAAAGCCTCTCTACAGATAGTGGAAATTATCCCTCTACCCCTATAACGGTTGTAGCTATTATTTGATAAATACATCCTATAAAATCCAAACCACGTGGTAATTTCTCATTTCGAAATTTAATTCACGTAATACAAAGAATAAACTGAAGATTGCCGCATGAATGATTCAAAAACTTTCGACGTTGAATTATTTGAACAATTTGAAACGTATATGACGTCCGAGGGTTTCTTTCATAACGATATTAATCTTTCTACAAATATAATCTAGACTCACCAGTCATTTTTAGTTGTTTCTCTATAATACAGTTCTTCATAATAAAAACGAACATGACAAAAATATTCCTTGTGCGCTATGTCTCTCGGCTTGGATACTATTTATGGCTAGGTTGCTCTAACAATTGTGTCTACGGTATTTTATTACGTTCTGATGAACCAGTCGACCAGTTCCCAATAAACCCAATAAGGGTTTAAGTTCAATGAGTCCTAAATTAGACACACCGAATATTACTCTATTTGTTTAATTGCTTATGTGTTATATCAACAAGTTATCTAATGAGGTTGATATAACATACAAAGTAGACCATATGTGTAATAATGCACCGTAAGCAAGGTTAGCATCATCCATACTCAATTTGTTTAATTGTTTACATGTAATACCAACAAGCTATACAATTAGGTTGAATAACATACAAAGTGGACCACATGTGTGATAATACACCGTAAGCAAGGTTAGCTTATTGTTGATAAATCATTCATGTCAACGTCGATATGAATGAATGTTATGGAATGACATATCAGCTCCAATGTATAACGATAAGGAAGGAGAAGTATTTATAGAATAGGATAGAGTTATCATAAGCAATCAATTATTGAAAGTTAAGATATCATAAATCATGAATAACCAGTGATGATTTAGTTCTTAGTTATGAACCGTTACCTATATGTGCAAGTGCTTCCAATGAACCGACAAAACCTACGATGACCTAATTTGCATCACCACCATCAATCACATACTGGCACTTGGCAATCACGGAATCTCCTGCCATAACTTCACAGTTAATACTATTTTTGCTACTGGCGATCATCACAGTTTATTACATGGCGATCCTTAACCAGTTCCTTCTTTAAGGAAGGAATATTGTATGGTATGTGACAGTAAGGGCTTTTATCAAGTTAATAAAATGGAAATGGATTTTGAGAATTAATATAGAAAATGGAAATTGGCAACGAATTTTTGAGTTAATATTTAATATGGAAACTGGAAACCTGAAATTAAGGAGAACAACAAACATACGTACAAACAAAGCATTTAATAGTAATTTAGAGACTATAGGTTTGATATGTGCAATAATGCAACATAAGCAACGTTATCTAATTGTTTATACATCATCCATGTTACCGTTGATATGAATGAATGTTAGGAAATGACGTATAAACATCAATGTATAAGGAGAAGGAAGGAGACGTATTTACAGATTAGGATAGAGTTATCATAAGCAATTAATTATTTGAAGTTAAGATATCACAAATCACGATTAACCAATGATGACTTAGTTCTCAGTTATGAACCGTTATCTACATGTGTAAGTGTTTCCATAAACCGATTGTATAATTTGCATCTTATCATACCACCTTCAATCAAAACTTCTATAGAACCTGGCATCTGGCAATCTCAGGATGTTATATGATGCCTAACAAACCGTTAGGCTGATGGGCCCGAGCCCGAGCCGCTGGTTGATCTAGAGAAACCTTGCCACTTATAGTTCGACGGTTAGCTCTATAGAATTAGACAATAGAAATAAAGAAAAATTCAATGCTTGGAATGATATGGGAATGTGAATAATCTGGTTCATATTAAGCCGTTGCGTTGATGGAATCCCGAAGTCGACAACTAAATGAGGTGTCAAATATAAAAACTTTCCCTAGAAGATACCACACATTAGTTTATTACCACAACGCTCGTATATTAGTATTCCACTTATCAGAACCATCCAGATAACATTCGTGTAGTTGTTTTGATTTCCTACCGAATGAATTTTCAGTACAAATATATGCTCTTGAGCATCTCAGTGTTGACGGTATTCATTAACTCCAGTATGTTCGTCCAATATATCTAACACCTATTGTATGAAATTTGTTTAATTCAAATGTAGAATTTAATTAAAAATATCTCCGTTACGTAACCCCCACGGTTGAAATTAGTATTGCGCTGTAATAATTAAAATCCTCAACGCTTTCTAAGTCTCAACCAAGAGATGCAATAGACTATATGTTGAATCGACGAAAGGTTACCAAAAGACTCACTAAACGTTCTTAAGTTTTTGTAATTCATCCAACTCGTTTATAATACCCAACAAAATATTTACTACCCAACCATTTCAAGCCTCCTTGTTAACCACGGTCATATAAATTTTTTTCTACATCTAAGTATACTACCATTAGTCTATAATGCTACGCGTACTCAATATTGTACGTTGATTACGATTGTAAATAGTGTAGTTATCTACATGTACAAGTGTTACAATAAACCATAATCAATCACCGAGTTATTCCTATACTACCCATGGCCCTAATGACTTGAACAGCATGTCGATCTCTGCCAAACCATCCTAAGAACCTGAACATCACATGGCGATCCTGCCAGGATCGCCATATAATAACTGATGAAAGGGCTGGCAGTGTCGCCCTGTAATATCTGAACAAGGATTCCTTCTTTAGCTTGCAAGGAACGCCATGTCTTATCAGTTATTAGGTTCTCTGCTCGATTATTGTAGAAGTTTCGTATGGAACTTAGACATAGGGGCAGATGGTTGGAATCACAACACTGGGTACGAAATGTGATGTATGGCGTATGGTACTTTCTAATACTAACTTAGACTGACTAAGAACTAATTGAACTTACTTAACTTACTATCATCTATTGTACTTAAATATCTATTCTGAAGGGAGAAGCCTTGCTCCTCTCCTAATAGTTCGGCGAAGGTTGGCCTACGTGCCGGCATTGACACTCATGTCATGCACTCACAGTCGGATCCTTGTCGACTAATCATTTGTTATGCTATATAATACAAATAACAAATATGTTGTATGTTTATATTCAATAAACATTATTATGACATGAGAGAAAAGAATATTGTGAGTTTTCTAATTTAGGATGAAACTCTTCGGGATATCACAAGCTCTAAAAGTTCCAATGAGAATGTATTTACAGGATGTATCAAAGATAACTTCAATTGTTGAACATAATATTATCGGGCTCACCGATACGCAACATTGCTCCCATTTAACCATCTTTATATCTCTTATAGATATTGATGAGTCTAATTGGAAACACCAGGTATACTATCAAATACTTTCTTCTAATTGCATTTCCTTGTTCCAGTTGGTTATACGTCACAAGATGTAATTTATAGGTGGAACGAATTCAGACAGGTTGCCATAGCTGAAGACATGAAGCTTTCCCAATTCGACCTGATAGCAACACCGGCTGCGAATCGCACTGACAGCATCATAAATAGTGATACTCTAACAGGTGTCACCTTTGTCGATCAGAAGCAGATAAGTAAGTTGTTCTCTTCACACACATTTTCTTCTAATGTTATTCAACATAATCTTCGAGAAACTAACAGTATCCAAATAGGAACAATGAAAACTTAGAAGACATAAAAATAGAGTAAAAGGGCTGGCAGTGTCGCCCTATAATATCTGAAAAAGGGTTCCTTCTTTGGCTTGCAAAGAACGCCATGTTCGATGCCTTTTAACGAGAGTTTGTACATTCATTATTTTTCACTAAGCTAATACCTACAATATTTACAAACTGGGCTGTCGATTTGAAATGCTCTACATTTAAACAAAATTGAAGTAGACCCAATTCAACATATTTTGGTCACATATGTCGTTCTGAGGATTCAGTTAAGCCCCTACTTGACTGACAAAATAGCGAAAGTACGTAGGACACAAAAAGAAACAACATAAGCATTCACTCAGAAATTACAGGTAAATATATGTTTCAATCATTCGAGGACACAGGTGCAACCTATTATTTTTCACAAGAAAGAGTTAAAACTCTGTTTAATTCTAACATTTATCACCTGTAACACTCAATATAGGATATCTGTTATACCCATGGAGTTAGAATAGAAGAAGACGCTGTTTAGCATTCAATACACCAATTATTATAAGCGATATCACTAATCGGGATTCATTCCAGCACCAGTATGGTAACATATGCAAGCCGGACTATAGTAATTTGTTCGAAACATTCTTATATATAGACAGCGAAAATGTGGACTTTCAGGAAGAAAGAAAAACAATGAATATTCGTATTCACATATTTACTTTAAAATAGTACCCATTGTATAGGTACTCTCCAAATAGTATGCCAAAATAATATAATCCGATCCTGTTTTATATTTAGGCTTAGTTATGAAATGTTATTCCAGTAGATTTCTTTTTATCAACGCCTCGCCTCATGCAACAAATACGCACCAGACATGAAGATATGTTAATCAAATATTTTAAACAATCAGTGTTGACTTGACAGAACTGACAGAATTACAGTAGCAATATCGTGAAACCGAAACCGTTTTGAAACAACATAACGCGCCTCCCCACCATCTTATCTCATTGGTTATACCACATAACCATATATTCACCATCGACTTATTTAGAGACCAGTTGTGTCCACTTAATCCTTCACTGGACGAGTCCTAGAACTGACTTTTTTGTCCACGGAGTCCTCCTTGATAAAACCACTATCGTATGGAAATGAACCCGCAAAAGGAAACTACGATACCAATTATTCGTTATCGGTATAGATATTTGCTTGGCTACATTCGTCATACATACGGAATATAACATCAAATCGTTCTAGCATCGTCAAATTTCAATAGCAGCAGGCAAAGCAATATACGAGCTGATTTTCCATTGCATTCTGCTTTACACGTTGAGCACGTAATTTCATTTCAAGATCTGCATCACTAATAGTCAATAACGCTTGTTGAATTTCCCGTTTCTGCATATAAATATCCGGCAAAATAATTATCAACAGTTGGAAATTACCACAGTTCACTTACTGATTCGTATGAAATATTCAGTTGTAGTGCAAACAATTTATGATTTAGAATGTATTTGCGTAAAAATTAAACAAGATTTAAAGACGCACTTTTATTTTAAAGTGACCTAAAAAGAAATAATAATTATTTTGTTAGATATAAGACGTAAGTTATTCTGTTCTCATATCAGGAAATAACAGATTCAAAAGCTGTCTCAGTCAGTAACATTTATTTTGAACATATACAGATTCAGTTCAAAATCAACGGTGTATAGTGATTTAATAAGTGCGAGCGAGATTTGACGAAGATGGGGATAAATGGGGGTTCTACAAATAGCGCACCATTGAGATGTGAAGCTAGACCAATGAATAATTTTATGGCTGTTGTGTGGTAAGCATACAATAATTATCTAAAGATGGTGCTAAAACTAGAACTGAATTGAAGCAGGTATTGTAAATTTATTTTGTGTAAAACTATCGAAGAAGGGACTTCCCCAATGAGCGAGTGCACTAAACCACCTAATGAAATGAACTCCCTATACTTTTTTCTACTCCGTCTTTCAATTTACTTTCTCCAAAAAATAAATTGATGAAATTAGTGATTTTGTGTTTTATTTTTAGGTTGGTAAGATAATACGAACATTACTGTCAATGTATACAATAATTATAATTATTCATTCCAGGAACCCTCAAATTAAACGTTGTTCCTCCTTTGTTTTTCGATTGATAGTGATAATAAATTCATTTTATTTCATATCAATCATGAAAGATTGTAAACGAAAGTGTATTGCATGTGTCAAAGTCAAGAATTAATAAAGCCAACCTTCAAAAACTTAAAATCTCTAGAATTAGCGGATCGCATGAAGCTTCGCACAGACGCGGAGTAGAAAAAAAGTATTTCAACTGCAACAAACCTTTTCTATAGTAACAACAGAGCAAGTTAACTTTAACGCTGTGAAACTGTATAGATAGTATTTATTTATAATCTAGTACCATATCAGGTCAATCTAACAATGCTCAGAATCACCACCAACATCACCCTCTGTTGAAACTTCATGTGAGGTCCATTGCGAAAATTGCTTCACAAAAACTGGTTTTTCCTTTCCCTACCAAGAGCTACTCCACATTCCAGGAGCTCCTCATTATTTCACGAACTTAATATAAAAATAACTATTATTATTCATAGAACAGAATTACGATATATTAAAAATTCTCCATCAAAGTATAGCCGTGCTTCTATCGCGAGTTACTGCCATGTGTAAGTGAAGTGCGTCAAAGTGTGAGATGCATATTGTGAGATGCATCCCATTATAGCACTTAGTTGTTTCTCCTATAAAAAAATACAAAGCGTCTGAATCGCTTTAACTCATACGAATCTCCTATGCACCGCTGATTCAAAGTCAATCTGTATATATTTTTGGGAATGAAATTCAGATGAACATAGCACTTATTTAAAAGGCAATTATTTAAAAATGTAATTCAAAGGTAAATCGATAAATTCAAATTTTATTATTAGGTACCGGCACTAGTAAATTTTCAAACTATAGAAATGAGGAATATTACGAACACTCATATTTTCTCATCAGTTAATGTTTTGTAGGTTTTGATGTTGAGGAAACAACAACAGATTTTTGTCCTGGAGTCAATATATGTATCATCAATTCTTAGACATTTCCATTCTCATTTTCTTATTCAGCCCTAACAATGGGGACATGATTATTTTCTATATATCTATCTTCATAATATGATTATCCCGACTCCCTAGATTAATAAATATGATATTCTAGTCTGACACATTCCTATTATTAACTTCGGAACTTGTATTATTCAAATTATATCATAGGTTTCGTGATTCCAACGGATAAATATGATTCATCGTATCTACGCTTGTCCAGAGCCGTGACAATACAGTTTGATATTTGTTAGATCAGTTTAATTGAGTCAGAGAAGAGATGTGTTATTTTATACCTACCATTCCTTCTGCGGACTCGTGATCACCATTTACACAGACAGCTGTGATGTGGATCCTATTTTGTATTTAAACTTTGGCTTTTGGGAATTTTGTCCAAATTTGTAGGACATATTTATAGGACATATTGTAGGACATATTTTACATATTCAAAGAATATGTAAATTTTAACAATTTATCTTCTAATTCATGCATAAAATGAAGCCTCGTTTCTCAAGTCAAAGTTGGGATCTTGCATAATTTTTGATTTTGAGAAAGAAGTTCCTATTTACATATATGCACAGACAGACGCTTAATTTTTGAGACACAGGTGAATTTTATACAAAATTTCTTAATTTTATTTATATCTCCGAAGGTAATTGAGATGTCTTAATGAAATTTGGTACCTTGGATGCGTTGATAGGTTAACACATTTACACATAATTTGAGACCGGTATTACTTTCCGTGGTGTAGATATAGGTATTTAATAACAACAAATTGACCCGAAAAGTGTTATCACCCTGTAAAGGCTACTTTTTAGAAACAAACTTCGATGCAGAATTTAAATCGAAACAAATAAGGTCTCTTGATATTTCTTTGTACCGATTCACAGTAAGTTAAATTTTTGTTATAAATTACCACGATGAAAATTGGGAAAAAGGAACCTTGAATCAAAAAGCGTCGTAATTATGTTTAGGAATAAATTAGGTTTTGACCAAATAAATCATTTCTTGTTTCATTTTGCAAGGACATATTTTAGCATTTGCATAGTAACTAACGCTGTTGAACAACTTATTATAGCGTCCCACTTTCGCAATGATGTTGGATTTTCTTGATGGTTGAGTAGAAAATTTTCCTTATCGTGGTAAATTTCTAACGTAATGATATCGTACACATTTCAAATAAGCTGTATCATTTAGGTACAAAGTGTCAAATGAAGTTATATGCGGAAAGCAGAAGTTAAATTTCATAGTTTCAATACACTAACATTGAGATTGAATTATTGACTTTTCAGATAAAGTCGTGTAGGCATTAGTTCCGAAGGAGAAGGTACACAACAAGTAGTGAATTTGTAGTAGACGAAACGATTAATGTATTAAGACAACGGTATTATGAGATGCTTGCTTGAAATACGCGGCAGAAAGTTGCGTTTCCCATTATCTAATTAAATTAGTTCGAGGTTTGGGTAAACCAGTTATAGGCAACCCTCTGTAAACATATTTACGTCATACTAGGCTATACATCGCCGAAGAACAACGCTGAATCCCAATTACAATCTATTTCACGTTAATTCAATATTTATAAACCATTTAGGACCAGAATATCGTATATATTACACACCTTCAGTTAAATTTCACGCATGAGGAATAAACATTTCCAAACCTCTTGAATTAAATCGATGTTAAGAGTGAAATATTTGAATACTGAATGAAAATACAATCAAAGATTTCAATAGCTTGAGGTTCATGAAGTTTCTTGAGTAAGTTCAACAATTAAAAAAGGAAACAGGATAATCATCCTATGGTTTGACGCCTCAACTTTGTCGCTCCTCCGATCAACGCTGGTGTTCCACATGGATCTGCCTTGGCAACAACTTTGTTTCTTCTCCACATCAATGATCTACTGGAAGTGACCACCTGTCCCGTCTACAGCTTTGAAGACGATGGTACACTTCACATCGCATTCTCATCTAGAGCCCCTATACCATCCAAAGAACTACTTTACATCCCAGCAGATCCTCATAATATACAAAGCACTGATTCGACCTGTCCTGAAGTACTGTTCACATGTTTGAAGTTCGGTTACTAGGTTATGTTAGGTTAGTTTAGGTTAGGTTAGGTTAGGTTAGGTTAGGTTAGGTTAGGTTAGGTTAGGTTAGGTTAGGTTAGGTTAGGTTAGGTTAGGTTAGGTTAGGTTAGGTTAGGTTAGGTTAGGTTAGGTTAGGTTACAAACAAAGGGGTTACAATAAACAATCATTATTGGTTACTGTGCAAATATTTGAGTACAGAAGGGTGGTTGGCCTAAGCAGCAGGTATTACATGCTAATTATCTGACCTGACAACCAAGTACATACATGGGACTCAGTTTACGTAGACCTTAAAAAGACCCCGGACTCCCGGACTGAATTTACCTACATAGAAAGGCAATAAATAGATATAATAGATAATAATAGATAGTTAAATTACATAATTTTACAAGATATTGCATTATTTTCGAGTTTTAAATAAATGTACCCTTTATTTGAATCGAAATATGATAGACTACAAAGAAAGAAACCCTACAGTTGCAACTGTTAATCCTCTGAGAATTGAGTAACTTATATAATGAAATTTCAATATGTTTGAAATGTTAGGTAATGAGAAAGAATAATTACAAAACAATTTCCACTTGATAGTTCCAGCCGAATATTCAATGCTGCTGGTGAGTTTTCATCTGCAACGTCACATGGGTAATTTTCTAATCCAAGTTTACGGACCCTGCGTTCTTTTAGTCGTATTGTCGTGGGTGTCGTTTTGGTTGAATCGGGAAGCCACGGCTGATCGAGTTTCGTTAGGTAAATATACGTAGATCTCAATTACACTTCCATTCATTATTTGTTCTTAAAGGGATTACGACCGTGCTGACAATGACGTTTTTGGGGTTGGAGGCCAGGACCGATCTGCCGAAGGTACCTTATCCGACAGCGCTTGATTTCTTTGTTTTCCTGTCGTTCGCATTCATTTTTGCAACAATCATTCAAGTAAGTAATTTGTGTTTATCGAACATACTGTAATAACAGGCCTTCACCCTGATTTTCTAATGATTATCAATTTACTTATTTGATCAAATTCGTATATATCATTTGGGTTGATTAATTAGTATTAATATAATTTGCAGTAGGTGTACCGATAACCAGGAGTATCACGGGTTTTGCACTAGCTTTTATGTATTCAGTAAATTGACTTGATTCTAAATAAACTTAAGGAAAATTCTACAGTAAACAGCGCAGGTAAACTAGAAAAGTTTTAGAAAATATGATTCAAGTAATTCGTGAAATAGTCAATGCAAGACTTAACTCAAGAAGTTAGTGTTGTTAATTAGTGGAAACTTGATTGAAAGTATTTGTAAACTCTAGCTTTGTGTAAGAAAAGGAATAAAACAACATGACTCTAGCTATTACTCAACATGACTTCTCTTTATTATATATAGGTAGCATTAGACAACTTTACTACAGATGTCGCTGTATACATTAAGTATAGAACAATGAATTTCTGATATTCACAACACCTCCACTTATCATAAATTCATTAACACAACAGAGTACAAACCTTAATTATTATCTAGACCTAAACCTTTTCGAAATCTAACATTTTTAGTATTCAGTAAAGGTTTTGTTAAAATGTCAGCTATCATTTCACTTGTGGGCAAATGCTTAATATCCACTACTTTATCAGTTAATGCATCCCTTAGGAAATGATATCTGATATCTATGTGCTTTGATCTATCATGAAAAACTGGATTGTTTGCTAATCTTTGAGCACTTTGATTATCATTATATATCACTATGCAATCCAATTTTCCGGTCAAATCATATAAGAGATTTTGCAGATATATGGCTTCTTTAGTAGCTTCACTGAGAGCCATATATTCAGCTTCAGTAGTTGACAATGCTACTGTTCTTTGTTTGCAACTTTTCCATGATACACATGCCCCAGAAAATTTAAACACATATCCCGTATATGACTTACGATCTTTCTTATCAGACCCCCAATCAGCATCAGCAAACCCAATTAAATCTGATTCATCCTTTGTGAATCTCATGGAAAGGTTCAAACTACCTTTTAAATATCTCAATAACCTTTTCGCACAATGCCAATGTACACTAGTATAGCAACTATTATACTGGCTGAGTAAACTTACAGCATAAGCGATGTCGGGGCGAGTCATTACAGCCAAGTACATAAGACTTCCGATTAATTCCCTATATGGTAAATTATCATTACAGATTTCACCTTCGACATTGCTCAAATTCACACTATTATCTAACGGAGTACTAACAACCTTAGAATCTACCATGTTAAAACGTTTCAGCAAATCATTAATGTAATCTTTCTGATCAATAGTTATAACATTTTCTTTATAATTTCTCGTTATTTTTAATCCTAAACAATTTTTAGCTTCACCTAAATTTTTAATCTTGAAATGTGAACTAAGTTGGATTTCTAGAGAGGTAATTTCTTCTATGTCACTTGAAAATATAAAGAAATCATCGACATATAAGGCTATTATAGTTAATAAACCATTTTCTTTTCTTTTTACATACAAACAAGGTTCAAATTTTGACTTTCTGTAACCTATATTCAATAAAACTTGATCAACCCTTTGATTCCAAGCCCTACTAGATTGTTTTAAACCATAAACTGCCTTTTTTAATTTAAAAACTTTGTTTTGGTTATTTTTCAATATAAAACCTTCTGGTTGTGTCATAAAAACATTTTCTTTCAACACACCATTGAGAAAAGCTGTCTTAACATCTAAATGTATAATTTTTAAATTTAATTTCAGGGCTAGTCCAATTAAAACTCTAAAAGTTGAGTGTCTTACAACAGGAGAAAATGTTTCTGTGTAATCAATGCCTTCTTTTTGAGTGTAGCCTTTTGCTACTAATCTTGCCCTATAATTAGTCTCCCCTTCACTATTCGACTTCACTTTAAAAACCCACTTACACTGCACTACTGTTGTACCATCTTCTGGTTGGTCTACAAGTTCCCAAGTTTCATTCTCTTCGAACGAATTCATCTCTTCCAACATAGCTTGCCTCCACTTGTTCCCATCTGGTCTGGAAAGCGCCTCTGTCACGGTTCTAGGAAGATCAGCATTTTCTGATATTTCATTGTTTGTCTTTGTACACATATATGTCACATATTCATCAAATGACTTCTTCTTGTGCATTCTAAGCGATCTTCTTGGAAACTCTTCCAAAACCCTTTCCTCTTCATCTTCTACACCTTCAGGGACATAGTCACTATCAGACGTGGTACTTTCATCATTAGAAAAATCAATTATCTCTTTTGTTTCATCTGTGGTTGATTCTTCAATCACCTCCACTGGATCGATTAACTCTTCAACACAATTCTCATTTGAATTTACAAAGTGTGTGTTGAGATTTTCCATGATTTTTACATCTCTACTTGTGACAACCTTTCTGGTTTTTGGATTAAAACACCTATAGCCTTTGGTAGTTTCATCATAACCTACAAGAAAATGTTCGACAGCCTTATGGTCCCATTTGGCCCGATTCACTTTGGGAATGTGAACCATAACCTTACTGCCATAAATACGTAGGTGACCAAGATCAGGCTTTTTGCTATGCCAAATTTCAAAAGGAGTCTTTGATATTCCAGCACACATTGATCGATTCTTTATATAGCAAGCTGCATTGCAGGCTTCTGCCCATAAAGATTTACTCACACCTTCATCGAACATCATACACTTAGCTCTTTCAACTATCGTGCGATTAAAACGTTCTGCTAATCCATTCTGTTGTGGAGTATGACTGTTCGTTTTTTGGTGTATAATGCCAGCATTTTTCAGGTAGAGTTCCAGTTCTCTAGAGATATACTCACCTCCGTTGTCTGTTCTTAAGACTTTAATTTTTGTGTCTTGCTGGTTTTCAACCAACTGTTTAAATTCTTTAAACTTTTCGGTCATCTCATCTTTATTCTTTAGAAAATATATGAAACACATCCTACTGAAATCATCAATAAAGGTTAAAAAGTATCTAGCACCTCCTAATGAAGTAATCTCCATTGGACCATTTATGTCACTGTGAATAACTTGCAATACTTTGTCAGCACGACTTCCTTGTTGTGGGAATGGCAATCGAGCTTGTTTTCCTTGACAACATGCTATACAGTTAGAAATATTGATCTGGCCTTTACAGCTAATACCATCCACCAACTTTATTGTTTGGTTAATGTACTTGTTGTTTAAATGGCCCAATCTGCGATGCCATATTTCATTGCTTGCCAGAAACGCTGAACTTAAGCCTTGAACATTTAATTTATATACATTATTATTTAAATTTGCTGTTGCCACTAAACACCCAAAGGAATTGTAAATTTCGCAACCATGCTCATTAAAACATACCTTATTTCCATTCTTGATTAATTGTCCAACAGATAACAAGTTAGTTGTCAAACCTGGTACAAATTGCACTCTGCTTAGCAAAATCTTATGTTGTTTGCCAGCTACCTCAGTTTGAAGTTCCAATTCACCTGCACATTCAACCTTGATTTTCGATTTGTCAGCCACTATAATCTCGGGTATATCTGGATTTGTTTTGTTCATCAAGCATTCTTCCTTAGCTGTTAAATGAATAGCAGCACCACTATCAATATACCAATCTGTATTACAGAACTGCCCAGTACTAAAAACTGCACTAAAACCACCTTCAGTTTTGTTATTTGGGCATTTTGACATGTAATGACCATTTTTCTTGCATTTGAAGCATACTATATTTGACAGATCTCTTTGTTTGTTTACAAAGTTGTTATTATTCGAACTACTACTGTCATTTTTAGTAGACTTGACGCCATCTCTGGTTGACTTTCGGTAGCTCTGTTTGGGACCTTTATTCGCTATAAAAGCTCCGTTGTTTCCTTCTCTACCCCTACTGCCAGTGCCGTCATCTATCTGCATATCTAAGAGTTTAGTCTTAATGGAATCCGTTGTAATCTTTATTCCAGAATGTTCGATAGCCATTATCATCGGACTGTATTTTTCCGGAAGTCCGGCTAAAAGTAGTGACCCAATCCATTCTTCGTCTATTTTAAATCCGGTCCGTCTCAATTTCTGCGATGTTTCGATGACTTGATTTATGTAGGCCTCCATGGATTCATGGTTTTCCAATCTGGCGGATATTAAAATTCTTAATAGTCCAATTTTCCTCATAAATCCACTATCATCATATAGATTTTTTAAACACGTCCATACTTCTTGGGCTGTGGTAGCTTCTTTGACGTGTGGATATAACGATGGATCTATCGTTAATATTAACTTGGCTTTGGCCTTTGCTATTAGAGTGGTGTCCTGTTCGGTACCATCAATGCATTTGCTTAAGCCTTCTAGCACAAATACATTTTCAACTCCAAACGACCATTCATCAAAATTCTCTCTTCCGAGAAGCCTAGGCACGCTGTTAAGGTAATTAACCGCCATTATTGCTTGTGGCACGCACACGTTCCGCGTTAACACACACAGTTGTTTTCTATTAAAATTACACTCGAACTACTGAGCACAAAACACAAACTCCAACGTCAAGTTAAAACTGGGCACATAACCTGTTGTTAATTAGTGGAAACTTGATTGAAAGTATTTGTAAACTCTAGCTTTGTGTAAGAAAAGGAATAAAACAACATGACTCTAGCTATTACTCAACATGACTTCTCTTTATTATATATAGGTAGCATTAGACAACTTTACTACAGATGTCGCTGTATACATTAAGTATAGAACAATGAATTTCTGATATTCACAACAGTTAGAATATGACCGACTTTAGTGTGGTGAATTTGATTTTTATAATCTTGGATAACCACTCCTCTTTGCCCAATATGTTTGGGGGTAGTAACTTTTACCTAATGAGGGAGAGACTTGCCCCCATCTAGTGAACCGAATACAAAAGAACTATTCTATTTTTGTTGACGAGGACCTTAATTTTATGACCTTATTTAGACTACCTTTAGGTTATGTGAATAGATTGTAGCTTCAAAGAAAAAGGCAGGGTAAAAAACCTTTGTTTAAGCCATAGCAAGCGATCAACCTGTTTCGAATCTGATCATAAATTATATCTTGACTAACAGTATTCTGAAAAGCACTTACTTTCTTTGGACCCTTTTCTGCTAAATCCTAATATATGATTTCCTATTGAAACTGAGGAACCTATTCGACTTTGTCGATATTTTACAAATTAAATTGACAAATTCTTGACAAGGATCCAGAGACATAACTTTATGGCAGGACGGCTGTATAAAGTCATATACATAACTTGTTCATAATTATATAAAAGAACCCATTCCTATTTATGTTTATGGGTGTTCTTGTAACATAATTTTTTTGAATTTTAACAATTTTTTCAATATCTTACTGAATTCTAATTGACAATTAATGAGACAGCTATGCTTTAATACCGAGGGAAGTGTGCTGAAAACCATGATCGATCAATTCATTTGGAATTCCTTTCAATTCAAAGCAAATAATGCGTATTCATGAATGTATTAGATAGGGGTTGCTTACCGCAATTTAAGTATCTGTTGAACGAAAACAACTACTAATATGAAAAATGGTGGAATTTCCGGTTGTACCGGAAGTTTGTAGTTCTTAGCTAGTTTATTGCTCCACCAGGACATGTTCCTGGTGGTTTTCTTGCTGACAGGACAGTTGTCGTTAAATGCTAATGGAGCCCAGCAATTATCCTCCGCAGTCATCTCAAGATCATTTGTGTTTGTTGTTAACTGTAATTCTATATAACTGTATTTGGTTGAATAAGAAATATTATATTGTACTTAAAGGAACATGATTTAAGTTTGCAGTAGTTCATTACTTCACAAAATATGGATCTGGAGAATGCTACTTCAGTTCTGATCTCAGCTCAGATTCCAGCAGTGAAGATGAAGATTGGCCGTCACTTGAAAGAAGAGAATTTTCGGCGAAAGAAACTACTCTTGTAAGTAAATACTAGAATATTTGGCTGAGGAGTATTTAGCTCCTAAATATTAGTAATGGTTCGAATAATGATGAGTTTTAAAATCTTTAGAATGTGGAAATCATAATAAATTATTGTCAAGCATGTGAAATTTAATTTGTTTTGATCCATACCATATTGCAAAATCTGATATTCAACATTTAACTCATAGCTTTCGATTACGTACTGCTTTTATTGAAATAAATCACTACCATGTCTTTATAATACAGTAATATCCTCTTTTAGGATTCTCCCACTCATCCGAAGAGAATCACCACGGTGAATGCTATGCCAAACAGCAATTTCGAGGCAATAGACGTGAGTGACACTCATTTTCTGGAAGTCATCCCCTTATCAGCGTGTTCCATCCCTATAACACCAGCAAGAAAATGTTCTCAGACCTGGAACAACCTATCTTGTATAGCTCGCGCCGAAGAGGATACGTCTTTCATAACGTCGACCTCGAACACCGTTGCTGCAAAAATACTGCCTTGTCAACTACCGAAACGCCCTAAACGGAAGAAGAAGAAACGAACCCCCCGATTTAATTCAGTATCGAAGATAGATAGGGCATCGAGAATAGTGTTCCCGCTACTTTTTGTTACTATCAACTTATTTTACTGGTATTCTTATCTATCTAGAACGAAGCGGTTGCGGAATCTTCAAGTGGCCTAAAATAACTACTAGAGACACATGGACAATATCGTAAGAAATAGAACCAACATAACGTAATGCAGGGTCGTGTGGAGACATTCCACTCTATCGATTCTATGAATTTGTTTAAAGCCAATGTAGAGGTGGAAGGCAATAAGGGATTTCTGGAATTCATTCGAATTTTGATTATTGAGAAGGCAGACAGAGCATCAAAAATCATCAAAAATTGGGAGCCAGAACAATTGTTTCAAGACTTCAGTGAAAATAAAACATGTTTCATGAATTTAACGACTCAAATTTAAACTAGATGAACTTATGATCATTTTCTTTATCTACGTATCTATGGTGTTTGATGTGTTCACTATCGGGTAAGAGACCTGTAACCATATAGTACATTGATCTCGATGCCTGTAACACAACAATTTAAAGTTAGTTTTTGTTTTTGACTCTTTACTTTGAATCATTATAGATTATAGAGTGTGTTATCATGAAAATGGTTCCAGATTATAAATTAAATGTACCTAAAATTCTTAGAATGAACCATTTAAATCTACAGGTATTAACACTAGCCAGCCTTCCTCGTGATCTGAATAGAGAAGTTTTCGAGTACATCAGTTTTGCTAATGACGGAAAACAATTCTGAAGGGAATGACGGTTCAATAAAGGCATCTGACGTAGCTGAAAGAGGGCGCGATAGGACGATGATTCGCGTGAGCTTCGTCATTAAGGTTGACGTAAAATTATGCTCTAAAAATCAACATTTTTTTACTGTTCATTTGGAACTATTTGGTAGATGTTTCGGACAAATAATAGATATGAAAAAAAATCTGTTACATTCTATTATTATTTCAACTCAAATTCACGTTGAATTTCAAACTGGTGGCAACGCTGGTTTATCGTTGTTCTGTGTAATTTATTCTCAAATGACGCAACTCTGTGTTGATGAAACAATTGGTAAAATATATAAATAATAAAAAATGTTTTTATAACCTAAATTAGTGAAAGTCTGGTTGTATAGTTTTCAACTCAGATATTCAACTAGAACAAATATTATCTATTCACAATTCACACTGTAAAATTATGCAATAAAAACAGTTTACAGTTACTATTCAAATCAATGAGCCTGCCATACACAATTTCAATTGAATGAAAATTGAATATTTCATAAAACTAGTCAAATTATTGAGCTTAGACAGGGTAAATATTTAGTGTTGCGAAATTAGACATATTTTAGATACTTGTAACATAAGAACAATTGATAAACGCCAAATAATATTAAACAAGATAAAATGTTTTATTTGCTAAAAATAATTTTATAATATTCAATAAAGTAATTTCATATTTGTAGTTTGAGTTTTATTTATATCAGCAATGGAGAACAAAGTAATAATACACTTGGAAATTTCAACCAATTAAATTTACAAGTAATGAAGGCAACATTCATTACAATAAGGATAAATAAAGTATTTTAAAACTAAACAAATAATAAAAGAGCTGATGGTCTCTAAAAAGAATAAGTCATTTCAACTAATCCAAAGACCTATTATCCTGAGGAGACAGAATTATTTAAATCTGAACACGATCAGGCATTGCCAAATTCGGGCCCCTCAGACCGCTGTATATTACAAGTATGGCCATATGGAATGTGCTGTTGCCGGATTAGTTGTTCTGTGTGCCGGATTGAGATTATAAAAACGTCCATAGCATTATTTATTCGTTATATTAGAAGCAATACTGTTGAAATGTCGTTTTCTCTGAAAAATATTTCATGAAAAATCGATGGTGGAAGCCGTTACTTTATGGTAATTTATCATTTTGATTATATGAAAGAATAACTACTTTGTTTTTATACCACTTTTATTAATAATAACGTGAAGACGTAACTATAGTTTCAACACCAAAGTGCCATTATCAAACTTTATTATAATTTTCTATTTGTTTGATAATGACACTTCGGTTGAAACTATAATTACGTCTTTACGTTATTATTAATAAAAGTGGTATAAAAACAAAGTAGTTATTCTTTCATGTAATCAAAATATTCCATAATTTATGGTAACCTGGAATATACAATGGAATTATAGAATATTTAAATTTTTAAATATAGAACTATTCCATCGCCGCGCACCTTTTATAAATGGGGACTGTACTACGCAATTTGACAGCTTCCGTATTTCTCGTAGCTATTTCGAAGCGGTGTTGCCTTACAAGTGGTAACCATAGAGATCATATATTATAGAGGAGTAAAGCCCCGTCTTAACGCGAGAAGGTTTCAAAACCTTATCCGCTCCCCACTCCGCGGACATTATAAGGTAACGAGCGTTAAAATACCGCAGTGGGTACGGATAACTCATCGCGTAAGATCGAACATGGTACGCAACGAATACATAGGCTATATAGGGGCTTTACTCCTCTTTACTATATGATCTCTATGGTGGTACCAAGTTTTCAATCATAGTTAAAGCGTTGCCAATAAGGAGTAATTATGACTCGGCGACAACGAGATCTGTTGGTTTTCTTTGTCATACTTCATGTAATCATTGCGACAAGTCAAATGGAGTTTTATGAACGAGATGTTTGGTCTCCTTAGGATAATAGGTCTATGGACCTACCCAACTTTCCCTTCAAGGTCAACGAACCTGATTGACTGGCGCCCTCTCTGATGTTTTACTCGTACCACAAATAGTAGGTATCTTTATGGAAGTGTGTTCTTTATGTCAACAACAGCTCTGTTCTCGGTTGGTATTGCATAGAAATCAAGAATCAAGATTTTTACAGTTGTTGTCTCACAGGTGAGACATTCAAGAAATGAATAAGACTATTTGAAAATAAAACATAAACTACTTGGGTATTTTTTTATTTAAACTATTCAAATAAAACACATTCAGAATTCTACAAAACAGAATTATCGTTGTTTCCAACTTCACTTGATTCAAAAATCAATTAAAGAGTAATCTGAAAGAAAAAATCACACATCAAAATGATATATTCAATATGCATAAGTTAAACTCACCTGTAAGGATACCCTTGAGTTTTAGTTCTGAAGATAGATAACAATAGAGAGAAAAACACTGATACCAACACCAAGCCAGATATAGCCAGAATCTTACTTTTGTTAGGATCCCTTTTACCTCTTGCTGCTTCCGTCAGTAATATCATACCAATAACCACCGCAGCATCTATTTTTATTAAGGAAACATTCTAAATATTAAAAACAAAATACCTCAAAGTAATCATTTTTCAAAGGATACTTAGTACCATAATAATGTAAGTTTCCACCACAAACTGTCCCTGAGAAGATCCATGAATATAAGCAATTTGTCCATTTTGTCCTTGATGTAGAAAAGGTGGTCCTCGAATGTGATTCCACATTTGACCAGAGATCATCGTGAAACAAAAGAATAAGGAACTCAGACCCCACATTGTTTTGTTGTAGAGGAAATCCAAATTGTTTCTTCTTAAGTACAAAAAACCTGCTACAACTCCAAAAAGGATAATGGCTGCTATTGTTCCCATATAATTTGGTGGACGGATAATGTGAATCTAAAAGAGTAATAATTTTAGCTATTTACGATTACTGTAGCTGAAAAATGCTTTACTTTCACATGGAAACATGAGACTGCGTAAGATACTTGATAAACTAGTAAAATGGGAAGTTACCAAAATACATAAAACTCATAATTATCGTAACTTTATAATATATATAACCTGTATATCAGTTCTTTCTGCAATCCACTTAGCCACTTCATCTGCTGAAACTCCAACTCTTGAAATGTCCATAGTATCTGCTCTCTGAGGCTTCCCCTTGGCTGGGAAATGAATGAATACAGGGGCAGTATTCAGTTTTAACTAAAGAATTAAACAATTATATCTTCCGATTTGATCAAATTTACTACATACCATTTGAAAAACGTCTGATCCCTCATCGAAATCAACCATGGCAAAGAACAGTTTTTTTGAGTAGGCTTGAGAATGTCTAAATGAGTTAGAAACGATGTTAAATTCATCACTGGCGTGTCTGCAAATCATGCACTGGCGTTGTGGGGCCATGGCTGTGAACATGACAATCACTGAATAATTTCTTGGAGCTCCTTTGACATAATCTCTGAATTTATTGCCATTAAACCTGAGTATCGCTCTATTTTTGGACATTTCCGTTAGATGTTGTACCCTTTCACCCATGGTAAACCCCTAAAAACGTTTATTCATAAGAATTAGGTAATTTATTTTCGTTTTAACCATTCCCGTCAATAAGTACGTAATTATTCAAAAACTACTTACCGGTTTTCTAGATTGCCCCTCCGCATGATACGATAGGAACACGGTACAAATAACAAAAATGCACGTAATTATTGATTTCATTTTATTATCCTAAAATAAATACCGGTACTTGGGTTTACGAAATAATTCTGCTAGTGTGATGTGGATGTAGAATACATATTGTCTACGTCAAATTTCTCCTTTCTTGTCTTGTCGTCAGTTCATGTCTTGCTCTATGTCCATTGCTGTTAAAATCAGAGAAGACCACGGTCATACTTACAGGTCTGGGGACTCGTATGTTTGACATGGGTCTCTTACGCGTCGCCAAACTCGTAGTCCCTCGCTCAGCCACTAGCTAGCGCTTGGATCGAAGTGGTAAAACGATTTCTTCCCGGAATCGCAAGCAGTGTTACTAAGTATTCTGATTTGAGAGAGGAATAGAACTGTTACTCTTGTCAAAATGTATTACTCACCTTAAAAATAACTTCCCCTTTTTCGTTATACATGCTCGTACACATAAAAGACCTCGTTAAAACGATTTCTATCCGGAATCGCAAGCATCCACTTTTTTCGCATTTCCGCATCTTTCGGCACATTAAAAACAGAAGTTTCTTGCTTTACACTTTTGTACCTCGTTTTGCATTTCGGCACAATGCACGATTTCGTAATTTGCTTCTAAAAACGCAGGTATTCCTTGTGTTTAAAAGTCAAGTATGACAGTTGTCAGAGAATTTTGACTACTGTGCCACCCTTTTTGGTACTACGCGACAGTCGACGCTTAGCGGACCCACTTCTCACATAGGAAACAGCCTCGAGTCCCCAGACCTGTATGTACGACCGTGGAGAAAACACATGTGAAAATGACCTCAACCGCTAAGGCTATACAGTCAACAATGATGTGAACTATCCATAGACCTATTATCCTAAGGAGACGAAACATTTCATTCATAAAACTCCGGTTGACTTGTCGCAATAATTTCATGAAGTATGACAAAGAAAACCAACGGATCTTCTTGTAGTCGAGTCATAATTACTGCTTATTGGCAACCCTGTAACTATGATTGAAAACTTGGTACCACTTGTAAGGCAACACCGCTTCGAAATAGCTACGAGAAATACGGAACCTGTCAAATTGCGTAGTACAGAACAAAGTCCCCATTCATAAGAGGTACGCGGCGTTGTCGCCTTCTGAACAAATGATGCAATGGAATGGAATAGTTCTATATTTAAAAATTTAAATATTCTATAATTCGATTGTATATTCCAAGTTACCATAAATTATGGAATATTTTTTAGAGAAAACGAAATTTCAACAGTATTGCTTCTAACATAACCAATAAATAATGCTATGAACTTTGTTATAATAATTACAAATCTCAATCCGGCAACAGCAAATTCCATACGGCCATACTTGTAATATATAGCGGTCTGAGTGGCCCGAAATTTTAACAATGTCCGATCGTGTTTAAATGTAAACAATTTTGTCTCCTTAAGATAATAGGTCTATGATTGAAACCCTTTATGGCCACCTTATGGTCCTGTAACATCCCATAAGGTAGTGTGAGAGTCCCCGAGTCTGAATTTAATCACCTCAGATATACCCACTAAACACTCCACCTCGTGTGGTAGGCTCGATCCTGCAACCAGGGCAGTCTCGATGACCTTAGGCCTGACGGCCCATTGTATCTTCCCTCACCACATTCTCCGGCCTTCGGAAAAATTCCGCAGTCACTGGATTCGAACCCGCGACGGCAACAACAGTGATTAGAAGATTGATGCTTCTACCACTGAGCTACCTGGTATTATCAATGTCTTAGTATTAAGTATTGACTACTGATACCTGATGATTGTATTCTAGATTTTAGAACATGCAGAACATTTTATGAAGAATAACTTTTTCCCTAAAATTAATAATAAAAAAAAATACGTGTGGCACTCGGGGACTGCCGCGGTAAAGCTATTGCATAGCATTTTTCTCAACTTATGCAATTATAATTATTCATTTTTTTTAATTTATGCAGTATTTTTTTTTCTCTGATATTTTAATTCAAGTTACACTTTTTGAGCGTGGTGACCGATAAGAAAACAATTTTTTTCTTTTATTGAATAAATCTTACAATACATGTAGGTTATTCAGGAATTTGTTATCATTGAAACTATAGGTTTATGGTAACTGAATAACTGAAATAAGAGACATAAGTTTGAGACTTGATATCCTCTAAATATCTGGAAAATACCGCGTTATTGGTGGTCCCATATTTTGTTGTGGATTCTTGTGGATCATTATTCATTTTCAAATTCAATTTTTCCGAAAGAAAAGTTGTCAACCGCTCTGATTTTTCATCAGCGAAGTTGATGTTGAAATCGCCAGCCAAGATAAGTGGATATTTATTACCATTTGTACCAAGTATTTTCGACCCTTCTTCAGTGTACTCCAGTAAAGTGCGATGAATAAAATGCTCTACCTCGTCCAATTTTGGATTCGGAGAAATGTAAATTGCTACCATGACTATGTGTAGGCCATTTCTAAGTTTGCATGAGCACGCACAAATATCTCCAACAAATGAGCGCCTAACATTAACATCGCTAACGTGTGCAATATTTATTTCAATATTCGGAGTCATAATATTAGTTACATTATTATTATTTTGGTAAATAGCTACCACACCTTCTGGAACAGTATCTCGTTTGAATTGAACAATACAATTGAAATTAGGTATTTCAATCGGATTATCATGCGCCATGCAAGTTTCGGTAAGAAGTAACACATTTGTTTGTCTCGTAACTGAATCGTGTAAATCGTATTTGTGACTATTTAGACTTTGGCAATTGAAAGTCATTATTGAAATGCCATTTCTATTACTAATGAAATCTAAGACACTTTGAGCTGTCGTCTGAACACTATTTAAAGGCAGTCTTTTGAATTCTTGCAACAAAGATGCAGCCGATGCAGCTTGCCTTCGATTATTATAAAACTTGAATGTAGAATTATCGTTTTTAGTCACCCGAGAGAGCGCAACATAAACGAGTTCCTGTTATTTTTCGTTACGGAATTTCTTGATTCGGTCGCCGCGCTCAAAGCCCGCGATAAAAGCTATATGCAATAGCTTAAAAGTTTCCCATATGATTCCAACTTAGTGACATATTGTATAAAAGTTCAAATCTAACCTCATTTTAAAACATTGACTTACCGTTAATGGAATGGTGATTCGTCAACAGCTAGATAACTTCAAGCTCAGTCATTTAACTGTTTAGTTTGCTGAACCCACCCATTATTTTACAAATTCACAACCAGTGAAATGAAATAATCCAAACCACCGGTGAGCTATTACATTAGGAGCAACAAACAACTATATTATAGGCACATATAGTATCTAACAAACACAAACAATTTTGTGAAATAGATTTTATTCAAACTACATTTAATGCCCAGAAGATACAAATTATTTTTTCAAAACATCAATAAAAGTATCTCTTGGTATATTAATATTAGCCACCATTCTCATTTTCTTCTTGCCAGCTGCCTGTTGAGCCAACAATTTCATCCTTCTGGTTATATCTCCTCCATGCTACAAGAAAACACAAGATAAATCATTCCAAGAGATGTAAATATGCTTTCTTTACCAATTTTGATGTTACATCTTTCCTAAAAGCTTTAAGGGTTTCTCTAGCCATCACTTTACCATTAACCACTGCCTGTATTGCAATTTGTACCATTTGCCTTGGAATCATCTCCTTCAATTTGGAAACCATTTTCTTACCAGTTGATAGTGCTCTTGAATAATGCACAATATTACTAAGCTCTTCTACTGGTGTACCATTTAATAATATTTCCAACTGGAATTATTCAAATTTGAGCATTCTGATTTCAAAAATGCAACACCAACTCATACTTTAACAAGTGGACTAGATTGATAGTCATTGGCCTCATAATCAAAACTGGCGTATCCAGACGAGAGAGTTTTGAGACTATCATGGAAATCTATAACAATTTCACAAAGAGGCAAATCATATTGCAGCATGACCCTTTCATTATCGATATTTCTAGCACTTCGTTGGACCCCTCTTCTTTCCATACACAAAGAGATAACAGGTCCCAAATACTTATCTGGAGTTATAATTGTTCCTTAAAACAGATTAAACACATATTTCAACCTTCAAGACAATTAAAAAAAGTTAATTACCAATGATCATAGGTTCAAAAGTTTCTAAAATCTTCACTTGTTCTGGAAACAATGCAGGATTTGTGACCATAACCTCATCAATTCCTGTTTTTATGTTTAGTTTGGTAGGTTTCAATTTGACTCTATATTTAACAGATGGAGCTGTTAAAATTGGCTCAGCACCATATTCCTGGAATAACCTCTGAGAGAAAACTTCTAAATGCAACAGACCCAAGAAACCTAGTCTCCATCCTTGACCCAAAGCTGGACTGGAATAATATTCATCTGAGTTTTCCAATACCGAAAATTGGCATTGAGAATTTTTGTTCTACAGTTAAAACCTATAGTTACCTCGAATCAATATCAACACTAACTGCAGAATCATTGAGAGTTAATTTCTCAATGGCATTTCTTAAGGTAATGTGCTGTGATTGGTCAATAGGATAGACACCAGCAAATACCATAGGTTTTGGAGGTTTGAAACCTTTCAATGGCATTACTGGTACCAATGAATTATGCAATGTGTCACCTATAACTGCTTCTTTGCTTGATCTCATATTGCATCCTATTAAAGCTATCTGTCCAGCTACACTAAAAAAAATTGTATCATATAGATAGTCTAGGCTATAAGCTGGGAATATAAAAAACTTTTGTTTAGAAGGTGGAATCTATAGAAAAATGTTTGTATGATGTTTTATGGACACTCCAATATTAGACGTTATATGATTTCTGTTTTTTGGGTCGCTGATCAAGAAATCCGAGGTCGGTTACCCGGAAAACTCAACCGGAGACCAGAAAATCGGGAAAATTTGGCAATTTTCCACTTATTTTTCAAACTTTTCATTTTCTAACTCAAAAATGGCTTCTATTAGTCTGGGAGCCAGAGCGATATTGATGGTCTGAACATTAACCCGATGGCACTATGGTTTATCGATAGAGGACGGATCAATGACCAATTCATCTCACAGACCGACTTTCGCCGGCTGCTAGATCTCGAGATACAGCATTCGCATTTTTTTTACGGGAGGTTAGCTCCTTTCCAAGTTGCGGTTACTTGAAAAGCATGCCTTACTTCCACGATGCCATCATTGTTTATCGTGTCCGTTTATCAGGCCGACCAGTTAAAATTGGACCGAAAATGGACTGCAAACTCCCAAACCTGGTGAAAAATGTTCATTGGTGTTGGCAATTGTTAACATACCCTATGCCATCAAAAGTTATCGGTCCATTTCCGAGTAATGGGCCATTATGTGGACCAAACATTTTTTTTTCGTTTTTTGGCTAAAACTTGCGGGTTACAAGATAACATGATGGCACCAAGTTAAATAAATAACTTTATTGGAGGTCAAATAAAGATTTAAAATTATTGCCATCACTTCTTGCCTATTTCAACCCCTCCAAAACCCTATAAAACCACCCCCAAAACGAAACAAAAAACGGCCGTTTCGATTTTAAACTCAGCCAGAATCTCAATAATTGACTAATTTATCATAAAATTGGTCATATTATCATATATAATACCACAAGAGCTTCAAAATTATCGGGTATTTCCCGATAGATTCGTTGCAAACAAATGAAGGAGTCAAGTTTTTCAGGTTAAAAAATCACGAGCGCGAAGCGCGAGTGATTTTTCCTGAAAAACTTGACGACTTTATTTGTTTGCAGGGAACCTTGAGGGAAATGCCAGATAATTTTGAAGCTCGTGTGGTATTCGGGGGATTATTTTTCCGTCCCAAATGTAGGCCAATAGAATTGCACCATGAGACGAAATGTACAGTCCGGAATAGATTGTAAAGCCTTACGCTTGGCATCACGAGCTCCTCGAGCGGTCTTGAATGCAGCATCCGAAAATGGGTTGATTTTGATGTCGAAATCGTTCAAATACTTTTCTTGAAGTAATTTGGCAGTCTGATTCCACATTGTTTTTATTGTACCTTCCTTATAGTCTTCTCCATCCATTTTCTTCATATTGTAAGCGTAATCTTTCATAATGTTTGCCAATTGCGCTTCACTCGTTTCAGCACTCAATGTGTATTCCCTCTTAGTACAAAAAGTAGTAAATTGGTTCCAAACTGTTTTTTTTGCCTTCTCCGTATTAATGGGAACATTTCCTTTGACTTTTTTATCGATGGTGGACAGAGAACAAACTCCAAATCGACTCATTTTCATGCAAAATCTCCAATTTTCACAATTGAATTCAACCTGTCAGTTTGACGTGTGGTTAATTTGACTGGATCATGTTGACTTTTTTATATATAGCAACTACCAGAGAAAATTTTCAAAAAATTATCAGTATAATTCCATGTAGGTTGTACCACGTGACGTCGAATGGTGCAATTCTATTGGTCGATATTTGGGTCGGAAAAATAATCCATATTATTCATATTTTTTTGGAGGGTGGTTTTAGGGGCATTTGGGGGCTTTATATAGGCAAGGAGTGATGACAATAATTGTAAATCTTAATTTGACCTCCAATACAGTTATTTAACATGGTGCCATCATGCTACCTTGTAATGCGCAAGGGTTAGCCACCAAATTAGAAAAAACCATTGTTGGTCCAAATAATAGTCAATTACTCGGAACTGGACCGATAACTTTTAATGGCATAGGGTATCTCAACAATTGCCAACACCAATGAACATTTAACACCAGGTTTGGGAGGGTTAACTTGCAGTCCATTTTCGGTGCAATTTTAACTGGTCAGCCTGATAAATGAACATGATAAAAATAGATGGCACATGGTGGAAGTGTATAAGAATGCTATGCTTTTCAAGTAGCCGCAACTTGGAAAGGGTTAACCTCCAGTCAAAAAAAATGCGGATGCTGTATCTCAAGATCTAGCAGCCGGCGAAAATTCGGTCTGTGAGATGAATTGGTCATTGAACCGTCCTCTAACGATAGTGCCATCGGGTTAATGTTCAGACCATCAATATCGCTCTGGCTCCTAGACTATATGAGGTTTTATGGGTCGCTGATCACGAATCCGAGGTCGGTTACCAGGAGACCAGAAAATCGGAAAAATTTGGTTATTTTTTCAAACTTTGTACCGTTTGACTTCAAGAATGTCTCCTAGAGGGTTTTTCGCGTCGCTGATCACGAATCCTAGGACAGTTGTGCGGAAAATTCATTCAAGAGGCCGGAAAAATGAAAAACTCATTAACGATTTTCTGGTCTTCGGCTGAGTTTTCCTCGGATTCGTGATCAGCGACCCAAAAAGCCTCCTAGATACCATTTTCGGAGCTTAATTTCCATTTTTTGAAAAAATCCTATAACGTCTAATATTGGAGGGGTAGAAATTGGCCAATTTTGACGTTCTGGGGGTATAGGGGGGGCAAGGGCATATCGTTATCGTATAACGAATTACCTTTGGGGTTCATAAAACATCATGCAATTTTTTTTTTTCAGATTCCACCCTAAACAAAAGTTATTCATTCAGCCTTTTTCCCCAGCTTACAAGACTGAGATAGTGAACCTCCCTAAAAAAATGTAAATTTTTGAGGCAATGACCTTTTCAAGAAACTTCATGTTGTCACAAACTAGGGACTATTTGTGTTTATTATTAAAATTCGATTTATGGTAGGATGCTAGAAATAATAGCTACCAAAATATAAATAATTGGTATTTTCATTGTGATTGCCACATTGTTTAGAGCACATTTTAATCTACCAGTACATGAAAAATTTGATTGATGAAACCATGTTATATAACAGAAATTAAAAATACAGCATTTTCATAATAATCAAAATTTGTTATCAATTTGAGTTTCAATTAGGCGTTGTGTTATTTTCAAGTTATAAACTTACATATTTGGAACATTTTCTTCTTCAGGTCTTAACACAGATAACGTTTTTATCTCATAACTTTTCTTTGTGTGACAAGAAGTTATAGAATCACCTACTTTTATACTCCCATTCCTCACATACATCAATGCTAGAGCCCCCCTAAATTTATCATACCAGCTATCATAGAGTAAGGCTTGGAATGCTGCAGATCTATCAACTGTAGGGCAAGGAATTATTTCGATTATTTGTTCAATCACCTCTTTTATCCCAATTCCGAGCTTAGCTGAAATCTGAAAGTAACCCATTTTGGTTTCTTGTGAAACGCATTCATCAAAAATATGTGGCAATTAACATAGAATGCAATTTACCTTAAGCACTTCATCTGGTTGAATATCAAATAGCAGTTTTAATTGATCACAAACTCTATCTGGATTTGCATTTCTGAGATCAATTTTGTTCAGAACAGGGAGGATCACCAAGTCATTCCCAAATGCTAAATAAAAATTAGCAACAGTTTGTGCTTGAACACCATCATTAGCATCCACAAGTAAAATAACACCTTGGCACGCTGATAAAGATCGTGATACCTTCAAATAATTAAAATATATTAATACATCCATTAATTAATTCAAAAGAAGTTCATTTACTTATTTTTGTGGTATTTAAATAAATATGGAATCAAAAAATTACTATTTCTATTACTACTACTTGCAAATAAGATATTCTACAAACCTCACTGGCAAAATCTACATGTCCTGGAGTGTCGATCAGATTCAACAGATACTTTTCATTCTTATAGGTATATAGTAGTGAAACACTTTGAGCCTTAACAGTAATACCTCGTTCCCTTTCTACTTGAAGTTTATCTAAAACTTGATTCTGACTACTGTTCCCTTTAATAGCACCAGTATATTCCAATAATCGATCAGCCAAAGTGCTCTTCCCATGATCTACATGAGCAATTATACTGAAATTTCTTATTCTATTTACTGGTATGTCAGTGTAATCTATTTTGTCATCACTTCCATCTTTCTGATCACTGTAATGTTTCTTGAGAATTGAAATAGATGTTCTACATCTGAAAAAGGAAAGTTGCCATCATTTCAAGAAAGAAAAGCTCATCATACACTTACTTTTTGAAATAATTCAATACGGAGTATGAGATACAAAATTTTTTTCTCCATAATATATTTGAATTGACTATCATAACTACCCAAAACTGATATGATGTGTAAGGTAAGAAGGGAACATAAACATAAAAATAAGCAAATTGTAGTTGTTACGGAATAAGGTTATGTTTGCAAACATCAAGCATCTGTCAATTTCTTTGATTCAGATTGCAATGGAACTTATATAATACAGGAATCTCTAAATAATATTTACAAAAAAGAATGTATGGCCATAAGTAAAGCACTAAATTCAAAAACTTAGAAATTCCATTTCTATTGCTAAACACTGTTTTGATTATAAGTATTATAAACATTAGTTCGAATTTAAAAATGTTGATATTTTTGCTAAAGAAACCAATTATTATAAAAGATTTATACTGGAGACGATTCACATAAAACGTGATTCTAAGTCTGTAAATCAAAGAGTCGATGTACAGTCTTTAAGTCACATTTAATTAATTGAATACTTGTAAATTTCTACGTATTTCTTATAATGCTTAAACTTATATGTAGGTAGGAACCTGATACAATAATTCAGGAATTTTGGTACAGCTAAGACCTTTGTTATAGTAGTCATAATAGTATATTAAAGAACGAGTTTCCTAAGACTCGTCTTAAAGCACGAATTCAAGTTTAAAAAACGAGTGGCGAAGCCACGAGTTTTTTTGAAGAATGAGTGCTTCAAGGTCTTAGGAAACGAGTTGTTTATACTATTTTTTGTAATTTGCTCTTTTTATGCCGTTTTTAAACAAAAATGTTTAATTTAGTCCATTTAGGGATTTTTATGGTGGTTGGTAACATCTTAATTTTGAAAGTGAAAATTTGATTTAGTGGTTCTGTGATCGCTTTCTTGAGTTGTTGACGCTCGACACTGTCATTTAAACTGACATAATGATGACAAGATAATTCCACATCAAGCTCGCCAACCTAAACATTTTCGTAAAAAGTTCCATGCTTTTTTGGATATTAAGACACGGCGAGTGATGACGTTGCGTTAATGGGTCAATTAGAAAATCAAAATGGAGGCAAATTACAAAAAAATCATAAACGCATCTGTTAAGCATCATGCTTGACGCCAATAGATTTCAGATGTCTTTGGCTTTTTCTCTAGTAATGACGCTTTCTATAGAAATATTACTTTGTAGTTTTGTTTTCTAAATAGGTACTTCATCTATTTTACACATTAATGTGTTACAAATTCAAATTTTCATGTTTCGTTCGTTGCTGCGATATAGACATTTTCAATTGAAATTAATGCGATCAGCACGCCCAGTGCTTAGTGCAATTAGTATAAGGAATCCCGCGCTACAGTTGATGTGAATTTCGGTCGTGACACCGAAACTTACGTAAAAGCGACAACATATTTGACATAGGTGTTAATGTGACATATTCCCAAGAATTTACATATAATTCGAACCTGGGTCGGGTCGGGTCAAGAATCGTTATAATAATATCTATTATAAATTTATAAGAGGTGCCGGTGAATGCATCTCCTTATAGGCACAGAACAAATAATTTCACCATGATAGAATAGACTTATGCTACTTTGTGGTAGTCACAGTCGTATATACAGGCTCGAGGCTGTTTCCTATGTCAACTGTCGCGTAGTACTTCACGGGTGGCGCATGAGTCGAGGGATGTTCTCTGGCAATCTTTGTATTAAAATTTGAACGATATGGCGCCTAATTCTGACAACATACTTCGATCCATGCGCTAGCTGGTGGCTGAGCGAGGGACTACGAGTTTTTGGCGACATGTAAGAGACTCGATTATACATAGTTTCCAGACCTGTATATACGACCGTGGTGGTAGTAGAATGGCTATGGTAACAGTAATCATGAAGGACAATATTAACACCACACAGAATTCTAATCAGTATAATAAAAATGTTAAACCATAAGCCCATAGAAATAAAACCTTACCTATTTCTATGCATTAACCACAAAGCTCGTCTATGATGTAACCAATATAATTGTTACCTTTTTTCTTAAAAACTGTTTATTTTTGAGATGTTTTCTGAAAACGAGTTAATGAAGAAAACTGAGAACTAGTTTCGTTACAATGTCCGTTATAGCTGTTCTTAGGCACATATATAAATACAAACCTGTGTGTTATAAATCAATAAGTTCTTACAATTTTTACTCCCAAATTGTGAAAGATCCCTTGATAGACTATGACACAGAAGTGAAAGAAGTTAGGAAAAAAACGAAAATCATTCCAAAAATAACCCTACTATCTGGAGAAACTCTATCAATTAGTACATTAGATGAGGCACAAAAAATATCAAAACGAAGGGACTTGAAGTTAGTGAAAATCATTGATTTAGATACAAAAACTCAACGGCCAGTTTACAAATTGATGACAGGCAAAGAATTTCATGTAGAGGACTTGAAACAGCGAGAATTGCGAAAACAAGAGAAAAAAAATGGTGCAGTCAAAGGAGAAAAGGTATTGATGCTAGGTGATGGGATAGATGAACATGACTTAAATATTCATTTAAATAAGATCTTGAAATGGTTGAAGAAAAATTATGAGATTAAAGTTTTTATAAATAATAGCAGTGCTGACTTGGAGAAAGCTGTAAGTAATTTATTTAAATATTTATTTCATGATACCATACCTGTAATATTTATTTCCAGAGAGTAAAACATTTAGTAATACCATTACCATTTATGGCAATGTTTCTAAATTATGTAAAACAAGGTTAGGTAAATAATTCAAATAAAGAATAGTTTAAGTATTTTGAGTAAGTAAAAATATGGTGTACTCTCATATTTTTATAAAAATAGATGACTGTAAGAGGAACTAATTGTTTTGGAGATAATTTTCATTCTACACTCGATGATAGTTCAATTACATTTGAGATCAGTTTCAGCCCTTTTCAAGATTTTTCGAAAACATTTGTTAAGCAGGAAATGAAATTCCTCAAAATTATCAAACTTTAGAGTAGGTGAAATGTTATCATGAAAGCTATTAAGTATTTTTTTTGTAGGAGAAAATATACCTTCATATGGAAAAATCTCTAAGTGATTCTGGAAGGATTTTACAGAAAAGAACAAAAGGTTCTGATATTAGGTTTCAAGTAATTCCACCCAAGAAAGATAAAGAAGATAATCCAGACATTAAATTATGACTAAAAAACTGTATTTTACCTGCTATACTACTCGGTTTAATTATAAAATATTTTGTATTTTATCATTTATACAGTACACGAAAACGAAATGTTTGATTTTTAAAATCCATTTATACAAACCTATAATATATTGAAGATTTATCATTTTATAATTTATAAGAATAATACAGTACCAACTGTCCATTTGGTTTAATTTTATTATATTTCATTAGCTCATATGTATGTACAGTATAAAAAAGAAGTCAAGGATTTAATGTGAATAAAGTAAATTTTTTTTTAAGAAAAAATTATGAATATGTTTTACAACTATAAGAATATTGATCTAACTACTAGGTACAGGAAATATTTTATTACCTATCTGATTTATTCAGTTTATTTGAACAGTTAAGGTTTTGTTGTTGATAAATCACTGCAATTGTGTTATTTTGATTGTATATATTCCAACAACATATTACCTTAAGAATTAATATTTTTCTATCCATATGCATATGAATTTCTCTAATTAAGCATGATATATTTAATATATACCTCCAAAAACATGAATATCTTGTATTAATTGAAAAAGGATTATTAAATATTTGTTTGTTCATAATTTTTTATACCTACCATTCTCCCTTTTACGTTCTGTAGAAAAGAATTCAAGTTGAGTATTCAAAAATATTTAGTCTATTCTGGTCTATTCAGATTGTGAAAACAAGTTTTACCTTCTCTAACCTCGTGAGTAAAGCGCCCGTTTTAAAAATTCGACTATCTGAATATGATATATCTTTTAACAAATATCCAACCAATTTTTAGGAACACTTGCATATCAACTTAACAACATAAGAAACGGTAAATAGAAAGCTTCAAAAGTCTAAACTTCAGGAGAAATCCAGAAATCCGCGTTTCAACCATAGAGCTATATATAAATAGATTAAGCGTCCCGTGAGTGAATTAGAATGTCTTAACGAAAGAATATAAGGTATCTCTGTCGCTCTTTCATGAATGGGGCCGCGAGAGAGGTAACTGCGTGCGCCTGTTTCCTGATGTATACTAGAATATTGATATATGTCTATGTTGTCAACCTAATTCTTTACTTAAATTATATGAGCATTTTCGACAATAATTCAAAAACCTGCTAGATTGTTCTGTGCCTGTTAGATGGTGTAACTGTAACGTACAATCAATATCGCATTGATACCATAGAGATCATATAGTACTACTTGATCTCTATGATTTACACATCCTACGAAAATGCATAATATGAATGTTTGAATCATCGACATATACATATGGACTGCGCGTGGCAATGATAAGCGCGACTAGTTCAGGCGAGAGAGAGGGAAAACGAAGAGGTCGGCTCTATCGCGTTTCTATTGGCCGCTGCGTACTGTAGCTAGTAAATTTACGTCCCGAGCCGGCCTTTTCGTTTTCCCTCTCTCTCGCCTGCACTAGCCGCGCTTATCATTGCCACGCGCAGTCCATATGTATATGTCGATGGTTTGAATTCAGTTCCGTCTATGATGTTCGCGCAAGGATTTACTGTATTATCTTTGATGTCCGTGGTATATGCATATAGATATTACAGCATATCTATATTGGTATGTAGCACGGAATCTATAGACTTCATGGTATGTGGTATATGGCACCGCCATGCTACCATCATATTGTGTTGGTCTTTGGTCATAGTCATAGATCTGTAATAAGTGAAGGTATACGATGTTGGCGTAACGCTGTGAAGTTATCAACCAAAGAGTTCTATATATAGAGTAGACAAGTAGTGTGTTAAGCACAGGAAAGCGCTGGTAACTAGTCGAACATTCTGTCCTTCTCGTACATGTTAGTGCCCTGTCACTCGCAAGGTCTCTCCTTCTATCACAAGGAGTATAAGAACTCTTTGTTATCAACTGGCAATCCATTATTTTTACATTCAGTCTTAAACAGAGAGATGTTAAGATAGAGAGCGCGAGCGACTATTTTAGTGACCGGGCTTAAGATATATAATCGGATGGTGAGGGGATTTTGTCTAGCGAGAAATCCACTACTCTTATATTGTTGATTTACAAAATAACTGAATGCGAATTTAAATTTTGAAAATTGGGAAGTAATAAATATACGTGAACTGTACTAGCGGGAGACTCGACGTAAAAGAAAAAGGGATCGAGGATCGAGCATGTGGGGAGATATTCAGTGAAGAGAGGGGATGAATTCTCTAGCTGTTAGTTCGCTTAACCTCGGTCATGTATTTAACGTTACGCTTGTGGCGCTAGGGCACTCTATCTTAACATCTCTCTGGTCTTAAACAAATTGACCAATTTGACGACTACATAGAGAAAATGTTGGGATATTTCCGCCAACTAAGAGCATTACTTACCTTTTCTGTAATTTAGAATTTCTTTTTACATTGGCTTCTGAATGCCTTAAACAGCTTCAGCCAAACTTTCCGGTATTATAAAGTAATGCCATACATAGGTACCTACCTATAGTTACCAACCTCTCTAGACAGTAATCATTTGATTGAATTTCAGTAATTTTTAAATGCAAATTTATTGTTATAATTAAAGTATTTTAAATTCAGTTTAGACATTCACAAACCGTATTCGCTACCATGATTACATAGTACCTATGTTATGTTACAATCGACTAGAAAGTTCACAGCTGTTCATTAGCTATTTTTATTCGCAAAAATGTTAAGTTATTCATGTTATCATTGTACTAAAGAGTGGACAATCCGTTTTCTGCGCATGCAAAAGGAAGAGGACACGGTCGTTGTTGTATGCGACTATGACATGGTCGTCCTCCTTTCGTAGGGAATCTGAGTATGCTCCTAGTTTTCTGTTGAACAGCTGATCCTCCACAAATTCCACTACAGGGGGACCAAGCAGACCATGGCGACATTATACAATCCAACTGTACATTTTCTGTTGTTTCAGCAGGGCCTCCCCAAGTTGGTAACATATCATCTCTTGTTGTACTTTCGATTTTACAAGATATGTTACATCGTCGTTTCTTCATTAATTTGCGAGGGCATGCTCTCCCACCATTCATAGCATGTTGCTGTGGAAAAAATGTCGATTAACTAAGAACTTCGTGCAATTCATTTCAATTCAATGTGAATTTGTTAAATTTGAGTAATTTTTGGTGATACAAACTGACCTCTAGGATTTTTTTTCCGAATAGAACACAAAATATTGAAATAAACAAATAGTGTAAATCTACAGATTTCTCGACAAAAATTTAGAAAATTGTAAAGCTGATGTTTGAATTATTCAACGATAAACAAAACTAATTGTGTATTGTAATAATTATATCCATGTAATTAGAAAAATGTATGAATAAATAATTAAATTCCATTAAAATGCTCAGCACTAACTCCTAAATATTGTCGGGTTATTGCAGCACTGCTAATCCTCAAATTAAAAATCATAACAAACTTAGATCTTATTGCGAATTCTTTTGTTTAATAGATTTTAATATTATGTCAATTTCCTCAAATAGAATGGTGAAATATTTCATTGAAACTTACTGTTATTTGCCGATGCTTGGTTCTATATCCCTTTCCGCAACTTTCTGTCAGTTCACATGGTCCCCATACTGACCAACCAGTGACCTTGCAATTGGTAACTGCACCTAATGGTGATGAGATAACATGGTCAGTGGTTACTTGATTCAGAGCAGTTATATCCCCAATAGAAGTTTGTGTCGTTTCTGGAAGGAAAACCTTGTTTTATCATGGACCTACCAAGAGCGTTACTTGAATCATTGTGTAGCATTGATAAAAGTTTATTTATTTAAATATATAATTAATGGATGACGTTAATCACGTGAAAAGACGAATAGTTTCTTAATTGTTACTTTCCGCCCTATCAGCCTAACGTCCTTTCTGTTGAAAGCACTGGAGAGGCTGGTCGATAGGTATATCGTTAATGAATTTTTCTCTTCACGGTCGGGAGTGCGCCTACCAAGTGGGCAAATTAACCGAAACGGCCCTTCATCATCTGGTTACCCAGATCGAAGGGACAAAACCTCTTCCGAGTTCATGTGTCATACTGATGAGAGACACGGAATCGACCACACCTTGGTCAGGTGGATCAAGACCGTGGTCTCGAAGAGATTGATAATGCCGTGCAATGGTTGCTTCGTAGGTACACATGTCATCTGAGGGTGTCCTCAGAGAATAGCACTGTCTCCGCTCCTTTGGTGCCTGGTGGCGGACAGATTGATAGTCGAGCCGAATGAAGCTGGGTTTTATGCCCAAGTCTACGACTCTGGAGATTCTGGTGGAGATCATCCCTTTAGAGCTCCACATTAAAATAGTGGCTGCTGGTACGACGTATCGGCTTGCAAGTCTGGTCCAGTGGGTCAGTGCGTCGGTGACTCGCGGTCATGATAACATTTGGGATTGGACCGCTGGCAGCTAGAAGACTGGCGGGTATAGCGGAGCCGAAGTCTACTCGTACACATCCAGAAGGGAACTTTCAGTTTCAGACATTAGGCTTATCTCAATATTAAGGCAAAAAGTGCATTCAAATCGTGCCTCACTGTAGTGAGCAGTATTGAAGTATGTGAACTTGATTTGATATAACAAAATTAATGTATATTTACCTTCGTCGATACAAAGTGGTTCATAACACTCCACTTCTTCTTTATTTTTACGGTTACATGAATCTTCGACTTCTTCGTCACTACCTTCTTCAGGCATTAAATACCTCATTTTGGTTCCGATACCACAAGTAACGTTGCAGGAAGACCATGGGCCCCAAATGCTTTTCGGACAGTTACTGTTGTTCTGGAAAATTGTTTTCCATCAGACATTTTAGGTTTATAGATTCAAATACAAAACGGATGGGCCAAAACTAGGCCATTTTACATCCTGTTATTGCGTATAATACAAAAAGTAAAGGAAACTCACCTCTTTATCTTCCTCATCACAGTCATGTTTTTCTCCATCGCAATCTTCATTTTGTTGAAGGATTGACGGACTATTATTTTGACAGGATGCTCCACCATCCGGATCCTTCAGTTTTTTGTCGCGTGTTCTTGTACCTTTACCGCAGTCAGTACTACAGCTAGACCATTCGCCGAAATCAGTCAATTCACACTTGGGATCGTCGTCGCCCAATTTGGAAGATTCCCCACAATTTTCTGATTCTCCTACGCACTCTTTCTGCTCGGCCAAAGTCTCGAAACATATCTTTTTATTTTCAGGAATCACCAAATCGCGTTGTCTAAACGTGAATCCCTTACCGCAGGGATTGGAACAATGGGACCAATCAGACCAATCGGTCGGTTTGCATTTGGTATCATGTTTTTCAGTTGCTTCCCCTCCGTCTGATTCTGTTGTTTCACTTACTTCACATTCTTTTTCGTATAGCTTTAATCTCGTAAGGTGTAATTTGGCCAAGGGTTTCATTTCTTCTCCATTTTCATCGTAAAATGGAGATCTCGGATCATTTGGACTGTTGGATCTGATTTTTCGTATGGGATTTCTTTGTTGTGTCGGTTCGTTCGGTGACTGAAATTATAAATACCAGGTGTTGTATATACGATCTAGTGCATATTTTCCTCATCATAGAATCATGTTTGGTTTATATACTTCTAACAATGATGCTGCTTTGTAGATAGTGAGTTAACGAACATAAGATAACTTAATATATACAATATAATAGAAAGCATGTGCAGTGGCAGTTACTTATCTTCCATATTTCCTAAATGATAAATACTCACAATATATGATGCACCATTATCTGTTCCAATATCCCACGGATATAAATTTAATACTTTCGATTCGGACCACGAACAGTCTTTTTGACATAATTCAAAATTGGATACTCCAAGCACCCAATCGGGGGACGGAGTGATTTTAGAAACTACAGAAACCAAATGATTTTTATTGTCCGCTCTAAATACTGTAAACGTTTGGCCAGTTACATTTGGGTAACTTAAGCCATTGGCTTTGATAATCGTTCTGACTGTTTTACCCTGAAATTTAAAACTCATAAGATTGTAATAGTAGTTATTATCAAAAAGACTCACCATTTTTTCCTTCAGTTCCGATTCAATACCCGATGTTATTCCTTCTTCAGCCAAATCTTTCATACTATCGCTAGATATTCCACCGTAAGTCCAAAACGATTCATCATAAGCGTGAGATGATCCAATCACTTCACTGAATCTGGTGGACCATAAATCAGAAGGAAAATCTTTGGGGTGAGTATTTCTAGACCAAGTTCCCTCGAACGATAGCTAGAAAATCATTACGTCCAATTATGAAACTCGATTTAGTTCCATCCGGAGTTCTTAGCATCTATATAAAAGTATTTGAAGAAGACAGATCGCAAAATCTTCTATTAAATAAACACACGCTTTCATTTAACTTATTCTTCGAAGAATACTTTTCTTACCTCATATTTAGCTTCGTCACAAGCGCAACACGTTTTCAGTACCTCTGGCTGAACGTCGTCACTTTCAGTGATTTCTTCGCAAAGAATTTTCGTTAGAAGACCATCATCACTGAACCATTCTTCTTTCGATTCTAATACAGTGGCTCTAATAGCAACACAACCACTTCCTGAAGGTGGTGCATTCCACGTTACCTAAAAATAATGAAGCTAAGATTTGGTGGATAGGTATGCTATAATATTGTGAGATTGTTTATCAGTTAATATATTTAGAAGCCTATAAAAACCATTTTAACAGCCACTAAATTTTCTCCAAAATAGTATCAGAAATTGTTATGATTTAATTGATGAAATTGAAAATATAGTAATCCTAGATAATGCTAAATTAGTTTTTTTTATACTTTGACAACCCGAGAGGGAAACCTATAATGTTCGAAGAACATCGTGTGAGACTGCAGTGAAATGTAGGAGAGGAGATAAAGGTTTGGTTATCTTCCAGTTGGAAGGAAACACACCAACTTTGTATGAAAGGGTGAACAACCTGAAGAAAACTGATGTTACAGGTGGAATTCCGTCTGGTCCCATAGATTTTGGTATTGTGATCCAGCAAAAAAGTCTACTTTTTTTGTGGTGTAGTAGCCAGTGTGTCACCATCTTTGCTTAGAGAAGGGAATGAACTGTAAGTGAAATTCCTACCAATTGCTTTGGCGAAAGTCGCGAAAGTCCAAAACGAATGTGGGCCATTCGGGCATTCGATAAGCTTTGATCTTATTTTGGCATTATATGCCTCTTTCGAAACGTTTATTGTTTCATTGCACATATTTCTGTCTTAAACATATTTTGTTCTATTCTCCTGGCATGGGTTACCGCGCCAACGACGGTATGTTTGTTTTGAAGTGAACAGATTTTATTGAACCATCGTTCACCAGATGATAGTGATTTGTTGGTTTCATTCTACGTACAAAACCTTTTCTCTAGTAAACCCCCTCAGGCACATTGAATTCAACAGGTAATCTCCTAGATAGAAATCATACCAACCCTTGCATTAAACAAGAAATAACCAATTTACTTGCGATTTGTTTAACAGAATTGTTTTCAGCTTGATAATAATATATATTTGTCTAAAAATGATTTAACTATGGGCATTGATTAATATACATTAATCAATGCTATGGGTAACCCGTTGAATCCCATATTATTATTTATGAATGATTTGGAAACTGTAATTCATAAACACTCCTTTATGAAGAGGTTCATATTTTAGTAGATACGTTGGCCACATCATAGCAGGTTTTATTGAAGCTAATAGAAAATTGAATACTTTCCTAGAATTTACAAATACAATTCATCCACATATTGAATTCACAATTGAAACGGTGGAAAAAAAGTGTTGGGGAACTTAGAAGTTCCACCACAATCTGCCGGAAAACAGATGTCCCACTGAAGTTCTCGCGATTCAAAGAATCGACGGGGAAACATTTGGAAATACTGCCGCCAGGTGACAGTTCCGCAACAATGCATAGTGAAATACGAACACATTTAGTGTTAGCAGTCAATAGACAAAGTTTTGGTTCACCAGGTTGAACAGTGACAACACGTGCTATAGTCTCAGTTAGCTGTTTCGCTTTGCTCATGGGGTCGTCAGTAAGACGATAGAGAAGGGCGAAACAGCTATCTGAGAATATAGAAGGTATTGTCACTGTTCAACTTAGTGAACCAAATCTTTATGACATATCTGCTACTGCTTCTGATGGAACTGCATCGTCGTTTCAATCGACAATCTTTATATTATAATAAACTGTACAAATTACCTGAACCTCACTTTTAGGAACTGAACTGGTTTGTAGTATGGTATTTTGACATCTACGGCTAAAAGTGGCTAGCATGTCATTATGCAATGTTAGAGTTCCAGTATTAGGAGTATATGTGGATTCCAGAGCATTATCTACTGCTTCATGATCCAGGGTTAACATGAAATCTCTAAACATATGTTGTCCCTCTAACGTAGGATTGTATTGTAAACTCACTGCAGAATAAAAAACATTTCACTAATTTTGTTATTCTTCTGTATCATAATTCTTCGTAAGTATAAACACAATCACAGATTTTATTGTAACAGATACACAGACAGTTTTTACTAATGATAATAAAACAGTCTGGTATGTTTGCAATGTTGAATGAAATCTTCATTTACCCAGAATGAATGTAGAAGTAGAAATAGTAAGTGGTACCTTATTCTTCTATTTCAAATAATCACAAACAGTACCTACCCATACACATGACGTTATTATCCAATATTTCTCGGTGAAACTATATAATCTATTATAAGCTTTTGTACATTATAAGTGAGTATAACTGATATTTTTAAATCAAAACAGTACCAAAGTATTGAATTACATATTTATTTTATATAGTAAATACCCAATCACCGCCTTAGTGCGACTTTGGCGAGTATTATCGTCCACGTGTCTTTGCTTACACTTAGTGCCTGTTGATTTTGAACGAACTGTAGTAGTTCATTTGCAACATTATTTTACAATTTACATAGGTCATTCTGATCTGAATATGATTAAATTGGAAAACTCACATGTATAATTTTCTAGTGGTGTATATCTAGATGGATTACCAGCTATATCGATCAAGTATCTGTCGGTATCTTTTGTATTTTTTGGCCTTGTGATTCTGTCTGGTGTTCTGTCGCATCGGTAGCTCCATACTAAATGGCTGCATAGGCATGAGGAAAACACTACTAATAAATAAATCTTCTGAAATTCCATTTGCTTCTGAATTAATTGTTTTCATACCATTAAGTCCTGCAAAATGTTCACAACACTTCTATTGAAAACCGGACGTGCAAATGATCGATCGATTACTCAGAAATACCCACATTATTGATAATATTCTGATTTAACCTTGTCCGAAAACAATACGACTAGAACATGAACTATTTCTAAATAATATTAGAGACGCATCATGTGTTTACTTAAACTTGACATAGTGGTCTGCGATCCACAGCAGCATTTGATACCACAATCAACACCTACATTAAAAATTCATTCCAATATCGAGAGATAATTTCGAAATCCTTGAACCTTCCGGTCGCATATCAAATTTTGATTGTCTCGTCGCTTTTTTCGCGTCGATTACTCTTAAAATTACGTTAATCAGTTTTAGGTTTCATTTTCTCTGATTATTTTCAAGATCAGAACATATGAATTAGAAAATTCTTTTATTTCGTCAGAATGCAGTAGAATCGTCAAAATGCCAAGTGAGAGTTCCTGCGTAGTATGCGAATACTAATTATAGAAAATGATCGGTTCAGTCATAAAAATTATATGTAATGTTCAATTAACTCCTACGCTAAATCTTAGAATCAAAAATCTGTACTTACCAATTATTGCATGCACAAGTAGCGTACAGACTTTCTTTAACGCGATGCAACCAAATTATTCATAAAGTTTATTTTTGTATCACTTTTCTGCGCACTTTCTTCAATTTCAAAATACACTTGAGTTTCACGTGATTTTCCTATGAACTACGGAACCATACATCAATAATTTGCAAGAAATTCCACGCTATCTGAAACGTGACGTCTTGTTCATACGCAAATTTATTCATAACAACAATAATAGCGTCAATCGTTCTAATCAATTAATATTATTGATTCCAGAAGGATTTTATTGATAATGGCTTCCGACATATCAACATAAAATAGCAATCTACAATCGTTTCATACACAGACTACTTTACGTACCGAGATGTCAAACGATAATTTTGATTTGAAGTGAGTATCATTAAACAAATCGCGGTATACATACCGGGTTACCCATCTCCGGGTACATCGTAGAGTCTTAAATATTATATTCGTGTTCAGTGCCCTCGAAAATCTCAAGTAACAGGCTTTGTTCCATTTAGAAAAAAAATCTGGACAATACCCTGTAGATGACGTTATATCCAGGGTTACCCAGGTGTCTCTTGGAGTATTTTAAGCAACATATTCGTGTTCAGCACCCTCGAAAACTCACGAGTAACAAGTTTTGTTCCATTTCCGATAAAAATTCTGAACAGTTCTTGTGAATGATGTTCAGGGTTACCCATCTCCAGGTGTCTCCTGGAGTACCTATCTTAAATATTATGTTGGTGTTCGGCATAAGCTCTCGAGCAACTAATTCCAGTTAATTTTGGTTAATATTGATAAATTTATAAATTATCTCCAGAAAATGCAATTGGAAAGTGCATTTTTCATGTGCACAAATGCAACAAAATTATTCCAAGAAAACATTTTTTCTACTCACGCTCTCTAATCGAATGGACCTATTACATCAAAATAAGTTCATTAGCTCAAATTTTCCAAGTTGAGCCCAATTTTTATGCTAATTTTACTCGACTAAATAAAACAAAAGTATTCTTATGTTGGTATCACATATACCATTCACTACTAAAACATCAAATTTTTTTAGTAATTTATGCATTCACGTAGCATATATAACTCTATGTTGTTTCCATTGTAACTTGAAAATGAGCCAAACAAAGCTCTGTTTTACCATCTTAATATTATATCACTATGGATAGTGAATACAAACACATTTCGTGTTAAAATGACTCGATAGGCAGAGATATAAGATACCCCCTTAGGAAATGTTTGATGAATCAAGCTGTTCCAACACCATCTACCGGCAAAATAGATGTCCCACCACTGAGAGTGTTATTCACAATACAGGGCTCGCGATTCATAGAATCGATCGGGAAACAGTTGGCTACTTTTCCGGTAGATGGTGGTGAAACAGCTCGGTTCTCCAAACTTTTCCTAATAAGGTATTTATAAATCTCTGTCTAACATGGTAGAGCAGTGACTTCATCCTCTGGTTTGTTCCGCTGAAGAGCTCATGTGCACTTCATACCGCGCTGTTCTCAGCATTTGGGTCTTACTCAGGCCACTACATGGCGAACATAAAAAAAATATTTGGATCTTTATGCGTATAAGATCCAACTAACACAGAAATTGAAGCCAACTGACCATAGGCAGCGTCGCAATTTTGTTAATTGGAGTCTTCAAACTAAAGTAATTGATAATGACTTTTGCAAAAAAATCATTTTTAGCGATGAAGCCCATTTTCACTTAAGTGGCTTCGTAAACAAGCAGAACTGCCGTATATGGGGCAGTAAAAATCCAAGAGAAATTCACGAAAAGCCAATGCTTTCACAACGTTTCACTGTTTGGTGTGCACTATGGGCTGAAGGCATAATTGGCCCTTACATATTTGAGGATGAAAATGGTCAAGCACTTACGGTGGATGGTGAGCGTTAACGAATGATGATAAACGACTTTTTGAGGCCAGCATTACGCGATATACATTTTAACGATATGTGATACCAATAATATGGTGTCACATGTCACACACATAGGGAAACGATGCGCTTAATGCGTACACAGTTCGAAGGGTTAATTCTTTCACGAAATAGCGATGTCAACTGGCCACCTAGATCGTGCGATCTTACTCCACTCGATACTTTTCTATGGAGCTACGTGAAAAGCAAGGCATACGTCAACAATCCACAAGCACTCGACGAACTTAAGAAAGAGATCGGACGCATAATTCATGATGTTGAACCACAAATGAGCTCAGACCCAGATCGAAAATTTCTCCAAAAGAATGTTGTCATGTCAGAGGAGCTAATGAGGACATTTGGCAGATACTGTTTTTCACGTACGATTGTAAGTCATTGCTTTCCAAATTAGGAAAAAGGTATTGAGATTTTCTCACATAATGTGTATTTTATTTAATAGTAAAATCAGGTAACTCTTAATGGAAAACCCGATATATATATAAGCATTTTACCTCTATCGGTCCATATAGAAACCTAAATCTTCGATAAGATTATTTCGCAGGTTTTTCTTCACATTATAGTCACTCTGTAGGTAGCGAACATAACAATGAGAATATTGTAATTAAACGAAAATCATTCATTTATATGAAACTCGTTTATTTTCAAATAGTGTTTACATATCAACATTTTTTTACATTCATTTTATTGTCATAATTTAAATCTAGAACATTGTAATCATCTAGAACAGTCAGTAATAAACTTTAAAAGAGTTCACACTATGAATATACTATAACACTATAAATAAGAGATAATCAGTAAAAATACTGTTAAGTACTGAGGAACTTTCAGCTGTCAAGTAGAGTAAACTCTGATGATGGCTACTTGGTAGCTGAAGGGTCCTCACTACTTGACAATATTTTAGTGGATAACGGTGATTGTTTCTTATTTATAGTAGATTCAGATCAAGTAGTAACAGGATTCCAATTAGATATTTGAGGATATGTAAAAATGGATTGTAGATGAAAAATCACTCACTATAAAATTTGATTTTATTCGCAGGGATGTGGTGATTGATCATTATTCCAATTGTCACACTCAATCATCATTGTTATTGTTAAAATAGTCAAAATAGTACCCCGGTTCAGAATGTAGACTTTGAGAAATAATTTGGTGAACAATTACTGTGATAGTAACACAATTTCAGAGAAAGTTTCATAGCCAAGAGACCGAAATAGGTGAAGGTGTTGATGATTTTAATAATTCTCTATTTATGAATGTCCATGAGTATATTTTTATTCTTTGCAAATCCGTTTCTACGTACCTCAGCTGTGGAAGTGTTGGTCTTTCAAACCAGCTACCTAAGAATGCTACATTAATCATGATATACATACTATCTTTACAGCAATGTATGAGAGCATGGACATAATCTCCGCTCTACACTTTTATCGCAGGGTGGTCCATGAATATCCGAAATAGCTAAAATATATCTGTATCGTTCTTGGTAAAATTGATGTTGACACGCCGCTGGACATTGACTCCATGGGGTCCAATCCGACATCATACAATTTTCCCTATCTAATTTAGAATCTTTGGCAACGTTCTTCTCATCCCTAAGACACGGGACGTGACATTTTTTCTTCCTCGTTAGCTTATCTCGACATTTTCTTCCACTTCTTGGGACCGATTCCTAGTTAAGATTCATAAATTTAAGGAAATAATTGAACATAAAGATATAATGAATATTAAGGATAGTAATAGTTGATACATAAATGTAGAAGCGATAGGAATTCGGAAAATAAATTGATTTATTGATAAATATCAATGTAAATGAAACAACGCAATATGCTCTTGGTCTTACCTCAATATGTCTTGTTTTGTATTTGAAACCATGCCCACAGATATTGGACGCATTGCATTTACTCCATTTTGACCATTGCGACACTTTGCAAGATACAATTGGTTCTTCCAAGGAACTTTTGATGACAATTTCACTTTGTTTCTGCCCATTGGATACTGGAAATGAAAAGCTGGTGTACCTATTGACCTGTAAATCTTCTGACAGCAGAATGGATGATAAGGAAATAAAGGATACGAGCAATTATAAGGGATGTGACTAAAACGCTATTCAATTATGGTCGAATGATTGTTATTTTGAGAATATATCGACTTTATGCTCAAATTCCATGAACAGAAACAATTGTAGATGGTCCAATATATACACGTCTGGAAGATCTGTATTCATTCTTATGACCTCCAAATTCTCAAGGTTGGTAGGGTAGAAAGCAATATAGATATTTGTCAGATGAAGTTGGAAACGGGGCATTTCTGGACCTCATCAACTTAGGTTTGGTCTATTTTCCTCAACTTTTGCAAACCACATGCTCAGAACAAAATATGACCGAGAATGTTAGAAAGCACTCCGATAGGGTGACGTCATAGCCCCAACTTTCACTGTCGTAGATTAGAATTTGTATTTTGAACCTTTATCGAATTGGTCTTTATTTCTATGTACATGAGGATCTTTATATAATAGTCATGTTCACATGAATTTGTCACTATAGCATATTCAAACCCAACTGACACTAGAGGTAAACAGAAGACAAACAAATGTAATCGCTTGAATGAATGATGTTCGCACTCACTTTTACATCTGAATTTATGAAAAATATAATGACTGTATGTAATTGTGTTTTGTTTGAATACTTATTTGTTTCACCAAAGTAGTACATACAGGTTGTAAGTTACAATTTTCAATAAATAATAAATACCATTTTGATATAATCACCGCCTAAGTGCATCAACGTGTCTTTGTTTACCTAAACTTAGTGCCAGTTGGTTTAAACAAACTTGTATATTTACAACTGTACAATAATTGTACCTCAATTCAATATTCTTCTCGGTATGTACCTAATGATGTTTGGTCTTAATCTAAAAATGAACAAATTACCAGAATTAACACTGCTCATACCATCATTTTGCACGTTATACGAAATTATCCCAGAAACTTTGGCATCGAGCTGTCTAACATTTGAACTAATATTCGCTAATACTTCTCCTGTAACAAAGATTGCATTTCTCTCGAGGATCAGTGTACATGAATAACCGTATAACTTACTTTGATATGCGGTACACAGTTTTTGGCAACGTTCCAACGTTTTGAAGTTATTAATATTTCCTTCACAACCGCTGTAACTGAATATTTCGCAATGTCCTTTAATCTTGTCGAAATACCATCTGTCGATATTACTCTTGCAAGCGCCGATATCTTTCGGAAGACTGCACGCATACACTACAAAAACAAAGTATATTGAATAGTAGACTTCCGCGGATAGATAATCTTGAAAATTCAAGGCTTCCGGATGGATTCCGCGTCACAATCAGAATTTTTTCTTCTTCATCTTTTATCTGTTTTATTATCATATAGTTTCACTAAATACACTTCGCCTAAAATTTCAAATCAACCTGAGCCACAAAAGCAGGCTCATCCACTACCTATCTTCCATATAGTGAAAATATAACAGTTCCAAAACTGTCTCAGTTTTACAAACCTATCAAAGATCTCCTCCCTCCTCTTCATTTAGAATGTGTTTATAGCATTCCTGTTCTAGTGGTAAAGTCTACATTGGTGAAACAGGTTGTACAGTAGCTACTCGTGTGAAAGAACATGAGCGCTGTATAAGGCTTTGTGACACCAGTAGATCTGCTGTTGCGGAACACAAGTTCGATACTAATCATCGAATCCTTTTCCAAAATACTGAAATTCCAGCCCGAGCTCCAAACTTCTATCTGCGAAAAATCCTTGAAGCTATAGAAATCCTGAAACATCCAAATAATCTAAGCCGTGACTCAGGATATTACCTCTCCAACATGTGCAAACCCATCCTCGAAAACTCCACTTCGCACATGATCACACAACGGCAGGTTCTGTTACCAGAACAGAGCTAACCACCGGAATAAAGGCAAACAACTGTGTAGCGTGAAGGTTTTTTCCTACAATAAATACAGCTACAGAAACCAGAAGAAGCAGTTCCAGTTCAAGCCTCAAGCCTGTCCTGAAGATGCAATCTGTGATGGTTGTCAAAACGTCGGAATCAAGTCGTGCTATTAAGACGCGGAGTCCATCCGGAAACCAAGAATTTTCAAAAACAAAGTAATGGTATTACTACTACTGAATTAATTGTGAATATTGATTTACAGTTTACAAACTCTTTACCTAAGACTTGGTGCTATATGCATACAGCATAAATAACCCAGAAGAATAATGCATAAATAAGGCTCTTGTTCAAAACATACTAACTAACATTTTTGTTTTAATCGCTTTATCTTGACGTTTTTAAAATTAGTATTAGAGATCCCGTTGGTTTCAATGAAAGATAATCAAATTTACTTTGCTTTTCAAATAATTTGGAGGGCCTGAACTTCTTCGTTGCCCCCTCACCGTTAACTTCGGACCTGACTGAATCGAACATACCTACGCCTTGTGAGTTTTCTAAACGGTTTGTTTTACGTAAAACCGGTATTTCATTATAACTCATTTTGATAATAACATTCAAAGCGAAGTTCCTGCGCAAGGCTTAATCTTCATATAGACAGGGCCGGACTTAAGAATGAGGAGGAAACTTACTTCAATTACATAATATTTATGTAGTTGATCTTAATTAATTTAATCTTATTCAATACCATCAACAAGTTCATCACGCTATAGATTGCGGTAGTGGTTCGCCATGGAGACAGAGTAAATGAGGCGACATGCTTCCAGAAAATCGTACACAAGAAGTGTTACGACGAGTGCCGAAGGCAGCGCTATATTCGTTAGCGTAGAGTTTCGTTACTGGTTCTTTGATTTCATTCACGCGGTTCAATCAACATGACGAGTCTAGGGAGTTTTGTTCATTATTTCAAATTATTCTTTTTTTTAACGCTATATGGATATTCAGCTACTTCACTTCATTGTTCATGCAGTTATTGCGCCGGAATTTAACAGTTATGCTAGCTAGGACTAATAATTTACAAAGTAGATACATATTCAGAATTCACCATACCGTTTTCATGTGGGGGCTTTTGCTCACATGCTCTTTCCAAACATTCAACTGTCTCTATACGTTTCGCACTAGTACAAGGATCGTCATCGTAAATATCCTCGTTGTCGTCGTAAGTCGTCATCTTTCTATAAAATGGCCAAGTCATAGGATTTCGATCGGTGGCGTCCAGAAATAATCGATACCGTTCTTTGATCCCTTTGCCACAAGACGATGAACATGGGGACCAGTCACTCCAAGGTTTTCTTGGACATTTTATGTCTGTCTACAAAGAAAGTTGATATCAATTATCTGTTTCCAAATCCAAATATCAGAAGTAGTATATAAGTGAGTACCAAAACAATTATTCGATTGGAACTACGAAGTATATTTTAGTTTAGATTTATTGCTGTCTCTTGGCAATTTTCTTCCACTGAGGAAACGAAATTTATATCTGTACAGGGTGTCCAGATATCCTTGGTTTTGTAAGGTATCTCGCTTATTTTTGAAGACAGAAAAGTGCAGTTTTCGCGACCCTGTTCTATTTTCGAGAAAACAACGCTGATGAAGACAGATTTTTGATACGTCTATCAATTTAACTATAGCCAAAAATTGAAGAATCTTATTAATTATATGGTTTGTACCTGTATTTTTTTTAAATTGAATGCACCCTCGATTTGGCAACGCCAACATAATCTTCTACCTTTCTGCACGTAGTAGTTGGATCTGCTTCAGCAAGCCAAAACCTTTATTTCATCATATTGGTTTTTTGTGTTATACGTTTTAGGACGACGAGGTTTTGAAAATGAACCGTATTGAAATAAATTGGATTTTATTCTCAAAAAAATTCTTTCATTAGGTAGACTTTATTCAATATTCCTAAGAAATATTTCATAAATGCATATGTTAGAATAGCGCGATTACAAAGCACATGAGCATGTCATATTTTTCGAAGGTTAAATTCACTGCCATAATTCAGAAATATAAAATAAAACAAAACTAGTAATAATTTAATACCGTTTGACAAGTATGTCAAATGGATAATTAACTTGATCAAGGCTAACTTGATATGGTGACAAAAAGGGTATTATTTGTCATGGCTTATTAAGAAAGAGAAAAAAAATTGAAAGGGTGGGATATATGGTAATTTCAATAGTCAATTTGTATCTGGAAGAATTTTAGGAATTTGATTTTACCTCTACCTCGTCGAAATCACATTCTCCTTCACCGAAACACTCTAGATTCTGTTGTAGTTTTGGTGGTAGCCCTTTTCCTATTGCACATATTTTAGCGGCCATTCTGTTTTTGAATCTACGATCTCTTGTTTTTGTTCCCTTTCCACAACTAACACTACATCCCGACCACTCCCCCCACGGACCTAGTTCACATAACGGATTCTCAACTTCTCTAGTAGGTTGATATGGACAATATTTTTGTAAAGCCTCACAACCAGCTCTTTCAGTTAACTTTTTATGGCAGGTGTACTTATTATCCTCATTTTTATATCTCCTTTGTTTGTATTTAACACCTCTACCACAAGTGGCAGAACACGGAGACCATTCGGACCAGTCCTGCAAAGAAACATCGAGATTATGAAACAATCAAAAAACGTAAATAATTTGAATGGTTCAAGAAAATGTTACCTCCGTTTCGCAAATATTCTCATCTATCGCAGTGGATGTATCACATATTTTCTCATACAGTCTCTGTCTTGATAAATAAATCCTTGCGAAAGGCTTCAGAGGCGTAAGTCCAAGTGTATCGTGAAATGGAGATCGCGGATCGGTTGATGTACTACTTCGGATTCTTTTTATTGGCTGCCTTGGAGACGAAGGCAGGTTCTGTGACTGCAAGTATTAAGAAAGTTTTGAAAACGAGCCAGGGTCAATCGGAATTAAGATATTATTCCATGCAGAGCCATGTTCAACTGAATCTGTATTAATTAAACTTAAATGGACACATTTGTTTATATGTAAGCGTGAGTCGTCTACTCGCCATATTGTATGAATGCACATTTGATTAAAACTAGAGACGAACAGTGTCCCACCTCATTCTTCTCTCAAGATGTTAGCCGCAAACACCGCTATAGTAACGTATAGTCGATGTTGTGCCTATCGAATTAAGAAATTTCATATGATTGTGGTTTCAAGTGCAATAGATTTTTTTCAAACAACTCTACTCTAAAAGTAACAAAACCATCTTCAACTTGAGAAACGTGAACATTAGAGCAGAAGAAGCTTCCATGATGTCAAAATACGATTTGTTTAGTTTCTCGTTTTCAACCACGGCAAAAATATCCAGTTATCTTGAATCTGTATTTATGCCTAGGAATATAGACGGTATTCCTAAGGACGCTTCTTGAGAAATATCGTCTAATTTTTTTTCGTCAGTCGCAATCAACTCCTAGGTTATGCCAATACTTACTATGTACGTAATTCCATCATCCGTTCCAGCATCCCAAGGATACAAATTCAGTGTTTGCGACTCGACCCAGGTACAATTCCGACGGCATAATTCCAAACCGGATACTCCCACAATCCAATCAGGAGATGGGTCTATCATAGAAACTATAGACATCAGATGATGGCGACTATCTACTCTGAAGACGGCGAATGTTTTTCCAGTTATATTCGGGTAGCTGATTCCTCTGGCTTTTATGATGGTTCTTATATGATCACTCTGAAATAGAGATTCATCGAATCAGCAAACCAAGTCACCTTAATAAATTGAACAATCAAAGTTTCGTTAAAGAATGTTTGATATTTAACATGTACTAATGTAAAAGTGAAAGCTTGGTCTTCCATTTGAAATATGGCTGAGGGTTGATTGAATATTCAGCCCTATTGCTGTGGTCATTGGCAATATTGGAATGGATTGGTATCGCGGTGATCACGATTGTACAGATTGACTAACTCTTTTCAATATTCAATTCGTAACCAATATTGACAACGCAACTTCACGAGTAAGAGCTACCAACAGTGAATTTAACTTAGGGATTTTAGGAAAGTTGATAATTAAGGTATCAAAAGATTTAGAGATAGCTCTGTCAGTGTTCTGTATCTAGTAATTATAACCTCTTTAAAGTTATTCTGTGAAATCCTGTTAGGTTATTATTATCCTATGAATACGTTTAAAAATTAATTTATAATTTAATTGGATTAAAATATTTCTTCCATCTTATAAATCCATATTTTATTGAATTAAAAATAACATAGTTTCCATCACGATGTGTTTCATCTTGTCTCAAATTAGATATGCAGAAAATATCGTTCTTGAGAATTATTACTTTTTACAATTAATTGAAATAAAACTAAATGTAATAAAAAATTTATTGAAGAATATTCAAGATTCAAGTAAACCAGTATACTTCAGAAATGTGTCACTTTTCGGCGTAATATCTTTGAAGCTTAAAGTATATGTTATCAATAGTTGCAAATTAATACACAATTCTCGGGAAATAGGTCACATTACACATATATTTTTATTTTTACCCTCGTCTTTACGTTTAGAATGCACTTATTTTCAGTACGGTGAACAATATTTTGGACAAATATTCGGCACAGCAATGGGATCTCCTATTTCTGCTACCATTGCTAACCTCGTTATGGAATGCCTGGAGGAATCTGTTATAAGTTCATTAGATTTTCGGCCCGTATTTTTTAAACGGTATGTAGATGATTGCCTTATGTGTGTTCCCAATGACAAAATTCAGTACGTGATTAATAAATTTAACAATTTCCACTGTAAACTTCAATTTACCTGTGAAATAGAAGTTAACAAAAACATAAATTTCTTAGATTTGAACATTAGGCATGATGCAGATGGAGAAATAAAAACTTCGTGGTTTACTAAAGAAGTTTGGTCTCAACGCTATCTTCACTTCAATTCCGTTGCACCAACTTGTTATAAAAAAAGCGTCATAAACAGTCTTACAGACCGCGCGGTTAAATTGTCCCACCCAGAGGACCGTCCCAAAAATCTAAAAATTGTTCGTAATACACTGGAATTGAATGGCTACCCAAAAACTTTTTTCAATCCTATTATTAAAGAGAGAATAAACAAAATTTATAATGGAGCGTCATATAAAAATAACGTAAAAGGTAATGCAGACAATTATATAACTTTACCATACATTCCGGATACCTCAGAGAAAATTAAGAAATGTTTGAAAAAGTATGATATAAACGTAGCGCATAAACCTACTAACTGTGTTGGGAAATATTTCTCAAATCTAAAACCTGTAATTCCTAAAGATAAACAAACCCACACAGTATACAAATTAAATTGTTTAGATTGTGATGGGACCTATACTGGTATCTCTAAACAATATTTACAAAAAAGAATGTATGGCCATAAGTATAACACAAGAAACAAAAACTTAGAAAATTCCACCGCGCTTGCTAAACATTGCTTTGATTATAACCATCAATTTGATTACAAGAATGTTAATATTTTAACTAAGGAAACCAATTATTATAAAAGATCTATTCTGGAGATGATTCATATAAAACGTGACTCCAAGTCTGTTAATCATAGGAGTGACGTTCAAACACTAAGTCATATTTATACTAATTTAATTAATTAATTTTCTTGCAAATTCCTACTTACGTCCTTATAATGTAAAAGTTTACTTTAGGTAGAATTGTCTAAAGTATTTCTCACAGGCCAGAGACCTTCTTTTATCACCTAATAAATTATGACATCTGGCGCTTAAATGAACACTTGAGATGGTCTCGTCTGTTAGCAAAGAGGATAGAACTCTTTGTCTGTTAGTCTCTCGCAGACATTTATGAAATGTGTTCGTATTTATTGATGATTCTACTTAATAGTGGATTTTTAATTTTTACGCTGCAACATTGCTGTGTTATAGTTCCGATTTCATGTTTCCGTTCGTTTCGCGACGTTGGCATCTAAACGAAATTTGTGCGATAAGGACGCTTTGTGTTATTACAGTATTTCTAAGTAATCAGGTTATTGTATTAATAAGTCTTCTGATGATGGTCGTGAGACCGAAACGTACGTAAAGACGAGGGTAAAAATAAAAATATATGTGTAATGTGACCTATTTCCCGAGAATTGTGTATTAATTCATACGTGGGTCAAGAATCTTTATTATAATAGTTGCAAATCAAGGTATTTCCAATTAGTTTTACTTAATTAACGCAATGAACCCTATCAAAAGGTCCTGCGACAGGACCTTCATCATCGATGAGTGTAATGTTATCTACATCAATATCGTCTCTTCTCAAGAGGAAAAAATTGTGCAGGATTGCACAAGCATTCATTATTTTGTTACTGTAGTTCGTTTATAATGGAGTGCATCTGAACCGTGATATCAAAAATCCAAAACACTTACTCACTTCGTTCTTGAGCTTCAATTAATTTCCAACAGTCGACAGAGGGATTTTGAAAAAAAATCAGTTACTTAATCAATCGTTTCATATTCCAAAGGTTATACTGTGGTCATTTGGCACTATCGAAGCATTCTTTTTTCAAGAAAGGTAATGTTACAATCGTTACTGCAAAGCCATTTTATAAACACATTTTTGATGAATATACAGTTCGGTTGTCGATTTACCATCATTTTACTACATCCTTTGTGATTTTCTCAAAAGCAAGATTTGTATCAAGCGACCGCAATCTTAGCGAAACTAAAGTTAAATACAAGAGTGGTTGGACGTAATTAGTTAAATGAAATGGCATATCTTTACCATGAGAACTGTGGAAACATCAATGCTGAATGAAAACTTATTTAAATACAACAGTTTTGAAAGTTTCCAGTTTCACTGCCAGATTCTGAAGTTTGCATCACTTTCCTGCAATACAAATGACTGCCATAGAATTTCTGCAAAAACTTAAAACTTTTAGTTTTGAACAAGTACCTTGAATCAACTCAGTGATAAATGCAATTTCAATTAGCACCCAAGCTGATCTCCTATCGTGGAATAAATCAAATTAAAATCCAATTTTAGAGATGTTTTGAAGCATGAAATTCGGTCTCCATTAATCGTCGAAATTCAACAAAAGCGTCAACGCTGATTCGCAGCTATTTGAAACGAGAAGGGAATTTCTTTTATTGCCTTTACTGATGCATTTGTGTAATACTAGGCTAAGGTTGATGTACGATTTATCAGAAACAGTATGGGATACTTCTAAATTACTACTTGCCTTTGCTTTCAATTCGCTCTCGAGCATTCTTGTATTTCCGTTTTCGGCAAGTTGACGGAGTCCTTCGCTTGCTGTATCGCCGTATTTCCAGAAGGTATAATTAACGGTGTGCGACGCGCCTATTATGTCGCTGAATCTTGTTAGTCATCCGTTTGAAGGAAAATCTTTAGGATGAGTGTTTCTCGACCAAAGACCTTCGAATGTCACCTGGAACATATTAATTTATGTACAGACTTCATCCATGAACGGTCGGTTTCATCTTTCAGAAATAATGCCCGATCTTTCACTACAAATATTATATTTTAAGGAGTACATCCGTTTTAATAAAATCAAAGTCTTCGTATGAATTAATAGTAATTTATTAGACTTGAACCCAAACACAAAGCTGCCCTAATTTTTTGTGCTGAATACGGTTACTATAAAACAAAATGAGGGTTTCCATCTGAAAATTTAGAGTTTTTGGCATTTTTTGAATTCATATTTCGATATTTTTTTGTAAGCACCCTGTACAAGACCAGAAACTTTCTTGATGGCATTTCTCTGCGCTAAGTCTTTGACTACAAAATGCCAAAAACACGTTACGAAATATGCAACCGTTATGAAGAAAATGTCAATTAAGTACGGATCTGCACTTGTAATTTTTTCTTTAAAATTGCAAATATCTCACAAACGATTGAATTTAGGTAAAAGACATGATAAATGATTTATGAATTCAAAAATGCAATAAATTATAGGGTGTACCATTCAAAATAACGAAGTTGTCATCGACTCCCGGTATAACTAAAATATTTTAGATGAATAGTACTCATTGACTTTGGTCAGCTGTAAAATTTTCAAAAAAATTCTATTCTCACTTTTAGATATATCAATCGATGCAGTTCGTGGTGAGACACCCTGTATTGTTTAGGTAACTGATTGTGTGTTATAAAATCTTGTCGGCAACTTCTGGAGATTCCAATTGCTTCAAAACTTTAGAAATGGGAATGAATTATTTCGAAGTCGTCACTACTGAGGTATTTTAATCGATAACTAAAGTAATGCTTCGAGAATTCCGATTATTCCGAGATTCATTATTATTTGAATATGAAAATGAGAGGAATCGGTTCGGCTTAGCTTTAATCTCTAGATAAATTGTCTCAAATATCTAATACCCATATATAACAGGTCTCCTGGGTGCATCCATATAACTTTACCGTTAGTAGAACGCTTTTAGCTTCACTCACGGTCGTTTCGAAATTGATTCTATCTTTTTATCACCCGAGAAAAGGCAGAAGACTGCATGTTACTATCCAACAGTTAAACCAAAATGTAGAGAATTTCTAGTATCAATACGAATTTTTTACAACAAATCGTTACTGCATCTTGAGGAATTATCCAATTATTCTCAACCAATATTAGTATGAATAAAATAGAAATTATTAAAAATATGGTAATCCCAGATGATAAAGTAGAAATCACACATCATATCATGTTGTTTTGTCACAGTTTTGGTTATAAAATGTATTAAAAAAAGATAGTTTTCCAAATTTACAGTTTTTGAATTCTTTTCCTACTCTGGTTATAATAATAACCACATGAAATTAAAAGAAAAGAAAATAAAATAGTTTTCATGAATTTTTTTTGTAAAGCTCAAAAAGGGGAATAATGGTAAAATCTATGACCACAGTATTGTATAATTTTGATTAATAATTTTACAGAAAATTTGCATTGTTGTGCACTGACTGATAAAATGTGTGTTAAGCAAAACAGAAATTAAAAAAATAATAATTGATAGGTAGTTAATTAATAGGGGACTATGAGGAACTTTCGTATGAATGGACTAACAAAAAAAATTAGAAAATTATTCCACGCATTCTGAGGAACAAACAATCAATTATTCAATGTGGAATAATCGATTGGAGGGAGCATATGCCAATATCTTAAAGACTATTTTCAGAGTACAAAATGTTATCCTCAATATAATTTTCCGAAAGCCCTGGCGTTTTTCAACTAAATAGCTTTCCAATAGTATAACATTAATGTCTGACATACACATGAAACATGCGAAAACTATACTTCAGATCATTCAACAACGGTTGAAAAACTATGGGACAATAACGATGCAGTTCCTAATTGGACCTAAAAGTTTACAATACATTACCTACATCGTTGTGCAGTATCCAAAATAAAAAAAATGTCAAATAACTATTTAACAATAATGGACATGTCACCATTTTTGCATTACCATAGATACACTATGAACTATTCCTTTATAAATTGAAACTCACTCAATAAATTATGTTTCCTCATCGACCATGCTCATTCATCCTCAAAATTGGAATATATAATTTAATGCAATCTATGTTCAGAATTAAATAACGGCATGTTCAAGTTATTTCAAAATTAATGAGAAAATATTGGATGTTGTGATTTAATTCAATTCAATTCATTTTAATTTATTTCAATCCGATTTAATTCAATTTGATTCTACTTCATGCAAATTAAGTCAATTTAATTCCGTTTAATTCTATTTGATTCGATTCTATCCGATTTAATTAATTTTAATTTAATTTAATTCAAAATGACAATTTAATTTGAATTGATTCAATTTGATCTAATCCAATTTAATTAAATTGAAGTTCAGTAAATTCAATTCAATTCAATTCTGTTTAATTTAATTTAGAATAATGATTTAATTTAATTCAATTGAATTTAATTCGATTTAACTCAATTCAGCTCGATTTAATTCAATTTTTGTTCAATTTAATTGAACTTAATCAAATTAAATTTAATATAATTTAATTTGAATTTACTTCAATTCAATTCAATTCAATTCAATTATAGTCAATTTAATTGAATTTAATTCAATTCAATCCAACTTAATCCAATTTAATTAAATTTATTACAATTTAATTCAATTTAATTCAATTTAATCCAATTTAATTCAATTTAATTCAATTTAATTCAATTTAATTCAATTTAATCCAATTTAATCCATTTTGATTCAATTTAATTCAGTTTAGTTCAATTTAATTCAATTTAATACAATTTAATTCAATTTAAATCAAGTTAACACAATTTAATTTAAGCTAAGCTAATTTATTCAATTTAATTTTGTGTTACTTAATTTAATTTAGTAATCTAGGTACCAAAAAATTAAATCACGAAGTAATATATTTCTGATATCTTAAAACAAAAGTGTTTGACATGTTTCGTCAACGATGTGGCTTTACAACCAATACTAGTAATTAATTAATATATGAGTTACGGTTCCGCTTTTGCACAAATATGAAAACTTGGAATTTAACAAATATGATAATAATTAATAATACAACTTCAGTTAATCCACTTCTAAATAATGAAAACAAAATTCTTTTAGCTCTTTCAACAAGCTGGGTCTCGTCAGACAACCCTTTATATTTGTAAATATATTCTTAGAAAGGTAATAGGTCACTCACAAAGAGGAAACCGCTGTCTTTTCAATGTTAAATCACACCAACTCAAAACTCAATAAAAGAAATCTGTATCCTTTTGTAACACTTCAAATAGTTCATTCTGTATCGAAATAATTTCGGCGAATTTGTTGGACAGCAAAACACTATGGGACGATGAATTGAGAAACCGAGCATGAATGTATTCTCGTTACTCAAGAAACCAATACGAACGTTCTCTTTGAAGCTCGTAAATTCCCTGTAGCAATCAAATTCAGGAGCACTTACCACATTAATTCACTTCGTCGCTACCTTTGGATTCCATGTTCAGTTCTTTTTCCAGGTCTTATCAAATTAAATTTGAAATACGACGCTTTGTAAACCTTACATAATCATCTAATTGTGCCGTTACTAGAGTTATGACGAAAAAGTTTTTTACAATAAAGTCACATCTGATGAATATTATACCATCATATATTCCGAATAATTTCATTAAGTTGCAAACCAACGAAAACTCATGAAACGTCGTGAGCCGAATATCTTGGATAACTTCTTTGAAATCCTTTAATTTATTAAACATAAAGTTTGCGAGTTATATCGAGATCTTCGAATACAATCATTTTTAAAGGAGATGAAATATTGAACACCTGTCTAGAAATGTCCAATTGTAGCAAGAGGTCTCTAATTCAGGGCAATTATATTCCTTAAACTTGCAACATTTAATTTTTAATAGCTGACAGAACATGTTCTTTGTGTTTGAATCTCCAATAGTCGAGTCAGAGGTATTTCATTACGAAAATCGAAAGATATGAACCGATTTTGATGAAACAAAGTGCATTCAATTCGGGATGACGTCTAGAAAAAAGCTTACCGGTTAGTTTTTTGTGCAAATTTGTTATTATTTTTTTAAACGAAAAATTGACCAATTTTCTGGCTAATTATTGAGAAAATTCAGTCGGGGTTTTCGGGGTCGCTGATTACAACTCTGAACTCAGATTGGCCAAAATCGAACTCCCCAGCTGGTAATTGGCCACTTTAATTGGACAAAGTGACCATTTTCTTAAATTTCATCAAAAATAGCCAGGAAAAATCACTCGGGGTTTTTGGGGTCGCTGATTACGATTCTGAACTCAGATTGGCCAAAATCGATCTTTCCAGCTGGTAATTGGCCAGTTTAATTGGACAAAATTGATCATTTTTTCTTAATTTCATCGCAAATAGACAGGAAAAATTATTCGGGGGTTTTCGGAGTGGCTGATTACGAACATAGGGTTTGATTGGCCAAAATCGATCTTCCCAGCTGGTACTTGGCCAGTTTAATTGGGCAAAATTGATTATTTTTTCAAAGTTTAGTTAAATAATGTAAGTAATGGAAATAATATTTATTCAAAAATGTGTTGTTTTATTTATAGGTGTACTCTCTTTCAATTTCTTAGGATGATAACAGCAATTTTAAGATCAAAATATTAAATGGACGTATATGTCCATAGTATATGTAAAAGATGCTGTGTGGAATATAAGAAGACTGAGTAGAGAAGATAGAAACAAATTTTAGATGAGCGGAAATTTATTTCCAATTAAAAAATTAAAAAATTAGAATTCGATCTTGTTTATGATTTAAATTAGTAACGACCCCCTTTTAACAAATTTTTAAACATTTTACATAAAACAACAACCTCCGCAACCCCTAACTGAGGATTTCTGGTTAGTTTTGATGAAATTTTGGAAATTGGTCAATTTTGTCCAATTAAACCTGCCAATTAGCAGCTGAGGAGTTCGATTTTGGACAATTTGACTTCAGAATCGTACTCAGCGACCCAGAAAACCCCCGAGTAATTTTTCCAGTCTATTTGCGAAGAAATTAAGAAAAAATGATCAATTTTGTCCAATTAAACTGGCCAATTACCAGCTGAGAAGATCGATTTTGGCCAATCAAACCCCATATTCGCAATCAGTGACTCCGAAAACCCTCGAGTAATTTTTCCTGTCTATTTGCGATGAAATTAAGAAAAAATGATCAATTTTGTCCCATTAAACTGACCAATTTCCAGCTGGGAAGATCGATTTTGGCCAATCTGAGTTCAGAATCGTAATCAGCGACCCCAAAAACCCCCGAGTGATTTTTCCTGGCTATTTTTGATGAAATTCAAAAAAATGGTCACTTTGTCCAATTAAAGTGGCCAATTACCAGCTGGGGAGTTCGATTTTGGCCAATCTGAGTTCAGAATCGTAATCAGCGACCCCGAAAACCCCGACTGAATTTTCTCAATAATTAGCCAGAAAATTGGTCAATTTTTCGTTTAAAAAAATAATAACAAATTTGCACAAAAAACTAACCGGTAAGCTTTTTTCTAGACGTCATCCCGAATCGAATGTACTTTGTTTCATCAAAATCGGTCCATATCTTTCGATTTTCGTAAGTCGGCCTGTTTTAATACCTATTTGACTCGACTACAAGGCGGATATCCATTTTAGCGTCAGTCGCAAATATAATCTCAGCTTCAGATAATCACAATGTATCTCACATTTAGTTTGATTGTTTCAGACTTATTGTTTAGTGAAAAATCTTGGCTTCCGGATGGATTCCGCGTCACAATTGAACGACTTGATGCTGACGTTTCGTCAACCATTACAGGTGCCATCTTCAGGGCAGACTTGAGGCTTGAACCTCAATTCAACTTTAGTTAACATTTTAGATTTAGTTGATCAAGATCCAACAATTAGCGTAAGGAATATGGCACGACAAACAAATACGTCTGCTGCAACTACTTGGAGGATTCTTAAGGAGCATCAACTACATCCTTATCACCACAGACAACTTCAAGAGCTCCTGCTAGACGATCTACTGGTTAGAGTAGATTTTTGTACAACTTTACAAGGAAGAACAGTCCTCAATCCCAATCCACATTACCAACACTCGTCTAAAATTAATGTTCGGGCAACGTTAGATAACAACATTAATTGGTTATTACATTCTTTCTGGAAATTTAAATGATAACGTGTAACTCCACTTTTAAGAAAATCATTTATTCGACGTATTAGAAGATTTAATGCTAAACTAGCGAAAGTCTCTCTTTTTTATGCACGATGGAGCTACCCCGAATTTTGATAGAAGGTATCGTAATTGGTTAAGTAACCATTATCAGAATCGATGGATTGGTAGAGGTGCAGAAGCTCCGATTCATTAACCTTCACGTTCCTGCGATTTCAATGCTTTGGACTACACAGTTTGGTCGTATGTTAAGGAGAAAGTCTATTCTATATCAGGAGTTGCAAGACAGAATTCAACGACACTTTAACGACCTCATAGCTGATCCTCAACCGTTTAGAACCGTTTATTATTCTTTAGAAAAAAGGATAGAATTGTGAATTCGTGAAAACTAAGGACATATTGAACACTTATTCTAACTGATTGAATATTTCATGTTGTATTATAATTTATTTTAATTTTTAATGTGATTCTTCGTTTAATTAATAACTTTAGCCTTAGAATAGTGTTATTGTTTTTGGTTTTTAATAAATTCGTAGTTGTTTTTCACTTTATACCAGCATCAGTTATTACTTCATTATTGTCAAATCAAAATATTTCGAAAACGGTACACAGTACCTTTTTTTGTGTATTTTGAATACGGATGCAGTTACGAAAATTTTTTACTAAGCGAAGCACTTATCTTTCAGTGTTCTACCTATCCTAGCACCGGAGCCACCTTCTTTGAAACATCCTGTACATTATCCTAGTGAGCTAGTTGGGATCATTAAGCACGAAAGATCATTTTGTGATTCACTATGCATTGTTGAACGTACCAAATTCTAATGGGATATGCTTCTTTGCTTTTGAGATTTTCATGGATAACTAATTAAGAAAGCAGGATTACTTATGATATTCTACCCGATAAGTTGAAATTTCTTCAGAACGAGAGTTACATGAATGATGAAGAGGAAAAGTTCAAAGAACGTTCAACAATTCTTTCAAACTATCTTCAACGGCTAATGCTTGCATTAAACCTTCTAGAAATCTATGAAACGTATTAACATGTATTTTAGAGAATCGAATTTAAAATTAATGGTAGAGAAAAATAATGGATTTTACATTCTGTTCAGAATTCAATAATCATCCGTTCCACTAAAGCCATTATCTTCATCGAAGTATAAAAAGTTTCATCGGGGTGGAGCAAATTCTACGTCCATAACAATTCTTATATGCGAGCAATGATGTTAATAGCTCCAATCCAATTCACCTAATGCAAACGATTCAAAAAATTCCCAACCGATTCAAATAACATAAAAGTTAGAGTAATCTGACGTGAAATTACCTCATATTTCGCTTCATCGCATGCACAGCAATGACGAAGAACGACAGGTTGTACGTCTCCAGCATCCTGCAGCTCTTCGCACAGAGTTCTTGTTAGCGGCTTGCCTTCATTATACCAGACGTCTGCCGATATCACAACGACCGCTTTGAATATCATACATCCACTTCCGGGTGATGGGGCCAACCACAATACCTGTATCAGATAAGATCGCTTGAGTATGTCTCGTTATATTATTGTCGTGAAGGCATATTATTTGTCATTCTTTCTTGCCACTGTATGGGGGTGCGCATAAACAGAAAACAGCTCCGCAGACGTGAATTTTCCATTTTTCAAGGTCAAACACCCTAAAATTATAAATGGGGAATTCGCAAAGCAAAAGTATTTGCTCCAAGAAATAGGTTTCTATGGCCAAATGTCCCCTTTTTTGATTGGCAAACATTTTTAAATAGGTATTTAATACACACAACGTCAAAAGTTTTGGACCCCCTATATATCAGATGATTCGATTAAGGCCGATTATTTTTCATACTATGGTAGAAAGTAACATGTATTTAAGGTATGAAAAAGACAAAACAGAGATGTCAATAATGAATCCTGACTTTATTATCAATATTTTGACAGCAGTGGCAGTGAAAGCATATTCAGCGAAGTGACTAGTGTATTAATTTCTTTTGATTTTTTGGATTATCATGCCTGGTCGTGAAATTTCTGCGTTTAATCGAGCAAGAATTACTGCTTTACACGATGGAGGGCACTCTAATCAGATCTCGGAAATGTTGTGTTATTTTCTAGATCATCTGTTGTGCGAATAGTTAACAGGTACCAAGAGTTCGATACAGTGGAAAACAGACCACGTAGTGGAAGTCCTCGAGTGTCTAACGAAAGGGAAGATCGTTATTTGGTGCAATATGTTGGCAGACACCGCACAGCTTCAGCTCTCAGAAGCCACTTTCAGCGTACGTTTCATTTTGTTATATCGACACCCACAGTTCGAAGAAGACTCCATCATGCTAATTTACAGCAGCCCGTCTCCGATGGGCGCGAGAGTACAGGGGTTGGCTTTTGCAGCAGTGGAGGTGGGTGTTATTCACAGACGAAACCAGATTTGGACTGGTGAGTGATGACAATCGGCAAAGAGTCTGGAGAGAACCAAGTCGTCAACAGCGACTTAATTTTCCCCGGGAAGTTGCTCCCTATCAAGAGGGTACTGTAATGTTTTGGGGAGGAATTATGTATTTAGATATTACAAAATTATTGGTACACGCTCTCAGATCTTCAATTTCTAAGATAAAGAGTAAACTTACCATAAAATCCCTAGATATACCTAAGCTTGTATAGAAAATTCATTAGTGTATTTTTGGAATTTGTGAAAGCGTAATTAAAATCTGGAATCGCTACATCATACTAATCATGCAAAGTGAATTTGGTCTGTCCTGCGCCATTGTATTACTCAAAAAGGTTAAGCTCTTTTGAGCGTTGGAGAACAGCTTTCTCTTTCAACACTTGTCATCGGTATGGCACATACAGGGGTAAGGTGGAAAGTCCCTGAAAAATAAAACAGATGGTGCCACAATCGAAAATCCCATGCGACATTCGTGACCATCTTCAACTAGAACGCTTCAAAATTTTCAGACCGATATTGCATTCGGTTCTGTTTTGACACCCATCGAAAGCAAGCAGCCTTGAAGATTTTTGTAAACATGGAAAAAAATGAATTTCGCGTCCAGATTAAATATTATTTTTTACGTGGAAAAACATTACGCAAGCCAAAGCATCGCTGTTGAGCATTATGGGGACTCTTCACCATCGATTGGAATGATCAACAAGTGGTTTACTGATTTGAGTTGTGGTATGACCACGGAGGACACCAAACGTTCTGGTGGTCCAATTGAGGTTACAACGCCAGAAATTGTCGATGAAATCCATGGCATGATATTAGACAATCGGCTATAGTTAAACTGCACGAAATTGTTGAGGCTATGGACATCTCAACAGAACGGGTACGGAACATTTTGCATACAATTTTTAATATGATTAAGTTATCTGCCAGATGGGTTCCGTATTTGTTCTCTGTTGACAACAAGCGCGACCGTATGACAACTCTAAAGGAGTGTTCAAGCGCTATCAGAAGGACTTTTTGTGCCGTTTCGTAAGTGTGGACGAAAGATGGATCCATCACAACACACCAGAGATCAAAGAACGGTCGAAATAGTGGACTCGTTCTGGCAGATCGAAGCCAAAGTCATGGCGACGGTTTATTGGGATGTACACGGTATAGTCCATATCGATTACAGAGCTGTTGAATCGATTCGACGCCGATTTCAAGCGAAAGCGGCCGCATTTGGCAATGAAAAAAGAGTCCTTTTCCACCAGGACAACGCACCGGCGCACAGGTCCGCAGTCGCAATGGCAAAATTGCATGAATTGAGCTACGAATTGGTTCGTCATCCACCATATTCCTTAGATTTGGCCCCCACCAACTTGATAATAAGTAATAGCTCGGCGGAAAGAAGATTTGGCTCTAGCGCCTATTTTGAAGATTTGCCGAAATTGTATTATTTGAACGGGATCGAAAAATTAGAAAAACGTTCGAAGAAGTGTATTTGACTACAAAGAGATTATGTTGAGAAATAAAATGGGTTTTGACCAAATTTCTTGTTTCATTTTTCATGGACTTTTCTCCTTGCCCTCGTATTAATTTTAACAATACAATAGTTCCACTAAAACAGCCATTGAGGTTCCTATCTATAAATAATTGCAAAATTGCTGAGCAGCTTGCTGCTTTACGAAAATATTGATTGTTATATATAACCGTTAATTCACTTTTCAGTTTAACGTTGTCCAAAAAGAAATTATTTCTACACGAGTTTGGAAATATTTTATGTTTCCTTCAATATATTCAATATGTATGTCTCTATTGCAATCGCTTGATCCTCGCCGAGGTTAAATATAAACAACGTGTGAGCGCTGAACTGTCAAACGAACTGAGTCAGTGTGCGTTGAGCAATGCGCACGAATCTCCATAATTTACGTACACCTATCTCCTGTTTCACGTGTCTGATTGGTCTCTTTCTAGCGCATAATTGACTTAATCACTCCTGGGTGCTATTTGAAAATTGAGCTAACTACCTATGTATTTTAGGATGCAATAATACAGGTTGCAGTTTGCAGATTCAATACCAATAATTTTATACGTTAAGTTTTAAGTTTTATCATAATAAATTGAGTACTGATATTAGTTTCGATTATTAGGTTATTATCGATATAGTTGCCCTAATTTTAAAGGGAGAGCATAAATGTACCTACAGTGAAGCCCCTAGGCAGAATCTAAAATCTGTCGATCCAGAAGGACCAAGAAACAAAACAAAATTTGACAATATCTGAACTACTAGTGTAATTGAAAATCTGTCAAAAAGCTATGTCAACAAATGGGGAATTTGGATGATATTATCTCCGTGGTGTTATTTCATATTTTTACCTGTACATCTGACTTTGGTTGACGGTCCGTTTCGAATACCATATTAGGACATTCGGAGCGAAGTTCAGTTAGTGAATCCCCATACAACTGTAACGTTCCCATAGTTGGAATATCTGCATCTTTATTTTCTACCGATAGAGTGAATCTTGTAAATTTGTTCTCATCTTCGATCTTCGCAGACTTACTCCGAAGGAAAACTGGAAAAAAATAAGGCAGGATTGGAGAATTCAATAGTAATGGTCTTTGTTAATTGGTTGGTTAATTAAGAAATATTGGCAACACGATTTAATATCCAATGATAAAATACTTCATATATTTCTTGCAGAATGGAATATGGAAGAATTTGATATTATATAACGATTTTTTTTTTCGATAAACCAAAATAGAATTAGATTTCTCATCAGAAATTGCAGTTTGCAAACATAATTGTAAAGTAAATGAGATGAACATGCAAAACTAAGTTTTAGAGCTCTATGTAAACTTTCTAGTTTAATTACGAAAGGATCACTCTAATGTAATACAGTAAATTTAATTATTTTGAACGATTATTTGGAGAGATGTTCATTCCATATTATGTAGTTGAAATACAAGTCTAGTCCAAAATAATGTACACTATTACAATGGGATTCGCGTTTAATTATCATGAAACTAAAGTTAAATGAAGTAGGTACTGACAACACTGCCCTTAATTGCATTAAAGTTCATATTCTTGAAGCTTTTCAAGTGTACAGTACAGGATACGCAACCACTTCTACTGCTGCTGTTGCTAAGGCCATTAATTGGTTATTGGCATTATCTCCTGCTCTGAGAATTTTTATCTAAAAAACTTGGTGAAGGCAGAAGCTCAATAAATTCTTCAATAATTGACCATTCAGCAGTGTTCTATTGAATTTGGGAATATGTATAGATCTGAAATTATTTAATCAATCTTTAGAATCATAATATTCCACCGTTCCATCCTTTACTACGTGGTGGAAAATTTTATTCATATTGTCGAGTAAGGTTGTCGAGATTGGACCGTCTTCTCGATTCTACCATACAAGTTTTGCACAACATAAATGTTGAGCAAATTGCACATTTTAATGATGCATAATCCCTTATCAACCCTTTAAAATGCTACAATTGAACACTACTGTCGATTAATGCTCTTGGTACACTCACAACTTGTACCAGATTTGGTTTTTCTAAATTCAAGTATAACTGAGATATTGATGTTTTTCGAAATTTGGAACCCCACTTTCAAGGCCTATAACTCCTCAGGGGTGCAACTTAGTAAGAGGTAAGTTGCGTTAAATTACCATATTTTGGGTTACCCTACATGAGCCTGCTCTGTGTCGGTTCTTATACGAAATAACCTGTATACCATTAATGAAAATCCTAGAATAGATGGTTATTGGAATTGTATCTAATTGAGCTTACATTCATGGAGTAAACGATAGCAAACGGAAAATCTAATCAAATAAATTTAACAAAGGAGAATTATTTCGAAAAACGGATGAAAGACGTAGTTTCATTAATAATAAATCGGATTAACTTTTGTGGAACATTCAATTATAGAGAACCATAGGTTTGATGATAATTCCAAGATTTTACAGATTCAGAATAAAAGTAATAAACTAAATTTGCTAGAATCCCTAGAAAATAATAAATATAAGAAGTTCGATATCCTATTGAACGATCAATAAATACTTAATAATTCCTCCTTATATAATCCTTATATAATTAAATTTTCCGTTTGCTACCAGCTTATCGTTTAATCCCTCAATAGGTTGAAGCCAATTAGGTAAAATTCCAATAACCATCTATCCTAGGATTATCATTAAAGTTATATAACAGGTACAGCTCTTTTGTAGTAAGTTAGTATTTTGTAATATTTGTTTGATGAAGCTACTGTGATAGCGGAACTATAGTCACATTTATTTATCGAACTAGTGAAGATTGACCTTCAAATAGTTATTTTATTCAAGTTTACAATGGATTTTCATCACTTAATGGCTGATGCTATTCAATTTTTCAAAACAAAATCACACGTAACAGCTCAGTTAATCTTATATAACGCAAGAACCGAACAGCATTGTGTATAAAATCTTCGATTTTTCTCTACCGTTTTGTTCTCCTAGGTGACAGGTGTTCCATGCAAACAAATGCCCCGATAAAGAGCATGAAACTATGTAGCCGAATGGATATGCCGGCTTTGCCCACAAGAATGATGAGGGCCGTGTTCTTGACGTCCGACACTGGAAACAGGACCATGTTGACATATTTGTCGGGATAAATTTCGGGATAATGCACAACAAAGACAAATTGCTCTACTCTCCTCTCCTCATAGACCTATGACAAAAGCAAAGGGAACCTCCGTAATTAATGATGTGTTTCTCTAATAAATTGGCAACGTCGTTTCTCTAAACAGATTCTAATTAATTCCCGACAAGTTGCGTGGATCTGCAATTTATACACGTTTTCGTCCACTTGACGTTGACGCGAAATAGCTTTATTATAATGATTTTGAACAAATTGAAATAGTAGGCTTTGATTTTCCATGATATTACCATTTACAATGTTACCAATATTTTCAATCATATTTGATTTTCTAGCGATAATGGTGTAAGAAAGATTGACAGCAGTACACATCGAGTATGAGTAAAATGGAAGAATAAGTAGATATACGAGGGTAGCTCCAAAATTTTCCGGCCTGTCCTAATGGGTTGAAATATCGAAGCTTTATTAGCCTTGAATAAAACAAAAATTGGTTTCACGCACGATACCAGAAGATTCGAAACTTTAGTATCGAGCTGCTATACATTTTTTACTCGAGAAGGTCTTTCTCCTCAAAGGATCAAACGGTTTCAAATGGGGCTGGAATCCTTGGAAGATGACGCTAGAACAGGGAGGACGGTGTAATTTGCCTTGTTGAGGATCTCGTATCAGGAGAAGAGGTCTGAAGGTGAAAGAAATTGCACAAATGTCGGGGCTTTCAGGTACAATAGTTCACCAAATCGTCTATGAACATTCGGGAATAGACGTCTTGACAAGAGGTCGATAGGTTGATTTGGTGAAGCTCATAACATATGTTCAACTAGGGCCCTTTTGCAACGTACTTTCTCCAGTTATAACAATTTTATACACGCTCATTAACAGGTAAAACCACTTTCCAATTACACGAGGTCACCTTAGGAACAGGTGCAATATATACTTTTTCACAAGAAACATGTAAAACTCTGTTGAATTCTAATATTCATCACCTGCCATACTATAACTGGGCATGAGCCATTTAGACTAAACGGTACAGCCGTAAGCTACGTCGTTACTACAAGACCTTTGTTGATGACGTTACGCTTATGTTTGTAATCAGCGGTCAGGCCTTGTATGTATAGAGGGCATGGTCTGGCACCAAGGACTTCTTGGGAAATTCCATACATATGGTTTCCCACCTCAACTTTGTCGTTTACTTTCTAGTAATCTCTCATATATCTAAGAAATTAAAAGGAATAGGGCAAGGTCTCAGAAAGTCTTATAGATAATGTTCTGAAGAATTAAACCACCGCTGAGTGAAGTGAAAGTCGATGACCTTCGAAGATTAATAGTTAAAAAAATCAGAAAACTTGTTTTCGAATAGACTTCGTACTTTGTTAACCCATCCAATCTATTGCCTGTAAACGATTGACTGAGCTAAGTCAGATTGATATTAATATTGAATCTTTAAATCCCTCGATCAAAATTTCCGCAGATGATAAATGTGTTGGACAAAAGCAGAAACTAATTCACATCGATATTGAGATATACGTTCGCTTTTATTGTTCACCCAGAAAGTCCTCGAAAATACTTATAAGAATACTGGATCAATCCTCCTTTGTTGAGGAGTTGCAAAAATTCGGTAATGAACTAATTATACAACATGTTTTATTTATGGAGGAAACTGTTCCTTTCAATATTCATTGTATTCAAGAGCTTAGATTGTAAAACAATCAATAAATCGAAACCCTTTCGATCTAAACACAATTGTGGAAGCAATCCACCCCTGCTGTGCTTGCAGCTCTGAAAATGTTTCTTTTAGCAGTTCACATTCACGGCGTTATTTAACGTAGCTTGAAGTATAATGTAGGTTTAGTCAGCCTGCTTTAAAAACATTAAATTCCGTTGTCAAAGGACGTTCCATTAGAAATGTAAATATCATTTCCACATAGTGCAAATGAAATTGGACGAGAGCATCTCCATATTTCATATTCTTGTCATTTAGCTTGGATCAACATTTTCATGTTATTTCAAACATACGAGGTATAGTTTGATTTAATTCGAAAGAATTACATAAAGGTTTTTTTCTACGCCACAGGTTTGAGTTCTGGAATCTTATTTTGCTATGTGCAATCAATTTTTGGATAAACATTGTTTAGATTAGGTTTTTTTTTTGAATCGGTTGAACTCTAGCTGTATTTCAGCTAGAAGTAAACACACCAAGAATATATGGAACGATAGGCAACCTGCAGAAAACTGAATTCAGATAACATTGAAAGTAATGTATCTGCACCTTTCCTTGCAAGTCGTCTGCAGAGTAATCTGTTCCAATAAAAAATGAAATTTCAAGTTTTCATCAACATAAACATTTAGTTGGGAAGGCTTCATGCAACGCACTTTATTCAGTCAAAACACTTTTATACCCGCTTATTTACACTTTCCAATCACACGAGGTCACATCAGGAACAGGTGCAATATAGAATTTCTCACAAGAAATACAGCAAGTTTGTATGGAAGGGTAAGCAGCCTGCAGAAAGCGGAATTCAGATACCAGGAGAGGAGTTTCAATAAACTGAAAATAATTGAAAACTATCTCCGATCAACAATAACTCGAAACAGGATGAAAATACTTGAATAACACACTCTACAGAGAGCCAAGAAAATCGAGAAAATTAATATTTATATAAACACCTTTGCTAATGCATTTTGTTTAATTTACTTAATGCATATGCTTTGAATATAGCTGTATTTTTATTATCTTGCAAACCTTATAATGTACGCCAATTTTGAAATCGAGGGCTACATGGATCTGAATTGCCAACAAACCCCCCCCCCCCCCCCCCAATCCGGTACTGGTGAAACCTATCTCGAAGAAGAGACCCAACAGAATTGAAATGAGCTGTTCTGTATGTAGATGGAACGAATATATCTTAATCCGAGGAGATTATATGAAGGAACAACAATCCTTGTAATAGAAACTAAGGTCGACTGGTATGTCTAACTAATTCCAATTCTTCGGTACAACCCAGTTGAATTTAATATCAAGTATATTGTCCGAAATAGAACACACAGATTTTGTTCAAGTTTCAATGATGTAGATACATAGGAGATTATTGCCGTCTCAATGTATAGACTTATGTAGCGGGTTCGATGTGGTCTAATTAAAAGCAATCCTCACTTTCCTTCTTCGTTTTATTTCCTTTTCCTATAAGCTTTATTGAAGTTGGAGCGGCCTCCGCTTCCATTTTAATTTATTAAGTGGTAGATTAGATTAAATTCTTATTCATAATTATTCGACGATTTAATTATTCCAACTAATCCAACAATGATTGCGCTGCCGGGAATAAATCTTACAATCATTACCCGGAATTCTGAGCTCTTATATTGAGAGCATCTTTTCTGGTTCCTGACAATCGCAATCAAATACGAAAACTGATTCTCCTATAGGTCCCAAAATTTATTATTACATTGGGTGGATTAATAATTACATAATATATTTCACAACTTTATGTTTCATACTCACACTTGCTGTTACATGAACTATTAAAATTCCCCGGAGTAAAAACGTAAAATAGACTGTGACTTCACATCGATGAAGTCACTTGAATCATGAAATGAGAGTTTCGTAAAACATCTGCATGTTAAATGTATACGTGTAAGACATAATTACAACCAGAAAAACACGGTTGTTATTATGGTTAAATAAAATACTGTAATTCAATTTGAAAAACTGAAGATGGTGGTCAAAAATACCACCCGAAACGGGGCTACCGCACACAAAAACAATACGGTACAATATGCAATTTCAGGAAGAAATATTAACATATATACTTGGTTACTTAAAAACAATACACATTGTATACTTCCCAAATGGTATACCAAATTAATGTTATCCGATTATGTTTCATGTTTACACTTACCTATGAAATGAAATTCCTGTGAATTTCACTCTATCAACGTTTGGCTGCCTGTAACAACGCACTGCACATGCAGACATGTTAGAATTGTCAAATATTTGAAACAATCACAAAAATAGTATTTAAAATTGATTATAAAACTATACGACAGCAGAACGTACTGTTGACTTGACGATTTGACTGAAAGCCAGTACCAATATGACGTAACCGAGACCGTTTTGAAACAACAATAGTCGCATCTCAACCACCTAACCTCATTGGTAACTCCCATCTGGAACAATTGTTTAAACATATGAATGAAACGAAAAGTGAGTTTCTATCCGAGAATTTGTTTCCAATCGTAAACATAATTATTAAGTATATATTCCGTTAATGATATCATGGTTATTAGGCAAAAGCCAACATGACATAAATGAGTATATTCATATATTCATTTGTTTCTAATTCTCTTACATTAGTTTGGTTTGGTGTCGCCATCTGGCGCAAGTACTCTCACATTTTCCCTAAGGTTAGAGAAATCTGTCAATGTTATACATTGTTTGATTTCTTAGTGGGATATCTATTCATAGATGGCATGAGATATTTTGGTCATTTTACCACGTTGTGGGTCGGTTATGACTACCTTCAGCAGAGAAATATCAGTAACTTTGCAAACTTGCTAGTTTCACTGGTTTGTGACGTTACTGACCGATCTGGAATAGAAAGAGCTTATCATTAGTTCTTATGTGTATTTCATGATAATTCGATATCGCACAATTTCGAGGAGTTTACAAATGTAGGTTAAGCCTGTGCACTTCTGGGATGAAATGGATACAAACCTAGCCTTAATTGTCCGTAGCCGAACAAGGCAAATTTAATCGACTTTTGGAAACCGAATTTGTTTTGAGCATATTCATACATGAAAATAAACTGACCTAGTAAGATCTGATAAAGCAGCGCTATCGATCGCAAAATCCAAGGATGCACACGATTATAAATGAAGAAGACCAAATGTTAGCCGAAAATATAATCGAGCCTTGAAATAGCCACTGGAGTTCACACGTTGTGGTGGTGAAGAAGAAAAATGGTAAGACGAAATTTTGCATCGATATACGTATGATTAATAAAGATTCCGTGGAAGATAGTTATCCTGTTCCTTATATAAGGGGCATGTTGGGAGTAAAAAGTAATCAAAACTGTCGATCATATTAGAACGATTTCGTAGTGGAGAATATTTCAATCCTATATACCCTATCAATCTTCTGTCATTACTTGAATTACATCAAATGTCAAACAAATTGCTGCAAACTATTATTCAATCCAACAAAATTCAATTAAAGGAAATCAATTACATTTGTTAGATACTTCTTTTACTGCGCTCTAGATTTCTAGAGGATTTCACACGCAGAGAAATAAGTAATTACCAGAGAAATTACACGTTTTCTTGCGAATATGAGAAGAGTAATGCAATAAAATAATGTTTTTAAAACATCCTAAATACCTAATTGGGACCATCTAAGGAATATTAGCTGACTATAATGTTTCCTCGTGTTGTGAATTCATTACCTTGAGTGAAGCCCTTTTATTTTACATTATTAGGGGACTGTGGATTCGAAGTGCAGGAGGAAATAGAAAACTTGCAGATGAGGTATCACATTCGATATTATTTCTCCGTTTCTCACCTCTCTGTCTCTCTCCTGGGAGTAAAATTTTTGTTTGTTCAGCAATCAACGCAATACTTATGATTATTTTAATGATTTGAGCCACATTTTCGGATAAATCCCTAGAAACTATAACATTTCACATTTCACTTTTCATTTGCTTAAACAATTGTCCGGATGGGAGTTAGGTGGTGGGGATGAGACTTTTGTTGTTTCAAAACGGTCTCGGTATGTATGTTTTGCTATCGTATAATTTATAATCAATTTTAAAGACTATTTCTGTGATTGTTCCAATTATTTGACAATTCTAACATGTCTTCATGTGCAGTGCGTAGTTGTCGCAGTCGACAAGACGTTGATAGAGAGAAATCCACTGGAATATCATTTCATATGTAAGTGTAAACATAAAACGGAATATACAATGTGTATTGTTTTTGAGTAACCAAGTATATATGTTAATAATAGATTTTCATTGTTTTATTTCTTCTTGAAATCGCATATTGTACTGTATTGGTTTTGGGTGTGGTAGCCCCGTTTCGAGCGGTATTTTTGGAATCCATCTTCAGTTTTTCGAATTGAATCATAGTATTTTATCTAACCATAATGACAACCGTATTCTTCTGGTTGTAAATATGTATCACACGCATATATTTAACCTGCAGAAGTGTCTGAAAATCTCATTTCATGATTCAAGTGACGTCATCGATGTGAAGTCATAGTCTATTTTATGTTTTTACTCTGGCAAATTTTGATAGTTGATGTGTTCATGCAAGTGTGTGTATAAAAGATTGAGTTGTGAAATACATTATGTAGGCAATTTGGATTAAATTTCAATGTAATTATTCAACGTCTTTCATTAGCAGTTTCTGAATCATTTTGATGTATATTTTGTTCTTAATCATTTACATTTAACCCGCAGGAGTATTCGAAAGTTATTTTGCTAAAAAAAGGGAGCAAAGTCAAGTGATCAATTGACCACAGTTCATTTGAATTATGTCCCAATGAATAGTTGAAAACTAATGTGACCCATTTAGAATTTTGGCAGCCAAAAAATCGTCTGGACTATGATATCTAGCAACGAAACAAGGAGCAATCTATACCTGAAGCAAGAATTGTATATCATGTAATAACGTGTTAAAGAAATTATGTCATTCTAGATTGTTCCCATTTTAATGAGTTAATCTTAATAGCTAATCGATACAGTCTAATTAAAAGCAATCCGTACAATTGCTTTTTTATTTCTTTCTCCAAGCGCCCCATTGATGTTAAAATGGCCGTCGTCCTATTTCAATCCATTAAAAGCGTGTTCTAATTAAATTTCTCATTGTCATTAGAATCCAGTTAATACTTGACGACAGAATAATTGCATTTAATAATTCTGAATGGTTCTAATTCAAAATAAATATCTGGATATGTGTATAATTATAAAGCTGTAGAGCGAAGTTTCAGTAAGTCAGTAGAACCCTATACCATCAAATTAGATGCAGTATAGTAATGTTGTTCCACGGGTCTAGTGTTTATTTGACCCGCACATTAATCCCTAATTGTACAACGCTATAAATAATAAACAATCACCGTTATTCAGTGAAAATACTGTGCTGAGGACCTTTCAGCTACCAAGTAGCCATCATCATAGTAAACTAAATTAGAAATCAAATTGTTCCTTTTCAAGTAAACTAGCAGATTCCTATTTTTTTGATAACATTACATCTGTCCTATATTGAAACAATATCGAACTATAAAAATGTACTACGTAATGCACACACACTACAACGACTGCTGAGTAGATAGAGTCCCTTTAATTGTTATAGCATGCAAGTCAAGGCAAGATAAAAACATTGACTAATGTTATAATATTAAATGATCTTGGGATAAGCCTACAAGAAGGAGATTATTAGATATTAATCAATCAGTTCATGGTAGTTGATTGTACTATTGTTTAATATTGATAATTAATGTATAGTCAGTGTGTTATGATTTCTTTTATACTTTGACCACACGAGAGGGAAACCCATAATGTTCAAAAAGGGGGTGCTGTTGGTGGTGATCCCCAACATGTATATGGAAGACGTCATAGGAATAGTTGTACCTGATATCATCATATTAGGGATTGTGAGATCCGCTCTCCTGGAGAAGACGCAAGTTTGAGTTTTGGTTGCATTAAACTTTACTAAAACATCAGATCACCATTTCAAAATCTTTGCCATGAATTGCGTCAACCTGTCTCTATCTCGCTCCTCTGGCTTTATTGTATGGTTATGGGGGCTCTGGATGAGAAAGCTGCATGAAGTCTACCATATCTGCGAAGCTGTGAATGGGACAGGTGGTCACTTCCAGCAGAAACAGAGTTCGTGCCAAGATAGATCCCTGTGAAACACCAGCATTGATAGCCATGATACTATAACATCAGATATTGTTGCTACCTGTGTAAGTGTTACAATGAACGCATTAAACCAATCATGGTACACTTCCTACCGACGACCCAGCCATCTCTAGCGAATCCCTAGAACCTGGCTTTCACTATTTGGGGTCAATAATGCAAACAAGGGATTATCCTCAGCTGGAGATAAATGAGAATTTAATAAATTGGTCCTTCGCTTATACATTTCTACCCTTTCTAAATTACTAAGCTATTTTCCGTAGTGTATTTCAAAAGGGATAAGATTTCTTGAAATGACTAATTGTACATTTCAAAATCATGAGTCATGAGAGCTTTGTAGCACAACTAACTCAGAGGTTGCTCAGCAATGACTTCGAGATTTAGTAGAAATGTTAAATTTATTATTAAACGTTCAATTCCGCTGATATACATTTTTTGAATCATTACTACCCCTTCATCTTGGTCAGCACCCATCTTATTGACGACTTCAGCAATGAGCTCAGACTAGCCAAGGGCGTTACTAAGATGATTACGCCCGCAGAGCAACATAATACAGCCCGAGGGATAGCTATCGTTCGATCTAGTAATGCCATTGATGATTTTATTTTTCACAAAATAAAAATTAAAAACTCTGAAAATATGTTTAGCTATCATTTTACTTCGTTAACAATGTCTAAATATAGCTGTATCTGCCCATAATAATTTAACGTATCAATGGTTTGACGTGTGACAATTTAATTGTCCGGTTTTTTTTTGAATTATAAGGGAATCGAAAGTATGATTATAAAGAAAATTGTTCATAAAGCAACTGAAACTTTATTGCCGAGTAAATCTAAACGTAATTAAATAGCAATTGAAACAAGCAGTACCTAGTTATTTTCGAGGGCATATGAAAGGGTTGTAGGAAAGGGCGTTACGAATCCATAATGTCCTCTCATAACGCCCCAATTCTTAATGATACGTTTACATATATCGTATTGAAGGCATTACGAGCAAATAACAAAGATGAAAAATAATTCCTTTTTTGGTCTCTATTGACTCTTCAGTATATCCAGCAATGTGAAATTAGCTTCTTCATATGCTCCAGGACTGAGTTGGTCGTTTTTTCTATTTTCCACCAAACCATCGAGGCGTATGTCAGTATGGGTTTGAGTACAGCTTCGTAGATGCATTATGATATTTGGCTAAGGTCCCAGTTGTTGCCAATATCTTCTGCACAAGCAGAAGGACGCAGTACATTGAAATTGTTGTATCAATTGTCGTTTCTATAGAAGTTTCATATCTAAGATGATTCCTAGGTATTTCGCCTGATCGCTGATGTTAATCACATGACTGCCTAAAATGTTATAATAATGCCATGCACTTTTCTTCAGATCTTACTGCATTATTTCGGACCGACAGCTTCTTTACAATAAAGAATGTCATAGAGTCGCTTCAATGAAGAAAAGCGTCAATTGGGGAGAAAGAGCCTAAGACAATCGCTTTGTGAGTGCCTCAAATATGGGTTTAAGTAGAAAGAAAAAAGTTTTAAAGAGAACATCGGCTTTCTTCATTAATTGTGATGTGGCTATATTTCTGTATTTGAATTTTACTTACCATCAGGCAACAATGATTATTCAATAATATGTAACTTATATTTGTATATTGTTGAATACATCGGAACTAACAGATAATAATTGGTTATCGTTAAAACGTACATACTTTCTCATTTTAATAACCTCTACGATGAACTGTGAGAGGATGTTAATGGGATCAATATATTATTAAACTTCTCTGTGTAATGTACCTACTGAAAATGCGTGAAATACCAAGGGAAATATCTGTGATTGTTATTGTGTGTTCAATATTTTCAATCACCAGCGCCGTTTCAAAGTCTTCTTCATCAGGAAATGGGTTAGTACTATCTCATATTCCAAAAACAGAACATTCTTTGATCTATTTAGCCAATAAAACGCAGGCGACACTGATTGGTCAAATTAACTCATCGTTACGTGGTAAGTAATTAACTATTTATTTAAAAAGCATTTCCTTAAAATTTTGAAATCATCTCTTGCCACGTATGAGACCATTTTGTCCAGAGGTGAACTTAAAAAACCATATGAATCTATAAATCGAAAGTTGATTCAAATCAAACCTCAGTGAACGATTTTTTCTTTATTGATCGGTAATAATTGAATTGATCCAGGACAATTTTGTAATATGTGTTTTAAAAAGTTTGCAAAAAATATCAGTGGATATTTTTATGTTGAACCATATTCGTTACATAAGTTTATGAAATTCTAATTAGTATATGTGTATTTTAATATTTTGTATTGACGTTTTAACAGACTATGTGTTATGAATACTCCTAAATTACTTGCTTCCTCGATACCTACTTTCTTTACTTAAAAGTAACGCATTTTAGAATATAATGCGGATGCAAAAGAAACTTAAATTTGAAACCCTAGTTTTATGTGGTCTGATCGTTCTGATGATACTAATGTGTTTGCAAAAATTGATATTGCTGGAGAATAATAAAGAGAGGCCTTTAACACTAAATGACGCTGATATTGAGAATTTTTGTCAGGCTCGTGCAATCATATTGACCTTGAACAATAAATAAGTCATCACATTTTAAATTCGAGAAGATGTTGGAAATATTTCAGAACTCAGTAACTATTGAACTGTGAGATCAGACAAATGGTAAAATGGATTTGATTTCGATAATTTGCACTTCAATACTTGGTGTAATTTTTTATATGCAAGCTATCGAGGCTGGAGTTAAAGTCGAAATTATTCCGCAATTATCTGGAAATACTCTAATCAGCTACAACGCTATGAATCGAAGTGAAGTTAGATTTTGGGTTGATAAGATAAAAGAGTCTCTTGAAGGTAAGTAAGGGGTTATTTGATTCATTATTCGTATAGATTAATTGATTTTTCAACGTATTCATATTAAACAGATTTATAAAACTTGAACCAAGACATGAGCGAAATGTTATTTTTAACACAATATGTACCTATACGCTGTTCGCTGTTATAAAGAAATGACGTCATATTCATTCGAACAATTTTCTTAAATAATTGCCACCTTCGTCAACCCAGGGATATTCCGTTTTAACAGTTGGCAATAATTTCCGGGTTTCCGGATGAAACAGTAAATTTTATTCAATTGACTTGACAGTTCATTTATTACGGATAAAACTTCAGAAGTAGATAAACAGGACTGTAATTATTCCAAATATATTTACGTCGTGACCTTATAAATGTCGAAGCTATTATCATCTAGTGCGCAACAGATGGTATCCTCAACAATAAATTACTCTGAAGAGTAGCTTGAAAATGGAGTGATCCTTCTATCGCTACCGTTAGAGACAGAGTTGTTGCCGCTTTACAACAGAATGGCTAAACAATCAATAAAATCGCAGGTAAACGATGCAGAGTGGAGCTCTTCTTGTAGATGATTTTGAACAGAGTGCAATTTCGAAAGTTATTTTTGATATGTAGATACAGGAACAAGGAACAGTATAACTTCAAAAACCTAAAGAAAAACTCCTGGGCTTTAAAACATCCTGGTTGTATGGATGTTTTCATCCCTGGTGCAAAGCCAATATTTGCTTCAAAAACAAAGGATGTTGATTACCATGGTGGAAGAGATGAAAACAACTTCCAGCATTGGTTTGAACAAATTCTATTAGTGAATTTAGGAGAATCCTCCACCATCGTTATGGATAATGCTAGTTATAACAATACTGTAACGAATAATGTACCAACAACCGCCTCCCAGAGTGTGGACAACTGCCTCTCACATCCTGGGGGATTGCCCAGCATTAGCATCTCTCAGGAACTGACACTTCGAAGAGTCAAAACTGCTCCCAGAAGAACTTAAGAAAGCCAGGCACTGGCAATATTCTGGGTTTCTGGCGGGCCACAAACCTGATAGAATATTTATTTATTCAGTGTATGGGTTCTTTACAATACAATACAATAATTTACAATGTCCAGGCCATTTACTTCTGTAGTGATCCTAAACACATAACCCTCACAGCTCCAGTCCGTCATCTTGGCATCTTGGATCCCATTGCGCACATACGTTGCGGTCCCATAAACATTGATAGAATAGAATAGACTTCAGACCACGGGGCGCAGAATGGGTCCAGCTAAGTAGCCTTGGTGCATTTGGGGACTGAGTCTCCTCCCCTCAAACGATGATGATGATGAAGAATTTAAAGTAATGGCAGTGCTTTTGCTAATAATAGGCTCCACGTGATTAGTTCCAATATTTTATCTTCATAGAAAGAATAAGTATGATAATGACCTTTTGGTTTGAATTACTTTCAAAACCCATTGCGAGAGTTTATTTACTATCAAAATTCTGTAATTCATCTTCACTGAAAACATATAAATCATGCTACAATTTAGAGAATTCTCAATATTTTTATAAACTGTCAAATCATCTGTATATAGATTAAAGAAGCATAAAAAAATACATGGCCATAACGTCATCCTTAAATGAATCGAATAATTCTGGACTGAGGTACATCCATCCATAAATGACTTGAATAGTATTCAAGTCCTCATTATAACAGTCTGATCTGTATCACCTAACTAAGAGTTCCAAAATTCAATGATAGTTAATTAGATCAATTTGATTCATTTCGTGATTCAATTTCACTATGACAAAAAAAAATTACAATATAATCGATTTCACAGTTCTGAGGTTTCTTCTTGATTTTGAAATAAAGACCGTGGTTCTTATAAATAGTTGATGAATACTTTCTTTAACAAAGTTAATGCGTGGCGTTTCTAAATAAAGATTACAGTAGAGGCGGTCCAGTTTACTCTTAAGGAGTTTGAAATACCCACTCACTCATCTAAAATCGTTTGAGAAATTTCAATCTTTCTTCTTGTTTTTAGAGTATCATCTTCTACCTAATTTGGAAAAACCAGAATACCTACAATGTTCATCTGACCATCCGCCAACACCTTCCCAAATATGTACCATGAATGTGAGTGAATGGGGTCCTTGCCAGCCAGAAAATAATTATGCCTATCACCGGAATTCTCCATGCGTCTTCTTCAAAATATCTAGATCAGACGATGGGATCCAGAATTCGACCAATGTTTCGAACGATTTACCCGAAACCATGCCGAAGCATTTGAAAGAGAAAATTAAGGCGACAGATTTTGCCAAGGTAAGCTCAAAAATCACAATTTCTATTTGAAATGTTGTATACACAAATACAATCTAGAACACAGACCATATAGACTATACATTAGTAGGAAATTAGTGTAACAGTAATCGAGCCTGTATTGAGGCAGATCGCGTTTGGCCAGTTGGTCGTTATTCAAACTGCGTTGGGTAAACATTGAAATTTTTTGTGTGTTTTGAATAAATGAATGACTCACAATGGGAAAATGTGTTGTAGATACTTGTGACAACTGAAGCGATAGACTTGTAATAATTCTATTATTTCCTTTCTTAGGTAAGTAGAAATATGGTAAATAATTTTATCGTAAAGATCAGGTAAATATGCATGTAGATTGGCATAACGCATATTATAATAATTAATTATATATAAAATAATGAAACGTATATGTTTTATAGATTCGCAAAAGGTGTTGATACAAAAATAGAGTGAGTAAATTTGGTATGTTAATTTATAGATGGCCGTATGTTAAAATTGGTTCGAAACTTTTTTGAATTCAAACAAATTCTGATTGATTCCGATGGAAATAAAATTAAATGGAAATATCTGAAACAATTTGATGATTATCAAACTCAAGAAACTTTTCATTAAAATTCAGAAAATCGCATTCAAATTTTCATAATAATAAAATGAAGGTCAAATATGCAGCACAACTTTTTAGTAAAAGTGTATCAGATGCTCTCATATTTTCCAAGGATGAATTGAAGTTACTCGAGTTTGAAAATGTTGAAGCTACATCCAATTTTATTGAAATGATGAATGATTCATTTGGCATTTTAAACAGTGGCAATATCCTCCAATTCAGGATTTAATAAATCACTTGACAGTGAAAACCACTCTAATATTTTTATTATTTTAGATAGAGTGAAAGATCATTTAATTAATCTTAAACCGCCTGGAGAAAATGTTAAAATAGTTGACACTTACAGAAAATGGGATGTATTGGATTTTGTTTCAGTATCGAAAACACCAAAATCCTGTTCAAAAATACTTGAACAAAAAAATTGAATTACTTGCAATGTACAGCTTCTGTTCTGCAATAATCGGCAACAGGGTAGATTAAACAATAATCCAACTTGCCAACAATTCCGAGCTGCATATAAAAAATTATTTACGCTCATGCAGATAAAACAATCCTTTACAGAAAATGGAATTCCTTTGGAAAGAAAATTTCAAGCTGTGATTCTCCCGTTGGAAAATTAATTTTCCATATGACAAGAATAGATCAATTAACGAAATAGAAGGTAATGATACATTCAAGAAGATTCTTCCAATATTTCTGTAGAATCATTGGAACTGTCTGAATACAGTAAATCGATTATTATTTATATTAGTAAATTTGTAGTATGAAGCTATTAAAATGTGGAGAATGTGTAAATTCCTCTTTTTTAAAACTTTTGATTGTTATGGACATTTCTAAACCTCTTGAAATACGTAGATTTGATACCACTTCTCAGACCAAATCATTTTATTGATTAGGGCCGTTGTGAAAATTGATTCGAGAATTCACCATTTAACAAAAGTTTTTACATACGTTAGAACCACCAGTCGCCACATTTTAAATAAATTGACTATATTTAGAGGGCAACAATATGACATTTCTTATTCTAGAGTTTCGATGTCTACTATTTAGTAACTTACCTTGGGTTTCGATTTAATTGAGAAGGTACATTTAGTTGTCACGACATTAATACGATGGCTTATATGAGATATGTAAAAACGTAATTCAGATTATTTAGTCAACTGGTTTCACTGGTTTTCATGCTATATCTGCGATATGCGTAGTCTATGTGTTATGTGGTCTAGAACCTTTATATTCACTGATGATACAATATTTTGAATAATTTAGAAAGAAATGGTATGGTTAACATGTGAAGGAAGCAACGCAATTGATAATGAGTTGATAGGACCCATTGATTATTACCCATCTCCAGGGATACCTGGCTATTATTTCTCTGCGAATGCTACCTCGTGGCATGTGATTCGATTTTTGAGACCAACATGTGAGTAAATCATCTCTCAATAATATTCAATTTCAGTTCACGATAAGGTTGAATTGTTGTCATATTCACTAACTGGAAAAGAAAATGAATGGACAATTCACATAGTATGTAAAATAACACACCTCTGTGGTCTGTTTTCAGCTGGAATAGTCATTTTCGTGGAATGTCGTCTATGGGCCAAGAATATTAAAGAGAACGATCCAGCTGCGAAAATTGAGTTTCAACTTTTGTTAAATTGAGTTCCATTATTTTACCGATGATATTATATGACAATGAAATATTGAATTCATCAGTATGTCCATTATTATCCCACAACTATTGTATGAACTTCATTGCATCCCCAAAATCACAAAATCAATACGCTGTTTATATTCATACATTTCAAATTTATCAGATGCAATTTCAGTTTCAATATTTTCTCATGAAAAAAATATGTCTAATTCCTATCCTAGAAATAGATTACTGATGGGGAAATTGTAATATTTGCCCTTAAATTTTTTGCGCTTATCGAAGATTCTAGCTTGTTCCAAATTTGAGTATGTAACTCAAGATGAAGCTCAACGAAGTTTGTGTAAAACTTGTAGCTGTGACATCCAAAAGCGCAGGTCACTAAAAACCCCGGTTAATTCGCTCCGGATGATAAGAATTGTACCTCACCTGAAGTAAAGGTAGAATTCGAGTAGATGTTCTAAAATGTAATGTGTAATTTTTTTTACGTCAGTATAAACTAAAAAATGAAGCTGTAAGTAGTACATTGTACGTACTTTATGCTGGTTGTACAGCAGATTTTATCCCTAGTGCAGAACTGATATTTTTTCTCAAAATAAAGCATGTCAATCATCATGGTGAAATGTATCAAAACAACTTCCTGAATTAGTTTGTATCTTAGCTTTTAGTGAATTTAGGAAAAGCATGGTGGCATCGTTGTGGATAATAAATAAACTTCCAACAAGCACCTCCAAGAAAATGTGATGTACAGTAATGGTTAAATAGGAATAACATACCTACATTATGATCACACCTTGAAACCACTGTTGTTGATCTTGGTGAAAGTTCATAAGGCATAACCATAATACGTAGTGAATATGTTAGCTGAAGAATATAGTCAATGAAGTGCTTCGTCTGCCCCTTACCATCACATTTCAACTTTATCAAACACACCTGGAGTATAACTACTACAGGGATCACATATGTCAGTTTGGCAGAAAAATCGGTGGCTATGTGGAAAGAGGCTAGAAAATTCAACACTAGAAATATGGGCAAAGGACTATTTGATATACTGATAATGTGAATAACTCTGTGTTATTGTTAATGTGCAATTTTTAAAGGAACTATAGTGTTTAAGGCAGTGGAGTAATATTCATTATTTTGATATGTTTGTGCTATCACCTCAAGTTACAACATCAATTTTATAATACTCACAACCGCACATTTATTCCAAATGAATGATATCGATTTAAGGCTATAAGCTTCCTCTTCTGAAGTTCTTTTTTATTCTTACCTGTATTAACTTAGTTATCAGTTCTTTTTATATCGTTTATGAACCTCTTGTAAAATATATGAACTTCTTCTAACTTTCACTCGATTTTCGTTCAACTAATGAGGGATTTCAATACGGTAACTGATATGTTTTTATTTGGTGGTACAAAAGTAAGTAAGCTCTTTGTTTTATAGTATCTTGAACAAAATTTACCCATGTCAATAACATTATCAATATCAGGTAGGTACATAAGTACGCAACAGAAAAAAAATACACATCCACATCATCAAAGATAATTAATATGAAAATCTTCTAAAAATGGATTTTACTTGAATATTTGTTGAAGTATTATTTTCTTCCTACAAATATAGTATTAGTGAGATTATCGATAGTAAATTTGGAAATCGTACATTAATATGAAGACTTTGATAATCGGGTATTTTGAATGTTTGTTTCCATAAATAATAATGCTTAGTATTTTCCATATCTAAATCTTCCAAGTGAAGCTCCAGTTTTATTTTCATAATCGATCAAGTAAACTCAAAAAGCATTTTGTAATAGAGATGAGCCTTCTGCGAAATATGCCCTTTTGGAATCACTGTCTTTTAACCATTTAATACGAAAATATATATTTTTTGGTACTATTGAGTTTAGATTCGATGCAAGCAGAACCAGTTAGTAAGCACTTTATTTTTCTTCACAGATTTGGTAAATACTACATCATATTGTGAATTACATTTAAAATTACAAGTAATTTGTAATATTTGACATAATATGGAAAGAACTCCCAATTTTTTTTATGGCACAGCAAAGAGAATCAAATGGTTAGTCTTATTCAAAAACATTGGATCCTGCTCAGCCTGACAACAATGGCTGACATAGAGTCATGACGTCATTTATTTCTTAACGTGAACCGCGTTTATTAGCAACAATAATTTATGGTATTAGTACTCGGATATGCCATCAGCATATAATTCCTCTGAATTTATTAATTCACTTTTATTACATTAATTTGCGATCAGGTCAGCAATGACAGGAAATTTTTCACATTTATCAAGGTTTAAGGTTATTTTGAAATAATTTATTGATTTGATAATGGTTTTCAAGATTTCTCCGTATTTGAGTTTAACTGATTTAATTTCGGTTTCAATTGATCATCTCCCAGAACAAAAACCAAGCGTATTTCTTGTTCTTCGGAATCATTTTGAAGCTGCCATTGTGAATTTTAACCTTTGTTGACGCTTAAGTGAAAATATATGAGATATTTTTGCTGTTATCTGAGGAGAGCAAATATTACATTGAAATGTCATAGTACAAAGTTCAAGAGAACATGATATTGATAATTATATAGATAAATGGCAATTTTGATGAATTAATGTCAACAAAACAATCACCATAAGAAGTTCAAAACGACAAACCGTTCTCTTGAAATATATTTACCTTGAACAAAGCCAATAATTCTTCTTAGCGAAGTACGTTTCTTCAATAATGGCTGTCATTTTTTCGTCTACGTTTTTATTTCCATTGATACTCGTGTGTTCGAATTTCGTGTCCAGCGAAGCCGGATTAGACGTTAACTTTATTCCTAGAGTATCTTCAGATACTTTGATTCACTTGAATGCAAGTAAAGCGAGCGCCGAATTTTGGAATGAAACACTGACAGGGGCGCTAAGAAGTAAGTATATATTATGATGTTACTAGTTAAAATAAAAAACTAAAAAACCATAAAGGGTTCAACAGAGGCATATTCTTTAATGACCTGAGCAAAGCTTCTGACCTGGTTTCTCCTTTCATTCTTGTTGATAAACTGAAATTTCACAAATTTCATGACAACAGCTGTAATTTAATTTTTTTTTTTCAACCAACCGAAAACAGTTTACTGTGAACAATGAAAACTCCTCGGAACATGGTGATGTTGTCAGTGGAGTAGCACAGGGATGTGCCATTAGTCCGCTACTGCTCCTTATTTTCAATGATGATCTGGTTCAGGCGGTAGTAGCGGCAGATCTTCTGCTCTTTGCTGATGACACTAGTATGGTTTGAAGCGAGAATAATGAAAGGGATTTGCTGACTTGCTTGAGTGATTCTCAAGAATGTCTTTTTGACTGGTTTTTTGCTAAGCCGTAGATTCTAGTTACTTAAAACATAAATGTGTTTCACATTCGATTATTCCTGTTTCTGTTCGTTTCGAAGAAGGCATTTTAAATTGTAATTGGTGCTATAAGGACGCTTTATGATGATACAATTAGTTTTAAGAAATCCCGCTTTTGAGATTGATACGTCTGCTGATAATGGTCGTGAGACCGAAACGTATGTAAAGACGAAATCAATAAGCCTATGTGTTAGTGTGACCTATTTCTCGAGAATTTATATATAATTCATACCTGGGTCAAGAATCATTATTAAATTATCGTTATAACAATAAATTTATTTTCTGGTACTACACAATATATCATAGGTTACTATTTTCAGAATACGGCGCACCACCTAGAAAGGAATTAATGAACAAAGTGGTGATGTGTTCACCCAGTCTACCACCGGCAAATGGGCGCGTTTGCTATATAGACTTTAACACTTGGGGCCCATGTTATAACAATTATTATTCCAATTACGAAAGATTCGAACCATGCGTTTTCCTAGAACTGAGCAATCGACCAATTGATTTTGTACCCGAATACTATAATGATCCAGATGATTTACCTGAAGAAATGCCAATGTTTTTGAAAAAAAAAATTTCTGAAACGAACGCAGATGAGGTAAGTATAATAAAAAGGCTTATTCTCATCAAACATTCTAGTTCAGTGTGATTAAAGGAACAACTCATTTAAGTCAAAACAAACTAAAGAAATCAGTTTTGTTTTGATGATAACATATTCTTAAACCTACGCTACCTTTCATAAAAATCCGAATACCTGGCAGGAATTGATGTATTCTATTGAATTTTATTCAGAAGCTATATTTAGGCTGAGTGTGAAAATGATTGAAATTTTACATGTGATCAATGGTATCAATGAAAAAGTTAATTAATAAAGAGTAGGCTTACTTACGCATTCATTTACTTTGCGGTGCATCCTTGAAAGAAGATGATTTATTCGTCTGATTGATGCTGGTACAATATAGAACACCGTTGACTTACAAGATTTTCTTCAAACATTATAGGTGGTCCTCTCCTCTAGTCAAAATATTTAAAAAAAATTGGCTTGAGTAATGTTATCCCAGGCTTATTCAATGCAAAGCTTTCAAGTTGTTCGGTGGATGGTGTAAATTACCGAGCCAAGAGTCATGTCACATACGTTCGATAGGCAATAAATCTGTCGACCATGCAAGCCATTGAAGTATGGTACCATCTTTTGCTTCTAGGTAATCTGTTATAAGTCTTTCTCTATGAAGACCCACATCATCTTGTTAAAATAGCGACTGATTCATCCCTCTTAAATGAGGCACATTAATTTGCTCCAGAACATCTCTTATGCAACCTATCGCGCTTATTATACAAAAAAAAAACATGGAGGTTACCCGCTACCATGATTTATTGCACCTCAAAGGGGTGTTTGTCGTTCCAGCAAACTAGATTCTGCAGTTTTCCAACTAATCGCCTAACATTCCTACGTCCATCGTAGGTCCAAAAACAGGACCTGGGCATGTCTTGAATATCACATGATTCCATTCATGGCTCCAGTGTGCTCAACATTGCACCTGTAGGGTAGAAGAGCAGCTGTCTAGAACTATTAGTTTGTGATGTTACCGATCGATCTAGACTAGAGACCTCATCATTGTACTTAAATAGCTTTTTTCATACCAACCAACTACAGTTATCATCATCATCAAAAAAGGGCTGTGGTTTGACCCCTAGATGCACTGGACGCTGGATTGGGCCCATTGTGCCCCAATGATCAGAGACCTGTTTTCTTCTAGCAGGTTTGCAGACCACCACAAACCCAGAATATTGCTTACGCATGTCAAAATTGCATAGAACTCCGCGTGAAGAACCGTGCAGTATGCTCATAGGGCCACTATGTAATGATCCTTCGCTTTTTAGGTATACTCCTGCTCCCGAAGCCGAACCTATCTTGGCTCCGTCTGTAAGTCATACGAGCCCGCCTGGTGGCAATAGGGAGAGGTGAAAGTGAAACTGATAGCTGGAGTCATTCCATGTTGCCTCATCTCTAGTATGGGGGACTTAGAGGTGGCCTCTTTCCAAAATCCCCCAGTGTCCACACGAGAGTAAAGGGCTTCAGTCCAGGGACCTAGGTCCCTTGACCTATACGCCATTTTCTTGGTTTCACCTTTTACATAAGTGTAGAGCTGATATTCCAGCGAGAGCTTCATGAGCCCTTATGAAACCGACCTCATACCGATCGTAACTATAGTACTAATAGGTATTCTAATATGAACAAGTCAAAATTTGATAGGGGAACGGATAAAACAATGCTTTTATGCTATAACTATAGGCATAGTAAGTGTGGAGCTGATAGCAGCAGATTATGAAATACTGTAAATATCTCGGCATTTATTTAACTCATAACAAGAAAGTCTCTCTTAAAGAGCCTGCTATGGAAATACAGTAGCTGGATAGGCACCATCTTCTTTGGAAGCTAAATATTTTACTAGACGCGGATTCACATGTTCCAGTCTTCTCAAGTATATTGTCATTAGACAGAGTTAAGGTTTCTCTAGGTCGAACAGTGACATCACGTTTCAGATAGCAGTTTCGCTCTCTCTCTCGAACTCATCCACGGATCGAGTAAAACGATGATGTCACTATTCGATTCAATTCTTCCAGAGATTAACTCGTTCCACTGATGAACCCGTGAGAGAGACAGCTGTCCGGAACTGATAGATGCGATTTCACTGTTCGACGTAAAAAAAAAACTTAACACCGTCTAGTAGTCTATTGTTAGTGTTGCAGTGAATTACTGAATTTCATACCACTGATTCATTTCATGCAATAATAACTCTGAATTTTTATTGTTCAAGAGAGATAATGTGTGGGTTTCATGTAGTGGAAGTAACCCTCCTGACGTAGAATTTCTTGGACAAGTTAAATATTTCCCGGAAAGAGGATTTCCAAGTTATTATTTTCCTTTGAATACATCATCAATCGCAGAAGATCTACCTCCACTGGTGGCAGTTCAATTTAAGAGAACAAATGGTAAGGATTAGAAGAATACCGACATTAATTGGCTTTATTATACTTTATTTTTGGTATTGCCTATTACACATTAGTCTTACTAAAATTGATTGGCTTTTTAACAAGTCAACAGGGTTACTATAGTACAAATAAATCAACATGTACTTTTTTTATTTCATACTTCTATGGTTTTTAAAATTGTATATAAAGGAATTATTTCACAAATGCATTTCAAAGTACAGTATCCTCATGAAAATGTTTTTCTCAATTAACTTCACCATAATTGCATATCAATTCAATTTTCATTTCTACATATTTATCCCAACTAAACGTGAAGGCAACTATTAACCGAACTCACTCAACAATGAAAACAGCATTTTGATTAATCATTAATCTTTCTCATTTGCAGTTGGAGTAGTAATTTTCATAGAATGTCGACTATGGGCCAAGAATATAAAGAAGGAAGATCCAGCCGGAAAAATTGAATTTCAACTTTATTTGGACTAGCTGCAGATCGTCAATTGAATTATATTTAACGAATAAAACAATTTTTCAATAATATTAGGATGAATGTCTATTCAATATTGGAAAACTTTCTGTGAATGCATCCTCAAATCACGTGACTCACGCCATCGATAATATCGATATAACATAGAGAAGTATCACAATAGATATCAATTACTTCTTTTAATTTTAGAAAGTAGTACACGTTGCAGGAGCAGTTTACTTACTGAGCGTTTCAAAAAAAGAACGAACTAATCCAGTAATTCTTAACCTATCCGCTGATGTCTCTCCTATGACCGACTCGGGAATGTGTCATTAATCATCTCCATGAAAAAACTTCTTCTGCACAAAAAAGATATACAGTACAGTAATAACACAAAATTATATTTTTTGCATGTCAACACATTCTTCATGTCGGGTTTTGTCTCAGATAGAGCCAATGGCTATAAATTTAATATAAATAGTCATAGCATCGTCTTTACGTTACTGGAGCGTTGTATGCGGCCAACATCGGGAGGGTGCGGGAAAGTGAAGATTGAGGTGGGGACACTACCTTCAGTTTTAACCAGATGTGCATTTATTCTCCGCTTAGAATGTGACAAGTTGACGACTGCCACTTCCATGCTAACCAATTTCAGTTTGTAGTCAATGGATAGAAGATATCTTAGGTCGAAAGTTGGTTACTGGTCATTGTTTTGATCGAAAAACCGCTGTCACGTCTACAAGTGGTAGCAGATGGAGCCAACATTTTTCGACTTATGTTAGCTACGATAGCATATTTGCTCTTTCCCCAAATTGTAGCGAGGTCACAAATTGTCTTTCGAAATGCTGTCCCGCATAGTCCAAGAAATTAGACTTTAGCAGAAACATCTTCGTCTTTAAAGATTCCATCATCTGTAGAAATTGGTCTCGGTCTTTGATTTCAGATAAATGGGTGAAGTGAACATTGATATCTACATATCGTTCACTTCACCCACATTTATCCTGTTTCCACAGCAAAGTAGCATATTCATTCCGTGTATATTTCCTCACAATGAGCCATTCAAACTGATGAGTCAAGTGAAAATATCTACTAGATATTCAAAAATTCCAACAAATATTTATTTTGGTCTTTTCACCACGTTCAAAGTTTGTTATGACTATATTCAACAGAGAGCGTCTGGAACGATAATACTTAAATATTCTTAAAAATCTATTCTGTCTAAGTGTTAGAGGTGTTGCTTATAACCCAACTGAAACGTACCTTTAAGATAGAAAACAGAATATAACCGTTATGCTTCTTATTCGGACTGGCAAGGAGTTCCACAGGGCTCAGCATTGGGACCTTTGCTATTTCTGCTCTATATGAATGACCTACCCGAAATGATTCAAAATATAGTTTGTTTTGCTGATGGCTCTACTGCTACAATCACTGCGGAAACAGATGAAGCTTTACAAATTAAAATGGAGCAGTCATTGCAAATTTTGAAGCATTGGTTCAAAACAAATATATTAGACCTAAATGTAGAAAAAATTCAAATGGTGCAATTTCATTCTTCACATAGACGTCCGAAGCAAATAAAACATTTTATCGATTCTAGACTAACGTAGAAGAGCCTTATTGATCAAATGAAATCGAAATTGACATCCTTGTGCTACCAGTTGAGAGTCGTGGAAAATAATGTTAGTAATGAGGTTGCTCTGGTAGCATATAATTCATACGTGAATTCTGTAATCAAGTATCCCATAATTTTTTTGGGTGACTGAAACAACATTTATAGAATCAAAGTATTGCAAAAAAGATGCATAAAAAATATCTCTAAACTGAAATATCGGGAGTCATGCAGATATATTTTATAAGACACACAATACTAACCATCTCTTCAATGTATACCCTAGAATGTGCCTGCTTCGTTAAGAACCATTAAGAAGAGTTTTTTCAGGGATATAGTTCATTGTAGAATTATGAAACTCGTCATAAACACATTCTCTTACAAGATCAAACTGCACTAACTCAGATATACAGAACCACGAAAAACGAATCGATCAGAATTTATAACCATGTTCCTCAAAATGTAAGAAATTTCGATTATAGTTGTTTTAAAACACTAAAATCACGTTTATAGAAAAAGTTACTTCAAATCAGGATAATTTAATACTGAGCTGTAACTCACCTTTTGCAGGACTTCCTTCGAAAGTGCTATTTACTATTATCTTAACGTAATTTTATATAGAAAGAGAAAACATACGTATTCTAACACTTTAAGATTATCAATAATAAGATTCTTGACCCAGTATGAATTATATATAAAAATTCTCGGGAAATAGGTCACAATAACACTTTGTTTTAACTATTCGTCTTTACGTACGTTTCGGTCTCACGACCATCATCAGAAGACTCACTATGTCTAAAAAGGGGGTTTATTAAAACTAATTATAGCACAAGCGTCCAAATCGCACAATTTAACTTCAATTAAAAGAGCCCACGCCGTCGAAACGAACAGAACCACGAATAATCGAAATTGTATCGTCAGAATTAATGTATAAAAAATTATTTTTTTTGTAGTAAGAATCCGCTATTCAGTAATATTATTAAAATATATGAGTGCATATTGATTGGTATTCTCACAACAAATGAGAAGAACGAAGTTATTTGTCAAGTATCTACTTTCGAAACCAGATGTGTAGGATATGACAAGGCACTTAAGAAAGGTTTCAGACCTGTACTGGGAAATAACTATTACGAATTCTTCCTAAAAACATTTTCTACACTTATAAAGACGTATGTAAGAATTTGCAAGAGATTATTTAATCAAATTAGTATAAATATGACTTAGATTTTGTGTGTCTACCCTATGATTTACAGATTTGGGGTCCCGTTTTATGTGAATCATCTCCAGGATAGATCTTTTATAATAATTGGTTTCCTTAGTTAAGATATTAACATTTTTGTAATCAAATTGATGGTTATAATCAAAGCAATGCTTAGCAAGGGCGGTGGAATTTTCTAAGTTGTTATTTCTTGTGCTATATTTATGGCCGTACATTCTTTTTTGTAAATATTGTTTAGAGATTCCGGTATAGGTTCCATCACAATCTAAACAATTCAATTTATACACTGTGTGGGTTTGTTTATCTTTGGGTATTAACGGTTTTAGATTTGAGAAATATTTCCCAACACAGCTAGTAGGTTTATGCGCAACATTTATATCATACTTTTTCAAACATTTTTTGATTTTCTCTGAGGTCTCCGGAATGTAAGGTAGAGTTATAAAATTGTCTGTATTACCTTTTATGTTATTTTTATTACACGAACCATTATAGATTTTGTTTATTCTTTCTTTAATGATAGGATTGAAAAAAGTTTTTGGGTAGCCATTCAATTCTAGTGTAGTACGAACAATTTTTAAATTTTTGGGGCGGTCATCTGCGTGAGACAATTTTATCGCGCGATCTGTAAGGCTGTTTATGACACTTTTTTTATAACAAGCTGGTGCAACGGAATTGAAGTGAAGATAACGTTGAGACCATACTTCTTTAGTAAACCAAGAGGTTTTTATTTTTCCATCAGCATCATGCCTAATGTTCATATCTAGGAAATTTATGTTATTGTTTAATTCTATTTCACAAGTGAATTGAAGTTTACAGTGAAAATTGTTAAATTTATCAATTACATATTGAATTTTATCATTGGGAACACACATAAGGCAATCGTCTACATACCGTTTAAAGAATACAGGCCGAAAATCTAATGAACTCATAACAGATTCCTCTAGGCACTCCATAACGAGGTTAGCAATGGTAGCTGAAATAGGAGATCCCATTGCTGTGCCGAATATTTGTCCAAAAAATTGCTCACCATACTGAAAGTATGTGCATTCTAAACAAAATTTTACAGCATTTATAAATTCCGATTGATCTAGAGGTGTGTGGTTTTTAATCTCTGCCCAACGTTTTTTGATGCTATTCAATGCCAAAACAACAGGTATATTTGTAAATAAAAAAACAACGTCCAAGGAAATCAGTTGATGGTTTACGGGTACGGATTGATTTTTTATAAATTCATTAAAGTGCCATGAATCTTTTACATAGAATTCATTTTTTCCTATTATATTATTGATAGATTTTGATAGAAATTTTGATAAATTGTAAGTGGGCGCTCCAATATTACTAACAATGGGTCTTAGAGGTATATCATTTTTATGCAGTTTGGGAAGCCCATAAATATAAGGTGCTAGCCCATTATGGCAAATTAATTTATTTTTTAATTCAATAGGGATTATCTTATTCTTATGCCATTTATCTATCAATTTATTCATGTTGTTTTGTACTGATAAAGTAGGATCAGATTTTAATTTTTTATAAGTTGTTTCATCATTTAAAAGGTTTCCTATTTTGTTTTCATAGTCATTTCTATGCATTATGACGGTTTTATTACATTTATCCGCGTTCAAAACTAATATTTGAGGGTTAGCATCTAAGAAATCTTTTGTTATTTTTGTATGATAGTTAAAACGATTCTTTGCAATCCCTACTTCTGCCTTCTGTTTGTTCTTTTTGTTTGTCAAGATGTTACAAACTTTGTTTCTAATTTCGTTTTTCTCTTCTACATTTTTTATTCCTAATTCCGCATTCTAAATTTGCAATAATATTATCGATAGGCAGTTTATTATTGTTATTAGGCAATGCAAATTTCGGACCTAAACTTAACGTGTGCTGCACCTCATCCGGAATTTTTATGTCAGTTAGATTTTTCAACCATTGTTCATTGATATTCTTTTTTTCATATGTTACGTCTTTCATTAAATTATTTATCTTTTTAGATTGAATGGCTTTGATTTTGTTGAAATTTTTTTCGAAATTGTTATGCTGAATTTGAAAAAATTGCGATATAAAGTTGCTATCAAAATTTTGATGACAGGTTTGTTTAACCAGTTTGATTTTGTTTTCAACCTCAGCTACAATTGCACATGCTTCTTTAATGCACAGGTTCAAACAGTTTTCATGAAAAGAATTTAATAATTTTGCGTACGCCTTCTTATTTAGCACCTTGCTAAACATATTCTCCTTTGATTTAGATATTATGAAATTTGGATAAACTTGCAAATTCCTACATCTTACCAGAAATATTCTACGATTCTTCTCTCTTGCTAGTATCTTCATTAACTTTCCGTATTCCTTCAAAACTTTAGGATAGGTGGTTGTTCCTTCCATATTAAGGCTTATATCCCAGCCGAAATAATAATAAGATTCTTGACCCAGTATGAATTATATATAAAAATTCTCGGGAAATAGGTCACAATAACACTTTGTTTTAACTATTCGTCTTTACGTAATAATAACATAAAAGGTAATACAGACAATTTTATAACTCTACCTTACATTCCGGAGACCTCAGAGAAAATCAAAAAATGTTTGAAAAAGTATGATATAAATGTTGCGCATAAACCTACTAACTGTGTTGGGAAATATTTCTCAAATCTAAAACCGTTAATACCCAAAGATAAACAAACCCACACAGTGTATAAATTGAATTGTTTAGATTGTGATGGAACCTATACTGGAATCTCTAAACAATATTTACAAAAAAGAATGTACGGCCATAAATATAGCACAAGAAATAACAACTTAGAAAATCCCACCGCCCTTGCTAAGCATTGCTTTGATTATAACCATCAATTTGATTACAAAAATGTTAATATCTTAACTAAGGAAACCAATTATTATAAAAGATCTATCCTGGAGATGATTCACATAAAACGGGACCCCAAATCTGTAAATCATAGGGTAGACACACAAAATCTAAGTCATATTTATACTAATTTGATTAAATAATCTCTTGCAAATTCTTACATACGTCTTTATAAGTGTAGAAAATGTTTTTAGGAAGAATTCGTAATAGTTATTTCCCAGTACAGGTCTGAAACCTTTCTTAAGTGCCTTGTCATAAATCCTACACATCTGGTTTCGAAAGTAGATACTTGACAAATAACTTCGTTCTTCTCATTTGTTGTGAGAATACCAATCAATATGCACTCATATATTTTAATAATATTACTGAATAGCGGATTCTTACTACAAAAAAAATAATTTTTTATACATTAATTCTGACGATACAATTTCGATTATTCGTGGTTCTGTTCGTTTCGACGGCGTGGGCTCTTTTAATTGAAGTTAAATTGTGCGATTTGGACGCTTGTGCTATAATTAGTTTTAATAAACCCCCTTTTTAGACATAGTGAGTCTTCTGATGATGGTCGTGAGACCGAAACGTACGTAAACACGAATAGTTAAAACAAAGTGTTATTGTGACCTATTTCCCGAGAATTTTTATATATAATTTAAGATTATCAACCCACACCCCAAATGCAAATAAAAGTAAAAATCAGTTTCAAAGTAGAGCGAAAAACCAGAAATAGAAAAATCAAAGCACCATCAGATTCAAGATGCGTTCATTTTCGATTAAATTTATCTAAATCTGAATTGCTATGGATGGTGGATGGAACACATATGAGACTGATAAATTAGACGTTTTACCCGGCGAAAGTGTTTACGTTAAACCGTTTCTAGCCTCAATCAATCATGAGAAGCTAAAGCTCGAACGGAACATGTGAAAGTAATCAATCTTGAAGTGTTTGCCGCATTCTGGTCGCTTCTCTATGGAAGGATATCTGGAAACAGTATGATTATGAAAATCATAAATTAACAAACGTTATGGAAAACTGGCAGCACGTTGTTTTGAAGTGTGTGAAGTATACAGTGTTGGCAAATAATTTTTAGATTCCATTTAGAGAAGATCCATTCATACACGATGTTAAATTTTATTTTTTTATTAAGAAATTATTGTTTTTACGGAAACAACACAAGAGTTAAAAGTTTTGGAATCAATCGTTCATTCCAACACATTTTTTTAAATCAAGAAATGTTGTGTTGCTAAAAAGTTCTGGTAGAAAATGAAATAGGGGTTGCATGTTTCACCCCTTTAGAAGATCACAACGAAATTGAAAAATATTCATAGTTAGCCTTTATATTGGTAGAACACCCCTCAAATGCCATATTTTCAACTCTTCAGCAACTTCAAGGAAGGAATTTTTGGAAGCGTGTAACTTTCAATGAAAGCCTAAGAGCTTTTGTTTACATGAAAGATCCCCTTTAAATTTCGACAAGGAATTACCCCTAGATACATTCGCACTTATTTGGCTACACCCATATATCGAATTCTATGGAATATTTTCAAATATATTGAACTTAAACAGAATTCTGGCAGAGTTATGTTAATGACAGGTGATAATCGATATGCTGATAATAGAACACTGCCTTAAGTGAATATTTTGCCAATTAGAAAACTTAAGGAGCTTTCTCCAAAATGAAAACTATTCGACTAAAAATTCTAAAGCTCTCGCTGAAAGATGGAGAAGTAAAGATAAAATTCAATCAACCTCGTAGATTCCAATTAAGCGTGTTCTGCGATCTGCCAACACTCACTGATAGACAAATCAACAGTACAATGGCATCTACATCAATGGTATTAATATAATATTTCCAACTTGGTCGGTCATGTACCGTGTCTACTTTCATGGGGATGATCAACTTTATTTGATATAACTTATGTTCACACATTACCTCGATAACAAAGAATATGATTTCATATTTACATTATAAGTCGAAAGATATATAATACCTCCGAAAGGTCTATTTCTACCTACTTAAAATGTTATAATTAGCTTTGCAACCAAATAAAATCCGGCTCTGCCCGAAAATTTGGTAAATTCGTTGCCTTTAGAGATAATTGGTTTTATTGCAGTCTAAAGGCCAATGGTATAATATGAACGATACTCTGAACATACCGATAGTCCAGAAGCCAGTCTACCGAAAAGAATTTAGCAATTCCAACCTTCTGGCGTTTTCATTACCGTGCTGCCCTGGGGATCTTTCGATAGGGTTAAAAGTCAAAAATAAATTTTGGAAGTAATTGCAACCATCAGGCCAGGTAGCTCAGTGGTAGAAGCATCGATCTTTTAATCACTGCAGCTGCTGGTCGCGGGTTCGAATCCAGCAGCTGCGGAATTTTCCCGATGGCCCTAGAAAATGGTGCGGCAAGATACAATGGGCTGTTAACCCCAAGTGTCATTGAGACTGCCCTAGTTGTAGGATCGAGCCTACCACACGAGGTGGAGTATTTAGTGGGTATATCTGAGGTTATTAAGTTCAAGACTCAGGGACTTCCACACTACCTTATGGGATGTTAAGGTGCCCATAAAGGGTTTCAACCACCTGCCAACAAAAAAAAATCATCAGACGTTGGAAATAAGACGAAAATGTTGCCTTTTCAAGCATTTTGGTTTTTGTCGGCCTCTTTCCTCTCCCTTCAAGGGATATGAAGTAATTTATGAATTATAAATGATACAAATTTTAGATAGTTGAACAATTCTCCAAATTTCATTTGTGGTCCGTTCTGGCTTTTTCACATTCATGATTACTTTTTAACGCCAGATAACAAATTTTTAAGCAGCAGATGGGCCGGAAATTTGTTTTGGAAAGGAGCATCGAGTACAGCCAACGCCAGAAGGTTGGAATTGTCAAATTGTCTTGATACAAGGCTCTTATGCTGTCCTGTCAATTGAAGTTGAATGAAGTGGTAAGAGTAGCAAAACTAGAATCGGAGCAGAAATCTAAGAATTCATAGGCATCCGACATTTTAGAGACCGCTCTTCTTTCTTGAACCGATCTCAGGAGTACATTCAGCTCTCAGTAATGGAATTTGAGGTGTTTTGAGTTATCCAAAAGATAAGGTCGATGTATGGGAAACGTATTGAATACACTATAATGGCCGTAACAAAGTATAAGTAACATGAAATAGGTTTATGTACTCACTAGTATATTGCTCCCCAGGAACATAAGTGTCTGGATTTCCAGATATTTCCAGGAAATAAATCACAGGATCTTGAACGGAAGTGGTACTTGTTATGTCTTCAGGCACCTGACTGCAGATTGCACTCTCGACACAGAGTTTCTCATTGATCAATAAGCAGAACGCTAAACAAATTGATACCTTCATCGTTATCCAGTCGGTCGGAAATGCTCTGAAAACATAATGAGAAAATTGATGAATTAATAATCTGTCAATTGTTTTCAGATGAAACTAGTGTCATTGAGAAGCAATAATATTTGCATGAGAGGTTATCTATATATAAGAGGCAAATACCGCTCAATGACCGACTCACTCAACACGAAATCTTCGAAACTATGAAGCAGACTGACTGGAAACTTGGCAGATATATTTCTTATATGACGTGGACACCCGCTAAGAACGGATTTTTCGGAACACGGGGTGAAAGGGATTCGATATATTTTGACGTTTATGACTGCTAATATAATTACGTGCAATTTACATGACAGATAAACCCATTGAATATTATTATCACAGTACATATTGTCTATGCTATGACAGACAACACAAAAACCAATAACAAGACAGGTAACGCTTACAGACTTATACTCTTCAGGCTTATGCAAGTGTTGGCAAATCTGTGAATTTTTTCTTTTATTCTTTGACTACACGAGAGGCAAACCTATAATGTTCGAAGAACATCGTTTGAGCCAGCAGTGGAATATAGGGAGAGGAGAAAGGCATTCGTATTTTTCTTGAAGGTTTGAAGGTTCTAGGCATAGGGAGAGACTTCACTAGATAAAGAGTTCCACAACTTCGCTGTTCGATAAAAAAATTAAGTCTGGTAGGTCTCGAGCTGACAGTGAAAGGGGGACTAGTTTGAACTCGTCTAGTCCGCCTATCTGGAATCCCTAGTGATGGAATAACAGACGAGATTTTTGATGAACACCGACCATCGAAATATCTATAGAACCTTTCTACTTGATTGTGCTATATTAAACTCAATTTAAAATCGATGTTCCCGTATCTTATTCTGTATAGAATCTATATTATGTAATAGGGGTACGTTTATATAAATCGTTCTAAAGCCAAAACGGTGAGCACAAGCACAATAACGATGTGAGGAGTAAAGAAAAATACGAACGTAAACGGTATGTTTCCGCGACAATTCCTGTTGATCTTGATTCAAAATTAACATAATTGTACGTTCATCATCATACATTCTGAAAACAACAGAATAACGGATGTATAATTTGTCCATTTTGCTTATCAAAGCTGAAATCAAAATGGTATGAATAATGTATGAAGTAATCTTTCCTGTTAACATTTCAGACATAATACCACAATGTTTTTCATACTACGCAAGTTTCAAACAATTGCCTATTTAACGAACCAACCTAACTAGCTTCATCATGACCTATGTTAGTGATTACCTTCATATTTGCCAACTAGGTATAAAGTAATAATTACAATCTCTATGTGCTTTCGAAACTACATAAAAGTGATATACCTTCAAGACTCATTGTAAATAATATTTTATCAAAAGCTATAAACAATATAATAGGAAAAAATTAATTCTATGTGAAAGACTCATGGCATTTCAATCAATTAATAAAAAATAAATCCGTACCGGTAGATCATCGATTAATTTCCATGTACGTTGTTTCTTTATTTATAAATATACCAGTCGTTTTGGCATTGAGTAGCATTAAAAACGTTGGACAGAGATTAAAAACTACACACCTCTAGATCAATCTGAATTTATAATTGCAGCACAGTTGCACTTATTTTCAATAAGGTGAGCAATATTTTGGGCAAATATTCTGCGCAGCAATGGGATTTCCTATTTCAGCTACTATTGCTAACCTAGTTATGGAATGCCTAGAGGAATCTGTAATAAATTCATTAGATTTTCAACCCATATTCTTTAAGCGGTATGTTGATGATTGCCTAATGTGTGTTCCCAATGATAAAATTCACTACGTGATTGATAAATTTAACAATTTCACTGTAAACTTCAATTTACTTGTGAAATAGAAGTGGATAAAAACATAAAATTCCTAGTTATGAACATTAGGCATGATGCAGATTGAAAAATAAAAACTTGTGTGTGGTTTACTAAAGAAGTTTGATCTCAACGTTATCTTCACTTCAATTCCGTTGCACCAACTAGTTATAAAAAAAAGTGTTATAAACAGCCTTACAGATCGGTAGGTCCTCCATATAATAGGACGGTTGTGGTTTTTGCTTCCCTATCGTGGAAAACCTTAACCTTGACAGGCCTTCGCAGCCGAAATTTTTTTTCTGGTTCTATTATGTATGTTATATAGTGGAACATATGGCGCACAATAAAAAATTGAATATAACTGTTTTTAATTCAGGCAAAATTCATATAGAACATCATTACCAATATGATAATGATGAAACGTAATAAATAAATTGGAATAACTACTATTTTACCTGCTTCACACAAATATACAAAAATCAAAATATGCATATAGGCTAAAAGTAAAACACGTTGATCGCGAGCATAGGACTTACAAGAGAGTAGTTCACTCTGCGTGATGCATGTACCTAGGTTTCAAAGTTTTCAAAGTTTTCAAAGTTTATTTCAAATTATTTTCAAATTAAATTTACAATTTTTACATGTATCTCGAGCTGTGACAGCATTTGATTATATACTGAAACCTTTTAGATATGTCTTGTTTCCAAGTAGATGTACATATTATGTAATAAAAAAAAAGAAACGTGTGGCACTCGGGGACTGCCGCGGTAAAGCTATTGCATAGCACTATGCCACTGGAAAAAGTTGGGCAGAAAAACATCCACTACCTCTTCAAAATCTTTACGAATTATGAGTAAAAAAGAGTATCATCTTGATCTCTATGAAGAGTATTCTGTGACAAGTGCATATATAACTCCCGGCTCCGGGATTTTCACGTGGCCTATCGAAATTAGAAGGTTCGAATTGTACAAAAACACAATTGCATGAACGCCAGACGACTTATGTAATTAGCTACGAATGTAATCATTTTGACATATCCTCGAGGAGCTCGCTGCGCGTAAGTTAGAGTTTATACAGTTTACCTATATTTTGTTAATTTGGGGCCGTTTCGAACCCCGTGCGGCCGGCGCCAGTTGTAATAAAGTATTTTGGGCTATGAGCCGCTAGCTTTTACCCGCTTTCGGTATATTTAAGTAGCTAGAAAATTCCCTTTCGTACGTCGCACGTCAGATGCTAGTAGGTGACAGCTGAGAATACCTCAAACTGTTTTAATTAAATTTTCCTATTTAATCGACATTTTGGGGCCCGAGACTATGCTATTTAGTTGACCCCGTTCATAAACTAACGACATGGAGCGAAAACCGCATGCGAAAAGTCCTCGTTAATTCGTTCTATGTACCGTAAATTTGCACTTTTCTAACTCGCGACCTACGCGCTTCTCACGTGAACGTCATTCGATTTATCGAAAATTAACCAATTCAAAACAGTTTTCGACCCAGTTTGGGGCTATCACGACCTTTTAAAAGGTTCAAAGTTAACATTTCGACAATTTTACATTGTAGGCGGAGTGGTGGTTGTCAGTATATTTCGTTACAGTATTTGTTTTTTGTTTTTTTTTCTTGATTCGGTCGCCGCGCTCAAAGCCCGCGATAAAAGCTATATGCAATAGCCTAAAAAATTTAGGTTGAAAGATAAAAGATAAAATATAGAATACAAAATATAAAAATACGAAAAATATGCTGGAATGATGTTGGGTTTTATTCGAGTAATGAGCTTAATAAATTGTAATCTTGTACGATGTATAATTTACTCCGAATTTTAGATTATGTTTTAGTAGCGCTCTTTAATTTGGCAGATAGTGAACAACAAGTGTACCATCTTATACCAATAAAGTCTTTTCTTTTCTGACAAACTGTTTAATTAAATTTTTGATATTTATATTCCTTATTCTGTATGGCTCTAGTTGTGTAGGAATGATTTACTCTTGCAGTATTATTTTGTTTATGTATTGACTGGATTACTGAGAACATATATAGACTTTTCATATTTAATAATGATTCTTGTATAAATATAGGTTTAATGTTTGTCCTTGCGGGTTCGGAAAAATTATTCTAATGACATAATTTTGTATAATTTGTAATGGTTTCAAGGAGTAATTATATGCAGAGCTCCAAATATTCACATTGTAAGATAAGATTGATACAACCAGACTGTTATAAATAGTCGATAGATTTTTCATATTTAGTATGCTCCTGTGGGAATAAAATCTATATATAAGTTTTTCTGATTTTTTGATAGAAAATCGATATGTTTCCCTTATTTTAGATATTTGTCAAAAAATATCCGCAAATACTTTATAGAATCTGTTTGTTCAATTACATCTGGGCGTTTTCTATTTTTAAGGGTTCCAAGATGGGTGTTTCTCCTGCTTTCGTTGGCGAGAATGCTATAAACTTAGTTTGCGTCCAATCAATTTTTTATATTATTCATAGCTGATTGTGCTCTATACCAAACCTCATTCCAGGTTGCGCCCTAACATATTACAGCCGCGTCGTCTGCATGAAACAAGATTGTGTAATTCCCGAGTGGAAGAAAATTATTGATAAATATAAGAAAGAATGTTGGCCCTAATATCGTCCCTTGAGGTATGCCGGCCTTAATCATTTGTGTAGAGCTTAAGGTGCTACCTATTCGAACTTGTTGATGTCTTCCAGTTAAGTAATTTTTTATTAGTTGAAGCACACCACCACGAATGCCTATGTCTTCCATCTTTTTCAATAATTTCGCATACTTACTGTTTCAAATGCTTTTTGAAGGTCAAGAAAAATAACAATGATTTTTTTATTAACATTAAAATTATCTAATATGTGCGAGGTTAACGTCTGTATAGAATCTATTGCACTCATTCCTGCACGGAAGCCAAACTGATTATGTGATAGTATGGAATTTTTTTGTAGAAAGGCATTGATTCTACTATATAAACATTTTTTCATTACTTTTGATATATTGTTCATCAATGATATTGGACAGTAGTTTGCAACTACATATACGTACATGTTGTGCATATTGCCTCACTATTTGTTATTTGCGTTTTTCGTTTCCATTGGAAGCGCTTTCCAGTCTATTGCTGGTTAAGTGCAGTGAAAATTAAACCAAAAAGCTTTAATAAGGTAACGCAACACAGGGAATAAGGGATTAGATTCATGTTGTAGTTGCTGTAACCCTTGTTCGACGTATAAGCTCATCTTTTAATCGGGATTAAATATTCATGAAATATTTGGATTACAACCAACGCTGTCATGCTGATGCGAAACCGATAATGTAGTTTGCAAATAAACTGTAACCTCGACTAAATACCAGCAGATGTGGGCTCAGTGTTCTACATAAGCTGCTTCTTGCTTTACGAGTGGCTAGGAACAAACAAGCAAACATAAGCTTAGATTCGGAAAGCATGTTCAGTGTTTGTTATCCTAATTCATAGGAGATAAAACCCTTTTTTGATAATGAATGGTTTTATTTTCGTACCGTATTTATTTTAGTTCATTCTTTATCGGCATCAAAACACATTTCCAGCATGCATAAATGCAAATGCTTACGTTTCCAACAGGATTCGTATCTCTATCCGCTACTGCTTTTTGTAAGTGGTATAATCCAATTTTGAGATAGTTGTGAGCTGCACTCATTCCAGTGAAGCTTCAAGGATGATGAATTTATGAGCATGTTTTGGAGTATGTATCAAATTCAAAATCTATCTATCTGAATGATTCATTCTGCATATCCACGGAATCATTAAAAGCATATAATTATCAAACTTTCTCTATCATGTTATAGATCCATCGATAAAGAATAATGAAGCAAGGCTAAATCGACTGCTCGAAGTGTATTGATGACGCAGTCACTTAATGGATGTTCATGTTCAATCACAAAGTAAAAGTAAATGATTTGGACTATTATTATCATTGTTATTAATTAAGGGGCACTGCGGTCTCTTAATGCCTAGGCCGAAGCTCTTTGCACCCCGTGTCACGTATCACTTAGTGGAGCGGTTCCCATCTACGAGAGTTCCCCTATCTACCAGAAGGGCGTATCCCGCCCTAGAGTGTCCACCATTCTCCCCCAGGAGAACGATTCCTAAAGAGGTTAACACCAACTTCGTGATATATTATTTGAACCTCGTCCTAGTGAATAGGTTGTTATTATTCGATACGTGTTGGACAGATTTGAAAGCTTTTGGTCTTAAGCTTGGTGGACATAATGATGATGTATTAGCAAAAATTGAATTGCAAACTATTTTAAATTCTCTTTCTAGATCTGATAACAATAAACTAATTGCTCAAAGTTACTATAGGGCGTATGTGATGAGTGGTAAGATAAATGATGTCCAAGCTGTTTTCAAAAGAATATTTCCACATGCACATTATATTCACTGTTACGCCCATCAATTTAATTCAATTATTGAACGAACGGCACAGTGAAATGGAAAAGTAAACATTTTCTTTGCAAATTTCATTTTCAAAGCTTTTCTCTCGATCGCCAAAATGAACGGTAATTCTTGATGAAATAGTCGATTACCACGCGCTGCTCTTACACGTTGGATTTTCAAAAGTCGAACTGGGAACACATTTTGAACACCAGGATTCGTTCAAAGAATGTGGTTTATTGAAGTATATGAATTGCCCGGAATTTCTCTACTAGTTGAAAGTATTTCGTTTCATCATGCCACATGTTGGAATATTATTTAATCAGACTCAAATGCTCGAGAATGACAGTGCTCAACTGCGAAAGGTGATTGAATAATTCCAACAGCAAATTATTCAAATTAGAAATGCTACCTGCTAGGAAAAGACAAAAAACGACAGCTGGAGATAACAGAGCTGTTATTGCAAAGGAAGTGTGTGACATGCATTTCCACAAAAACCTTTTGATGTAACTGTGAAATCTTATCCTATGTTGGACAGTGTAAAATTAAAAAGTCAACCTTCAGCAATTTATGACCCCGATGACATGTGTGACGTTGGTGGTATTTTGCCACTTTTAGTGTTCATAACAGACAACAACCTAAAAAAGATTTTGACAGAAACATACAACCTGTTGGATATTATTTGTACAACGTCCATGTCGACAGCAGAATGTGAACGATGTTTTTCCACCCTCAAACGCACTAAAGCTTTTCTGAGAAGCACAATGACAGAAGACCGATCAATAGAAAAGAATTCTATTCCGGATTTTGACAAAAAGGTCATACACGTTTTTTCCAGCATGAAAAATAGGAGAATGGATTTTATGTAAAAAATAGGTAATTTTTTTCTTGTGTCTACCCTCTTTCATAACTCATGAGCCGCCACTGACGGAATGATCACCCTTATCCACTAAAACTACTATTTGGAATTGATAATGCAAACAAGGGGTTACCTTCAGCTTTATTAAATCGCTTATACATTTTTATCCCTCCTAAATTATCCAGATATTTGCCCGATTTTTCAATATTCTTCTTCTTTATATGGGCAGAACGTTCTTTATAAAGACTTAAAATGTTCCTTCTAGTTTGACCCACGTAGCAGTTTTGAACACAGAACAAATTTGTCGAAATCGGGAACTTTATCAAAGGTATTGCCTAAACGGTTTTTAACTTGTTCTTGCATCTATAAACGAGTAATAAATAATGCAAATTTAGAAAACAAATTATGGAAGAACATTCCTTTCATATAGAGCGGAATAACAGCATTAGCAGATTATATTTTGAATAAAGGTCACACCATTTCTCAAGTATATCACTTTTGAAACGCAGGTTTAACATGTTTCAAATTCTATATCTTGGTGAATATCTCGAGAATTGTTGTAGGCTTTATAAAGATATCATGTTGCATTTCCATTCGTCGAGTTCATTGATTTGTTGAGCGTTACAATCGGATATATCTGCATATCTTCAAATATGACACGCTTGAAATGGGTATACAAAATAGAATTGTATCAATTCTTTGAACGTGTCCGGTGGTGGTTTGCAGGCCCGGAAGGTTCTGGCACGTACAATATGTTTTCGTACAACTGAATAAGAGTTATCGCCATCCAAAGCACAGGTATTAACCAAAAAATGCGATGTCCAAGCATATGTTGAATATATGTATTCAATCGGAAAATTTACTTCGTGGGACTGTTGTTCGATGTCAAAACGTGTCGTTCAGAAATAATGATGCACGTGACACTGCGTTCTCGGCCGGCACACAATTGAAAGACACGTTTCAATGGACACTATATTTACTTCCTTCACTATATGTAGTATATAGTGTAAGGTAAGTATTTTAATCGGCCCCAAAAAAATTTTTTTGGACATTTGAGCGTCTCCGATCTAGACTATTCTTAACATGATGTCTGTATGTGTGTACCTATATGTGCGTAATCCACTTTGGAAACGATTGTGCCGTTCATATTGGTCGTATAGATTTAAAATTTCGCAGATCGTTTTTGGTTGCGGTAGCCCCTTTTCAAGTGGTATTCTTGATGTCCATCTTCAGTTTTTCAAATGGAATTATAGTATTTTATTCAAGCATAATGGCAACCGTGTTGTTCTGGTTACAAATAGGTATCAAAATGATTCGACATAGGATTGAAGATGAATGAACCTAAAACAGCGAACCATAGGAGGTATAAGTATAAACAAGTTTAAGGTTTCTTTGCCACAATTTCGTGTAAGTATATTAAGAGATATAGAATTAAGTTTTCTGATCTTATATCTATTCAGAGATTCACATTTTTTCAAAAATATAAGACTCTGACGGTAACAAAGTGGTGTAATTGGTAAACACGGTGGACTACACATCCAGGACTGTGGGTGCGTATCCCACCTATGGTTCAATGTTTTACTTTCATTCATCTTTACAATCTCATGTTCATGTCAAAGTCTATTTTATGTGTTTATTCTGTGGCAAATTTTCATAGTTCATGTGACATTATGAAACAAGGTTATATTATAGTGTGAATAATCTCGAAAGACAACCTGACAGTAGGTATTAGTATGAAACATAGAGTTGTGAAATACATTATGTAGAACATTTGGATAGAATTTCATAGTAACATAGAGTATAATTTAACTTATTTTTATTCATCTTCATAATCCTATGTTAAATTATCTAAGTTATCTTCGTAATTGAAGTCTGTGGCAAATTTTGATAGTTCATGTGACAGTATGAAACAAGGTTATATTATAGTGTGAATAATTTCGAAAGTCAACCTGACAGTATGTGTCATAATGTATCATAAAGTTGTGAAATACCTTACGTAGACTATTTGAATAGAATTTCAATGTAACATAGAGTATAATTTAACGTATTTCATTAGCGGTTTCTGAATCATTTCCAATATATTTTCTGTTCCTACAATCACTTACATCTGACCCGCAGGAGTTTCTCAAAACTATTTCGCTAACAAAAGTGAGGGAAGTCACGCGATCAATTGATCACAGCCTTTTTCCCTATGAGCTTGCAAAAAAGTGTACCTCCCCGCACTAATTCGTAGATTGAAAGTTGTACCGGGATATCAAAAATTATCTTGGTCAAGGGTGGTTGTGGAATCTAAAACGTGTGTCTTACTTTACGTTTGAAATAATTATGTCACTGTCACACTGACATCATCAATAACCTACAAATTTCATACCTATTTATTCATTTCAGATGTAAAACAATAATGAACTACAAATTATGAAATAATTATGTGAACTTTGAACCTTTTCAGAGGTCGTGATAGCCACAATTCGGGTCAAAAACGGTTTTGAAATAGTTAATTTTCCGTAAATCGAATGACGTTCACGTGAGAAGCCCGTAGCAGGCGGGTTAGAAAAGTGCAAACTGGTTGTACCTAATACGGCTTTACCACGACTTTTCGCGTGCCGTTTTCGCTCCATGTAGTTAGATTTAGTATCGGACCGTGCCCGATGGCCTTTCTTTTTTTGATGAATGTCCATTAAATAGGAAAATTTAATTAAAACAGTTTGAGCTATTCTTACATCTCAGCTACGCGCGTCTAACGTGCGACGTACCAAAGGGAATTTTCTCGCGACTAAAATATACATGAAGCGGGTAAAAGCTAGCGGTCCATAGCCAAAAACACTTTATTACAACTGGCGCCGGTCGCACGGGGCAAGAAACGACCCCAAATTAACAAGATCGAGGTAAAATGTATAAACTCTAACTTACGCGCAGCGAGCTCCTCGAGGCATATGTCAAAATGATTTCGTTCGTAGCTAATTATATAGGACGTCTGGCGTTCATGCAATTATGTTTTTAGATAATTCGAACCTTCTAATTTCGATAGGCCACGTGAAAATTTCGGAGTCCAAAGCGCTAAAGACTTCTGAGTGTTACAATATTCGTATAAAACTAGTGTTACATTTTTTTTAAACACTAGTGCTTGTATTTTGATAAGTAAGTTAAGTGTCAAAACAGAGGACCTAGAATAAAATTCAAACGGTTGTGTCGTTCAACATGTTCACATGTTCTGGAATGGTCTTTCTAACACCGTTGTGCTGCAACCCTGGCAGAGTTTGCCAATTAATATTTTCAAATTCCATAAGATCGTTTTTGTAAAAAAACTGTCTTGAAGTCACGTTATATCCTCAAAATGAGCATAATAAAATATATTTTTCTAGCTTTTTAATCATAAGACTGATTTCAATGGAGCCTTTACAAAATCAATTTAATCGCGTTTAAAAGCTCCATTGTAAAAAGTCTTGCACAATAACAAACTGCAAACCTGCTTTTTAAGAACTTTCGCAAACTTCCAAACTTTCTCAAAGGTTAATGTATTGATACATGAACTAACTATATGATTATATTAACTCACCAAGTTCAATTTATAGCAATCAGTGTCAGAAATTGTTGCGAGCTCATCGCGTTATAAACTATACTGACTCTAATTTAATGCAGCGCGCGTTTTCCAAGTAATTCGATTAGGTCCGATATGTTGCTACGTGCTCTTTCGGGTGCAAACTGATCGCAAAGGCGTGGAGAATAGAGACCAACTGCTGCTGATTTACGTGGAAGAAGGTCCGAACAACAGCGTCAGGAACTGCGCCAAGCACGTTCGCGAAAGCTCATGAAGAGCACTTCCACCGAATTCAATTTCCTGTGCATTTAAAGTTTTCCCGCACGGAAATATCATACTCTGTTATGTTAGCTACGCAAAACTTACATTAATCTTCCAATGTATAAAGTTTGGGATGATTACTATTTTATAAGACCATTCGAATGTATTCACGTAACAATATAAATGATCCTTATTTATACAGTATGCTCAAAAGAACGATGTCTGGGGATATCGGAAATGATGTAACAATCGAAATACGAATGAATATATTAATACATTCATTTGTTTATTTTTTTATTCTTTAACTTCTAACGTTATATACGTTACTATGTCTAATTGCTTGAATAATCTTAGTAACGGTTTGAGCTCGGAATTATAAATAATTAAACTTGGAAAGAGATTGTTACCGACATCTGTGTTTTAATAGCGTAAATCGACTATTTTACTTGCGAGAAAACTCGTGAGAGGTCTAATGACACGCGATGAGAGGGGAGACTAGAAAACGGACATCGATAGGAATCCTCATCTTCGTGTGAATATTTGACGGGGTGGGTCGGATTATTATTGTTTCTTCATATTTTACTAATTGGCTATATTGAAAGATTATTAGCGACAGAGAACACGTAATTTGATGTCTAATCGTATCTAAACCTAGTTGTAGATGTGTATATTCTCTGATCGATGATATTTTTCAATAATTATATGAGTATCGACTCATCCACGTATTCCCATTCACACCAGATTACTTTTACTTGCTCAGATTTGAAGTAGATAATCATTTACTATATTATTTCTTTTATCTTTATTCAATATCTAATTTGTCAAGTTATTAGTCAGAATGGCTTATATCGTTTCCTAAGGCTTGTTCAACATAGCAATTATCCACATGGTTAAGTAGTATTCCGTTTCACCCTTCTCCGACATTCCTCATATAAATTTGTAATGGATATGTCTCTTCATTCTAGTTTTGGTGAGATAACGAAATAATTATTGATCTGGGTGAACTTAAATAAAGCCGAAATTCTCATATACTGCTTTATGGGATCAACGAGTAAATCATCTGATATTGCTTGAGCAGATTATTCATTTAGAATCTACGAGCACAATTTCAGCCTACTATACTCCGTAAACTATTATCTAATTGTTTCTTGCAAATTTCTAAAATGACTCACACCTTTTTATAAGACTACCATTTTTTTATACAAATATTCTCTTTCAGATTTTAATATTGTATTTCACTAGTTAGTTCTCTTCAAGATGTCAATCCTTTTAATAATTTTGATTATACAATTTGGGAAGATAGTTATTTGTCCCTCGATATTGTTCTTATTGTCTGTATTACAGGGTTTAAACGATAGAGATGTCTCCATCCTTTTTCCAGGGCTGTACTGTAGAGGGAAATTCCTGGCAGAGCACTTCCTCCAAGCTCATTCAAATTTCAAGGACGGTAACATTTTTCTTAGTTGGAATAACCAAATTTATTTATTTTTTATTTATTTATTTATTTACATTACACCCATTTAACATGCGTAGAGCCCAATTACAAAATGAGGAATAACACAAAATAAGAAATACAAGAAAATATTATAACAGGCATTGAAATTAAACTGAGATAACATAACATTTCAAGAACAGAACATAAAAAAATTAAACAAAGATTAAACAAAGAAGAGAGAAAATGCAATCTATATAGAACTGAGGATTGCACGAAACGCTTCAGACCTCAGATAAGTCAAACTACATGTGAATAGATCGACCCGCATGTGTATGTTATTATAAGCTCTGCACATGCCACCGATTGGCGAGCACCTGCTTACGTTTGTTCTCGGTGTAGGCAAGTAAAAGAATAAATTAAGTCTGGACTCAAATCTAGGCACATGAAAACACAAAGCCCGTAGAATTTCCGAACATTCCACAGAAGAATGAAAAAGTTTAAACAGGAATACTATACCCGACCTGGATCTCCGATAAGCCAAGCTATCGAAAGAAAACCTCGAAAGTAAATCGGTATGCGGATAGCCAATAACAGGGTAGATATTGTCACATTTAAAAGCAAGGTATTTGAGAAATCTGCGTTGCATGCTTTCCACAGAGACAACATGAATCTGGTAGAATGGAGACCATACCAAGGACGCATATTCCAACCGTGATCTTACAAATGTATTAAAGAGAAGAATAGATGTCTGAATCTCGGAAAACTCCCTAGAACATCTTAGAACAAATCCCAACATCTTAGACGCTTTGGCGCACATATGACTGATATGATCAATGAATGATAACCTTCTGTCAAAGATAACACCAAGGTCACAGAACGTCTTCGGTCTATTCAAGACACGGGCATCGAGGGTATATTCGTATAGAATGTCATTGGACTTCAGCGAGAATGTCAAGACAGCACACTTACCAACATTAAGAGGCAACATATTCTTCACACACCATGCATTCACAGCTGACAGATTGGATTGAAGTCTGAGACAGTCACCGATATCAGATACCCTGAAATATATTTTGAGGTCATTGGCATACAAAAGATGGGGGACATCCAAGACTGCCAAGAGGTCATTAATGAACAAAATGAAAAATAGAGGGCCAAGAATGGATCCCTGTGGCACCCCCGAAGTAGCAAAAATGTCGACCGATCTTCGACCACGATAACACACGAAGTGTTTTCTTGACTTCAGGTAAGATTTTAAAAAGAAAAGAAGATTAGCAGAGAAACCAAAGTTGTCAAGTTTATTAAGAAGAATGCCGTGGTCCAGTCTGTCGAACGCTTTAAAGAAATCTAAGTAGAGAACATCCGTCTGCAGTCCCTCGTCAATAGCCTTTGAAATATAGTCTGTAATACAGATCAGATTGGTAGTTGTGGAGCGACTCGATACAAAACCATGTTGCCGCTCAGATATCAACGATTTGACGTTGAAATATATTACGTTCGAGAGAAGAATTTCAAAAACTTTAGAGAAGTTATTTTGAATAACTATCTGTCTGTAGTCTGTGACGTTGGAAGCATCTCCTTTTTTAGGAATAGGAATGGCCTTAGATGCTTTCCAAGCAGAAGGAAATGTATTTGTTTTCAGCGCTAAATTAAATAGGAAGACGAGAGGACGCGAAAAGATGCCAGCGCAGTCTCTGACTAAATATGCGGGAATTTCATCCGGACCAGAAGTGCGCTTGGGCTTAATCTTTAGTAGGGCCTTGACAAATTGTCATGATCAGTTGTTTATGTTCTCTAACCAAAATTGTTTTCTTTTGCAAATTAATTTCCCGAATTTGAACCTTTGGTTCAAAAATTATATTTCTTTATAAAATTAATAATTTCAATTTAATTAATCAAATTATTAACAATTCTAGTTTATGTCACTTTCAATTTTTCTAGTATTGAACTTTATTAATTTATGAAATAACTTGTTATTAATCAAACTAATTATGTTGTTGTTCAAATTATAATTCCCTAGAGGACTAAAACCACCACCTCGTAGTGCCGGAAATTCTTGATTGAAGATTCTATCTTGACTTTTTTTGCTAAAGCAGTTGGCGCTCTGGGTAATCCGATAGATCAAGAATATAAGGACACGTATCACTAGGAGCCCTTAGTGTATAATATCCTAGTGAGCTAGTTGGGATCATTATACAAAAAAGGTCACTTCAAAACATTACAGTGTCCCCCGCTTACTTCAGAACCTTACAAACTACACGAGAGGAAAAACTATGATGCTGGAAGAACATCGTGTGAGCCAGCGGTGGAATGTTGGGCATTCGAATGGTTTGGGGGAAATACCTCACTAGGCATAGAGTTCCACAACTTCGCCATTCGATTGAAAATTCTCTTCTCTGGTAGGAACAAGTTCGGCGTCTCGAGCTTGACAATGGAGGGGTGATTAACTTGAGCTATATATTTTAAAATAACTTGTATATACCAGTTTGTACAATATTTACAAGTAATGACACAAAAAATCCTATCTAGTTATTCATCATGTTATTTGTGCAAAGATAACAAATATAAAGATAAGATTTATAAATTTGTGTTATTTAAAATTTCTGCAAAAGCAATTCAATGAAAATAAGAGAACATTTATACTATCACCAAGCGGAAATCCTAGGTTAGTATGTTATTTGTAACTTCATTTTTGCTTGCAATAACATCAACTGAACACATAAAAGATGCTGAAGCAGACTGCGCGTTGTTGTCATATGGGTCCGATTATGAGGCAGAAACAGTTCTACACTGCCCTCGGGTGCCATGGTTGGCGAAATGTCGGAATATGGTCTTTCTTCTGTGACGTGGAATCTGGAATTGTCTCAGATATCTTATTAGAAATGATGTTCATACGGAGGTATACAATAAAGAACAAATTCAAATTAACGTATTCAAAAAATAGAGGAACAGATCCAGCAAATTGCATCAATTGGAGCTACACGTTTCCATTAATTGCTATTGAAATTCACTATGAGTCTTCTATCTTTATCAACTGTAATACATTTAGTTGGACGTAACTCCTGCCTGTGGATTGAGTGAAGAAGAACACCAACACAATACAGCCGTATCAACATCATTATCATCGTTGATCAATCTTACTTACCGTAAAACGGGGCAACTTGGTCACTCTTTTCAGACTTTTTTCAAAATATCTTCATTATATTTTGACGCATGTGGACCAAATTTTTTCCCCAAACCGACTTCAACTTAATGAAAGAGCTGAAGTTCGTAAAAAGTAATGTTTTTGTTTAATATAAGAAAAAAATATATATATGTGGGGTGTCCAAGTTACCCCGGGTTTGGGGCAACTTGGTCACTTTTGCTAATTTCAATGAAATGAACGTTTTTAATGGTTTGCATGGCCAAGTTACCCCGAATTCGTTTGGAAATTGATAAAACGAACCCGTAGCTACTTATTTCAGTTCGAAAATTTCATAAATAACACAAAAATAACGACAAAAATTTCCCAAAAATATTTTATTCATAAAAATATCAAACTTAGAGATACAGAAACAACATAAAATGTAAAAGAAAATCTAAACTCGTAACTCCAACTAAATCTTAGCTCATTCACTGGGGTGTAAAATCTTTGTCGGCGTCAGAATCGTCTTGATATTCCAACGGCTCTGCATCAGAATCGTCACAGTAATCGCATTTGAAATAAGGATCTTTACTTCCGTCGTTGCATAGGCCACATATCCATTTAAGGCACTGAATACATTTGATCCATTCTTGTCCGCCAAGAAAGTCTTTCCAGTTACAAAAACAAAGGCCACACTTTGCATCTGTTTCACTTTTATATTGTCTCTCACTTTTTTGCCTAGGCTGAATTGGACGAGATTTCTTCTTATTTTTGTTCTTTCCGACTATACCAGACGATCCTGGGCCAGCTAATGGCTTCGATGCAGTTACAATTGGTTCATCTGTGGGAGCCAGGTTATCATCTTCATCTGTTGCCAAATTTTTACCAGGCTGAAGTTTCTTGCCCCTTTTTTTCTTCGGATTTGCTTCACTGCTAATTCCTCTGTGTTCTTTCAGAAGATCAATCAATGATGCATCAAGAGATTTTCCAATGGTGTCTCGATCGTCTGGTGTTAATCCATCTGGAATTCTTTTCAGAACCTCGTTTGCATTAGATGGATAAAGCCCAGTGGCTCGAAATCCAGATATCAAATTTTGGCTGACACTCTCAGATATGGCTTTCCATAACCTAGAAATCAAATTGGGAAACTGCTCTTTGGGAAGATTTCCTGGATATCGGCTTTCCTTTCTCCAGTTGTCTAAAATCTTTCTCCAGCACTTTTTCATGGGTCCAAATACAGCTACATCAAGTGGCTGCATTAGATGGGTGGCATTTGCAGGAAATGGAGTTATATAAATACCATGCTCCTTACAGGACTGAATAACTGCAGGTGAAAAGTGGCTGGCGAGATTATCACCTACAACAATAGTTGTAGCACCAGGTTTTCGTGTTTCCGTTATGTGCGGGAGGAGGATTTTGAAAAACCATGTCTCGAACAGGTTCATATTAAACCAACCGGAGGGGCTACTGGCATATTTCGTTCCAGGAGGGCCGCCTTCTGTCCAGTTTTCATATAAATTTCCAGATTTATAAACGACCATGGGAGGCAGTAGATCCCCCTTTGCATTTCCGCACACCATAATGCTAATAGAGGTGCGAGAGTGGTTCTGTACCCTTTCAACCCTTTTTGTGTTTCTGGGGACCACCACTTTTTTTGCTCCAGGATCATCTGTGACATTTGTCTCGTCATAATTGTAGATATTGAAATCATCTGCATCGTTCAGGGCTTCATTGATATTGGTGAAAAAATTTAAAATGTCTTCACGGTCGACGGATGATCTGGACCTTTTTATGTTCGAGGCTAGGCGAATGGACAACCTGTTTCTCTGGATGAATGCATCAAGAAAATCTTCTCCTGGAGTGTTGTTTTTGAAGATCGTGACTGTTTTCCCTTGTTTGTCTAGGTATTTTGCGATGACCGTCCTCACATCCAGCCTGGTTAACGGGAAACCCCAATCAGCCACAACTCCGAGGGTCTCAGATATATTGCGTTCTTCCTCGGATGAAAGGACTCTTGGGCGGCCCACTGCTCCAGAATTTTTGCCAAGAATCTTACGACCCAAAGTTGTCCGAGGTACCTGATACGTTTGCGCAGCTAATTTTTTCGACATCCCCTCCTTAACAGCTTGTACGGCTTTTTGCATGTTCTCTTCTGAGTAGTCTTGGTAGGGCTTTGCCCCGGGTGTTCTCTGGTAGTTTCTCACCATTTTTAGTTACTAGTTACCTGGAATAAAAGATGGGCACCTGAAAATCCAACTAAAAAAGAACAGGAGGAAAAGTATTAACCGAAACAAAAATTAAATCATAGGTGACCAAGTTACCCCGGGGTGGCCAAGTTACTCCATATTACGGTACTTCAACAACATCTTCATTCAATGAAATAAAATAGCTCATTCCAGTGTTCTCACGTACGTTCATGCTATAATATAATTTTTTTTATTCTACATCCATAAGCGAGTGCAAGAAATGTTTCTTCTTCCATTGTTGCGAGCACTTTATATTCCAGTCGTCAATTCTTTGTTCCTACAAAAACAGTTTCAATGTGCCAATGTAAATTCCTGTCGGAATTAAACATTCTTTCTGAGAAGCGCAAATTCCTTGGCTATACTTACTCCAATTCCCGAGCCAGTTTCGGCCATTTAACATTTCACGAAGTTGTCACCGGTTGAGAACTTATTTCGTAATTTAATTATGAAGTTACCAGTTGTCGTCTTGACATTTCTTTGCATAAATCAAATTATCGGCATGGATGTGTTATTTACAAAATCATTTGTTTGTACAATTTTGAGCTAACATTTTTATTTAATACAAATTTGTGTCTAAAATTCGTTGAACCATTTGGAATATGTAAAGTACGATCAAATTAGCATAGTTATGTCTTTATCAGAATCTGAGCAAGTTGAGAACCAAAGTAAGTTGTATTGAACTACCTTTATTTAGCTTGACGTTGACGTCTTGTTGGATGCATAATTTTTTCGACACTTCAAGTTGCTTTGTAGAGTAACGATTTATTCCAGTACGAACTGCAATGTAGAACCTCATAACAAATCCATGCATTTGCTTTATCATTACAACAAATTATCCTAGACAGTGACGATGTAAAAATGAGACGATGCGGGCACTACAAATAATTGAAAAATATTGTGTTCCCTTTTACTTTCCTTGCTTCTGGTGAAGTTCTATATAACCTCGTAGATATTACGTCCAAAGTTAGGGAATGTGTCCAAACGAATCATTCTCTTTGGCTATACGTCAGGTTTCTCTTTTTATCAATGATAAGCTTGGTTTATCTTCCATTCTGTCAATCTCAGCCTGTTTTAATACATTTACGGAAAGCTCCACAATATATTCAGCAATTATAAGTGACAACAAATAATACCAACGTAGGTTTACTGTCTAAGAAATTTTGTTGTGGAATATTTGACGAATACAAATGGAAAATATGTTTCCTATACTATTTCTACGTTCTGGTAGTTTTGATGTTTCAAGAAATGATATAAGACCAGATGAAAGCATCAACTTTGTATGTCATATTTGTAATACATATACCCGAAAAAACCGTAGCAGATACCTAAATTTTGGTGGAAATTCCTCGGAAGCCTAATCTTGACATCTAAGGTTCTAAGGTCCAACTCAAAAGAACATGAACATAATACTCCTGATATAGCTGTGCTTAGTTTGACAGTATTTCCCGTTCCTGTCTGAACGTCAGATGTCAATTGTCATTTTAAATCTATAGTTAATAATTGAACAATTACTTCTCAGAAATTAATATGATAGACCGTGGATAATGATAGATTTTTGGTTGTACTTTCTCTCAGTATGCCTTTTAGAGGGTAGTAATATGCGTAGATCCTAATGATGATAAGCCAGGAATGAATTTGTCATCCTGAGGTTTTCAGTAGAAAAATGGTTCTCAATTTGGCCACAAACCATACTGTCTGGTACGATTTTAGTCAGACTGCTATCTGATGTAAGCTGAGGTTTCAAATAACGTCCAAGTACGGTGTAGCGTGAAAGGAAAATACAATAGTACGGAATAACTTATCGTGACTTTAATCAGTTTATCGTTCTCTTGTTAATGCAACGGAGATAAACAGGGTGTTTTGGGAGGAAATGGAAATATTTTAAGGACACGTCTAGGAATCCAGAAAAATAAGCTCATATCTTCAAGCCCGATTTTTACTGGTTTCAGAGATGCTTTGAATAATAGTAATTTAAAAACTAAAGGAATATTTATTACAAAACTAACAAATTAGTATTGTTGATATGGTAGCGGGCTTAATAACCAGTTCAGTGCACTCAGCCAAAACTCTTGTTCACTATCCCCTGCTACGTTTTTCAGGGGTATTTGGATACCCCGCTGCTCGACAGAATCATCCTAAGATCTGTTTTACGCTTAGATCCTTTATGTCATCGGCCGTGATGATCATCGGAACTAGCCAGATGAACCTGGTACGAATGAGTGCAGGACAGTAACAAAGAAAGTGGGTTGACCATTCCATTTTGTTTCCCTCGGATCTCATACAGAAGGGAGTGTCACTTTTCCCTATTGTATGTTTAAATTTCATCAGATTTACGTGATCTTTAAAGATCGCGGAAAGTATCCTGATACTTTGCCTACTCAGCGAGAGTGTCTCGCTTGCCCTTAGGCCTACCTCATTGTCAAGCAGCACTTTAGCAGTTCGGCAGTCGTCAATGTTCCTCAGTGCTGTGGCATGTTCATTTCATAGATGATTCCGCAAGATCTGCATACACCTGCAAGAGGGTCTTGAGGGCCGTCCAAACTGGCTCGTTCTCTACTTTCTCATTCCCTTTCCAACCTGAGTGACCCGGGATCCAGGTCAGATTGAGCCTGTTTCCACCGACTAGCGTGTTAAGGATCTCCTTGGTATCCCTGACAAGCTTCGACGACATAGTCGGACTATCCAAACAGATCTAGATGGTCTCATTTACCTCACCATAGCCGAGTAGCTCCTCCGCACAACTGTAGATGGCAAGCATCTCTGCTTGGAAGACTGTGTTGAGACCTCCATTCGCACGGAGTACCCATTAGTATATCTAGGATTGCAAAAGCCTGATCCGACTCTTGTATCTGTTTTGGACTCATTTGTATACCAAATGTCGCTGTGCTTTGGGGTGCGACCATTTTCCTATTCCTGCCTCGACGTCCTGCGGTTCTAGTCACCGCCTTTCAGATGGGATTGATCTGCACTCCATCTCTTTAGGGCAGCTCATCGTCATTGATAGGTGTGGCACACCCAATGCTCAATGCTGCAGTCGATGTACTCTTCCTCGTGGATGTAATGCATCTGAGGAGAGTCCCTGTATTCCGTTCAAAAGTTTCTGGGCTATAACCAGTTCGGTTCTTTTCCACCTTCCACCATACGAGAAATGCGTGACCGAGTCTTGGAAAAATAATAGCTGAGTAGATGCATATCAGCTGCTTAGGTCCCAAACCCCACTACATGCCAATTGCTTTCTTATACTGCCAAAAGGTTTTCATGGCATTTTAGCAGCTAATCTCCGGTTGCTTCTGCCAGAGTAGTTTTTGATCCCCGATTACCATCTTCTTCAGAGGCTCGATTTTTCACCTTCTGGAGAAGATGATAATGGTAGTTTTCTCTGCCTGAATGGAGAACTTATTCTCTCTACATACACCAGACTTCTGTAATCATCAAGACTTGTTGAAGGTACCCTTGTAGGCTTCCTCTAATGATATCGATCGGTGCAACTATAGAACTACCCGTTCCACTAATGAGTCAGATAAGGCGGAACAGCTGGCCTGGAGATATTTAGTATTTAGCTATGCTGTCACACTGATCGGTCTAGAGAGACACATACTTTCTTTTTTTAATATATGGTTTAACTATCAAATAGAAGGCTGCATCAATCGTATTCTGCGCAAAAGTTGCTCACGTGGTGTTGATGACCATTCTTGTAATAGTCTTAAACCTGAATTGGAATAATTGAAGAGTTTATTTAGAAAAATCTGAATGAGTCTATTTATACCAAATTATTTCCTTTCAGATGCACATTTGGAAACACAATTATCTTCCGCAATTCCTCTACCATCAAACGAGGTTAGCAATGAACTGGTAAGTAATAAATCTAGATCGTTATTTTTATCTTTTTGTTTCCTTAATATAGTCATTATTTTGAACACTGTCGGTGTGCTTGCACTTAATCTAAAATCTGAAAGTTGGAAATCGTGACGAACTCTGATAGTGTGACGTCCTAACCCCACCTTTCACTGTCGTAGACTTAAATTCTTATTTGAAACCTTCATTAAATAAGTTGGTCTTTATCTTGTATGTACGGGATGGCTCAAATTCAAGTCTCATCATCAGGATCTTCCGAAATGGTAAGAGATACAGGGTCGGTAAAATTATGTAAAAGTTGCACAATGTGGTACTCAACAAAATGTCGTATTAGAATATGAAGAATGTGAAATACTTCGATATATTCGAAAGAATCCGAAATTTCATAAAATTAATTTTGTTTTCGACGTTATTAATATTATGAGTGCAATATTTCGTTTTTCGGAAACTTATTTTTTTAATTTCGAATCATAATTTTTCTATTTCAATTTTTGTTGCACCTGCGCATTGAAAATTCTTAAGTACTTATGATGTATGATAGTGGAGTTTAATATTAATATAATTTAATCAAATAAACTAACTAATAGAGTTCGCAACAGTGGATACACTATATTATACTATTACACTAATAAGTACAAAATAATCATACTTTACCACTAAAAATACTATTAAAGTAGTAAGGAGCTTTTACCTACCAAGTGACCATCATTAGGGTGAACTGTAAAGCATTGATTATTCCGTACTTATTAGTGTAATATAACTATCATCATGAAGGCGACAAGTGCTAATTTAAGGCAAAAAAAGGTCGATATGCATCCGGTGTGTCGAGGCTGGCATCCGGTGTGAGCGATAAGGGAATATACAGGTTGTTTCTGGGGATTGGCTATACAGGTTGTTTGTAAGAGATATAATGACGTCAGTCACGTGGTTTTTGAAAGAGGTGTCATGGCGTCTGTCACCTGTGCCTTCAAGGAGGTCTCATGGCGTCTGTCACGGAGGTCTTCAACGAGGTGTCATGACGTATATCACGTGTATGTTACAGATGTCTAGGTAACTATGCGCCATCTATGAATGAACTATCATAGTGTTTGTCACATGTTCAGAGTCATGATATCAGTCACATTTGTTTTTCATCGGAAGAATGAAACCGGAAGTGAGTTATATAGCCGACACATTGTCACATCGGAAGTGAAACCGGAAGTGGTCATTTTATTGCATATTCTAAAAGCGTTCACACTGGATACACTATAAATTAGAACAATCACTGTTATCCAATAAAAGTTCTGCTAAAGTACAAGTACGTTTCAGCTCTAAGTAGCTGAAAGGTTCTCAGTATTTTATAGTATTTTTAGTGATTAAGGGTTTAGTGGCTTCTGTGACTCGGAAAAATATGAAAATATTTCAGAGCCTAACGAGACTCTGTCTCTAACGCCCCCCCCCCCCCGTTTTCGAGGATGCTGAACACGATGGCGGTGATTTAAACCCTTTCTGAGTTGACCGTCACCCCAAACGGCCAAAAACAACCCCCAAAAAGGGTGAAACGCGGATATACCGACATATTCCGAGAAAAACCGCGTCACCTCCCGTTTTAGAGGATGCTGAACACGATGCCGGTACTCTGGAATTTCTCCGAGTCAACCCCACCCTTTAAACGGCCAAAAACAACCCCTAAAAAGGGTGAAACTCGGATATACCGACATATTCCGAGAAAAACCGCGTCACCTCCCGTTTTCGAGGATGCTGAACACGATGCCGGTACTTTGGAATTTCTCCGAGTCAACGCCACCCTTTGAACGGCAAAAAACGACCCCCGAAAGGGGCGAAACTCGGATATACCGACATATTCCGAGAAAAACCGCGTCACCTCCCGTTTTCGAGTGTACTGAACACGATGGTGATTCTGGATCTTCTCCCCGAAGCAAACTAACCGCTGAAACGGACAACAACTACCCCTTTGATACCCTGAATTTATGAAATGGATAAGAAAAATCCGATAAGAAAAAATGTATAACAAATCATTGAATACACACCGGATGATGTTTCCACATTTGTTGACTGACTGTTCACCCTGAAAAATAGGCGTATACATCGTGTCTGGCTAGGTTATTTGGTGGTTTTTAGGTGAGAAAATCTCCTGTATGGAATCAGTGGTACAATTTTACATATTTTATTTTATTAAATCATAAACTTTTTTATTTCAAGCGTACAATTACTTATTAACTATATATACAAATATAAAACTGTTTCATTGACGCATATAACTACATATCCACTATATATCTATATAAAACATTATTATTGACGCATACAATTACATTCATTAAAGGTAAATATAAAACATCGTTATAAAATCCATTTTCATTAAAAAAAAATGATCCGCTCAATATAATCTACGTCGCTTACAAGTGGAATTACAGGGTTTCACCCCTTTCGGGGGTTGTTTTTTGCCGTTTAAGGGGTGGGGTTGACTTGGAGAAATTCCAAAGTACCGGCATCGTGTTCAGCATCCTCGAAAACGGGAGGTGACGCGGTTTTTTCGGAATATGTCGATATATCCGAGTTTCACCCTTTTTGGGGGTTGTTTTTGGCCGTTTGGGGGTGACGGTCAACTCAGAAAGAGTTTAAACCACCGCCATCGTGTTCAGCATCCTCGAAAACGGGGGGGAGGGAGGTACAGAGTCTCGTTAGGCTCTGGAATATTTGCTTTTTTCGGCCTTTTTTCCGACTCACAGAAGCCACTAGTTCTTATTTATAGTGTAAATTATATTTGTTTTGACAGATAAATGAATAAAACTTATAGAGGGTAAAATGAGGTTATTGTAATCCTCATTCATTAGTGCCATAAGGGTCAATAATAGTTTCCAAACGTATTGTAATTTTTATGACAGTGAGTGGTGGGGGGTGACAACATCACTTTCGTAGTCTATTTTGAATGTATTTATGTCCTTTGTGAGGGATTCACTCGAATTTTCAATGATAGCAATTACAGAAGTTGGTGGTTAACTGAAGCGAAAAGGTTCTAGGAAGTAATTAGTGTTGGATATTGCTTCAGTAATAATACTAACCAAGAAAATGCATAAAATATAGATAAAGAATCAAAATTTATAAATATCTATGCTTCAGCTGGGAAAATGGGGACTGTTGTCGACGTAGCACACTGGTGACATACGAAATCACCCGAAAATCGGCAATTGCTCAACAACTGTTGACGCGACTGGATGCATCAAATTATTTTGTTACATTAGAAGCAATATCGTTTTCAGATTCAGTTACTTGGTTCATGAGGAACATTCTAACTCAGTATAAATAACATTTTGCCCTTAAGAAAAATAATGACAAGCTATATTTAGTGGAATATTCATATGACATTCATTTCTTATTGAAATTATACAAACGTCAATCATGAAAGATTCGACAGGAAATATTGGCCTGATCGAGTTGAGATGTGATAACTGCAATTCGATTCTAACCTAATAAGTATTCATCCAGGTAGTCATGTCTTCGAATTTCAGCATCCCAGTGAAGATATTTCACCTCGCACTGCACCATCGCCCGATATGACGTTTTCATCGCGTGATTCGTCAAAAACCGAACCTGCTTCAGAAATTGTCGGAATAGAGTCTGCCGTTGTTGTACAATCCGCTTCAGAGAGTAAAAATGAGATCAAAACAAAACGAACTGTAATGCCGAAAGGAAGGATACCCATATCCCCAAGGAAAAATACTCAAGCAAACCAGAGTGCCTCAGCTATTCCCGTCAAAGTGACCAAGCCTCAGTCTAGGTTATCGATGAAACCCTCGAGAACGAACTCAATCAGATCAAACCTAAAGGCACCAATAACACGTAATCTCCCCAACAAACATACGTTGGAAGTTCAGTTCATCAATAAGAACAAGAGATTGCAACAGTACAAGAGAGACTTGATCGAAAAGCAGAAGCCGGTGATGGACTTGTATCAGAATCTGTTGGAAATCAAGAAACAACTGGCCGAGTTTGGCAAGAACGTAGAAATAGAAGAAGTAAAATTAGTCTCTACCGAAGAGCCCAATAAACCTCGAGATGGTTCTGTTGGCGACAATTTGAGCGCGGAAATCATTCAAAACATGAAATCGTCCATTGAGCATATTCCAAAAACTCTGTTGGAGGTTTGTCATAATTTAGTTAGCAGAAGAGACGCCATCGTGGAAATCTTGGAGAGCGTGTCGCAAGCAGACATCGACGCCGGCGAATTGACCGGGAAAATAGAAACGTTGAAGGACGAAGGTGTCGAACTGAAAAAATCTCTGGACGCTTTACTCAACGATTCCGAAGAAAAGATCGGAGAGCTTGTTAGAAACTGGTACACTCTACTCGATAATAAGAATAATGAAGCGTCAACAGCAAAAGTGGAAGAATACGAGGAACAGCTGAAGCAGAAGGATAATCTGATACACGACTCTAAACAATTTATTCAAGAGCTTCAAAAGAAACTGGACGACAAAAGGAACTCGCACGATAGAGCCATTTCCGAATGTGAGGTTATCGTTAAAGAATATACTGAGAAAATTAAGGTAAGAATCTGCGAGTTTTACCTTTAATTGTTCATTATCTAGATCTAAATAGTCAACAATAACAAACCAAGGCACATACATATTTGCACTGTTACTTGTTTTACAGAAACTAGAACATGATTTAGAGTCTGAAAGAAAAGTCAGTTTGGAACATAAAAGTAGGAGCGGTACCAGCGCAAATACGATCAAAAGCTTGAAGCATCGCCTGACAGAAACGGAAAATAAACTGAAAGAGATAGAGGGGAAAAACACGGAGGTTAACAAAAAATTGAAGTGAGTGAAATTGAGTATCGATTTTTCACACCTTTGACTATGAAAATAAACTAGATTCAAACATTAATATTAAGCATTTTAGTAAAATATGTTAATGCGATATTGATTGTGCGCTTAGATCATAATAATAGATACATGGTCTACGCATAGTTCTGTGCTGCGCATTCCCTTTTCTCTGCTCTTAGTCCTAACCCTTTCTCTTTCATTGGCAGAATGGTTCGTAGCCCATATCTTGGAAGCGAATTCTGGAGCAGTTCGTAAGTTAATAGATTACTCGAATTATATTTTTCTTTGAGGAAGTTGAAGAGGTAGAATATATTTGTCACTCATTTTTTTTTGAGTCCAAGATGAGAACAATATCGTTGGTCTCGAAACCGCGGATTTTATTTCCATTGTCTTATCCAGCAATTTGGTTTCTGTAGATTTAGATTTTAGTTGTATTTTATGCGGTTCTTTCCCAAATTACGTTCCAACGCTGGCTCATACGATGTTCTTCGAACATTACAGGTTTCTCTCTCGTATAGTCAATTTCCGTTCCCGACTTTTTCTGTTTATATCTGACATATTCCCGTACAGACACTATTATTTTGATTGAAAAATAAAGTTTAATTGTTCTCTTACAGTAATTATTGTTACATTCTGAAGCGAAACGATCAACGTCAAAGTTAATATGCCATATTTGTAAGATGTAAGGATAGAGAACGTTAGCGACTATTTTAGTGACCGGGCTTAAGATATATAATCAGACGGTGGGGGGATTTTGTGGGATGATAATTAGTGAAGGGATGAATCTTTTAGCTGCTAGTTCGCTTAACCTCGGTAATTTTTTTAACGTTACGCTTATGGCGCTAGCGCACTCTATCCCTACATCTCTCTGCATCAAACACCCAGGAAACTGGGATGTTGGAACTCATTTGGATGCTTATTCCATATACCGATTTGGTCTAATATTGAACGTTACAATGGACAAAAATATCAGTGATGCCCGCGTGAATCCCCGCGTAATGTTGGCAGAACGGGTGCATGGTGAAACCATCGACATATACATATGGATTGCGCGTGGCAATGATAAGCGCGGCTAGTTCAGGCGAGAGAGAGGGAAAACGAAGAGGCCGGCTCTATCGCGTTTCTATTGGCCGCTGCGTACTGTAGCTAGTATGTTTACGTCCCGAGCCGGCTTTTTCGTTTTCCCTCTCTCTCGCCTGCACTAGCCGCGCTTATCATTGCCACGCGCAGTCCATATGAATATGTCGATGGGTGAAACTGGGTGCAGCGCTGTGAAGTTAGCTAATGGTAGTCCATTATTTTTATAGTCATAGATTCAAACCATGGATACTAGATAGACTGGGATAAGAATTGATAGCAATTTCGGACACCTTTGAAGACCATATCCGTAGGATTTTGTCCATCTTTTCTCGCGTAGTCGCCTCAAGGGGACCTCCAGAACAATGTTCACCGCTTATGGATGTATGATCACGTCTAAAGTCATTCATCCAATTGTAAACAGTATAATAATGATGAATTATGTGTAAATTCTCTCAAAATAGGCCATTTCAACACATATATTTTCGTCTTTACGTACGTTTCGGCCTCGCGACAATCATCAGTACGTTGCACTGAGCACTAAGCATCTTTATCGCATTAATTTCAATTAACAATGTCTACGTCGCAAAAACGTAAAAAACACGATTGATTGTTAATGTGTTACAATTTAATTTAAGACGTTTAGTGTAATTAGTTTAAGAAATTCTTCGCTTTCGTGTCGTGAATTAGTTTTCAAACACCTTCTGATGATAGCTGTGAAACCGAAACGTACGTAAAGAGAAAAATGTAGTGAACATATGTGTTATTATATATATATTATATTGTGAGCTATTTCCTTCAAATTTACATATAATTGTAAGAAGTCTTAAGCCCGGGGGCAGATGTGCCTTGAAGTTCAACCCGACTAAGATTACTTTCGGTGTTCTGCCTTTTAAAGATGATGTTTACATCAATGCCTGAAACTCGTTCTTATCTATTGTTCAAAAATAACAAAAGGTATTTGCTTCAATCGATTGTGAAAATTAAACGACGCGATCGATATGGCTTGAAATTGTTTCAGTAGTACGAACGCCATCTCTTATTCTTGCAAGGACTTATTGAACATCCTCGTAAATGTGATGTATTCGCAATATAGAAAATAGAGAACGTGAATAGAGTGGGTTTCTAAATCTAATTGGTCATTAAGATTATCTCAAGAGTTGTTGTGCCTAAATATCCTGGACGATTGAGCTTTTTACCTTTAATAGTTCAATGGAACATAATTATCTAGATTTACAATCGAAAGAAAAATTTCCTGAAAATCTAATAGATGATAGCAAAATTTTAATTTAATTTATTATCATTGAATGATTCAAAGTATTATTTATCTAACTTCAAATGATCTTCCTGTTTGACCAAATATATAAGGATTTACATTATTCACAGCATATTATATGCTGCCCGTTTTTTTGTGGGTCATTCTTTTCTGTTTTCGCGTTTTAGATATTATTTGTTTTTGCTAGGGTTTACTTTGCTCAATATCCGATATATTGGGCCAAAATACGTCATCATCGCTATATTTATTATATGCCTCTTTTATTTGAATCTATTATCTATAAGCATATGATAATATAATTTTTATTCAAGAAAGTATTTAAACTTTTTTAATTAATGATGATGATACATCGATTAAATACAACAATAATAACAAAAATTATCCCTAAAAATGTTATATTATTCACAGACAATCACAAGACCAGTTGAAATCGAAAGAAACGTCCTGGGGCAAGGAGAAAGAGGATTTATTGAAGAATGTGAAAGACCAAGAGAAACTACTGCAAAAGCTAACGGCCGATCGCAACAACTTCCAAACGAGGTGTTTATGTATACTGACTTTAAGGGCATTAAATGAAATATTTATGCCTCCTTTATGTTTAAATTTTGTGTAACTCACTTAAGGTTTAAACATTTTAATTTTATCAATTCCCACATGTACTTTAATAAATGTTTTATTGATTAGGCTAAACTATTCAATTACTTAGAAAAAACGTCCTAACATCCGCAGAAAACAGGTGAGATGGAACCAACTGTGTGGATGTTAGGCAGTGGATTGATATGATATATATTTTTTCTTTAGATTGGAGACGACGGAAGAAACCAAGAAATGCGAAGGAGAAGAATTATCGACGAAGATGGAAGAGTTGGAGCGTGAATTAGTCGAAGCAAGGGAAGAAATGGATAAAGTTATAGCGGAAAAAGATGTGGCCACTAAGAAGTATGAGCAGTTAGAGGAAGAGTTTCAAAGGCTAGGCCTCGAAAATCACAAAAATATGGAGATGATTTCTAGTCAAATCGATTGGGGTAAAGGTGAGTGAACATTTATTGAAGAGTGAGATAAAATTAGCAGGAATTATCCGGTATCAAATCTAGTTCAGAAGTGGGCAGACAGAGGAGGTAGTATTAGAAATGAGCCAACGAATCGAATCTTCACTTTAGACGTCAAGTTGTCCAAGCAGCTCAACTTTAATTTCATAGTTAATACAACCACCGATTCCCCTTCTTCTTAACATCCAAAATCAAAAGTATTTTCTACAAGTGTTCGATTATTCCAGAAATAACCTAAGGCTAATTTTCTTGATTTTAAGATAAATGTAAAAGATTTTACAACCTTTTTTTTTCAAATAAATTATAATTCCAAACCTCAAGCATATAATTCAGCAGTAATTCACTACTGAATATAAGGAAGGGTTTTTTATTGCAGCCAGAATTACAAAGGGATATTATAATATTTGTTCTCAGTTTGACGTTTTTTTGTAGTTGAGTTTGCAATAATATCTTCATAGAATATTTTATATGGCTCACCCACTCATTTGAGCAGTGTTTGCAAATTATTTTCTCTTCTGCTAAATTGGTAGTCGTTTTTTGTAAGCTTGTTTGGTAGACATTTGGGGAAGTTCCATTTATGTCTTCGGATGAGATACTTCGAATGTGCTCCATGAAAGTCTATTGATGTATTGGCTAACTTTATTGCAACAAAATAAAAAATTTGATTTTATTGTCACTTGTCATGTTTTGGCAGCTGGTGACTTTATTCAGAAACAACCAGGAATTGTTTATACAGTAAACGAACATTTTATCGCATCGCTGACTCGTCATAAGTTGCAGTATTTGCAACAAAGTGCGAGACCATAATACCAGAATAAAAAACTGCCAAATGTTACTTAGTTTTATATTTTATGTCTTAGTCTACCAGAACTAAACCTGGGAAAGCCATCTGATACTGTAGATATTCGCAAGTTGATTGTATCATTGACCAAAACCACTTATTTCACTTTCAGATACACCTACTACAGAAGTTCAAGCAGAGCTTTATAGCGAATTGTTAGCCACAAAGGTCGCTTTGAGAGAGTGCGAAGATAAACTTAGGTCTGTCGAGAAAGAAAATATTAGGTTGACTGCAGACAGAGAGGGAATGGTGAGAACGAGTTGGAATGATTTATTTTCTCAGTACATTTATAAATTGTGGTTCTTTCTAGAGAGAGAAAATGAGTACTTTATTGATGACACCAGATTTATGCAAACAAGAAGAACTCGCATCCAAATACAGAGAAATGCTACAAGAGAGCGAGCAAAAATTAAATGAAAAGTAGGTATCTATAGAATTCATATCAATACCATTTGAGATTATTTTGGAGATGGGAAATTAAAGTTTAGCAGGAAAATTCTGGTTCTTTATTATGACTTAAATTAAAAATAGATGACTTTGATTAATGAAATGCGTTTGCAGCCGAGTTGTTTTAAAATCCAATTGAAACTGCAGAAAACATTGGATCGGTAGTGCGGGAAAGAGTATTTATGGCTAATTAGGAAATTGATTTGATTGAAATGGATTGAATATCGCTAATTAAATACCTAAGATACCATTCTGTGATTTACAAAAATAAATAGGCTTGGTTATTCTATGATTTACATTCCTTTCTTATTGCTAACAACTAATCAAGTTTAAGATAACTCTATGGAATTTAATTTTAAAATTGACAGTCATCAAAGTAACAATGTCAGATAACACATATCTTTTGAGGTTGAATTAAATAGACAATAGAAAGTGGTATTTCAAAATATCTGAATTTGCTTAAGTTTGGATTATTATAAATTTGTGAAATATTAGAATCAATTTTATCATGAACATAATTGTTTTATTGTAATTTGGATACTTTCTAATGTCAAACGTTTATCATTATTCTTTTCAATATTCAAAATGTTTGTATTTTTTTTAGTCAAATGGATGGTTTGTGTCATTTACATGTTTATTAAGGGGAGTGGATGAATTCTTTGTATATTTATGTCCATTCAATCTTTTATCGAGGTATCGGATTTTTTGAAACTCAATCCCAAACGGGGCAAAAGGAAGCCCATATAGCTTGACGTTTTTGTCAGCTAATATAATCTCGTAAATTTATATGACAGACAGTGCCATAGATTAATGGATCATTATCACAGTACAGACTGTCTATGCGTAACGTTCACATGACAAACAGCCGACATCAAAGAGTTCTATATAGAACTCTTTGGCCGACATTCATATAATAGTCCAGGCAACGAAGCAGAAAAAAAAAATAGTAAGCTAGAATTTCAAATTTTTTTTTGCATTTTGTTCCTAATACCCCATAGATCATTCACAACTATCAAGACCACGGGGGTCGACCTTCCTACCCCCTCAAAACGGGGTTTCAATCCCCCAGAGGAGCGCATTCTTATAAAAACAGTCCAAAATTAATGAATTAGGAGCCGAAAATGACCCCTAGTGTGTTTTTTGGGTCGCTGATAACGATTCCGCAGTTAGTTTTCTCGGGAAACTCCCTCCAGATGGGGAATTTGGAAAATAATATATAATTTATAATTTTGTTGCAAAAATTACCTCTAGTAGGTTTTTTGGTTCGCTGATCACGATTCCGCTGTTATTTTTCCCAAAAAACTCTTTCCAGATGGAAAATTTGGGAAATTTGAGATTTTCCTGAGATGGTTATGAATAATAAAGTATAATTTTATTATAAAAATGACCCCTAGTATGTTTTTGGGTGTCTGATCACGATTCCGCTGTTAGTTTTCTCGGAAAACTCCCTCCAGATGGGAAATTTGGGATTTTCCATCTGGAGAGAGTTTTTTGAAAAAAAAAATACCAACTAGATGACATTTTTGCAACAAAATTATGCTTTATTATTCATAACCATCTCAGGAAAATCTCAAATTTCCCGAATTTTCCATCTGGAAAGAGTTTTTTCGGAAAAATAACAGCGGAATCGTTATCAGCTACCCAAAATACCAACTAGATGTCATTTTTGCAACAAAATTACACTTTATTATTCATAACCGTCTCAGGAAAATCTCAAAGTTACCGAATTTTCCATCTGGAAAGAGTTTTTTGGGAAAAATAACAGCGGAATCGTGATCAGCTACCCAAAATACCAACTAGATGTCATTTTTGGAACAAAATTATGCTTTATTATTCATAACCATCTCAGGAAAATCTCAAATTTCCCGAATTTTCCATCTGGAAAGAGTTTTTGGGGAAAAATAACAGCGGAATCGTGATCAGCTACCCAAAATACCAACTAGATGTCATTTTTGCAACAAAATTATACTGTATTATTCATAACCATCTCAGGAAAATCTCAAATTTCCCGAATTTTCCATCTGGAAAGAGTTTTTTGGGAAAAATAACAGCGGAATCGTGATCAGCGACCCAAAAAACCTGCTAGAGGTAATTTTTGCAACAAAATTATAAATTATATATTATTTTCCAAATTTCCCATCTGGAGGGAGTTTCCCGAGAAAACTAACAGCGGAATCGTGATCAACGACCCAAAAAACCTACTAGAGGTAATTTTTGCAACAAAATTATACTTTATTATTCACAACCGTCTCAGGAAAATCTAAAATTTCCCGAATTTTCCATCTAGAAAGAGTTTTTTGGGAGAAATAACAGCGGAATTGTGATCAGCGACCCAAAAAACCTAGTAGAGGTAATTTTTGCAACAAAATTATAAATTATATATTATTTTCCAAATTTCCCATCTGGAGGGAGTTTCCCGAGAAAACTAACTGCGGAATCGTGATCAGCGACCCAAAAAACATACTAGGAGTCATTTTCGGCTCCTAATTCATTAATTTTGGACTGTTTTTATAAGAATGCTCCTCTGGGGGGTTGAAACCCCATTTTGAGGGGGTAGGAAGGTCGACCCCCGCGGTCTTGATAGTCGTGAATGATCTATGGGGTATTAGGCACAAAATGCAAAAGAATTTTTGAAATTCTAGCTCACTATATTTTTCTTTTTTATTATGGTCTTTTTCCGTACTTATTGCCTGGACTATAATGTCCATGACAGACAATTCCATATCATAGATATTCCTGTCGATTCAAATAAACTTGCACATGACATAGAGTATAATTTTACCTCTTCCCACATCTTCAGCTGTTTCTAGTTCAATATAAAATAAATAAAATTCAAGATACGTATTTCTGGCACTAAGTTGTCACCTTCAGTAGATCTGGAACATAGAAAAAATATCAATAATCATGGCGAAAGCGCTTAAGGACATCCTTAGCAGTATCTTCATAATTTTTTTTAATGTTTATTTGGTTTAAATCTAGTGGACTTCTTTTGGCATTACATGTTGCTTTCGAGATGGTATAAGGCGCCTTTTGAACTTACTGACCTGACGATTAGATCTGATTGGGAGGGGAAAGTCCTTACTATTCCTTTGACTTATTTTGGTATCGAGGCAGGACCGTTATTATTAATAAGATTTTAAACTTATATATTGCCTTGTTCTTCCAGATAACCTCAATAGCTGAATCAAGATATTTGAAAAAAATATTACATCGGTACTCTTGTCAAAAATTCAACACATTTTCATTTCAATTCCAGATCAGTCGAAGTGGCTAAGCTTAATGCGGAAATAAAACATTTGAAAATAAGACAGGACGCGTTGGAAGAGCAAAATCTCAATTGTCCGACGGACGAATTGAAGAAAATGGTCGCGGAAGGTCGATCGAAACTTAGCGAAATTATGAAGAAATCGATGGAGAACGAACAGAAGTTAGCGTGCTACGAGGGCACAATCGAGAAGCAGCACAAACAAATGAACGAGATGGAAAATTTGTTGAGAGTACGCGACGGGCTTATTGGTATGATCAAGGCCAAGAAGGACGAATTGCTGATGGAGAAGGATAGTTTGACCAGATATTGCAAAGACGTGAGAAACATGCTTGCAGAGGTAGGTGGATGAACCTGAGATCGAAATATAATGTGTTTACACATAAAAATTAAATTCAAAATAAATCGTTAGAGTCGCTGTAGTTTTGTTCAATAAAATTTGAATGAAATGGCAGTTTGTTTATGATAGTCGTTGGAAATATTCACAGTTAAGCAAATAATAAACAAAAAAGATAAAATGAATTTCATACAATTATGGTAATTTCGAAAAAATCGCATAATGTCATGAAATGATAAAGTTTTTTTTAGGTGAATCTCGTTGTTTACTGTCAAAGTTTGCTATAAAGCAAAACAGTATTCTTAAATTAAATTCAGCTAAATCATTTGAATTGGATCAGATTATATATAAATTCTCGGAAAATAGGTCACACTAACACATATGCTCATTATTTTCGTTTTTACCAACGTTTCGGTCTCACGACCATCATCAGAAGACGTATTATGTCTAAGATGGAGTTTCTTAAAACTAATTGTACCAACACAAAGCATCCTTAAGACGAAAATAATAAGCATATATGTTAGTGTGACATATTTCCCGAGAATTTAGATATAAAAGACGAAAATAATAAGCATATGTGCTAGTGTGACCTATTTCCCAAGAATTTAGATATAAAAGACGAAAATAATAAGCATATGTGTTAGTGTGACCTATTTCCCGAGAATTTAGATATAAAAGACGAAAATAATAAGCATATGTGTTAGTGTGACGTATTTCCCGAGAATTTATTTATTAAAGACGGAAATAATAAGCGTATTTGTTAGTGTGGCCTATTTCCTTAGAATTTATATATAAGAGGCGAAAATAATAAGCATATGTGTTAGTGTGACCTATTTCCCGAGAATTTATTTATTAAAGACGGAAATAATAAGCGTATTTGTTAGTGTGGCCTATTTCCTTAGAATTTATATATAAAAGACGAAAATAATAAGCATATGTGTTAGTATGACCTATTTCCCGAGAATTTATATATAATTCATACCTGGGTCAAGAATCATTATCAAAAATTGGATTAGATGTACGTCTGACTTTGAAATTTTAAGTGATACGACCAACTGCTTGAAAAGGAATTTATTTTGTTCCTGTTGAACAATACTGATTATGGAACGCGCATTAATTAGCAGGAAGAAGTTTCAAAGTATCATCTTTCAGTGAAAGTTAAATCTATCACAAGTTTGAATAAATAACTTCTAGCTGGGACGTGACAGAAAAGGGTATATTATTCAATACGAAATAACATATGTGTGATATTGTATCCTTTCTAGGATCATCTTCACAAATGTTAACATGAATTAGACGTTGCCATAAAATGGCCAATTCAAGAAAGAAACAGTTGAGTGATAATGAATCATTATTGGCTGTATAGCATACTCATCGATTTGAAGTCAATTTTGATCAATAATGGATTAAATGTTAGTATTGTGCAGCCAATATAAAATGCAGATGCATTAGAACGCAGAATAGTGGTATACAATGGACTGTGACCGTCACTAGAATCTAAAAATGAGAATTTTGGCAGGTTAAATATATGCGTGAGCTATAAATGTGTAACCAGAAAAAACGGTTGTCATTATGGTTCAATAAAATACTATAAGTTTATCTAAAAAACTCAATATGGATGACAAAAATTACACTTGAAACGGGGTTTCACCTCGTTAGAGCGATTTGCAAAAGTTCAAATCCGTACGACCAATTTAAACACTTGTTTCCAGAGTGTTTACACACGCGTGCGCGCACACACACACACACACACACGATAGCACGCACACGTAGACATCATCTCAAAAATCGTGTAGATCGATTCAGAAAGGCTCAAAACTGACATTTCTCCGACATCCTTTATACTAAGTATAGTGAGGGAAATAAAAATACGGAGAATATAAATTTACTAAACAGGATTACGGCTCTAGTGTACTCAACCACAAATCACATCTGAGGAGCCTCGATATAATTCACAACACAGCACTAAGGATCGCAACAAGAGCTTTCCGATAAGCCCGACTGCTAGTATATACTGTGAAACAGGAGAACCGCCCTTAAATGAGAGAAGGAAGTATCTCAGCCTATCCTATGCAACGGCTGCATCGTCTAATCCTCTCAACCCCACTGGACACAACATATTTTCTGATCGTTTCAAAACGATATATGCTTCAAAACCAAGAACAGACCCTCCCTTTTATGAAAGAATCAACCAGTACCTCTCTGAATAACTATTCCCAAAACATTCCCAATCAACATCCTCACTCCTCCTCCTTGGACTGTCAAACTTCCTGATATCGACCATACCCTAACTCAATACCACAAGCATGAAACCAACCCCCTTATAATTACTCAAAAATTCCATGAAATGATTGAAAAATATGAAGACTATTATCAGATATACACAGACGCGTCCAAAACTGAAGACGGCACAGCATCAGCTTTCGTAACCCCAGATGATGAGATGACTTTCAAACTCGATAATACCAGCAGTGCATACAACGGCAAATTTCTTGCTATTCTCAAGGCATTAGAGTACTCAAAGAACACTGACCAACGAAAAATCATCATTATATCGGACTCTCTCAGTGCAGTTGATAGTACCTCCCAGCTATTTCCGAAAAACCCAATTTTAATCTTGATTAAGAACGAATTGCATAGTTTACAACTTATGCAAAAAAACATCAAATTCATATGGGTTCCATTCCACATTGGCATTGATAGGTGATGAAGATGTAGACAAATTAGTTAAGGGTGCAATCCGCGACGAAGCGCTTCCTATGATTGAGCAAATTGTACATACGGACTTCAAACGGACTATCAAGGAATCCATACTGAATAAATGGCATTCCCAGTGGAATAACACCAACTCTAAACTTCTCAGAGTAAAGGAGCATGTCACTCATTGGCAATCATATCCCAATAAGAGAAAGGGTCAGCTCATCCTCACGAGATTGAGAATTTGTCATACCCGAATCACCCATGGATATCTCATAACCAATAGCGATCCACCGAAATGCGAAGTATGCCATGCCCAATTATCCGTCATACATATCTTACAAGAATGTCCGAAATATAACACCGAGCGATGCAAACAATCAATCAAAACAATGCTGAACGCAGAATGTGACATGGGAATTTACAGCATTCCTCACAGACATCAAAATCATGAATGACATTTAGTTTCTATTTATTTGTGTTGATTTACTTCATTTTTATTTTATCTTTCTCTCCGTCTTTAATAACCTTTAAGATTGATAAGACTAATAAACAAATAAAAAAAAATCTTTTATTGTCAAAATCGAATTTTTCTATCAATTTTACTTTGTTACAGACTAGGGAAGATTTGCGAATCAAATCAGAGGTCATAAGAGATCTACAAGAAAAATTAGACAAGAAAGAGAAGAACTGTGTTATAATGGAGAAGAAAATGAGGGAACTTGAGGAAAACTTGGCTTATACAAACGAGAAACGCTTCAAGCTGCAAGATACCATCGGATCCATGGAAAAAGAGCTACAATCTACCAAGGCCCATGTGAATCAAATGGCCGAGTTACAATCACGGTATGATCTCGGTATGACTCATTCAAAAACTAGTAACAGTACAATGCAAATATTTTCAAAGCAAAACCCTACTTTCGAGAGTTTGACTTTCCATCAACAGAGCGGAGAATTCAACTTAGAAATGCCCATTCGCGAAATGGACGTGATCAGGCGTCGATTGTACAAGTTGAGCAATTTTCAGTTTCCGACAACAACTGCTAAAAATAGAGCAATGAATAGAACTCAATCTTTGAATATCTTACATTCGGCGAAGAGTTTATACTCATTAGGTAATAAGACGGCTTACCAAAAAATGATCGAATTAGAAGCAAGACGTTACGAAATTTTACAAAAACAAACAGACGAATCGTATGAAAACTTGAGTTATTTGTTGAGGCTCTCGATGCCCCCCGAGGAAAATCCTGTGAAAGATAAAACGAATGACACTCTATCGGATTCTGACTCTAATACTGTAATCAATAATCAAAAACAACAGCAGCGATTGACAGATACGGAAAATGAAACTCACAAATCTGTTAAGCATAAGCAATTCAATCTCAATCCTAAACTTCATTTTAATAAAGTCTACTTGTCCCATCTGTCTGAAACTTACAAAGATCTCAACGACTCACTGACTATGATCAAAAATACATTAACGGAAGTTGATGAAGTGGAAAACTCTCAGAATTCGTAATATGATTAAATCACTTGTAGTCTTGTATAGTTACTTTTTGTGTAAGTTGCAAAATAAATGTCATTAATAATTATCGAAAATCATTGTCGTATTAATGAAAAGAAGTAGTGTTTTGAGGAATTTAAATTTGTGTCTACCTGAACATTCCAATTTAGCAAGTATACTCGAATATTGATTTTATTTTTTTTCAGTACCAGATTTAAATTCGTCAAACCCTTCTGAAGGACCTGTGAAAATTAAGGTTGGGTTAGTATTTAGATGAACATACTGTATTTACTGTAAATAGGTACATATTCTAATTTGTGGTTGTAGCAATATAAATTGTAGTAATAAATGTTTTCTTATCGATCTTTTTCTGTTTTGTAGGGCTCACGTAGATTTTAAGTTTCTTCTATTTGCTCCTTGCAAATATGACAGCTGAGTAAAAAACTAAATAAGAATGAAATTGAAACTATTCTATTTCAATGATACCTTTAGTGACACTTCGCTTCAGTAAAGGAATTTGGATATTGTTTCTAGTGAGTATCACGTTTACGAGTTTGAAGACTGGAAGATTCGATAGAATATCTATCGGGTGCCGCAAAGTTCATAGTCTTTTTTCGTTAGGTTATTCTTGCCTTCAAACTCCATCTAGTCTGAGGACATGTAGCAAGAACAGGCAAGTCTGGCAGTTGAAACCTTATTTAATTTTAATAATTCGAGAGCTAACATATTAAAAATAGTTCCAGGTTTGTTGTTTTCTGCATAGTGTGGCACTACCAACGAACTCGGATTATATCCGAGTTCGTTGGATCTACATCACGATCGTATATACAGGTCTGGAAACTAGGTTTGACATGAGTCTCTTACATGTCGCCAAACTTGTAGTTCCTCGCTCAGCCACCAGCTGACGCATGGATCGAAATATATTGTCAGGATGTCAGGATTAGGCGTCATATCGTTCAAATTTCAATACAAAGATTGCCAGAGAACATCCCTCGACTCATGCGCCACGCGTGACGTACTACGCGACAGTTGACGCTTAGCGGACTCACTTCTCACATAGGAAACAGCCTCGAGTTTCCAGACCTGTATATACGACCATGGTGTACATGACGTATTGAACTACTCTATATTTTATAGACACCTACTGTCACACATCCTCCATGGTGTTGATGTTATCGAGTAGTTATTTTTCTACTCTTAGAACAACATCCCAATCTAAAACCAACTAATTGCAGAGGGACTCTGGGGTAGGTTTGTATCAGTTTATCCTCAATTTTTCCGAAATTCCACATTCGATCAAATTCCACATGGCTGCATTTACCTGCATAGAAAGTTGAATTATAAAAAGGTAGACACTAATAATCTTGTTTTACACTGCTGTCACACTCACATGAACATTTTCCACAGAGTAAACGCACAAGTCGTTCGATTTGAAGCTAGGAATGCCTCAAATATACTCTATACACTCAAACTTGTTAGTTAAATTCATAGACCTATTACCCTAAGGAGACAGAGAATTGTTTACATTTAAACACGATCCGACATTGCCAAATTTCGGGCCACTCAGACCGCTGTATATTACAAGTATGGCCCACGGTCGTATATACAGGTCTGGGAACTCGAGGCTGTTTCCTATGTGAGAAGTGAGTCCGCTAAGCGTCATCTGTTGCATAGTACCAAAAGGATGGCGCATGAGTCGAGGAATGATCTCTGGCACGTATACGACCGTGTTTTCTGGCAACTGTCATTGTTGACTTGTAAACACAAAGAATACCGGCGTTTTTAGAAAAAAATTACGAAAACGTGCATTGTGCCGAAATGCAAAACGGGGTACAAAAGTGTAAAGCAAGAAACTGTTTTTAAAGTGCCGAAAGATGCGGAAATGCGAAAAAAGTGAATGCTTGAGAGTTCTTTTATGTGTGCGAGCATTATAACGAGAAAGGGGAAGTTATTTTCAAGGTGAGTAATACATTTTGACAAGAGTAACAGTTCTATTCCTCTCTCAAATCAGAGTAGTAAATATTGCGTTACGAGAAAAAATATTTTACTTAATAATGTGATTGTTGCCATACTTCGATCCAAGCGCTAGCTGGTGGCTGAGCGAGGGACTACGAGTTTGGCGACATGTAAGAAACTCATGTCAAACAATAGAGTTCTCAGACCTGTATGTACGACCGTGGTATGGCCGTATGGAATGTGCTGTTGCCGGATTAGTGGTTCTGGGTGCCGGATTGAGATTTGTAATTATTATAAAAACGTCCATAGCATTATTTATTCGTTGTATTATAAGCAATACTGTTGAAATGTAGTTTTCTCTGAAAAATATTCAATAATTTATGGTAAACTGGAATATACAATCGAATTATAGAATACTTAAATTTTTAAATATAGAACTATTTCATTGCACCATTTGTTCAGAAAGCGACAACGCCGCGCACCTTTAAGAATGGGGACTTGGTTCTGTTCTACGCAATTTCTGTATTTCTCGTAGCTATTTCGAAGCGGTGTTGCCTTACAAGTGGTACCAAGTTTTCAATCATAGTTACAGCGTTGCCAATAAGGAGTAATTATGACTCGGCGACAAAGAGGTCCGTTAGTCAAATGGAGCTGTATGAATGAGATGTTTCGTCTCTTTAGGACAGTAGGTCTATGGTTAAATTTGACCCTCTGGAGTACACCCGATTTTATTCGTTTTGCATCAGAGTGTGACTTTCTAGCGCGATCTATGTGCACGAGGTTTTGGGACCGGGCGTATACTCGATGTAAGCATCTCTGGTGGCGCCACCCCAAGGCTCTACCGAACCTCCTTAACAACACAACAAATCTGAAAATGAGCGACTTCTAAAACGATTTTTGTTAAGTTAGCTCCATGTTCCTCTGCAGTAATGACCAATACAAAAAGGAGGGAACAATAAATAACTAAGTTAGCAGCAAGCCTATGATTTACTGAAACAAACCTCTTGGATATTGTGTCTATTTCATATATTTAGTCTAATATATGTGAAAGTAGTGACGAAGTGAGAGCCATAGAGATCATACAGTATAGAGAAGTAAACCCCGTCTTGACGAGAGAAGGTTTCAAAAACTTATCCGTTCCCCACTCCGCGGACATTATAAGGTGACGTACGAGCGTTACCTTTTAATATGCATGTATTATTACGATTACCTTATAGTATCAGGTAACCAAATTTGTATATAATGTTATGTAGTACTATACGATCTATATGTTTACACGCGTTCGTAGGAGAGTAAGGGGAACGAGTTAAAATACCGCAGTGGGATACGGATAACTCATCGCGTAAGATCGAACATGGTACGCAACGAATGCATAGGCTATATAGGGGCTTTACTCCTTTATACTATATGATCTCTATGGTGAGAGCCTATTACTGCTCATAGAATTTCGACCAATCAGACCTGTTACGGTCTCCGTTTGTTTTCGTGTCACGTTTTTTATCAATTAGATCTCCGTCGGCATATTGATTGTTAAAACTTTTTTTAATTTAATCTTAAGTTAAGGATTTTTTAGGAATGGGAGCATTAAATAAAAAACATAGTATCCGTTCTATACACCATCTTATATATTTTTATTCTGCATTATAAAGGGTGTATTTTTGGCGTGGTGGAAATTATGATTGAAACCTCCACGACCACGTGCCAGCGACGTTTAACCTTTTGGAGACTAACATTATGTTATTTGCAAAATCAGGCGACCAATGATTCGAAAAAAAGTAGGACATTGGACCTCCAGGATGATTAGAGCTAGTCGCGGGGGTCATATGCTCGAAATAATATTGAAACATTGAATGCCATGATTTTATATTGAATAAAGCCAAAATTCTGTTCAAGTTGCCAAATTTTAAGTTCTACCACATTTAATAAAACACCCTTTACAACACTTATGATAAAACTTAACATTCACAAAGTTCTATTTGTTTCAATGGATCAATCATTGTCACTTCCACTTTCTGAATCTGAATAAGCTCCCAATAAAGATAATCCCCCAGACTTTGGAACATTTGTTGAACTATCCACAACAGATTCCGAATCAGCACTGGATGCTTTACTAGTAGTGCTAGTCACTTTTGGTTTCACCAACCCTACTAAGCTTGATTTTTTCGGTACAGTACTTGTACTGACCGTCCACGAGTTTCGTATTCTCGTAGAATACGCGTTGGCGCCGTCATCAGAAATCGACACTGATGTACTGCTAGAGGGTTCCTCCGATCGCTGTACTTTTGCAGTTGATTGGCTAGGTTCTTCTTCAATGACTACTTCTTCCACAACCAGTTTCCTTTTTTGCTGTGATTGGAATTTAACGGTTCTACACAAAGAAAAAAATCTGTAATCATATGCTGATAGTTCCAATTATAATCAAGTGGTTGAGCGCGTGTTTATGGTGCATTTTTCGAAAGCACATGTTATTTAGTTGGGTTGGAACATTCCATTCAGCAGTAGATGGAGGATACAAATGCTAGCAACAACATTGTGGCTATTATGGAATATGAAGACCCGAGTTTATTTAGCCCCAGAACAAATGTGCATCAAAGTACAATTATGAATCAAAGATAACTTCAAGGTCTATCATCTTACATGCTTGGGATAGAGGGATGCTAAGAATACTGTAGGGAAACAACAGTGGCAACTTGCTTTTGGTGTATGAGCCCACTGAGCATTTGAAGATTCTTCTGTAATAAAATAGCATCTTATATTGATCTGATCTGCAGTTGAAGCTTCATATCATCTTCATAAAGCTGACATTTCACCCTGAATGGTCTGGTAAGATCAATGAAAAGTAATAACAGGGCCCAATACTATTCCCTGCGGAACACCAGATGTCGCTCCACAAACTAGCGTTCATGTTGCAAGTAGGTCACAAAGAAAGCGATCAAGTGGGGGAAGCTAAATGTATGGAGCATTTTGATTATTTGAACAGATATTGGAAAAATATATATGGTTGATAGTATTACAGTTATAATTGATACATTAAACTCACTTAATATATTCCTCATCTAAATGTTGTAATCTTTCTTCCCTCTCTCTTTCTGATATTTTTGTGTCAAATTGCAAAAGCATTGAATCATAATCCACTGATTCTTGTCGGCGATTCAAATCCTTGAGTTCTTCCAGTGACTCCAATAGCTCAATCTCATTTTTTGATTGTTTTGTTCGGTTTTCTAACAATTTCATAGGATTATTAGCTTCCTCCTCCTTAGCTTCCTCTTCTTCACGCATTGCTTGTTCTTCAGCTAACTTTAATGCCATGAAATTGCGAGTTGCTCCAGCTTCTATTTCATAATCTGTTGATTTTGGATCAGTTTTGAATGATATTTCTTGGAGACATCTTGTACACTAAGGGAAAGAATTACAAAATATAGCCTAAAATATAAACTATACACAGTAAAAATCATCTTTTAACATATCCGTAGAAAACATAGTTTATTAACAATTACCTTTATATAAAATCGATAAATTCTAATTCCTAAATAGTCTTCATTCTCAACATCCTCTTTTCTAGCATTGAACTTTTTGCCTTTGTAAATGTATTCACCACATGTCTCACACCTCATATTAAAAGGAGCCATCAAACGAACAGTGTATTGTCTATTTTTAGGCAATTTCATACGAGGGATCTTACTAGGATCAAAATCCGGTGGATAATATTTCTGAAATAAGTAAGATACATTATTTACGGATCACTTTTGAATTAGAATATACTTACATTGAGTACTTTTCTCTCAGACATATTTTGGGTATATTAGTACGATCCCAAAAATAAAACTAGGTACCTCTGCTGAAATCTTGGAAAAGAACTAAAGCAACCTAACCAAACTTAACAGACCGGATGACGTTTCAATTGATAACACAGCTGGGCAAGTCAAACTAAAAGGTCTGGCCGTTGGGTGAGACTGCCAGTAGTATCAGTTAGTCGGTATTCACTCAAAATAAACAAGTTGTAATTCTGCGTTCCTCCTCTTTCTTGATTTGTGTGTAAATGCTAATTGCAATTGGTATTTATTTGATTAATTTTGATGTCCATTTTTTATCGTATCTATGGTTTATCTTCTGCACTGGCAGATTGGCACTGCATGCAGTCTAGCCAACTTCAAAGGTTCTACTCTGTACTAACAAAAATAAAACTGTTCAAGCTTCTACCTCCAAACATCAGATGGTAGCAAATCAGATTTTATGGAAAATAAAGGGATTTGTATATTATTCAAATACGTAGCTTCTGTCTCCCTATACTAGATGGTCGCAAAGTGGATATTGTAGAAAACTACTGTTTCATTTATTTCAAATATTAATTCTTCTTATTGACAGTAGATATTGCTAATAATATAACTTGCTCGTTTTAAACGTCTTTTTGTCATGCATTCTTTGCGCGTATCATTCAGCTAATGTGCTGATGTTGTCAATGTCATTGCCTTTTCGATTCAGCAAATACCTTGGATGAAAAATGCGTAGATGGTACGTACAAAATTCAAGTTCGAATAGTAGTCAAACAGTTCTTAACGATGAGTATATTTCATATAGATATTGTTGAAAATTGCTTCCGCTACCACTTCAAACTTGAATAATTCATCGATTCCGTAGAAAGGGCCTGTTTTAAGGCAACGTGAAATATGTATCTGTCGAAAGGACATTTCCTTTCTCATATAATAAATGCTGGTTGGAGTGTTTGGTTTGTGGTTTTCAACAGTACTCACATACTTAATACTGGAATTCGAACATGATGTCTGACAATTCTTAAGACAAAAATCAAGCTAAGACGCGATGAACGAAGATATTTACCAGAGTTGAATTTATAGAATTGGAAAGTATTTGGATTAATTATTACAGTTTTTAAGCAGAATTACTCAAAATTATTGTAATAATGAAAGTAGCCATTTAATCACTCAAATGAAGACATATTATTATTATAAAATACCTACTCAATTTCAACAAGTATGAAATATTTGAGAAATAAACTGATAGTTCTTATTACATCTAGCCAGATCTATAACAATGGTAAGGTTTATTAGTCAATATTGCATATGTTTCTTAGTGGGGGATTTACCCTTGAGTAAGGTAGATGACGCTAGATATTTTTAGTTTCTCTAGCATTTTTCAGAAGGGTTATTTAGGCCTTGACAGAATTATCGTTCAGTAGCATCGTAACTTACTCATTCCGCTGTTGAGGTCAAGAGAGCTTTCCGGAATTATTACTTGTGATGCTACTGTTCAATGTAGATAAACCTTAGCATTGTTATGTTATAAAATATTTTTAAATCCTTCGACATCATAATATTGGCTGCATCAATATATTCCTCGAACGGTTGGTAATTATATTTCAACAAAATTCATATTATGATCATAATATTGGCCAAAATTTTGAAACTGCTATCAAATACCAATCACCAAAAGAAATCAATATTTAAAAGATATGATGATGAATTATTTATAAAATAAAGAAATGTCAGTAAATGCTGTTGCTTGTCGCGGTATGATTATTGTTTCGATTATTATTGTAATACTGTACTTATAACGACTTCAAGCAAACCATATCGACAATAGCAGTTGAATCAATAAAGAGTAGTTTTTAATTATTTTCAAACCAAGTTCTATATACGAAGCCAGAGAAACTATATGATACGTACAATAACGAGCAGTCATAATTGCTATTGTTCTGAGGGAATAACAGAATTTATAATGGGATTTATTCCATTTATAAATTATTAAGCTTGTAACAACTTCATAATATAAATCAAACAGAGGTGTGTAACTCTTGTCTGAAATCGATGAGGAATAATATTGAAATTTTGGCATCCAGACACTGTTAGTTTTTTATATCCTCTTATAATCTTGTAACTTTTATATTTATTAAGATGAATTGAACCATGGGTGGGATTTGAAGCAATTACTTTTTTATATTTTTGAACTAGATATTCAGGGATGTGGGTTGCTCCAATGCCACATATTTTTACGTTTATTCATGTTAATGATCCTATGTTGAATAATCTAAATTATCTTGATGTTTTAGAAAATTTAATCTATATCTCTTAATATACTTACCCATACCATTTCTCAGAGAGTTATATTAAAAAAAAGATACGTGATGATGTCATTGAATGAGCTGTTGGAGTAATTGCTAGCCATAGTAAAGCTCATACCTAATACACCTCTCATTTAAAAAATATTGAACTTAAGTTAAATGTACGTGAATAATTTATTGATCTATGGTGGGGAATCAAATCGCATATGTTTATCAATGATTGACTATCCTTTCAGAGGTTTATATTCACAAATTATAGAACATAATGGACTATTATCCAGAGATGTGGATTGAAACCTTAACTATGGTTCAATTTTTACGTTTATAATTTTTATCGGAATTGTGGCTTACTAACATTAATGAAATGCGCCTGCAACCGACTTTTAATTGGATTTTAATACACAAGTCGGCTACAGACGCATTTCATTATGCATGTTAGAGACAATTGTAAAAATCTGAATATTATATTAATGTGTCTTAGTCGTTTTCCTCCCACTCATTGAAATTTGTGAATCAAGTTCTGCGAAATGTGTATTGTTTTGTAACTCAAAGCCATTTTCTCTACATATTGCCAACAACAATTATTTCCCATTACAGGATCGTTTCAAAAGTGGAAAAATTAGTATTAGTCTAATTATATTTACTATTGCATCTAGGAACCCAACAGCAATGAGCCATCTTATAAAGTAAGTCATCCTCGGGAAGAACTTACTATTAATTAAAGTTAATATCAAAATCCAAAGGAGAATATGAGGAAGAAGTGAACCGGAATGAGGTTTGCCTTCAACTATGAGGTCATCCCTAAAACAAACGCCTATTTTGAAGGATTGCCGAAATTATATTATAATCTGCAGCAGAGCTACAATATGCCTCGTGATTGTCTCGTTGACAACACCAAAAAATGGAAGGAACGTAGGTAGAACACACTTTTCCTTAAAATGCTTATAAAACCGAACAAAATAACTTGCCAAAACACAAAACAACAAAAAGCCCATGGTTATCAAACGGAGACCTGCGTATTAGAGATCACCTAACTATTTGACGTCACGATGCGATGAGTCATCATTATTCCGTCCTGTTATAAGAGTAGGTTATACATATATGTATATCTTTTGTGAATATAAGAGACATAGTTGAGCAAAGCAAAAAACATTTTGTGGCGATGGAAGTTGTAATTTATTAATCTTTTATCTTATTAGAATTACTCGAATTACACAAACTTCTTTGATTTCCATACGATGATAGCTTTCATTCGATTATCTGTAGGTGCGAATAAATTAGAATATGTTATGTTTTCTCAAGGATTGTCCCATACTTAATTATGTGTAACCGCAAGTTAAGGCAACAAAATTTATTGAAATAGTGCATTTTTCCATTCACAAATTGCTCTTAAGCGCGTAAATGCAAATTTTAATGAAGTATCAAGTAATCAGTCTGGAATGTGTGAAACATACATTTTTGTTGGAATTGATTACAATTACGAACCAGATATATTAGCTAATTCCCGTCCATCATAACTTTGTTGAAGCCTAACTATTAATTATATATCTTGGGCCTGAACAGGAAATTGCATTGATTTATACTTACAGCTAGACGAATCTATCAATCTCTACTATAATAATGATCTGCTTAACCTACATAATTATCATCAGAGTAGAAGGAAAATGATAATAAACAATTGGAATTGTGGATCTAATAACTTCCCCAAATAATCACAACAGATATCAACCTTTTTATTTCACCAGGGTATTGAGGATATGCCCAGCTACGCTAGACTCCCAAAGGTACTTGCAACCGGACCACGACAGAAAGTGGACTCCTCTGCAAAACCACAATGAGGATGTACCAAAACAGAAGACGAAACGCTGTTGCTCCAGACTCACTTCCCTTGATCAGGTTCTGAAAATGACCGTAGTATGACAGAACCGGGAGACCTCGTAGCTCAGACAAGAGAGCTGATCGAAAACTGGGATCTGGCTGCGAGTATCATACGCTGCAATCGTGTTGTGGCCAAAAACAAAAACAAAGTATCCCAGTATTCCCTTAATGGAGTTCAGAGACTGACGTGCTTAAGAATAACGGGTGCAATGTCGATCACCCCAACGGCTGCCATGGAAAGACTGTTGGGGTTGGAGCCACTGCACCTCTCGCCGTTCAGGCAGAAGCCATAAGTGGAACGTATTGCTTTGATCTTATTGGACAAGGAAAGGCCGAAGCATTTTCGGATTGCTTGGATCATCTGGGCCATTGGGGATGAGATTGGACAGAATCAAAGTTCACGGCACTTCCTCGTAAGGTCGCTCACTCTACTTATCATACGAGCTTATTGAATATTTCAACCAATTTTCCTTGTAGATTGAAGACTGCGTTGAGTTGCTTTTGTTACTTTCTGAAGCGATAAAAAACTGGAAAATTTACCTTCTCTTACCTAACATTATTATTTAAGACATTACAAATGCGATCATACGGATGAATACTGATGATAATGATGGTTTGCATCCCTCAGGGGTTATCTTGGGTCCCATATTATTCCTATTATTTATGAATAGATTACCAAACAATTTTACTTCAGTTTGTCGATGATTCATCCGCTGAAGCTTCTGGTGAAAATGTTGTTGATTATCCATTAACAGTATTAACTTTTGCTTAATAATGGAACAATACTGTATTTTCAATGATATAATACTAAATATGGGGTGCGGCAAAATATACCCAGCCATGGAATATTGTTTTAACTATGTTATTTCTTTGACAACTGTCAAAAGTAAAGTTTCATATCAAAAGTGTTAAATTGTATTTCCAAAACTTTTCATCGATAATTTTAACTCAACGCGCTTTTAGGAAAGCCTATCCCGTTACGAACTTAGTGGAAGCAGAATTGACAAAATTTGATAATGAGCGTTGGAGCAAATTTTTGCCTTTCTGGTCGTGTTAACAAGCAAAAATGTCGTTTTTGAGGAACTATAAACCCTCATTTTATTCAAGAGAACGTGCAAAAAGTCATTGTTTGGTGGGCAATATGCTACCAACGAATGATTGGACCCTTCTTTTTTCAAGATGTCAGGGACAATGCAGGTATTGTTGATGGGATAATGGTATCGAACAATGATACGGGAATTTCTGCAACTACAGTTGGAAGAACTTAGCATGGAGATCTTGTGGTTCCAGCAGGATGGCCCTACATGCCACACAGCGCGTGAAACAGCTGCTCTCAAAAAATGGAGTCTACATTAATTGCTCACAAACGGCAAATATACGTTAGGAAATTGCGCAAATTCTAGCTGAAATATTGCTACACGCTCAAAATAGAGTTGCTCATTGTCTGGCTTGTCGTGACGGTCATTTACTCGATATATTTTCCATAAGTAATTTTACGTGTTTTAATAAATAGTTTTCAGTAAGGAAGACCAGGACAAGGTGGTCCTTCGCACTCAGGAGTCAATTAACTTACTCTTACTCTTGTAAACTCATTTTACCTTCCTGTGTCGTGTTATGTTTCAGTTTTCAGAAATTTTATTCCACTTTTTTCTGTCGTTTTGGTAGCACTTTATATCTTTCGATCTTGTTTCTCCTTTCTCAGCTATATATTCTTCTTCTTGGTCTGCATCTCCTCTTTTTTCTCATTTCCTCAGTTCTGAATAATATTATAATTTTATTCTTTTTTCTCTATTCTTCTCAAGAATCTCAAGAATTTTCTGTGGCCACTTTAAGAAGCGGTATTATTTACTTTGAAATGTTCTTCCAAGATGTAAGTGTAATGGAATATATACTGCACACTATTATTAATTTAAAGATACCATGAGACATTAAAAATAAATTAAATGCTTTTACAGCTAATTCATGTACAAGGTGTAATTTCAATTTTATTTTGCTACTTCAAGCATATTTAATGTAGTCGATATCTTCACAACTTTGTAACAAATTCCATTCGTAAAGAGAACTGTTGGAGAAGGTTGTAAGATGTGCTACCAGAGTGAAATAGATAGTTAATTTTAAGTAATTTAGCATGACTTTAGACAGTCATAAAATAAAACGTCAGGGGATTAGGCTATTAGATTATAAAAACATGATCGAAAACGTATTCCTAAGTAATTGTACATTTTACATGCAGTCCGCGCAAAACTTGACAGTGCTAGTATTCTCCTTATTTAGTCAAACTACAGAATTACACAGGATTTTATTATCTTGATTGGTATTCTAATAATTTATTATCACCTACTCTGTTCATTTTATTGCTACAAATAGTATGCGTTTTCCGAAGACAAGCCACTTACAGTTTTAATCGATTCAGCTAAAGTACACGCAGACATACGGTACTATTTATCGTTATTGACAGTGATATTCCTTTGTTTCTGAAAACTATAGACCACAGATAATAGCACTTTCTATGATGAGTCAGATGATCCCTATTGGAAAACTAAACATTGTGTACATTTTGATGAGACCATTGCCGCATTAACAAATTTGTAAATAGGTCCTTGTAGCTCCAGGTATATACATTTTATAAGATAGATTACTTCAGTGTCCATTATTCCCATCACTACTGAAGTTGTATATTCAAAAAGACTATATGCTACACTACCCCGTCTCATGCGTGTCGCGAGATCCCTACTTTGACTTCACCGTAGCGAGTTCCAGACCTCCGTGAACTTGGCCTCTTAAAACTCAATCAATATTAACGTATGAGGGCTCATTGTGAACGACTCAATTACCCAGTTACCGGGAATTAAGATCATAAGATGGTTAGATCATGTAATGAGAAAAGGCTGGAACAAGCTAATTAGACAAATATTTCTTATTTATAGTGTTATAGTGTATCCACAGTGTGAACTCTCTTATAGTTTATCAAGTTATCATCATCAAGGGCTTCCTGAACGATTCCCTTTATTACTATTGGATCAAAAAAAGTTCGTTGAAATCATTTTGCTTGAATAGATCTTCATCGAAAATACTGTTCCTCTGGCAAGCATTCCTAATGAGCAACCAAATGAGCAACCAAATTATTGGCATTCTGGGGATGCTCCCAAATTCACTTACACACAAGCGCGCATCTACACACAAACGAGTGTATAGATTGAAATCGATTACCAGTTCTCCACTTTTCACAAAGCTTTTTTCTCACATAGACTTAGTCTAGATCCCTTGGAGAAGACAAGAACGAGTTTCCGACTGAACAGGATTCGGACAGACCTTTTCGGCACAATAGACTCACATCCATGATTCGTCAATAACGAAATAAGCAGAAATTAAATTGCTTCCACAACTACCTTCGACACAAGCTTGAATGAGGTGGACTCTAAATTTGAAATTGCAATTTTCGAGTATTCGATATGTGGCCGTTTTCTTTTATCTTTTATTTTGCATCCGCGATTCGAAAGCCAGCTCTACCAATATCACCAGCTAGGATTATATGTAAATTCTTTGGAAATAGGTCACATCAACATGTATATCTATTATATTTCCGTTTTTACGTACGTTTCTGTCTCACGACCATCATTAGAACTTAGAAGACGTTTCAAACGTTTTCTAATAATGGTCGTGAGACAGAAGCGTACGTATTTCGCAAGCAAGGGAAATGGGAAAAAAGAAGAGAGGCAACCAAGAAGAACGTGGAAGGAGGAAATACCGACAGCAGCTGAGAAGAGAGGAACAAGAGGGGACGGTACAAAAGTGTTAGCAGACGACAGAAAAAAGTTAAAGGAAATATGGAAGAAAATACCTGTAAGCTCCACCATAACTCGAGTTCCCTCTATAAACTAGAATGATTATATGTTTGATTTATATTCAAATCTGCAGTTTTATTCCGATCTTTTTGAAATTTTGCACACTTAACCTTCAAAAGAGAGGAAAAGTACTGTCTACATAAGATTTCGAACGATCTACACCGTCTCCTTCCTCTACCCCGAACAGATAAATACGGTTTCGAAGCACGGGCAACATCGTTATTATTTATAAATTGTTGAAGATTACAAGTGGGACTATCGAGCTTCCAAAATTGTTTCCACACCGTCGAATGATCTGTCTGCAGGATGGAGAACACGTCTCGTACCAGAGAGAATTCCACCTGTCGTTTTCAAGGAATGTGCAGGTTGTTTACCCTTTCATAAAAACTTGGTGTGTTTCCTCCCACCTGGAAGACAGAGTCCAACCAAAAAAAACATAATAATGAACAGGCACATTTTGATTTATAATTCAGTTAACTGATGATGGCTACTGGGTAGTCTAAAGATCCTCAGTACTTTAATAGTATCTTTAGTGGATCTTTAGTGGATTCAGTCTTAGCTTAAGTTTGAGACTCCTTGATCTGACGAAGCAATAGCGTAACGACACGTACGTTTTTGATATAAAATATCGATTCATAATGTGTTTTTGACCTATTTAGCGTAAATGAATATGATGTATTAAGAGGGAATTGAGAGAAATGACCAGAATTGGTGACCCATGAACTTGAGTGCAATTAACATAAATCTTTGATTCTACAAGTAATTCGTTTCAACCGATAACCCGTGCCATCTCCTAATTTTCAGTTTCTTTAAATTACGTATTAAACAGTACATATTTACTTGTTCTAAGATAATCTTTAAAATGATGTAAATCATCTTTATGTAAATGTTTGAATGCTAATAAATGAAGAATAGTTGAACCCGGAACTCGATCTCGTCGTTCTGAATTCGAATTGTCTCTTCTTCGACAGTAGAATTGCCGACGATGGTGTTTTCCCTTTCAAAAATTAAATTCATAAATTACACTTTCAGTATGAGTAGGCAGTCTTACTACATAATTACGTAAAATAATTTGAAACGTTCAATAGGATGAGCATGGATCGAATGTAAAATGTGAAACCCACAACTGAAGTAAATTCTAACGGTTTCGAATGAGACCTAAGTGGTATTGTCGCTATTCGACTTCTAGAACATGTTGCTATGTTAGTTGGAAGGTATTATTGGGATTATACAGTTGTTATATCAAAATACTCTGACGCAAATTGAAGGGATTGTGATATGTTATATTACAAAATTACATTACGCTTATTGAAAATGTTCACGTCAAATCTAAATCACAAAACTTAGCAAATATGTTCCATACTTAATTATTGGTTATTATGATTGCCACCTCCACACTTATACATAAAAACTGAGACCATGAGAACGGCGTATAGGTTAAAGGGCCTAGGCCACTGGACCAAAACGCACTATCTCGTGGACACTCATCGATTTTCTGTGAGGCAATCTCGAAATGCCCCATACTAGAAATGAAGCAAGATAGCATGATCCCTGCTATATGTCTCACTTCTCCCAAAATCCTCATCCCGGATAGAGGATATTGAAGTAACGAAACTCCCACCTTATTGCCACCAGACGGATTCGTATGGTTCACAGATGGGTCCAAGGTTGGTCAGACCTCTGGGGCGGGAGTGTACCTAAAAAGGCCAAAGACCACTATCTCAGTGACTCTAGGTGCTTACTGCACGGTTTTCCAGGCGAAGGTCTACGCAATATTGACTTGTGCCATGGAAAACCTGCGAAGAAACTATGTAAATATCCGCATATATAATTGCACACACAGCCGGCGGCTCTGGGAGCTCTCAAATCAGCCAGAGTCACATCAAGGCTTGTCAAAGAATGCAGGGATACACTAGCTGAACTAGCCAGGATAAATAAAGTTCAACTCATCTGGGTCCCTGTACACAATGGAGTTGTAGGAAAAGAAATGACCGACTCCCCGAACGCCCCCTTCGGGCCGGAGCCAATGGTCGTTTTATCAAATTGCGTGAGGAGTCTCGCCCTTCTAGGCCAACTGAATAAAGAGTGGTCTGAACTGTGGCAAGAATTACCACGCATGAGATATGTCAAGCTCTTTATCAAAGAACTTGTGCCTAGGCCCTCAAATAAATTCCTTCCTCAAAACAATGTGCAACTTCCTCATTGAATGAATTGAATTTAAGTCATGAGTCATGATTCATTATTATCTTGATGTGGCTCTATTTCTATAGTTTTTTTTTCACTTATAATTACACGAGAGCTTTTTTTTATCGAAGTAAACTTGACATGTATTAATGAGAATTTTGTTGCCTGGCAATTTAACGTAAAAAACTACCCCTGAAAAAATTACAAGTCCGCAGGACGAGTAATTTTTTCTGGCAGTTTTTTGAGTTGAATTGCCTAATGGCAACAAAATTCGAATTATAAATGTCAAGTTTACTTCGACAAAAAAAAAAGCTAGAGTGTAATTCGTTAAGACAATTTAATGAATATGTGAATCAATAAATTAAAAAATAAGATGTAAATTAGTTTATTTAATTTAACGGAAAAGTACAATTGTTAAAAACACAATTATTAATAAAAGCTTGATTTTCAGGACTTTCTTGTCTTTTGTTAATAGTTTGCTGCATGCTAGTATTTTGAGCGGTGGTAGTAACTGTTTCCTGGACGGTAGTACGAATGGAACCAATGATTTTTTTATGATGTTCTTCATCTAACTGAAGGTACGGTTTTAATGACGATGGGTTGCTATGTCCCATAATTTTCACAAGTTTTTGTTCACCTATACCACTCCTGGACAATTCAGTTACGGAAGCGGCAGCTCGATTAGAATGGTTTGTAATTTTCACCCGCTTGACATCAAGTCCAATATTTTTCGCCGAGGATTTGGTCCATTTAGATATTTCATTTATCCCAATAGGAGAATTCTTATACCATCCTTTCGAATTTGTTTTTTGCCAGAAAGGATTTGGAGTTAAAAAAAAAATTTCACATGTGTTATGGTTTCCCCGTCTTCCCATAATTTGTTTAAACAATTGTACTGGACATACACAATCTTCTTCAGTGTTTGCTACCAACCATTTACTGTTGGCCAAATTCTGATTTCCACCTTGTGCTGTCTTCGAAAACACTGGGTTATATTCAACTCTTCCGGTCTCTCTTCCACGGTTGTCTGTCTCGATTTTAAAATAGAATACCTTACAATTTGCTGCTTCTCCACCTCTCCAAGCCAATTCATAGGCAGCAATATGATAAAATTTTCTTTGAAGGCCTACAGGTTCTTCTTCTTTCTTGTTTTGTGAGAGCCTTAGAACTCACCTTCCTTTTTTCTGGGATTGCTTGCAAAATTTTGCGTTTTGTGTCGCGTGCATTACTCGCTTTCTTAAACTGTTTGTCCGTGAACGGATTGAAAATTCTGTTACATTCTTTGAAGTACTTCTCTTGTAACATTTTCGCTGAAGTGTTCCAAATCGTTCTGACTGCACTCTCTTTATAGTCTTCTCCATTGTTCTTCTTCATGTTAAATGCCCAGTCACATAAAATAGAAGCTAACTCTTCAGTGGAAGTTTCTGCAATGAGTTCATGTTTTTTTTCCAAACAAAACATCGCAAATTGTCGCCAAATTGACGTAGTTGAATTCACAGTATTGCGAGGCACATTATTATTGATGGTTTCTTCAATTTCTCCACTCGAAGACTGTCCAAATCGCGACATTTCCACAAATAAGATACTTTTCTGACAACGCAAGTTTGAGAAAAACTGACATAACGTCATCAAAAATTTGTTCACAATGCTGGTTGTCATGCTTTCAAAAATTAGGTTCCGTTTTGTCGCTGGAAAAGTTAGGGCAAACTTTTTTCGCTGTCATAATGACAAAACACCGCGACATATGGCATTTTCAGTGCATGAATTAAATTGTCGATGAAAAAGAAATACATATACATATTTTCCACTTCCAATTTTCCCGCTAAACGGTGTATTTTTAAATCAAAACAGAAAAATTTAAATTTCTTCATTATATCGATAGTGACGGAATGTTTTGTGAATTGTTTATAGATTTCTCTATAAATGATTGAATGTATAATTTTGACATTTCGACCTATCTTTTGAAATGACTGGTGGGGGGAGGACGAAATCGTATCGCAAAATCAATATAATACTGAATAAATCACAATTAGTGCGATAGATAGTCTTTTAATGTATTAATGTACAACAAAATCGTATTTTCAGGCAAGGAAGCTATTCCTGAAGTAATGTTCATTTCTTACTGAAGCTACATTCAATAGTCCAGGCAACGAAGCAGAAAAAAAATAAATATAGTGAGCTAGAATTTCAATTTTTTTTTGCATTTTGTTCCTAATACCCCATAGATCATTCACGACTATCAAGACCGCGGGGCTCGACCTTCCTACCCCTCAAAACGGGGTTTCAACCCCCCAGAGGAGCATTCTTATAAAAACAATCCAAAAGCTTAGAAAATTAATGAATTAAGAGCCGAAAATGACCCTCAGTATGTTTTTTGGGTAGCTGATCACGATTCCGCAGTTAGTTTTCTCGGGAAACTCCCTCCAGATGGGAAATTTGGAAAATAATATATAATTTATAATTTTGTTGAAAAAATTACCTCTAGTAGGTTTTTTGGTTCGCTGATCAAGATTCCGCTGTTATTTTTCCGAAAAAAACTCTTTCCAGATGGAAAATTCGGGAAATTTGAGATTTTCCTGAGACGGTTATGAATAATAAAGTATAATTTCATTATAAAAATGACCCCTAGTATGTTTTTGGGTAGCTGATCACGATTCCGCTGTTAGTTTTCTCGGAAAACTCCCTCCAGATGGGAAATTTGGGATTTTCCATCTGGAGAGAGTTTTTTGGAAAAAATAACAGCGGAATCGTGATCAGCTACCCAAAAAACCTACTAGAAGTAATTTTTGCAACAAAATTATAAATTATATATTATTTTCCAAATTTTCCATCTGGAGGGAGTTTTCCGAGAAAACTAAAATTTTGAAATTCTAGCTTACTATATTTTTTTATTATGGCCTTTTTCCGTATTTATTGCCTGGACTATTAGTAAAGTACATCGTGAATTCCCTTCAAGATCATAAAGGTCTGCCAAAAATCTATCGATTCTTAGAATGATGATTCATGATGATATCGCAATAAGGAAAATTAAGTTTTTCTTCATCAAGGGCGTGTAATGAGATGTTGAGATGAGACACTACATATTTATTATTAAATAGTATTTAGTTACATATCGCAAAACTCATTATAATACTGAACATACATAAATATGTTTATGTTCATTTAATGTACCTATTCCATATCAATAAGTGTTCACTGGGGATGGAATATAAAGGACTTGTCCTTTGCAAGGCCTTCAATAATTGAAGATTGTTTGGTGAAAATTCGAAATTGTGACGCTAAACTTGATTTGGTGTCAGTTTGTGAATTGCAGTATGCTAAACACAATATCAATAGCCTTACTGGCGCAAAATGTTATGTGCTTCGCTCTTGGAATTCAATGTGCTAAGAAAAAATCTTTGAAATAATTGAAGATTTAGTTTAACGATACAAAAATGTCTTTTTGTTTTGTTTGATTTTCAATGCTGAACGTAAAAACTTCATTAATTCAGTGTCTCGAGAAAAAAAATTCGATTACCATTTCATTCAATTTCGACTCTCTGGATCGAATTACGCCGAGGCACTGTAAATTAATTCTAAAGGCGTATAATAAGGAGCTAGACGAAGAGGCGAATTAACACGTCGATATAGGCGAGAACCATAAACTATTCAATATGGGGTAATGATGGCTCGAGCATTTAATAGGTTAGTTATATCAGTTCCGTTCCGAATAACCGCTCTTCTTTGAGAGAAGCAATGAGAGAAGCCGTGGTCGTGGGGCGCAGGAACTTAATCTGATAGTCTGCGGCGCGGACTTGCAAAGTATTAAGGCAAGATAGGCGCTCAATGCTCTACCAGGAGGGCCGCCAGGACGCGTTCTCTCGAACCACTCGCACGTTACATATACGTGTCTGCCGGTATATCTGTAAAGTTGTATTGATAAAAGATCAAGGTTATATTAACACGAATTATAATTATAAACACATAACTGAATGAGCGTGTAACTTTCAAATTGGATAATCGAATTTGCCGGATATTCCGTGCTCGGATAGTGGTTTTGCTGATCATTCAGAGACTTCGAGATCGGTTTAATGGATCTATGTATTATAAACAAAACCCATTTTTGAGAGATAGTATAAGGGGTGGTGTTTAGTGTTAGATAACTTATTTAATTTCATTTCTTTTAACTCTCATCCTCAGTAATCTCAGTTCTTGTGATGGCCATTTTATCTAGTCTCCAATAAAGGAATGTTTACCTCTCTCTTATATTCCATCACATTTTGATACTCACTACCATGTTCAAAACACAGTACATTCCAATCGATGTTAGCAAATCATTACTATTCCATAAGAACAAGGAATAACAAGCTATTGTACATTTTTTACCAAGTTATTTTGATTATTCACAAAATCAAATATAATATTCACTCAGAAGGAAGAAAGTGGCACTTATTGATCATCTTCGGCTCAGAAATTGACAATTTAACCACTGAGAAGAATAATTTCTTGATTCGGGGAATCCCTAAAATCAGTACATCACTAACACTGACATTACCAATTGTTACTTCTACTGTTGCAAACCATATTCTGATGGGCTCAGTTTTTCATTACAATATCTATTTTGGAACTTAATTGAGCGTTGAATGATAGCAAACAGCATGTATGTAATAGATTTTTCATACCACTCCCTTGGAAAATGCCTCATGAATTATGGTAGAAAACAACATTTTTCCTGAAGAATACAATACTCACTTTCATGTTCCATTTTCCATTGGTAACTTGTAACATTCTATACATTACTGGGTTTCTGAATGCTTGAATAATGTTAATAATGGTTTCCGCTCGGAATTATAGATAATTAAACTTGGAAAGAGACTGTGACTGATATCTGTGATTTAATGGCGCAAATCGTAGCTCAGCCGGTTAAACCTCGCCTGCATTTTTATTTATAATATATATTTTAATGCTTCCGATAGCGTAGTATCGAAATTCCAAGTGGCAACGTTATCGCAGGTTAGTTAGTTGAATGTTCATATATTTTTGGGGAAACTAGGTTAATAGGTTATATGAAAGTTTGTTTTTGTAATCGATTGATTCCCTTACCTTTTGTTACCTTGTCTGTGATCAGATATTACTTGAAATGTTGACAGTTTTTTGATATTTTCCCGCATGCTATTTTAATTTCAATTTCATATAAATTACAAATATTTTCAAAAACCCAAACAGTTCAAATATCTCCTTCGTTCCACTGGACGAATAATTTTGAGTTTATTCTTCCGATTACCGAACGAATAGCATCTATTAATGTGCATCTGTAAATTTTTTCAACATAATGTTGAATGTGGTTCATGAAATGGCATGCTTCCTGAAACCATACTTGCTATTTTTCCAATTAGGTACGTTATAATAAAACATCATATCCATAATTGGAGACTACGAAAAAACAAATTCGTTGTGGGACCTACCACCAGAATGAAATAGAAGGGAAACCGTTTGGTTCTCTTTACTCAGCCGTATATAAAGAAAGTATTTTAGGAATATATTATCGGGAGGCATCTCATATGTGAACCACTGATTTCGTTATTGATGAAAACGTTTTATTATCGTCCGAATGAAAAGTTTTGCAATTTGAAAATTTTGAATTTTCTCCGTTTGGAATTGATGGAGAAATGTCAAGTGAATAATGTTAACCTACATACACAGAACTTTATCAACTACTAATAACTACTAACAACTATACGTATATAATAATAATTAACAATGAATATTTAGCTCAAGCTATTCTACCACTAACCCCATAACTAAAACTAAACTAAATTCTGCAGTACAATGTATATGAAACTAGCTATTTATACAACTAGTTACAGAACGAGCGTGTTTTCTGCACCAGATGTGATAGTGTGCAAAAAATAGGCCGTTTTGCATCTTGTTTTATTAAAAAAATTTTGTAATTGAAAATTTCATCACATTTTCATTTAAATATTATCAAAGCCTGTGTTTCGATGGAGATAACAATGCAAAAATCGTCGTATAAGAGTTACCATGGAGAAGCTCCAATGTCAAGACATATTTTTCAAAATATCCACATTGCTGCCAAGTAAGTCTAAAGCAATATGTGTTTATGTTAATAAACCTATTTTAGCACTAGTGCTAAAATGAGCAGTAGGGCTTAAATGAATTCATTTTAGCAGTCAGTGTTAAAATGAACCACATTTAACAATAGCAATCAGCACCAAAAGATGACTTTTCGTAACTGAATTACAAAAAGTATAAATGAATTTGAAAGTAATTTAGGATATGCTTACACTGACAAGTGACATAACCTCGTCATAAGTCATAGCCATAGAGATGTTAGGATAGAGGTATTGAGTGGCCTTTTTCTTGCAACCGTTTAAGAAAAAAAATCGAGATTACGCTCTGAACACTCGAAGAGCGATGCTCCGGTTTTTTCAGGTTGGCGTTGCGTCAATGTTTTTTGCTCAGTATTTATTTTCGCGTAGTCTACAGAGTGGGCGGAGCGTCCGAGAAAGAGGGGGTCGATTATTATGATTATTTATCCTGAGATTTTTCTTAAACGGTTGCACACAAAATACACCTTGTAGAGCTCAAACCTCTATTCTAAGATATCTATGGTCATACCATGATTCAGATTTTTCTACTAATAAAAAAAAAACGTTTGGCACTCGGGGACTGCCGCGGTGAAGTTATTGCATAGCATTTTTTCTCAACTTATGCAATTATAATTATTTATTTTTTTTTAATTTATGCAGTATTTTTTTTCTTTGATATTAATTCAAGTTACACTTTTTGAGCGTGGTGACCGATAAGAAAACAATTTTTTTTTTTTATTGAATAAATGAGAAGTTAATATCGTTTAAAATATTTTAATTATCTTACAATACATGTAGGTTATCCAGGAAATTGTTATCATTGAAACTATAGGTTTATGGTAACTGAAATAAGAGACATAAGTTTGAGACTTGATATCCTCTAAATATCTGGAAAATACCGCGTCAATGGTGGCCCCATATTTTGTTGTGGATTCTTGTGGATCATTATTCATTTTGAAATTCAATTTTTCCGAAAGAAAAGTTGTCAACCGCTCTGATTTTTTATCAGCGAAGTTGATGTTGAAATCGCCAGCCAAGATAAGTGGAAATTTATTACCATTTGTAGTTTGTACCAAGTATTTTCGACCCTTCTTCAGTGTACTACAGTAAAGTGCGATGAATAAAATGGTCTACCTCGTCCAATTTTGGATTCGGAGAAATGTAAATTGCTACCATGACTATGTGTAGGCCATTTCTAAGTTTGCATAAGCACGCACAAATATCTCCAAAAAATGAGCGCCTAACATTAACATCGCTAACGTGTGCAATATTTATTTCAATATTCGGAGTCATAATATTAGTTACATTATTATTATTTTGGTAAATAGCTACCCCACCTTTTGGAACAGTATCTCGTTTGAATTGAACAATACAATTGAAATCAGGTATTTCAATCGGATTATCATGCGCCATGCAAGATTCGGTAAGAAGTAACACATTTGTTTGTCTCGTAACTGAATCTTGTAAATCGTATTTGTGACTATTTAGACTTTGGCAATTGAAAGTCATTATTGAAATGCCATTTCTATTACTAAGGAAATCTAAGACACTTTGAGCTGTCGTCTGAACACTATTTAAAGGCAGTCTTTTGAATTCTTGCAACAAAGATGCAGTCGATGCAGCTTGCCTTCGATTATTATAAAACTTGAATGTAGAATTATCCTTTTTTGTCGTGATAAACAATTTTTCAATATTAGTCACCCGAGAGAGCGCAACATAAACGAGTTCCTGTTATTTTCCGTTACGGAATTTCTTGATTCGGTCGCCGCGCTCAAAGCCCGCGATAAAAGCTATATGCAATATATGCAATAGCTTAATAGAAACAGGTACTCTCAGGTCTCTGCTACGCGCGTCTAACGTATAAACTCTAACTGACGCGTAGCGAGCTCCTAGAGGCATATGTCAAAATGATTTCGTTCGTAGCTAATTACATAGGACATCTGGAGTTCATGCAATTATGTTTTTAGATAATTTGGACCTTCTAATTTCGATAGGCCACGTGAAAATCCCGGAGTCTAAAGCGCTAGAGTGTTATAACATTCGTATAAAATAGCGAAATTTCTCACTTTTAGAAACTTCAAATTAATTAATTAATTTGACACATGTTAGGTGTTTAGGTCTTACATTATTTTTCGTTACGGAATTTCTTGAATCGGTCGCCGCGCTCAAAGCCCGCGATAAAAGCTATATGCAATATATGTAATAGCTTAATAGAAACAGGTACTCTCAGGTCTCTGCTACGCGCGTCTAACGTATAAACTCTAACTGACGCGTAGCGAGCTCCTAGAGGCATATGTCAAAATGATTTCGTTCGTAGCTAACTACATAGGACGTCTGGAGTTCATGCAATTATGTTTTTAGATAATTTGAACCTTCTAATTTCGATAGGCCACGTGAAAATCCCGGAGTCTAAAGCGCTAGAGTGTTATAACATTCGTATAAAATAGCGAAATTTCTCACTTTTAGAAACTTCAAATTAATTAATTAATTTGACACATGTTAGGTGTTTAGGTCTTACATTATTTTTCGTTACGGAATTTCTTGATTCGGTCGCCGCGCTCAAAGCCCGCGATAAAAGCTATATGCAATAGCTTAAAAACTCGCATTAACTGATGATGAGGGCTTCTGATGCAAATATAACCATAATAAAATGATAAGTTTCTTCCAAACAATCACAATTACCTGCTGATTTACATATTCGGTTCATCAAAATTTTGCAAGTGTTACAAACTGTTATTAATTATGATGTTCTAATGGATTAATTACTACTTAGAGATGTTTATTGCTCGGAGATGAAACGTTTAAAAGTTTGTATGTATACATTATCACGGAATATGAGATATTTCTTTTTTTATATGAGATTATTCACCTGTTTGAAAACGCGCATTCTGGTGGACCTCCCGGCCGACTTGTTACCCTCCGTCCTGCTGAACATTCTACAAGTCGTCGTCCTTGTGACGGCTCGTGGGAAACGCCGCTCCCACTACACTCATTCTGCAGACGATAACACAATCAGCTGTTACCAGATTTTACTAATCATTGACGTTCATTAATAAATTACAAGAATTCCACCCGAAATTCGTGTTTATTAATCAACCGTGAATTATTAGTTGTTATATCAACGTACGAAACTTGAAACCTTGTCTAGAATATGGTACAAATTAGGTTCTTGAATTTATAAAAATGGGGTGAGGTTTTTTCAACTGTGACATATGATGATATTCGTTTCTTCATTCTGTAAGCTTTGAAAACGACTCGTATTTGTTCACAGCTGTATATTTTAGAACCAACTAGATTTAGACAAAAACAAAAACTACTTACTCTCAAAAAAAGTGAAAATCTGGCGTCAATCGGCTCCTCTGGCCCGCTTTAAATATTATATCTTTATCCAAGCCATTCAATCAAGATTATTAACAATTCAGATTATGTCGACGTTGCTAATATTTCAACGTCAACTAATTGGAATTTTTCATTCGAGTATAACGTCAAAAAATATATGATCACTATGATAAAGACTTAAATGTATATTATCCTCTTATATCCCTCACTCTCTTCGACCAGCTGTCAGTGAGTGGAAAATATTCTACTCTGAACTAAAAAAAGCATACGGTTCTGTTGAATTTGAGTTCACTTTGTGAAAACACTGTAAAACTATAAATAACAGACTGTCATTCTTATCCACTAAAAATATTGTTAAAGTATTGAGGACCTTTCAGCTGGCTTGGTGTAGACATCATCAGAGTAAACTAAATCAGAAATCGAAATGTGCTTGTTTAAATACTATTTGGAATTAATAGAGAATATAAGGGATTACTCTCAGCTGTACATAAATCTGAATTCATTAAATTACTTTTCGCTTATGCATTTCCATCTCTTCTGAACTACTGCGTTTCAAGAGTGATAAACTTTCTTGAGAAAAGGTGTGACTGACCTGTATTTAAAATATGCTCGTCTAACGCTGATTTTTCACCATCATTTTTCTTAATAAGTCACTTCTAGCAGATCGTTTATCTGGAGCAAAAACAAAGTTGGTACCAAGACAGGTCCCTGTGGAACACCAGCATCGATAACCTTTGTATCGGAGAATCGGAGGATACTTCGTCAACCACTACATAGAGTAATCTACCTGGGAGAGAAAACTCGATAGTAAGTATGGGCAAAATGTTCTTTATACCGAATGAGAATGTACCTTATCATTTGGCTTACATAGCAATTTGAACAATTCTCACAATCGATTTTGTAAATTCCGGATTTTTCGAAGTCGGAAACTATAAGAAAGGTGTTCCCTTAACGATTTTGTAGCTTGTTCTTACATCAATAAACGGGTTGCGTTGCATATTTTTAGGAAACAAATTATGGAATGTATTAATTACTGAAAGATGATAAGTGAAACTTTTGAATCTTATTGAACTATTTGAAGATAGTGGCTCTAATTTGGTTAAATTGTTGCGTTCCAATTTTCTTTTTTGTTTAGTAATTGAGTTATTGATCAAAGATTTGTTGTAATCATTGTCCAAGGCTATTTGTTGAAGTTTCTCAACTTCGTTGTTATATTTTGCTGCCCCAAAGGACGTTTGATGGACTAATGGAGCATTTTATGACTAATTTGTTCATAGATTAATAAAAGTCCTTACGAATCAGCAGAATTATAGCAACGAAGCTGAGAAACTTCAGCAAATAGGTTTGGATAATTGTTATAACAAATGTTTGATCAATAAAATAATTTCTAAACAAAAAAAAGGAATGCAACTATTTAACCAAATTGAATAGTTCAATAAACAGGGCTGGATGTAGGAGTGGGTTTAAGGGAATGTTTGTTTTGCGGTAGATTATAATTTGTTGTAAATAACTGGATGGTTTCTTCAGAATCCATTGTACTTGTGAGTATTGTACGTACGAATTCTTGCATTTTCATCATTCTAGTAGTTAGTCTTAAGCCTAAAACATGTTCTAAAGTACTTTGATAGAGGTTCAAACACCAAAGTTTTGGTTATTTTGGCGTTACTAGTCTGACCTGGATAGTTCATATCAATTGTCTTGATGGTACCATTAACAAACCTTTCCTTTTCACGGTCACCTGAAGCTATTGGCTTCAAACGATTACTTTCCTACTGCATGATTTAGGATGCAGGAGAGAGAATTTATGCTTACAATATATTATGTTCTTCCCCAAAGACTTCGTCAACCAATATTCAAATTATTCAATTGCCATTTTCAGATGAAATCCAGAAGTGTATTAAAAGTCGCGTTCGAAAGATGTTATTACCAGGACCGTAGTAAAACTGAAATGGGAAATTGTTTTCATGAAGGATATTTTCTTACTTCTCTTACAAAATTTCAATCAAATCACTCAACGCTCTTTCATACTTCTAAAAAAATCGGTTGTAAATAACAGCCTAATAAAGAATTATCGTACATAACTTGGGTTACGTTGAGATATATTGGCCTCGGGTCTACACAATTATTTAAAAATTTTTATTGTTCCAGTTTTACAACCATTTATGATTCAATAACATTTATGATTGAAGATTTCATAATCAAATTTAAATTATATTTGAAACTCTAAAAATAGATTTATAAGGCGAGAGTTGAAAATTATTTCAAGGTTGAATTAAAAAGGTGCCTCCCTCCTTTTCAATGGAATTTCCACTATTAGGAAAGAACACAAGCTAAAGGAATTATATTCATATGGAGATAATTACGTTAATAGACTAATAGGTAGTACAAATATTTATTAATAATTATACTAAACTCACTTGATATCTGTAATACCTATGTAAACTTTAATATTAAATGAAATATTGTATCGACATTGAATAAAATGCTTTCGACATCAAAATTCGAAAAATAATGGAGTATTTTAATGTAGAAACAGTAACAGTGTTCAATAAGTTGTATTTGAAGGATATTGATTGATCAAATCCGTATAATCTTTTCAACATTTGTAGCTTGTTTTAACCAATATTCACCAACTTTGGTAGTTTGCTTTCGAAGACATGAATGTCTACGAGGACAAGATGAAAATTTCCTGAAAATTGAAACAGATGGCGCCACAATTGAAAATCCCCTATGACATTTGTGATGTACCATCTTTAACTAGAACCACGGGCTTATATACAGGTCTGGGAACTCGAGGCTGTTTCCTATGTGAGAAGTGAGTCCGCTAAGCGTCATCTGTTGCGTAGTACCCAAGGGGTGGCGCATGAGTCGAGGGATGTTCTCTGGCACGTATAAGACCGTGGTAGAACGATATGGCGCCTAATCCTGACATTCTGACAACACATTTCGATCTATGCGTCAGCTGGTGGCTGAGCGAGGGACTACGAGTTTGGCGACATGTAAGAGAGACTCATGTCAAACTTAGAGTTCCTAGACCTGTATATACGACCGTGGCTAGAACGCATCAACATTTTCAGACTGACATGTCATTCTGTTCTGTTTTGACACCCGTAGAGCTAGAACTTATCTGGAATGAAACATAAATTATATGTTGACAACTCTTTAAAAATTAAATATACTTCGAGTTCAATATGAAATCGGTTGAGTAATTTGAACTATTTAACCAAATCCAGCTTGAATAACATTAACTAGGGAGGCAAGTCATGTGATCAATTGATCACATCTTTTCAAAAGCTATTAAGCTATTGCATATAGCTTTTATCGCGGGCTTTGAGCGCGGCGACCGAATCAAGAAATTCCGTAACGAGAAATAATGTAAGACCTAAACACCTAACATGTGTCAAATTAATTAATTAATTAGAAGTTTCTAAAAGTGAGAAATTTCGCTTTTTTATACGAATGTTATAACACTCCAGCGCTTTAGACTAAGGGATTTTCACGTGGCCTATCGAAATTAGAAGGTTCGAATTATCTAAAAACATAATTGCATTAACTCCAGACGTCCTCTGTAATTAGCTACGAACGGAATCATTTTGACATATGCCTCTAGGAGCTCGCTACGCGTCAGTTAGAGTTTATACGTTAGACGCGCGTAGCAGAGACTTGAGACTACCTGTTTCTATTAAGCTATTGCATATAGCTTTTATCGCGGGCTTTGAGCGCGGCGACCGAATCAAGAAATTTCGTAACGAAAAATAACAGGAACTCGTTTATGTTGCGCTCTCTCGGGTGACTAATATTGAAAAATTGTATATCACGACAAAAAACGATAATTCTACATTCAAGTTTTATAATAATCGAAGGCAAGCTGCATCGACTGCATCTTTGTTGCAGAAATTCAAAAGACTGCCTTTAAATAGTGTTCAGACGACAGCTCAAAGTGTCTTAGATTTCATTAGTAATAGAAATGGCATTTCAATAATGACTTTCAATTGCCAAAGTCTAAATAGTCACAAATACGATTTACAAGATTCAGTTACGAAACAAACAAATGTGTTACTTCTTACCGAAACTTGCATGGCGCATGATAATCCGATTGAAATTCCTAATTTCAATTGTATTGTTCAATTCAAACGAGATACTGTTCCAAAAGGTGGGGTAGCTATTAACCAAAATAATAATAATGTTACTAATATTATGACTCCGAATATTGAAATACATATTGCACACGTTAGCGATGTTAATGTTAGGCGCTCATTTGTTGGAGATATTTGTGCGTGCTTATGCAAACTTAGAAATGGCCTACACATAGTCATGGTAGCAATTTACATTTCTCCGAATCCAAAATTGGACGAGGTAGAGCATTTTATTCATCGCACTTTACTGGAGTACACTGAAGAAGGGTCGAAAATACTTGGTACAAATGGTAATAAATGTCCACTTATCGTGGCTGGCTATTTCAACATCAACTTCGCTGATAAAAAATCAGAGCGGTTGACAACTTTTCTTTCGGAAAAATTGAATTTTAAAATGAATAATGATCCACAAGAATCCACAACAAAATATGGGACCACCATTGACGCGGCATTTTCCAGATATTTAGAGGATATCAAGTCTCAAACTTATGTCTCATATTTCAGTTATTCAGTTACCATAAACCTATAGTTTCAATGATAACAAATTCCTGAATAACCTACATGTATTGTAAGATAATAAAAATATTTTAAACGATATTAACTTCTCATTTATTCAATAAAAGAAAAAAATTTGTTTTCTCATCGGTCACCACTCTCAAAAGTAACTTGAATTAATATCAAAGAAAAAACTTGAATTAAAATATCAAAGAAAAAAAATACTGCATTAATTAAAAAAAAAAAATAATCATAATTGCATAAGTTGAGAAAAAATGCTATGCAATAGCTTTACCGCGGCAGTCCCCGAGTGCCACACGTATTTTTTTTTCATACTGAAAAAACTTTGAAGAGATTTGGATCATAATCAGCCCTAATTTTATATCAAAATGCTGAAAAGGGATACAAGTTTGAAAATGTAATGAATTCGGAGCTTTGCTATATGCTCTATTAGAGGAATATTGGAAAAAGTTTATTTGAACTGAAATAATGTCCTCGCAATATTCATTATATCTCAGAGCACATCTTTTTTCGCCTGTTGAAAATCTAGTATTCACGGTGCCATAAATATTACATCATATTGAAGAATATTTACAAATTTATTTCTATTGATTACATCAATAAAAGTCAAGAGAAATCAACAAACAAAGATTTTTCACGTATCAATTTCTGAGAGTTCGGCATATGCGAAGCCTCTTTTAGCCCCCATTTAATTAATAATAGACGAAAATAAGTACCTACAAAAATTAAACAACCTCGTTCTCTGGAGAACACAACGATAAGGTAAACAAATAGAGTCTTACATGTAACAATAAAAAAGTTATATAATTAAACAAACTAATGTACACGCCTCATATATAAACTAATTTCTCACCCCCAATAACGCCAGACCAAATAAAATTGTTAAATAACCTCATATCATATTAGCTTATGTAAACTTTATATTTAGAAACATAAACACGAATTAAAACGAGTCTGGCAGAATATAAGATACACTTATTAATACTCTTATAATGAAGAAACAAGTCATACAGATATATATTTTAAAATTTAATTAGACATTTGAATTTTTAATGAAATAATATAATCGCATACATAATGCTTTGGGATTCTACTATTTTTATTGTCATAGTTTTATTTCATACCGGATGTAGATAAAATGTTTTCCATATTTGCTATTAACATACAGCGTACTTTGAATGTTTATTTTATATAGTACATATAATATATATTCCTAATGGAATACTGTTTGTGTTTCTATTAAAAATGAACGAACGTATTTTATTCTAATGTGCAAAGTCAATAATATATTAATTGGATTTTTTACATCAATATTGTATTGAAGATCTTGGTTATTGTACCTCCAGTCTCCAGTTTTGATCATTTGCTGGATAACAAGAAACCAAAATGCGACCTATACGATGTTTGATATCTGCCGACAGATTACAAATAATAACTCCATACAAAGTTCTTCTGTCGATTTACGAACTTGTTCAACTCATTTCCGCTAAACAAAATTGAGTTCGAGGGTCGAGCAGTTTTAATGAATAGTAAAGTAGTAGTTTTTCGGGATTATTCAAGTTGCAAATTTGCTACAGTTAGTTAGGCAGCCAAAATAAGAAGACTGATAACATGCCAGGGAGATGGGATGGGAAAAGGAGCAATCTATTGGTTGACCGATGGTTCCAGAACAGCAGAAGATTGTGAGCTGGAGTTTTTGGGAACCAAATACTAGAAAGATGGACACAGCTGGATCTGGATGCAAATGATATAAATAGTCTAGGCTGTAAGGTGGGGAAAAATGTCGAATTGCATGATGTTTTATGAACCCCAAAGGTAATTCGTGATTCGATAACGATATCCCCTTGCCCCTCCTTTCACAATCAGAACGTCATAATTCGCCCATTTCTACCCAATAGTAGACGTTATATACTGATTTGAATAAGAAACGCAACACCTAGTGTTTGTTGAGCAATATGCTTGGAATTTTCACAGAAGGAATATTTCAATATAATCAAGTTCGAAGTTTCAATAAAAAACTCCAACGTTTTCTCAGTTTTTGTTACCTATGTTTTTTTATGTAAAGAAGAGGAATGTTTTCAAGCCCTAATCGTGAAAATGAACATTCTTCACAGTTCCGTTTTCACATTTCTGTCGTAAACATTATCCACAATGCCTATAGTTCGACAACGTCAAAATTATCGCCAGTTAAGTGAGTTTGAACGTGGCCGAATTATTGGTACGATAGAGGGTGGGTTTTCATTTCGGGAGATTGTCAACTGTGTGGGTCGTAACGTTACAACAGTGTCAAGATGTTGGTCAAAAAGGTTTGAAGAAGGCCTTCATGAGCGTCGCCGTGGTTCCAGACGTCCTAGGAAGAACGCCACCTAAGAACATTGGCCCTAAGAGACAGGTTTTCCACTACACGAGTCGTAGGAAATGACTGGATGGAAACTTTAGGACAAAGAGTCTCCATGGCGTCCGTCTATTGACGGATAAGGGATAAGGTATTTTGGGCTCCGTTCTTACCGACCATTTTTATGCCTTCCCCTTACCTCTAGTTTCCGACCAGGGCAATTTATATGCAGCTAATTACATAATCAATGTGTTGGAACCTGTTGCAGTGCCATACCTTCGGGGGTGATTCATCCAATTTTGCAACGGGATAATGCCCGTCCTTATACGGCAAGGGTTACAACGCAGTATTTCGAAGATGCTGATGTGGTGGGGCTTCCATGGCCTGTACGTTCACCGGATCTCTCGCCGATTGGACATGTTTCGGATATAATCGGTACAAGACTGAGTAGTTTACGCCACCCCCTTACAGCTTAGATGATCTTCGACTTTGTATTCAAGAAGCTTGGGATGGGATACCTCAAGGCGACATTGATCATCTTGTTCAAACTGTACCTCATCGAGTGAATGAGTGCATAAAAAATGTTTTTCCTCGAATCCGTGGTCGGTCAATTGGAAAACTCAACCGGAGACCAGAAAATCGGGGAAATTTGAGTTTGTCATTTTTCCGGCCTCTTGCAGAGTTTTCTGGCCAACTGACCTCGGATTCGTGATCAGCGACCGGTAAAACCACAAAAACCAAATTTTCTGTATCTGGGAATCGAACCCGAGCCTACTGAGTGAGCGTCTAGTATCCTAGATTCTAGACCATACCTTTGGTTCATCGCCGTTAATGTAAGGTGTACATTTAAGTTTGCTTCAATAATTGCTTTTGTTGTTGCTGTTGCACGATTTTGTTGAAATTTGGGCCAAAGTTGTTTTAATTTAACTCAAATTTACTGTAACAACATCCAGACAAACCGGCAGACGGATTTTCGATGCAATATACTATGGTGAAGGAATTTTGGCTCCAGGAATTTTTTTAACGATTTTAGAAATAGCTTGAGTAAATGCAATATACAGGGTGCTGTTCGATGTCTTGATGACATAATATTTCCACCGCAATCTGTTCACCTGCACCAATTTGTTGTATTTTCGCATCAATTACCAATTCCAATTATTTAATACCCCTTCTTATATTTTTCCATATTCTATTTGGATCCCCATTCGTTGGTTTTATCTAATTTTGACTACATATAACTCAAGATCCTCTGTTTATTCATACTTTTTGTAACGCACTGAATATGACACGCTAGTTGTCGAAATTATATAGTCCAAGCAATAGACAGAAGTGCGTGTAGAAATTAATACCTGGAAAAAAAATATGAGCGTATGGGAAATTGAATTTAAAGGCAAAAAAAAAAAATTTGGCAAAGTTGCAAAAAGCGATTTTTCTTTAATAAGGGAAAAACTATAGTTGGGATCAAAAAAGTTGAATAGGAAAATTGTAGGTATCGATTTGCTTGATAAATATCGATATCTTCCATACTTTTCGAGTTATATTGAAAAAACTGTTAAAAATCGGGGTATCGAGAAATCGTTAACTATTACGTTTCCATACTTGTTATATACTGTACGTATAGCCCATGGCAAGCTTAGAGAGCTATTTTTTTTAAATTTAAAATATCAATGATTTTTCGGAATATATCGATTTTTTTAAAAAAAGCGCTCTCAAAATTGGCTAGATCTTCTTAGCGGATAGATAAAGACAGTATTAGGCCTCTTCGTTTTCCCGTCTCTCACGCCGGCACTACCCGCGCTTATCATTGCCACGCGCAGTCCATATGTATATGTCGATAGTTTTTTCAGATAAGTTTTACAATTTTTATTTTAGGGAAATGTATTTGACGGAAATTGATTTCTGAAATTTTTTCACAAATTACCAAAAAAAGATCTACGACCCTCTGGACCAAAGATAATTTTTTTATTTCAAAAAAATCTGTAAGACGCAATAAACATGTTAGAGAAGTGTACGTTATGGATCTTAATGCTAAATATCTACATTTTCAATAAAAAAATAGTAGGATACTCTATTAGTATTAGAAATTGAGTAACAAAGTGAAGCGTACGCGGCTGCCGGAGCGTGCGGCGGAGTGGGGGAGTGATTTCGGGAGTTCAAAGTTACTTGTGCTTGCAAAATTTTCAATATCTCGGCAAATCGATAAATCTATTTGATACCTACAACTTTTTTATTCAACTTCTTTCGATCCGAGCTATAGTTTTTTACTCATTTGAGAAAAACCGCTTTTTGCAACTAGGCCAATTTTTTAGGTTATGTTCGCCATTTCGGATCGAGTTGCATGAATCAGAAACTCAATTCTAAATTTAATTTCCTATACTCTCATATTTTTTTTCCAGGTATTAACTTCTGCAAATTTAACATTAGGCCGTCGTCTATTGCTTGGACTAATAGTTACAGTAGTATTTTATAAGAGAAGTGATTTAAAAACTAAGAAACAGTGTTTTATTGTATCAACATAGCTTGTCTCCGAATTCGAGGCAAACCCAAGTGAAAACAGCAAGCCCGCTGCTCAGACGTCTTTTACCGAATTCTGATGTCACAAAAATCTTGACCAATTAGGGAGCGTTTATCCCCACCATCTTCATTTCCGAAGTTTCAATAACTATTATCTAAAAATAATTATATTTTTATTTGCTTATAAATGTGAGGCGGAGTGCAGCGTACCTGAACAAATATAGCAATTTCAAGCGATGTGACCGACGCCTTAGATTAATTAAGTTGAAGACTGCAACTAAATCAGCAATAGCAATAAGTTACGGAATATTGCATCTTATACACCTGTCAAGGACTCGGTTAAAGAACAAGTGCATTCTTACAAATATAACAGCGTAGTCGAGGGTATGGTTGAGTTTTGTTGGATGAAGCAACTTGAATGTACTGTACCCGTTTTCCTAGAAGTTGTTCATTCATAATATGCCGGAGAAGTTTTAGAAAAGGACAACCGGAGGTATGTTTTGAAGTAGGTAAAAGAGAAATAAAGCTACCACACAAGAAACCTCACACCTTACTCGAGTCGACCAGATGAACTTTGTCTTCGACGCGATAACGAAAAAACGTTGGAGCATGCCTTGAGCCAATGTCTACTCGAAATACCAAAGACAGACCGCGGCTGTGTTTAATTTGGTGTGTACATTTTTCAGCGATCGTATTAAATAAGAAAACCGGTGTAAATCTTCACGTGAGATGTGCCCAACAAATAATTACAACAATTTGTAAATTGTAAAGACCTTTCGGTGGAAATACACCTTAATAATTAAATATCGGTTATATGAGTTGTTTTGAAGAGAAAAGTTCGTACATGTTGTTCTTGTAAACCAGCCACTATAGTACAAGAGATGACCCCAAAAAGAGTAGCCTCTCTATGATGGCAGCAAGTATATGATATGTAATATGAGAGCAAGGTGACAAGTTCCTGAAAAACGAAACAAGAAATGACTTATTTGGTCAAAACTTATTCTATTTCTCAACATAATCTCCTTGTCGCCCGATACACTTCGTCCAACGTTTTTCAAATTTTTCGATCACATAGTATCACGCAAGAAATAACGTTTGATCAAGACGCGAAATTCACTTTTTTCCATGTTTACAAAAATCTTCAAGGTGCCAAAACAGAACTGAATGACATCAGTCAAAAAATTTCAATAATTTTAATGCGTTCTAGTTAGTTTTATTTTTCAGGAACTTTTTTCCTTGCCCTCGTATAGTTAGGTAACTCATAAAATAAACCAACATCTTCCTCCAGAACTGAGTGTTCTACTGAGGTGGATTATTAGCTCAGAAGCTATTTGCCCTACACCATCCGGAAAAAACACCATGACAAAAGTAATCCCGAAATGTTCATGTGAATAGTTTTCCACTTCCAAATTTCACCGCTAAATGGCGTATTTTTAGATCACAATCGAAAAATGGCACTTTTTCTCGAAAATCATTAGTGAGAGTGAGTTATGTGGAAGGATTTTGAACTCTACTATCAACATATCAACACTCTAAGAATTATTTATTTGACATCTGGAACTGAAGTAAGAGATAGGGTTAGTTGTTTCGTCTCAAGAGTATAGAGATATATTTTTTGAATCGCGCCAAAGACGACGGTAAACAAGATGTCCTCAACCATGGCTATTCTGCCAGACACAAAATACGTTATCTCCATTCACTCAATACCAGCTAAACTAAGCTTACTTTTGGCACCAAGAAGTTATGATGTCTTAATACCAACAGAAGAGTGAACAACAGGAATATGTCCCCGCCGAGATCATGCAACGAGGTTTCGAAGCCTTGAAAAAGATGGTATGGCATGTCTAAAAGCTGCTAAACTCTGTAATGTGCCAAAAAATACTCTCCAAGTTGGCGTAATCAGCAAAATCAGCACGCTACTGACAAATCAAATATCTACGGCATTAACGTGCTGATTTCAACAAGGACTAAGAAAAGCAGATTTTGGATAATTTTATTGTGATGCCTATTTTGGGGTTAATATAGCCGACCTGGAGCAGCCTTGCTTACCAACTGGCAGTATAAAATAATATTTCCAACAATTTCAATCATGAAAAGAAATTACCACGGAAAGATTGGGTTGCCTGGTTAATAAAAGAGTCCAAGCCTTCAACCAAAGCAATATTTCAATCTCCTTTGACATTCTAGAAGACGCCCAGAAAAAAGTATCCTCCTCAGCGTTTACAATGTCGATGAAACGGGACTTCGCACTGCCGAGTCGAGATCTTCAAAAGTGTTTGCACTTGCAGGTACTTGATTGATTTGTTATATAGGAATTAGTCCAGAGAAAACGAAGGGTGAATGAAGTGCTCAAGCCGTCAACGTTGGCTACACAACGATTGTGTTGGGAGCGAGAAAGAGGGCAATGAGTTCATCTGTGATGTCTGTAATAAAACATTACGTATCAAGTTCAGAAAAGTGGAATTTACTTGTTGAGTATGGTCAAGTAAAATTGCTTTTCTCTGTTTATAATAAAAGTTACAGAGGAAATCTGAAAAAAATTAAGGGTCTGGCTTTTCGGTATCCTAGCAATCTAAATAGGAAGAATGATTTTTAATTGAGAAAGGTTGACAGCATCCAAATAAACTCATCTTTGAACAGCGAAATTTGAAATAATTATCGAAATGTCTGGTGAAAACGACTTGGAAGAAATCTAAGGAGAGATACGAGAAACTATATAATATGTTCTGCGAGTGGAGAAACACCAAGAGATTTAGAGGAATTGATGAACACTTAATGCTGGCTCATTTTCACGAAAAGGTTGATTATTTTATATGGTTAAGGTGTTGTACATAGGTACTAATTTTATTGTTTAAATCTTCTAGTAATGGGCTATATTCTATAAAAAATGAAAAGTTTTAACAATGGAAAATGTTACAAATTTTTGAACGAGGCTTCTAACGATACGTTTCTGTTAATGAAAGCGGGGTTAATTTTTTGGCTGAATGGTACATGTCGGCGATCAGAAATATGCAGTTTAACAACTAAAGATATAGAAGATTTTGGAATAATGTTGATTGTAACGTTACACGATACCAAAACAAAGAAAAAGCGTGTATTTACTGTAGCTTCAAACTGCAATCAGTTAAAAATTTACCACAAGTACTTACTATTAAGACCCAAAACATTAAGTCATAATCGATTTTTTCTGTTTTATGGCAGTATAGTATAGCCAGTTGGCATTCATACTTTTGCAAAGATTCCACAAAAATAGCGGAATATTTAAAACTTCCTGATGCTTCAAGTTACACTGGCCATTGCCTGAGAAGGACTTCTGCAACTTTTCCTGCTAACAGTGGCGCTGATATTCAGGTTCTCAAACGGCATGAAGAATGGCGTAGCTGAAGGATACGTGAAAGAAAGCATTGGTAATAAAGCAAAAAATTGTAAAAGGATATATAACATCGTCCAACTTGAACAATTCTAAGAAGTCCCTATAGAAATTGTGGTGAATGAAAAAAAGTTCAGCAACAACTAGTTAATGCAGCGAGGTCAGAAGTTGTAACCTTTTCTAACTCAAAGAACAGTTCTTTTAATATTCATTGTCATAATACTTAAAATAAACGTTTTCCTTTTTTGTTAAATTGTGCTTTAAATGAGACTGATTAGTCGAGGAAATATAGCCGTAAAAAGGCCAAATGATCGAATTTTTTACTGGCAACCTGTATCGAGATGCGGTTTCCGCCATTTGCTTCAGAAACACAATAGAAAAAAATGTGCCATATTTGTTTTACCAGGAAACGCTTGGTTGCACTTGTGCATACAAAAAATGCATCTAAATAATGCGATTTGCGGAACTGTATTGTTGCTCACCAAATATTAACCAAAATTGGCCAAAATTTGTTACTCAGGGGTTTTTGGGGTCGCTGATTACGAATTTGATGTTTACAAAACGCCACGCTGCATTCTGGAGCCAATTTCGGGCTTGGGGGGGGGGAGGGTATTTGCAGTATAAAGCGCAAATCCTCAAATTTTCTCAATCATTCGGTATTTTATGGAAATTTTGGGATTTTTAAACACAAACTAAATGATGTTCGTTAACTCAATTGCACGGGGCAAAGTGGGGCAATGTGGGGCAATGGGGGGAACTTGGGACTATTATCGAATTTCAAACATCAAACCTAAAAACCTTGTTCTCTGGGGGTTTTTGTGGTCGCTCAACACGAATTCAAGGTGCATTCTCAGCTCAGATGTACTTGTTACATAAGATTCACTCGAACAATAATGAACAGTGGAAATGTTATGCTTTTCTAAGACAACATATAATTATTTTCAAATTTACGTTGTAATTAATTCCTAACTTTCCAAGTATATATTACATATCATATATTGGTTGTGACTTATTTACAGAATTGTTTTAACAAAAAAATTGTTCATTCTTAATCATCAATAAAATTATTTAGTATTTCAGCAATATTATCTTCATTCTCAAACTCTTCGTCTTCAGTTCTGTTTATTTCTTCTGATGTTCGGCAGTTGAAATTGATTAACTGCCCCAGATGCCCCACGTTGCCCCAGAGGACCCTCTGCCCCAGGAGCATCTGAGCTGAAAATGAACCTTGAATTCGTGTTCAGCGACCACAAAAACCCCTGGGTAACGAAGTTTTGATGTTCGACAGTTGAAATTGGTTTATTGCCCCAGATGCCCCCATTGCCCCAGAGGACACTCTGCTCCAGGAGCGTCTGAGCTGAGAATGCACCTTGAATTCGTGTTGAGCGACCACAAAAACCCCCAGAGAACAAGGTTTTTAGGTTTGATGTTTGAAATTCGATAATAGTCCCAAGTGCCCCCCATTGCCCCACATTGCCCCAATTTGCTCCGGGCACTTGAGTTAACGAACATAATTTAGTTTGTGTTTAAAAATCCCAAAATTGCCATAAAATACCGAATGATTGAGAAAATTTGAGGATTTGCGCTTTATACTGCAAATACCCCCCAAGCTCGAAATCGGCCCCAGAATGCAGCGTGGCGTTTTGTAAACATCAAATTCGTAATCAGCGACCCCAAAAACCCCCGAGTAACAAATTTTGGCCGATTTTGCACAAGTGCAACCAAGCTTTTCCTGGTAAAACAAATATGGCACATTTTTTTCTATTGTGTTTCTGAAGCAAATGGCGAAAACTGCATCTCGATACAGGTTGCCAGTAAAAAATTCGATCATTTTGGCTATAATTCCTCGACTAGATGTTTTCATTCAGTACTGGTTGCTATGCAGTAAAATGTCTTATTACTGTACGATGTTGATGTCTTTAATGCAGTACATTACTGTACAAAATGCGAAAAATAAAGATTAAATGTATTAAAATGTTGTAGAACCCCCTTGTTTTGAATGCCAATATTGCCTTCATTTTGGAACATACACATTCGAAATTATTAACATCCAATCAAACAATTCTTCCTTATATCGGGCATCGTGGCCATTTTGCGCCTTACCGCATCGAGCAAAGTGGGTTAAGAGAAAACTTTTTTTTAGTTCTTGAGTAACCAAAACTTCACAATTGCTTCGTCATACAGACACTTTGCACTTCGTGTAGATTCAAATTTGGGTTTTATTTCACTATTCTACATATTTTCTGAAACGAATTTACTTACATCGAGTAAACATCCAGTGCATATAGTTATATTTACTATGTTAGAGAATTTATCGAATTTTGTAAAGTATCATTTTCATGTACATAATATACAGATTCACATATGAATTATTGTATGGAGTAAATTGAACATAAAATTATATGTGATATGAGTCTATTAGCACCAAAAATATGGTATAATATCAAAATATGCATATTGGGTGCATTGTGTACCGCAATTCAAGCATACCAGGTAACATATAATTTAGAGCGGTCATGTTAAAAGTAGCAGTAATTTTTGCTGATGGCCACACACATTTGGAACTTTCCGCACAGCTAAAACTCGTCTTGTAATTATTTACTCGCTCACCGTCCCCAGGCAATTCTTTCAAAAAGGACTAGCAGACTGATTTCTTTTTTTTTTATTCGCATATGTTCTAATTAGTGGGTGGAAGTTATTATGTGTTTGATAGGATTGAGACATGCAGTAAGACAAAAACAAAGCACTTATCCAGACACGTTTCATACCGTATTTCCAACCGCTTTAGTTACATCACCCGATACCAATTCTCTAGGTATTAATATTGAGTGCAAGATAAATTCTTGGAAATAATTACATTGATAAAGTGTAAATTAAGTTGTTATGTGTTTGAAAGAGCATAACATCCCAAGTAATTTGAAACAATTAGGGATGCTTATATTCCGTTCCCCAAGGAGAACCCGTTTCTATTACTCATATTCTCGATATGAACCCATTTACATCCAGATGTAGCGTAATAACGAAGATAAATCTTAGTAAAAGATGATTACTGCATTGACTTACTCTAATTTATAACGTTATTCTGTGAAATGCTAATTGTGTATTTTACAGATCTATCACAAAAGTAGACCAAATTTTAGCAGATGGCAGATCACATCCAGTTCAAAGATTCATCGTTGATACTCTGTGGCTACTTTCTGGTGCATATGCTCTTGCAAAGCTACCGTATTGGGTGAGATCTATTAAGGTACGTCAGCAATCTATGGTTTCATGTAGTCTGCTGATTCGGCTGATTGAATGATAATAATGATAATACAAGTACGTCTGTGATTGGGACATCCCCATTCTCGAATATCGATATGAATCTCACGTGATTGATGGCCCATCAAATGCCCATGTATGCACACCCAATAATTCTGTTTGTCTACCCTCCAAAAAAAACTTATCGAAAAAAGAAATTTTGCATGCCTCGAAAATTACCATTGTGTACAGCAATGATCATTATAGTATGGCAGTTTGTTTGCCCATCGAATACTTTTGTTTGCCAACCCAACGACTTTGTTTGCCCACCTTCCAAAAAAAAGTTGTCGAACAAAGAAATGTTTATTGCCTCCTTCCAGCTGGAAGACAGCTAGATTCCAACCAATTCCAAAAAAAAGGAAAAACTCGTCCATTGCACTATTATCTGTGATCTCTAAAGTTAGAAGGTAATCAACATCGAGCTCATCCAATACTTATAGTGCTCAAAAATCGTGAATGACCGGTAATATAGCTTTGGGCAACAGGAGGAGACCTGCTTCCCTACGTAACACATGTATGGCAGGAATTTATTGATTGATATGGGGAATCTCTAGCTGTAGCATTGGATATCTCCAAAGCATTCGACCGAGTCTTTTTGGAAAACTTTCGTCATATGGTTTGTCGCCTCAAATTTGTATTCTCCGATATATTGGCTATCAACGCTAGTGTTCCACAGAGATCAGTCTTGGCACCGACTTTATTTCTGCTCCATATAAACTATCTGCTAGGAGTGACTGCCTGTCCCGTCCACAGCTTTGCAGATGATGGTACACTTCATACCACCTTCTCATCTAGAGCCCCTATAGAATCCAATGAAGCCAGAGGATTGAGACAGAGACAGGTTGATCCAATTAATAGAGATCTGGGAAAGATTTTGGAATGGGGATCTGATAATCTAGTAGAGTTTAATGCAACCAAAACTCAAACTTGCATCTTCTCCAGAAAGGCGGATCCCACAATCCCTGATATGATTATTTCAGGTAAATTATTCCTACGAAATCTTCCATATCCATGCTCGGGATTACCACCAATAACAGCACCCTCTCATGGGACGATTATGTGAGGTCCATTGCTTCACAAAAACTTAGTTTTCTATTCCGTACCAAGAGCTACTTGACATCCCAGCAGCCCCTTATAATCTACAAAGCACAGATTCGACCTGTTCTGGAGAACTGTTCAAATGTTTGGAGTTCGGCTCCCAAGCATACGCTGAAGCACTTGAATTCTATCTAGAAGAAAGCTATCCGTCTGATTGATGATTACACACTCACGAGTAACTTGACTTCTCTAGAACTTCTATAGATATGTTCATGGTCGGGGCTCATAAGAAAATTCGTCTGTTGTTCCACCACGAGAGATTTCAGATAGGCGAACTAGACGGGCACAAACTTGTCGCCCCTTCATTGTCAAGCTCCAGAACTGGCGAACTTCTTCCTATCAAACTTCATTTTTGTATCGAACAGCGAAGTTGTCGGACTCTTTACCTAGCTAGGTCTTTCTCTTTAACCTCCAAGCCTTCAAGAAAAACCCGAATCCTATCTCCTCTCCCAACATTCCATCGCTGGCTCACACGATGTTCTTCGAACATTATAGGTTTCCCTCTGGTGTAATCAGAGAATAAAAGAAGAAAAAAAATGTTGAGTAGGCAAACACACTGCCATACTGTGATGATCATTGCTATACTTCTGGTAATTTTCGAACCATGCAAAATTTCTTCTTTTGATAATTTTTTTACACTTTGAACCGGATCTCCACTCATTTTAATCATTTTTCCATGTATATTTTGACTATACGAGAGGAAAACCTTTAATTTTCGACAAACATCATGTGAGCCAACGGTGGAGAAGGTGAGAGGAGAGGCATTGGAATTTTGAAAGTTTGGAGGTTATATAGCATTAGGAAAGACCTGCTAGGAAGGAGCTCGGCAAGTTTCGAGCTTGACAACAAAAAAGTGACTTGAGCAAATTTATAAGTTAGAAAGGCTTATGATGTGTCCCGCAGATCGTGCTGAGCTGGCTTGAGTTTAAATCTCATAAGATCATATCTATCAAATGGGCATCGTTGTTGAATGTAGGAGTGCCCACTAGCTAGATTGTCAGATCCCCATTTCAAGATTTTGCCATGTCTCCATTAATTGCCCAAACATGCCTCTGGCTTCATTCCAGCAAAAATGTTGGCTTTTTATTGTGGTGTAGTAGCCAGTATGCCATCATCTTCGGTTAGGGGGAGGGAATGAACCGGAAAAGAAATTCCTACCAATTGCTTTGGCGAAAGTCCAAAACGAACGGGAGTCATTCGGCCGATAAGCTTTGATCTTATTTTGCCATTGCATACCTCTTTCGGAGGTTTTTCTGGTTTCAACATATTTTGTTTTGGTCTCTAGACATGGGTTACCGCGCCAACGACGGTATGCTGTTTGTTTTGAGGCGATGGCCCTAGAACAGATTTTATTTGAACCATCGTTCACCAGATGATTTATTGGTATGGGGTATGTAAGTTTCCATTTCTAGATAATGTCCGAGATTTCTGTGACACATTGCGTCGGATCATCAGATTCAACACATATGCTTCTTCCAGGAAACTCGAAAAAAAAAAAAACATGCGAGGACCGTCCCAGTCGGCTGAGTTGTAATGCCAAATTGTGCGTGGAGGTGTGGGATTGGTTCGTGGAGTGATATAAGAACAGGTCGTAGTGGTGAGTGAATGGTCAGAGTTCCCCAATGGTGCACGGACCTTTACTTCATAAGGATCTGGATTGTTCATGAGGAATAAGTCAAGCGTATTGGCATAATGATAGTTGTTATATATCTTGAAAATTGTGGTTTATAGCCCCAAAAAATCACTACTACCAATTTGATTTCCGTCTAATAGTTGGCCTTCAACTTTATTCCTCCACCCTATCCAATATATTGATCCAATTTAGTACCTACCACTTTAAAATTTTCTAACACATCCCATGACCCGCAACTTTTGATCCTGAAATAACTGTCTCAAAATTATAAATTAAAATAGCTTCTCAAAACGTGAAATTTGAATGTAAAACATATTCAAATTGATGATATACCATGCTGGCAATTCATCGAACAGGTATGTTTCAATTTTTATTGGTATGCGAGACCGCTAAAACCTTGGTCGAAACTTTAAGAATTACGTAACGCTCTTGTGTGTATTCCTCTCTTATTTATACATTTTTCCAAGTATTCTGTTAAATATAGAACCAAACGTTTACATCGTTGTAATTCTTATATGGAAAAGCACACTTACTAGTTTGTTTTCCATGTTAACAATCAATTACCGCTCGTTTAACCGACGAGTAGAGAAAGGCTGCGAATTACAGCCAGTTTAGGAATGCCAACTTAAATAAGCATCTTTCCACATTCTACATAATTATCTGCGCCATTATTTATTCCTGAAATCAAAATATTCTGATACGCGATCAAAAAAACACGTTACGTTAATTAATTTCTTGGTTCAGAATGATATATATCAGCTGTCTCATGTGAAAACTGATTTTTTAACATTGAAGCATAATTTCATCAACGGAAAATTTGTTGAATTCATTATAACTTTAAGGATCAAACTAAAACACAAATGTTGACGAATTATAGGGAAAAAATAGGTAGGTAAAGTTGCCACAGCAAATTTCCATCAATATTACCCTTTTAGGCCTTCTTCTTGAACTTTCAAATACCCTTTCAGCATCCGATTGGTTGACTATCGATCGAAGTACTTATGGATCAAGCCGATTAAATTCATACCCTCAATTCCACGTCATATTCAAAAATTCAATAACGTTTTTGCCTCCCGAAACCCTCAGCACCAAACTTCCAAATTAACCCGTCTTGTAAATACTGTATTTAATTTATCTTCACATACCCTCAACGAGGCCGAACAATCAGTTATATCTAAAGGTCCTAATTTCGTTTTCTCAATCAAAAATATTCCTTTCACATACCACATCCATTATTTCTGCTGTAGAAGCAGTCCTACATAAAGTTCCTCATTCCGCAGCAGATGAAATTCGTTTCGAAACAGCCAAAATTCTTCCTCAATCCAACGTTCCTGAACCTTTAATCCAAGCTTTTAATTCTCTAAATCCTGATTTAGCTATTTTGAAAGCTGATAAAGGAAACTCCACTGTTGTCATGAATAGTTCAGATTGTCATAACAGAATTCTGCAACATCTCCAAACTAATTCCTATAAACTCCTACCAAAAGATCCTACCCCCTCTACAGAACGTTCACTTTCACATATCATCCGGCATTCTTCCCTTTCTGATCCAGTTGAGAAATTTATTACTGACAAATTGTCAGTACTATTGGATCCCCTACTTATAAACTCACTCCATATCTCTCATCTATTCTTAAACCTCTTATAGGTGATGCCAATAGTTTTATTCTAGATTTGTTGAAAAACTTAAAACCCTTGAACTTGACCCAGGCGATTTGCTCGTCAGCTTCCACGTCGAATCGCTTCCCATTCCAGACACCCTTCCCATAATTTCTCTACCTACCAAAAACATTCCGATGGACTGGCTTCCATTAATAGATTTTTGTGTATTTTTCCTATATTTTCTGTACGATGGCATGTTTTACGGGCAGTCTTCGAGAGCTGCCATGAGTTCCCCAATTTCTCCGGACATAGCCAATATCATTTCATGTAAACTTTTGAGCAAGATGCAATTGACTCATCTGTTCTTAAGCCCGAATGTTGTAGATATGTAGACGATACTTTTGTTATTTGGCAACATGGTCGCGAAAATCTTGTTGCTTTCCTCAACCATTTAAATTCATTACATCCCAACATTCATTTCACCATGGAAGTTGATACGGAAGATGTATTCATTAGTTCACAGACTAAGATAGTCTGAGTAGCGAAAACCCACTTACACCGATATATACCTCAATGGTCTTTCCCATCACCACCATGCCTGAAAGCAATCTACCATGAGCTCCTTGGTGCACAGAGCTCTTAACTTATCCCAATACCAATAATTAGAATCAGAATTAAAACACCTTTCATCTGTCTTATTTTCAAATAATTTCTCATTTCATAACATTTAAAAAGTCGTAAAGGAATACGCTTGGCTTAAAATTTCGAATCAAGCTGAGCCACACCTTCTTTATTCAATGCCTATCTTCCATATAACAGATCGAATTATTCTGATTCAACGGAAACCGTGCTGAAACTTCATGATGATGAGCAAATATATATTGGAGGCTCCATATTAGTAAAATTTCCCACTAAAATTGTTATACGATACTATATAGTTAAAATATACTCCTATATAAAATTAGTTACTATGTAAATAAGAAAATTTAAACCCGATTTTATATTAACTAATCTTATTGTTTTATTCTCATTGTACCTGACTCGCTGTTTCATTATAACTGTTTACTGAAGCTTAATGAATTACTTTACTTTACTTCTCGGAAAATAGGTCACAGTAACACATATACTTATTGTTTTCACTTATCGTCCCCGGTATTTTTAATGGAAATCGATTCGATAAGGACGCTTTGTGCTTGATACAATAAACTTTAAGAATTAAGACAAAAATAATGAGCATATGTGTTTGACCTATTTCCCGAGAATTTATATATAATTCATACCTAGGTCAAGAATCATTATTAAAAAGAATAAAGTGTGAATATTCTAAGAAGAAATTAAAATTATTTTCATTTCCATCGTTTAAAGGACATATCAACCATCCCTAGGGCAGATGACGCTACAATCGAAAATCCCTTGTGACATTTGTAATTTACCGTCTTTGACTAGAATGTATTAGAATTTTCAGACTGATATGTCATTCAGTTCAACCATCGAAAGCAATCAACCTGATTTTTGTAAACATGGAAAAAAGTGAATTTCGCGCCTTGATTAAATATTACTTCTTGCCTGGAAAAACATTACGCAAACCAAACATTGCTAATCAAACATTATGGAGACTCTTCGCCATCGATTGGAATGATTCACAGGTGGTTTACTGATTTTCGTTGTGGTAGTATGACCACAAAGGACGCTGGTTGTCCAATTGAGGTTACAACAGCAGAAATCGTCGATAAAATCCATGGTATCGTATTAGACGCTTGGCGAGTTAAAGTACACGAGATTGCTGAGGCTATGGGAATCTCAGCCGAGTGAAAACGAAACATTTTGCAGAAATTTTTGAATATGAGAAAGCTATCCTATAGATTTACAATTGACATGTCATGTACTTTTTGATGACAATAAATTCTCTCTCTCTATCTGCCAGATGGGTATCGCATTTGCTCTCTGTTGACAATATGCGCGATCGTGTGACAACTTCAAAAGAGCGTTTGGCGATGTTCAAGATCTGTAAGAAGGACTTTTTGCGCCGTTCCGTAGCCGTGGACGAAACATGGATCCATCACAACACACTACAGACCAAAAAACCTGTTGTAACAGTGAACTTATCCTGGAGAATCAAAGCCGGAAAGGCCAAAGTGGGCTTATCGGCCAAGAAAGTCATGGCTACAGTTTTTTGGGATGCACACGATATCGTCCATATTGATTACCTTGAAAAGGGCAAAACGATCACTGGCGTATATTATGCAGAGCTGATGGATAGATTCGATGCCGACTTGAAGCGAAAACAGCCCCATTTGGCAAAGAAAACAGTTTTCTTCCACCAAGACAACTCACCGGCGCAGTCACAATGGCAAAATTTCACGAAATGCGCTACGAATTGGTTCGTCATCCACCATATTCTTCAGATTTGGCCCCTGCGATTTTTATCTATTTCCAAACTTGAAGAAATGGCTCGGCTGAGATTATTTTGAGAAATAAAATAAGTTTTGACCAAATAAATTATTTCTTGCGTCATTTTTCAGGGCTTTTTCACCTTCGCCTCTCATTCAATATGTCAAATTTTATTCATTATCCCTATCCTACAAAATTCAATAAATAATCTCTATATTTATACATTTCTATAGCTTCCAATGTCCCTAAATAAGGTTCGTCCTTTTATTTTGAGGAGAAAATCCCGATTTTTTCAATGTACCATTTTAGCTTCAAATTTAGTTTACAAATGCATTTGATAATGGGTACATAGCAGCCAAAAAGTGCTTTAGAGGAGTTATAATTGAAGTTAAAGATTGGTGATGATGTAAAATAAATTATATTATATTACATTCCACAGTTAATGCTATTGTTTGAACTTACCAAGAATTCCAGAACTCTCCCTTTCGTGACGAAATATCCGCTCTTAACTAATTTTTATTCATAAAAGCGGCGCTAACTTCACAGGAGTCATGTAGTTGTCTTACATCGAATATTGATTTTCTTCCAACATCTTATTGGTACAGTTAACTTTTTTATTATATAACTCATTCTGGAGATGCCACTGAGTGAAACAATAAATGATAATAATTGTCAATATATCGCTTTTAGATTGGAAATTTTGGTTTCGTTCATATTTTATTATCCTATTGTTAAAGCTTAATATTGATATTGATTGGACGTTTATATTGAAAAGACGAGGAAACGTCGAAGAGAGATCGGAATATTACGGAATACCTATAAGCATATAGTGAAAGATATAACTTTGCCTATACAACATATATTGAAGACCACACCGCGAAGACCAGTATTGTTTATTTTTTCGTACCTTTAGCTGCATACTGTCACGTTTTGTCGGTACTATACAACCGATTCCAAGGTGTATGGCAAAAACTTGGTGGCCATATAAGACTCTTTAACATTATAAATTGCACCAATATGGTTTATAATTGTTACACGAGTAGACAAGATAATTGATCTCATTTTTTCAATGTGAAACGAACAAAACTCTCCTTCGATTCACTAAAAAAGGCTCAGGCGTAGCGTCTATTCTTATTTGAATGTATTTAATATTGGAAAACGGGTCTTTTGTTTACGTAGCCTGCTACGAATTTAATTAAAATTTTCATTGAATACTCGAAGAATGCATTTTGTTTACATCAAACTGTTCAGGGTTAACGGCTTTTAGGTGCTTTAAGTATTCATCAAATGTATTGTTCACATCATCTGTATTTGCAAACCTCTGAGTCCAGTGGTTTTAGGCAAAATAGACAGCGTTTTTCAGAGTTTTTTGCAGGAAAGTGTAGGTTTTGGTATCCGATATCGATTATTAGGTTTTTTGGGGCGCTGATTTTGGAATTTTTTTTTGGAAAATTGAATTTTCTGGACTGTCCACAACAAAAGTATTGTCATCATCATCATCATCAAAATCAGTGCCTCCAAAAACCTAATAATCGACAAATTAAACGGGTAAAAAAAATCCGATTCTTAGGAAATTGGAAAATTATGCTATTTTCTGGAAAACTCCATTTATTATCATTTCACACATATACATCGTCTTGTGATTTTTTCCGATTACAGTGATTACTTGAAAAATATTTATATATTTAAATTTGCCGCCTCTGGCGCGAAAAATTTTGAAAAAATTCAAATCCGAATAATCGATTCTTATGTTGAACAAATTTTTTTTGAAATTATTTTCGATGAATGCACCCCACCCTCTTTTAGCGACAATTATTGGCCGAAAAACCTACACTTTCCTACAAAAATCGACTAAAATTACTGGACTATCTAGGAGATTGTAGGGAGAGCGAATTCTATTTATCTAGGTGTCACAGTCTAGTGTTGAGTTGGAATCTTCATCTAACCTTGATGTAACATTGTAACCTCTGCAGACAGCCTGAGAGTGATACTGAGTAATTTAGGTAGCCGAAGCTCGTCAATAGGACCAGTTCTGGTTTGACAAGCTGCCTTCCAAAGAGTGGGCTTTCCACCAACTTTCGTATTTTTCGAGCCGGCTCTGTATGAGATCGCAAGAAACCGTCTCAAAGCAAGATGCTTAGATTATCCGCGAATTCTATAGTAGAAATCCCACCTCATCAAGATGTCGCAGTAAAATTAAATTAATAGTGATACGTTTTAATTTTATCAGGTAGAATTCATGCCTATAATATATAGCTCTGTTCTGTAATCGCTCGATACATTGTTGTTGGTCAGCATTAGGCAAACTCTTCAGAGTGTGGTGCTTTTGTTTGTTCAACACCTAGAGCTTTAGGTTCTGCGTAGACCTTCCTCCTTCGTGCAGCTAAGCCATACTACCAATACCCTCTATAACACAAGGCCTGAACGCTTGATCTTGAGGTCACCAGCCAGAGTAATTGTTCTTTTCTTTGGCTACCAGGAACCTCAATCGTCTTGATTATTATTAATGGAATCATATGAAAGCAAGCTCAAACTAGTCACCCTTTCATTGTCAAGTTCGAGACCTGCCGAACTTTTATCTAACAGAGATAATTTTTCCATCAAACGGCGAAGTTGTGGAACTCTTTGCCTAGTGGATTCTCTTCTTATACCTATGACCTTCGAACCTTCAAGAAGAATTCGAATGCCTGTCTCTACTTCCAATATTCTACCCCTGGCTCACACAATTTTCTTCGAATATGCGTGATCAAAGTATAGAAAAAAACTCTTCGCCTCGTGATGCCATTCTTGATGCCTGTAACAAAATCATCCTGATGCTTGCAACCTTCAAACATTGACAAAAAATTCCAATGCTTCTCCTCTACCAAAATTCCACCGATGTCTCACACGATGCTCTACGAACATTGTGAGATTTCCTCTCGCAAAACCAAAATTTGTGAAAAAAAAACTGGAGTAAGTAGCATTAGCCCCGGGTCTTCAAGGGTATACACCATGTGGTGTAGCACATACTCACCGATCACAGAGGCAATTGTTAGTTTCGCATCATTGTTTAATAGGGCTACGAGTTCCGAAACCTGCGAAGAGGGCGTTACTTGTGTTTTTAATACATGTCACTCTCGAGGGGTGGCTAGGAAGTTAGAAACATACTGGGGAGCTGACCCTATAGATGGGGTACAATGTTCCTAATGAGGACTAAGTACTCTGACCAATATGTCAATCTCACAATTGAATGCAAAATCCAGACGTTGTCAGTTAGACTTGCAATATGTCTATTTGATTTTTTTACTTTTTTTTAGCGCAGAGGAGGAGAATACTTGCACAGGCGCCTCGTGGGCCCATATCCCTTGGTGTGCTGGATTCTTACCGACTAAAACCCCTTCCCCCGTGATGCTGGTTCTCCTGCGGTCATTGGTGTCCTATTGTCTCCTCACATATTGCTATTTCCTCATCAGTCCGATGTATTCCAAGAAATTCAGTGCAGAGATGTTTTGCATGCGGGGTGTCCGGTCACGAATGCAATAAGATTCCGTATTTCTTGTTTGCTGAACGTCAGTAGATTTTTCACTCGCTGCTGCTAGAGATCTCCCATTAGTCGCTTGAAGTGCGACATACGGGGCATTTTTGGAATACAAATTTCGCTGTGGCATGAGAAATGCCACAGGTTGGCTCTGGTTCAATCAAGAGTTGCTCCTCCCCCGCTTCAACGAGTGCGACGGTAGCTTCAGTCCCATCGCGTCTGTCCTCAGACTCACATACGATTCACCTATTTGACTTAGCTGTAGACGAAATGATGGACTATTCGCACAACTGGCATATTTTTCTATGGGTAATAAAAAATTGTTTCCGGAAATATGATGTAAATATCAAGTGGGACACGTAAAGTAAACAATATTACCGGTGTGGGTGCGTAGTATAGAGGTCTTACCAGTTTTAACGACCCCCCAAGAAAAATTTGTGTAGGTGAAAAAGATAAAAGTGTCCTACCATCGGAATTAGAACAGGCATTCAGCGTGACGCTGTCCTAGTGTTGTATGTGTTAAATGGTAGGTCAAGATCGTTGAAACGTATTTAAAGTCATGGGTCTAATTTCGAAATTTGGGCTCCGTCACGACATCCGCCTTCAAAAATACTATCGTGAAGCACAGGAAGCTTAGCTTCATATATAATTCGTCTGCCTACAAAAGGATGCAAGCAAGGGTTGTCACATAGTTCTGAAGACACCCAGCAGGTCTAAACAGCTATCCCCTCTTAGCATCTTTGTTGACAGATTAGAATAGTCTAAGTGAATCGAGTCAGTTGAAGTGCATCTTATGCAATACTGAAACGATTGATAGAAAACTTGAGGATGATACTAAAATTGAAACGATCTCTCAGATAATGTATTAACCTAGTCTTGTTTTTATTTCAAACAATCGTGAATGGCATATCTATGGCAGATATGAGAGCCAAATATGCAGCACACATATGCCGCTTGAAGTCATAAGAGATATCAGTCCATGCAAAATCTTAGCCTTCGGCACTGCCTTAGGCCTGCTGAACTGTATCAAGGGGTGCACAATGGACCCAATCAAGCGGTCTCAGTGCTCCGGACTGTCCGCCCCCGTTTTGAATGATTGATTGATTGATTGCGAGCCAAATATCGGGGTGAAGGACAAAAATAACTGTTTGTGCGTTATTTCGGTATTAATGTTCCAAATATTTTTCGTACTATACATACTGTTTTGAACTAATGTAAAGATTATCATGTTTCAAATGGAATGATTGCAATGAATAATTTTACGCACATGTCCATTCCCAATTATTCGTCATCAAGTTTTAATTGTAATATTATGGAGTACCATTACATGTTGAATAATTATGTTTGTGCAAATAATAATGTTCCATAATCGTGTTTCTTGTGTAAGGATCGTCAAATATGTAAGACATCAGAATTGTGAATAATTTTCACATTACTACTAACATACAGAATAGAGTTCATTGAAATTGTTCAAGGTTTTGGGAACCTAATAAGTCAACTAATCTACGCGAATATTACCCAAGGTCTAACGTTTAACGAATGTTCTCCCAATACCTTCTGATAAAACAGTTGACTGAATTTGAATTTTTTTACCGTGTCAGTACAGTTATCATTAAAATCAAGCTCTTTCAGCCTTCTACGATTCGTTTCCAAATCAGATGTATGAGACAAATGTACTGGAATGTTTTAAGTGAATGAAAATTGACAAAAATAAACCTCTTTGTACAAATACCGCACCAGTGATTCTCATACGGGAATGTCACGTTGTGCAACAGTAAAATCTTCATATTCCAGCAAAACTACGTGTAAATTTGGGGAAGTAAGCTATTTTCCATAACAATTTTTAGAATGGACATTTTGCCTTGAAAATATATACTCGGAGGTTTTCAAGGTCGCTGATTGAGAATGTGAGGTCTAATTAAGTAAATTCAAAATGGCGGACCGGAAGTAGAATCATTTTCTCATGAACATTTTGGTTTTTTCTTAGTTTTTTTGCTGAAAATGGGTACTTGGAGGTTTTTGAGGTCGTTGCTTACGAATTACGAATAATTTGGTGAATTCAAAATGCGGAAGAGAAGTAGGGTCATTTTCTCACAGAAATCCTGGTTTTGTTTTTGCTGACGTTGCAAGACCGGATTCAGAACAAGATAATTTTTTTTAATTATCTGAACATTAGGAAAAGCATCCTGCACCTGTTTTTGGATAATCAACGCGTACATGACATGTTCACGGCTGAAGTATCTTTTTTTCTGCTGCAAACTTTTTGTAAAATTCTGCAAACTGACTAAAAACTAGAAACTTATCTGTAATACGGAGCCACATACTAAAGAAGCGGGAAAATTTAAATAACTAATTTCAATGAACTTATTATGTTGTGTTTCAAAGCAATGTGACATCAGAAATAACGTATTTCAATTTCTACCTGCCATTACATAAATTTCAAATACAGTAGAACCTCGATTATCCGGGCCTGCCGGGACCGGACCTTTGCCGGATAATCGAAAACACGGATAATCCAAAAACTTCATTTTTATTTCTTTAATAATTTATTTACACAAATGCATATCAAAAGAATAAAAGAAACGTGATACATACATGTAACAAAAAACAAAAGTTTTAATATTTAAACATAATACAACGTATATGAACAGTAATAACTAAAAACGTTAATAAAATCACTTACAAAAAAAATCAGTAATTTTGTTTTGTTTTTGGGCTTCGTAAATTCTATCCCTTATAATTTCCTTCATTTTTCTAAGTTGAAGTAGATGAATGTCATCAGTTTCAGGTTGTTCTTCAAAGTAATGGATAAGTACATTTACTGCATCTCCTGATTCTCTATGACTTGTTTTGATGATGACATTATTTTCATCGTCATCACTACTTTTGTCAGAACTTTCTGCAGAGGTCTGGTTATTTAGATAATCTTCGCCAATAATATTCCCGTACCCTTTTTCGTCATGATCACATTCTATCCATTCCTGTATTTTTGCGTTATCTATTTCTTCCAAGCCTTTGATTTGTGAGGCTATAGATGCGATGTCTTCGATTGATAACTCATTTTCATCTTCATCTTCGGTACAATCTTCTTCATCTGCTGTTAAGGTAATAATTTTATCAAATGCTCTTTTAATGTTAGTCTCTTTCACGTCACTCCAAGCGCGAGCTACAGCATAAATTGCTTCTTTCAAATTCAGACGTTTCCAAAATCCCATAAAGTCACATTCTCCCAACAATTGGAGCATAAGGTCTTTCCTATAAAGCCTCTTCATGGTCTCTATAACACCTTGGTCCATGGGCTGGGCAATAGATGTCACATTAGGAGGAAAATATGCTACGAATATGTTCCCATCTGCTGATTTTAGTTGCTCTACATCAGGATGCTATGGAGCATTATTCAGTAACAGTACAGCCTTGGGTGGAAGATTATTTTCTTGCAAATAAGTTTTAACTTGTGGTATAAATTTTTCAAAAAACCACTTTTTAAAAATCACTCGATCCATCCAAGCAGCCTTTTGATTATAATAATCAACTGGCAGTGTTTTTACATTTTTAAAAGCCCTCGGATTTTTTGATTTTCCTATGACAGCTAGCCTAAGCTTATGGCTTCCTGATGCATTAGCACAGCATAACACTGTTAAACGGTCTTTGCTTACCTTGAAACCTAAATAAAAAAATAACTTAAAAAAAAACAATCAGTACAGTAAAAAAATAAAGCTAACCTGGTGCACTAGTTTCTGAGCCTGCAGCAAGTGTTCTCTTCGGCATTGCTTTCCAATAAAGTCCAGTTTCGTCGCCATTATACACTTGCTCGGGTTTTAGGTCATGCTCCGTTATAAAATTTTCCAAATCATAGCAAAATTCAACCATAGCTACATCATCGGCACTTAATTTCTCCCCTTGTGGTATTCCATGACGTTTTTTAAATCTGTATAGCCAACCGGAAGAAGCAGAGAAGTTTCCTTCAATTTTCAATTGCTCGTGAAACTTTTGTGCTTGCCTAGCACACATTGATCCTGATATTGGAACCCCTTCCGATCTTTTTTGTAAGAACCACTTGGTCATAGCATCATCAAGTTTAGGAAAAGTAGATCCTTTTAGAGACTTCCTGTCAGAAATAGCTTTTGCACTATCAGCTTTAGCTACAAAGCTCTGTAACTTGACTTTATTCTTCAAAATGTCGCCGTTTGTTTTCCAATGTTATATGTTTTAGCCAATAGAGCAACATCTTTCTTTTTTTCAAATTGTTTTAAAATTTCCATTTTTTGTTCTAAAGATAATACATTGCGTTTACGCTTTTCGTTAGCACCGGTACGCTGCATTTTGTGCGTGTTTAAAGAGTCGGATTGATACTGTTAATAGTTGACGAAAATAATAAGTAGTAAACACATACAAGTATGTAAATTCGGGATTCCCCGAAACCTCTGGCCAACTGACAACAGACACGGATAATCCGCGCACGGATGACCAATTTAACATGCCGCACTGAGAATCCGCCGCCCGGATAAAGCGCGCACGGATAATCGGGGTTCTACTGTATACAATAATTCCTGCTTTTGTAATCTAAAATAAATATTTAAAATATGTTACTATATTAACAAAATCATCTTACCATTTTTGTTGAGAGCCAAAAAATTTTTCAATATATTGTACTAGGTGGGGGCCCGTTCTTGGTGGGGGCCTGTGGGCCCACTTTGCCCACTCCTAAGTCCGGCCCTGTGACGTTGAAAAATTTGTTTTCACTTCTTACAAGTAGGGTTGTAACAAGACAAGAAAATAATAGCCAACTCTATCCTATAACTCCCGTGTTTTTAAAGTCCGAAATAATTTCACTTCATATTTTTATAATTCATGTTAATTAGACCCCAGATTCGTAATCAGCGGCGTCAAAAATCCTATAGTACTCGTTTTCAGTTCAAAAACTAAAAAAAAAACAGGATTTTCATGTTAAAATTATTCTACTTCCGATCTGAGTTTGAATTTACCTAACTAGACCTCAGGTTCATAATCAGCGACCTCGAATTACATATTTTCAAGGCAAAATGTCCATTTTAAAAATATTTATGGCAAATAGCTTGCTTGACTTAAGCTCCGCTATATTGAATTTCCTAAATGGGGCCTCGAAAATCCCCGAGTACTGATTTCCAAGGCAAAATTGTCATTCAAAAATATAGCTGCTAATGTTACCCATCAGTGTGCCATTTAGCGACCTTTCTACCGAGTCGTAGAATGATGTTTCATCCCATTCGCTTATGCGAACTGGCAGTTCAAGCAAGCAATGAGAACAGATTACATTCCAAAGCGATACTCTTTCAACAACACATTCAGGGTATCAATACGAGAAAGGATTGAATGAGAACATACAAACCTGGACGGCATTATACAGGGAAAGATCTGCTATACAGACGGGTCTAAGACTGGAAAAGGTGTAGGTGAAGGAGTATACTCAAGACCAAATGACTGCCTTCAGCTATTCATTGGGTAAACACATATCTGTCTTCCAAGCAGAGGTATATGCAATCCTCCAATGTGTGAAGGAAAATAATCGGAGAGCCATCGAAGATGAGCAGATCCATATATTGACAGACAGTCAGGCTGCATTTAAGGCAAGGAGAAGTCAGGAAGTGACATCCCGTTTGATATGGACATGCAAAGAACAACTTGAAATACTGGCAGACCAAAATCACGTTAAGCTGATCTGGGTGCCGGGACATCAGGGAACGACTGGCAATGAAAAAGCCGACAAACTTGCAAGAAGAGGATCGGAGAACGCTCCAGATCCAGAACAGATCACAGGGGTACCAAAACGTACAACACGAAGGTCTGTAGAATACTGGATCATGGAATACCACAAAGAATAGTGGGGAAAAAATCCCAGAAAACGAACATGGGAAGACATACATACATCAAAGCCTCGTGTGATAAAAGAACGACAAACCTATTACCACTAAATAGGGACAAAATAAAAGTCGTAACAGGGTCATGACTGGTCATGCGCCAGTAAAAGGGCACCTACGCAAAATGGGACTATACAATGGCATACCTGACATGCAGAGTTTGCAGTAAGGATACAAAAACAGTGACACACATACCGTGTAAATGTGAGACACTGGATTGCAAGGGACAGTCAATTTTTGGAAAGCCTAATGGCGAACCAGAATTATATAGTTCCCACCCAGTAAAGGACTTGTTCAAACTCGTATAAGGTACAAAAATACTCGAGTGGATACCATAAAGAAACAAAACTAAGGCGGGATATAATGGGCCAGCAGGTCTAAGTGTCACCGGAGGCAATAGCCAGACAACCCTACCAAGGGGGTGAAATTTTAGTGAGTATGCCTGGAATGGTGACTCTCACAGTAGATTATGAGACTCAAAGGCTCTAATGTCCTCATAAAGGGTTTTCTTCACCTCCGCAAAACAAAGCAATAAACTGTAATCTACACAACAATTCTTAGAATGAATATAAAGATAAATTCTTATTGAAATATTGTCAATAGTAAAAGTAAAAATCAGTATGTACTCTTGGAATATTTAATACAGCTGTTGAAGGTTTTTAAGACCCTTTATACTGGGTTGGTAGGTACAGAGGTAGGTAAACGTAAAGTCACTATTTTCTACTTGAGACTTGAGGTGATATTTAGAAAAATTCATGGTTCCATGTCATATGAGAAGCAAAAGCATTGTGCCCTTTTAAATTTTCAGAAATTATCAGACAATTACTGAACATTTCTAACCGACTATACCACCCAAGGCGCACTTGTTACAATGTTGCTATGTTATTCTTGAGTTTCTTTTATTATTTACGAATTTCATTCACAGTGATATTTATTACACCGGAAATTCTATATTAGTATGATGTGTAAGCAAATAACACATGCGATGTGTCATTCATGAGAAGAATTCAATTTTATTGGAAACGTTTATCATGGAAATTATTTACCGTCGCGACCAATAAGTAATGGCGCCTAGATAAGTTATGAAAATGTAATAATTAATTACTATATTGATAAAAAAATGATTTGCATCATTTTCTGCAATGATACACTAAGTATAGTGATGATAAAATAACCGTCAAATTCTCGTCAACAGCGAATAGAGATGGGTTCTAGTTGCCTTGATATACGAGAATATTCTATACAACAATACAACATTAACGAACGTATCCCACCTTTTATTCATATTCTTAGAACGCTTTAGATCTGGTATTCTTCCAAGTTGGGCCTAGTCATCTCAATATCGATTATTTGTTTATTAATAGAACAATAATGTCAGAGGCGCCGTCTTCAGAATTTCTATAAGGCGCAGTTCTTAGCAGTTTCACGAAGGTTTTATTTGGAAGAATACATTATAAGTACATTTTATAAAACTTTTGAAATTCTGTTCAGATGACAATTGCAATTGTTATATTGAATATCTTTGTGTAAAATATTCCTCTTGTCTTTGCTGAAGCATGGCGGGGAAAATTCCATCACATTTTGTGGATTTGAACTCTAAGAACAATTCTTGGCTTCACATTTAATGCCGCATCAACGTTTCGGCAACTATCGAGGCTTGAACAGTCACTACAGCCTTTGTTCTGATGATTGACTATTCCCTGGTACTAGTATCTACCATTGCGAAATGGAATTTTGATGTTTTCTGCTTTTGAAATATTTTACTGGGAGAAATCTTTCGAAAATAGGAAATATGGAAGGTGTTTCAATCACGATTTTGAAGATTAGGTTGGTACAAGTTAACAGCCCTGTGGACTAAGGTATTTATGACAGATTGCTTTTGGGCAGGATGATGTTCAGAAAAGTCATTTAGATATCTATCGGTGTCTCGATATAGAGAATGTCCCAAAGTACAGCTTCTATGTATCTATTGAATTCAAGTTATTCAGAAAGGGGAATAAGACTTTCACGACATATCGCCAAATAACTGAATCATCGTCAACATATCTAAGCCAACATTCCAGCGCTTGAGAACAGATAACTCGAAAGCATCTTCCTCAAAAGCTTCCACGAAGATGAGGAAAAGTGGGGAGCCCATGGCAGCATCAAAGGACTGTTCGTACAACTTTCTATAATACAAAGAATATGTTATCTAAGCGCAAATAACGATATAATCAAATATTTTTTTTGCATAAGGATTCCAGAGCTTTATTCGAAAAAAAATTGCAATTCTTGTATTAAATATATTTCCAAAGCATTGAGCCAATGCTCAATTCGTTTTTACCCACCTTATGGTCCACTAGTAGGCACATAATCTTCATATAATCTTGAAGATCCAAAAATTTAAGTCTCATTTATTTGTCTTCGAAACTTTATGTTCTCTCTTCTGCTAAGTTCATTGTCAACTGATTCCATGATGGCTCATAAGAGGATAATCAAAGAGCAGTTATTCTTCCAAAAATGTTTTCTTCTACTCAATACGTTACCCAAGTGTGAGTTGATTATAATAAATAATTGTAATGTAAATTGAGTTTTATTTCTCACAATCGTGAGCTCCTTATGTAGATAGAATTGTGAGAGGTTAGACTGACTTTACATTACAGTTTTTTTTTCATTCTTTGACTACACGAGAAGGAAACCTATAATGTTTGAACAACATCGTGTGAGTCAGCAATAGAATGTAGGGAGAGGAAATAGGCATTCGTATTTTTCTTGAAGGTTTGGAGGTTATAGGCATAGGGCATGACCTCACTAGGTAGAGAGTTCCACGACTTCGCTGTTCGATAAAAAATGAAGTCTGGTAGGAAGAAAATCGGCAGGTCTTGAGCTTAACAGTCAACGGGTGACTAGCTTGAGCTCGTCTAATCCTCCTATCTGGAATCTCTCATTATGGAACAATAGACGAGATTTCTGATAAGCCCCGCCCATGGAAATATCTATAGAAAAGGGAGAGATCTCCCACTTTTAGACGATGTTCTAGACAGGTTAATGAACTCGTAATCAAATGAATAGCTCTCTTCTGGATTTAATTCAAGAGCTCCAGCGTACGTTTGGGAGCCGAACTCCAAACATGTGAACAGTACTCCAGAACAGGCCGAATCTGTGCTTTGTAGATTATGAGGAGCTGCTGGGATGTAAAGTCGCTCTTGGTACGGTAATAGAAAACCAAGTTTCTGTGAAACGGTTTTCCCAATGGACTTCACATGATCGTCCCATGGGATAGTGCTGTTGGTGGTGATCCCAAGCATTGTTACGAAAAAGTTATACATTTTATTCATATTCAACGTCAATCGGGAAAACAAATTAATCATCATTATCAAGTTTTTTTGGCATTAGCTACTACAGCTGCGAAATAGTGATAATCCATCAACATCATTAACAGAATATAGAAGAATACACAACAAAACATAAGATATCATCTAGATGTAGAAACAGTGTCTTGAGGTGAACAATTCGAACCTGAGGATCCAGACGATTGAGGAATTACAAGATGAAAGTATAAAACTTCAATGTAAATTCATAAACACAGAATATAAAAATGGATGTTTTCCAAATATTGATCATTCGACTGAAGTTAAATAAACTTTGAGTAATCCCCTGACTGCGTGAATCTCGTATCCATTCTTGTAAGAGCTGCTGTCATTCTTCATTTCGGGTCGATTCTCGTTGGTAGAAGCGTATTTCCATCATGAAGATGTTTGATAGGATTTACCTCAGAATCAATTGAAAACCGTGATACAAATCAGAGCCAACAAATTCATCAGCTAATTTGGCAAACTTGTCATTAACTCGCTAATATTTTTATATGTTAATTCTTCCTTGGGGCTTCGACAATTACCCACGTAGGGTTAGGTTGGAAGGGAACAGGATACATAGTTTTTTTTTGTATTGAGAGGACGTTGTGTGAACCAGAGAGGGTACTGGAGCGGGGGAACGATGCGAGAGGGCAGGCGGGTGGCAACCGGTAGTTACGGGGAGAATGGGCCCCTTAGAAAGGTCTTGGGGGCGTTTTGGTGGCCGAACCTTCTGAGCCGGCTATTACTATATTTTATTTAATCCCATATCTTTCTCTTCTTTATTCTGAAAGCTGTTTCTTTTTTGCTTGGGTGCCGATGGCTTTTAAGGAAGGGGATTCCGTAGTGGACCTAGTCCAGCTAGGACGTTACCAGGGTCCGGGGGTAGATTTCCTGCCGGGGATGTCTGGACTCCGTATGGCGCGGTTCGCTGAGCATTCTTTCTGCGACTCCACAGCTATCCTGTAGTTCTTTTTTGTTCATGTATTATTATATCAGTAACGTGGTTACAAGCTATTACTCACCTTTTGCAACAATTCTTTCGAAAATACTATTTGAATATATAGGTAGCATTATCTTAATTTTGTATCTATCTGTCCTGACGCATTCTATACCATACTTCTCTGGCTATCATGAATAAAGATTGTTTATTATTATTATTATCCTCGGTCCATTGGTGTACGTTAGTGATAGAACGCAAAACAGTATGTAGAATTTTAACTGATACCTCGACGAATCACGTATGCCTCATATTCTTCAGAACATACCTGTAGAATTTTCAAGGGCTTCGAAAAATTTAACGTTGACTTATATAATCAATAACTAAATTCACAATTGAACTTGGAAACGCTATATACAGTTAAATTAGTAATAAAGAAATATATAATCAATAATCAAGTTATCCAAGGAAATTAAAAAACATTAAAAAACAATAGCAACATAAGCAAATCGATATCTATAATTCACAACAATTTTGTACTAACTACTATTTGATTTTAAAGTTAACCGAATGGGGAAATTGGAAGGAACTGTTTCCATTACACTAAGAAATCCTCTGAATTTATGATATCGCCGCCTATGTGTACTTTGTTAAAATGACAAAACCCTATGAATGTAATACAAAATGACGTACGTATACCACAGGAATTTATTCATTATTTATGTAATGTGCATGCCGTATTCATTATGCACTAGCCAGAAATCATTTAACTAAGATAGTTATTCTGGTTTTTATTCTTACATATCTCCAAGTTGTTCTCAACTATGGATATCTATGGTTTTTCTCATATACTACATGATGATTTATGAGAACTGATTTCATGGATAAATGTGATATGGATTTTAAATATTGAATTGGAATGTTCTACAATTATTTTTAGGGACCGAACTACCCGTAAGAGTAACTTCATTTGTCTCAATAAAACCGTGAAATTTGGTCTACCAGACATGTGAAAAAAGTTTTAAAATTTCATGTATGCATGGATAATTTCTGCCAATTAGGAAAATTTTTATTTCCTGGCACTCAAACAATTCTCGTTTGTAACTTGCTTTTGCGTCATCAAATAATGCTTATGATTATTTAACAAATAATAATGTCACATCGAACATCTACATTGGTACATAGTCTCCATGAATTTTGAATTGCGTCTACTGCTGGAATGTAGAGTAGCTCTTGGCACGAAATAGAAAACCGAGATTTTGTGAAATGGTTTTCGCAATGGATCCCACATGATCATCCCATGAAAGGGTGTTGTTGGTGGTGATCCCGAGCATAGATACGAAAGACTTCATAGGAATAATTGTACCTGACATCATCATATTACAAATTGTGGGATCCGCCTTCTTGGAGAAGACGCAAGCTTGAGTTTTGGTTGCATTAAACTCTACTAGATTATCAGATCCCAATTTCAAGACCTATTGTATCGAAAGATTCTCCGTCAACCACCACATGGAGTGATCTATCTGAGAGAAAACTCGATAGTAAGTGACATAGTTGAGGCGGCAAACGATATGACGGAAATTTCTCAAGAAGGCTTTGGTGCCAGACTTGGTTAAATTGGTCAAAACTTTAGAGATATCCAATGCTACAGCTAGAGATTCCCCATATTTTTCAATTCAATCAATTGTTGCCATACATGTGTTAGGTACTAGGCACCTGCTTGGTCTCCTGTTGGTCTCTGCTGACGAAAGCCGGTCATTCACGATTTTGAAGCCTTCTTGGTATTGGATGATCTCGATGTTGACTGCTTTCTCCATCACTAAACTTGGAAGTTCCGAAGGATAGGGTTAGTTTGGTCAGTCAAAAACAGTAAGAAAAGTATGTTTGATATCTTGTGGGCCCTCTTTACTTAACGTTTGATTGAAATTTAACAATTCAAAATATGCCGGACATAAACCAAGGATTTGAAAACATTTTAGTTCAAAAAAATAGAATCAATGTTTCGTCGGAACATTAACTCCCGAGTAAAAAAGAAACTATCTGAATAGGACCGTTTTTCACTCGGGTTACTGTAGAATTTGTAATTGCGACGATAATAATTATTAAGGGAGATCAAAAGCTTCTAAATTTGTTGAAAGTAAGTTTACTGTAATTCCCATTTTTTGCTAGGCAAAGAAATTTGATATGGCCTTTACCCGGGGCCCCAGAAAGACTAGTTACGCCACTGGTTGTGTACTTTCGGCGCTTGCCCAAAATCAGTGTAACGTTATACAGTTCAACTCCTTTAACTTCATACTCGACCTGTTTTACAACGTACTCTGAATTAATTTAACGTAATGGACGAAAGCGAAGATGAAACCAAAGAAAACAACCAATTGACTGATGAGAACACTGAAGAAGAATAACCTCCAGGAATGATTTGAAAGTGACTATTTCCTTATTTAAATTAAATTTCACTTGTCCTGCTGGCTTCTTCAAAATGCATCTGATTCTGGTTTTTTTTGGAAAGTTCATTCCTGAAAAGGAAATTTTTGTACTTTGGAACATAATTTGCATGGAAAACTGCTCCCATTTTTTGCCTACCAATCTTGAATATCCATATTGTAATTTTGAATATATTAACCCACCATTTTCCTTTTGACATTTAAAATAATTAGTAACTCTGAAACAAAAGTGATCGACCAAATGTTTGTCGGTCTGTGTGTATATCCGTTGGTTCGCAGATTGGATGTCAACTACTGTTTGTAATTTTATAAGTACCTATACCAAATGTTTTCTAAACTTGATAACCGAAGCATTCAAATTATGTTCGAAGGAATTATATATAATAGACTGATCATATTTTTGGAACAATTTGAAATACTATCTGAAACTCAACATGGATTTAGGAAAGGTAAATCTACAATAGGAGCAATATTTGAAACTTTGTGCTATTCAATCAATTCACTAAGTAATGACAGTGCAACTTCACTAATATGCCTCCACTTAAGCAAGGCATTCGATAGTGTAGAAGATAACATTCTATTGAATAAACTGGAAATGCTAGGTTTCAGAGGAGTGGTATTTAATTTAATCCAGTCATATTTACTAGATAGACCACAGTACGTCATTTCTAAGACGGCAAATGGCGAAGAGATGAAGTCAGAGATGCAGAGAACTCATAAGGGTGTCCCTCAATGCTCCATATTGGGTGCACTTCTATTCATACTTTATACAAATGACCTACCTGCATAACTGAAAGAATACCTACAACAGTTTGCTGATGACAACTCAATAACGGTATCAACAGAGGATGCTATTCTAGAAAGGAAAATATTCCAAATTATTGATACTGCTGAAGACTGGTTTCACAAAAATAACTTAAGAATGAATAAAGATAAGACTCAGATCCTCAAATTTGGATATACAGCGACCATTAAGAGCACTTCGGCTGATACCGTTACTGATTTGGCGTGTGTGAACCATACCACTTTTTTAGGTATAATTATTGATTCTCGATTAGATTGGTATGAACAAGTAAATAAGGTAGTGATAACGTTATCAAGATATTGCTTTGTCCTAAAGAACATTTCAGTGTTAGTGAACACTGAGGCGGCGTTAACTGCATATCATGCGTTTGTGCAGTCAACATTGAGATATGGGATAATTTTTTGGGGTAATTAGAGCGAGTGCTCCGCATCCAAAAAAGATGTGTTAGAGGCATCTTCAACCTGTCTCAAAGAACAAGTTACGAAGAAATATTTATAGGAAATAATACACTTTCTTTGACAAGTCTATACATTTATGAAGCAGTTACCTTCACTCATCAAAACCAGCATCTATTCCAGGAACAGGCCAGCAATCATGATCATAATACAAGAACAAAAAAATAACTACATCTGCAATAAATAATTTATAACATTTATAATAAAATTCCCCAGTCATTGGAAAAATTACCATTAAATCTTCTGAAGAACAATTTGAAACATCTACTTGTAAAACGAGCCTACTACCTACTGAATAAATATTTTACGGACAAAGATATTTGAGCTATTCTTATTTCTAAGTATTCTAAGTCACTTTAGTCATATCTGTATGTATCGTTTCAATTTTAAAGTACTGGACCTATACACATTGTAATCTGTTATTTTTTATTTACGATGACAAATATATTGTTATTCATATTTATATAAAATTTCAACTTGACGTGCTCTACACCTCACTGAGGTATTCTTACATTTATTTGTCTGTATTTATATTGTATCTGAGCAATAAAAATGAAGTAACTAAACTAACTAAATAGATATGAAAAATTATATTTGAATCTGAATTAAATTGCGTTAAGTCGATATATTTTATAGGACTGTCCATTTTAAACAAGCGATTATTTTAACAGCATTGTGACTTGATCCCTGTTCAATGCAGTTTGTGTATTCACATACAATATTTCTACCTACCTGTTATTATAGATAAAACCAAAAGTCATGATAGCCAAGGGTGTCTGCGAAGGAATGTATTGTAGGAGGAGTGGATCCTTTATCCTTTTGAAATCTTTTTGAGATTGCCGAACGTTTGTATTATTATATCTAACTAATTGAGTACCTCTCTGTATTTATGTTCTTCCCAGCTAGATCCTGAGTTATTCCATTTAGTTTATGATAATTTATATGTATTAGATACAATAATTCCCTAATGAAATTCCTGAATAAAATACATTTGTTTAAGCGGGTTGGTGTCTATCAAGTGAAATTTTAATGTGTTAATAGAACATTTCTCCGTAGCATGAAATTTCGGTCCTTACAAGAACTGTTTTTTTCTGCAACTGGCATTCCTATTAACACAGACATGGCTTATTGTTTATTGGGTCATGTTTAGTTGGGAATTTGTTATTTTTTAGTCAACCTTGAATAAAGGTATCCTCCATTAAAAATACAATCTTGAGTTAATCAGTTATGGCCTACTGTTTATTTGAGCAAGTTCCTTCGTTCCTTCATAATTCACCTTGGACACCTTACAACATTGAAAATGCAATCCTTATTTTGTAGAACAAGGATTATTGATTATTTAGGTATGTTAAGTTAGTTTACCTTGAATATGTCCTGTTAAATAGGGCGCTTTGTAGAATAATAAATGGAGGTTGTATTGAAATAGAATTTCGCGTGTGTATGTATATATGTGTCTGTGTTTATTATTATTATCATTATTATTTATTAAATCGATAGTATTTATAACATGTCATCCTTAGCTATAGATATTTAACATTTTTACATTTACTACCTACATTATATTAAATATGTACATTAAGTTTTGTTATTATTTTTTACCCGAGTTGTTCTGAAACCGTAAGAGTTTGGCCTTCCAATCTGCATAGGATGTTCTTGTGGCCCAATAGTCTTTCAAAGCCCCCCAGGTTTAATTTTCCCAGATGATAGAAAAATTCGTTCAGGATCCGAGCATTTCTCGAAAGTGTAACCAAATATGGTTACATCCAGTAGCGTAGCTAATTCCCGCATATAAACTCTTTGCGCCCCTTCATTTTTCTAAAAAAAAAGAAAATAACAAATAATCAACATAATGTATGCATACTTGATAGTTATTTGAATGATTTATTTTGATTATCAAAAATAACTTGTTATTTACACGTAATTAATAGTATATCTTATAACATATTATATACCAATAAGTATTTTTCAAACACTTGAAATTAACATTTGATTTACTCGTGCCCCCTCCCCTCCCTCGCAACGCGGTGGATGCGGGGGCGTTATCTACGCCACTGGTTCCATTTCCTCGCTTTCTCTAGTAGATTTAGTTGAAATGATCAAGACTTTCCCAGTAGAGTTGTTGATGAAGCCACAATAAAGATCCCTTATGTATATGTGACTCACTTGTTGTAAAGAATTAATAATGGTTTTTATAAAGGACCATAAATCGTTCGATTTATTACATTCTATGAGCAAATGCCAACCTGTGCCAGTTGTATTGTAACAAAAGGGGCATATATTCATGATTCAGGAAAACAAGATCGGCCAGTCGGTTTTATGCCAGTCTCCATGAAACTTCTCCATCTATACCTAAATTCAGTTTTTGGAAGAATGTTTCCCGTTGTTCAATATCGTCGGACCATCTACCTTCTAGGGTGTCAGATTCTGTTAGTAGAAATTCTGAAGATGTTAATTTTTCTTGCAATATTTTCCATGAATCTTTGTTGACTGATATTGCTTGGTCCATATAGATAAATTTTAAATTGTTATCAGAATTTATTGTGGTGACTGTGTTCATTGCAAAGGTTGCAAGATAAAGATAAATTTATTTTAACTAAATCATATCCAACTGTGATTCCCATTTGAAAAAGTACGATTTTAGGCCATAATTCAAAATTGCAACCATTTTTCAAATTTTCTCAACGCCACTGGATTATTCAGAAAAAAGTGCCTCAAGAATGTGGAAGTTATTTTCTTCTAACATCTCAAACAACCACGATATTCACATGAGTCTAAAAGTCGAAAAATCGAACTTTTGTTTGTAACTCGATAACAAAAGACGATAGCAAATTTTTGTTTCCGCCAGTGAACTTGTCTCAAAAAAAGGGAACCAGAATCTACAAAATATATCGAATCCTAGATTTGTATTAAAAGCAGTATAGATTCTACCGGGTAAATTTAACGTAACAAGATGAAGGATATTGAAGAGGTTATATTTGTCCCACGTTATTTAAAATTCAATAACCATCTGCGATAACAAAAAGATAGCGGATGTGCAGTAATATCAGCCAGTCATTAACTACGAAATTCAAGCAAAAACAACAAGACCAAACGACAATTTTTACATTGCCGACCCCGTCGACGCTGTTATATTCTTATAAAATTACTTGAATCAGAGCTCAGACTTGACCAAATATCTTGCGAATCCTGCATTCGGTCTCGAGCATTTTCGCAAATAAAAGTAATATTTACAAAACATATACGTCAAGAAGAATGTTGAAGCAAATATTACCTTTGAGAATATGTATTTAATATTTAAACGTTAAATTTGTCCATATTAATATATGCCTATTCAATATTTAAGTGTTAAATTTGTCCATATTAATATAGCGTGGATAACTTACATCAAGGACTTGACGATGACGATTGGAAGGTGACAGATAGCTCAATAGTTCATTTTCAGAATACAGGATTATCAATTGAATTACGTTTAGTGTAGAAATATTTGAGAAACCTGATTCAATATTGTAACTTATTTAAATGATTTGAAAATTATTAATAACGAATTATATACATTCAATTGATCATTAAGTAATGTACTATTTTGCTATGTTTTGTATTTCTAAGGATTCCAGTGTACTTAGTTTATTTTTGTTAGAATGGGCAAAATATTGGTAGCATGAGCGAAATTATGACTAAATTTGAATCCATTACATGAGCCGAAAACTACTAAGATTTTCTTGGAATCTGGTAGAATCGTTCCGTTTGACCAATGTATGAAACATTACAACCTCCACGGCTTTAAGAAGGTAATTTTTATTTGAATATATTATTAGTTAGAATAAATTTTAATAATAGCAAAATAATTGATTTTTTTAAATAGGTACTTGCATTAATTCTTATAAAATTGAAAACTTGTTAATAAAATTTCTTTCCATATTTTACAACTATACTAATTTAATAAGCTATGAAAGGGTTCACACTGTGGATACAGTACACTATAAATGAGAACCGATCACCCTTATCCATTATAAATGCTAGGATAATATTGCCCATTGCAATTATAAATAGAGATTTTGATTTACATGGCTTGTTGAACACGCTTAATAGCCAATTTCATTGAATTCACTATGAAAATAGAAATGGATAAGCAGCTTCCTTCTCTTCACATCAACATTATGAAAGATGATAATAACCTGGAATTCAACATACACAGAAAATACCCTCAAACAAATACGTATACTCCTGCGGATTCAGTTACACCAATGGATTATTAAAATAGTTCCATTTGGCAGACTCGTTCATAGATTACTAAACATCCCTTTGAGGCAGAAAAATTATAACAATGATGTTGAGAAACTTCAGGCAAAAGCGTTGGACAATGGTTATGACAACTTTTTGATCAATAACTTAATTTTAAAACAAACAGCTAACTGGAACGCAACCAATTAACAAAATTAGAGCTATAGGTTTTTGAGTTCTTGACAATAATAAATCTTTAATACATTTTCCGTGTGGAGTATAGAAGAGATATATAAGCTCTAAATTTAATATATCCACAATATCTGAGGAATGATAATAGGCAATTCACTTCTGTGGCTTATATTGAAAAATCTTCAGGAACCATGACTGCACCCATTCAACTAAGAGAAACGCCTGAAACTTGAAAAATAGATTCAAACATTTTGGAGTCCATAATGTTGGCCAGGGGGATGGAACTTATATCTAAGATTTCAAGAAAATCTAAGAAGTTTTCGGGTGGAAAAACAGGATTCAAATTACGCCAGCCATCCTTTGGAACATAATCATAATTTAGTCAAGCAAATTCAAACAAAATGCCATTGACATGGAAGTTCGAAAGATTCACTTCCTTTCCAAGATGTGTTAGTTAGTCGACAGACTGAAGGTACTTTAGGGCATTCTGTGTATCGAAAACCTAGTCACACCGATATATACATCAATGACCTTACCCACCACCACCCTGCCGAAGAGAAATCTGTCTTAAATTCTTTGATCTACAGAGCTGTCAACTTATCTCAACCATTATAACATTCAAAAAGCTATAAAGAAATACACTTCAGTGTATTCAAATTACGCCAGCCATCCTTTGGAACATAATCATACTTTAGTCAAGCAAATTCAAACAAAATGCCATTGACATGGAAGTTCGAAAGATTCACTTCCTTTCCAAGATGTGTTAGTTAGTCGACAGACTGAAGGTACTTTAGGGCATTCTGTGTATCGAAAACCTAGTCACACCGATAGATACATCAATGACCTTACCCACCACCACCCTGCCGAAGAGAAATCTGTCTTAAACTCTTTGATCTACAGAGCTGTCAACTTATCTCAACCATTATAACATTCAAAAAGCTATAAAGAAATACACTTCGCCTGAAATTTCAATTCAACCTGAGCCACAATCCTTCCCTCCTCGTCTATCCTCTGCCATATATTGAAAATATAACAGATCGAATTTTTAAAATCCTTAAGAAACATAACATTTCCACTCGGTTTTCCACACTTCCAAAACTATCTCAGCTTTAGAAACCTATCAACTATCAAAGACCCCCTTCCTTCTCTGCACTTAGAAGGTGCTTATAGCATTCCCTGTTCTTGCGGTAAAGTCTACATTGGTGAAACAGGTCGTACAGTAGCTACTCATGTGAAATAACATGAGCGCTGTACAAGGCTTCGTGACACCAGTATATTTGCAAGTTTAACACTTTTCGAAAATACTATAATCCTAATCCGAGCCTCAAACATCTATCACCGAAAAACTCTTGAAGCTATAGGAATCCTAAAACGTCCAAATAATCTAAATCGTGATCTTCCCAAAATTTGGAAACCCATCCTCGAAAATTTCACTTCGCACATGATCACATAACGGCAGGGTCAGGAGTCAGAATGGAGTTAACCACCGGAATAAAGGCAGTGAACTGTGCAGCGTGGAGAATTTCTTCAACAGTTTAAAACAAAAATGATATACTATTTACTTCAAAAGCAAAATTGTTTTATTAGCCGTATTTGCCATGTGTAATAAGTTATAAATGTCATATGTATCTTCTTTAAAACTGTATGTGAATATTGGTATTACTTACGTAAATATATATTTGTAGATATATACAATATGTTATAATTAATTTGATACCTTATTATTTATTTTTCTCTGTAGCATAACAATACTTATTAGTTTGATACTATTAGGAAATGATTCATCATATACTTCATGTATAATTATTTCTTTTTCTTTTTTTTGTAAATGTACATTAGGACTACCTATTTCAAATAAAGATTATTATTATTATTATTATTATTATTACAAAATATTCCGTTACCGAAACCAGTAGAATCAGTTTCACTTCAAGTTTCAAGCGTGCCCTGAATATGCCACCTGTAAAGGTTGTCGGAACGTCGGCAACAAGTCCTGCTATTGTGACGCTGAATCCATCCGGAAGCCAAGATTTTTCAAGTTTAGCTGTCCGCGGAAGTCTACTATTCAAGATATATATAATTCACCTCTTATTAATAATTGTGTAAATCGAGTTTTAAGTTATAAGGATTACACCTAAACGTAATTTAGTTCATTCTAATGCTTACAGTCAAAAAGATTAAATTGTGGTTTTTTAAACTAAATTTCAACTACGTTGAGTAATGAATCTAGATAACTGCTTCCTGACCATCATTGTAACCCTACCAAGGGCCAATCGACATTTTATCCGTAGTTTTACTTACAATTAGAACTGTAACGTATATCATAATAAGTATATGTAACTTATATAGGAAATAAATGTGTGTTCAATTGTTTAACGATGTGGGGGGTTAACGGCTTAATATTCCTTCTCACTCAACTCATGGTTTCGGCTGGAAAACACATTTTTACTCATGAATAGAAAGTTCAGTAATTAACACTTTATCATACATGAAAATGATTCTGAGCAATGGGATCTCCTCTTTTAGCAGGTACTTTCCCATCTTATCTGGAAGAGACAATGCGACAATAATGAGTTCTACCCTAGCTAGAAAATACATATCAACTTTTGGTGTAGATATGTTAATGTTATTTTAATCTATTTTACAGGCAATCTACTCGTTTCTAAATTTCACTATCAGTCTTTATTCCGGTATAAAATCTATATTAGGAACTTTATCGAAAACCTAATCCTAATAAATATAAGTTTCAAATCACACATATCTATAAAATCGAAGAATTTATTTATATTGTAATATCAGGTGTATAGCCCAAACTAGTTTTCGTTAGGGATGGTCTTATGTGGAACCCTTTGCAGAACAGTTTTGGTTCCTGATTAATATGAATGGAAGTTCCTTGTTACCAATGTTGTTAAAGACCATCTTAATCATACAATTTTTGGTCCTCTGATCTTGTGAGAAATAAAAAAATTTACGTTTTTGAATATGAGAAAGCTATCTCCCAGATGGGGGCAGCATTTGCTCTCGGTTGACAACAAGCGCGACCGTGTGACAACTTCAAAGGAGTGTTTGCCGTTGTTCAAGCGAGTAAAGAAGCAGTTTCTGCTCCGTTTCGTAATCGTGGACGAAACATGGATCCATCACAACATACCAGAGATGAAAGAACAGTCGAAACAGTGGACTTGTCCTGGCGAATCGACGCCAAAGTGGGTTTATCGCCCAACAAAAGCATGGCGACAGTTTTTTGGGATGCACACGGTGACGACCATATCGATTACCTTGAAAAGGGCAAAACGAACACCGGCGTATATCATGCAGAGCTGTTGAATCGATTCGACGCCGATTTGAAGCGAAAGCAGCCGCATTTTGCAAAGAAAAAATGCAACGGTGCACAGGTTCGCAGTCGCAATGGCAAAATTGCATGAATTGCGCTACGAATTGGTTCGTCATCCACCATATTCTTCCGATTTGGCTCTCTGCGATTTTTATCTATCAACGATGAGATCAACGCTGAAACAAAAGCCTATTTCGAAGGATTGCCGAAAGCGTATTATACAGAAGGGATCGAAAAATTTGAAAAACGTTAAGGTCATAGAGACGCGAATTGCGAATTATGTTCTCATTGGTCAATTCGAATTTTAAAAAATGGCGGGGAAAGATCACCGGTGATTGTTTTTTCTTGCGAATTCGCAAGATTTGAAATCTGGGGGCGGAAATCTTGAGATAGTTTCAATATTTTGAGAACATTCACGCAAATCATGGCTCGAGCATGCGCTGAGGGGTACAAGTGGTAGAGAAGAAGAAGATAACCTCATCATTACACTTTGTATATTTGGGTTATGTTCTTGTTTGTGTAGCTTCTCTTTCTTTATTTTTATATTATATAGGTATTCTAAATTGATAAGAAATGAATCCTGATCCTGATGAGGTATCTACGTTGTAAATTTATATATTTTGGTTAGAAGTTAGAAATAACTTAAGTAAATGTATTTTCAGTATTATTTTGAATGAAGCGACTGTGGTAGCACTCTCAGTTCATTGCAATACAAACAACATGATTGCATTGAATTTGCACAGTCTGAAGATGTGATCGATGGTGCCCAAGTGCCTGGACAAAAATCTGCAGATCTGAAAGAATTAGATACATAAACAGCAATGGCACTTCGTCGCCAATGGAATAATGCATCATTCATAGTATTAGATTACAAAATAAATTATTATCTAATCATACTCAAACAAATAGAAAATGTTGGGTTATAAATATCACATATAGATTAGTGAAAAATATTGTCTCAAAAATAATTGCGAAAGTTCGCGAGTATATGGAATAGGAGGCGATTTGCGAATGCGAATATTGGGAATTCGCAAATCGCAATTCGCGCCTCTATGAAGTAACCGTTAGACGAAATGTATCGGGATACAAAGAGTTTATGCTGAGGAATAAAGTAAGTTTTGACCAAATGAATCATTTTTTGTTTCATTTTTCAAGAACTTGTCATTTTGACCTAGTACTTAATATGTCGAAGGAACCGAATAGAACTAGCTCTTGAGCTTTGCCTAAGCCAATATTATTGTGAATTTAAATTTCTCACACTCTCAATTATTGATTTGAATATTATTTAGTTGTATAAAGATAATGAAATAAATAATTTATTTCATCATCTTTACACAAATACGAAGAACATATTATAGAATGTGAAACAATTATATAAAAAACAGTAACAAAATCAAATGATTTACGAATAGTAACTATGCCAAGTACTATTTATCTATTTTGCGAGCAGCAACACAATTTTTTTGATAGCTATGCTGCGTTTGAATTTTGTAAAGGACTTTCCTGATTTGTATCTTCCGTTGCTCAAATTTCAGCGTTATTACGCTATCTTTGTATTTAAATACAGTCTGAAGATGGCGTAATAACACTGAAACTCTAGTAACGGAAGTTACAAATAAAAGTGAAATCAACATAGTAGTATTCAATTTTTACAATGCGGATTTAATAAAATAAGTATTAGAAGTTTCAATTTCACTAATTTGATAGTACATTAAATGAAACTAGTTCTTCAAGCATATATTATGAAATAGAGTATTTTATGTTTGATGAAATTACGGTTTTAACGAAATCAAACTTATAATAGCTATTTTATTTACACTCATGAAGGATTTCGTCGCGTAATTGCTGATTCCGATCAATTAGGATAAGTTGCGGTTAACATTTCTGTATTCCCGTGTTCTCGTGGTAAACGTGGCAACGTTGCGATCACGACACCGGCTAAGGTCGGTGCTCGTAAATAGAGATAGCTATGTAAGTGTCGGCAGTTGATACTTTACTCATGTATTATGAATGAAATATATTCTGGAGGGGACAGTTGCTAAGTGGGAGACATCGGCATGAATGAATAACTCGCATCGACTTACAACGTTTACATGTTACATTTCCATGTATTTTAATAATTAAAAACTTTGCTCGTGTATTCAACGGTTGGAGCATTACTAATTGATTCGCTAATGAAGCATTATTACTTTACGGTGACTTACTTTCGGACCCGACGGAAATGAAAAACATGCCACTAAAAATAAACGTGCCGTGTTTCGTATGCTTTTACACTACGGCAAGTTATTTTCCGGGAATTTAAATTTTAAATAACCCCGAACTGCATGCTTCAGTAACGTTTTTTAATTGCGGTTTAAAGCCCGGGATATCAAGGTGCATTTAAATAATTAAAACCCTTTAATAACAATCACAATAAACAAACTATATTTCATTATGAGTTGTTATGCATTGGGTTCAGTTCATTCCCATGAGGTAAAATTTATTAAAAGAAGATTTTATACATTATTCATTCTCTGAGATACACTAAAAATGAATTATGCACATTTAACTGGAAGCGTAACCTGACTATGTGTTATTAATTGGAAGAAATGTTTATAAGACTCGTATTATACAAAATTATCTTTTTTCACAAGCAACTTATTACATTCAATTGTAATTAATAGCGGCATAACATGACTTTTCCTCAGAGTTCACTCATCATTTTATTTATGGCAGTTAAATTGATGTACAAGGGAAAAAACAGAGACTAAATGTTTGGGAATTGCAAAATATACAGAGAAGTTGAATGACCATATGAATTATATTATAAAATTAATCATAATCAGATCTGGAAATTCTAATCATCAATTTGGACATTGGCAAAGTGTTATGGATATCTGACGGCATACTTAAAATGAGATTTAATTCGCAAAATATTGACGTCTTTTGGATGAAGAGAAGAGAAAAAAATATCTAGAATTGGCAAGAGCTTCTTTCCTTCAATGGTGAACATAAAAAGTAAGGAGAGAAATAGGCTCCAATCAGAAAACAATTTAGTTATTTGCGTGTCAAAAATAGAACCACCATTCGACAAATTATGAAAAAATAAACAGGCACAAACTTCTCATTGAAATTGTTGTATTTTTATCTTAACGTAGGACCTACAACTTCTGCTTTTTGATTTACCTGACTTTGAATTGCGACGGGGACCCCCCGAGAAAAACGTTACGAACCTGTGGGGTTGCGAAAAACACTGCTTTGAATGATATGTAAGAAAATGAATATTGCTTCAAATTTTGTTTTCCAAAAATGATTTTACTGATAATTACAATGAAAATAAGGAGTTTCTTGTTTTAGAAAATTAGAAGTACAAATGACTAATACATTTCACAATATGAATGACTTCACATAACACGTATCTCTCGTGAGAAGCTAGATATCCAATGATCTTTTTTTCTTATTTTAAATAATTACAAATAGTTACTTTTACTTCGAACATTTGGTAAGCACTAAAACTGTTTGTAAAATACATTTAAGATTACAAGTGATTTGTATTATTTTATGTAATAAGTAAAGAACACAATATTATCTGTAACACAATGTATTATAAATATAACGATGTTTGAAATTTGCAATAACAAATGACACCCTGTCGATTAGAGGAAGGTAAAACTCCAATAAAATCAACAACGACAATTTGCATTTCAATGCAACATAGAGTATTAAATAACGTCTTTCATACGGTGCTTCTAAATCGAATTAAAAATATTAATTTATAACCGGAATGTCTAGGAGAAGGGTGGGAGGGCCGCTGGTTGCGTAGAATAAAAAATGCCCTTACATTTTGCCATGGGATGTTTTCAAATGTTTGCATAGAAAATCTTGAAATTTCAACTTTTCCTGGCAACTAAGTTCTTTTCGTTTTGTTTCGATTAGAGGCGATTTGAAAATTGACTTAACAAGGATGGTGCTAAAATATTGAATAGTTTCTTTTTTCAGGAACGCGATAATTCTTTGATATGGAATGCAAGGTACGGCCTGATAATTAATGCTATTTTTATGTAGTATTGAACAAATACCCTCCATGTCAGGGAGTCATGTTACGGAATCAAATGAATTATTGAGAAACTTGAGTGTTTAAGATATGGCGAAATAGAATTCCCCCTATTCTCCCTGTTAGACACGCCTATGACGAAAATTCAATTTGGTCAATATTGCATTCCAGTTGTGGCATCTTCGGAAAGTTTGAGGTCAGATTTCAAATTGATTTTACCCGAAGATGGGTGCTTTCAATCGAAACAAAACAAGGTAACCTTTATTGCGAAATTATGAAAAAATCACGTAGCAAAAATTTGGGATATTGTCACCCTATGCCTCATAGTTCCAGGCATTCCTGATATAAATTAATATTCTTATCTCCGAGCAGAGTTAAGGAATCTTATATTTATTCATAATTAATAAATCGTTCAAAGATATCAACAAAAATCGATCTTCATAGTTTGCTCTTTAGAAAGCAGTAGCTCGCTTATGAAGCATTTTTCGACCCTTGTTTTTGTCAACCAAGGAACAAGACCTTGAAGTACATTAACGTTTTTTCCGACCATCCTCTATCAGCCCGTTCATTATTCAGCCTTAAGTCTTAGTCAAAAAACTCTTACATGGAAATACATACATATTTTATTAAATTAAAATAAAAAAAACCTTGGAAAGGTTTCAGCACAACATTATTAATGCTATATAGAACTAACTATACGAATATACACACAGCCAGACGAGAAAAAGCTTAACGCTTTTAACTTTAATTTAATTGTCAACACTGTTCGGGGAAATCCTCATAATCATATATTACCCAAGCTGAATACATAGTCACCAACAGAAACAAGCGAAATAGTTAGTAGGAATAATAACTAGACTAGAACATCGCATATAAACATAATTTTGAACGTTTTTCATGTGACTAAATTCAACAACATCCTAGATCTTGTATTCTATGCTCTACGAATACTAAAATTTTATCAGTTGCACCTTTTAAACGTTATTTTAACAATTGAAATTGAATCTAGGTACCAATTTTTTATTTTATTCCGGTAGAAATAGTAGTGAAATCGGTTGATCAATAGATTTATTCAAAGGTCGGCAGAAATACCATAAAATAGGTAGATCTGGCAGCAACACAAGTCTAAACGGCTGTCAACTATCAGCAGCTTTGTACTATTTTTCATCATGAAGATACTAGTTGTTTGAGAATATTATGTTAGGTTAGATAAGCCGAATCTAGGTCAAATAATATGCCTATGTATATGATATAGGTAGCTACGGCTTCCAATTGAATTTTTATAAAAGGTGACGACTGATGCCTTGTTCTATGGGTATTAACCACGGTCGTACATACAGGTCTGGGAACTCGTATGTTTGACATGAGTCTCTTACATGTCGCCAAACTCGTAGTCCCTCACTCAGCCACCAGCTAGCGCTTGGATCGAAGTATGGCAACAATCACATTATTAAGTAAAATAATTTTTCTCGTAACGCAATATTCACTATTCTGATTTGAGAGAGGAATAGAACTGTTACTCTTGTCAAAATGTATTACTCACCTTAAAAATAACTTCCCTTTTTTCGTTATATATGCTCGCATACATAAAAGACCTCGTTAAAACGATTTCTATCCGGAATCGCGAGCATCCACTTTTATCGCATTTCCGCATCTTTCGGCACTGTAAAAACAGAAGTTTCTTGCTTCACACTTTTGTATCCCGTTTTGCATTTCGGCACAATGCACAGTTTTGTAATTTTTTTCCTAAAAACGCCAGTATTCCTTGTGTTTACAAGTCAACAATGACAGTTGTCAGAGAACACGGTCGTATACGTGTCAGAGATCATTCTTCGACTGACGCGCCACCTATGCAACAGAGGACGCTTAGCGAACTCACTTCTCACATAGGAAACAGCCTCGAGTTCCCAGACCTGTGGTATTAACTGTTTCCGCTGGCGTGGCGAAATGAATGAATGCTTGAACTAGATGGTGTGGCTGCTACATGACTTTCCGAAAATATTTTCTTTGAAACCATTGAATCTCCTCGTTGAATTTAAACGAATTTTGATTCCTGCTAGTTTGTCATTTAATTCTGCATAAAATATACATATAGGAAGGTAATACGCATAGATATATGAATGTACATGTTCTAACCTTAATTGAATTTAAATAAAAGTATGATGGTTCTTCGACTAGGCTTATAACCCACAACTAGAAGCTTTCATAATATTCTTTATGCTTTGAGGAGACAGACTTGATAAACGAGTGACAGAAGTTGTAAAAAGAATCTGAAGACATCGATGTCTAAAACGGGATTTCTTAAGACTAATTGTATCAAGCAGAAGGCGTCGTTATCACATTAATTTCAATCAAAACTGCCCCCGTCGCCGAATAAATTGCAACAAAGAATGAAAAGCAGCAGTGAAAGCTGTGAAAATATGCCTGACGAAAGCTGCTACTACAGCACAATTATAGTCCAGTCCCTCTGTAATTTTTCTTGATGTTTTGGGTTCAAATTTGTATGTTCCTTAATTTTGATCAATCCCTATGTTTTCGGGTGCGCTGATCACGAATATGGATATTAAAAATGTCTGGGCCCTATGCTACGCGAGTTATTGGTCATTTTTTGGGTCCAAATTGCCCCGACTTCAATTTTAGAAAAAGTCGAGTTCCACTCGATCATTTTATGACAGAAAAGGTTGTAAGAAATCAAAAAGGAATGACGCCAACTAGAAGTTAATAGAATCTAAGGGGCCTAATGTAGGGCCCAAAGAGTGCGATTTTTGAGCAAAATCAAACGTTTGTTCAATTGTCAATTATAAGATGACTGTTGTCGTATCAACCACTGCTTAACATAAATTGATAGTATTTTGTGTGACTTCAGTATGAGTTTCTCATTAGTTCGATATTTTCAAAGGGGGCGCTGCAATCGCTCGTTTCGTAAAAACCGTAATTTTGCGATTAAAAATTAACCTTTTGACTCAAAACACAATTCAAACGAAATATATTGATGGCTTTCACCTATGAATCAAAATCCAACCACTTCGCTTCATATGGGCCGATTTGGGATCATTTTGGAAAAAAGGTACCGTGAAAAATGAGGAAAATTAAAAAAACACCAAAGTCGGAGCAATTTGGCCCCAAGAAATGGCCAATAACTCGAGTAGCATAGGGCCCACACATTTTTAATGTCCATATATATGACCAGACACGCTCCATGCAACAAACACCTCTACTCGATGGAACTGGTAGATCAGCCCACTTGCAGGGGTTGCGGCGTGGAAAATGAGACACCTATGCATGTGCTGTGTCAGTGCACGGCATACACGGTAGGTCGTCGGACATACCTCGGAGACGATAAGACTATACCCGAGGAAATCAGAAGTATCCCCTATATCAGGCTACTGAAATTCATAGAATACACCGGACTGATGAGGAGGTAGAAACAAGTGAGGGCACAATAGGACTATAATGACCGCAGTGCTGTGGGGCTCCCCTTAGGATGAAGAACCAACCTCACGGAGGAGGGGTTTTAGTCGGTAGGAATACGGCACACCCGGGGGCACGGGCACCCGAGTCGTCTATGCAAGATTTCCCCTCCTCTATGCAAAAAAACCATATTCGTCATCAGCTCACCCGGAAACATAACGATGGGCCAAAATTAAGGAATGTAAAAATCTGAAATAAGAACGAAAACGTTTATAATTTGTTCACGAAATGGATGAATCTAAATATATGCCAAACTATTACAAAGGAAGTGATTTTGACTTATTTGGCAGAAAAATTAGAAATTGTTAAACCCTCTATCCTGTGAACTCAAACCATTAATATGTTGAATTATACGTTGACCATAAAATAAACTAAAATAAGTAGTGTTTTGAGAAGAACAGTCATGAAAAGTTGGTTATATTTGACCTCGAATAAGTTGACAATTTGTAAACAATTTTGGAATGCGATTAAAATAAGTATTCTGAAACTTTGTATCTGGCCTAGAAAATTTCTCTATAAATAATGAATTAATACGGTTAAAGTTATGATTCAAAAATTGAGAAATGAGATTAATAGCCGTTGTGAATTTACGGTTCTATCTAATCTTAGAAGTACACACTTCTAGTATAATTTCCTAAATTAAAATGGGCCATCCAAATACAGAAAAATTTCACCTAACTTTCAAATTTCAATATAGTGGCTATTATTTCTTACGGATTTGAAGATAATAAGGGGGGTCACAGGAAATTTATAGAGGTAAAATCAGCACTACATCAAAAACGTTGTTAATCGGTTCATTCTAAATTGTTATTAACAATAATTAATAATCTCGAATTGTTATTATGTTCCGATATGAATGAACATTTCTATTAGTAACACAAAATATCAATGAGATATATCCGCTTTTTTTTTAATATTGATTAGTCCTTTGTATAATCATGACTTTTGACATTCAGTTGGCGATATAATTAATTCAATTAAGTGTAAATCAACTTGTTGGTACGTATTCTTGAGATATTTTGTGGTATAAAGGCAACAAGAAAATATTATATATTGTAACCACAACTACCATAACTACACATAACTTGTATAACTTGTAGATATTTTATCCCTTCCTGGACTAACGGAACAAAATATCCCACGACAAATATTATTTTCACAGTTGGAATGTACAAACCAAAACGTTTTCTCTATGACGGTAAACGCAATGTGCTACCACTAAAATGGATGGGGTCATTTTTTAAATCTTAATAAAATAACTTCGGACACTTCTACGGTTTAAATTTATGATTGCGATATATACATGTTTCAATATTCCACAGGTTTTTTAAGACTAAATAAGTCCAAAACTAGGGTTCCGTACGTACCAAGCTGTTTCGTTTAGCCGTTAGAGGGCAATAAAGTTCAATAAAAATGTTACTATTTTCTATCGCTCTGTATGATTTTAATTAAATTTGGTGTATGATATTTACGTCAAAATAGTATGTAGAATTTTCAAGATCATTATAAAGTACGTAAAATTGTAGTTATGTCTCTTTTTATAGGACACACCTTTTTCTAGAAAATCTGCAAAATTCGTGATATCGAATTCAAACCGAAGGGAAAATTTATTAGTAAGAATTTCCGGCGAAAGCAATGTCCTAGGTATTTTTTATGATTGGGTACCTTTAAAAATTCTGCAATCCTTAATCCTAGAATTTCGAAACTTCAGATACTAACAAGCAGAATCGAACATTTTCCTTTTTTGTAATTTACAATTTTTTGTAATTGTTCATTGGAGTATGGGCGTAAAGATATTGCCTATAGGATACCAAATTTTCTTGTCCAATTACAACAAATTATGTTCTCTCAATGTGAGTTTTGGAATCTGGTATTTTCACAAGCAGCATGTCATCCTCGTTTATATCATCAATCATTTTTGTTAGTTTTTCCCGTCTACACGCACCAGTTAATCCAATAATTGTTGCTACCTGAAAGTAAAAATAACAACTAAGTTGATACTTTTTTCCTACAATCGTAAGACTATTTGCTAAAACTACCTTTATCATTAGGTAGGTTTCATTTTCTACTTCCCTAATAAATTTGTTTATCTCCTCGCTGCTGAACACTTCTAATTATTTTGGAATCTTAACCAATGTTCTTCCATTACCTTCGGGAACGTAACTACGTTTACATGATTCTTCACTAGGATGGTACTTTCCAACATAGAGTACATTTTCATACTTTCAACATATTGTTTTGAGCAATATTGAATTGTTTCAGATACCTTTCATATAATCCGCCCCAAACAATAATTCCATATCGGATTATAAATTCAATTAGAACCTTATAGATAGTTATTAACGAATGATGTTGTAATATTTCTCTCTGAATATAAAATTTCTAGATCAGTTTGCGTATTTTAATTGTCAATTGTTTCATATATTCGTCCCATTTTGAATACCTGTCAATGGTTATACCTAGATATTTGATGTGTTCTACTTCTTGTATTGGTTCTTCACAATTAGTGATTTCTATTGAATTAAAATCTGGACGATTGACTCAAGATAGTGAGAATGAAATATATTTTTTTTATGTTAAGAGACTTATGAAATTTCAACCATTCCTTTACTTGTTTCATACCTGCCGAAACTTTATGTTTTACCTCACTCCAAGTATTGTCAGAGAAAATTGAAATTGTAACATCTGTACATGATATGGCAATACCATTAGTATTTAAATTACTTAATGAATTTATATATGCTAAAAATGGAGTCGAGAAAATGTGAAAAAAAGGTTTCAAATGGGAATCTTAGCTGCTATTATTCAGTTAAAATGGATTTGTTTTCTCTCTCTAACTATGTATCATATGCCGGGTCGGTTTTAAAGTGTTAGTCTTCAATAACGAAAATTATATTTCACTATATTGATGCTTTTTGCGTTTTTCATATTTATTCCAAGTAGGCGGGTGTTATCTATGACAGTATTCATCCGTTTGTCAGTAAATTGCATATTGACGATTTTGTTTCCATCATTTACCGTAAAATTGAAGATGTCTTCCTAAAATTACGAGAAATAACGGGGCAATCGTGTTTTAACTTATCAAATATATCATCTTCATGGCCAACGGTACTAAGAAATCTTAAACCAGAAACTTATTGAGGAATTTATGGACAGTCTACTCTTAACTGAGGCAAGAATCAGTTCTTACAACAAGATGGTGCACCAACTCGTTATATCAGGACCGATCCAAAATTATTGAATACCAATTTTGGAGATACCTTGGATGGGAAGTAAGTAAGTTGTCCACCACGATCACCTGACTTAACGCTACTGGTTTTTTTCCTTCTGGTGTTACATAAAAGAAAAATTATACAGGAAAACCAGTAACGAACTCAGACAACGTTTTAATAATGATTCTTGACCCAGGTATGAATTAAATATAAACTTTTCGGGAAACACATATGCTTTTAATTTCGTCTTTACTTACGTTTCGGTCTCACGACCATCATCAGAAGACGTATAACTGTATAAACGTGAATTCTTAAGACTAATTGTATCACCACAAGGCGTCCTTATCGCACTAATTTCAATTAAAAATGTCCACGCCGTCGAAACGAACAATCGAAATTATAAGACATTAATGTTTTAAGTTTATAAATTGAGAATCCGCTGCTAAGCAATATTCTTATATGCTCTATAAACATATCGAATCACTGTCTGTAATACGATTTAAAGAGCCGAACTAAAAATAGAACGTTCGAGGATCTCGAGGATCCACTTTCGAACCAGATGTTGAAGATTCATGAGGTAATAGATAAAGATTATTACAGACCTTGTTAGAACTATGGTTTTCCAAAATTCTACTTAAAATATACTTTTAACATTATATAGACGCATGCAGGAATTTGCAGGGGTTTTAATTAATTAAATTAGTATAAATCTGACTTAATGACTGAATATCTGTTCTATGACTTACAGACTTGGAGTCACGTTTTATGTGAATCATCTTCAGAATAGATCTTTTATAATAATTGGTTTCCTTAGTTAAAATATCAACATTTTTGTAATAGAATTGATGGTTATAATATAATCAAAGCAGTGTTTAGAAAGGGTGGTGGAATTTTCTAAATTTTTGTTTCTTGTACTTTACTTATGGCCATACATTCTTGTTTGTGAATATTGTTCAGAGATATCTGTATATCAAGTTTTTCAGAGGTAACAACAAGTATCACAATCAAATATATCTAAGTATTTTAATAGATCATATCATAATACAACAATTCAATCATTAATTCATAATTTGAAGATTCAGCAGTTTCACTTCAGCATTTTTAGTTAGTATAGGCAGTTAGGTCCAATGAAAAATCAAACTACAAAATTTCGAGTTTCATTAATTCGAGCAAAATAGTGTGTAATCAATATTCACGACTCTACAAACAAAACATGGTTCATACAGTTTCATCGACTGTGTGAATTTCGTTTCAAATCTTCACGTTTATAAAGCAGTTCAGTGTTAAGAAGAGATATATTCACGTATCGAACATAACAGACATCAGCTTAAACATTTGCTCTAATGTGTATTTCTATTCTGTAGTTAATGTATTATAAAATAAATATCTGGTTTTGGTTTTGGCTTATTGAAGGATCCACAATTATTAAGATTTTCTTTCAACGTCTTGAAAATAGCTTTATTATTTGAGATGCAATATCACAATTGTAATCACTTTGAATAAAGCTTTATAACATTCATATTTCTCGTAATATTCGCAAGACATTTTCACTTTCACGATTAAATGAGTATTTGTTATTACGATGGGAACAAACATCTTCATAGATGACACAAGCCTACTTGGAATAAGTATGAAAAAATGCAAAAATAATACAGTGAAATATTATTTCCGATAATAAAGACTTACACATCAAAAGCAACCTAAGATATGATATAGTTAGGAAGGGAAAAAATCCGTTATATATAAACAATAGCCAACTATGAACCCCTGTTGAAAAAATACAGCTTAAGGCCATAACTCGAAATTACACCTTTTTCTTCAAATTTTCTCGAAGCCACTGGATTATACAGAAAAAGTGCCTCAAGAATGCAAAAGTTATTTTCTCTTAACTTTACAAGCAACCACGATATCAAAATGTGTCCAAAAGTCGAAAAATCGAATTTTTGTTCATGAATGTTAGTTCCCGCCAGTGAATTTGTCCCAAAAAAGAGATCGAGAATGTGACTACAATTTTTTTCTATCTCCTACAGTTACCGAATTACCTTAAACAATAATCAAAATTTGCCCACCCTGTACATTGGAAGGACTGTTTGTCAATTTAGTTGTTTGTAGAAGTTTTTCAAATACAACTAGCAAAGTTGGATGTAGAGAACATTATCTCATTGTGTGGTAATATACGTTAACAAAGTGACTCATAATCTAATCGTTACATTTAATAATAATCTTGCATGCCAACAATTTAAGAACGTCTGTGTAATGTGGTCACTTTAATTAACATATAATTGCAAAATAATTCAGGCAATTGTACGTTATTTGTTTTCTCCTTTTAATAATTGAGTCAATGTACGGAGCCTGTGGGATACTTTGAACCGTTATGGCACAGCATTGACATAATTCAACTTATCAGATCCTTTGCAGGGCTGTTTTTCGTCCACTGAAGAAAAGTAGTCTGAGAAAGAAGACATCCTTTTACAGTCAAAACGTCGTCTATATATCTCTTCACATAATGATTCTTGACGCAGGTATGAATTATATATAAATTCTCGGGAAATAAGGTCGCACTAACACATATATGTTTATTATTTTCGTCTTTACGTAGGTTTCGGTGTCACGACCATCATCAGAAGACGTATTATGTCTAAAACGGGTCTCGAAATAGAGCTATATTTATTTTACTTTATTATTTTATCCAAAACATTTTTTTTATTATTCTTAGTAATATTCAACAAATAATTGTTACTGCTAAACAGCTACACAGCATATTTATAGTGTATGTTATTAAAGTTTTTTTTTTTTTGCTGCCATTTTTGTAGACTGAATAATTCTGCCAAACCTTCAGAACTATATATTTGATCATATAATTTGTATTATTGAAATTTCCCTATAAAGATCATCCATATTTATATTATATTAAATTTTCAACATTGCTTTTTAACACTACGTGAAACAAAGAATTTTCGCATACTTTATTGTTCTCATAAAATATAGAGATTATAATTTCCCGAAATAGCGTACAATACTCAATAAAGTACGTGTTGCAACCCTACTGCCATTATGCCAAACATTTATTAGATACGGGCCGGGCCGCCTATTTGTAGAAAATTTTGAAATATTACATGTGGTGAATAAATATAGACTTTTAGATAACTTAAAATACTCAGAAACTAATAAGTATAAGCGAAGTAATCTTTCAGTTATTAGTCCGCTTCTTAATCTATTCCCACACAAACAACCTGTCGCAAACTGATGATTGAATTTTAATCCCTTGATTGTAAACAAACTGTATTCATAAAGTTAACCGTAAACTGAATTCCTTATCATCAAGTCTACCCCCTTGGTCATTATCTATTTATGTGTATATAGCTAGTATTTATCCACCTGAAGAGGCTATTGTATGGTGAAAACAGAAAACGTAAATTGAGTCCCATTAGCATATTTCTACGTGAATTCAGTCCCACTGATAAAATCATACCACGCAAATTAAGTCCCGAGTTTCAATATAATTCTAAGAATTTTCTTAGGAATGAGAGTGTTAAGATTAGCGCGATTACAATATTTGCATTCTATATCAACAAATCTAGGTTATTAGGTTAGGTTAAGTTAGGTTATAAATAAAGGGGCCACAACAAACAATCAGCATTGGTTATTATGAGAGTGTTAAGATTAGCGCGATTACAATATTTGCATTCTATATCAACAAATCTAGGTTATTAGGTTAGGTTAAGTTAGGTTATAAATAAAGGGGCCATAACAAACAATCATCATTGGTTATTATGAGAGTGTTAAGATTAGCGCGATTACAATATTTGCATGCTATATGAACAAATGTAGGTTTAGGTTAGGTTAGGTTAGGTTAGGTTATGTTAGGTTTCCTGGAAAGCAGGAGCCTCTTCTTTTACGCGGAGCCTGAAAACCGCAACCAGGCGCGTCCCCAGGTGGCGTATAGGGGAATGCTCATGGCCCTGTTGCCAGCAGGGTCAAGGGTAGGAGTAGACATGCTCCCGCGGACCAACAGGCACCCAGACCCCGGATAGAATGTGGGACTCCCAGTCACATGTTCCTGACAAGAGGGTGACGGATAGATTGCGGCTGATACGGAGAACCATATGTTCCGGAAGAGTAAGTTATCCCATCATAGATAACTTACTGAAACACACAGGAAAAATCGACAAACTGATTCAATACTGAAACACAGGTACCTTAATGTTGGGAACAAAATATTTTGGTACAAAAACGAGACACAACAGGAAACATCCATAGCGTGATGGAGTACTGGAAACCCAGAAAACCAGAACAACATGGTTAAAACGAAACAGTCAGGAAATATCAACGAACCGATAGAGTACTGAGACTGAGGTTACCTTAATACTGCGGAAAAGTAATATTTCGGTACAGATACAAACAGGAAAGATCCATAACGTGTTCGAGTACTGGAACCCAGAAACCGTAACATCGGTAAATACGAAACATATAGAAATTTATCCACAGAGGATAAATCACTAAAACAAAATACCGTAAAATTGGGTATCAACCATATTACGGTATAAACAAAACGTGATCATCTACGTATACAACGAATGTAGATAATTACGTTTAACCAACGTAATTATCAACATTCAACACCAAATGAAACTCAGTTCGATTTAACATCGACAAACAAAGAGAAAGACGCAGTCCATATCCTGAAGCAATGTGATAAACGGTCCCGGGATATGGATAAAGATATGAGAGGTTTTAGCAGGTATGCTCTAACATCATTGAGTGAGTCCTGCACTACCTGAAGTGATAGATAAAAGCTGACGGTGTGCATCAAGCATTTCCTCTCAACAGAAAAAACGAAAAAAAAAAGGTTAGGTTAGGTTAGGTTAGGTTAGGTTAGGCTAGGTTAGGTTAGGTTTCCTGGAAAGCAGGAGCCTCTTCTTTTGCGCGGAGCCTGAAAACCGCAACCAGGCGCGTCCCCAGGTGGCGGATAGGGGAATGCTCATGGCCCTGTTGCCAGCAGGGTCAAGGGTAGGAGTAGACATGCTCCCGCGGACCAACAGGCACCCAGACCCCGGATAGAATGTGGGACTCCCAGTCACATGTTCCTGACAAGAGGACGACGGATAGATTGCGGCTGATACGGAGAACCATATGTTCCGGAAGATTGGGGACCGCAATGTCCAAACCGTAATGTCCAAACCGTAATGTCCAAGCCGTAATGTCCAAGGAATAATGTCCACCAGAAATAATGTCCACCAGTATTTTATGTCCAATAAATATGATATCCAATAACATATTGTTTTGTTACATATTTATGTAATTTCCAAGGGTACGTAGATATTTCAAAATTGAACCCCCGTCGAGATGTTCTTGATACGTATTGACAATGTTATAGATGCGGTCTTCATTTTGCATTGAGGCCTTGCTTTTCTTCTTTCGTATGGGCTGCCCCAGGTTCAGCTGTTGCAACATGGTCTCTGTGTCGCCTTGCTCCTTCTGGACCTCCTTGAAGAAGGCGAATAGACCAGGGTGGCTTCGTCCTACGACCTTCTGGAACCTGTTGTGCCACCCTTCCGACAGGTTGTTGGTTCGCTGAAACCGTTGTAGAACAGCGTTGTACTGGTTCCACAACTTTGGATGGTAGCGGGGTGGCTTGGCACGTCTTCTTCCTCGGGCTTTAACACCGCGAACGTAGTTGACCTCGAAGTATTCGGCGACAGGCAGGAACTCTTCTGGAACTTCGTCGAGCATTAAATCAAAGTGTTCCACGACGTGATCCACGGGAACGAACGTCAGAGCACACAGCATGTGTGCTGCATTCCTGATCTCCTCGTTCTCATTGTAGGCCACAGCCAATTTTTCGCTTTGCACATGCCGATAAACGCTCTGGGATAAGTGGAAGAGACATGTGGTCACATTGGCTTCACCGATCTGCTCCGAGATCGCGTTGATTATGGCCAACTCAAAATCAGTCATAGTTTTCTGAGGGAGAGAAGTTCTAATCCGCATCCGCTCACATTCGCTCTTGACGACCTCCAGAACTTTTTCATATGCTGCCTGCGCTTTATTTGTCATGAGAGCGTATACGAGGGGCAAAGCAACACTTTGTTCAACGCCAGAAGTAATTTGAGAAAAGGATCCCAATATGGTGAAAAGTTGAAAAAACAGAGTCGGCACAACCTGGAAGTTGAAAAAACCGTGAGAGAAAGTCGAAGAAGTCGAAAAGTCGAAAGAAGCTTACAAACCTTAAAAGTTCCGTCCAGATACCAGTAATGACTTTGCATTAACTTTGTCAGGTTTTGCTTCGTTGCAAATATTATGATTCGACCGACCTCCTCATCCACGTCATCGTCGTATGAGTCATACAAGAAGAAGGATTCACCGGCTCGTGTTAACTTGTATTCGTCCGGAATTTCAGCAAGGTCTTCAAGGTTGGTTGGATTGGTTGGGAAATTGCGTGTTCGTACTCGCTTGATTGCTCTTCTAATATTGTCGCGATCTGGCAGTCTTGCAAGAACAGCATCAGACGTGCCCTGCAGACCCCGCAGAACCTGTACCGGTGGAGCCTCTGGATGCTCTTCAGCGGTCCGTTTGAGCGAATTTAACTTTTTTTCAGCGTCCACTTCGGCAGGGTTGGGTGCGTGATTTGGGTGACCGGACTCGTTTGGACCTTGCAGAACAATGATGTTGCCGCCAACGCCTGTTGTCCGAGCCAGAGCAGAGCATTCGGAACGTCTTCGGCACGTCCAATAAATTTTGCCACCTTTTTCGTCCTTTTTTGTGTACAAATAGTTGTCAATGTTCAGGAACAGACCTCCCTTTCTTGTTGGAATGACCTCAACTGTATTGTATTCCGAATTCTCAGACATTTTTGCAGATAATTTTGACGCGACTGAATAACAGGAGGTAACCAAGGAAATAACCAAATGAATGACAGGTCGTGAACAAGGAACTCGTCAATTTAAATTTGAAATAAAATGGAAAATGGAATCAATTTTATTAATAATTTGGACATGGAATTAGGTGGACATAAAAATTGGTGGACATTACGGTTTGGACATTATGGTCTCCTACGGTTCCGGAAGAGTAAGTTATCCCATCATAGGTAACTTACTGAAACATACAGGAAATATCGACAAACGGATAAAGTACTGAAACACAGGTACCTTAATATTGGGAAAAACAATATTTTGGTACAAGACGAAACACCACAGGAAACATCCATAGCGTGATGGAGTACTGGAAACCCAGAAACCAGAACAACATGGTTAAAACGATACGTACAGGAAATATCAACGAACCGATATAGTACTGATACATGGACACCCTAATATTGTGGAACAACATTATTGGGGGTATACACACAGGAAAGATCCATAACGAGTTCGAGTACTGAAACCCAGAAACCGTAACACCGGTAAAACGAAACATATAGAAATTTATCCACAGAGGATAAATCACTAAAACAAAATACCGTAAAATTGGGTATCAACCATATTACGGTATATACAAAACGTGAACATCTACGTAAACGACGAAGGTTGATATTTACGTTCAATCGACGTAAATATCACTAATAAACACCAAGAAAGAAACTCAGTTCGATATAAAATCGACATACTAAGGGAAAGACGCAGTCCATATCCTGAAGCAATGTGATAAACGGTCCCGGGATATGGATGAAGATATGAGAGGTTTTAGCAGGTATGCTCTAACGAACTTGAGTGAGTCCTGCACTACCTGAAGTGATAGATAAAAGCTGACGGTGTGCATCAAGCATTTCCTCTCAACAGAAAAAAAAAAAAAAAAAAAAAAGGTTAGGTTAGGTTAGAAATAAAGGGGCCATAACAAACAATCATTATTGGTTATTATGAGAGTGTTAAGATTAGCGCGATTACAATATTTGTATTCTATATGAACAAATCTAGGTTATTATGTTAGGTTACAAATGGTCCATACAAGAAACGTAGCATAGGATGCTTAATTACACTGGACACCAAAGACGCTTTCAATTCGACGTCCTGGAAGCCCCACCCTACGAAAAATTCTGCGAACGCCTATAATCATATATACCAATTTTCAAACCTATATGTATTGATGTTTTTTCAAATTCTTTGTTGCTTGGACTGCATAGTTTTATGAGTGCAAGGTGAAAATTCCCTAAATAATGGAGCAAGAAATAAATTATTTGAACAAAACTTATTTTGTTTCTCAACATAATCTCCTTGTAACCCAATACACTTCATTCAATGTTTTTCTGATTTTTTTTATCCCTTCCAAATAATACTATTTCGGCAATCCTCCAATACAGGCGTTTGTTTCAGCGATGACCTCATCGTTGGAGCCAAATCTCTTTCCGCCAAGGCATTTCTTCAAGTTTATAAATAGATAAAAATCGCAGGGTGTCAAATCTGGAGAATATGGTGGATAACGAACCAATTCGTAGAGCAATTCATGCAATTTTGCCATTGCGACTGCGGATCTGTGCGCCGGTGCGTTGTCCTGGTGGAAGAGCACTATTTTCTTTGCCAAATGCGGCCGCTTTCGCCTCAAATCGTCGTCGAGCTCTATAATATACGCCGGTGATCGTTTTGCCCTTTTCTAAGTAATCGATATGGACAATACCGTGTGCATCACAAAAAACTGTCGCTATAGCTTTGTTGGCCAAAAAACTCACTTAAGCCTTTTTCGGCTTCGATTCGCCAGGACACTGTTTCGACTATTAGACATTTTGGTCAAATACGTATATTTCATAATGAATATAATTTGTTTATAACAAATTAGCACATTTGTGGGTATACATTCGACGATATTGACGATAAAATCGAACTCAGAATACCAAAATTATCCGAAAACGACCCTAAGGTCGGAGTTTTGGTCGAATTCATCTATTTTGCTAATAAATAAATTGTTTATAACAAAAAATAGTCTTTATCCAATAAAAAACGGACAAATTTTGCATTTTTCAGAAATTTTTATGAAATCTCAAAAATGAGTTAATCAAATTGTTTATAAGCAATATAAACAAACTTTATTATGGTCAACTTTTTTCTGATGACATTCTGAAGAGAATGCACTTTGTCCCATCAAAATCGATCGATTTCTCAAGGATTTACGGGTTTGGCCTATTTTTATACCCATTTGACTGCATTATCACATGTAACATTCACGATTTTCTTAGTGATTACGGTGTTGCTTTACGTTGAAATGAAATATGCCTTTTTTGTGTCTACTAGAAATTGCAACATTTGTTGCTTAGCCGCTATCAGTGGCGGCTCGTGAACTTTTTAAGAGAGGAGGCTGGACATAAAACGTTTTCGTATAAATATACTCTATTCAGTCAATTAATTCAACCTTTGCGCAGCGACCGTACGAGCTACTTCAGTGACAAAATTAATTGTTGCCCAGCAAGAACCAACCTGGAGGTATAGAGTTTCTCTTGGCAAAACATTTTTTTCGTATTTTATTTTATTTGGACTTTTAATATTTTTTCTTTTTTTTGGAATTTTTCATATTTAGTTTTTTTTAATTAATTTTATTGACTTTTTTTATATCCTAAAGTCTTTAGTTTGCGAAAAATGATCTTATCTATATTATCTATCTTATCATAAAATGTATCATTAGGTTTTAAGTGTTTTACTAAATCTTTTTCCATAGATATTAAACTAACATTGTATAAACGATTTTGGCCCACTGTATTTCGCATGTGGCCCACTGGATTTCGCATGTAAGTTTTAATTCGTTTGAGAGTAGAAACTGATCTCTCCACCAATGCCGACATGACAAGAATGGTGACTGTCAAACAGAGTAGTTTATAAAACTGAGGTAAAACTTGTTGCAAATCATTGCCTATCTTCCATGTCATATCGGCGTGACTGTCGTACTGGCCTAAAATATCTTTATCCGAGTATACAACGTATAATTCATTGTGCATTGGTATTTTTTTCAAAAAAATTATATTTTAGAACTAAGTTATCTAAAAGTGTATTGGGAAACTCTTTTGAAGAAGATTCGTAAAATCTTCTATTCGTCAAGTCGAAAAACTTCAATTCATGTAAATCGGAAAATCGAATCTCAATTTGACCTCTAATAGCATCTAAAATTTCATGAAAAAGTTGTTTTTATAATGTATTTTCTTGTCTACCAAATTATATGTTTTCCTCCATTTCGCGGGAGGAGCCTCATCAGTTGAAAAATTTTCAAATAAAATATTAAAATGAAATTCTGTATTACGGAAACTTGAAATTTTATCAATGAGATGTTTCAAACGATCTCTTGAATAAATTATATCAGTGAATTTATGATGTAAAATTTGAAAAATAAGAACAGTTTGTTCAAAAATTAATTCAAAAGTATCAAGAAGAAACAAAAATTCTTCATTTTCTAAATAAGATTATTAACCAACAGCAGCATTTAATGAAACATCACTGTTTAATATAAAATCAAATGTTTCAATTAATTTGTCTTTATTTTTATTGATGGTAAGCACTGCACGTAATGTAAAATTCCATCGAGTTGGAGCATTACAGGGAATTCTGTTTCCTACTATGTTATTTAAAACTTCAGTTCGTTTGGTGGATTTGCTAAAAAAATTTGAAAATGACGATAAGTTGGAAAAGAAGTTCTAACTTCCTTAATGGAACTACATGCATCACTCAAAACAAAATTCATGTTGGGAGCGTAACAATTGGTGAAAATAGCCTCAGGCGAAACTGATTTTATTTTTGTTTGAAGACCGTTTAAATGTCCCGCCATTACGCAGATCCCGTTAACCATAAATATATTTTATAATTGTCAGTATTAAACGATCGATTTTGAGACTTACCTGACATCACTAATCCTTTCAAATCCGGTGAAGGCCGTTTATTTTTGAGAAACAGTTTTTTTCACTTCGCGTGGCGTCACAAAACAAATACCGATGCAACACGCATGTGTCGTATTCCATACCACCGAGCGTACTGATCTGAAAGGCCGGCGGCCAAAAAGAGAACTCTTTGCCGGCGGCAGGCTAGCCTACTGAGGGTGTTGTCATTTTAGATATATTCTACGGTATTTAGCAATTGGACTGGTCGGAAAAACGGTAACTGTGTTGAGCAACAGGTGTTTACTGTTTAAGGTTTGAAATATACTCTATGGAGTCTAGCCTCAGGGCACTATTGCCAGATTAAAAATAACTACTGAGAACGGGGAATTGATTGTAAATTTTAAAAAATTATAGAGAAACAGGAAATAAAATGAATAATGATCAACAAGATAAATTGGTGAGGAGGCTGAGCCTCCTTAGCCTCCTTCGAGGAGCCGCCACTGGCCGCTATTGTTCTGAAAGCTCCCAACTCTAATTTATACTGAGCTTCCTAAAATGAAGTATTTGAGAATATGAAGTAGCCAGATACGGCGTTTTGTCAAGATACTATTTCGAGTGGCTATAAAGATCTTGGCGGGCATACCGATTCGGTTATTCCAAACGGGCGGTGGAATGTAGCTCTGAACAATTACTCTTGTAAACAATTATCTAAAAAATGTTTTATTTGTCATAGAAGCACGTAGGTGTTCCTTTTTTACGTTCATTGTTGTTAGCACAAGAGTGTCAACCCCAGAAAGTGCGCCGCCGACTAACAGTAAATATAAGGGTTTTACGATCCCTATAATGCCCTGTACCTAAGTGGAAGATCTCTATTTAGAAAGTTGTGAGAAGAATTCTCTTATTTACATCCATAATACTCTGAACAAATAGTACATAGTAAATCTTCATGTAAGCTTGTGTACATCCACATTTTATCCATGGTTTTTAGATATGCCAGGCTGAGATGAACGAACATAAACTGGGGGTCGCCGATCTCACAGTATTATATAACAAGTGTATGGTGTGCTTAAGAGTTTCAGGTCGAAAATGTCATTCATATAAAACTATGAGCCGCGTCATGGTATCTCACAATTGCTTCAACTACTTGTTAGTAGTACATAAAATATAAGAATATGGGCTCAATCAAAGAGTGATTTATTCTTGTTGCACTTTAAATCATAAAATGATTGCTGACATTTTTAGAAACTTTTTTTTATTATCTCATACAACATAGGTACCCACTTAGTACAGTCATTTAGAAAATGGTAACTATTGGAATATCTTTGTACAGTTGATCTTTTTATGAAACTTGTTACAAAATGTTTTCGATGTCCTAAGAATGATTGGTCACCCGTCTCACCATGGGAAATTGGCACAACAAATGTTTTATCAACAAATTGACCGTTTATAAACAATTTGAATCAACAAATTTTCCAGATCCCAGAAAAATTGTTATTTTGAGACAGAGATACCCGAGTGGGAGTTTTTGGGGTCTCTAGTTATTCATCATTACCTGGAAATTGGCCAATTGGCATCTGAAGTTGATGATATTTAACATAATGTCGAAAATTTTTTCTCCCAAATTCGTATTTCCCGAAATATGAACACGTTTATCAAATTATATATGCCAAAAAATTATGCAGTTTGATTCCTTAAGATCACATCAACATCCAAAAGAAAATTTTGATGATGGCTACTAAGTAGCCGAAAGGTCCTCAGTACTTTAACAGTATTTCCTATTTATAGATAAAATTATGGTCATGAATCATCAACTAGATGATGACAAACGATACGACTAGTTATCTTTAGATAACTATTGATTCGCTATTTGAATGATTTATATTTGAACCAAATTGAAGTATCTCAAAAGCTACTTTGAGGCAATGTTCTTATCCACCGAGTCAAAGTTGTGATATTGCATAATTGGATTGGGTTTTGAATTCAGCCAATTATTTATTTCTTATGCATTTGAGAATGTGAACAGAATCGAATGGATACAATAATGGTCTTGAATTATCAGCTGGATGGAGATACACGATAATTAACTTGCTATGGCTAGAAAAACTGACATGGCTTATTATGTATTATGTATTCAATTTGTTCTAATTTCAAAATAATTGACAAATTTCACATTTACAACAGTGTACCACTTCGAGAATCTTGTTCTGTTATTGTTGTTACCATGAAATCTTTCACAGGGACAGCCGATATCCATTAATGCGCTGAGCTCCCAAGTAATCAGCTCTAAGATGATCTAGGAATACTTTAAGGAACAAAATGAACTATGCAAGAACAATGCAGCTACCCTCCTATGGCTTCGAGGACAGCTGAGTGGAAGGCATCATCATGTAGGATAGTCAAGCAGCCATCAACGCGCTGCTCTCTCACAAAATCAGCTCCAAAATGGCCTGGGAATGCTTAGAAAAACTAACTGAACTAGGCGAGAATAACGCAGTTACCCTCTTATGGATTCTGGGATAAACCGGGATGGAGAGTAACGAAAAAACAGACGAACTAGCAAAAACAGGGGGCCGAAACACCATTTTTGGGACCTGAAACCTTCTGCGAAATAAGCACCAGCACAATACTGGAAGAACTAAAAAGAAGAAGTAAGCAACAAAAAAACCCATCACAGGATAGAACTGCAATGACTGAGTCAGGAAAAGATACTTCTAGGAAACTATAACCAGAAGAGATATAACGACTGCATGAGCCTACGAAAAAATAAACTCAGTATACTAAAGGAAATCCTAAGAGGACACTGTCGGTTGAAAGTTCACATTAAGATGTTGGGATTAGTAGCAGGAGAAGATTGCAGATTCTGCGAAGAGAAGCCAAAAAACGTAAGAATATGTGAATATTCTGAGGTTTTTCAGCAATTTAAATGAAGTATCTTAATGAAACAATCTTTTCATTCGACGCGTTTCGGTTTTCAGGAATATATTTATTGCTTACATTTGAAAGTGAGGACACACCATCATGGCTTTCAAAAGAAAACAACGAATTTATATTTATAAATATATCTTCCGACATTGGAAGAATTTTTAAATATTTTTCCCTGATAGCATTTGACATTCCCCACTGTTTTAAACACTTATCTCAATATTCAAATACGAAACCACTTTCCGTAAAATGACTGCACTATCAGTATTCATTATGAATAAAAATAGAATGGGAATGAATCGTTCGAGACCATCAAAAATATTCAATCTTAGAATTTCATAAATGAACAATATGTTCGCGAAAGTAGTAATATAACAAAATAATGAGCTTAGAAATGAAATTATATTAGTTAATTTATTTCACATATAGAAAAAGCAAATATCTCTCCAAAAGTTCGATTTATAAAACCACGCCCAACTATCACCTTCAAACTTGTTATTTGTGATGGTCAACAAATGGGTCATCAGTATTGTAAGGAGAAAATTCTCAGAAGGCTGATTATAACTAATATAACATTGTTGTCCAAGATGTCCGATCCCCACAGTACTTTTGTCGGCAGAAGGAAGCGAACGCATACAAAATGGACCATGAATCTTTTTCAAAAGAAGTTAAACTATGCGGGAACGGTTCAGTTCTAAGATAGCTGGCGCCAGTATTGTGGTTCCCTTAGGGCTTTTCACACATTGAGCAGGTAATCGGTTTTCAGAAATGCTTATAATATTTATTTCAAATATAATTAATTGACGTATCTACAAGAAACGAGCAGGGATACGATATCTTACAATGACGGAAGTCTTTTATCGCTTGTCAATGTAAACGCATAGAACATCGACACTTTATATACCTAATTTACAATATCTCAATTCACAAGTGAATGTTATTTATTGCGTTGCGACAAAATGCTGCATCCCATCATAACGACATGTCGGAAATATATCACTTCAAAATACTAATTACGACAATTATTATTGTTCTGTGTTTAGGTACCTATATTTTGGTGTAATGATAAAAAGACAATATTATAAAAATGTGGATCGGATCCATCCCAATCTAGGAAATCAAGCTTCACATCAACGCTCCAAATATTCTCGGGCACTAGTTTAATACTTTTCATTCGATAGTATAAAGATTACCCCATGAATTCCCATTGAAATTCGCATCAGGGGATGAATATTTTAGACCGAAATTCAGGGTTTCGGAACGTTGTAACTAGTTCCTTTAGAGTCTGAGGTGGAAATTAATGGTAGGATTGAATTGATCATCCATAATTCCGTGTTTTTCCATACTTACCCCTTATGAAATTTGGAAAAATGCGGAAATAGTAGAAGGTCCATGTAACTGATGGGACTTGTTCTATGGTTACTCAAAAGGTTGTGAATACCAATTTTGGGTACATTAATCATGTTAAAAGTGATTTTTATAGTATATTCTGCTAAGGAATGGCTGAAATTCAGGGTTTTGGAACGATTCAACTAGTTCCTCTAGCGTCTGAGGTGAAAACAAATGGTAGAATCAAATTTCTCATCCATAATGGTGTATTATGATGGCGTTATATCAAAACTCGATGAGATCGACCAAATTCAGTGATTTTCCATACTTACTATGTATAACGTATAATCAATGAAATCCATGTAATAATCATAGTCGTATATTACCTCTTATGAAATTTGGAAAAATGCGAAAATAGCAGAACTTCCATGTAACTGATGGAACTTGTTCTATGGGTACTCGAGAAGGTTGTGAATACCAATTTCGGGTTCATTAATCACGTTGAAAGTGATTTTCATAGTGTATTATTCTAAGGGATGCCCGAAATTCAGGCTAATAATATACTCGAATTTCTCATCCATGATAGTCTATTAAAACGGCGTGATATCGAAATCAATGACATCCACCAAATTCAGTGATTTTCCATACTAATGGATTTCCAACAAGTTGGATCTTGAAATAGTTATTTTATTTATGTTTAGAATGAATTTTCATCACGTAATGACTGATTCTATTCAATCTTCAAATTCCAACAATTACGATTTTTAATATTGGGAAACCTATGTAAGATATGTGGAACTAGAATAACAATTCTATGGGAAAGAAACGTAGTAAGGCATAATGTGCATTCACAGTGCACCCAACGCATGAATGAAATGCGAACTTTCAAATGAATGAATACCTTCTTTACTACTTCTATTTTCTGGTCTATTCTATACTTGTATAGTACTTGTGCTTTCGGCACAGGCGATAAATGCAATGAGTAGCGTGGGATTGAGATTTAGATTTAGTCTTTACATTCTATTCAATCAAGCATTTTCTTGCGGGAGGTCTTCATTGCGTTTTTGCTCACTGAAAGCACGTACGATATATTTACAAAAAATTTCAGCAATGCTATTGTAATTTAAGACTCTACTCTGCAATAATACGTTTGCGGATATATCGACCGCCTACTTCCACCCACTACAACGCGTATAATTGTTTATTGAAAGTCGTCATCAGAAGTTTATTATTGACCATTTAGACCAAACATGGCACTTTAATTAAATTATCTACAACATGTTTCCAGACAAAGAATGCTCTTGGACATATTCTGTTTCAAATACAAATGGAACACAATATTACTTTGTAGAATATAACCACGTTTGATAAACTATAAGAGAGTGTGTGTATATATTATAACACTATTGGTAAGAAATAATTACCCTTATCCACAAAAAATAAACCCCAGTTTATAAATATCATATTAACTTGGTGGAAAATAATGGATGCAAAAGCTTCCCTCAAAAGGCAACGATTAAGGGACATTTTCCAGGAATCTATCGTTAAAGGTAACTTAGAGAATCATTCGAAAATCAAGTTTTTAAGAAATGTATTGAATTGGTTAGATCATGTGAAAGTCTAGTTTGGCTTTGAATAAATTAACAACACTGACACATACTGCACGGTCACATACTTTATTGAGCTTAATTTGAATCACATATTGTAGGAAAATTTCAAACAGATCCATTAGAAGATAGGTTCTTTACTTTAAAAAAACAAATGGGATGCAACTAGGGATTCAGCTCAAGTCTGGCAACCCCTATTGAACACAAAGGCCTAAATTTCCTAAAAGACGAATACAACATTTGATTTACTGTTGGTATTGCAGGATTATGCTGTAAGCGTTCAGGCCTTGTACTACAGAGAGTATTGCCTGGGCATGTTTTTCGAAGAGGTTGGCTGAATCCGAACAAGCAATAACAGTGAATTAAAATATCAAAACTACCATGCAAACCGATGCAAACCTAAAATTCACACTTATAGTACCAAAAAAGTATTCAAACAAAACTCGCAATCGAACTAACAACAAATATAACAAACCTCGACCGACCAAAGTTAGACTAGCTACTGATAACTGCCTGTGGAGCGATATTGCGAAACGACCATCTGTCGTTTTACCGCTGATAAGCAAACAGAGTGCGAATAACATTCGGTCACGAACCAAACACTGTTTACATCCACTGCCAGTTGAACATGAATATCATAAAAGACGAAAGCTAGCTGCATAGTTTTGATCAATAGTAGACGTTTCCTTTTATACATAAAAGTAGCGCTTTGGGCCACTTTTAGGAAAATTTCAAGACGATAAAAATGGTCAAAAGGAGGCCCAATCGAAATGGGTGTAAACATCGTTCGATCCGTTTTAATGAAACTTACTTTTGTCATTTTACCTATTTTCGAAGATGCACCTTCAGACTTCCGTAGAATTGCTGAAACTTCAACAACGAATTGCGTCATCTTGATGTAATTTGTTACTACAAAACACATGGTTTTTTACATCGAAAAAAGCAAATGGGGTGCAACTAAGGATTCAGTTCACGTTTGGCAACCCCAATATAGCCTCAGGCTTATGACGTCACGATCGAGCGCACAGGCCTTGGGTATATAGAGGGTATTAGCTGGACCCATAGCTAGTTGTTGAATATTCTCCTATCAACTTCTAAATACAAGCCCAAGTTCGTTCGTTCTTTTTGAATGACAACAAAAACATAATGAAGAACTGTTAGCTACACAACTGATATTTTTTTCCATAACTGGAAGTACATACAGCTGTGAAATTATCATATCATTCTGGAATTAAAACGAAAACGCGTTGGGAATAAATAATTTCAATACGATTACTTGTTGGATTACTTTATAACATTCACCTTTCGCTATCGAATCAAATCTTAGAATGAAATAATTGATTTTCATTTCGCAATGGAACTGAACAACTTTATTCAGAGTTCGTTAACATTAATTAGCAAATAACTAGTTTTTGAATTTACCTTGAACTTTATAGTTTCAAGTAATTTTCTTTTCAATTTGCAATATGAAATATGTTCTACTTTAATAATTCATATGTTATAACAATTCCCATCAATTACATTTTCTTATCTAGTTTTGTTTCCACAATAGATGAGCTGAATGATATCAATTTTCACACATTCGTGTTCAAACGGAAGTTAACCGCAAGCTATCGTCTATTCAGCAAAACTAATTCCTGCATTGACACATTTCTACAATACATAGTATACTTTATTCGTTGCTAAATCTCACGAATACAAATCGGATAATCGCAATTCATCCACGCAACGTAATGTTATTTGAATAAGCAAATGCAAGGTTTGGTCACTAAATGGAGAGAAGCCTAATAGTGGAGTCATTCTGGAGAAACGTCGGGAAAAAATGTATACTGGCTTAATAGTATATGAAATATGTTTGTAATACTGAAACAAATATAAATCCTAGTGTTTGGATAATTTTGTTCATCAGAACAGTGTTTTTTTAAATAAATTAGTAAAAAAATAACAGTTTTTGGAAGTATCGTAACGATTTTTATTTTTTTTTTGACGGTGCAATTCATCAAACCTTTTCCAACTGTGAATCCTTTTTATTGTCTTGGTTCAGGCCGCTGTTCCGAATTTTTCAGACATTTTTATTCATCCTTCCTCCAACGATACAAAAAGGCAAACATGCATATATGTCAGTTAATAGTTACTCGATTTTTATAAAATTATAATTGAAGATAGTTCAAATCACCCACAAATCCCATGCTAAATTGTATCCCAATATATATCGAACTGTTTGGCCAAAATTGCATTTTGCAACTAAACTTCATACTATAATGGATGCCCTATTTGGCAGAGACGATTTTCATGTTTTTTTTTGACGATGGTAATTCATCGAACCTTTTCCAAATATTGATCCTTTTCATTGTCTTGGTTCAGGCTGCTGTTCCGAATCTTCAGATATTTTTATTCATCCTTTATCCTAGTATCCAAAAATGCAAACATGCATATCTCTCAGTTAATAATAACTCGATTTCTATAAAATTATAGTTGTAGATAGTTCGAATCACCCAAAAACCTGTCACATTTTAGCACAAGATATCGAACCGTTTGGCCTAAATTGCATTTTGCAAGTAAAATTTACTGTTGCAATGTCTGCCCTATTTGACAAAGATGATTTTCATTTTCAATTCATCGAACCCTCTCCAAATATAGATTATATTCATTGTCTTGCTTCAGACTGTTCCGAATTTTTTCATGCTTCCTCCTATAATTCAAAAAATCAAACATGCATATCTGTCAGTAAATAATGACCCGATTTCTATAATTATTATAGTTGAAGATAGTCACGCACAAACTACCCCCTGCCAAATTTTAATCCCAAGATATTAAACTATTTGACCAAAATTGCATTTTGCAATAAAATTTCATAATATTGCAATGGTTGCCCCATTTGGCAAATATGGGGAGTGTCAAATTTTTTTCAATCTATAGAATTTTCAAGGACTTCAACTTGGTATAACTTTAAAATGTTTATTGTTTATAATTTCATCTATTCTAGGCATATGTACTATATACGGCCCATTGACAAGTTGCGCGCGCCTTTAATAAATTATAGACAATAAACATTCTTCAGTTATACCACTTTGAAGTTCCTAAGAATGCTATGAATTGAAAAAAAAATTTGCTGTCCCTTCTTTTTGAAATTTTAGTTGCAAAATGCAATTTTAGGCTTGAGTTAATGGTTAACTTCAATTGAAATTTGAAATTATCGAAATTGAGACATTAGCAATAGGGGAGAGGATAAATAAATAATTATGAAAACTTAAAACATACTAGGGGTCATTTTCGGCTCTTAATTCATTCAATTTTCTAAACTTTTGGATTGTTTTTATAAGAATGCTCCTCTGAGGGGTTGAAACCCGTTTTGGGGGGCAGAAAGGTCGACTTGATAGTCATGAATGATCTATGGGGTATTAGGAACAAAATGCAAAAAAAATTTTGAAATTCTAGCTTACTATATATATTTTTTTCCGGTTCGTTGCCTGGACTATTAGGTCTGCTAGACTGATTCTTGTATCAAAAGGGGCACAATGGACCCAATCAAGCGGTCTAAGTGCTCCGGACTTGTCCGCCCCGTTTTGATTGATTGATTGATAGTGTCACCTATTTCCCGAGAATTTATGTATGAGTAATTTAGAAGGAATGAAAATCTATAAGCGAAAAAGCAATTCAATAAATTCAGATTTATCTTCAACAGAGTGACCCTTTTTTCGTTTGCATTATTAATCTCAAATAGTATTTAAACAGGCACATTTTGATTTCTAATTTACTCTGATGATAGCTACTTGGTAACTGAAAGGTCCTCAATACTTAACAGTATATTTATTGGATACGGGTGTATCTTATTTATAGTAATATGATGGCTAATAATATTGTCTTCTAGTTTGATATGTACTAAATCAAAATCAAACTAAAATCATGTGAGTTACAATTCACAGGCTCAAATATAAGTTCTCATATTTAATTATATTAAACTTTCCAGGAATCGTTAATATAACTTTTGACCATTATTCAAACTGGCAGGAAATAAACTGCCTTTATGTGATAATAATAAATTAAAAACTTGGTACAGGGTAATTAAAATCACTTATATTTCATAATTAAGACATAATGCATTGGCACATTCACACGTCCTTTTGGAAATTTACGATTGTACACTAATAACGGTATGCGGGCTATTTTCTTTCTGCCGGTCGCCCTCACACTTAGGGCATATAGTCCTTGAATTGTAACTCACGCAAGCAAAACTATGGAATAACAATAACGATTTACCGAAACAATTGAAAATCTTCTAATAAATCAATTATTTTCCAATAGACTTGACAGACAATAGATGCTTGTTTGCAATTTCTTCCCCCATTGAATCGATTTGTCACGGGAAATAAAGAATCCTACCCTTGTTAATAAACAATCTGTGTGAATAGAACCCGAGGGTTAAGTGTGTAACCGAATGATTTTTTTCGAAGAGCCAACGTTTGCGATGTAAGTTCTTTTACAAATACTGAATAATAAACCTGTTATTTATTCACTTGCTCACCCGTATTTTCTAAAAATTGAACGTACTTCAACCCCTTTGTGCTAATTCTCCGTATTCAGTCATTCACAATAACTAAGAAGTCGCGTTAAACCAGTGAAATGGTTTTCAGGAATTGTTTTGTTCAGAAGCTATTCATTGAATGTTTAGCCTTCCATCAATGATTCAACCATAGGTAAGTGGGCCTAATTGGGATGCCGTCGTAGTTACTAGATTAAAATCCTCGTCCCATTTGAATATCAGATTTTCGCTCCCCGTGGACAATAAAACAATAAAACAGCAATAACACGTGTCTATTATATAATCACGTGACTATTGTTCGGTGCGTATTTATTTTTTTCTGATGCTCCTTGATGCGAGTGAATTCTGCAAACGCTTGGATGTGGCAATGACCTTTAACTTGTGAATATGAAAGTCGCCAAGTGAAATTCCACGCGTACGTAGGATGAATATCATACGGTATATACATTGGTTATCAGAAGAGACTATTCACTATATTGATAAAGTAAGAATAATTCGATAATTTCGGATAAAGCAAACACGTAGTCTGAGATAAATTTATTTCCGTCCTTCAACATCATCGACGAGTCAATGACAGATAGTTTCTAATCCATTGTACTATCATTTATTAAAATCGTTTAAATTTTTCCGTTTGGCCCTCCCTTTATTAATAGTTTGTATATTATGAGAATATTACTAAATAGTGGATTCTTGATATATTTTATACTTGAAACATTGTTGTGATACAATTTCGATTATACGTCGTTCTGTTCGTTTCGGCGAGATGAGCATTTTTAATTGAAATTGGTGCGATAAGGACGCTTTGTGCTGATGAAATTTTTTTTTTTAATGCCCGTTCTAGACATAAAAGTCTTCTGATGAAGGTCGTGAGACCGAAACGTACGTAAAGACGAAATAAACAATTTAATTAGCTCAGTGAACATGTCTAACAAATTAAGCAAATAATTGAATTAACTTCATGTGTTATAAACAATTTATTTATCAATAAAATAGATGAATTCTACCAAAACTCCAAGTTTAGGGTCGTTTTCGAATAATTTTGGTATTCTGAGTTTGATTTTATCGTCAATATCATCGAGTGTATACCCACAAATTTGTTAATTTGTTATAAACAAATTATATTTAATATTAAATATACGAATTTGGCCAAAATGTCGAGTTTATAGTCGTTTTCGGATAATTTTGGCCTTCTGAATACGATTTTATTGCTATTATGGTCTTTAAATGCATACATGAATTTTTAATTGTTGTAAACAAATTGTTTATTAACAAGTATACGAATTGTGCCAAGATTCCAAGTTTAGTGTGTATTTAAAATCAATCTATTATGACGTGTACCTTGCGACTTTTCGGTATATTGCTTACTGCGTAAGCTTCAAATCCTCGGGCGCCAGATTTTTCCCAAAGGTTTACTCCTTTTTGAAGACTTCTGCTAGGGTCTTCACCACAAGGCTTGTCACTCTGCTATCTATAGATAGCCTTGTCTCTAGGGTGAGTCCCTAGCTACAGTGAAGTATAACCAGAGTCCAATGGGCAGAAAACAGTATCAAAATTGTAGGCTTTAATTACAATTGATACTTGGTTAAAACTTAGCTCGTTTGAAGATGGAGCAGAAATAATTTAATAAAACGGGGAACTCCAAATAATAAAATATATAATAAATATAGCAAGTACATTTTCAGAATAATCAATATAAATGCAATTGAACGGTAATATTTCATAAAAATTCACCCAGACGGAATATGTAATGAAGCTCAAACGGTAAATGAAAACTCTTAAATGAAAACTCTTTCAACATATCTACTTTACGATATGTTCGGTAATTGAATTCAATTCAGCGGTACGGAATCGGTTGACAAATGATTCAGAATGATCAATTTGCGGAAAAGTACGAATCAAACAGTTCCTAGCGTAATGAGCGGTATTCGGTAAATATCCAGATGGCATTATTACGTGAAATGTTCAAATCACACTACAATATATTAAACGGTTGAAATTTCGGTCGGATCGGAAGATATATCGTAATGCCCAAAAATATAAACTATTTAGCTATCATTACCTTATGTTTAATTCACAAACACACAAACACTATTGTTAATTCACATTTTCAAATCTGACTTGAACTCGGATAATAATTACTTCACTTTGATTCTAATATGATAATCACACTTTAATGGTACGGATTGAAAATCGAAAGCACAAAAGAGAGCCATTGTACTACTTGAAAATTGAAATCACAAAAGAAGTACTGTACGGCTTGAAAATTGGAATCACAAAAGAGAGCAACGGTACTGATTCTAAATCGAAATCACAAGAGAGCGATCTTTTGGCTGTCACGGCTTTTATATGTTTTCCGAGGTTCTGGACAGGTCTGCTCCACCAATTCCTTATTTTGTGCCAAGGGTTTTTTACTTATGCCCCGAACAATGTATAAAAGTGACGCTACTTTTTAGATCTAAAATTCACGCACATGACGCTCCGGTAGCTTCTTTTGGCGGACTAAGCAAGTGTTATCGGAGTTTTTTGGTTGTTCGCCTTTTTTTATACATAAGGTTGCACAAAGTTTGGTGTCTTAACTGGCCAGACCCCTGAATGCAATTTTAAACAGGCATGAATTAGATTCATCTATTTGAATAATTAAACTTATTCAAAATTACGGAGATTCAGAAAAGTGACAATCACGGAATACACATTCGGAATTCATTCATATCTATTGAAATAATGAACTGTTCAAACTGAGATTACATGTAACATCCGTATTTATTGCCTGATCTAAATTAAATAATCTTTCAAAATTTAAGCTTCGTTACACTATATCAATAATCAAATAAATTGTGTCAAAAAAATTGGCTGTTTTTTCACCTGTATTGCTAAAATATAAGAAGTTTATTATATTAAGTTAGTTGGAAAAAAAGGATTTGATTTAAGGGCATTTTTTTGAGTATGACATGGGAGCCCCATAAAAAAGTTGGAGGGGGGGCTCCAAAATAATTTGACACGCTACTGAGCCTGAGTGCTGAACTCTTTAGTTGTCAAATCTAACTATCTGAATCTCAGTTTAGTTGGCAACATGATTCCATTCAAACAAATAGCATTCAATCATTGTACCTGAGCATGAAAAACAATTCTAAATACAGTATACGATATATCGAATTCAGAATAAAACTCGCTCATGAAACAATGTACGTTATTTCATGAGCGACACGAACTCATTTAATAGTTTACCAATTTGTAAAGGTTTATTATGAAAATGGAGTTGTTTGCTGTCATATAAACATAACACACCCGTTTTTTTGACTGAAACCGAATGTTGATAGTAGTACATGAGAAAACATGGAAATATAGTTAAATATAGTAGTAATTAAACTGTCTATAATAGTGTAGGCGACAGGAAAGCTCCTGAGAATGCAGTGAGTTGGGAATAGGAATTCCAAAACGGTGTTTATTTATTTATACTTCATTCTCAGTATCTTCTCTTCGGCGCTTTTGCTGCTTATCTAGTTGTTAGTTAACTCCGTAGGCGGCCGACCCATTCCCAGCCTTCTAAGGGTAACTTCCAAGAAACAGGGTTCTTTCTTCCCTCTAGATTGCTGACATAAATATGCACCATACCTCGTTCTATTAAGCTTACCAGTGCGTTATATGAAACAGGTTGTTGAGAACTATTTTAACAGCATTATAATATCATTAACTATTTCATTTAATTAGAAAACTCGAACTTGAGGTTATTATTCTTATTATGGAATATATGCGTCGGTTCCAAATACCTGCTGAGCTCACTGCTTACTGAAAAAACGATAATATGCTTTCTATAGCCGATATTTGTTTCTATTTACATTTCAATTCTACTGCTTTCTTCACATGGTCTCATTTTAAATTGATTAATTGGTCGAGAGACAATCGGTAAGTACAAACAAATGCTAGTTATTCTCATTCAAAATCTAATCAATAACAACAACTAAATTTGAATTCAACTAGAAAGCTACAGTTTGTTGTGACATCCGTGTGTAAAACGGCCCAACTATGGCGGAAGCCACTTCCTCATAAATGCACATTATTTTACAGTTATTATTACAATACACACGCAAGTTCATGAGGAGTTATTTTTATGCCGTTAGAATAGGTACTGATGTTCCAATAATAATAACCTACTAACTGTGTTGGGACATATTTTTCAAATCTAAAACCTTCAATACCCAAAGATAAACAAAGTATACAAATCAAATTGTTTAGATTGAATGGAACTTATACAGGAATTTGTAAACAATATTCACAAAAAAAGATGTACGGCCATAAGAATAGTACAAGAAACAATAATTTAGAAAATTCCACCGCCTTTGCTAAACACTGATTTGATTATAACCATCAATTTGATTACAAAAATGTTAATATTTTAACTAATGAAACCAATTATCATAAAAGATCTATTCTGGAGATGATTCACATAAAACGTGACTCCAAGTCTGTAAATTATAGAACAGATATTCAGTCACTAAATCATTTATACTAATTTAATTAATTAGAACCCTTGCAAATTCCTACATGCGTCTTTATAATATTGAAAGTATATTTTAGGTAGAATACACAAAAGCAATATTTCTAACAAGATCTCATAACCTATTTCTATTACCTCATAAATCTTCAACATCTGGTTCGATAGTGGATCTTCGAACGTTATGTTTTTAGTTCAGTCGTATTACAGACTGAGATTCGATATTGCTTAGCAGCGGATTCTTAATTTATATACTTAAAACATTAATGTGTTATAATTTCGATTGTTCGTGTTGCAGTTCGTTTCGGCGACGCGGGCATTCCTAATTGAAATTACTTTCGATATGTGGTGCCTTGTGGTGATACAATTAGTTTTAAGAATTCATGTTTATACTGCTATACGTCTTCTGATGATGCTCGTGAGACCGAAACGTACGTAAAGACGGAAATAATAAGCATATGTGTTAGTGTGACCTATTTCCCGAGAATTTTATATATAATAATAACCTTAGGAATAGAAATCGCACTTAATACGCCAATTAATTCAACTTATTCCCGAAAATACATTTCACTGTGCTGAATATAATGGATAAGTGTGACTTCGTTTCAAATTTAGGATCAACAAGCTCTTACAAATCAAGTAATCATACATACTTCATCCTGAAATACCCCGTTAACCGTCATTCTAGAGAAAAAAAATCAACTGTGATCAATTGATCATGTGACTTCTCTCACTTTTATTAGCAAAATAGTTTTAGGGCACTCCTGCGGGTCAAATGTAAATGATTGTAGGAACGGAAAATATATTGGAAATGATTTAGAAGCCACTAATGAGAGGCGTTAAATTATACTGTATCTTAAATTGTATTGTATTGTCTTGGGGATGTTTGCTAACTACGACATAAAAGATCTATTGTGTTCCTTTCTGCTGCTGCGCCCTTCAGAATGTCCCCCCGGCTATGGCAATTCCTCCAACCTTGTGGCTTTAAGAAAGTTCAGTATGTCGGATGGCTTCGCGTTAGGTAAGTATCTCTCTTCTATTTGGTATGCCCCAAGGTATCCTGCCTTTGGGTTTTGCAAGGTAGTGCACTCAGTGGGGGATTTTAATCCCCCCGCCTCCCCGTCCAGGGGACTCTAGACATGTACACGTACTTGCCCTCCCCTACCAACAGCACGCCAATGCCCGGCAGAGACCAACGCTTTAATTAAAGAGGAGACGGTCTTTCGAACCATCTAGGCCCCTCTCCCCCTGCCTACTCATGTAGTGTTAAAACAACTTCATATCATCTGCCTATCACATATCATTGCCTTGGCCGCGAATCCATTACCCAGAAACCTGGGATAGCATTCACCCACGCAGAGGCAGCTGGTTTTTAGCCCGTGGAAGGGCTTCTTTAGGTAGACCCAGTACGAGCACTGCTTGCCCCTTCTAGGCTATAGCAAACTCTCATCTCCTCGTGTTACCTGTTTCACCAGGAACCTAAACGAATAACCGTTCGGCATCGTTCAAATAGCCTACCGCATATGTCTACCATGGCCGTGAATTCGTTGCGACCAGTCGTCTGGGTTAGGAAGGCACTGCAATGTGGTTTTTATGGGTAAACGTTATGTGGTGCACCGTTTACCTGACATTTCGCAGAGGCATCTTTTTTCGCCCCGGTCGGTCTGGCAAAGGCTACTTTAAGCGAGAACCTACATACATTATGTCGCAGTGAGGCACCATGCTTGCTGACTATCCCAATCCCTTCGCCAGATATAGTTCACTTGAGGGCATATCGTTATCGTATCACGAATTACCTTTGGAGTCCATAAGACATCATGCAAAATTTTTTTTCAGATGCCACCTTCTAAACAAAAGTTATTTATTCTCTCAGCTTATAGCCTAGACTATATGATGAACAAAACAATTGAACAATACGCATTGATTTTAATGCGCAAGAATGATTTCTTTTGAGGAATACGTTCATTCGCTGTTATAATAAATTATACCAAGTAATTTCACACCATTGAAAACTGTTTATTTAATTGATGGCTTAATTGAGTGTCCAAGTATTTGGATTCCCTCATATTATCTGAAACGAATATTAAATTAAGAACATAACTATATCTGTTAAATTCTACTAGACTGAAATCGCTGGGTTAAACCGCAGCCGCGGCACAGCCAACTTATCTAGAATACCTCAATTGTTGCTGGCGCTTTTCGGCTCACATTCAGGAATTTATGGATACTTACCCGAATAAATATTTAGATAACGTGCATGAATGAAATGGTCGTTCACGTTGCGTATAAGTGAATATTTGGTTAAATTGTGAATGGAATAACAATTGTCCCATAATTTAAAAACCTGCTAGACTTTATCTGCATGGCAATCTTAATGATCTTACCTTCTGAAAAGTATAACCGTATCAGAATAACTATAATAATTTTAGACTAGAATTATTCCTAAATGTTTTTGAAATATATGTTAATCAAGTTGGGACCTTTTCGAGGCGGCAGTCTCTTTATAAATATATATTTATGTATACAAATTGGGAGGGCTATAAGATGTTATAAATATAAAATCTATTTTGAGCATATTTTCTTCCTTGACAAGAACATTTCCTATTTCAGGTGGTGACGATAAAATTTATGCAAAGCGATTTTCCAGAGCATTCTAGATATTGGTGAATCTGACTGATCACGTGCCCCGGGCCCCATTAGGCAAGTTTTAAAACTTGTTCAAATAGCAGAGATAATTTTGATGATGAAAGAGAAGTTTTGGTATCTGATTCGTTAGAAGTTGAGTCTGTGTCAAGAATGTGATGTTAAAGCCGACACACAAATTAGACGAAAGAGAAGAGTGGCTGAAGAAAATTTGAGGGACACCGAAAGAACTGCTAAACAGGATATGTAATGAGTAATGGAAGGAACATTCGACCGTCTTCACAAGGAAATGGACGGAAAGTTTGGCGTTCTACTTGATGTTGAAGGACGATAGTCATATCTTACAAACAAAATGCCACAATTACGAATTCTACAAACTACGATGCTAGTCCAGCGAACGGGGGACTTGATTGCAAATTTTTTTTTCTTATGGATCGATTTTGATCTGTAAGGGCTCATTCGATTGGTCTTGACACTTAGATCAAAGCTTCACTTTTGGTCCTGGACTAATTGTTTATTTTGTTATTAAGAATAACTAGTGGCTAAAAAAAAATTTAAACGCTATTTTCCATTGATTTTAAGCAGGTAGAGTATATTTTTTTATTTATTCGACCGATAAACAGTGTTTTTTCAATGTTAGACCTGGTTCGACAATTTTTGAAACCAAATAAAATAATAGTAGGATGAAACCCATTTGAAAAGGAAGAGAATATAGCAAAAATGAAATGAAAAATGATTTACGGGCGATCTGAGGTCGGGAAGTGGAAGGGGGTGAGTTTTTAAGGGTAAAAACGGCTTATCTCGATTTCCGGCAAAACTACAAGTCCTATGGAAAAAAGTTAAATGGCACAGTTGTAGGTAATAAAAAGATCTACAATTTTTATCCACACTTTTTTCACATAACCTCAAAATATATGTGAAAAATTCAAATAACCAAGTTTTTGGTTTTTAATTTTTATCTTTTACAAAAAGAAAAATTATCTCACGAAATTTTGTGAAAGCTTATCTTTTCATGTCTCAAACACACTGTAATTTTTTTGATTCAAAATATTCATTTGTTCACCTTATTTTGACATAATATCGAAAACGCGCTCTAATTTTCAATCGAAAATTCTCACGTCAAAACATCTGCTTTTGTAAAAAAATCGGTGCGCTCTTTATTATTTGGAATCTCTACTTTTTGATGGTGTGAAAAAAAAAATACATTAATATGGTAAATGTTCTCAAAAAATGCAAATGTAGACATACAAGCAGTGTGATAATGCGCTTTTACTGCGACTAAATCAGGTACATTTCTCAAACGAGCTGAAATGTTTTTATCAAAATCAAACAAATTCATCCATACTGATAATCTGAAAAGACAAAATCAAATTGTAATAAAATATCATTCGCTTTTAATTTTTTAGCTCATGTAAAAGCGCATTATCACACTGCTTGTAGTATACATTTGCATTTTATGAGAACATTTACCATAGTAATGTATATTTTTTTACACCATCAGGAAGTAGATATTTCAAATAATAAAAAGCCCATCGACTTTTTTAAAAAAGCAGATATCTTGACGTGAGAATCTTCGATTGAAATTTAGGGTGCTTTTTCAATATTAAGTCAAAATAAGGTGAACAAATGAATATTTTGAATCAAAAAAATTACAGTGTGTTTTGAACATGAAAAGGTAAGCTTTTACAAAATTTCGTGAGTTAATTTTTCTTTTTGTAAGAGTACAAAATTAAAAACCAAAAACTTGGTTATTTGAAATTTTCACATAAATTTCGAGGTTATGTGAAAAAAGTGTAGATAAAAGTTGTAGATCTTTTTATTACCTACTACTTTACCATTTAACTTTTTTCGATAGGACTTGTAGTTTTGCCGGAAATCGAGATAAACCGTTTTTTACCCTTAAAATCTCACCCCCTTCCACTTCCCGACCTCAGATCGCCCGTAAATTATTTTTCATTTCGTTTTTGTTATATTCTCTTTCTTTTCCAATGGGTTTCATCCTACTATTATTTTTTTTTTTCACTTTTTACCATTTTCAAAGGCTTCAGCCCTGGTCTATGTTTGTAATGATTTGTTAATTAATAAATTTACAAAAACACCACAATTTCCTGAATATTCGAGACTAAAGTTGTTTTCGAATAATTTGAACCTTCTAAACAAGAATTTGATTTCCATTTTTCAATTAGCTGATACGTAATTAGCTAATAAACAATTTTGTTGTATTGTGGTTTAAAACCAGAGAAGTATTCCACATTGTTTCAAATTTCCTAGGAATATCATTCTGCAGCGAGATATCTTAATGTTATTAGTGTGAGCAATTTTGGACAACAGTCTTTTAAATGTATCCATCCTTGGAAAATTTGACAACTTTTCTATATCTGAACCAAATGAGTTCTTCAGCTAAACCAATATTTCATCCATTTGGGATAACCAAGGCCTTACCCACCACCTTTGTTGTCCTCTCTCGCCAAGAGAGCAACGGCAGCAATAATTATAGTAATTATAGCAGCAACGTTTTTTTTTTATTTCTATTCATTTTTACATAAAACTAACAAAATTTAAAACTTACAACGAACAAATTAATAATTCTTAACTTTCCACTGAGATTGTTTAGAGTGTTGATGTAGTCTCACAAAAGCTTCGAAGTTATTCTCATACTACCCAGCGTAGCGAGGGATGCTTTGCTGTCTCTGCATATGCTGATATCGGTTAACTGGTAGAACGCAGAGCTAAGAATTTTGCATTACCTTCAATATTCCGTAAAACATGTAAAGCCTAGCATTGAAAATTGGATAACCATGATTCACATATTCAAATGCCAGTTAGTAATTTTGGTCGCCAAATTGGCATTGTGCAGCCGTTTCCCGTTAGGCAGATACGTTTATGGGGTATTTAAAAAGTATCTTAATATATAAGCAGACGATTGAAGAAAAACTATTCCTGAACAGAGAATTACCATATACCATTTACCAGGTCATGTAAAAACATTTTTCCTTTGGGTGCTATTCAAACTGGGTTGAAATATTCTGCTTTCTTTCTACTTAATAGTTTTGTGTTTTTCGCTCATGGATATGCACCAGCAGAAGTTACTAATTGGCCTTCAGATATCGAAGGTAGCGAGGTTGTAAATATTGATGATCCAATGGTTCTGCTGAAACACAACCTACCGATGTCACCCTATCGTATCAATTACCAAATTAACAAAAAAATCAAAATATTCTGAATATTCGAGATTAGTCATTTTCGGATAACTTTAACTCACTAAACATTGATTTGATGTCCATTTTTTAATTATTTGCTAATGTAATTAGTTAATAAGGAATTTCTTAGTTAACAAATTGACAAAAAAAGTTTTCTAAATATTCGACATTAGAGTCATTTGAGGATTAGGACTTGCTGATTTATTAAAAGTACTGCTTAACGGTGAATTCTTGATATATTATACTTATAGCATTGATGTGTTACAGTTTCGATTATTATTATTATGCCTCTTTATAATGTTAAAAGTATATTTTAGATAGAATGTCAAGTATATCTCCAGTAGCTGACAAACCTTTTTCTATTAGCTCATAAATCTAACTGGTTTGAAAGTGAATACTTAAACTAATGCTCTCGTTCTAGTAGTTCAGTCTTTGTTGACATGAACACGCATTTATTAAAAGTTCTGCTTAGCAGTGAATTCTTGATATTTCATAATTATAACATTGAGTTGTTACAGTTCCGAGAATTTATATATAACTTAAACGTATTTTATTCTTTCAACTTTAACACCCTGTATCTCAGTGAGAAGAAGACTTAGACTCATTGTCTACTTATGTATCAGCCTGTATACAATGTTGCTTTTTCTTCATTGTTTTCGTATACGGATATATTTTATTGTGAAGGAAATACAAATTAACGCACTTGTTCACCAAACATTGTCGTATTCAAATAAATTATGAACATATTCACAAATTTCAAAACCAAATCTAGTATCAAGAATTCACATAATTTTAAAGCCATAAAAATAATTAAACCCTACAAGTTTGTTTCATCGCGTATTAAGAATTTATGTCGATGCGTTCTACATGAATTTACCCTCAATATCGTTGAAGAGCTATCGGAAGGGAACAATACCCTAGCTATCGTTACACAGGAAATATTAATTTGAATCGTTTTATGTTTAGACCAAATTATTCCTCATTTAACAACAAATTTTATTCTTAACAGACCTTGTCTACTCATGAGATCTCGTTCTAGTTAGGCTTTCCGGCTTTGATTCCGGTGACTTCTTGAAGGAATCGCATGTAATAATGACAAATTAAATTCAGTTACATTGTTGTGTGTCGTTTATTGTTATTGTTGATTGCAATATCGATCTATAAATTTGAAAACATCCAATTTTTTTATTCTCTTAATGTATTCCTCACCTAGTGAACAATTAAATGAATTCGACATAATTCGCTTTGCCCTAAAAGACACACGTGAATTATTTTCCATAGGCTTAAGAACCGTCGAAACTTATTTATGTAAACATGATGCTATCTCAGCAGATCCTCTTTTAGCTATGCTTTCATGCAAAAAACACATGAAAACATTATTTGTGTCCATATTGTGAACAGCTTGATTGTAGCAACTGTCTTTGATAAAAGATGGACAGGAAAGAACTAGCTGTAGATCAGTACATAATACTGTTTCTTTTTTATTTTCTTTTGCTAATTGGATGTCACCACTCAATTAGCAATATGCCTTTTCTGTCCGCATATGGTGAATTTCACTTTCAATCAAAAATTTTTTCATTTCTTCTTCTGATTCTGCATTAATAAGTTCGACATAGGATGGTGGCAAAATATTGATGATTTTCAGGTATATGATCATTTTTGATTTGAAATTCAGGGTACAGCCTGATATCATTAAATGGTATTTGTAAGCTTCATTGACCAAATTGAACTTTCACCATAGTGAATTTAACGTATAATGATTTGTTTCATAATAAATTATAGAACAGAATATTATTTTTCATTAAAAAACTAAACCAAAAGCCTAGACTTTGAATGGTTTTGGTGCTTACTTGATGAACATTCATATCTATAGTTTTAATAAAAAAATACACTTGAAGTAAATTTTCACAAGCTTCGTTTTTATTAAACAAAACGTGACATGTTTGACCACACGGTGGCTTTATCAAACAACGGTTTTACTAACTATGGTTTATTCCTTAAACATTGAAATTAAGATTAAGAAGGAGGGGGTGAGTGAGGTATGTATACAGTAGGATAGGAGTTACTTACAAATAAATTTAATAATGGAGGATTGAATGATTCTTTTCATAATACGGAGTTTGTGGATGCTTGTAAATGAATTATAATAGAAAATCCACAAACACCTTATTATAAAAAGATTCATTCATTGGCAACGCTTTGTTGACGATAAGAATAAGAATAAGAATAAGAATAATTTTCATTTTATCATATTGTAAGATACAATAAATTTACAATAAGAGACGTAATTGCATTAAGTATAGAATTTTATGCGACATCTGTAAAATAAAATAAAAATTGGTATCCCACGTAAATTCTCATTGGAATTTGTTTTATGGGAATAGAGTTGTAAAAGGTTAGAATAAGTACCATTAATTAGTATTTAGCAATATAACAACCAGAAATAAACAAAACATATACATATACATAGATAATTAAATAAGTAGGTAAATAAGTAGACCAATTATTGAGGATCAGAAACAAAAATTCAAAAAGCATATAAGAAATTTTTTTAAAGAATTAAGTGAGGGAATGAGTGGTTTATTAATGATTTGAAGTAAAAATTTAGGGAACTTATAAGCAGAGTTTAACATCTAGGTTATGATTAAGTAAATGATATATTAACATACTTTAATGGAACACAAAGACAATTAGATTCTTTCATTCAACATTTAAATAATCTACACCCCAAAATTAAATTCACGGTTGAAGTAGAAGTTAATCAAACTATTAACTTTTGGACTTAACCAAAACTGAATTAAACAGTAACCATTCCTTTTCAATATATCATAAGCCTTCGCATACGGACATTATTATCCACAAAAATTCAAACCACCCCATACAACATAAGCTGTCTACTCTCAAAAGCATGATACATAGACTTGTTACTATCCCTATGTCAGAATTAAATTATCATTAACAATTTTCAATTATTAAACAGATAGCAACTAATAACGGCTATAATGAACAAATTGTGATTGATTTACCAAAGAAAAAAGATTATAATGAAGCAATGAAATTAGTTTACCTTAGCACAGTTAAGACTCATAATTATAGATCAATAATGTATGTAGGTGAACTTTCTAATAATGTATGCAATTTACTTAAAAACACAATGCTACCACATCTTTCAGAATAAATAATGCGGTACGCAAATATATTAAAAACAACAAGGATAAGAATAAAAAGGATCAAGAATCAGGAGTATACAAGGTAACGTGTGAAGATTGTGATATATTCTATATAGGCCAGACAGGAAGATCTTTCAAAACAAGAATTAAAGAACATTTTAATTTGGACAAATATGATTTAAAAGTTGTAAGCCATATTAAAAAAACTGATCATCATTTCAAAGATGATTTTGAGATTCAGTTAAAAGTACTAATAAGTTTAAAATACAGGAAATCTTTTGAATGATCAGAAAGACTTTACCAATTCTGAATTATTAAATTTATTTGGAAGTCCTTCTTAATCTTAATTTTAATATTTAAGGTACAAACCATAGTTTGTGAAGCCATTGTTTGATAAAACTACCTTGTGGTGAAACATGTCACGTTTAGTTCAATACAAACGAAGTTTGTGAACATTTATTGCAAGTGTATTCTTTATTAAAATCCTGAAAACGGTACTAATGAATTCCTACCATGTGTTTGAATGCATATCATAATCTGAAAGTGAATGACCAAAAGTCAAACGCAATTATCGCCTTCCGATTCATCAGTTTAATATGATGATGCAATCGAAACATCAACCAAAAATTCGCATAATTTGGTTGAAACGAGTATAATACTTTCCAGCGTAAAGCTGGGCCCCAGACAACGCCTGTATTCGACTTATAATGGGTATTCGATCAAACATTCGGTTACCTTCACACACCATCAAGAGTGTTGGCCACGGGCGGATCCATGAGGGGGGCATGGGGGTCTCTTGGGCTAATTTTCTTAGTTATTTAGTTTTATTTATGTCATTCAACTTCAGCAAGAAATAGCACTTGCATCAGGACATCAAATTACAACCTGAAAAAAAGGTTTGCGGGGTCAAAAATCATCGTTGTACTATCGTGGTTTAGTTAGTTACAAATTTATAGTGATAAAGATGCTTATAAATAAATAAACTGAACTATCTGAATATCTCAAGAAAGTATGGGATATCTAACTAAAGGTAACTGCTTGGACATTTTCTGGATCCGTCCTTGATGTTGGCTTTGGCAGTCATAATAAGGTTCACGTTGTTTGCCGACAATCGACGGGAAGATCACCAGTAACGAATATACGGCAAACTTGATCTCCCACACGCTAAGAATATTCGCCCAATAAATAAATAAATTGTCTGGAACCATCTCAATACCTTGAAACGGTACGAAATATGATGTTATCTAGATACATTTCAATTCGGCACACTGGGGTCCCACATGTTATCTAATGCGATATGGAAGGAGTTATGTAAGGCGCCGTTGGAAGCCGTGTGTCTATTTTATAACACGACGAATTTATCGCAACTAGATATATTTTAAAACTCGTATAAACCACAATAAGGAATGATAAATCGACGCGTGCGTTAGCTTAATTTGGTCAATGACTGCGTTATGATTTTCAACAATGACTGCTTATCTTTATGGAGATTGCTTAATAAATTAATTAAACATTAGAGTTCATGCTTCCTTACCTCAAACTACTTAGAACAGAATATTATCAATGTTTAGAATGGGGGGATAATGACGAGGTTTAAAATTTAAAGGGACAATCCAAAGCTCGCTACTAAGTTAGTGATAAGGCCGATCGCAAATTGGACGGCAGGTAATAGTCTAGGAGCTGGAGCGATATGGTGGGCACTACTGTGTACTATATTGGTGGAGAAAGGTTCAATGTACAATAGCTCTCACAGGCCGTATCGTGTATTGTTAGCTTTTAACCTCAAGTTCAGACTTTTTTATTGCACGAACCTTTTTTCGGAGCTGCTATATATTGAAAAGCATGTAATTTTATACATTTGCATCCAGTGCCAAAGTTTTTTATCGAGGCAATTTCTTGGGGCTGGCTACTGCAGTAGGCTAAATGGAATGCACGAACACAGTTTCTAACCTAGTGGAAAATGTTTGTTACTGTTGCCAGTTGTTGAAAAAACATATGCCAAGGTTTTTTATCGTACTAACATACTAACATACCGTTATAATGAAAATAAATTCAAAAAAATATCATTTTCGGTACATTATATGTATACCGTATTCATCGGAAGGTATAAATAAGCCCATAGGGGTTGACTTAGGGGTGGAATAAAGGGGGGGGGATAATGCATTGGAATGCATATATAAATATATTCTCACCGAAAATATTTACCAAAAGTTGTTGTATATTATATTGGCCATGTTTAGGTAGATGGTAGAGGTAGAGGTGAAAATGATTAAAAAGGGGGTAGAAGGTGGGTAGGTTTAGCATTCCTACAGAGGAAAATGCATCTTTTTGAATGATTTTTCAGGAGCTAAAGTTCAATGTGAAAAAAAGTTGGCCAAATATAGTCCAAATATGCCAGAATTTCTTACACTTTTTGGGGTCGCTGATCACGATTCTTTAATCGGATTGGAGCAATAACGCACATGAGGCCCGGGACATCCTAGTATCTGCGTTAATTCCAGGGAATTAGTGAAAATATCTTCTGGAATGGAGTGAAAATCATTAATGAGATCCTTTTGAGGTTACCGGTCATGACCATGACCCTCAATAGTCACCTGGTGATCAGGATACTCTGATTACCTTGGTCATTTCCAGGGACTGTTTGTTAATATGCTCAGAAACGCAACCAAAATCGTCTCTCCCGGTTTTCAATGATCACGATTCCACTGTCAGATTCAAACTACGATGTACCCGGGGCTCAGGGCATCCTGGTACTGACGTCGTCTCCAGGAATTCGTGAAATTATCTTTTAGAATGGGACGAAACTTGTGAAGGAGGTACTTTTGAGGTTGCCGGTTGTGACCATTACCCTTAATAGTCGCCTGGTTGTCACGATACCCTGATGACCTACGTCAGTTCCAGGGATTGTTCTTTAATATGCTCTGGAATGCAAACCAAATTCCCCTCTCGGGGTTTTCTTGGGGAACTGATCATTATTCTAGAGTCGGAATCAATCGACGATGCATCGTATGAACAGATCTGTGATGTCGGCAATAAAGAATTCAAAAAATACTTTTTTGCACTATAATCAAACTTTATTGATTTTTTCATTATTTTGGATTTTAATGGAAAAAATTTTGAAAATTTTCAAAATTAAGTGTTTTTCTAATCAATCTACAACATATACGTTTACAAGAAAAAACAACAAAAATCGTATCGTAAAACACAAACTTTAACTTTTTGAGTTATTTATTAGAAATATTATATAAGTAAAAATCAAGTTTTTATCATTATTATTAGTATTATTATTATTATTGATTGCGACACCAGAATCGTGATCAGCGTCCAAAAAATCCCCGGAATTTGGTTTCATTCCAGAGCATGTTAAAAAACAATCTCTGGAGACAACCTAGGTAATCAGGTTTTCCTGACCACTAGATGACTATTAAGGATCATGGTCATGACAGGCAATCTCAAGAGAACCTCTATAATAATTTTCACTTCTTTGCAGAAGATTATTTTACAAATTTCCTGCAGACAACGTTGGTATTAGGATATCCACATGACGAAAGTTTCCTTAGAAGGCTTTGGTGCCATACTCGCTCAAATGTTTTGGTCGTATTCAACGATATATGTCATATGCAGGTCTCATGTTGAACTCTGCTGACGGAAACACGATTTTTGAGACGTTTTATATCTATATGACTGATGAATCTGAAATGAAATCGGAAGGAATGAACCCCAAAACTGGATGGCGATTCAGCTTTATTATAAAACGAAGTGATTGCTGATTGATTTATATACTGGATGTTTGAAAATTGAATTATGTTTTCCAGTCCAATTTATGACCGCCCAGTGATAATCCCTTATCAATTTATGTGAAACCTTCAAGTGTAGGCTGACTATCGGGTATTATCGAGAGCCCTTCAAGTTCTCGATTCTATGTAAATTTGGCAGTGAATATCAGGTACAATTTTATTGATTCAAGGTTTTTCTAGGAAGAACGTGAAGGGATTTCTACTAGATCTGTAACGTAAACATGAAAAGCTAATATTTAATCACATTTCTATAGTATATATTTATTCAAGAAGAGCATTGGATTATTAAAATGAATTGTACAAATTGAACCATAGGTGGAAATTGAACCCATTAGTCCAGTATGTTGACCAATTACACCACTTTAGCTTTGTCAAAGATCTACATTTTACCTTATAATATAGAGGTTTCTGGCAAGACCAATAAGAAACGAATTACAGCGATAATATTGCTATAGTGTAATTATTCCCTTGATCTCTCATAAAAGGCATATATTTCATATCATCCTTTTTCGCACAAATTCTAACCACCCGCGACCCACAAAGATAGGATCATCCTTAGGGCGAGTTTCATAGATTCGGCTTAAACTCTGGATTGGGTCTTAAACCTAGGATCCGAGAAAAGTGTCGTTTTATAGGTTCCGGTTACAGAAAAAGTTTAGTTTAAACTTGACATTTCTCTCGTTAACGTAAACGCTAGGATTTTCTTTTTTTTGTTAATTTGTTAACTAACAAATTGTTATAAATATTGATTCTGCCGTTCAATTGAATGAATATATATTCATTACCATGCAAAATAAGTCTAAACTAACCACTTTTATTCATTTTCCAATTTTTTTAAATATTGTCTTCGTTTACTGATTGTTATTTATTGTTCGTATGAGCGGTTTCTTTCAATTGAGATGTAGTCGGCTTTTGTCTATAGGTGATTACGAATCGAATGAGACATTATAGATCAAAATCGGTGACACGAGAGAATTTACGAATCAAAGCTAGCAGTGACTAGACTACAATACTTTACTTCCTATCTCTTCTCCCAACACTCCATCGCTAGCTCACACGATGTTCTACAAACGTTATAGATTTTTCTCTCGTCTAGTCAAAATATAAAAAATATAGCCAATTGAATGCAATATGTGTATATCCAACAATTGTATATAATTCACTTACAAATGTATTATCTTGTACAATGAAGGATGGATGCAAAACAGCTCCAGAGATGTGTCGATGCATCTGTCAACTCTTATTTTTGTTATTTGAATTCTACGTATTAATAATTGTAATATTTTTTTCTTCATTCGATAATATATTCTTTGTAGAATCTGAGTGAATCAATTTACGTATTTATGTAAAGTAAATACGCTATCCAATAAATTGATATACTGATATCATATCGAGTTTTGTATACACCTAGTGATAAATAATAATAATAATGTCTTTATTGTACCAGTATTTTTACAAAGAAACATTTCAATAAATGCACTGTTATTGAATAAAGTACTCTTGTATTTCATTTGTCTGAAATAGAATATTACAAAGTAACGGACACAATTCAGTTTCTGCTGATGGAATATGATCAAGTCTGTATTCTCGGAATTTGAAAGACGGAAAAACGGTTAAGGCGTACAATCATCATCATAATAGTGAATTAAGAAGTTAATTTATTGTTTTAACCCAAAAAAGTATCATAACTCTCAAAATGTCGAAATTTGTTTACACTCATGCGGGTCAAAGTCTTCTGAATCTAAACAATAATAATTACTGGTACTGAACCATGAATAAGATTCCGATTCTGAATTTGTATCAATGCAACACTATCAAGTGCATTATAAATAGTTCTCCTTTTATGTAACTTTACGTAAATAACGTTGGCGCTAATTTTAATCTTTAAATAGCTTCAATAAGAACAAGGCTGCGATAACGGAACGCTCAGTAGCGTTTCTCGCGGTTTTATAATATTGGAAATTCGTTCAAGGAGCAGCTTTCGATCACTAAGGAAAATTTTTGATCCAAACAACCCAACTGTGTGTGTTCAATATGGTTCAATTATGACTTTAGGGGAATTCCTCATGTCTTTATTTTTGGAAATGATGCCTTAATTGATGCATCATGTTCACAGCAACGGTTGTTAATAAACCTTCCGGTTCTTCCCGTTGGTCAAACTACTCATAAAGCGAAAGTTCAACGTTCATCACCACTCCTCTTCACTCCTCTTGTTCGTTAACTTTTTATCGCGAATGACCTAAAGACTGGCAGATAGCTCTGCATAATATACGCCGGTGAGAGTTTTGCCCTTTTCAAGGCAATCGATATGGATGGTACCGTGCGCATCCCAAAAAACTGTCGAAATGACTTTGTTGGCCGATAAGCCCACCTAGGCCTTTTTCGGCTTCGATTCGCAAGGACAAGTCCACTGTTTCGACTGTTCTCTGGTGTCTGGTGTGCTGTGATGATCCATGTTGCGACTACGGTTATGAAAACCTTCTTATAGCGCTTGAACATCACCAAACACTCTTTTGAAGTTGTCAGGCGACCGTGTTGTCAACAGAAAGCTAATGCGGCACACATCTGACAGATAGCTTTCTCATATTCAAAATTTATGCAATTCATGCATGCACATTAACTCGCCGATCGTCAAATATCATATCATGGATTTTATCGACGATTTCTGGCATTGTATCCTCAATTGGACGACCAGAACGTTCGGCGTCTTTTGTGGTTATACTTCCACAACGAAAATCAGTAAAACACTTGTGAATCGTTCCAATCGATGGTGAGGAGTCCCCATAATGTTCAACAAGCGATGCTTTGGTTTGCGTGATGTTTTTTCCACGCAAGAAATAATGTTTAATCAATACGCGAAATTCACTTTTTCCCATGCTTACAAAAATCTTCAAGGCTGCTTGCTTCCGATGGGTGTCAAAGCAAAACTGAATTACATATCAGTCTGAAAATTTTAATGCCTTCTAGTTGAAGAATGAGATTTTCCATTGTAGCACCATTTTTATTTTTCAGGGACTTTCACCTTTCCCTCGTACACAGTAATAAACCTTCTCCTTCTTCCCGTTGGTCAAACTACTCATATACAGAACATTCTAGGTTCCCTTCTTTCACTCTTTTCCATTACCTTTGATCACGAACGTCCCCAAAACAGTGACTAATTCAAACAACTCGAGCTGTTAAATGTGATTCAATTACCTTTAGGGTAACTCATGAAAATATTTGTAGAATTGTTCCGTCAATTCTTGGCAGCATGTATTCATAAAGAGAGGTTTCCTTTCAGTTGTTGACGTAAATGCAATTTTTCATTCAATCAATCTAAGCTATAGGTTAAAATGTGGTACAGTGATGACCTTAAGGTAACTTATTCGTTATTTTTGGAATTGGTACCTTAATCATTAGCATCACACACACAGCAACGGTTGGCAATAAGTCTTCTGTTCCTGCTTCTTGATCCAACTACTCACAATAAAACATCCTGGTGCCCATTTTTGCTCCTTGTTCATTAATAATCTCCAACAAAACATTTACATACTTATTCAGGTGAATATCAATATAAAATAAATTTCTAAATTGATTGAATTTATGGAGTGATACAATATTATTGATCTTATTGATACCCATTTAAAACGAATGTACATTTTGGAATTAAATACTGCTGTAACCTTCTGTAACGAATCCCAATCTAAGTTGTATTCATTTCACATTGGTCACATTTTGTGTTCAATATAGATGATCACTTTGAAGTGACTTTGAGTTGAAGCATATTCTAAATGCTCTCTATTTCTGCTCGGTATCAGATACAATACCGATTTTTAAAGTTTTGATGTGTATGCAGAGTATTCCATTATTATTTGTCAAAGATTGACAGTATTATTATTAAGATCTAGCTTCTTCTCCTTGCTCAAACTACTCCCAAAGAGGGCATCTCTTGTTACTTAATAATTTATTTACATAATTAGTTGACTAAAACTCAATGTAATAATAATACATTTCTAAATTAAAATCATTTTAAATAAGTTTTTGGAGTGATACAATATTATTGATGTTATCATCAAGTGAGCGGTAGTAGTAAATGTCGACCTATAGAATTTGTTGATTTCTTTATCAAAGAGGAAATTTCTACCAAGTTTGGATTTCTAATCACATTTAAAATGTGTTAAACAGATAACCGCTTCAATTAACACTTCAGTAAGGATTATTAAACATGAACTACTGTTAGATTATTATTAGTTACTACAGAACTGTACTTATTTACAATGGAAGTTTCTGTCGAATAAATTAACTAATAGATGTACAATTGAAGAAAATAATCATCAATTTGGTACAAATGCTGTTTAGTAATAGTAGATAATATTACATGCTTAATCGGAATGTTTTACTTTTCAAAAGAGTTTTTAGATTTGATAGTACAATTATACTAAACATAATTGTTATTTCACAAAGTGGCTTCCTCATATTGAATTATTAACTGTATACAACTAGCTCTATTAATGAGAAAATAATTATCCTTATCCACTAAAAATACTCTTAAAGTACTGAGGACATTTCGGCTACCAAGTAGCCATCATCAGAATAAACTAAATTATAAATCAGAATGGGCCTGTTTGAATACTATTTGGGGATAATAATGCAAGCAAAGGGTTACCCGCAGCCGGAAATAAATAGGAAATTTAGTAAATTTCTTTTTCGTTTGAACATTTCCATCCCTCCTAAATTACCTAGATATTTGACCCTACTGTGTTTTAAAATCGTTAAATTTTCTTGAGAAATAGTATTCAAAATACGAGTTAAAATGTTCCTTTTAGTTTGACCCACATAGCATTTTGAACACGACTCACAATCGATTTTGTAGTCCAAGTTGGAAACTTTATCAAAGGTGTTGCCAAAACAATTTTTTAGATTGTTCTTACATCTATAAACTAGTTGTATTGTAAATTTAGAAAACACATTATGGAATTTATTAATCACCGAAGGATGATACGTGACATTTTTGAAATTTATTGAAGTATTTGAAGTTAATGACTCTGATTCGGTTAGTTGGTTGCATTCCAATTTATTTATTGATCAAAGATTTGTCGAAACCATTGTTCACTATTCACGAATACTCCAATCCCTTAGTCGATGAACATTCTGAAGAAATGGCTTTCAAATATTAATATCCCTGATATAAACTGATAGAAGATGTGATCCTTACTTATTCATGTATGGAGTAAAATTATTTCACTTTTAACCAAAACAACTATAAACAAACAAGCGGATGTGCAATGGTCAATCCACTTTCTGCTTTTTTGCCTAAAATCTTTCTAAGCGAACTTAAAACCAACCAATCAAACAGTCATACAAATCGCGCTGTTAAATCGTTTCACCCAGAGGACCGTCCCAAAAATTTGAAAACTGTTCGTAATACACTGGAAATGAATGGCTACCCAAAAAGCATTTTTCAACCCCATCATTAGAAGAAGAATAAACAAAATCCATAATGGAACGTCATATATAAATAATATAAACGGTAATACAGATAATTTTTATAACATTACCATACAATGCGGAGAACTCAGAGAAAATTAAGAAATGTTTATTAAAATATGATATTATAAAAGTTGCGCTTAAGCCTACTAACTGTGTTTGTTTATTTATTTATTTATAAAGGAGGAATACAAACGGGACTGACCCAAACACAGTATTCACAGATAGGTAATTTATCAACATAGTGAATCTATAGAATTCTAAAAAGAGTTACAAAATTGGTGATAGATATCAAAATCAATAAAGAATTCAAGTAATGAATTGAGTACATGTAGTGAATGAAAAAAAAATGAAAAATGAAAAACACACTTATACAATTATACAGTATACACATAAATACCAATTGAGTCTGTGAAGCGAAAAAATGTTTTTTCAAGATGCAAGAGAAAATATCAATAGAGATAGAATTTGATAGCATATTGTATGATATGTTGCATCTATGCATTGGAGAGTTTAAAAAATAATTTGTTTGAGATTGTTCATAACGGAATGGATGCTGATGCCTAGTAATATATGTAGGAGCATTAAGATAAATGTAACTAAGGATAGCAGGCGAATCATCTAGATTATTTATGACTTTAAAATTTTCCTTCTATTCGCTAGTGTTGATAAATATTTTTCAAATCTAAAGCCTTTAAAACTTAAAGATAACAAAACCCACACAGAATACAAATTAAATTGTTTAGATTGCGATGGGACAGGAATCTCTGAGAACAATTTTGCAAACAAGAATGCAAGGCCATAAGTATAGTACTAGAAACAAAAACTTAGAAAATTTCTCCGCCCTTGCTAAACATTGTTTTGATTATAACCATCAATTCGATTACAGAAATGTTAATATTTGAAGTAAAAAAAACAATTATTATAAAAGATCTATTCTGGAGATGACTCACATGAAACGTGACTCCAAGTCTGTGAATCATAGAGCAGACATTCAATCATTAAGTCAGATTTATACTAATTTAAGTATTCAAGACCCTTGCAAATTACTACATGCGTCTTTATAATGTTAAAAGTATATTTTAGGTAGAATGTTCATAAATCTTTAACATCTGGTTTGAAAGTGATACTTGAGCGTTATATTTCAGTCGTATTCACACATTGCTTGAAATGACTTCGTACCTTATAGGAAAATTGGTAAGCAGTGGATTCTTGAAACATATTCGTATACTTGGAACATTAATGTGTTACAATTTCATTTTTAATTGTAATTGACTCGATAAAGACTCTTTGTGCAAATACGATTAACTTTAAGAAATCCAATTCTAGACATTGATAGGTCTTCTGATGATGGTCGTGGGACCGAAATATACGTACAGATGAAAATAATAAGCATATGTGTTAGTGTGACCTATTTCCCGAGAATGTATACAGGGTGTCCCAATATTGCTGGGACACAGAGCTACCACGTATTCTAGAGGTCAAAATAAGTCGATTGAGCCCAATTTACCTGTATACCAAAATGTACCGTTTGTCCGTGAGAAGAGTTCAAAGTTTACTAAAAAAAATACATTTTTGTATGTTGTTCCGAAGTGCTTTATACAAATTTAATGAAATTTGGTAAATGTGTATTCTAGATGATTAGCTTACTTTTAGTAATCAAAAAAACCCAAAGAAAATTGTAGAGGGGTTGGAACCACCCTCACCCCTTGGCATTTTTTCCCCCATTTTTGTAGGGGTGGGAATACGGTTTTAAGACTTTTTTATCTGGAAGGCCTACTCATTATCTTCATTTTCTTACTCTTGTAAAAACTCCGTATTTTGCGTAGTTTTCAAGAAAAAAAATGTTTTCGCAAACACTGATAACCGATTTTCGGGTATAGGTTTAATAAAATTGTAATACAAAATTTAGTTGGCCGCGGACACAAAGACAAAACCAAATGTTATGATTTTGACAGGAAACATAGTTTATTGTTAACAGTAAATGTGTCAGTTATTTGTTCTCTTTTGCTTGTTTTTTTATTATTTCTTATTGTCATCACTGTTTTTGTTTAATTGTTATTGCTGTTGTTGCTGTTCCTTTGACGTCCCACAATTATGAATTTTCCTTTTAATGAACAGACCGACATGTTATTAGTTCTTGGATATTGTCAAGGTAACTGCCGCGAAAGTGTTCGCGTGTATCAAGAGAGGTATCCAAACCGGAGAATTCCAAACCATAAAACTTTTGCCCGAATCGAAAGACGTCTTCGAGAAACGGGGAGGTTGACCCCAGTAAGAGTTAACGCTGGAAGACCTCGACAAGCTCGAACACCTATTCAATGGCCTCCGCGGTCTCCAGATTTAAACCCTTGTGACTTCTTCATCTGGGGAGAATTAAAAAGACAAGTGTACGAGGTTCAAATAAATAACATCGAACAACTGTGGAATAGAATTCAAAATGCTGTAAATGCGCTACGAGAAAATGACGATGTTTTAAGAAGAGTGCATTTCAATTTTTTACGTCGAATTGACCTCTGTATTAATGAAGGTGGAGGTCACATTGAACACTTGTTATAAAAATTATTGTTTGTCTTGTGTAAATGTATTGTGTAATTTGTGTCTAATAATTTTATTAAACCTATACCCGAAAATCGGTTATCAGTGTTTGCGAAAACATTTTTTTTCTTGAAAACTACGCAAAATACGGAGTTTTTACAAGAGTAAGAAAATGAAGATAATGAGTAGGCCTTCCAGATAAAAAAGTCTTAAAACCGTATTCCCACCCCTACAAAAATGGGGGAAAAAATGCCAAGGGGTGAGGGTGGTTCCAACCCCTCTACAATTTTCTTTGGGTTTTTTTGATTACTAAAAGTAAGCTAATCATCTAGAATACACATTTACCAAATTTCATTAAATTTGTATAAAGCACTTCGGAACAACATACAAAAATGTATTTTTTTTAGTAAACTTTGAACTCTTCTCACGGACAAACGGTACATTTTGGTATACAGGTAAATTGGGCTCAATCGACTTATTTTGACCTCTAGAATACGTGGTAGCTCTGTGTCCCAGCAATATTGGGACACCCTGTATATAATTCATACCTGAGTCAAGAATCATTATTAATATTTAATAGTTGTTTGGTAGTCATCACAGAAGTAATAATTATGTGGCTGCCAGCATTTGTTTGTGCCTAACAAGACCACATAAAAACCTCATTAGTTAGAAGATTCACAATAACAACATCCAACTGAAAACAAACTTATGGGCGCACCATATAACGGCGGTGTCGGTTATTGTGGTGTATTGTTTGATTTGTAAAATAAGAGCCTTGATGGTGGGGCTGACACACATACAGTTTGGTTTGGTTAGACGGCCTGTAGCGGTGATTCCCCTGTTACCCCCTTTCATTTCAATTCGCACACAGAAGAGCTTGGTCGAAGATTAATTGCACTGACAGAGATAAATCCAATTGAGATTTAGTCACAGTTTCATATTTGATAAATGAGAAGATTTATACCGGGATATCAAAAATTATCTTGGTCAAGGATGGTTGTGGAATCTAAAACGTGTGTCTTTACTTTACGTTTGAAATAATTATGTCACTGTCACACTGACATCATCAATAACCTATTTATTTCAGTTGTAAAACAATAATGAACTACAAATTATGAAATAATTATGTGAACTTTGAACCTTTTCAGAGGTCGTGATAGCCACAATCCGGATCAAAAACTGTTTTGAAATAGTTAATTTTCCGTAAATCGAATGACGTTCACGTGAGAAGGCCGTAGCACGCGAGTTAGAAAAGTGCAAACTGGTTGTACCTACTACGGCTTTAAGACGACTTTTCGCGTGCCGTTTTCGCTCCATGTAGATAGATTTAGTATCGGACCGTGCCCGACGGCCCTTCTTTTTTCGATAAATGTCCATTAAATAGAAAAATTCAATTAAAATAGTTTGAGCTATTCTCAGATCTCCGCTACGCTCGTCTAACGTGCGACGTACCAAAGGGAATTTTCTCGTGAATGAAATATACACGAAGCGGGTAAAAGCTAGCGGCCCATAGCCGAAAACACAACTGGCGCCGCCCGCACAGGTCACGAAACGGCCCCAAATTAACAAGACAGAGGTAAAGTGTATAAACTCTAACTTACGCGCAGCGAGCTCCTCGAGGCATATGTCAAAATGATTTCGTTCGTAGCTACATAGGACGTCTGGCGTTCATGCAATTATGTTTTTAGATAATTCGAACCTTCTAATTCCGATAGGCCACGTGAAAATCCCGGAGTCCAAAGCGCTAAAGACTTCTGAGTGTTACAATATTCGTATAAAATTGCGAAATTTCGCACTTTTAGAAACTTCAAATTACATAATTATTTCAAACGTAAAGTAAAGACACACGTTTTAGATTCCACAACCACCCTTGATCAAGATAATTTTTGATATCCGGGTACAACCTTTTCATAAAATACATAACATGTCACTTCGAATACTTCGAAGTTATGTGAAGTGTTTCACAATTCTGATATATTAGGGAAGAGCGAGGTAAGATAGCCCGCCAGGTAAGATGACGGAGAGGTATAATTTTTTTCAACTCAAACTTAACTTGAAAATAACGATGTGGTGGCCTCATTATCAATTAGAAAAGTCCCAGATCTAACTGATTTTTTTTCGGGGCTGCAGCTCTGGTCGTAAAAATTTGGTAACGGTTATTCGCTAGAAAAGCTTCAGTTTAAAACTATTCTAATCTTCCTCGCCAAGTAATTGATGCATGAAATTGGAATTCTCCAGAGCATGCAGCACTTTTGGCAATAACCAAGAATCAATGCACATTATTGATTCTTGGTAATGATCAAAAATCCCCCCAACCGAACTGCATTTATTCTGTACGACATCAATCTTCCTCTATAAATCGGAAATTACATCACTCCAGTGAAACAGTAATTAGAAGGAAACTTCAAGAGAACACGGCAAATTGCTAAGCCGAAAAAGAACAGTGTCCACTGTCCAGGTTGCGAAGTACTGAACTGTAATCCTCCTTTCTAAGACAATATTCAGTGTTTCAACTGGCGGCATGAAGCTTGCACTGACTATTTAAGAAGAGAAAATATTAAACGTGTCTTATGTTGAATTCGCTATCTTTTGCCAATAGATTCACCATTTTACCCACTGATGAAGGCAAGATACCTTAATTTTCACCAGAACGTTTGTGATAAACTATGAAAGAGTTCATACCACGGTCGTATATACAGGTCTGGGAACTCGAGGCTGTTTCCTATGTGAGAAGTGAATCCGCTAAGCGTCATCTGTTGCATAGGTGGCGGGTCAGTCGAAGAATGATCTCTGGCACGTATACGATCGTGTTCTCACTTAATAAAGTGATTGTTGCCATACTTCGATCCAAGCGCTAGCTGGTGGCTGAGCGAGGAACTACGAGTTTGGCGACATGTAAGAGACTCATGTCAAACATACGAGTTCCCAGACCTGTATGTACGACCGTGGTTCATACTGTGGATATATTAAAACACGATTGATAAGAAATACTCCCCCTTATACACTAAAAATATGTATTGAGGACCTTTCGGCTCCCAAGTAGCCATCATCAGAGTGAACTCAACTCTGATGATGGCCACTTGGTAGTCGAAAGGTCCTCAGTAGTTTTTAGCGGATAAGGGTGATTATTTCGTATCAACACCAGAATGTTACTGTAGAATGGGGCTACTTGGGGGTTATTTTCAAGAATAAAAAATGGCTCATTTTAGTTATACCGACATAACTAATCTGAATATAAAAGGGGTGCCCAAGTAACCCCGAATTTGAGGCTACTTGGATACACATCAAAATATATTATAAATCCCATTTAAAGCATTATTATGCCTATGTAATCCCGTAATAACACGGAACAAATAAAATTGGGCATTATACAGACAGAAATTTGTTTGTTATATTATTTTTATTTAATAAAACTCAATACTAAGTGAAACAGTGATATTTATTTGGTGAAAAACTTTATAAACTAAATGAAACATTCATTAAAAAATTAAAACAAATGAAATAGGTTGGCCAAACTGCAAAAATGAACTACAATCATCGGGATCTTTGGAGGGATAAAACTTGCAACAATTCCAAGGGTCCACGTAATGGTGGCCTCTTCGTCATCCGATAGGACTTTTGGGCGACCGCTGATGTGTGGCTCGAAGGACCTTGAAGGTTGCCACGGTTAATTTATGTGACATGTTGACCCTAACGGCTTTCTCTACACTATCGAGGTTCTCTTCAGTACAATTTTTGTAATTTCTTGACCGCTACATTTTTAGTCAATCTGCAACAAAAAAAACATTAACAAAGAAATTAACAGAAAAATGAAGTACAGGTGTGCCCAAGAAGCCCCAGTTTACTGTAATTATTTAGTTGGTGAGGCTTTATTGTAACTATTGTTGCCTGAATAAATTCAGGTTTTTTCTGTACGAATCCCTTACCATCGCCCCACTCTCTCCTACTATTACGTTGCGATGTGCTCCGGGGGACTAGAAATGATACGTTACTGTTCTTGTGGTTTTGGTAGATGTTTCACTCAATTTTTCATGACCAACAACAATTCTACAGATAGTGAATTCGTAGAGAAAATTCATGATCGGATAGATTAAATGAAATTGATTAGCTTTATTTACATCATTTAGATTATTTTGGATTCCAATCTATGGTGATACCAGGAATAACACAATCATATTGTGGAAATAGTTGTGATATAATTATTTTAACTCGGGGAATAAATAGAGAGTAAGAGGAAGTTGTATGTTTATTTTCGTGGTTAATGTTATCTATCGTTGAAATCTCTTTCAATATATTTTATTTGATAAATTTCCAATGAACTATATCATTTTCTTATGTATCCATACTGCAGAGTTACGAAGCAGAGTTCGGAAGTTTTTTGGGATAGACTTAGACAAGTTTTCCATTAGTACATAGTGTACATTCCCTGGTTCCAATCGAATAGGCCAAAATGAGCTTATATGAATAGCTCGTGAATCCAGAATAACATTATTTGCCAAAATTGTGCCAAATGCTAATTGGAGCGCGGATCTTGTTGCTATCACGCTTAGACAATCAATCTTATATAACTTGATAATCCATATGTTCGGAAGAATTTGGCTAAAGCCCATCTCAAGTCCTCCTATTTTCCAAGGTAGGTTTCTTCTAATTAACACTTGAATGCAAAATAACCTTCTTTTGGTGAAATTAAGGCAAGTGCTGATTATAGCCGGGTTTCATCATTATTATATTGAGACAATCACTTTTTATAGTTTGATTATTGATAATTCGAATAGAATTTGTATCAAACCAACTCACTTCCTTCTCCTGTCCCAATTTCGATGGCAAAAACTTTATCAATGTGGACTGACAGAATAGATGATATTTCTCTAATGTCCAACGATGAGTCCGGAGATTGATGGGGTCAATGTAATAATAAGAATGATAATAATAAATTCAATGAATGTAGAATCATCATCAGTTGTGGTAATAAAATGGTGGATGCGCCGTGTAAATACCATTGTTCGCTCGACGTTTCATTCTGCGCTGATGACGATAAGCTTCAATCCATCTAGAGTAAATGTGATCTCAAAAATAGAAGAGTTGAAAATAACATAAACCATATCACCAGACCTCAATCACTTCAATAGCCTTCCAAAAAATAATGTTATTTTCTTATCAAAGATAAATTCATAGTATTTTATTAAATATAATACCTAACGAAATTATTGATAACGTGAGATTATATTCGCATTAGCACTTATTGGTCCTGTCTGTAATATTTGTCTATCGATGGTATGAATCGATAACACTATGTCTGCGGTTGATACCATCATCAATAATTTCTATGCTAAGATTGATTCATTTGGTTCAATAAAATCATAAGTCTAATGTTATTCCGAAATGGAAGAAAACATTGAAAACTGAAACCAGAGATTCCAGATATTAAAGCACTAGTCATTCTAACATCCAATAAAGATCACTCATTGATGTAGTCGTCAAGACACACTATGCTACGTTTATATTTTTTCAAATCCATCCTCTATTCTCTTACAAGGGCTATGACTAACAAATATCTTCTGTAAAAATTAAAATTGGAGAAATACCAATGTAAGATATTTAGTAATAGAAATCACAAAGTATTGGAGGAAAAAATCTCAAATAAGTTATCCAATATGACAGCTTGAAATATATCTTGAATATTCCCCAAACTTTAACTTATTTCTGACTCGAAACTGAGAAGGAAAATAGAAAGGTAGCCAAAATTGGTAAAAAGATGATGATTTAATCATGAAAGCTACTGGGCGTAAACCTACAATTAATAATAAAAACCCACTTATGATGCTTGGCATGAAATTATACCAAAATTCGGAGTAAAATTAAATGCCTCAATTATAATCTTTACTCCTTTCATATTGAAAGTATACTCTTACATGTTATGCCGAAATAATTCAAAACAGTTTAGTTTAATCACACATGAATATCGTAGTCATTGTAGAAATATTCGATCTAATTGAACTTTGTACATATCAACTTCAATGCCGAATTATATTTAGATGATAAGGAATCACCACTGAACTCGCCATTAGGTACACTTTCAACTGATTTATTCTATATATTTGATATCGCATAAATTCTTAATTAAGACTACATCTTCTTTTCTTTTCGATACTTAGATGAAAGGCTAGATAGAGTACCCTGAAACTGAAACATCGAAACGTACTGTTTTATGCTGTATCATACAGAGTGTTGAAAAAGTTCAGCTCCTCGAGGTCATTTAGAGGCGTAGTGTACGCGATCTTGCAGGCTATGATACAGGTGATACATTTTGGAAGAAGATGGGTAACGTCCAAAATTAATTGTAAACACTCTCTGATGATAATTTTGAAGAACATCGGACTACCATTCTGCAATCACATTTGTTGCCTTTGGTTCAAAGGAATGTCGTGTAAAAAATCATTCAGGGTAGAAACTACCGCTTATATCTTGTTGGAATGCCCAGCTTTGACATCTCTCGGCAAAGCAGAGCTGCTTTCAGAGGAATTTATGGAAGCCAGCATAAACAACATGCTTGGTTTTTATAGGATTACAAATCGACTAGAATATGAAAGGCACAATGAGCGCACAATGCCCAATCCGGTGGCCCACGTGCATCTAAAGGTTGAGCTGCAACTCTTCACTGATGATACCCATAAAATTGTTCAACAAAAACGTACCTGATGCCTGGATTCCGTAATATTATGAAGATTTTCGTTCACATATGGTTATTGTGTAAAATAAAAACTCCATTTCGCGTCAACACGGCCTGATCAGTAAAAATAAAATTGGCAATAAAATCAGCGTCCCTAACATTATTGCGTATAAACAATCGCCAAATCAACCAACCGCGCTCCAAGCTTATGGAGCATTCTCCAAACAAACAAAACACTAATTCCTACATCGCCTGACATAGATATACTAAAATTGTCTCGTCTGCCTCGGGGGTGGACATCGACCTTGGTCTCCAATAATGATGGGGCTGTTCCCAAATAAACTGATATCACGTAATTTTTGGTGTAGTTGTACAGAAATATCAGTTGAAGGGATCTGGGATTTAGGATGAGTTCCAACGTAAAGGTGTAGCGCTTTTCTGCAAATCCCACTAGCACGACCGTACAGGATATGCATATCGGCCATACCCAAAGTATGTGACACTTTATTTAAATACCCGTTATAGAACTAGACCTCCATTATTTTCTTTCATACGAACATTACAATAACAATTCAACTTTCGATTGAGAAAAGTATCAAGTATTCAAATGATTCAAGATTATCGAATGGTGAAAATTGTTTTAATTTCTTCTTTTCACCTCCGAGATCTGTATTATTTTTAGCTTTTAACACTTCCACCAACCACCAATTATATAAAACCCGTTTCCCGATCGCTTCGATGACAAACTAGGCGTAACATGGACTTACTGAATGAAGTGCAAAATGTGTGTAGTCTTCTCGTTCCTCCTCCCTTCAAATCTGCATTGGGTATCAGACAGTATAACTGGTGCTGCATTCTTCAGGTGCTATCGCCCTCTCTAATATATAGTCTGGTTGATCGCGATGCCGGGCTGTTGGAACAAAGGATTCGGGCTCTCAGCACCTATATGAAAAGTAATTTACTCTTCATTTTCTTTAGTAACATCACCTCCGTTACATTGAATATGTATTCAATACCGATGAATTCTATTCGAATTAATATGCAGCAATATGATATGCCTTCATTGTATCAATCATAGTAAGTTGGAGTGTTGTTACAGATTATCCATAAGAACAATTAGAACTGATGATATATTTCGAATTCAAAAATCAGAAAAACAGAAAAATAATAATAATCACAAAATTGAAACAAAACGAAGTAAAAATTTCAGTATAAATATGAAACAATCACCCTTATCCTCTGAAAATACTATTAAAGTACTGAGGAGCCATCATCAGAGTAAACTAAATTAGAAATTAAAATGTGCCCGTTTAAATACTATTTCGAGATAATAATGCAAACAAGGAGTAACCCTCAGCAGGGAACAAATCTGAATTCAATAAATTGACCTTTTGTTTATAAATTTTCATCTCTTCTAAATTTCCTAGATATCTGTCCGTACTGTATTTCAAAAGTGATAAACTTTCTTGAGAACTGGTGTGATCTATATTTAAAATATGTTCAGTTAATGCTGATTTTTCATCATCATTTTTCTTTATTTGGATGAAATGTTCTTTACAGTTAAAATGTTGCTTCTAGTTTGACCCACATAGCATTTTGGGTACAATCGATTCTGTAACTCCCGGATTTGTCGATGTTTATGTACTATTTTTGTTTGCAAATTCAGTGAACAAACTACGGAATTTATTAATTACTGAAGGATGATAATTGTAACTTATTTTGATTAATAGAAATAAAAATAGATTTATATTTTGTCAGGTACATAGAATGTTCACACACGTCAGAGTTTACACATTAAAAGATAAAAATATGATATAAGAAATTTTCATACATTTAGAACAGGAATATTAATAGGGTCATTGTGACTATATATTGCAGTATTATCAAGAGTACTGTTCGCTAATAATAATAATCACAAAATTAAAACAAAACGAAGTAAAAATTTCAGTATAAATATGGAACAATCACCCTTATCCTCTAAAAATACTATTAAAGTACTGAGGACCTTTCGGCCACCGAGTAGCTATCATCAGAGTCAGTGGCGACTCGTGAACTTTTTAAGAGAGGAGGCTGGACATAAAACATTTTTGTAAGAATAAACTCTATTCGGCCAATTAATTAAATCTTTGCGCAGCGACCGTACCAGCTACTACAGTGACAAAATTAATTGTTGCTCAGCAAGAACCAACGAGGAGGAATAGAGTTTCTCTTGCCAAAAAAAAAAATTATTTTTTTTCGTTTTTTGTTTTTTATTTGTTTGGATTGTTATTTTTTTTTCTTTTTTTTGTAATTTTTCATATTTTTTTTATTATTAATTTTATTAACTTTTTTCATATATTAACGGAATTCTACGGTCTTTAGTTTGCGAAAAATGATCAATAATATTATCATAAAATGTATAATTTTGTTTTAAGTGTTTTACTAAATCTTTTTCAATAGATACTAAACTAACATTGTATAAACGATTTTGGCCCATTATATTTCGCGTTTAAGTTTTAATTCGTTTGAGAGCAGAAAATGATCTCTCCACCGATGCCGACGTGACAGGAATGGTGACTGTCAAAAGTGTCAAACAAAGTAGTTCATAAAACCGAGGTAAAACTTGTTGCAAATCTTTGTCTATCATATATTTTATCATATCGGCGTGAATATCGTACTGGCCTAAAATATCTTTATTCGAGTATACAACGCATAATTCATTGTGCAGTGCTATTTTATCAACAAATTTATATTTTAGAACTAAGCTATCTAAAAGTGTATTGGGAAACTCTTTTGAAAAAGATTCGAAAAATCTTCTATTCGTCAAGCCGAAAAAGTTCAATTCCTGTAAATCGGAAAATCGAATCTCAATTTTACCTTTAATAGTATCTAAAATTTCATAAAAGAGCTTATAATGTAGTTTCTTGTCTATCAAATTATATGTTTCCCTCCTTTTCGCAGGAGGAGCCTCATCAGTTGAAAAATTTGCAAATAAAATATTAAAATGAAATTATGTATTACGGAAACTTGAAATTTTATCAATGAGATGTTTCAAACCATCTCTTGCATAAATTATATCAGTGAATTTATGTTGTAAAATTTGAAAAATAAGATCAGTGCTCAAATATTAATTTAAAAGTATCAAGAAGAAACAAAAATTCTTCATTTTCTAAATAAGATTTTAAACCAACAGCAGCATTTAATGCAACCTTATCTGTTGAAAAATCATCACTGTTTAATATAAAATCAAATGTTTCAATTAATTTGTCTTCATTTTTAGGGATGGTAAACACTGCACTTGATGTAAAATTTCATCGAATTGGAGCATTACAGGGAATTCTGTTTCCTACTATGTTATTCAAAACTTCAGTTCGTTTGGTGTCGTATTCCGTACCACACCGACCGTACTGAACTTAAGGGCGGGCGGCAGGCTAGCCTACTGAGAGTGTTGCCATTTCAGCTATGTTTCACGGTATTCAGCAATTGGACTGGTCGGAAAAACGGCAACTGTGTTGAGCAACACGTGTTGACAGTTTAGGATTTGAGATATATACAGAGTCTAGCCTCAGGGCACTGTTGCCAGATTAAAAATAACTACCGAGAACGGGGAATTAATTGTAAAATTTAAAAAAATATTAGAGAAGCTGGAAATAAAATGAAGAATGATCAACAAGATAAATTGGTGAGGAGGCTGAGCCTCTTCAGCCTCCTTCGAGGAGCCGCCACTGATCAGAGTAAACTAAATTATAAATCAAAATGTGCCTGTTTAAATACTATTTGGATTCGATTACAAAAATATCAATATTTTAACTAAAGAAACCAATTACTATAAGAGATCCATTCTGGAAATGATTCACATAAAACGTGACTCCATTTCTATAAATCATAGAATATATGTTCAATCATTAAGTGAAATTAATACAAATATAATTAATTAGAACCGTTACAAATTCCTACATACGTATATTTTTAATAAGGTCTGATAACTTTTCCTATTACCTCATAAATCTTCAACATCTAGTTCGAAAGTGGACAATTGAGCGTATTAGAGTTTGGTTTATCAGTATTATTCTCACATTGTATGAGATGACTAGTAATCAACTAGAGATAGATTGCTATGCAGTGGCTTCTTGATACATATTCATATACTTAAGACATTAATGTGTTACAATTTCGATTATTCGTGTTTCTGTTCGTTTCGGCGACGTGGGCATTTTTAATTGAAATTAACACTATAAGGACGCTTTGTGCTTCATACAATTAGTTTTAAAAATTCCCGTTTTAAACAATGATACTTCTTCTAATGATGGTCGTGAGACTGAAACGTACATAAAGGCGAAAATAATAACAATATGTGTTAGTGTGAACTATTTCTAGGGAATTTATAAATAATTCATACCTGGGTGAAGAACCATTATTAATTAAAACAAACCTTAACCATCGTCGCCCCACAGTTCGATCGAATAAACCGCCAATACCAGCGTCTCAAAGCTATTATGCACATACGCAGATGTATTTGAAGATAGCAACAGCATAATGCAAATGTTTACTTTCCAATTCTATTACTAAAATCTGAAATTTTGAAGGGTCCTCCTTTCTTGGAACATATATGTGATAACGTTAGGTCGAGCATATGTATAGTCTGCAGATAGCATGTCTGGGAACTGTTCCAAGTCAGCGTTAATATCACGAATATTCAAGATAAGAATTATTGTCATAGCGAACTATAGAGTAAATTCGTTCATGACAAATTCGAATGAAATCGAATTGGAATAAATTATATTATATGTGTAAGCTTAATACCACATATATTTTTCCGCATTCTGATGTATTATAAACCTAAGACGATAATGCTTAATTTCCAACATTTTTATCGGTCAATTACTAGATTTGAGAGTACCTTTGAGAAAATTTGTCAATTATGTTACTCAAACAGCTATTTTTAATGTGTCCATAAGTACAAATTCACGTTATCGTGATGCCTGAGCTGCCTGTTTGTGGGTGAAAGATTTGCTCCAGATGATAAACGGTATCATTATTTTTCGAACTACTTCCAAAGCTTGAAAGTCACATTGTGTGTATTTTAGTATGTACAAATATACTTATACAGATTGATGTTTCTGCTTCTCGAAGAACCAGTAAGTGACAAGTAAGCTATTGTCTAAAGTAACCCAGACGTTGGATGATTCGTGGTTCCTTCAAGTGATAATTACTGATGATGCACTGCTGATATTTATATTAGATTGCGTTTGGAAAACTGTGCTCGGAATGAATCGATCTAATTCTGCTTCTTTAGACTGGAACGGATATGTGTATCTAAATCTGCTAAACTGCTTTTTCAGAAAAAATATACTGGTAGTCTGGAATTATTGCTGGTTGAATGCTATTATATTATATTGGTCACAACCAAGATGAATGGTTTTTCATCTTGATTAGTACATTGTTAGAATAACTCAGACTAAAGTGGTATCATCATCATCATCGTTTGAGAGGAGGAGGCCAAGCCTCCAAACGTACTTAGGTCACTTAGCTGGACACATTGTTCGCGCCGTGAAGAAGTCTATTCTATTCTGGCCCACCAGAAACCAAGAATATTGCCAGTGCTGGCTTAAATAAGTTCTTCTGACAGCTGTTTTGTTTCTTCGAAGTGTCGGTGCCTGAGGGATGCTAATACTGGGCATTCCAACAGGATGTAAGAGGCAGTTCCTTTCGGCTCTCTGCATTTCCTACATATAGGGTCAAATGCTATGCCCATAGTATGAAGGTGATTGTTAGGACGACAGTAACCGGTTAGGATTCCAGTCATCTCTCTGATGTCCCTTCTGTTCAGAGAAAGGAGTTTCTTTGAGAGCCTAGACACAGGCTCCTTGATGAAGAGCTTGGCCTGTCTCATGCGTTGTTATTCTTGATGCCACAGTTTCATTCAGCTGGCCCAGAAATGTGAGCCCACCAAGCAATTCGATAAAGCGACCATTGGCTCTGTCCAGACAGGGGCGTGAAACGACCCTTGCTTGACCAGGGAGTCGGCCATTTCGTTTCCTTCAACTTCACTGTGTCCAGGGACTGAGATGAGTTGAGCTCCATTTCTCCTGACTAGCTCAGCTACTGTATCTCTGCATTCTTTGACAAGCCTTGATGTGACTCTGGCTGATTTGAGAGCTCCCAGAGTCGACCAGCTGTCTGTGCAAATATGTATGCGCGTTTCTTCGCAGGTTTTCCACTGCACAAGTCAATATTGCGTAGATCTCCACCTGAAAAACCGTACAGTAAGCGCCTAGAGTCACTGAGATAGTGATCTTCACCCTTTTCAGGTACACTCCCGCCTCAGAAACCTGACCTACGTTTTGGACTCATCTGTGAACCATACGAGCCCAACTACAGTGGTATGTTACATCCACTTGTCTAAAAATCGGTAACTGCTCCATAAATACTGCTCGATATTCCGATTCAATTATAATTATAATTCGCTTGTTGTTTATTTCTATATTATATTTTGTAAAGGGGTGGAATAAATTTATGTTCAAAAAAGATCTGTCGTAAATATCTGAAATCCTAATTTGTGGATTTGAATTAGGTCATCATTACGTCATCGGAGTGTGATGTCCCATAGTCACGTTGATTAAAATTCCTTTATGATGACATCAAACTAAGGTAGGTTGTGACAATGATTTTGACAGATTAAGAAGTATCATTTAAATCATAGTAAAGTATACCAGGTCTGCCGGAGCCTCCCTTCTACTCTTTTTAAAATTGTAGTGCAATCTGATTGGTCGTTTATTTCGTTTATTTAATGTCATAATGTCATAGACGACGACATAATGTGATGTTGTTACGTGCCGGCGACGAGCTGATGAGAGCAAGACTGCGATTAGAGGAGCTGGGTGACGTCACCCAGCGCGAGAAACGATGGAAGGGAGGCTCCGGCAGACCTGGTATACTTTGACTATGATTTAAATCAACCAAACATGCCATTCACATTTTATTCAATTCTAAGAAACTACTATATCCTTTACTTTGGTCATGGCAAAAAGCAGAGTCGATACTGCAATGGCACTGAAGAAAGGAGATGGTGGCTATACAGAAAGTGAGGATGAAAGAGCTCAGCTCTTACTACACACTCACTTTCCTGGGAGTTAAACTAGTACTATATGGCAAATGCCAGAACAGTATAACAGGGAAATGCCGGTTGGAAGGACACCTTAAGAGGCTCGGATTAGTAGAAGAAGAACAGTGCAGGTTCTGTGAGAACAAAGAAGAAGCTTCTATCCACGTTCTCGCAGAATGCACTACCTTGCAAAACCCAATGGCACTATACCTTGGGCATACCAAATAGAAGAAGGAGAGTTACCTTACGCGAATCCATCGGACATACTAAATTTTCTTGAAGCCACAGGATTGGAGGAACTGAGATAGTCTGAAGGGCGCAGTAGCAGAAGGGGACATAATAGATCTTTTGGGGCAATACAATACTTTGGTAACAATGCTTCTAAAACTAAAAGCAACATTCATAAGTAAACTCCAGAAAATTCATTCTCATTATTATCTGACCGGAATTAAATGTTTGTTATCAGCCAAAGCATTTGCATGAAAAGGTATAAAAATTAATGATAATTGAACAACTCAGACATTTTTAAGATGCCAATAAATATTGTTTAAAGCTAATTTAATTTTACTCAACAAAAATGATCCAGTTCTTATTATCAAATGTTTCATTTCAATCATATGTAATTGGAATTAAACATTGTTCAATATTTCAATAAATACTAAAAAGTCGTTCCATATTTGTTAGAGAGAACTTGGATACATTTGAAAAATACCCGGAGATTCATGAACATAATACTTGAGGAAGAGATAAACCTACCCAACGCAACCATTACGAGTCCACAATAATTATGGAAATACATTTTTGCAATAAGTTACAAACCCACAGTAATGCAAACCTCACATGAAAAAGTTATACAGTAAAGAAAAATTCTACAAAATAAATAGTTTTCAATTGCTGCTATTTCATTTAATTATTTTATTTTTATCAATTAAACTAATTTTCAAGGTCTGAGATATTTGTATTATATATTTTATAATTTGTGTGCATAAAATTTATACATCCTCAGAACCAACTTACTTACTTATTATACACCAAAATCCATAAGAAATACCAATCAAAATATATACTCGAATACATTAAGTAACCATGAGGAAGAAGAAATTAGTATGTACATGTAATGTTCAAGGATATTGCATTATTTATCACAGAAAGTACTGGAACATGATTTTATTGGAGTTATTATTGAACGACTGTTGATGACCCTAGGATTAGATAATAATAATAGTACATGTGGCGACAATCTAAATTTCATGTTTGAATTACATATATAAAAAGTCGGAATTAGATTTGTGTCGGTGTTATACTTTGTTGATATTTTAAATATCTCTGTATGCCTTCCAAGTGTGTGTGGCATTTTTCTTTATACAACTACATGGGTAGCTTTGTCCTAGCTAATTGGTGTTATAAATGTTGTGCACCTTTACAAATAGAATCGAAAAGATTGGAATGTGGAATAAAATATTACCATCAAATTTGAATATTTGAGTAACGTCGTCTTCAATAGTATATCAATTATTCAAATACCCATTACCTGATTGTCATGATCAAACCAAAGTTTCACAATGTCCGCAATTATTTGTAGTTTCATTTAATATAATAATGATTCTTGACCCAGGTATGAATTATATATAAATTCTTATGAAATAGGTCACAAAAACACATATGTCAACTATATTTTCGTTTTTAGATACGTTTCGGTCTCACGACCAGAATCAGAAGACTTGTGAAATCTAATTGCACTAAGCACTAAACGTCTTGATCGCATCAATCTCAATTAAAAATTTCAACGTCGAAACAGTGAACAAAACATGAAAAAATCTTTGTTATATGGTGGAAACTGAGTTCAACAAAGATGAAACACAATTATTGAATACAAGTTTTGAGCATAATCTGTTAGATTATTTGGGAGCAGATTTGGAGAGTAATATCTATAACATGAGGATTCTGATTTTTTTTTAATATGATCTGGCTAAGAAAATCAAACATCAATATAAAACAAAAAATTAATCAAAGATTGTTAAATCGACCGGGATAATTATATCAATAAAACATTAGATTTCCTAAAGTCAGGGAGTTTCAAATCAATGAAAAAAGATCAATTCTTATCAAAATAACATCAAAAAGTGTATCGAGGAATGATCTGCAATTTTTGAAAAGAAAGATTTATTTGAATTAACTATTATGAATCCTCATTCGCCAAAATTAAATTCGTCGGTAAATTACATAAAATAGAATTTACCATATAACCTGTGGTCAGTTACTGCGATGCTCCGTCTACTAATTTTTAAAAAACATTGTAAATTTGAACCGAAATTTGGCATAAGAAATTCTAATGATCCGGACAACAAAATTGGAGATTTTACTTTACCACCCAATAGTAAATTTATATCGTTTGATGTCAGTAGCCTCTTTCCTAGTATACATCCTGGGGAAACATTACTAACGTGTACAAACAGTACTTAATTGTACATTTTTGAAACAGTAGGTTCCCATATCACCACTTTAAGTACTAATAACAAACAATAAGATTAAATAACATCAAATCCAGCTTATTGCACAAGCACATTGAAATGATAAATTTCACTTCACTGCTTTAAACACTACCTTCAAATATTGCACATTAACGATAACACAAAATTATTCACTTCATCAATATGTCGAAGCCTTTCTCTATCTGAAATGTTCCTTAGACCTAATTCTTATTTTAAGATCTTTTAGTTATTTGTGGTGTCATCTGTTCTATTTTTCAGGGACTTTCCCCGTGCATATTGTTGTCGGAGGTTTTTTCTATATTCACTGAAATTTGAAATTCAAATCAATTTGTTTCGATGCATTTCATCATGATAATCAACATCCTTCATGTTTGGAGATAATATCAATTCTGCACAATGTCGAACTCTTAATCTTCACTTCAGTTGTCAAATGAAAAAATACGCCAACAGCACGTTCTCAGAATTATTGTTCACATTTTTCCTCTGCACCATCGAAGGAATTTTTATAATTATTATGGTACATTTTGCTGGAATTTGTAGATGCTACATTATTCATCACTTCTGAAGCGGCTTCGGCCACTTCAGGGGCGTGCAATGTATGTCTTTTAAGACTTATATGGTGAAAAAGATTTTTTAAATATTCTATAATACTCACGAAAAGCGACCACATCTTCCCACACACCGAATTATTTTCCGGTTGTTTATTACAATGAAACTATACAAACGTTTCCGACTGCAAACTAAAATAATGACTTGAACACGATCCCGAAATTTAAAATTACCCAAATTTGTAATTATTCTTAGAGTTACTTCCATCGTTTGGGAAAAAAATGGTACATGTTATTCGGAGGTAAAGTGATTTTATCCTTTAATTCGCAAACGCAACTAATGTATTTATAAATGCTGTGAAGTTTTGTTTGGAATGCACTTATTTTCAATACGGTGAGCAATATTTTGGGCAAATATTCGGCACAGCAATGGGATCTCCTATTTCAACTACTATTGCTAACCTAATTATGGAATGCCTAGAGGAATCTGTAATTATATATAAAAATTCTCGAGAAATAAGTCACAATAACACTCTGTTCTAAATTTTCGTCTTTACGTACGTTTCGGTCTCACGATCATCATCAGAAGGCTTATTATGTCAAAAAGGGTTTATTGAAACTAATTATAGCACAAGCGTCCATATCAATCAAAAAGCCCACGCCGTCGAAACGAACAGAACCACGAATAATCGAAATTGTATCGTCAATATTAAAGTATAAAATTTGTTGTAACAAGAATCCACTGTTCAGTAATATTCTTATAATATACAAGTGCTATAGTCTCATAACAACTGAAGTTCGAAGTTATTTGTTGGTATCTACTAACGAACCAGATGTAAGATTTATGAGGTACTTGGAAAAGGTTTCAGACCTGTATTGGAATCTCACTTTAAGCATTCTTCTTAAAATATACTTTTAACATTATAAAGACGCATGTAGGAATTTGCAAGAGTTTTAATTAATCAAGTTAGTATAAATCTGACTTAATCCCTGAATGTCATTCCTATGATTTACAGATTTGGAGTCACGTTTTATGTGAATCATCTCCAGGATAGATCTTTTATAATAATCGGTTTCCTTAGTCAAAATATTAACATTTTTGTAATCAAATTGATGGTTATAATCAAAGCAGTGCTTAGCAAGGGCGATGGAATTTTCTAAGTTATTATTTCTTGTGCAATACTTATTGTCATACATTCTTTTTTGTAAATATTGTTTAGAGATTCCAGTATAAGTCCCATCACGATCTAAACAATTCAATTTATATACTGTGTGGGTTTGTTTATCTTTAGGTATTATAGGTTTTAGATTTGATAAATATTTCCCAACACATTCAGTAGGTTTATGCGCAACATTTATATCGTACTTTTTCAAACATTTCTTAATTTTTTCTGAGGTCTCCGGAATGTATGGTAAAGTTATATGATTGTCTTTTGTATATTCTTTCTTTGATGATAGAATAGAAGAAAGTTTTTGGGTAGCCATTCATTTCCAGTGTATAACGAACAATTTTTAAATTTTTGGGAATCTGTAATAAATTCATCAGATTTTCAACCCATATTCTTTAAACATTATGAAGACGATTGCATAATGTGTATGTTCCCAATGATGAAATTCAATACGTGATTAATAAATTTAACAATTTCCACTGTAAATTTCATTTTACTCTTGGAATAGAAGTGAACAAAAATATAAATTTCCTAGATATGAGCATTAGGCATGAAGCAGATAGAAAAATAAAACTTACTAAAGAAGTTTGGTCTCAACTTCATATTCACTTCAATTCCGTTGCACCAACAACTTATAAAAGAAGTGTTATAAACAGCCTGATGATGGTCGTGAGACCGAAACGTATGTGAAGACGAAAATAATAAGCATATGTGTTAGTGTAACCTATTTCTTAAGAATTTATATATAATTCATACCTGGACAAGAATCATTATTAATTAAAGGGACATGTATTTTATACGATACTTCTGTTTGATTTGATTAGTTAACTAGTCGAGTCTGATCTGATTCATCCGGAATGTTACACATGGAATTTCTGGAAGTGGGCGCCTTACGTAGCCCATTCATACAGATCTCTTTCTGGCGGCCGCACTCAAAAAAACGCAATGACAGAATTAAGTTCAATTAAAAATAATGAATTAAAAGAAGAGTTCTTTATTGAATTTGTGTAAACTTCCTCCTGGTAAAATTAAACATTCCGAAACAAGTGAGTGATTTGAAGCAATGTTAAGAAAAACAAGTCGTCGTCTTAAATTTATGTAGTTATTTACTTACCACTGTTGAGCATTTGAAGTAAAAACGCATACAAACAATCTGAAACTCATGTACTAAATGTAAAGCTTTTTCCTATCATTTTCTCGATTCCTAGAATTACGAAATGCATATTATTGTTGATAGGAATGCTTGTGGAAGTTCAAATCTACGTGATTATCATTTTAACGTTTCTCTTCACATGACGACGTCTCGTTATTTGACTGTCCTCACACCATTTCCTCCGTCAGTGTTGTTATTGTCATGTCCTTCTTCGAACTACATTCAGTTCCGGTTTGCCTCTTGAACCCTTATAATAGGAATTCGTTACGCGTCTTAATTTCCTTAAACTGCACATGTTCGCACAAGTAACTTAAACAGTCGGCTACGACAACCCTACATTATTGTAATTCTTCTGTCTGGCAAGAACGTGTTACAAGACAGAAATACCGTTACAGGCTTCATGTCATAACTCTCTAACTACTAAGTTCAATATTATAAAGCTACGTCTTGAAAAGAGGTTTTCCCCAAAGCTCAAATGTCTCAATTACTTACCAACATATTATATCGTGGATAAGATGGTGCAATATTAATATCAGAATATAATTATACCGCGTTCAATATCAACACCAAAACAAATTTATTATTTTACTCTTAGTTCAGTAGCACTAACATTTGGTCAGGAAATTTCATATGTAATTTTTCTAAGGGTGGCATTATTATGCAAATCGGCCATCTAAGAACGATGGTGAAATTATTTTTGGGCCAAACCCAGTGCTTCATGCCATAACCTCACTTTTTGTGTTAAAAAAAACGCATTATGGGGTCTCAAACTGACGCCGTTGGAGATATTGACTTCAAATTGATAGACAACACTAAATCACGAAATCGTTTGCAAACAAAAGCCCCACACTCGCCTTCAGTCACGTGGTATAAGCAAAAGAATTTTTTTTTCATAATTTTTTTGGGGAAAATTATAGATCGAAATTACTTCTACATAACGTCAATAACTACGTATTAGTTCTAGAATATACACTAATTTTTTCAATTTGATATCTTCAATATGTGGCGCACTTTCATTTTTTGACTTCACAAACTTCTGCAGTCTCTCAGGTTTGTCTAAACAACTTCTAATTGGGCTCATTGTCTTTGCAGAACCTTATTCTGTATTACTCGTATGGTGTAGTGAATTTTTTTTCGATATTTTTGCTCCTAGCGGCCATTATAGATTAGGGTCGAAATTTGAACTCGAATATCTTGATTCTCGAAAATCGAATCTAGTCGCGGTTTGGACCATTCGGATAAAGTTATTTTTTCCTTTAATTTAAGCCCTAGCAGACCTTGGTACGATGATAAGATAATGGATTCGGAGGGACAGATTTTTTTTGCTTTGGGCCCTATGTTCGGCCCCTTTAATTTTTTGGACCCGAAACTTGATTCACATGAGAGGAAAGACCCACAGAACCTTTAGTTTCACCGTCAGTATCACTTCTCTCATAAGAAGTGGGTATTTTTCCGATTTGGCCGAAATATCCACCACAATTTGTAAAGAAATATTACAAAAAGATTGAGGGTAAGCTGATTGCTAAAATTGAATTTTAATCAAACAGTCATGTAAAAACAAAAAGTATTTGAAATTTCTTTCTGAGTACGAATTCATATTTCAGTTTTCTATTTTTCATTATTTTACCTGGGAAATTCGGAAACTCGATGCATCGGATATACAAATCAACAAAAGGTAATTGAAATAAAAAAATTAAATAAAATAAAATTGTATTTGAATTGAATTAAGTAAAATTAAAGGAATATATAAAAAACAAACTAAATAGTATTTTTGCAAATTAAAAATGATGGATAAATGGGATGGGGTAGGATAAATAATACTGAGCACTGTGTTTTGGTTTGAAACCAAAAGTTGTTGTGGCAGATTTTAAAATAGCAATTCACAATACTATAAAAAATTCCCAAATCCCGCAGTTATAAATAGGCTGCAGGTTTCATTAGGTACATGCCTGGTTTCGTAATATTCGAGTACAATTAGAGTTTGAAACCATTGGCATTAAGCGATTCTTTTGTTTTCGATTTTGAAGAAATACAACCCAAAGATAATTGCAATTCACGATTTGCATTTACATTAGCGAAGAAGCCATTTTTTCTCCAAGCTTATGGGCCGAACTCAGCGATAACTTATAGAGAAGTAAAAACGCATGCGAATCTTTCCATTCTTCTTTAAAATTTTTTATAAGTATTAAAATAACCAATTTTGTATTTTGTTATTAGTTTTAGTGAAATATTGCTGTATTATTGGGGGTCTTTTCATTTAAGGTAATAAATACAGCGAGTATTTTTTTGCTTCATGTACCTGCGTCTATTATATACACTGTAATATATTATGTTACAGTAACCTAATAAAATGTGTAAATATATTGGTATTACAATAAAATTTTGTAAATTCTGAACAGATAAAACAACAATATCTTGTAATTATTCTAAACGAAATGTTTTTGTTTTAATACGAATCTTTTCATGGGGACGAGTTAGGGTAGATTCACACAATCGATTCTCGATTACAGCGAACAAACAGAATTTTCTTTGGGAAAAGATCGATTGAAGATCGCCTCTTCATGGATGTTAATGGTCTTGAGCATATTTATATATTTCATTAATACCAGTTTGCAAGATTAAGATGAATAATCTGAGGTACCTGCGGAAAATTCTCACCTAACTTCTAAGTAAGAAATTGCAAACGTTAGTACTTGGAACAAAGTGCCTTTATTACTGTACCTTTACCGTTCTATAGCAACTGGAAATGGCAAATTTCCATCTGTGAATCTGTGGCAGGTAAAGGATTATATTAAGACTATTGTATGAGTCATAAAATAATAACATAATTACCTAGGCAATTATGCAGTCGAAAATGTTACGTTCAAGGTAAGATTCGTGTTTTCGAATGAATGTCTCTTTCAATTATATGTATATTAAAGTTCGTTCATACTGTATTACAATAAATATTTCATTTGAGTGTTTGTTGTGTCGCTAAATTCAATTTCTGTGAGGCAGTTTTTACGGAATTGATTTGGTCCATCATCTTACAATATAACTTTGAAACTTCACTAATAATAAAATCGCCACACACTTTTCCATCATGAATTTTTAGAAGCTAGCGTCATCCAGGGAACAAAACTGTGAATAATTTTTTTAAATTTATTTTGACTGCACCAGAGGAAAACTTTTAATGTTCGTAGGAGATTATTTTTTCATACATACATGGTCAACTCTTGAGAGGGTGCTGTTGGTAGCGATACCGAGCATGGAAATATTTATAAAAAAACATCTAAAAAGTATATGTATACCCATATTTACGCTACTGTGCTCTTTTCACCGCTCTCACAAGAAAACCAATTACTTTGAGAAAATTTAAAGGACTCATATCGATGGCAATTTTTATATTTTGTTATTTTCCACGAAGATGCATAGTTTTTGCTCAAAATCGAAAAAAAAAAACGGGCAGAAACATGCTCTAGAGACAAAACCACGTGGATTTGAAAAAAAGTTAATGGGAAAAATCGATAGGAAATTTGACATTCTACAACTTTGCTCTCCTGCTATTTTTCACCAAGACGCATAGTTTTCTCGGAAAATGCGAAAAAAATGGCTAGATACTTTATGTCATTCCTTTTTGTTTTAGTTTGACAAGAAATTTATGACGCTCACAAAAAATGCCGACTACAGTACCATTTTTAATTGTGATTCTGAAAACAGCTTATTGTACTGATTAATTAATTTAATTAATGAATTTTTATTTCGAAAACGGTGCGTCAAAACGAAAGTCCAGGCACTTCTCATGCAGAATTAAACTGACTTTAAGAAAGTGATACTAATTTTTGCAAAAACCAGTAACGTACGGTGTTTTTTTTGCCAAACATAAAGACTTGCCGGCACGAACGCCCCTGATGGATAAGACGGAAAACCTTAAACACCCCGTATCATGTAAACCGAGCATTTCCAGGTTTGTATGAGCTTTTTTCCATATTTTCAGGTGTAGAATCTGCTCATAAATTTCCCTCATATCATTCTGTAACATGCTGTATACTCATGCTTTAAAAATTCTGAATATCAACCCTTGTCAATTCGAATAAACTTTTAATGTAATGACATAGAGTAAAATTTGACGTGTTTCCACGACTTTATCCGTTTCTATTCTAACTTTTTGCAATATATTTTTGGTACCTACAAGAGATGTACGGATTATGGTTAATCGATAACGTCAACGTATTCAACAATGTGATTTTAATAAAATTTAATTATCATAGGACGTACATCATTATTTTTGATAAAGTCCATGGTAAATAGTTCCGAGATAATGATGGGTAATTTCAGATTAAAGACCGCCCGAACCTTTGACATTAATTTATCAAAAAGTTGACGTTCCATTAAAACTAAAATGCGGAAATGATAGGGTATCTAATAGCCTCCTATATTATTAAAATTTCAAAATTGTAAATACCTGCCGGCAATTTGTACTAAATACTGCCCTTAACCTTTATGTTACCTTTTTAAACGATTCGCTATTTAGAGGCGACATTTGTATCAATATTCACAAGACATTTCAACTAAATATCTGTCAGCGGACCTTATATTTGATGATTATTCGTAAGTTGATCGAAACTTTTCATTTTTTCAAAGCGTTTCGATTAACTATTATCAGCTTCGGGAATACAAAAAATTCATCACATCGTGACATTCACAAAATTAGAGTTAGTAACTGTAGTAAAGTTCAAAAAAGAATTTAATGGTCGTCAACATATAATATAATCCACATAGCGATACCAGTAAGTGGACAAATATTTAAATTTTGAATTTACAGATACTTTGCCTAGATAATCCATAAATATTTCAACTAGCGAACGTGAAAACTGTGACTCCATGGGTACACCAGTGTGTTAGGAATAAAATTTATTGTTAAAGGAGGAATAATTATGTTCTAACCATATAGAGATTAAACTTAACATTTCCTGTGTGAGGGCAGGTAGGATATAGTTCTTTTTCGATATCTTTTAAACTATATTTGTGATGTTATCTGATTTTTATCAGTGCCGGGTTATATGTCCCCCAGCACCCACAACGTATGAAGAACTTATTATACATATTGGTATTGTATTGGTATTTGTTGAGATTGTAGCGGGCTTAATAAAAATTTCAGTGTATGTAGCCGAAAACTCTTGTACACTATCCCCTGCTACATTTTTCAGGGGGTATTTGGATACCTCGCTGCTCAACAGAATACTAAGATATGTTTTACGCTTAGATCCTTTAGGTCATCGGCCGTGATGATCCCCCGTCACCTAGCCAGGTAAACTGGTTCAAATGAGCGCAGGACATTCACAAAGAAAGTGGATTGACGACCACTTTGTTTCCCTCGCATCTCATATAGAAGGGAGTGTCACTTTTCCCTATTGTATGTTTAAATTTCATCATCTTTCCTAGACATGTAAAGATCTCGAAGATTATCCTGATGCCTACCCCATTACCAAGCAACGCTTCAGTTCAGCAGCCGTCAATGTTCTCCATGCTGAGGGAATACCAGCAAGAGATCTTGAGGACCGTCCTGGCCCCTTCTGTGGCCAGTTTGTCCGGTATGTCATTCCCTTTACAACCTGAGCGACTGAAGATCCAGGTCAAGTTGAGCCTGTTTCCACTGGCTAGCTTATTAAGGATCTCCTTGGTATACCTAACAAGTATCGAGGACACAGTCGGACATTTCTGTGCATTGAGTGCCGATTGACTGTCCGAACAGATCCAGATGATCTCATTTATCTTACCATAGCCCAGTAGCTTCTCCGCACATCTGTAGGTGGCAAGCATCTCGTCCTGGAAGATCATTCTTACCCATCAATATATCTTGGACCGCAAAAGCCTGATCCGACTTTTGTGTTCATTCTAGACCCATCTGTATACCCAGTTGTGCCGTGCTTTGGCGTAGGGCCATTTTCCCATTCCTGCCTCACGGGATGACAACCATGAGTATTCTGCTCCGCGATCCACAGGACTTTGATCATATCCTGTGGTTCTAGTCGCAGCATTTCCGGCTGCCCCTAAATAAGCGGGATTGATCTGCACTCTATTTCTTTAAGAAGCAATTGCAGCTAAGCCTATAGATCGACATCATTGCGAGATTCCTCATCGTCATTGATAGGGGTGGCACCCCCAGCAAGGCCCTCAATGCTGCAGTTGGTGTACGCTTCCTCGTGATGGATGTAATGCCTCTGAGGAAGAGTCACTGTCTTATATCCAGAAGTTTCTAGGCTATATCCAGTTCGATTTTTTTCGACCATATGAGAACATCATGACTGAGTCATGGGATAGTAATAGCTTATACATATACTGAGAACGAAAGTACTGAAAAAAATAGTGTAGGAACTCAAAGACGCCAAGAATTATATGGCATTACTATGGATTAAACACCTGACATCAGCCATACCAATCAGCAGTCAATATTTACATTTCCTTCATCATAAACAAAATCTAGTTATATCTTCTAAACTTTCTATTTCAATAGTAATTAGTTTCTTCCAACTAATCTCCCCATAAATAGATGCATTATTTCAATTTTCGTCTTGCATGAATTTAAAAATGTTCAAATTTGAAATTGTTATCAAACGGTTCAATAAAAGTAGCATTATCAAATGCATTTTCATTTCTCTTATCATGTTCGTTATAAAGATTTCAATGATTGGAAAACTATCATTATTCATATGTTATATATTTTCCAAACTCTCAGTCTTCCCTTAAAATCATCTAAGTCGGTACCAGGGATGTGTTGGATAATTTTGTGAATATCTTATCATAAATATTACATCCACGCTCTTTGATAATAAATGTGTTGACTGAATTAGAATGCGTTTTTATCTATTCCCAATTCACAACTCAAATTTCATTAAGCCGAACTGAGAGGAAGTTGCTCTTTTATCAAAATCAACAACTGCAATTATGTCCGTGTGACCCTGAAATTGAATGCAGCCAAGCTGTGTAAAGTCAATACCACAACTCCTTCCTATAACTAAAATTTTTTGATAACCTACTTCCAGAGAATTTTTTGCAACACCTACAAAATTTGGAATTAACGTTTCATTAGTTTATCTATAAACTAATAATAAACTAATAAACTATAATTGCATTAAGCCAAATTCCCTATGCGAGCTTGAAGGACCAAACGTGAATAAATAAAAAATATTTAATAATTTATCATTTTCGAGTATTTATTACGCAGCGAAAACGTAACATAAAGATAAATTACATATGAAAACTTTCTTTATTGACCATCAATTTCAAAATATGAGAAAATTAAATCAGTAAAATATGTCAGAGTCTATGGTTCAAACATTTTTGGTAGGTATTCTTGTTAATACAACAATGCGAATAGACTGGACTATCTTAAATCTTATTGGTCATTGAATAGATTATTTGAAGGATAAAGCTTCCTATTGATTCTAAAAGATGAGTCTTTACTAGTTAAAGATAATACTGCCGTGCTAAGCTGAAGCGTCCCAACTGATAAAATTTGAGATGTCAAATGCATTTTTAGTTACTTGCATTGTTCCTTTAACTAATTCACAAAGCAAAATCATCTTATCCTATTTTATAGACTGCTAATTCATGTATTCAGTTTGGTTGTTTGTTCTAGGTGAAAATCATAATAAATACTGGGCCATTCGGTGTTAACTAACATTCCATAGTCCATACCTAACTTTGTCCTAACTATACAAGTAGGACAATCTCTTCGTGTGCGAACAAATTATTCTTAAATACTCTTACGGTACCAAAATAAGTGAGGGAAGCGTATTTTGATGAAGAATCACAATTTTTTGTAAAATGATAGATGCATGAATTCTGCTTTTTCCTGTCAATTAATTTGAATATAATTTGAGGTTGAAAACCATTGTTAATGACTATAACCTTGATTATATTCCATTCTTCATTCAGGTTTTCAGGAGAAATAGGAAGTGAAAAGGCTTTATGTATCATAGAGTTGTGAGCTGCTAATTTGTTTCTACGGGGACTAAAAGATAAATTGGTATAGTTCCATTTGTAAATGTAGCTTTTTATATATAAATATAATTATATAAATTTTGAAAGTAATGATATTATTATGGTGCATGAGAGTAAGGTCTAGGAAATTTATTTTGTTATCTTTCTTAGTTTTCAAAGTGAACTCAATGTTAGAATGGATATTATTAATGAAGGATAAGAGAACATTCAACACTATAAGTCTAAAGTCTTATAGACCTAATTTTGAGATTTAGCTTTAGTTCTGATCAAACAATTTGTGAGCATTAACTCTAAATGTAATGTTCAAGTTTTGTGTAATATTGAGTTTAATTCTTCAACTTCCGAAAATTTATACGTATTTCAAAGTTTATATAAAATTCTAATCCCACGTATACGTCAATGGTTTTGTTTATCTATTTAGTCTATTTGTATTTCGGAATTTTAGAGTAAACATACAAAATGTTATCGCTGGTATTAATATCATGCTTGCATCAAAGCTTCCGAGTGTCTGACAACTCAAATTACGAAGCAATTAAAACTGAGTTAACGTAATTGTCACTATAATAAACGAGGGGTTGCCTAAAATCGTCTGATTAGAAACGCCCCTAGTTCACACGACGAGACAGAGCACTTCCATGTGATGTTATTCTGTTTCGACGACATTCATATTTGCTTAGTAGATGTTTCACCGAGTTCATTAATTTCTCGAAGATGTAAAACGGTGAAGAGAATGTGAGTCGGCGTCAATTCAGCAGTTAATGGTTGGTTTATGGAGACTTATTTTCAGTGTTGTTTGACGTACCGCGCGATCTTGTAAACCACCCCATTAATAGAAGGCGAGAGAAATTCCTAACGCCAGCAACGGGTCAAGGATATTCACTTTTCAATTCTTACCAACGGCGAACGGCGTTTCTACCTGACAGTTTAAGTACAAAAAATTTAACGCTCTATTTTTTAAATATAATGGTGGCGCTTATATTCATATTTCTTCATGATTTCTGATTTGTCAGTTGTTCAATTTTTGAGAGCTACGTTCTACCTTAAACGGCAAATCTTATTAACGATTATGTAATCAAAAGCAGTTAAATAAAAGGTAAAATTAATAGACGGTCAGAACTTTGGACTTGCAAATGAAGAGAGGTCGTAGTTTTCACATCATAAATAGTTTTCACTATAGTCATTTTAGACTAAAATCGGACCAAGTCTCTTAATTCTTAAATATGCATTATTTCGAATATTTAAGATTAATTTGAAAATAATAAAAGAAAAATCGCATTTATGTCACATATGTTAAACAAATGGAATATTCTATCGTTTCAACCTTTACTATGTGATATAGAAATATATTTATTGCAATATTAGAATATATACTTACAAAACAAAATAACATATTCGATAAATTAGAATAAAATCTGTATTAAATCATAATAAGTACAACAATAAATATGGGAAATAAACTATAAATGAATTAAATAACTTAAGATGAATAAGTAAAAAATGTATGCAGGTGCATTTGAATGGGCATAATAACAATAGCAATTAATCATGATATCACAATTTTAAGAAGTTGAGTCTATAAAGGAAGAACCAAAGGTAAGTAAAAAACAAAAGGTGAGTAAAATTCAAATAATAAAGTAGTAAGAAATAATAATACATAATTTCAAAAATATGAGGTAATTATCTGTATATATATTTAATCGTAATTTTTTGAATCTTTTTGTTTACGAATTGTTATCCTGGAAGTATTCTTTGCATAACTTTTTAAAATGACTAGTACTTGTTGTATTTTTTTCAGCTGCTGTGAATTAGTGTTCAAACGTCCTCTGATCATGGGCCTGAGGCAGAAACGTACGTAAAGACGAAAAAATACAGTAAACGTATGTGTTAATGTGAACTATTCGTTTTTAGTGCTATACTTATGGGTCTCCGGACTATATGGCAATGTGATGAAATTATTTTCATTATCGTTTATATCTTTTATATATGATGTAGGTACCATTATGGATTTTGTTTATTTTCCTTCAATAATTGAGTTGAAAAAATTTTTGGGTAGCCATTACGAACTTTTTCAAATTTTTGGGACAGTTTTCTGAGTGTGACATTTTTACAGTGCGATCTGTAACGCTGCTTCTTTTCAGGAATAAATGTATATAGTTAATTGAAAAAACATCCTATTTAACATGAATATTTTGAAGCAGAAGAAATATTTATAACTACTTGATGAGACGATCAGGTATTTGAAACTGATGGATATATAGCACATAATACGATTTTTCTGTATAACTTTTTTGGAAAGGACCGCAATGCTACATCTTCTCGAAACATATTTCCTCTTGTTCTATACCTATAATATACAGATACTAATTAATTTTAATGTACTGTTATGCGCTTTAATAGAAAAAATCAAGGTTTATGGAGGTGCCGGCCGCCCTTTTATTTATTGATTAATGTCCATTATTTAGTTTTTAAACGCTTTTTCCAATTCAAACTCGTGATCAGCGACTCTAGGAACGTCTAGAAGCCAATTTTTTTTTCCATTCTGAATAACAGTTCCAAAAATATTGCATTTCTATTTAACAGTTGGTACTTAAACCTATGTGCGTTTTTATGTATACTATTTGGAAGGTACTTCCCAATTTGGAAAAAAAAAATACATACTCCTTTGTAAAATTGAGAGGAGGTATGTGCTAATCTTACTCGACTTCTACATATTGTAATTTCATTGATCCAGTTTTTTTCCTTAGATGCTGTTCTTAGTTTCAATGCCACAGGGTCTAAGAACCCAAATCAAAAATTATTTTGTATAAAGACGCATACAAAACACATACACACTTCCTGGAAGTTATTCCGAAATGATTTATCCGTATTCTAATAAATGAATTCCACATTTGTTCGACAGAAAATTCATTTAAGAATTCTAAATTATTAGATCTCACATTTTTTTTAATATAGCCATGTGACTATAATACCGGAAATAGGGACAAATACCATCACTCGCTCTTAAAACCATTGGACGATTGTAATGTAATTATTTAGATTTAATGTTTCTGGTATTTGAAGTCTACTATGTAGTGAACTGAAAATAATATAGTTTATTTCATTGTTGTTCAATATGAATTCGTTATTCATACACTAATCCATGAGATCGTATAACCTCTTGAGAAGGAACAGAAGTGTACCAATTGTGCTACCTTGAGGAGCTCCCATTTGGCCTGACATTCCATCAGGTATGATATTTTTTCTACCCTCGAAATTGTTTCGTCCAATACTTCTTACCTCTTACTTCGTATCTCTTCAGTTTTGTTAAAAGGATTTTATAGTCAACGGTGTCAAAAGCCTTCGACAGATCAAGAATTAATTCGCAACTTCCAAGGACTTTATAATTGATCCAATTAATTTGAGAACTCTTGTTTTCGAATTTTGTTACAAGGCCTATGTTGATTTTCATTGAAACTCTTGTATTTTTTAAATAAATTCATCAATCTTTTGCGTAGTTGCTTCTCATATAGTTTAGTGAAATATGATAGTGAACTAATTTGTAGATAGTTCCCCCTGGATCATTTTGGAAAATTTGAACTATGCATTGTTAACATGGGTTTCCATCCAATAAAAATATAAATTATCAACCATTTAATTGTGGCTTTTATATTTATATGTATGGCATATTATGGGTATTCGTTCTTTATCCTGAGATTCGATATTTTCTTTTAAGATTCGTAGTAAAAAAGTGTAGACCGGATATAAGGATTAAATCATCCCTCGATTAATGATTACGTAGCTTGTTGAGGCAATGATTGTTCACTAATTAGTTATGGCTGGCAAAGGTTAAATCAGTTAGACAACCAAGAATTTTAGATCAAAGACTTTGTAAGTAATCTCAAATATAAATCATTAAAAATCAATCATCGAGATCGATTCGTTGGATACGAAAAATAATGTGAAAAAAACGGTTACCAACCAATGCTTTATAATTGACACAGGTTTATTCAACTAAACCATCGGGAATTTTCAGTTTCAAGGAGTTATTTCATTGTTACAACTGCTGCAAACTAGTTTCTAATATCATAGACGAAGCTCTTTCTTTCGAATGAAATGATGGTGCATATATTCACGTTACAAGTGTTACAACCTTGATCTTTTTGTTATTAGAAGGAAGGATGAGCACTGAGCAGCAAAACAAAAGGAGTGTTGAAATTAGTTGAAACGTTGCAAAGTTTAAAGATTTGAAATGTCTCATCTCAATCGATAATCTGCTTTAAAGTACATCAGTATGTATTATCCTATTCATATTATCATTGAAGTGAGTTTCCATCTTTATTAACTACTTGAAAGCAATATTATGCTCCGATTTCTATTAGTATTGAAATTGTGAAAAAATATTTGAATCTGACTTCGTACGTTCAAATGATTCGAAATGATTTATTAATTGACTTCGGACGATCTTGAACTTCTTTCAAACAAGTACATCGTTTATGTAGCTACTTTCCCGAAACTCAGTTTTTTCTATACTTTGACTACACAATGGAGAAACCTATAATCTTGCAAGAAAATCGTGTGAATCAACGGGGGAATGTCGGGAGATGAGGCATTCCAGTTTTTCTTGAAGGTTTGGTGCTTATTGGCATAGGGAAAAACCTCACTAGGCAAAGAGGTCCAGAACTTTGCCGTTCTATAGAAAAATTAGGTCTGGTAGGATGAAGTTCGATCTCAAGCTTGACAATGAATGGAATCTGGAATCTCTCATGGTGGAACAACAGACGAGATTTCTGATGAACACCGACCATGGACATATCTATAGAAAAGGAATCGAATGTGCCAGAGCGATATTGATGGTCTGAACATTAACCCGATGGCACTATGGTTTATTGTTAGAGGATGGTTCAATGACCAATTCATCTCACAGACGGAATTTTCGCCGGCTGCTAGATCTCAAGATACAGCCTCCGCAAACTGGAGGTTAACCCTTTTCAAGTTAGGGTTACTTGAAAAGCATGCCATCCTTATACACTTCCACCATGTGCCATCATTCTTTAGCGTGTCCGTTTATCAGTTTATCGGTTCATTTCCAAGTAATTGGCCATTATTTGAACCAAAAATGGTCTTGTTTCTCAATTTGTGGCTAAACCTTGCGGATAACAAGGTAACATGATAGCATCATGTTAAACAACTTCATTGGAGGTCAAATAAAGATTTTAAATTATTGCCATCACTCCCTGCCTATTTCAAACCCCCTAAAACGACCCCCAAAACCAACAAAAACCAAAAAATGGTCATTTCGATTTTAAACCCCGTCAGAATATCAATAATGAAATTGTCTAATGTCAAATAGTCATATTATCCATATTATTCATATTGTTTTGGGGGTGGTTTTAGAGGGTTTTGGGGGATTGAAATAGGCAAGGAGTGATGGAAATAATTTTAAATCTTATTTGACCTTCAATAAAGTTATTTAACATGGTGTCATCATGCTACCTTATAATCCGCAAGGCTTAGCCACGAAATGAGAAAAAAAAACATTGTTGGTCCGGAAATGGACCGATAACTTTTGATGGCATAGGGTATCTTAACAATTTCCAAGACCTTTGAACATTTTCCACAAGGTTTGGGAGGGTTAACTTGCAGTCAATTTTCGCTCCAATTTTAATTGGTCAGCCTGATAAGCGGACACGAAAAAAAATTATGGCACATGGTGTTAGTGTATAAGAATGGCATGCTTTTCAAGTAACCGAATATTGAAAAGGGTTAACCTCCAGTCAAGAAATAAACAATTTGCGGAGCCTGTATCTCGAGATCTAGCAGCCGGGGAAAATTCGGTCTGTGAGATGAATTGGTCATTGAACCGTCCTCTAACGATAAACCATTGTGCCATCGGGTTAATGTTCAGACCATCAATATCGCTCTGGCTCCTAGACTATATTTTTCCAAACTTACTCCTTATGAAATTTGGGAAAATACGAAAAATTCGGGAGGTCAATGTAACAATGGAGCTTGTTCTATGGGAGCCCAATGAGTTATGAATACCGACGTTGGGTGTATTAATCATGTTAAAGTTGATTTTATAGTGTCAACATCTGAGGGATGAGCGAAATTCAGGGTTTCGGAACGCTTCGACATGTTGTCTGAGGGTCTGAGTTGAAAACCAATGGTAGAATCAAATTTCCCATCCTCGATTGTGTATTATGACGCCATTAGAACGGTATCGATCAGATCGACCAATTCCACTATTTTTCCATACGAAATCATTAAATTTGGCTATTTTTCAGACATATAATTGTCCAATTTCTAGATACTGCGGTTGAAAATGGTAAATTTAACTTCGGAATCGTGATCAACGACCCCAAAAACCCCCGAGTGGAGTTTTCCAGCCAATTTTGGCAATACTTACCAATTTTACAAATTTTACAATAAATTTTCCCATGAAAATTGGCCAATTTCCGGTTTAACAGGTGAAAAATGGTCGAGCCACTAGATCTTAAAGTTCAATATCGTTCAGTATCCGTCCAGGAACGATACCTATGCAAAAAAAATTAAGTTGATTGGTCTGTTTGGAAACAATTCCGAGCATTCACATTTTTAACGTCTAATTCGACCCGACTAAGAGAGTTGAATGAATTCGTAAATGTGACATCATCAATCAAACGGACAGCTTTCTTCTGAATAGAATCCAAAAACTTCAGCTTATCTTTGGTAGCCGAACTCCAAACATGTGAACAATACTCCAGGGCAGGTCGAATCTGTGATTTGTAGATTATGAGGAGCTGCTGGAATTCAAAATATCTCTTGTCACCGGATTGGAAAACCAAGTTTTGGTGGAGCGATTTTCGCAATGGACCTCATATCCCGTGAGAGGGTACTCTTGGTGGTGATCCCAAGCATAGATTTGGAAGACTTCATAGGATTAGTTGCAAATTAACTATTACAAGTTTTGTTAAAATTTGAGTGTAATTCTCCAACTTCCGAAAGTTAAGACTTTATGTAATTTTTATAAATGGTCTGTCAAAAACAGTCAAAATATAATGGTGTCCTATTATGCTCCTTGGGGTTGAGTTTCGAAAAATCCATTCTTAGCGAGTGCCTACGTCGTATAAGGAACATAACTGCCCAATATCAAGTCAATCGATGTTTACAACAAAAATTAATTCAGAAATACTTAAATGGATAAAGAGGCTAAATTATAGGGTCTCTTGAGAAGCAGATCTCAAATCAATGAGCTAAAATGGGAACATTTTTTTCTAGGGGTTTTAGTAGTAAAGACTGAAATAATATGAACCAAATGTTCCGAGTCTTAGGGAAATTTTTAATGGGTCTTGTGTGTTCAGTTACTGTACTTTTCATTCATTTATCAATAAAACATATTCATATCTTAATACTGTGTAATAAATATCAGCTGAGATTGTTTTATCGATGTGTTGTCCTTATTAATTCCCGGAAGTTCAATGTGGTTTATAAGTTTCTATTATGTAATCTTACAGGATAGGACCACCCGGAAGCGGGAGGCACACAACCACACTGGTCATGTGCAGAAAATCTGAAAAACTTCAATAAAGAACTATATGATTCCCGACAATGTGAAAACCCAGACTTCACACCAACGAAATTCGAATAAACTGTCCCGAAACCCTATAAAACCGTATAGAACTAAAAAATAATATAGAAATAAACAGTTCAGAAAATATACATATCATGACCAATCAGTGGTGTCACTTACTGTCAAGAACAATATGCTTATTGATTAGGTTATTCCTGATTTTTTTACTCCTAAAATTAATCTGAAGCTGCTTATATAAAATATATGTTTAATAATATTTTGCCTCTTAGTTAATTTGATGTTTTAGAATTTAATATTTAGACTTATTCTTAAAGCTGAGATAATTTGGATAATTAATCATTTAATCTAAAGTTCTTTCCAACGTGGTAGTACTAATCATACCTTGAATTCATAATATTATTCTTACTTCACAAGATTGTTGAGTATTGGACGTAAAAAAACAATGTTCTAAGTCTTTGTTTACGTTTCGCGACTTTCAACAATAAATAAGAATGGATAAATGGATTGTGGATATTTTCTTGGAATGTTGAGATAAGATTTTCATTAATTATTTTAGCTCTGAAGAAGCGAACACTAAAGTCACGAAACGTAAGCAAAGACACAAAACAATGTTTTTTTATATCCAATACCCAACAAACCTGTGCAGTAATAAATTTCTGGATGCAGTCAAAATAATTAAAACACATATTGTCTTCACATTTTGGGTATTTTCAGAACTGGATTATATTCAATATGTAATTAATCACTGGGTTCCCAACACATATTGGAGCGGAACAGTAATGAATTTCCCCTTCTACTTCCTGTAGATTATCCGAAACATATTCTGAAGTGAAATAATTTATATTACCCATTCCCGATCTACAAATTTGTTGGCAAAATACTCATTTGGATTTCTTAGATCATTATAACTTCGTTTCATTCGTAAATCTATATTATTTTACTGACGACAGATCCATGATAGTAGAACTAGGATCTAGTATCATTGCACAAACCCTATTACTCCTTTCAGTAGTTTTAGTCGATTTTTGACCAAATAAGCGAACCTTACCGTTTTGCTGAGATTTTTGGAGGAAAGTGGCAAAAAAATGTTTTTTTGCCGAATTGGCCCCAATTTCGTGTAAGTACATTAAGAGATATAGAATTAAATTTTCTGAATTATGTAGATAACTTCGATAATTTAACACAGGATTATAAAGATGAATAAACGAAAAACATTGAACCGTAGGCTAGATTCGAACTCACATTGCTGAATGTCTAGTCCAGGTGTTTACCTATTGTACCACTTTGGTCCCGTCGGAATCTTATATTTTTGTAAATATAAACCTCTAAAAGGATTGTAGATCATTGATGAACACAATGCGATTCGATGCTCCGCTATAGATCAACTATTCACGCACATTCGTCTAAAATTCAATCGTTTTGAAGTGAGGATTGTAGGTTAGAGTATTACTATGATTGACAATTACTCTTGACAGTACTCATTCAATGACAGCATCCTGGTTCTTATATATTTCAATAGAACTGACTGAGAAATGTTCAGGGTAGGTATGAACAATTTTAAGGTTTCTTTGCCTAATTCGCCACAGTTTCGTGTAAGTATATTGAGACATATAGAATTAAATTTTCTGAAATATGAAGATAAATTAGATAATTTAACATAGGATTATAAAGGATGAATAAGCGTAAAACATTGAACCATAGGTGGGATTCGAACCCACATTGCTTGACTAGACTGCTAATCGTTCAAAACGATGTATATCAATGTGGGAAATGATAATAGATGGATTTTTCCAAAAAAATTGCCTAATTTTCCCATTTTCGGAAAATTAGATTTTTTTTTAGATCTTCAACAGATCGATTAATGGTTTTTTGGGGCGCTCATTTTGATTTTGACATGACTTTTTTTGTAAAAAGTTCAAAAAATTTAATTCTCAAAAAAAGACAATTTTCAAAATCTGCGCTCCAAAAAACATAGTAATCCAGAAAACGGATTTTCCGGAATAGTGGGACATGTTTTCGGATACCGAAACCTACCAAAATCCTACAAAAATCTCTGAAAACGCGAAAGTTCTGTCCATTTTGCCTAAAACTACAGGACTATTATAACATTCAACTTTCTGAGATGAGAACAGAATCTGGAGTTGATTTCTTAGTGGCCTTGTTGAAATTAACCAATCTGAATAACTTATTGAATTTGTAAACGGAAGAAAAGAAAGAGGTGCTACCATTAATTTGATCTAGGTACATCACGTACATTTTGTAAAATAGAAAACGCATTACTCGAATATACCACCGAGTGGATTGAATCGAGTCTAAACGACGGGTGAAACCTTAGGCGGCATTCTAGAAATAAATTATATCTATATAATGATAAATTACTAGCCTTTTAAATTCAAATAAAATACTGATCCCGTTGGCGATGCATAAGTACCCCTGGGAAAAATACTCTGGAATGCAGACTCAATCAGGTTTACTAGTTAAACACTGCGAACAAAGTGATCATTTCTAAGCAATCCGATAACATATGTCACTTAAGAAATAATTACGTTGGCACGCATTGAATCCTAATATCTGTGCTCTCTGTACAATCTGTAAAACACGGAGTCGACATAGATGGTATTTCCGCTGTGACATTTCTATTCCTATTTGTAAAAACACTTGTTTTGAAATTAACAGTTACTGGAAGCATTGTGACAAAAGATAATAAATATATAATCGAAGTCTTGTGGTTTTAGGGAATTTAGAGCTTGTGTCGACTTTTTATACCAATCTGTTGGATTATTTTGCTTGAAGATCTGTTACGCGACCGCACAATCGAGATGTCACAAGCCAGAGGCAATGTTGCACCTGGTTACCCGTACGTTACAGCATAATACTGCAATACCGACAGTAGATCAAAAGTTATTCTTTATGATCCAGGCAATGAGCCGGGATTTCAGCTATAATAAAAAAAAAGACATGTAGATCAGGATCGAAAAATTTTTGTGGGATTCGATTTGTGAGGTTATCAGGATCATTCATAACACATAAAACCCACTGGTCACCCTCTCCCCTCCTTTGGGGGCCATATCTGGCCCCCAAAAGGGTAATTTTGAATTTGAAATACATCAAGGAGGTTTTTTGGGTCGCTGATCACGATTTTGACGTCAGATTCACTTGAAATCAATTCTGGGGGGGGGGCAAAAACGACAAGTTTTGGCCATTCCTGGCCCCCAAGTGTGGGGGGGCGGCTGGTGAGGTTTTATCCGTTGTTTCCGTAATTGATTATCTTTAGGAAAACTAAACATTTGAACTCTTATGCACCCTTATTTACAAGTAAAAACACTTCCCAATCACAAAGGGACACCTAAAGAACATGTGCAATTTATAATTTACTACAAGAAACACGCAAAACTCTGTCAAATTCTAACATTTATCACATGTCACAGTCAATACCGGCTACGCGCCATTAAGACTAAACGATAGTGTCATACGCTACGTATCTTTTCAAAGCCTCTTGTTGATTACGTCACACTGGCTTTAATACTAAGCGTTCAGACCCTTCCATGGTTTCAGATGTTTTCTTGTTTTAGTATTTATTATATATATTCGTAGAACATCCTAGGCAAAGAGTTCTTCGCCGTTCGATAGAAAAAGTAAATCTGGTGTCAAACTTGCCAATGATGAGTTTGACCTCTTCTAGTCTGCGTAACTATCTCTGTTTTGCACCTATGGCTTCATTTGCTGATACAGGTTCTATAGATGAGAAAGCGGTATGAAGTCTGCCATCATTTACAAATCTATGGGCGGGAGAGGAGTTCACTTTCAACAGATCTTTGATAGGTATGGAGCGGAAACAAAGTTTGTAGCAAGATCCTGTGAAACACCAGCGTTGAACGCAGAGGAGACTCCATCAACTCCACATGGAGTGATCTATCTGAGAAATAACTCGATGGCGGTGCAAATCATATTAAGCAGGTCTCCTGGCGACGAAAGTCATATTGTTGGTCATTCACAATTTTGAAGCTCTTTAAATACTGAACTAGCTCGATGATTAGCTACTTTAGAGATCGCAGATAGTAGGGCAATGGGTGTATAATCATTAGGAACGGTCTTCTTTCCTTTGTTTAGGATTGGTTGGACCTAGGTACTTTCCAACTGGACTGAAACACACCAAGGTCCGACTTACATTCCATTGGTCTTGTCATCTTGAGCATCGACTGCGTCTACATATTCAGTATCGTACTAGCCAATGCAGTAGCTGGTCTCTATACTAGACCTTTTACTTTACTAACATATTGCCTGTAATACATTTTTTCGATGGTTATACTCCAGAATTATTAGCGGACCTTTGTAATTTTCACCCTATCTACAAATAATTTCAATACAATAACTCGGATTCCCATGTCCTTTTCTGAGGTACCGATTTCTAGTGAGGATTCTTGTGACTGCCGAGAGAGAGATAGAGATATCTCAGTTGTATAAGAAAACGTAAGTTTAAAAGTTTAACTGTGGGTTTCTATAACAGGAACGCCACCAGTTAGATGCCGCATGTCTTTGAACTCCTTTCCATCTATCAACAACAAACTTATATTGCTCATATATGGCGCCACTTCTGTTCGTCTGGAGCTTCCAGTATATGAATTTCATACCATTTTCGCTTAACAGTAAGAATTATCCCACGAAGAACCAAAGAATGTATCCATGAACATTACATTATACATCATATTATCTATTTATCGATATTAAAAACTGCTCTTGTTTCATGAATTTTTGTTAGATAATTTCAATAGCTAACAAATTATCTAATAAAATATTCCTTTTTGTTCCTTCTTTTGTCCCACTCCGGAATACAGTGCCTATGCCACTTGGGGGTCTGTATCTGCGACAAATAAGCCAAAATGTTCCAGATCTAGTTTTCACATTTTTTTAAACATGAAACTCCCAGGTCAAAGTTGGGATACTGCATAGTTTGATTGGGTTTTGAATTTAGCCAATTATTTCTCATACGTTTGAGAATATGACCGAATCGGATAGATATAATAATGGTCTTGAATCAACAACTGGATGAGGATACACGATACTTTGAGTGTATTATTGCCACATATAATACAGAATATTATGAATTTTATAACAAGATTTACACTACTAGAATCTTGTTCTGTTACTGTTGTTACCCTGAAATATTTCACAGGGACAGCCGATATCCGTTGTTTCCCTAATTGATTGGTTTTAGGTAAACTAAACATTTGAACTCTTATACACCCATATTTACAGGTTAAAACACTATTGAAATTTTGGAAATTGGCAATGGAAGTCTATATGCCTACTAGTGAATTTAAATAACAAGTATACGTACTGGGTTCTGCGAAAAGTTATAATCAAACAGAATATGATCTGCGTCTCGGTCTAGTCAATAATAATAATAACTTTTATTTGAAAGAAAGAAGTTTATACGATGTATAACAAACGATCAATTTACACGTAACAAGTATATGTGAACTTTGTATGAGAGAATGCGGTTATGGGAAAATAATGTAAACAAAATTACGATATTAAACTAGGAATTTACTTGCAACAACGATGCTAAAAACAAACAGGTGTCTGGTATGGGTTCAGTAAAACAGAAGTTTATAACCTATTATGTACCTTATTATGAATCCAAAATATTACACAAAGCTTCATTTTTGGGCTAACCTAACTGCTTTTCTATTTTCAGTTAGTTGAAAAGGGAAATATAATACCTGCTTATAGTCTATCATGTCAGATGTTGGGTTATCGAAAAAGGTGATGTAAAACCCATTTGACCAATCATTTTCTCATTTTAATAGAAAAACAAACGCCATGTTTCTGCCTATAAACAAGCACAAGCACGATTGCACATGGTTTCAACAGGATGAAACCACAACACACACCGCTAGGGACGCAATGGAGTTCTAAAGGCAGCATTTTCCAAATCGCCTTGTCCCAAAAACGGTCATTTGCAGTGGCCTCCGCGGTCCGCAAACTTCAAAATCGTTTTCTCTGGAGTAACTTGAAGAAAAGAGTAAACAAGCCAGCAATGTTTGGATCGTGTTCAATATCTACTACTGCATGGAGAGGCGTGCGAGACGTGGTAAAAAAAGAAATACAAAGAATTTAATCCTTCAACAAAAGATGTGAAGAACAAAATATTAAAATTTTAATGGTCAGGTTGCCAAATTACTATAACAGACCGAAGAAATAAATACTATTGGTGGAGGCACCCAAAAAAAAAGAAACCTTATTTAAAAACGGTGGAGCGAAATGTGTAAAATTAAAATAAATTATACGAATAACATTCTGTCACCAAAAATGCGGAAGCATTTTTCAAGAATCCCCTAACGGAAGAGGACATGTTTTTACCACGAGACGCTTGATTGTACCTACCAGTGGTCGTCTTTAGGCTAACCACCCGAATAATCCCGTCTTTACCCGGATGCACATCTACAACCCTAGCCATTCGCCATTGCAAAGGAGGTACGAATTTGTCTTTAAGTAAGCCTCTCGTAATAAGAACCTGATCTTTACATTGTACCATTTGGAGCGTTGATACAGCACGTGAAGGCACTCAGAAGACCAGCGAGACCATAAGTCTTGCACTCAGCGCTGTATTAATTACCATCGATTTAAGCGATTAACTGTGATTTCTTGACAATTAGGGGCAGGAAGAGACGTGAGTGGTTCAAATGTCAAGAAATGAGCGGGAGTTGAAGCTGTTAAATTATTGGGATCCGCACTCATCGGATATAATGGACGAGAGTTAAGCATAGCGTCTATTTGTATAATAAAAGTATAAAGCTCCTCGTAAGTCAACATTTGGGCCCCGAGGACTCGACGAAGATGCGTATTGACTGATTTTACGCCCGCCTCCCACAGGCCTCCCATGTGAGGTGCTGCAGATGGATTGAAATGCCAAGCAACGTTCTCCGAAGAAGCAGCCTTTTCAGAATATTGTGATATTTGACGATGAGCACTAATGAAGTTTGTTCCACAATTGGAATAAATATGCTGGCAACGACCACGACGAGAGAGAAAACATCTCAAAGTGGCGAGAAAGGCATCAACTGATAAGTCAGAAACAAGTTCCAGATGAAGAGTTTTCGTAGAGACACATACAGACAAACCAACGTAAGTTTTTAAGGATTTGGCACCACGAGTTTTAGACAAAGTAATAGAAAACAAGACCAAGCTTATCAACTTCACAATGGAGAAAAGGTTTTACATTTGAAAACCGTGAAGCAGATAAGTGTCTGATATTATAAAACTTTCATAATTCAATTTACATAATTACATAATTATAACAGAAATAAATAGTCCAGTCAAAAGTGTGAAAAACATCTAAAATTTGTATAGACTGCACGAAAATGCAAAATTCTTTTTGTATCGTGTTCAGGATGTCTTACAAATCGTTTGTCAGTAAAAAACGGGGACCCGTGATTATTACTGTTAATAAGCAATGAAAAACCATTTTCAATTAACAAATAGAATGTCTTTTGTAACAAATGGAACATTTCGGGCTCTTTTAAGCCAAAGTTTCTGAAATTTGATATCAGGGGATTTTTTGGTCTGCTGAACCTGAATCTGAAGTCATAAATGGAAAATTTATTGAAATAATAAGATGCCGTGACGTGTCTCGGTACAATTTTTACTCAATGAAGGAAAATTTTGGAAAATTGGTGAAAAATTGCGTCGTTCTCCTTGATATTCCTGTCTCGTTTCTTGTCCAACGTGTCTAATTATATGTTTTCGTGGTGGCTGAGTATTATTTTATGGTTATAAAATCGAAATCAAATTAATTTACAGGGTGTACCAGGTTTTAGTAGCAGGACTTCAACAGTCGATAGAAAATTTGATTTTGAGAAAAAAAAGTTCCTATTAACATATATACGCAGACGCTTAGTTTTTGAGAAACAGGGGGTTCAAATTGAAAAAAAAATCGTTTTTTGCGAATATCTCCAGAACCGTTCATCGTACAGAAGACAGCTTTTGCAAGCATTTTCTACTCATAGTGAGCTATGTTCTGTGTGATAAATTTTTTTTTTATTCATAATTGGTGAAGATTTTTAAGGGGTAGTGGGTGTTTTTCTCCCCAACTTCTAAGCCACTTTAAAAAGTACGGTTTTGAGACATTCATTGGAACCGCCAATGTTTTCTACACAAAAAAGGTACTGGTCATAAGCTCTAAAGTTGACCGTTTTCGAGAAAAATCAACTTTTATGTTGAAAAACATGGTCAATTTTTTGGTTTTGTTACTTGTTCTAACGTTTGAATAAATGTTGTTTAATTAGTAAGAATTGACCATGTTTTTCAACATAAAAGTTGATTTTTCTCGAAAACGGTCAACTTTAGAGCTTATGGTCATATCTTTTTTTGTGTAGAAAATAATGGCGGTTCGAATGATTGTCTCAAAATTGTACTTTTTCCAGTAGCGTAGAAGTTGGGGCGAAAAACACACACTACCCCTTCAAAATCATAACCAATTATGACTAAAAAAAAAATTTTTATCACACAGAACATAGCTTACATTGAGAAGAAAATGCTTGCGAAAGCTGTTTTCAGTACGATAAACGGTTCCGGAGATATTCGCAAGAAGAAATTTTTTTTTTCAATTCCAACTCCCTGTATCTCAAAAACTAAGCGTCTGTGCATATATGTTAATAGGAACTTTCTTCTCAAAATCAAATTTTCTATCGACTATTGGAGTTCTGCTACTAAAACCTAGGACACCCTGTATATGTGCATACGCAAAAAAATTGTTAGCTGAGTAACTTAAAAACCGAATTCACAACAAAACAGGTAGCTCGCGGGTTTGTGGTAAATTAAAGATTCAAGAGTTTTTCTAAAAAAAAATTGATTTTGATATATAATATAATATAATATATAACCGAGTAATATCATCATTATTATGAAGATTTCTCACTACAATTTTCTGGAAAAGAAATTCATATTAAAGTTCAATCAAAACCTTCATTTTCCGGAGTTTTCCAGAGAACTAAAGTTGCATTTGATTTTATAACTCGGCGACTGATAAACCTATAATTTGACACTTGGACGAGGACCGAGACAGGAATATGAAGGAAAGCTACGTAATTTTCCACCAATTATCCAGAATTTTTCTTCTTTTAGTGAAATTTCTCCGAGAACCATTACGTTACCTTATTATTCAAATAACACTGACTAAAATTTTTAGAAAAACAAAATAATTAAAGTTTGTCGTGCAGAAATGGCACATTTTCATTTTCCGGAGATTTCCGGAAAACTGTAGTCGGTTTTGATTTTATGATCAATTGATCATAAAATAATACTCAGCGCCCACGAAAATATATTATATTAAACACGTTGGAAAGGACCGAGATAGGAATATGAAGGAAAAACGACGTAATTTTCCATAAATTTTCCTTCTTTTAGGGGAGATTGTACTGAGACCCATCACGGAATCTTATTATTTCAATACCACAGTCCAACAAAAAATGTTGTTTGTTGCTAAAATTTGACAAAATTACCCAGGTTTTCCAGCAAACGAGCAGGATTTTCCATTTTCTGACTTCAGATTCTGATTTAGCGGACCAAAAAACCCTCTGATACGAAATTACAGAAACATTGAATTGAAAGAGCCCGAGATATTCCATTTGTTATATAAGACATTCCATCTATTAATTGAAAATAGTTTTTCATTGTTTATTAATAGTAATAGTCACGAGCCACCATTTTTTTCTGACTAACGAAGTGTAAGCCATCTTGAAGACGATGCAAAAAGAATTTTGCATTTTCGTGATGTCTATGAAGTTTTTTAATACTTTTGACTGGACTACAATTAGTAACTTTATTGCCACCTATTAAAGTACGATGGGGGAAGGGCGAAACGCAATCCTAGTGTCTATCAGTGGCGGCTCGTGAACTTTTTAAGAGAGGAGGCTGGACATAAAACGTTTTTGTAAAAATATACTCTATTCACAGCCTTTTAACCTTTGCACAGCGACCGTACCAGCTACTTCAGTGACAAAATTAATTGTTGCCAAGCAAGAACCAACGTGGAGGTGTAGAGTTTCTCTTGACAAACAATTTTTTGTTCGTTTTTTTTTCTTTGGATTTTTGATATTTTTTCTTTTAATTGAAATTTTTCATATTTTGTTTTTTTTATTGTTTTTATTAAATTTTTTTATATATTAACGGAATTCTACGGTCTTTAGTTTGCGAAAAATGATCAATAATATTATCATAAAATGTATCATTTTGTTTTACTAAATCTTTTCCAATAGATATCAAACAACATTGTATAAACGATTTTGGTCCATTGTATTTCGCATGTAAGTTTTAATTCGTTTGAGAGTAGAAAATGATCTCTCCACCGATGCCGACGTGACAGGAATGGTGACTGTCAAACAAAGTAGTTTATAAAACTGAGGTAAAACTTGTTGCAAATCATTGTCTATCATATATTTTATCATATCGGCGTGAATGTTGTACTGGCCTAAAATATCTTTATCCTAGTATACAACGCATAATTCATAGTGCAGTGCTATTTTATCAAAAAATTTATATTTTAGAACTAAGTTATCTAAAAGGGTATTGGGAAACTCTTTTGAAAAAGATTCGAAAAATCTTCTATTCGTCAAGTCGAAAAACTTCAATTCATGTAAATCGGAAAATCGAATCTCAATTTGACCTTTAATAGTATCTAAAATTTCATAAAAAAGTTGTTTATAATGTAGTTTCTTGTCTACCAAATTATATGTATTCCTCCTTTAACAATATTCTGTTTACCGGTTAATTTAAACTTAATACTCGATGTAATATGTTCCTGCGATTTTTCATGTCTGTCTATACCACGAGCTAAATTTTTCAAATCATCATAACCCGAGTGCCCCGAACATGAAGTTGTATCAGATGTAAATAGCAAGCAATACCAGCAATATAAATTTATTGTGTACCTCAGATCCCGTTAACCATATTTTTTATAATTACCAGTATCAATATCAAATGATTGATTTTGAAACATACCTTTTATTTCTAAAAACACTTTTCTGTCATATGTTAATCCACTAAATGGGTTTTCTAAGATCTCAGCAACTAAATCACTACTCATTTTAACGTTTAATAACCAAAGAACTCTTTGTTAATAACTCACCGAACAGATAAATTATAACCTTACATCGCGTGGCGAAACAAAAACAACAACTGACGGAGCACGTGTCGCTGTCGCAAGTATCGTATTTCATACGACCGACCGAGTTCGTACGAGAAGCTAGCCTACATAGAGTGTTGCCATATTCGCTGTTTCACCCTATTTGGCAATTGAACTGGTTGGAAAAACGGCAACTGTGTTGACCACACGTATTTAGCGTTTGAGATATATAGAGAATCTAGCCTCTGGCCACTGTTGCCAGATTAAAAATAGCTACTGAGAACGTGGAATTAATTGTAAAATTTAAAGAATTATCAGAGAAACAGGAAATAAAATGGAGAATGAATTAAGATAAATTGGTGAGGAGGCTGAGCCTCCTTAGCCTCCTTCGAGGAGCCGCCACTGGTGTCTATGTACATTACAGTTTCACCAATGGCATTAAATCTACAAAACTTTTCCTTCAATTATTTCAGAAATATCATAACTTCATAACTTTACTGCTACTGATAACTTCAACTTTTTATGGTTCAATTCATTCCATTCTTAACAGTTCCAGGACTAGCTGATATCATACAACTCTTGATGAATATAGATCGCACTGATATAGTAAAAAAGTTTCCCAGATATTAAAGAATGCTTGAATAATTTATATAATGATTTACGACAACATTAACACAGAAGAATATACCGACAATTGAACTAAAGGCCACAATAACGATAAATTAAAATCAATGCGATTCATTGAAATAATTTAGATTGTACGCCAATATATCTAACTTCTTATATTGAATTAAATGCATACATGACAAATATTTGAAATATTGTAACAAAATAAGCACTCGAGAATGTCATTAATCAAACGTTTTAATGGTCGGTAAATTCTCTTATAGAAGAACTTTGTAAAGAGACAGGTTTTTAAATTGCTTGCTCGGTAGGTTTCTTTAATTTGTGTAGAGTTAACGGTGAATTGGGGTTTTGAAAGTGGCCAACTAGGGATGTATGATGGGATGGGTCGGAATATACTAGGTCAGTGTTTGGGTGGTAAGATTCACACGACTGAATGACTCTGGAATACCGAGGAATTTTCTAATCACTTAGTTGTTTCTGTATTGTGACCGGATTCCTTATATAATTAAGTTGAAGATTGAGTACGATGTCATCAGGAAATGTTCTTCCGTGCATCATGTGATCGACGTAGAACGAAAGACTCACCCATATAGGTATGGTTTGCAGTGGCGGCTGGTACTAAAGGGCACAAGGGCGCGTTCCCACTACCACCAACGTTAAATTCGCATGTAATTCAGTACATTATTTTATTCCGCAAGTCAGGCGCATATATTGATAACGCTCAAAACTATGTTCCGGGGAATGACTCTGAAGTGTACCTATTTCGAGCATGATTCGGCTGACTACGGTTATCTTCGCCATACGCGCCTATACCGTCGGTTTGGGGCACAAAGCATCGTATCTCCAGTAAACGTCTTGCCTTCATAGTGTACAGTATGTGAATTCAATTCGGAGACGTGAAGTCTGAAGGCCATGGGTCTGATAACAATAAACTAATCGCTCAAAGTTACGATGGGGCGTCCGTGATGAGTGATAAGACAAATGGTGTCCAAGAAAATTTCCACATGCACATTATATTCACTGTTACGAGCACACACACAGTTAAATAAAAAAGTAAAAATTTTCTTTGCAGATTTGCAATCATTTTAAGCTTTTTTTCTCGATCGCCAAGACGATGGTTAATTCTTGATGAAATAGTCAACGTAGATTACCACGCGCTGTTCCTACGCGCTGGATTTTCAAAAGTCGAACTGTGAACACATTATTTGAACACCAGGATTTTTTAAAAGAATGTTTAGACAAAATTATTGACGAAGATGGGATGGATTCAGTTACTATTAGTGCAAAGTAGTTAATTGAAACACTTGAATTGCCCAGAATGTCTCTACTGGTTGAAAATATTTCATTCCTTCATGTCACATGTTGAAATATTATTTAATCAGACTCAAATGAGCGGGATTGACAGTGCTCAACTGCAAAAGGCAATAGAACAATTCCAACAGCAAATTATTCGAATTAGAAATTCTACTGACAATGACAATCAAGAACGCAATAATGCAGAAACTGATAGGAAAAGACGACAGCTGGAGATAACAGAGCCGTTATTGCAAAGGAAGTATGTGACACTATTTTAAGCCAAATTAGCGATTTTTTCTTGGGCGCACCCTGTTTCATAACTCACGAGTCGCTACTGTCAGAATGTCCAATGCGGTTGTATATGTTGACTGTATTTCACATGATATACTTTTGAATAAACTTCATATCTACGACGTTAGAGGAAGTATACATTCTTTGATGACATCTTACCTAGAAAATCGAATTCAGTATGTGAGTGACACAGATATTTGGAATGATCAGTTGGTAAAGCAGGGTGTCGTTCAGGGCTCCGTCCTTGGTCCCTTACTTTTTATTCTTTCTATAAATGATGTATTTTATTTGTTGATGATACCTCTGCTCTTCGTACTCGCTCCAATCCGACTAAACGTAATGATGTTTTAGTGACCTTTTAACATAATCCAATAAATGGTTCAAATAAATTGTGCCTCAATAAAGAGAAAACGCGATTTTTTCAAACAATACCTATTATTTAAAAGACTTCTGATCAAGTGACAGAGGTGTACCATACAGAAATTGTAGCCCATTTAATAGGCTTTCAGTCAGCAAAACTGATATGAGCTATCTAGCGTAGTTTTTTTTATATAACCGATTGAACTCGCATAAGTGGTTGATGAAACGCGATTTTTCCGTTTTCTTGACAGAAAAATTGATTTTTATCAGGGTTTCGTTCATTCTACCAAGGTCATTTATTTACCAAATTTAGCTCTATTCAAAAGCTTTCAAGCAGTTTTATCAGATTCAAATTATCTTGCGTTGTTTCAAAGTTATAGTAAAAAAAGTTCAAAAAATGCTTTTCCACGTATCCTAAACACAAAAGCAAAGTCTGGGGGGTTAGATGGCGACTTTCCTACTATTTTACACCGAAACAATCGAAAATGTAGGTCTAGTTCCAAGGATAGAGAAAAAATCAAATTTTGTCGGCTAGTGTAATGTATGATAGTAGTATTATGCATCTAACACCCGTAGGAACATTTAACTAATATATTGCAAATGATTAGAAACAGCTAAAGGCGCGGAATATTGTACAAGGGAAGTGAGAGCATCGCACATGGACAATACTTGGTCCAACCTTCAAGACTCTCGTATATACCGATTCGTCAAACTATACATGTAATATTATTATAAATTTTACTTTGTATCAATATATTATACTACTGAAATAAATAAAATAAAGAGATAAAATTATAGTATTTGCCAGATAGTGTCGAAGTTTTTACTCAGTAAATGTTGCAGTGAGTATTATTTTAAAACTGTAAAATGTATTTAAACGGTATTAAATGCAAATTGAAAGGCGAGAGATCAAAGGTGAACAGTAAAAGACAATCGAGTAGTAACGTCTTTGAAACAATAATTCTACAAGCGCAAAATAAGCTATTGAAGAACACATTATAGCTTATAATACGACAAAGGGTCGTCTCGTATACCGTCCATATTTCATTCAGTAATCTATACTTTAGGCGTTTAAAAACATGATTTGTGATACTCTCGCTAGTTCTTGAGGTTAACTAAATTACAAAATATGTTCTAAAAACATAATTATAAAGCGGGCTTTCATAATATTTCAATAGATTGTCGTGAAAGAATTTTTATGGTTTATTATTATGTCAAATAAACCCTTATATTGAGCATCATTTGTTATTGATTTTCTGTTCTATGAGGTTATGAAACGTGTAATGTTTACTAATTAGGTAACTTAGAGTATAACGATTATCTCAAGAGTCTAATCATCCGGTACCTCGACTCGCTAGTCTTTCAATTAGATATGTCACTTCTGCTTCTTCCAAAATTGTTTTCGTTCGGAATTTTGGTTGTATTTTTCAAATGAATGGCCTGGCATATCCGTTTTATAATTTATAATTACGACAATTATAGTTGAGAAGTTATCACTGGAAATAATGAGTATAATATCGACGTAGTGAATAAAATATTGTAACAAAAACTTAATAAAACAGTATGGGATGGAACGATCATCCAGCGTACATGTACGACTTCCAAAATCAAAATGGCAGCTGACATTTTATCGAGAGTAGGTTATGTTTTGAAACAAATAAATAAACTAACACTTCGTGGGTTTGAAAATTCATCAAAAAAATTTGAATAGAAATGAAGAACTTTTTTGGCATTTCAGTCGTACCATTAAAAAGAAATATTGACTACAAACCACCGATCACAAACTTGGTCAATAAATTTATTAAGGATGTTATTTTCCCAAACTGTTCGAAAATATCAAAGGTGATACAACTACATAAATCTGGTGACATAAATGAAATCACAAACTGCAGGCCGATATCATTAGTACCGTTATTTTCAAAAATTATGGAAAAGGCATTAAGCATACAAATTGTTGATCACTTCGAATGTAACAATTTATTTGCGACACAACAATTTGCTTACAGAAAGGAGCGTAATACAACAGGGGCAATTATTGGAGTCATTAATAAAACTATTGATAGCTTTGAACGAAGACCTAACAAAGGCATTTGACTGTGTTGCCCATGCTATACTTTCCAAACTTGAGAAATATAAATTCGATATATCAAGTCGTTTTTAACAGATCGTCATCAAACAGTATGTATGGATGGCAGATGGTCTGAAAAGAAATTACCTACGATTGGTTACCCCAAGGATCCATATTGAGACCTTTATTATTTTTAATTTTTGATAATGACTTGCCGGAATACTTGTCGCACACTGTACTATTTGCTGATGATGTAACAGCGTCAAATTATGGAAAAAATCTAGATCATGTGGAGGAACAGAGTAGAATAAGCATGAATAAAGCCTTGGAATGGTTCTCGGGAAATGGTTTTTGTGTGAATGAGAACAAAACTATTGAAATACTCTTTTCCCTAAAGGCAACAAATAGTTTTGATAAAAATACAAAAATTTTAAGTGTACATGTAGATGATAGACTCACTTGGAATGTTCCTGCAGATAAACTTATGACAAAATTGAGTGGAGGTATTTTTGTTTTGAGAACCTTATCCCAGTCACTATCTCCTTGTGTTATAAAGACTGCATATTTTCTTTGATTGAAAGTCAGTTACGCTACGCTATTTTAGTTTGGGGTAATTGTTCTAAGAAAAAATGAGATTTTCAGATTACAAAGGAGAGCGATAAGAATTGTTGGGGGTATTGGTTATAGGAACTTATAGGGATTAGGTATATCAACATTCCCAAATCTGTATATACAGTGAAACCTGGTTAATTGGGATCTCAAGGGACCAAGACATATGTACCAATTATTGAGGGTTTCCAATAATCCAGTTTTCCAATTGAGCAGGTTTAAAATTATAGTTGTCTCATTTACAGAGGCCCCCGCTTACAGAGTCGAAATGTGCCGTTATTCCATTTTTAGAGGTGGAAATGTTAATAAAAATGCGTATTTTTGGTGTTATGAATTTAATGTAGGTATGAATGTACATACATAATGTATTGCGTCGAAAAAAATTACAATACGGTAAAGTTTATGACTTAAAGTAATCGGTTATGTTTGTTTGTATTTGATTGCTAGTTGCTGAAACCTGATGTTTCTCGATAGAATAAATTTGATCAAAAATATTAGAATTATCGATATTTGACATTTCGAAATACTTGTGTAAGCTTCCATTGCCTCACGCCTTGAAATTTTTACTGGAGTTTCTTCACAGTCTTCTTCTTCTTCTTCTTCTTCTGTGTCTAAAGAAGAATACATAGCAACTATGTCATCATCATTGAGCTCCTCTGAAATGAGTACATTATCATCCATAGAAACGAAATCCTGAAAAGTCGCCTGCTGCTCATTTAAGTCATTCCTACATGTGGTAAATATTCTATCCCATTCTGGAAATGTTGCACAGATCTCTAGCTCCTCTTGTAGGCTCTCAGGTTCAGATACATTCGTCACTTTGAATCCAGCTGATTAATTTGTCTCACTTATACAGGTAATTGAGCTACAGAGTCTCAATTATAGAGGTAAACATCGAAGAAGTCTTAGAATTCAAATCTCATTTAACCAGGTTCAAAAAGTCCCATTAACAGAGGTAAATTAATGAAAAAGAACCGGGACCTCATTGCAACTCTCAATAATAGAGGTTTCTCACTTATCCAGATCCCACTTAACCAGGTTTCACTCTATATGAATGCCTTAAGTATGCACATAATTGCAGAGGTAAGTTCTCCTCAAGTGAGGATTTTCATGATTACAATACTCGTAATAAGAGAAATATTCGTACAGATTTACTTAGACTTAAAAAAATTTCAAAATGGCCCAACATTTCTAGCGTTTCAATATTTTAATAAATTGTCCGAACCCATTAGAGAATTACCATTAAAAGAATCCAAGAAATCTGTTAAAAAATATTTTTTTAAATAATGTATTTTATTCCACAGAAGATTTTTTTAAGTTTTTAAATTCAATATTGTGATCTTATTTATATTTTATGATGATGAGTGTAAACATATTATGTACATAACATGAATAAAATGATCTATAGTATTCAATAAATCGCTTCTTAGTAAATCATAAATTATTCTGAAGCTACCAGAGTGTGATGAAACAATTATCAATATATTGTTATTGAAGTGTTAATTTAAGTTTTATTTGCATTAACTATTTGTAGATATTCACGTTCTGAATCATATAATCTGGTATTTCTTTTGAACATAAACTTAATATTTTATAGTGAGTTTCGAAGTATCCGACTATAAATAAAATGTTTCTTAGAAAATTAATATCTCCTGCAGTCTTAAATGACATTCATTCGCGGAATTCCAACGTTCTTCAATGGTCAAATCGTGCAAATAATGAACAGGAAGGCATGTGTGTAAATTGCGCATATGATTTCCAATCATACCATGCGTATAACCAGAAGAAATATCCCATAAAGTTCTTTCGATATTTGTATTTTTGCCTTGTTGGCCCAGACTGACGAACAATTATGATCAACATAATATTCATTTCAATGCTTTCGTAATAAATAACAATTATCTGGAGAAATTGCATCTTTGACTCCTTTCAATTGTCTCATATTTTTACATGTTGATGGTAGCTATGTCATCAGAATATTTTTCAGGGTGGTCGCCTTAGAATTAAGCAACGTCTATTAGTAGTAGCATTTTATTCTATTCTCCATGAATAATGAATTCAAATAATGTTAGATTGCTAATTCCTGTTCACTTCATTAAACTTTTTCATATACAAAGTAGCGAAAACATAAAATAATTACTTGGAACTTTCGGAATTTATTTGCAAAAATGTGGATATTCAAGGAGTAGTTCAAAGAATGTTTGAAATTCAATTAATTTCGTTTTACCGCATTTACCGATTATTATGAAGTGGTGTTGATTGCCTGTAAAACCTGATTATATACACTTTTTATTTTGCCAGCGTCAACTAAGCTTTAAAGACATGAAAAAAGTTGTCTATGCACGGTTGTATAAAAAAAGCTAATTACCATTATTTATGGCTTACAGATATCGATGGCCAACTTCAACTCAAAATGTACTCATGAATGAGTTCGCTAGTTTTGAATTTAGAATAGATCCCTTGTCACAGGAGTCCATTAGATGTCGAAGCTTTGTCAACCATTGCAAGTATGTATCCTCACGACTTGTTATTTCACAGACTCAATGTTGCCAATAAAATTTTCTAGTCAATACTATGGAAAAGTTGTAGTCTAATATTTTATCACGCCCTAATTTTAAAGTCGGTTTCTAACTACAAAATAAGCTCTGCCAGCTTATATACAGGACGGTCCAGATTATAATACATCAATTTCAGGAGTTGATAGAGAATCGAAAATAAAGATGACGTTTCCTAGAAAATAACTTTCGATAAATTTGACTCAATGATTACACATCCGTTCTATGATTTACAAACTTTGCATCACTTTTTATGTGAATCATCTCCAGGAACTGTTGGTTATAATCAAAATAATGTCTACCAAAGACAGTGAAAATTTCTAGACTGTCGTTTTTAGTGCTCTACTTGTGGCCAAACATTCCTTTTTCTAAATATTCTTTAGAGATTCCTGTATACGCACTATCGGAATCTGAACAATTTGATTCGTATACTGTGTGGGTTTGTTTATTTTTAGATGTTAAAGGTTTTATTACAGTTTATATCATTTATATATACCATTATAGACCTTGTTCATTCTTTCTTTAATAATTGGACTAAAAATTTTTGGAAGAGCCATTTATTTTCAGTATATTACGAAGTTTTTCCAAATTTTTGAGACGATTTTCAGGATGTGACAATTCAACAACGCGATTTGTAAAACTGTTCACAACACTTTTTTTATAACTTGTTGGTGCAACTGAATTATAGTGTAGATATCGTTGACACCAAATTTCTTTTGTAAACCTCGATGTTCTCATTTTTACAGAGGAAATTGTTGAATTTATTTATTCATTACATACTGAATTTTATCATTTGAAACACACATTAAGCAATCATCTACATGCCGGTTGAAGAATACTGCTTTAAAATGAAGTGAATCTATTACAGATTCTTCTAGGCCTTCCATAACTAGGTTAGCGATAGCAGTTGAAATAGGAGATCCCTTTGCCGTGTCGAATATTTCTCCAAAATATCTACCATCATATTGAAAATAAATGCATTCTAAACAGAACTTTACTGCATTTAACAATTCAAACTGATGTAGAGGTGTGTTGTCTTTAATCTCTGCCCAATGTTTTTGAGGCTACGCAATGATAATCCAATTGGTATATTTATAAATAAATAAACAACATCTAGGGAAATTAATTGATGATCTGTGAGTATGGATTGATTTTTATGATCTCATTAAAATGCCATGAGTCCTTACATACAATTAATTTTTTCCTACCATATTATTAATTGACAAATTATAGGTAGGCGCACCAATATAAAAATTATAATACATATAAAGGGACCTGTCTCCTAAGAATTTACATATAATGAGTGGATAAATGGATATCTAACGTATCTAAGGTATTTGAGATGTGTCTCTATCAACGCATTTATAGTACTTTCTCGCATATAATATCACCATATCAACATGGATTGGTCCAAAGGAGATCTACGGTTACAAATCTTACTTGTTTGAACACGTATATTGCTGCTGTTCTTGATAGCCAAGGCCAGGTTGACGTATTATACACAGGTTTTTCGAAAACCTTTGATAAACTTGATCACACACTATTCTTGTAGGCAAGCTCAAATCTATTGGGCTCAGTACCTCCATAGTAGCGTTTTTTTGTTCATACCTCATCAATAGTTTGTACAGTATTACGTTCAAAGATCAAATTCATTTATCGCCGAATCCAGTGTGCCTCAAGGCTCAAACCTTGGCCCTCTACTGTTCTTGTTATTTATTAATAATTTGGCTGAAACCATAATCGGCTTGAAACTAATTTTTGCTGATGACTTGAAAATATTTTTAGATATAGAGAACACAAATGACTGCTATGCACTACAAAATGATTTGAACAATATTTTTTAATGGTGCGCCAACAATAAATTGAGTCTAAATGTTTGTTGTGTTGTTAGCTTCAGTCGTAAAGTCCATCCCATTTCCTTCGATTTTCTTTGTGATTCAGTAATCATTTCTCGTAGTACTACAGTCAAAGACTTAGGTATCAGTTCACTTTTAACCTACTTATAAGTAATACGTGTGCTGAAGCTAATGGAGCTTTAGGGTTTGTACTTAGGCATTCCAAATATTTAACCATTTGGAGGTACCACAAACACTATTCAATTCATTGGTTAGACCAAAACTGGCATATGCTTCGTTCATCTCGAACCCTGAGTATAAATTCCATATTACACTAATTGAGAGCATTCAACGTGAATATTTGAAATATCTCTGGTTCAGAACTTTCAATATTTTTCCTAAAGGAGGTTTTAACCTTATAACCTTATAATTATCTACTTTTGATTGTCTGACACTTGAACTGAGAAGAAGAATAAAGAACACAATATTCTTCCATAATTTGCTGAATAATAATATTGACTGCAGTTACTTATTAGGTAAATTAAATTATGTTGTACCTAGATTATTTTCTCGCTGTCCTTTAACTTTTTACAATGTTAGGATCTAGATGTCCGATATTTGTCATGACAACAAACTTTAATATTATTTGTTCATAATGTGACTTATTTTTCAATAGTATTCAGTGTCTTATTAGTGTGGTCAGGTAGAGTTATTTGTCACCATGTAATCTAAAAATTTAGCCAGTTTATTTTACTTATTCCATTATTTTTGTTATATATTGTTGTTGTTTGTCCTATAATTGGGTTAACCTGTTAGGCATATATATACTAAATAAATGAATAAATATCTTCAATTTGTGTTGGATGGGATAAGTTTTGAACGATTTCTTGACATTCACATTTTTTATAATGATTTATCGATTTATCGTTACACCATTCCCTGCCAATGATTAGGCTCAGGTACTCCAATATGAAATTTCCGAATTATTTTATTGAATATTTACGAGGCTGTAGACTTATTGGAAATTCTTGCAGCTCATGGACACTTGTAAACTAAGTTTAAGCTGTTACAGTACGCCTTATTTGGCAATTCACTTTTATGGCAACATAAAGTGAATACCACCCGTGTTGTAGTACAAAGATACTTGATAACTTTGTCGCCAACAAATTTCGAACTGGAATATAATTTCGGCCACAGGGTGTCGTCTTTCAGAATGTGCATGTGAACACTACTGATGTTCAAGTGCTTCTAAGAAAACTGAAATTTATTAGTTTCTAAAATACACAACAGATGACAATGACAATATATAGAGCAAGTTATTAGAGACTTCCGACGTTTCCTGTCATCCGGTGGTACTGTTTACGATAACGTTTCACATGCAAATAAAATTAAACGACCATTTAAGAAATACACTTGGTAAACTCCTAGACTAATCATTAAATGGGAACAATAAAGCCCATTATTGACTGAAAACAATTTTCGCCCTCCCATTAACGTTTTTGATGAATTGATAATATTCTTTTTCGAAACTATCGATTTTTGTTGACGCAGTAGCGAAACGTAATTCTACTTCATTCATAAAGATCGTTCTACAGTTACTTGCAATTACATACTTCAGTTCTCTACCAACAAATATACTAAAATAAAGATTAAGAATTATTAATTTGTTCGTTGTATGTTTTAAATTTATTTAGTTTTATGTAAAAATGAATAGAAGCAAACAAAAGAAAAACGTTGCTGCTATAATTACTATAATTATTGCTGCCGCTGCTCTCTTGGCGAAGGAGGTTGAAGAAAGAAGACAACGGAGGTGGTGGGCAAGGCCTTCGTTAAACCAAAATAGAGGAAATATTGGTTTAACTCATTGCTTCAGATATAGAAATGTACTTTGATGTGGGTGTCAGGACACTGTAGCATTTCGAGCAATGAAAAATCAGAACTAGACCGACTGGGCTTATCAGCCTCATATATTCTCCCATAACCTGTACTGAGAGTTACAAAAACCACTGTACGAGTATCTATGAATTTCAGTTTCCAAAATATCCATAACTGTTTCTGCCAACAAGTATCAAATTGAAAATGATTCTGTTTTAAACAAATCGCAAGTAAATTGGTTATGTCTTGTTTAATGCAAGGGTTTTTATCTAAGATTAACTTTTAAATTCAAATAGTCCAGTCAAAAGTGTAAAATTTTGTAGACCGGACGAAAATGCAAAATTCTCTTTGCATCGTGTTGAGGATGGCTTACACATCTTTGGTCAGAAAAAAGGGGGCTCGGGATTATTACTATTAATAAGCAATAAGAAATATTTTCAATCAACAAATGGAATGTCTTTTATAACTAATGGAATATCTCGGGCTCTTTTCATCCAAAAATACTGAAATTTGGTATCAGGAGATTTTTTTGGTCCGCTAAAACCGAATCTAAAGTCGGAAAATGGAAAATCCGGGCCCTTTGCTGGAAAACCCAGCAAACTTGGACCTGAGTGGTATTGAAATAATAAGATGCCGTGATGTGTCTCGGCACAATTTTTACTGAAAGAAGGAAAACTCTAAGAGTTTGGTGGAAAATTGCTACGTTTTTCTTCAAATTCCTATCTCGGTCCTCATCCAACGTGTCAAATTGTATGTTTTTGTGCTCGCTGAGTATTATTTTATGGTTATAATTTTTTTTTCGAAAATTGTAGTGAAAATTATATACAGGGTGTCCCAATATTGCTGGGACACAGAGCTACCACGTATTCTAGAGGTCAAAATAAGTCGATTGAGCCCAATTTACCTGTATACCAAAATGTACCGTTTGTCCGTGAGAAGAGTTCAAAGTTTACTAAAAAAAATACATTTTTGTATGTTGTTCCGAAGTGCTTTATACAAATTTAATGAAATTTGGTAAATGTGTATTCTAGATGATTAGCTTACTTTTAGTAATCAAAAAAACCCAAAGAAAATTGTAGAGGGGTTGGAACCACCCTCACCCCTTGGCATTTTTTCCCCCATTTTTGTAGGGGTGGGAATACGGTTTTAAGACTTTTTTATCTGGAAGGCCTACTCATTATCTTCATTTTCTTACTCTTGTAAAAACTCCGTATTTTGCGTAGTTTTCAAGAAAAAAAATGTTTTCGCAAACACTGATAACCGATTTTCGGGTATAGGTTTAATAAAATTGTAATACAAAATTTAGTTGGCCGCGGACACAAAGACAAAACCAAATGTTATGATTTTGACAGGAAACATAGTTTATTGTTAACAGTAAATGTGTCAGTTATTTGTTCTCTTTTGCTTGTTTTTTTATTATTTCTTATTGTCATCACTGTTTTTGTTTAATTGTTATTGCTGTTGTTGCTGTTCCTTTGACGTCCCACAATTATGAATTTTCCTTTTAATGAACAGACCGACATGTTATTAGTTCTTGGATATTGTCAAGGTAACTGCCGCGAAAGTGTTCGCGTGTATCAAGAGAGGTATCCAAACCGGAGAATTCCAAACCATAAAACTTTTGCCCGAATCGAAAGACGTCTTCGAGAAACGGGGAGGTTGACCCCAGTAAGAGTTAACGCTGGAAGACCTCGACAAGCTCGAACACCTATTCAATGGCCTCCGCGGTCTCCAGATTTAAACCCTTGTGACTTCTTCATCTGGGGAGAATTAAAAAGACAAGTGTACGAGGTTCAAATAAATAACATCGAACAACTGTGGAATAGAATTCAAAATGCTGTAAATGCGCTACGAGAAAATGACGATGTTTTAAGAAGAGTGCATTTAAATTTTTTACGTCGAATTGACCTCTGTATTAATGAAGGTGGAGGTCACATTGAACACTTGTTATAAAAATTATTGTTTGTCTTGTGTAAATGTATTGTGTAATTTGTGTCTAATAATTTTATTAAACCTATACCCGAAAATCGGTTATCAGTGTTTGCGAAAACATTTTTTTTCTTGAAAACTACGCAAAATACGGAGTTTTTACAAGAGTAAGAAAATGAAGATAATGAGTAGGCCTTCCAGATAAAAAAGTCTTAAAACCGTATTCCCACCCCTACAAAAATGGGGGAAAAAATGCCAAGGGGTGAGGGTGGTTCCAACCCCTCTACAATTTTCTTTGGGTTTTTTTGATTACTAAAAGTAAGCTAATCATCTAGAATACACATTTACCAAATTTCATTAAATTTGTATAAAGCACTTCGGAACAACATACAAAAATGTATTTTTTTTAGTAAACTTTGAACTCTTCTCACGGACAAACGGTACATTTTGGTATACAGGTAAATTGGGCTCAATCGACTTATTTTGACCTCTAGAATACGTGGTAGCTCTGTGTCCCAGCAATATTGGGACACCCTGTATATAAACTAGTCTCTTCTTTCAAATTATCAAAATCAACTTTTTTGAAAAAAAAATCTTGAATCTTGAATTTACCACAAACCTACGATCTGTTCGTTTTGTTGTGAAGTTTTGATGTTACTCAGCTGACAACTTTTTTCTACTGCACATATACGTTAATTTAATTTACATAATTTTATTTTCGGTTACTAAGTTTCAATATAAATCTATATTTCATAGACTCCACGTGTTTTATTAATTGAAATAGAAAAAAGGACGTGATCTTATAGCCGCATCTCGGATGCTATTGTCAGCATGCCAGCTCCTTTCCCGCTACACTCAAAGACAACTGCTGTGATCTCCGTACGCGTTGACGTGTCCATGTCATAGAGATCATATATATAGGATCTCTATGGTACACGTACGCCGCATCCTCATTGATGCTTCAAAAACATGTGCTATTTTTTATCTGCTTTGAAAGAGGTACTGTACATATCATAATAAAAGATACTTGAAATTTTTCATCATAATAATTTTCAAAAATTTTTCAGAAAATAAAATAACAATTAAAGATTGTTTTTATATAAAAATTCTCGGGAAATAGGTCACATTAACACTTTGTTTTAAATATTCGTCTTTACGTACGTTTCGGTCTCACGACCATCATCAGAAGACTCACTATGTCAAAAAAGGGGTTTATTAAAACTAATTATAGCACAAGCGTCCAAATCGCACAAATTTAATTTCAATCAAAAGAGCCCACGCCGTCAAAACGAACAGACCCACGAATAATTGAAATTGTATAGTCAATTATTCGTGGGTCTGTTCGTTTCGACGGCGTGGGCTCTTTTGATTGAAATTAAATGTGTGCAATTTGGACGCTTGTGCTATAATTAGTTTTAATAAACCCCTTTTTTGACATAGTGAGTCTTCTGATGATGGTCGTGAGACCGAAACGTACGTAATGTGACCTATTTCCCTAGAATTTTTATATAAATTCATACTGGGTCAAGAATCTTTATTATTAAAGATTGTCGTGTTCATACGGCAAATTTTTATTTTTCGAAGTAATCCATCGGTTTTGATTTCACGATCATGAAATAATACTCGGCGACCACGAAAACATATAATTCGACACGTTGGACGAGGACTGATATAGGAATATGAAGAAAAAATGACGCAATTCTCCAGAATGTTCCTTCTTTTAGCGAAAATTGTACCGAGACACATCACGGCATACCATTCAAGGCTAAGTTTTTCAGCAAACGGGCCGGATTTTTCATTTTCCGACTTCAGATTCGAGTTAGCGAACCAAATAACCTGCTGGTACCAAATTTCAGACACTCTGGATTAAAAGAGTTCGAGATATCTCATTTATTATAAAAGACATTCCATTTGTTAATTGAAAATTGTTATAATCACGAGCCCCCTTTTTTTCTGGCTAACGATACTCAACACGTTTGACAAAGTTAAAATTTTAGTAATGACCCCTACTTTTTCACACTTTTGACTGAACTAAAAGTGTCCGAGAGGGAATACTGGGGAAAAAGTTTTGTACGTCGAATGAAACTATTGTAGCATCTGGGATTACAATATTTGGATTTTATCAATTAAATCATAAGAGTTTCTGATGCTATATTTCGGAGAAAATTTCGTGGTTGTTAAAATGGTTTTTATAAGTTTGTCAGCTTGAATCTCACATTATCACATTCACCTACATTCTACTCTAAATCTCAGTAGATCCCTACTTAATGTCCGTTAGTTGTTGACGGCGTATTTTGTTTTTAACGTCTAAGAAATTCCGAGGAAGATAAAAGGAATCCTAAGAATAAAGCGTAATAACAATAGCGTCTACAGATCGGCCAATTTAAAACAAAAAGGTATGCCGATTTTTCACGTATCTTTATCTACGAATCTCGGTCAGAACCTTTGAACGAAAACAAAAGATACGTCTAGAACGCGGCTACGCCATTCGAAGGAACAAAACGCGAAACCAGGTCCGTTCTCTCTTCTCAGTTCATCAGATACGCGCTTGTAAATTTTATGAAGTAACTCGAGCTTTCAGAGCAGTATCGGACTACAATCGGACCCGACCAAAATAGAGTAAAATATGTATGCGGGTAATCACGTCTGTGCGTGGGAGGGCGCCTCCAACTTGACATGAGAACTGAAAACTGCAAAACACAGCACTTCATTAATGCGGGGCTGTTTATTCAGCTTTCACAAATGTAATTATCCCGGTCTACAACTAATTATCAGACTATTATATTAAGCACTTATATGGTGCTGCTGGTAGAGGTATGAATAGGGGATCGTTATGACTGAAATACTCGTTCAAACAACAATTATATGTAATCAACTCTAATTACAGAATAAAACGCTTTTATTAATTATTTATTTCCATTCCAAGGCTTCTCTCTTAATAATAGATTTTATTACACTAAATACCACATTTTCAACACTCTCTTACATTGTAATAATGACTTGTGAATAGAACCCAAATTCCCTTTAGAATAATCATTTGTTGTCATCTGAATTTTGTTTTGTTCTGTGCTCTAAAATTTAGAACACATTATTTATAATCCATGAGAAAAAATTACTACACATTCAATAGAAAAAAGTCACACTTATAGTTTGTTTCAACGAAAGAAAAAAACATGTAAATATTTTTTTTTTGGGTGGAGGAGGGGCAATCTTGCATAGACGCCTCGGGTGCCCGTGCCCCCGGGTGTGCCGAATTCCTACCAACTAAAACCCCTCCTCCGTGAGGTTGATTCTCCATCCTAAGGAGAGCCCCACTGCACTGCGGTCATTATAGTCCTATTGTGCCCTCACTTGTTCCTACCTCTTCATCAGTCTGGTGTATTCTATGAATTTCAGTAGCCTGATATAGGGGATACTTCTGATTTCTTCGGGTGTAGTCTTATCATCTCCGAGGTATGTCCGACGACCAGCCGCGAATGCCGTGCACTGACACAGCACATGCATAGGTGTCTCATCTTCCACGCCTCAACCCCGAAAGTGGCCTGTTCTACCAGTCCCATCGTGTATTTGTGTTTGTTGCATGGGGCGTGTCCAATCAGGAATGCAACAAGATTCCGTATTTCTTGTCTGCTGAACGTCAGCAGATTCTTCACTCGCTGCTGCTGGAGATCTCCCATCAGTCGCTTGGAGTGCGACATACGGGGCAGCTCTCTCCAGTAGGCACGGTGCTCTATCTCGAGCCGTTTTTGGATTACAGATTTCTCTGTGGCATGAGAAATGCCACATGTTGGCTCTAGTCCAATCAATGGTTTTTCCGTACCCGCTTTAGCTAGTGCGACGGCAGTTTCTGTCCCTTCTCATTTGTTTTCCTCAAACTCCCACACGGGTGTTACTCCATTGGGGTTCATTACTAGTACCATTAGTTCTTTAACGCAATCAAGTACACATTGTGAGGTGATTGTGTATGACTCCAGTGCCTTAAGCACTGTCAGATTGCTCACTATGATTGTGATTTGTCTATTCTCATAGGCTCTCTCCCTCACAATTTGAGCACATGTTGTGATTGCAACTATTTTTGCTTGGAATTCTGTCGCAAAAGTCCCTAGGTTCAAGAAAATTCTTTCACCTTGGTCCGTTTTCTCGACTATTTCATCACCCGTACTTTTTTCTATCTTGGTGCCTTCGGTAAGTCATATGGAATCCCCTGGTATCATATGAGGACTGCCCCCAGCGTTCTCCCGCCCATTCACGGTTTGAATCATGAAAGGCACGAAAGTGCTGTGAACCTTGATCCTGTCGGATCTCATCCCCAATGGCCCAGTTGGCCGATAAGATTGAAGCGATACGCTCATCTTATGGCCTCTGCCTGAACGGCGAGTATGTATGTAAATATTGGAAAATGTTACGCATTGAAGCTTTATTTCTAACACTGAAAATAATGTTTTGCTGATGCCAAATGCTTCTAGAATTTTAATCTCAGAAAGGATGGGTAGGAATAGCCCAACATTATGAAGTTTATTGATAAGGAATTCAAAAAAGCTGTGATCAACAGTTCAGGTGACTTTCCTCACTCGTTAATGTTGGTTGAGTTGGAGTTCGATGAATGCTTTTAATTACTGAACCAATTTCATAATGAACTTGAAGTTAATTTTATTATTGTTTTTAAAACGTTTAAAACTTATAATCTATGTTTCATTAAACGAGAATTTGTTAATTTTTATAAGCTCTTCCGATTCTGAAGATTATAATGATGCTTATGTGAAACGGAAACTTATAAGAAAAGGAAAAATATGAAAATGTATGTCGTTACATTTTTTGGGAATAACTATCAATCAAATTATGAACAAACACTTATCTGACTACATGAGATATATTAAATATCTGATTCATTTCAGACAAAATTGTAATGTTGCATTCCACCTCTTAAATATCATGCTAGAGGGTGGATACATGCAATTTATCGTTATTGATTTTATTGGAGTTTTACGATTCTCTACTTGCAGAAAAATCAACAGGGTACCATATCTTATAGCAGCTTTGTGACATTGTTATATACTAAACTGTTACAAACAAAATTGGGTTCTTTACTTATTACATATATCAAATAATACACATTATTTGTAATCTTAAATGTAATTTACAAACATGTGTAGTGTTTATTAAATGTTCGAAGAAAAAAGTAACTGTAATTATATGAAATAACCAAAAATAACATTTGATAATCAGCTTCCTCGAGGGATTCTCTCGAAGCTGGAACTGAAGGGCAATGTTATGTTATCCACAGTAGAACATGTAAAAATTCAATTGTACTTCTAATTTGATGAAACAAGTAGTTCCTGATTATCATTGTGATTTTCAATAAAATTATTTTTTGAAAGCAAAATTGTGGAGCAATATTCAGTTTCTTACACATCATCTGAAGCTGTGATATAATCATTAGATAAATGTGAATTTATGATACAGCAACTTGCTTTGCTTTGATCACCACTTGAAAACACAGCATCAGGTTTTAGCTATTTGCGATATGTTTCCCGACCTGATATAAATAATCATTTTTGAAGTTATAACTAGAGCTGTTGACGAAGGTCAGTTTCCCGGATATTAGCCTTTGGGAGAGTAAGGGCGTCACCGACTCCACCGGGAGGCCTGGAGGAGAAACTGGTCTCTGGTAGCAAAAGTGGTAAACGCTGAAAAAGTAAGAAGAGCTTTCAACTTCTTTGAGACGTTCAAGTCACGGAGCCCTGATGGATTGTTTCCAGTACTTCTGCAAAAGGGTCTGGAGTCAATTCTGGGGTGCTGAGGGGTTTTATTGTGGCAGGATACACGCCCAAAGAGTATAAGAGAACTCATGTGCCTTCATTCCTAAAGAGGGTAAGAACAGCTACGTAAACGTCAAGCATTACCGGCCTATAAGCCTTACGTCGTTTATGTTAGAGACGTTAGAGAGACTTATAGACTGGTATCTTGAGGCAGGACCTCCAAAGCATTACCCCCTTCACGAACTCATCAGATGGGCAGATCTGTAGAGACGACCTTCCACTCGGCTGTTGGCTTTATAGAGCCACAGCTGAATAGGAAGAGAGTCTGCATTGGTGCCTTCTTGGACACAGCTGTACCATGCGGACAGTGCTTCAGGGGGACTATCCTCTTTGTGCAGTTCACCGTAATCTCAATAACCTTGTATCGTCCTGTTCTTGAACCTAAATTCGTTTGATCGAATTTGAGGCAAATTCACACTACATTTTTAAAACCGAGTCTTTTGATATAGAATTTTTTTCATTATTTCTTGTGTTTTCCTGTAAAATAACTTGAATGAATAAACATTATTGTAGTGTACATATTGTCTTTACCTTAGCGACCTGGTTCTGCATCCCCCCCTTCGGATATAATTGAATAACAATACCCATTTTTCTATTAGTGTGGTTACCACTGTCTCCCCTGCGTACCCGAAGGCGCCGCTTCTGGTACCTCCTCCTCTTTAGATATTTATAAGACTAGGTTAAGCTCTCTTCATTTCGAGCTCATTCTTTTAGTAAATGCAAACTGTAGTTTTTATGTTATGACCATTTAATATTCTTCAGAATTGTTAAAAACTGTTTATCGTAAATCAATAAAACTTGGACACAATTCACCAAAACTTATATCACTTATAATCTTACATTCCTCTTCATTAAATGCGAACATCTCTTGCAGAAACTTGAAATGCCGTCCTCGCCGCTAAAACATTTTGTTAATTGAATCTTAAGTCTTTAATTCAGCTATATACGGGATGTGGTGAAGCTCGTTAAAACTGTAAATACTTGATCAACTTGTTTTTTGAAACAAAATTTTGTTGCAGGCAGATATTTAAATGAACGACATATGTGAATATTACGAAGGCTGATGGAAAATAAATATTATCAACGGAATTCATTTCCCATGAAAACTAGGGGAAAATATGATATGATAGTAATAGCTATATACCCATAAAAATACAAGATAAAGAATAACAACACGTAGCAGTAAGGGTTAAGCATGAAATCAGGGAGGTCGACTTCAGACACTAGAAAAACTACCGGATGCGTGACGTAAGCGACCTTGTGTTAACATACATTATTAACTATAACTGCAGACACAAGGGTTAAATGTCGAATTTACGCGGCAAAATCCTGAATTGTAATTATAAACAATATGGCCTAACACACTCAGGAATGTTTCTTCAACTTTATACACTTAACACAGACCCTAACAGTAAGGGCGATCGTAAATCAGCTGCAGGAAGAAATGTAGCAGTACGATGCATGATTAATAATGACATCAATTTAATGATAAAACGGCATATTTCAAATTGTTGATTCTTTATTCTTATTTCATATATAAGAGAGGATGGTAGACCGAAAACAAAATAATGAATTAATTAGAAACAGGTATAGCTTGTAGGCCTTTTCGATGTCTAATTTCATGTAGAGAGGAATGCCATCACAAATTTGTTCCCAACATTCATATGTTATTCCTTTAAATCCGTTATTAAACAAAGGTTATCACAACCTCCATAGCTTTGCAGATTATGGTACACTCCATAATAGTCAAGGCAATATAGCACTTCAACCCAAAATTTTTTTCCCGTAGACGGATTTTGACGTGCTTGGTCTCATTTCATTCAGGAAGACGTCTAGAAAATTTGTTACCAGTTTGTTTTCACGGGAAATGGATAATTGCATAGTAGAAATGCATCAAAATGGTGCATCCTGAGTTCAATAATTATGAATAATGTTTTTTTTATCAAAAATGTATCAAGAGTGGCTCAAATTTGTCACTTGGGGGCTCTTGTGGTCGCTGAACCCGAATATGACATTTGAAAACTTCTCTCCGGGGCACCTGGGGATCTGTATACCCTCAAAGTTATTCCCCGTGATGACTTAGACGACCAGGGTATACAGATCCCCAGGTGCCCCGAAGTTTTTATGTGTCATATTCGGGTTCAGCGACCCCAAAAATTTCTGAGTGACAAATTTGAGCCACTCCTGATACTGTTTTGATGAAAAATCATTTTTCATAATGATTGAACTCAGGATGCATCATTTTGATGCATTTCTACAGTGTTATTATGCAACTATGCATTTCCCGCGAAAACAAACTGGTTTTCCCGAATAAAATGAGGCCAAGCACGTCAAAATCCGTCCACGGGAAAAAAATTTGGGGTAGGCCTCTTTTTGGCCAGTTACTGTATTGACTAGGATGATACTGAATATGTAGACGCATTAGCTTAGAAAAAAACATTCTGAAATCATCAATCTTGGAGCGTGCTATGTTGTTCTTTTATGTTATTTTTGTGTCGGCTCAAGGCAGAACATCGAAGATGTCAGCAAGCTTGGTAAGATGGCAAGATCAATGGGAAGTAAGTCAAAACTTCGTGAGTTCACCTCAGCTGGAAGGCAGCTAAAATCCAACCAATTCTGAACAAAGAAATAAAACCCATTGGACTACTATCTGTAATCTCTAAAGTAGTGGTGAAAGCGATATTGGAATATCTTCTTACATTGAAATTCAACTCTAATGTATTAACCCCCCTTGCAATTACGATAATGATTTCAAGTTAATTGATTTATAATAATATCAAAGCAAACTCGGCATATCAAACATATTCAGGAAAACGCTGGCAAAAAATATCTCAAGGTATTAAAAACCAGAACAAAAACGTAGCCTTTGAAACAAGAAATAATCTATACTCACATAGTGATTTGAATAAAAAACGCAACACCTAGTGTTTGTTGAGCAATATACCTGAAATTTTCACAGAAGGCATACTTCAATGAAATCAAGAAATAATTAAATAACTCCAACGTTATCTCAGTTTTTGTTATGTTTTTTTATGTAAAGAAGGGGAATTTTTTCAAGCCCTAATCGTAAAAATGAACATTTTTCACAGTTCTATTTTCAGATTTTCTGTCGTAAACATTATCCACAATGCCTAGAGTTCGACAACGTAACAACAGTGTTAAGATGTTGGTCAAGATGGTGTCGCCGCGGATACGGACGTCCTGGAAGACCACATAGCTGATCATAAACATAATACTAGATCTAAGAATAATCTTACAGTGGATAAATTAAACTTTACCTACCTTCAAAAAAATGTGAAACATTCAATAATCAAAATCTATAACAAACTTCCGATTCAGGTTCGAGATCTTAATATAAATTCGTTGAAGTATAAGCTTAAACATTTTTTAGCAAGTAGAGGCTACTACACGATACAAGAGTTTATCTGTGATAAGATAGAAATATAATACTAGATTTAAGATATTCTGTGTACTTATCTGACATGTCCTACGCCAATCGGCAATTTTGAGGAACTAATAAAATTATTACTTACTACAGATCGTGAAGAACGCCACCTAAGAACATTGGCCCTAAGAGACAGATTTTCCACTACACGAGCCGTAGGAAATGACTGGATGGAAGCTTTAGGACACAGAGTCTCCATGGCGTCCGTCTATCGACGGATAAGGTCATTTGGGCTTCGTTCTTACCGACCATTTTTATGCCTTCCCTCACTCTACGACATCGCGCCCATAAACTGGCGTGGTGTAATGAGCGAGTGAACTGGGTGCAGGAATGGCATCATGTGGTATTCAGTGACGAGTCGCAATTTTGCTGGTGGACCCATGATGGGGTAAGGAGGGTGAGGCGTTTACTTGGGGAAAGAAGAAATCTGCAATTTGCTGTTGAACGTCACACTGCCCTTACATTAGGAGTAATGGTTTGGGGTGCAATATGTTATGACAGTAGGTCACCTATAGTTTTCGTCCAGTGCAATTTAAATGCATCCAATTACATAAACAACGTGTTGGAACCTGTTGCAGTGACACATCTTCGGGGTTTTATCAATCCAATTTCCAATTTTGCAACAGGATAATGTCGGCCCTCATACGGCAAGGCTTACGACGCAGTATTTAGAAGATGCTGATGTAGTGGTTGTTCCATGGCCTGCACGGTCACCGGATCGCTTCCCGATTGAACATGTCTTGGATATAATGGGTACAAGACTGAGTAGTTACGCCACTCCCTCACAATTTAGATCATTCACTACTTACATTAATGTGCCTCTTCTATAAAAATTTTAATTAAATTGCTTAACTATTACTAGGTGTTGCGTTTTTTATTCAAATCAGTATATATTAAAAATTCAAAATCTAAAAGGGTGAATTAAAGAAATGTGATGTTTACAAGCTAAGGTGTGATGACAGTAATGCCTTGTACATAGGACAAACTGGACGCAGTTCCAGTGTAAGGTTCCACGAACATTTAAGAAGATACAGGGTCAGAAAAAGAAGACTCTTAACTACGCGAATCACGACATAATAATGTTAAATGACCAAATCGATACCTATAATGCACCACTTGTCAACCATTTTGTAAACAAACTCCCACTCAAACCATTGTCTATCCTTATGCCACACATTCAGATTCGGATTGATTTCTAATATTTAAGGACATCATTTTAGATTTACTTTTAGTTGATTACTTCTAGCTCCTAGAGAATGCCACAGTGTTGTGAAACAATTTGTCAGCATTAATTCTAAATTAAATGTTACAAGTGTTATGTATATTTCAGTTAGGTTCTCCAACTTCCCAACGTTTAAGCGGAAAAGATAACATTTTGTTGCCGTTATTTCGCTTGCATCCCTAATATAATGTGCCAGTATGTTGACATTTGTCGACTTCTGTCACAAAATGGTTCAGTTCCTATGAAAAGAGACTGCACCTATTTCATCAAGGCGCTTAGCCGTTTCGGTTCCTACTGAATTCTCGTGTCCTGGCACGCACATCAAGATGACTTTGTTGTTTTTTGCCAGCACTTTGAAAACCTCTAGGCATTCCCAGACAAGTTTCGACTCATGTTCGGAGGCATTTAGAGCCGCATTACTGTCTGACATAATATCTGTCTGATTCTCGCCAACTTTTATCAGTAATGTTTCCTACTAACGCATATTTTTGTATCAACCATTAACAAATTATTTCAACCAGTCAATCATCCAACAATAAAATAAGCTGAATTGTTTCTAATGAATCTCAGTTAATATTTACCCGAAGCCAGCTTTTAACCCTTTGAGATTCAAAATAACTCATAACCGAAGAATTAATAGAGAAAACACTTAAGAGGCATTTTCATCTTGTACTGATTCGAATCAATCATATTACAAAGCTCAAATTCGACCTGTCCTGGAGTGCTGTTCACATCGTGTTTGGAGTTCGGTGATGATGTCACGTTTGCAAATGCAATGACCTCTACAGAGCATCGTAGAAAAGTGGGCGATCTCCCACTTTTTTATAGATATTTCCATGGTCGGTGTTGCCTAGAAATCACGTATGTTATTCCACCACGAGAGGTTCTAGGTAGGAGAACTAGACGAGCTCAAGCTAGACACTTCTTTATTGTCAAGCTCGAGACCTGCCGAACTTCTTAATACCAGAATTCATTTTATCATCGAACAGCAAAGTTGCTGTACTCTTTGCCTAGTGTGGTATTTCCTTAGGCATATAGCCTCCATACCTCCAAGAAAAATTCGAAATTTCACCGCTGGCTCCAAAGAGTTCTATATATATAGAGTGACCATATTCAAAGAATAAATGTCTCTTGGAGCCTCCCTTCTACTCTTTTTAAAATTCGAGGGCAAGCTGATTGGTCGTTTATTTCGCGGGAATGTCGCGCTCTTGAATTCGAATTTGAAATCTCAATTCTTTTGTTTTGCGATGACGACATAAAATGGGGATGCGACCTTTCAACGATGAGAGCAAGGTTGTGATTGGAGGAGACGGGTGACGTCACCCGGCGCAAGAAACGATGATAGGGAGGCTCCAACAGACCTTTATTCTTTGGCTATGGAGTAGACTACTAAGCCTTTCACTGGTAAGTTCATGGACATTCTGTCCTTCTCGCACAAGTACTGCGCTCTCACTCCCACGTAAATATTGTGATTTTATGCAATCGAATCATACGATGAATGGTGTTGAGTCAGTGGGTAAAAGGGGAGACCGTGCGAGTGAGAGCGCATTACATGTGGGAGAAGGACAGAATGTCCATCAACCTACCAGCGCTTTCCTATGCTTAACACACTACTTGTCTACTCTATATATAGAACTCGTTGACTGGCTCACACAATCTTCTTATAGGTTTTTCTCTCGTGTAGTCAAAATATAGAATTGTTCGAGGTATCATCGAAAATATACATAAAATCAGCTAGATGAACAGTTCAAGAAATTGTTTCTAGTAAATATCAAAATGATAAGATATTTGGAAGAAATCTTCAAGAGTTGAAGTATTATGATAATAGTAATTGGAAATTATCATGTAATAGTGATTAGGCCTAGTTTGTTTTGTCAGTTTGAAAATGTTGTACATCAATCATATCAATCATTATCACCACTACATCCAAAATTTGTAAGAGAATTTATGAACTTTCACCGATTTCAACCAAATTGCATTGCCGGTCATTTTTCAGAGCTCTGTGATAATCAGGTATTATAATAAATATCAAATATTAAAATCCTGTACCTGAATAATCTCCGATAATATAAAATACGACCTTAGACTTTCGAATCCTAATCTTCCTAAACTGTATTGTTTACCTAAAATTCATAGGACGGGTAATTCCATGAGACCGATCATTTCAAACATTAATTGTCGCACGCATAGCATAGCAAAATGGTTAGTGAAGGAATTTAGAAACTAAAATCAAGTTTGTCTGTAAAAAATGTTCAGGAACTAGTTTCAAAATTGAAAGATCTCAAACTTGAACCTGGTGATATCCGAGTTTCATTTGATGTTGTTTCATTGTTCACAAACACCCTGAGTCGATAAACGATCTAGAGAAATGGCTATCAAATATTAATATCCTCGATGCAAACTGTTCAAAATATTTTTCCAGATGTTTTAAAAACGGCAAAAGTCATACCATTATTCAAAAAGGGAAGTATGAAATAAGTTGAAAATGTCCGTCCTATCTCCCTGTTATCTACTTTGTCCAAGATACTAGAAAAAATTATAGCTTCTAGAATATTGACCTTCATAAATCGCTATAAAATAATGTCATGTTTTCAACACGGTTTTCGGAAGAATAGATCTACGCAGTCCGCCATAATGAATTTTATGGAAAAGTTATATGAGGAACTTGATGGTAACAAAAAAAGCTGTGGAGTGTTTATGGATCTGAGCAAGGCATTGGACCTTGTTATCACAATCTACTCCTTGCTAAATTGTCTCGATATGGATTTAGGGGGAAGTTGTATGAGTGGATATCATCATATTTGTCTGATCGTTATCAGGTTGTTGATACTGATGGTATAAAATCAAACCGATTGAAGGTTATGAATGGTGTACCTCAGGGGTACTTACTTGGTCCCTTTTTTTCTTGTTATTTGTTAATGATTTGTCAATGGTAGGTACTGAAGCAAGGGATCTAACGATGTTTGCAGATGATAATTCAATGATAAGCACCGCATCTGGCACAGGCGTGCTGGTGAAAAATACCCAAAATAGTCTAAGTGCCTACGTAGAATGGTTTGCTGCGAATCAACTCTTTCTGAATACCTCAAAAACAGTTTTCATTTATTTTACACCTCGTGCAATAAACTACAATGAGAGTTGCCTCTTAAAAATTGTCTGACATTCTTTGAGGCAAGTTTAGACTGTACGTTTTCTGGGGCTATGTATAGATAACGCTTTGAACTGGGATGCTCACATTGACATGTTATGTAGCAAATTATCAAATATGTGCTATGCTTTGAGGAGGTTGCACAGTCTTACAAGTAGATGCATACTACTATCCTATTATTATGCACAGTTCTATTCAAGATGTTCTTATGGCATTATATTCTGGGGATCTGCATCTAAATCGGACCGAATCTTCCTAATGCAGAAGCTTCCAGTAAGAAGTATGGTAGGAGCAGATAGCAGAACCTCATGTAGATACATCCCCTGAGAATTGCAATTACTACCCCTTCCATGTATATATATAAAGCAATTTTTGATATATGTCAAAATAAATGTTGGTTCTTTTTCCCGTAATGATTTCAATCATACTTATCCTACTAGAGGCCGAGCAGACCTGTTGATACCTCAGCATAAGATGTCTCTGTATGAAGAAAGGCCACGATATATGGGCATAAAGATGTTCAATAAGCTTCCGCAGTCGCTGAAAGATAATGCTAACTTAAATCAGTTTAAGAAGGGAGTTCATAAACTTTTGCAAGAGCATGTATTTTACAGTGTTTCTGAGTACTTGGCATCTATAATAACTGATGATCCATAAAGTTTTACTAATTTCCTTTAATTTCCTAATTTAATATTCATAAATAAGTATAGTAGATACTCGGTTATAATCGTAATTATTATTTGTTACTTTTCGAACTTAATATAATAATGCTTTCCACGGAAAGTATTATCTTTGTATTTCTTTGCATTATTTTTTCTTTTTTGTTTTCCTTTTCTATCTTATTTGTTGTACCAAAATACGTGCTCATTTATCTATTCTATTATTTGTTTACTTACATACCTGTATATTCTTGACGTGTCTTATACCATGTTATCATTGGTCTTATGGACAAGAAAAATTATTATTATTATTATTATTTAATCCTTACATCTTCATGTACGCAGTTCACTATGAACAAAAATTTCTATAAACAAACAAGGTGATGTGCGATGTGAAATCCATTCTCTCCTTTCCTCGCCAATATTTTTCTAAGTGACCTTGAAACCTCTTTAAAATCAAAATTTAATCAGTTTCCAAAAGTTTGGCAAAGATATGTCAATGATGTTTTCGCAATTATAAGTAGAGATTTTGATTTACATGGTTCTTTGAACATAATTAGTAACCAATTTGTTTCAATTAAATTTACTGTAGAATTAGAAAGCAATAACCAGCTTCCTTAAAAGCTTGATTTTCGAATTATCCTAAACTAAAATCAGTAAACCACTCGTACATTGTTCCAATCGATGGCGAAGAGTCCCCATGATGTTTAACAACTGATGCTTTGGTTTGCGTAATGTTTTTTCCACGCAAGAAATAATGTTTAATCAAGACTCCAAATTCGCTTTTTTCCATGTTCAATCTTCAAGGTTGCTTGCTTTCGATGAATGTCAAAACAGAACTGAATGACATATCAGTCTGAAAAATGTAAGGCATTCTAGTTCAAGATGGTAAATCACAAATGTCACATGGGATTTTCGATTGTGGTGCCATCTGTTATATTTTTCAGAGACTATGCCCTCGTAAGTTAAGATGTGAAGAATGTAATGCCTTACACCATAGATTTATTCCAATTAATTTCAGTTTATTATTTTTCAGATGATCCAGTTAATTATACATTAGATCTAGGGAAACCCTAATTCTGTTTACAACTTTGAATCAAATCCTCCTTATGGTTTATGAATTCCTAGAATGAATTTGTTCTTCTCCAGATACTGGGAATACCACTATTTTCACCAAAACTTTTCTATTTTATTAGTTACTTCCAATACTATGCTTCCAAAATACGTGTAACCATTTCAGAAATATGTATGGCAACTACCACAAGTCTTCGTTGAACTATTTTCAACTCTGGTATATCTTGAAGATGATCGATTAGTATATAAACAATCAGATATTGAAAGATGAAAGATCATTCCACCTTATTTGTCTCGAAAGTTAACTTAAATTCAATGTCGAAATTTTATTCAACAGTTCAGTAACCGTAGTGGTATTTGTCAAGATGATTTTGTTTCATTTATTCGCGTAATAGTTGTTATAAAATCATCCAAATCGTGTGGGCTGACTTCGGAGTTATTTTTAAGCTAGCCACTTAAGCGGTTCTGGTGGTATCGAACCAGTCTTATTGTTCCATTCGTTTTAATTTAGAGCATAATTAGTGTGTCTGCTTTACCGGAACTGTATAGGTCAGGGGTTGAGCAACAGCAATGATATATCGGTCTGAATTGTCCATTTAAAATTTAAAGGGCGGCTTTTTAAGCTTCACTTGTCTTCGCAACGCCAACGGAAGATGTAAGTAAGGGTAGTCACTTCGCTGGCCGGTTGTAGATCGGATTATGTCGATAATCATATGTTTTAGCAGTTCTGACGCATTCCACATGTGGTACAAACATCTGACTTGCCGACGGCAGTCTGAGCAGTTATTCAATTCGTCGTCTGGGTGTTTTACGCGTGTGAAAGGAAGCTAGTATACATTGTCTTAATTTTGTGATTGTTTTAATTGCAAAAAGAATGTATGAATGTATGTTTTGCTATGTATATCCTTACGAAAATGATATTCATATTCTTCCATATGTGTCATGGTTGTCTTCCTGTCGCATACTTATTGACATGTCTTTATTTTGAAATTGGTACAGCGTTAGTTCACTCTTAGTCTTTCGTATATTCTTGAAAGAAACACATTTCCAGATTTTTACATGTTTTCATGTTCGGAGAATAATATAAATTTCAACACGTTTGTTACCTTCTCACGCACATCCGTTCATCTTTCAGAATGTTAAACTGATATAAACCTGTGAGGAGATACTTTACCCAGTCAATCAGCCCTATTGTGATGACCTGATGACCATTGTTAATCAATTGATGGCCGATCGGTATTACGGTAGTATACCAGTACCGATAGAATTGTTCTTAATATTGATAACAAATCTACAATATTATTTAGATACAGATCATTGGGAAAATCGGTATCACGGTGGCTACTAGTTATTGGTAAGTAGACAATTGTCAAGCTTTCAACATTGTTTATTCAAACAAAACACCCCCTAAAGTCTTGTTTGGCTAACAACGGTTGGTGTAAATTTACCAATCTTAATGCAAATTTTACAAAATAATAAAGAAAGGTAAGTAAAAAACTAATTAAACATAACACACATAATTAATTATATGTATTTCTGGCAAGAGTTGCTACTAGCACACCGAATATAGCAAGTGATCCGTTTTCACTACCAGAATATATACTTTTTAAAAGAATTTACACAGGTACGCTAAGAATCTCTCAAAGAACTCCTTCTTGGAGCTTTCTTGTAGTCCTTTTGGGCAACCGTATCCAATGTTCATCCACTTGAGAATTCCACCAGGGGGTGTTGTTGCCGTCTCTGTTTTGCTTAAGAGTACAGCTTCCTTCACAGGCGGAGGTCAGGGCCTTGCTGATTCTACAGACAGCAGCTTCGGCTTCTTACCAACCTCCTCGAAATGCAGGAAGGTAGAAGAGTCTACCGCTTAGTTATCTCTGGAGAGGTCCCAATTGGTAGCTCTCGGATTCCTCTAGTACTTGTCTGGGTCGGATTCAGATTCCAACTCAAACAGAATAAGTCTGTGGTCCGAAACGGAGACCCCTAATAGCTCATGAGCTGAGGGTTAGATCGTTTACTTTCCATCACGAATTTTTCTTGTTTCATTCATTGAAAAATTTGAATTATGAATACAGATTTTCGTTATCTTTCAATCAAATCCGTAGTTTTTTCTCTGGCGCCCTCTAGCGATAAAACTATGCAGAATTTGAAAAAAAACTTCATATCGACAGGAAATTTTCCGCTCTATAATTTTTGAAACAAATGATAGTTCTTGCTCAAAACCTTAAAAAACAAAGCATGCAATGTGTGATACAGAAACAAATTTTTGGGCCTCATAATGACTGCTTCGATTTCCATATCTTCGGATAAAAGTCTGGTTAAAAATGTTAATTTTGCGTTTTTCGCCAAAAATGACCAATTTTATAGTGCTATATCTCCAAATGTACTAGTTATCGTAATATATTTAAGAATTCCAGAAAGAGTATTAAAAGATAAAAAATGTTAGCCATCGTGGACCTATTTTCGCAATTCGGTGCCAATGCCAATGCGACATTTCCAGATAAAAATACATAAAATAGCAAATCATTTGCCGCCATGTATGTATTCATACCTGTTTTCAAGGCTGAGAAAACAATCTACCAAAAATAGGCTTTTTTGGCCATTTTGACGGCCCCAGGAGGGTTAAAATGGGCCTAGAGGGCTAAAATTTTGGAAATCCTCTTTTTCGGTTGAAAAACATCATGCCATTATGAGAATTCGAGTTTTTCGAAATTGCACAAAAGTAATGGAATGTAGATTGCTCGATTTTTTGAGGTTATCCATTTGTAATCTATCGTTCCAGAATATACTGAAAAGTTTTTGAATTGGTTTAAATGCTACTACATTCATGTTATGTTTCGAAAGAAGGCTAGAAAGGTTATGGGACATTGATCCAAAGTAGTTCTTGTTATAATCTGCCTGTCAAATTTTGTAGAATTTCGTTCTTAGCCAATCAGCGCTTTATTGGGGTATCGGATTAAGTCAATTGAAGGCAATATTATCCTCGATAAATATAAAATGTATAAATTTCAATGTACCCCCCACGTAGCTTGGTCACTATCCCTTTAGAGGATTATATGACATGACCAATACGACTTTCTAAAAATAGCTAAATCACCCGATCATAATCTTCTTCTTTGAAGAAAAGCTTACAGTCTCCGTTTTCGGAACTTACTCGTAGAGCCGGACTGACGGTGTGATATGGCATTTGCAAAGAGCAGGCAATTACATTCCCAGGGTGTCTTAACTGTTAAGAACTTGAAGACCGTAAATACATTGACCCTCTTCTAGGAATTCTAACATTAACATCGACTTGTTTTATGTGACCTAATCGCGAATGCTTTGAACGAAACCCGTCTCGTGTCTCGTCCCGACGTTCCATTGTTTGTTCGCAGTGGCTTTTTTAATACCGTACACCACTACGACTTCGTCGGTAGTAAACTTATCTCTATATGAATTCTCTGACTTGCGAGTTCTATTTTTAAAAAGTATTAAATTGCAAGGAATGTGTCATTAGAAGGAGTAACAACACGTAACTATCGCGATAACTATTCCATATTCATGCTTTATTCATTCATTCTTTTAAAACTAATTGAATTTTTTATATTAAAAAAATGTACATGTGGCCACCAACACACTGATAATCATCCTAATTAATCATCCAGGATTAGACGTTAGACGTTTAACTTTCATGAAGATTAAATATAGAACCTCCTTATAACAGCAAAGTACACCCGCAGTCAGTGAAAACTGATCTACCAAACTGTGGAAATGATTTAACTAAAATTTCGTTTTAAAAACACTTAAAGTTATTGCCAGAAACACAACACAGTCTCTTATTTCAACGTTATCTCTATTGAAAGATATCAACCGGAAAATATTCGATTACTGGTATCTGGGAAAACAAATCTTGGAAATACCATTAGTCGCGGAAACGAAGCACTAAAACAGGCCAAAGTTCGAAAAATTTGAACAGTAAGATGGATTTGAATACGGTTTTGTGCATTCGATTCGTTAGAGCTTCAGGTAACTTTGAGACCTAAATTCATTTATAAGAAATTAAAAATATGCAATTTGCATAAATAATATGCATTTTAGATTGACCGTAAATAATAAATTCACAATTCGGTTAATAGTGATGAAAATGATTCCAAACTCGTTACTTTAGGATTTTTGGGGTCGCTGAACACGAATATCGTGACAGAATTGGTCTCCGAGGTACCTGGTGCCCAGGGTGAATGGTATCCCCGTCGTCTCCTGGAGTTTTCGGGAAATTCGTTATGTAATCAGTCCAAACTCGTTATTCGGGGGTTTTTGGAGTCGCTGAACACGACTATCGCGACAGAATCGGTCTCCGAGGTACCTGGTGCCCAGAGAAGAAAATAACCGTGCACGGTATTGATATAGTGTACGCACGCTGTAGAAAAAGACGAAGAACTTCTAAACTGCAGCCCCTTACGGAGTGTTTACATTGTGTCTTCCCCTCGCAAGACACCACAGAACCGCATCCTCATATATCGTATCACTGCTACCAACTGTATTGAAAGCGCCAAATTAAAAAAAAAATAAACTTCAGTAGGTACATTTTGTAAGACTGGTCCCCAGAATTGACACCTTTTGTACAACATTTGAGTGAATAATTTACAAGCATGTACAAAGTTTCTGTAAAAATCATGTAATAATAACATTAATTCATGGGGATAACGAGGATACCGTTCATCCTGGGCACCAGGTACCTCGAAGACCAATTCTGTCACGATATTCGTGTTCAGGGACCCCAAAAACCCCCGAGTAACGAGTTTGGACTGATTATATAACGAATTTCTCGAAAACTCCAGGAGACGACGGGGATACCGCTCACCCTGGGTACCAGGTACTTCGGAGACCACTGTCGCGATATTCGTGTTCACGGACCCCAAAAACCCCTCGGGTAACGAGTTACGACTGATTATATAACGAATCTCCCGAAAACTCCAGGAGACGACGGGTATACCGTTCACTCTGGGCACCAGGTACCTCAAAGATCAATTTTGTCGCGATATTCGTGTTCAGGGACCCCAATCCCCCCCCCCCCCCGGGTAACGAGTTTGGACTGATTATATAACGAATTTCCCGAAAACTCCAGGAGACGACGGGGATACCGTTCACCCTGGTCACCAGGTACCTCGAAGACCAATTCTGTCGCGATATTCGTGTTCAGCGACCCCAAAAACCCTCAAGTAACGAGTTTTTGGAATCATTTTCATCACTATTAACCGAATTGTGAATTTAGTATTCACGGTCAATTTAAAATGCAATAAATATAAAATGCATATTATTTAGGCAAATTGCATATTTTTAATTCCTTATAAATCAATTTAGGTCGCAAAGTTTCCTGAAGCTCTAACGAATCGAATGCAAAAAACTGCATTCAAATCCGTCTTACTGTTCAAATTTTTCGAACTTCGGTGCTTCGTTTCCGCGACTAATTTCATCTGAAATCCACCTTATGCAATAGTAGGTACAGTAAATCTATAAAAGTATTATTTATCAGTTAATACATTGTATTCATTAACATTTTACATATTTTTAATATATTCATTTGATAATACTTACCTACTTTGTGTAATCAAAAAATCATTAAATGAAATACTTATTGTATATCTTAATTTACTGAAGAAGCAGAAAAATAATTAAGTAAGTTTTTAAATATTAGATAATATATTATACTTATTACATTATTATATATTAAAGTTATATTAATTTATTTAAAGTAAATTTTAAGTAGAACTAAAACGAGTTAATATATTTTAATTTTATCTTTATTCATCAGCAGCTGTACATTTCTTACGATTTAAATTGAATTGCAGTGAAAATCTAAAAATCTTTAATAATTTAAAGAACAAAAGTATTAATTTTCTTCTTCTTCATGGTCATCTGGACGTTCAGGAATTTCTGTTTCATCGTCATCATGTTCGTTACCCTGAATTGTTGTTTCCAGACCTTCCAGAATTTCAGGGTCAAATGTACTGTCTTCCTCACAGTCACACATTTTTGTAATTTGCAATTAAGATGATGGCGATGAAACAGATTATAGATTTTCACCGTAATTCAATTTAAATCGTAAGAAATGTACAGCTGCTGAATAATTTGTGGACAGAAATGAAGTAAGCTGTATTTGTTTTGTAAATCGTTAGCGGGGCATGTAATGAGCTTAAAAACAAAAAGTTGTAACCCCACCCTTGGGCATTTTCGAGAATATCAAAACGTTTTTGGATTTGATTTTCCGCGAGAACGGTAGGTCATAGAGGAACATTTTTAGGCGAAAATTGTAGAGAACAGTATTATGTACAATTTATCTCATGCAGTCACTACGCTACAACCAGAGGGCGTCAATTTTGCCAAAAATTACTTTTTCCCCTCTTCTTAGAAGCAGTAAAATAATGTTTGCGCCACAGTGGAAATATAAAAGAGCCGAAAAGAATCTACAAAATATACATGCACTTTTTTCCTAAGATGCACTGTTACGGAGGTATAGCGCTATCAATTTTCTAATATGTACTATTTTGGAAATACCCACCGAATGCAGTCTTAGTTTTCAGCGGATGCGACTCCATTTCGGCCTCTCATTTCCATGATATATCTAAGAACCAATTTCTCTCCGTTGATGTATTTGATAATTCCATGATTCTATGAGGATCTCCTTTATAATAAATTAGATTCACGTAATTTTTCTTGTAAAGTCTGCTGCGTGATGATTTTGAACTCTGTAGCAACGCTTGGTTCTATCTTTCGTAACCAAATATATCAATATAATAAATCTGTACTATTGCTGCTGCTTAGAATCCAATTATAAATTATATTTGAATTAATAATACATTATTAGTAGATAAAATATGAAGCTTCACACTTAGTTAATAGAACCTTGAAGAATATGAAAAAGCGCTTAACACATTCCAGACTGTATTTCTCTATATAGTTCAAATCGTTATTGACAAATGGATGTGGGAAATATTTAGAATATGTGAATTTGATTAAATTTTTCTAATTATGATAGATGTATTGCAAAAAATGAGGTACTCAAGTTTTGTTTACAGAGTAATTTTATTTGCTACTTTCAAATTAAAACGATAATTTGAAGATCCTGCATTATCATAGTAATTATAAAAAAGTATTTGATTTGACACTGTTTCCTTAATAGACATTCACTTTTGACAAACAAAAAAACATTCTAACGAATTGAATTTTTTTCGTTTTTTCTTAATTTTTCCTGTAATTTCAATTCAATGAAACCGAATTTTTCTTAGCTATCCGTTCTTCAGAGTCAATAATAATATATCAGGGTACATTGAAAAATATGGAACTTATTATAAGAAAAGGTTGGTTGGTACTGGCTTGCATGCCTAGGTATAGTGAGTGGTATGAGGTCTCTCACCGGATTACTACCACTACACTTATATGTAGAAGCTGAAGCCATGAGAACAGCGTATAACTTGAGGGGCCTAGATCACTGGACCAAAATGCACTACTCTCGTGGACACTCAGCGAGTTTAAGTGAGGCAATCTCTAAATGCCACAAGATAGCATGATTCCAGCTATCCTCTTATCCTCATCCCGGTCGTTTGTATTACGTTACTCGAAAAACTTCTGGATGACTACATTACAGACCTTTCTGGTATGTGTGAAGTACTGTTGGTTTATGCAGAGCTGTATTTGTATTGTTTTAATTGGAGGTTTATGTTAATATCTTCTTCAACTTCTATATCTCAGGTATACAATGTAAATGTAACTTGGATTGTTTCTAAGAGAAGGAAACGAACATAATAAATATTTCCTGTACATTTTAAATCTTTTTGATTGAATGTTGGCAATGACTGACCAGACGAAAATTCATAAGCGTTCATAGAAATGAAAACAACATTACCAACATTAGTTTGAAAATATCTGACGATTCGGTGATAAAATAACAACAAATTGTGCTGGAGAAGTTTTTTCAACTTGTAGTCGAGGAAATAAAGCAGAAAAAAGGCCAAAATAAAAAAATGATTTTGATAATTTTTTTTTAATCGATTCAGGAAGTCATATAGAAAAAATTTTACCATTTTTCTTTTCTAATGTGCATTTTAGCTTCTCTACAGAGGAAAATGCATCTTTTTGGATGAATTTTCAGGAACCATAATAAAAAAAATAATTAAAGTCAGAAAAAATGTCCAAATACAGCCAAAATTTCTCACACGGGGGTTTTTGGGGTCACTGATCACGATTCTTGTGCCAGATTTGAACTACGACGCACCTGGAGCGCCTCAGGACATCCTGGTACTATCGTCGTCTTCAGGGAATTCGCAGAAATACCTTCTGCGAAGGAATGAAACCTGTTAGGGAGGTTCTCTTCAGCAATCGTTTAAAAAGAAATTATCAAAATCGGTTCATCCGTCTTTTTCCGACCTTTTCTGCTTCATTTCCTCGACAGTTGATAGATATATCAACGAAATATTATTCTCATTTTAAATTCTTCTTACAATTGTAATAGATTTTGAAAGGTAAATGAAAAAAAAATAGAGCCTTCTTAGCTAAATTTTCTGATCTAACGTTGTTAACGTTAATCTTTTTGATATATAACGTGATATTATTTACAAAGATTCGTTCAGTACCTGTTATGTGAAAGAGGATAGTAACTGATACAGGAATTTCATGATCCAATATAAATATGCTATGTAAGAGTACTTGTAAACAGTGCAGTTTTACTTCTTATCATGAAATTTCTCATGTTACGTTTAAATATCTGTAAATTGTGACAAATCATTGACATCGTGAGAAATTAATCTATCTACAATTTGTGTGAAAAACATGTGCGCAATATTGAATTGCATGGAATGGTTTTTCAAATTTAATTTGTTTGGTTCAGTTATGTTCCTGTTCACCATATTATCTTTACAATTTGTAACTTTCGAGGAATCACCCATTGGGTATCGAATTTTTTCATGTGCAATTTTTGAAGCAAATAAAAAAATTCATTATTCGGTAATACTTTGTGGAAATCGACCCAAATTCGTTATTCGGGGAATTTTTGAGGTCGCTGAACACGAATATGATGTCAGAAAAACCATATAATGTACCTGGGACCAGCAAATCCTGGTTGTGAGGGTTACTCACGAGGTTTTCTCGAAATTTGCTTGGAAATTGCACCAAAATGTGTACTCGGGAGTTGCCGAGGTCGCTGAACAAGATTCTGATATTGATAAAATTCCACAATACACCTGGAGGCCAGGGTGTCCTGGTTGTCTAAGTCGTCTCCTGGACATTTACGCGAGTTTTTATGTAAATGCAATGAATTTGGTTACTCAGGCGTTTTTGGGGTCGCTGATCACGAATAGATGTCGAAAAATCCATATGATGTACCTAGGGATCAGGTAGTTCTGGTTGTGAGGGTTACCTATGAGGTTTTTTCGAAATTTGCTCGGACATTGAATGAAAATGTTTACTCGGGGGTTTCTGAGGTTGCTGAACATGATTCTGATTGATAAAAAAAAATCCATATAATCTACCTGGGGACCTCGAAAACCCCCGAGTGGGAGTGGGGTGTGGATGACCCTCATAACCAAGACTTCCTGGTTCCCAGGTACATTATATCGTTTAAAAATGGGAAAATGGAGTAAACGCATCAAGGAATCGGATGCAAGCAACCGCATCTCGATCCATCATACTGTACAGATTTTCGGATCTTTGTCCTATTTTTGTGTTAATTTTCCTCGACTAAATAGATTTCTCGAACTTAGGGGGAATGTGAACACCACCAACACCAAATCAAACCAATGTGAGAGAATTCTCTTACTTAAATTATCGCTGCCAAAAACCAGTTTACATTTCATTCTCATTCTGCACCATGATGATATCTATTTCTTGTTAGTTGAACAACATGACCTTATAGATGAGCTATTTTATTGTCCATCTTGCTAGAAGTTGCTATATTATATCATACTCTGATAGAGAGTCCTTTAAATATTAAAGAACTGGAATAGTCGGTTTTTAATTATTGACACATAGAGATATCTTGTGATAACATGTGCGTATTAGTCTTGGGAAATATTTACTAGGTCATATCGGTGTTATCAGTGGCATGTAATCGCTGACAATAATCGTAAGAAAATGAATACATGTGAAATGCGTTTCTCAACACTGCCAACATAAGGAGGTGATAGGTCAACCTGAAAACTTCTAACGAATAAAAACCAACAACATATGCATTTTGCTTACAGTCATTTATTTTTTAAATTTTATACTCTTCGCAGACGAAGTCATTCGAGATTTTTCTAAAATCATTGAAAAAAGTCCTAGGGCAAAAATTGCTTTACCATAGTATGTTTCATCGAATATTAAGCAACTTTGAAAAAATCATTTGTCTGAATGTCCGTCACGAATTGCTTGTCTACACGATAGATCAAAAACGAAAGGTCAGAATAAATGAAAGTTGAAATAGTGTCAACTGATAACAATAATATAATATGGATTTTTTGGGTTCTTTAAGAAATGCTGCGTAAATGAGAAAATAGAAGGGAATTGTGCGACGTTAAAACTTTAGTCCAACTACTGCTGACCATTTCTGTAGTTATAACTTCAAAAATAATGATTATTTATATCAAGGTCTGGATACATATCGCAAATAGCTAAAACCTGATGATGTGCTTCCAGGTGGTGATCAAAAGCACAATTCTACAAAGTAACTTGCTGTTTCATGAATTTCACATTTATCTAATGATTATATCTCAACTCCAAATGATGAATGTATCATTAGTATCCTTCAAATGATATGTAAGAAACTGAATCTTCCAAAATTTTGTTTTCAAAAAAAATCACAATGAAAATCAGGAATTAGAAGTGTGAAGTAATCTCTAGAGAGAGTATCTCTAGAGGATATCATATTTGCAATATCATATGGCACCCGGTTGATTATTCTGTAAGCAGATGATGGTAAAACTCCAATAAAATCAGCAACGATAATTTGCATGTTTCCACAAGCATATTTGAGAGTTAAAAGAAGTTAAAATAAAGGTGGAATGACCTTGTTTGAAATCAATTGGATGTTATTTAATATGACTTAAATTGCTCATAACTCAAAGTTATAAGCAATTTTTCGGCGGAAAACCGGAAAAATCATATATCTATATCTATTTAACAATTTTCCCACCACCAGTTGACTTTCGGACTGATGACATATGTTTTCGGATACCAAAACCTACATATAGTTTGTTTGTCGAAATAAGAGAGTTCTATACAAAACTCATCTTGACTTAACTACGACGACCTAATTGGTGGAAAGCGTTACCCGTTACGTAGATCCGTAACAGGTCTGATTGGTCGACACCATAAGGCTCCTCCTTCTCCTATACCAGCGCCGACAACTGATAAAGACTACTCGAGGTGGTACTTTACTTGTATCGATGTGATATTTGGAAAACACATGGATAACATAAACACGAAACATTATGTAACATATTTCAGTTATGATAAGCAAAGAGTTCTACTAATAGAGAAGACAAGTGGGATTCCACAAGTCGGGCTCATGGCCTTTCTATCTCTCTCGAACGATTTCCACTACTCCCAGTAATTTCGTAAGAAAATTAGAGGCGATATACATCACGCTTCTCCTGGTGTGCGACAACGACAGATAACCCACGAGATAGAACCAATCTTATATTATAGGTATAGAACTTGTCTCCTCTATCTGTAGAACTCTTTGATGATAAGCCACTCTTTAGTATGATACAATAGTTTATTAAATATGATTGTGTTTTTATTTTAAACCACATTGTAATTCTGATTCAACCTTGTTCACAATTATCAATTCATTCTTTTTTATTTGTTGGGAAGAAAGAACATAAAACATGTTCTATGTTATTCGTTTTTATCTAATAAAAACTGAAACTAAAAACTTTTTTTTTAATACAGGTAATAAGTATCTAAGTTTGATCAACATACGAATGTTTAAAAGCTCATGTTTTTCACGAGAACGGTTATCCAGTGTGACTCATGAGCAGAAAGTCAAAATTAAGGAATATCTTTCAACAAGATAGTATTTAAATTTAATCAACACTCAAATGTTTCTTTACATGAATGAATTAATGGAAGGTTTCAGATATAGCTGAAGAAAATGATATTCTGATGCAATAATAACCATAAAATATGAAAATAGGGAAGAAAAATATACACACCACTTACTTATACAAAGCAACAAAGCTATATATGATTTGATTTCGAAATGAAACGTATTTAGACAATATCGAAACAGAATGTGATCGAAAAGCGCGGACAGTAGAAAGTGTTAAAGTGTAAGAAGTATGAATAGAGAAGAACCAGTTTCGTAACAGAAACAGGTAAACTTGAAACAGACTCGTGATACAACCAGAGCTGCGCGGGTTTTAAAATTCAGTACTTGTAAATCTGTTTTTAAGATCTTTTATGAAATAAGACTTTAGAAAATAGTTGACAAAATACAAGTACGTAATAAGTTTCATAATAACTGCTTCATCCTTTGGAAAAAATATTAGAATCAAGTTTTTTGATTACATGAGATTTAATCAAGCACTCTTAAAAATCGCAATCACGTGCTGTCACAAGACAATCCGGCTCGAAGGACCAATGTTTCGTCCTCACTAAGGAGTAAGGATTTCGAAGGACCAGTGTAGTTTTGATTGAGATAACACAAACTCTTATGTTGAATTAAAAACACTTGTTAATTATAAAATCTATATTATTATCCACAAACTTCTCTTTTACTATATCTGGATAGTCGTACCGAATATGAAATGTTACTGTATTGATGGCTACTAGAGACTAGGCGCCTGGGGTAGTTTTACCTTACCGTTTCTAGCATCATCTTATGCTTTAAGTACGCTCGTCCTTAACATTCCGGGCGCCTTGAACCATGGGCTTAAAATTATTCGAACATTCACTTGAAAGTCAATATTAGCAACAAAAATTATTCAGAATGGACTGCTTTCTCTGATACTTTTAATTCCTTAATTCAGTTCTCACTAAGGACTTAAGGAGTAAGTGTAATTTTGATTGAGATAACACAAACTCTTACGTTGAATTAAAAACACTTGTTAATCATAAAATCTATATTATTATCAACAAACTTCTAACAACAATGCTGAACAGAATGGTAGATCTTACTATCTTAGACTCTTTTACTATATCTGGATATTCGTACCGAATATGAAATGTTACTGTATTGATGGCTACTAGAGACTAGGCGGCTGGGGTAGTTTTCCCCCACAGTTTCTAGCATCATCTTATATCGGGATATCAAAAATTATCTTGGCGAAGGGTGGTTGTGGAATCTAAAACGTGTGTCTTACTTTACGTTTGAAATAATGTCACTGTCACACTGACATCATCAATAACCTACAAATTTCATACCTATTTATTTCAGTTGTAAAACAATAATGAACTACAAATTATGAACGGTTTTAGTAACAAGAAAAACTAAATTACAGTAATTGTTGGAAATGTCCCCCGTTTTGTTCGATGCACAAATTGACGCGCATCCTCATGCTGTGAAAACCGTATGAAATTTGTAGGTTATTGATGATGTCAGTGTGACAGTGAAATAATTATTTCAAACGTAAAGTAACACACACGTTTTAGATTCCACAACCACCCTTGACCAAGATAATTTTTGATATCCCGGTACTTAAGTACTGTTCAGTAGTGGGCGTATCAGTGGTTGGTCATTTGAATCATTCAAAATCTGTTATTCCTGAGTTTGAACAGCTTCTTCCCAATGACAAAGCTTGACATAATAAGTAAAAGCAAGTTAATGCATTATAATGATTTAGTATTTTGATCTCATCCCATTTAATTCTCAATACACAGACTGTTTAATTGTTGACTATTCAATTGACTTACTTAACTTATTTTTTCTCTGTTTGAACACAATTTGACATATTCAATTTTTAAATTATTCAATATCCAGGCTGTTCAGTCGTGGGAGTATTAGTGGGTGGTTGAATCATTCAAAATCTGTTATTTCTTAGTTTGAACCGCTTCCTCCCAATGACATAGTTTGACATAATAAGTACGTACTTACAACAAACCCACACAGTATACAAATTAAATTGCTTAGATTAGGATGGACTTATACAGAAATCTCTGAATAATATTTACAAAAAAGAATGTATGGCAATAAGTATAGTAGAAGAAACAAAAACTTAGCAAATTCCCCCACGCTGCTTTGATTATAACCATCAATTCGATTACAAAAATGTTAATATTTTAACTAAGGAAACAACTTATTATAAAAGATCTATTCTGTTGATGATTCACATAAAACTTGACTCTAAGTCTGTAAATCACAGAACAGATATTCAATCATTAAGTCAGATTTATACTAATTTAATTTATTAAGATCCTTGCAAAATTCGTGAATGCGTCTTTTTAATGTTAAAAGTATATTTTAGATAGAATGCTCAAATAGCGATATTTCTAATAAGGTCTGACAACATTTTTCTATTACCTCGTAAATCTTCAACATCTGGTTCGAAAGTGGATACTCGAGCGTTATATTTTTAGTTCAGTCCTTCAGTCGTATTATATACTGTGATTTGATATGACTCCTAAGTTCATAAAAAAATTGCTAAGCAGCTGATTCTTGATTCATATACTTAAAACATTAATGTGTTATAATTTCGATTACTCGTGTTTCTGTTCGTTTCGGCGACGTGGGCATTTTTAATTGAAATTAGTGCGATAAGGACGCCTTTTGATGATACAATTAGTTTTAAGAAATCACTTTTATACATTGATACATCTTCTGATGATGGTCGTGAGACTGAAACTTACGTAAAGACGAAAATAATAAGCATATGTGTTAGTGTGTCCTATTTCCCGAGTATTTATATATAAAAGACGAAAATAATAAGCATATGTGTTAGTGTGACCTATTTCCCGAGAATTTATATATAAAAGACGAAAATAATAAGCATATTTGTTAGTGTGGCCTATTTCCTTAGAATTTATATATAAAAGACGAAAATAATAAGCATATGTGTTAGTGTGACCTATTTCCCGAGAATTTATATATAAAAGACGAAAATAATAAGGATATTACTCCACTACCACTTAAACGCATAATGAGAAATGCCAATCACTATACCAAACTTGAGGATTTAACTTCCCTTTCTAGTACTTCCTTTAATCTTAAACTTCCTCGTTCTATTTAATTTTTAGTTATATTGTATATGTTTGTGCACAACAAGTATAGTATTGATATTTTTGATAATTTTCTTTCAAAATAATTAGACGTATTTGTTTTTATTTTTATTTTTTCTCAACTGTGAAAGTGAAATGTATTTTTCGTTTGAAAATAAATAAATAAATAAATAAATATTTGTTAGTGTGGCCTATTTCCTTAGAATTTATATATAAAAGATGAAAATGATAAGCATATTTGTTAGTGTGGCCTATTTCCTTAGAATTTATATATAAAAGACGAAAATAATAAGCATATGTGTTAGTGTGACCTATTTCCCGAGAATTTATATACAAAAGACGAAAATAATAAGCATATTACTCTCCACTTAAACGCATAATGAGAAATGCCAATCAGTATACCAAACTTGAGGATTTAACTTCCCTTTCTAGTACTTCCTTTAATCTTAAACTTCCTCGTTCTATTTAATTTTTAGTTATATTGTATATGTATGTGCACAACAAGTATAGCATTGTTATTTTTGATAATTTTATTTCAAAATAATTATACGTATTTGTTTTTTTTTTTCTTTTTTCTCAACTGTGAAAATGAAATGTATTTTTCGTTTGAAAATAAATAAATAAATGAATAAATAAATAAATAAATATTTGTTAGTGTGGCCTATTTCCTTAGAATTTATATATAAAAGACGAAAATAATGAGCATATGTGTTAGTGTGACCTATTTCCCGAGAATTTATATATAAAAGACTAAAATAATAAGCATATTTGTTAGTGTGTCCTATTTCCCGAGAATTTATATAAAAAAGACGAAAATAATAAGCATATGTGTTAGTGTGACCTATTTCCCGAGAATTTATATATAAAAGACGAAAATAATAAGGATATTACTCCACTACCACTTAAACGCATAATGAGAAATGCCAATCACTATACCAAACTTGAGGATTTAACTTCCCTTTCTAGTACTTCCTTTAATCTTAAACTTCCTTGTTCTATTTAATTTTTAGTTATATTGTATATGTTTGTGCACAACAAGTATAGTATTGATATTTTTGATAATTTTCTTTCAAAATAATTAGACGTATTTGTTTTTATTTTTATTTTTTCTCAACTGTGAAAGTGAAATGTATTTTTCGTTTGAAAATAAATAAATAAATAAATAAATATTTGTTAGTGTGGCCTATTTCCTTAGAATTTATATATAAAAGATGAAAATGATAAGCATATTTGTTAGTGTGGCCTATTTCCTTAGAATTTATATATAAAAGACGAAAATAATAAGCATATGTGTTAGTGTGACCTATTTCCCGAGAATTTATATACAAAAGACGAAAATAATAAGCATATTACTCTCCACTTAAACGCATAATGAGAAATGCCAATCAGTATACCAAACTTGAGGATTTAACTTCCCTTTCTAGTACTTCCTTTAATCTTAAACTTCCTCGTTCTATTCAATTTTTAGTTATATTGTATATGTTTGTGCACAACAAGTATAGTATTGATATTTTTGATAATTTTCTTTCAAAATAATTAGACGTATTTGTTTTTATTTTTATTTTTTCTCAACTGTGAAAGTGAAATGTATTTTTCGTTTGAAAATAAATAAATAAATGAATAAATAAATAAATAAATATTTGTTAGTGTGGCCTATTTCCCGAGAATTTATATATAAAAGACTAAAATAATAAGCATATTTGTTAGTGTGTCCTATTTCCCGAGAATTTATATAAAAAAGACGAAAATAATAAGCATATGTGTTAGTGTGACCTATTTCCCGAGAATTTATATATAAAAGACGAAAATAATAAGGATATTACTCCACTACCACTTAAACGCATAATGAGAAATGCCAATCACTATACCAAACTTGAGGATTTAACTTCCCTTTCTAGTACTTCCTTTAATCTTAAACTTCCTTGTTCTATTTAATTTTTAGTTATATTGTATATGTTTGTGCACAACAAGTATAGTATTGATATTTTTGATAATTTTCTTTCAAAATAATTAGACGTATTTGTTTTTATTTTTATTTTTTCTCAACTGTGAAAGTGAAATGTATTTTTCGTTTGAAAATAAATAAATAAATAAATAAATATTTGTTAGTGTGGCCTATTTCCTTAGAATTTATATATAAAAGATGAAAATGATAAGCATATTTGTTAGTGTGGCCTATTTCCTTAGAATTTATATATAAAAGACGAAAATAATAAGCATATGTGTTAGTGTGACCTATTTCCCGAGAATTTATATACAAAAGACGAAAATAATAAGCATATTACTCTCCACTTAAACGCATAATGAGAAATGCCAATCAGTATACCAAACTTGAGGATTTAACTTCCCTTTCTAGTACTTCCTTTAATCTTAAACTTCCTCGTTCTATTTAATTTTTAGTTATATTGTATATGTATGTGCACAACAAGTATAGCATTGTTATTTTTGATAATTTTATTTCAAAATAATTATACGTATTTGTTTTTTTTTTCTTTTTTCTCAACTGTGAAAATGAAATGTATTTTTCGTTTGAAAATAAATAAATAAATGAATAAATAAATAAATAAATATTTGTTAGTGTGGCCTATTTCCTTAGAATTTATATATAAAAGACGAAAATAATGAGCATATGTGTTAGTGTGACCTATTTCCCGAGAATTTATATATAAAAGACTAAAATAATAAGCATATTTGTTAGTGTGTCCTATTTCCCGAGAATTTATATAAAAAAGACGAAAATAATAAGCATATGTGTTAGTGTGACCTATTTTCCGAGAATGTATATATAAAAGACGAAAATAATAAGCATATGTGTTAATGTGGCGTATTTCCTTAGCATATGTGTTAGTGTGTCCTATTTCCCGAGAATTTATTTATAATTCATACCTGAGTCAAGGGTCATTATTAATGTATTAATCAAGTTTACATAAGTGTAGCCGAAAGTAACAAAAGTTCTTTTATTAAAATTGTAATTCAAAGTTCCATCAATATATCAGGTTTTATTTAAGAGTCGACCTATTTTTTGAGTTCAGTTAATGATATTAAATCAAATTCGTCATTATTTATATTAATATTTTTATCAAGAATTCTATAGTTTTTCTATTTGTTCCACCTTCTTATGAAATAAAGTGATGTATGTCATTGCACTGGTTTTTAAATATTTCAATCATTTCTCATGTACTTGCGGTAAAGAAATGGTTAGTGTAGTTGCAGTGGACAGCTCTGGCTGGACACTAGTGATACAACACATTAAGTATGTTGGAGCAAGCAACGAACTGTGTATGTCTGTGTCTGGGTGCCGTACAGCGCGTATGGCGGAATATTGAAATTCCAAGAGGTACTCCTGAATAGCGTAGTGGGGATCATTACTGCGCAGGGATCTTACATGGTGGGGATTCCGCAGGATAATTTGGTAAAATACGGAATGTAATTGATCAATGAATTTCCAGCATCAACTGGAGAAGCATCAATCTACTCCACTAATACTAACTCAAGCCAAAAGATCTTCGCAACTATTTTTTACTATAAACGAAATTCATAAAGTACAACCCCCCTATTTTTTTTTTGTGATATTATTATTAAACCAGTGTACAAGTGTATGTGTTTGCTTTCATAAACTTTTGATCGTTTTTACCTAATGGAGGGAATTATGGACTTGGTCTGTTGCGAAACTGCCGAAAATGAAAATAAAGCTTACGACGATCCGACTCTCCTGCAAGACAGAGTTCTTGCAAATTTACTCAAAACTGAGGATAGATACGCGTTCATATGTGCCACCACGTTTAGTGCTGTGCAGACTGAAGTTACTCACGAAATGAGGAAAATCGTGGCCGAGTGGATGATGGAGGTAAGATTTCACTAAACTCGGCTCCTCTTCCTATTTCCCTTTGATTTTATTCAGTACAGTTACGCAGTAAGACTCGTTACAAAGTTATCAAATGTGTTCAAAGTAGATGAATTCATCACAAAAACAGTTCAAAATGTTATGTTAAGTAAAAGTAAGTAAGTTTTATGTGAAATTATAAGTACTCTCTTGTGTGAAATGTGGTCATGAGAAATGATACCTCAACTAATTTAAAGGTCCTACAGATTCTTAGAGTAGAACACTATACTGTGAAGAATATCCAGTTCTATTCAAAGATTCATAAATTTTAACAAATAGTTTTGGCAAAGATTCTTTAAACTTTCTGCAACTTTTGAATTAATAAAAATCGATTGTAGAAGTCGTTACTTTATGGTAACTTATCATTATGATTATGTAAATGAAAATCACCTTGTTGCGATACCACTTTCAATATGACATGAAAACAATATCTGTATCTTCGGAGGTGAAACTATGGTAAAGTTTCCATGTTATTATTAAAAGTGGTATTAATTCAAAATAATTGAATGAAGTCTAACTAACTTTCGGTATCTTAAAGCATGCTGATTTTGTGTTTGATAAAATAAACAACCACCTAAACTAAATGTTTCAAGTTTGTATCGTTTAAATACAAATTGATAGTATGTTATATGAAACCAGGGCTAGTTTTCCATTATGACAAATTTCTAACTGTTCTAGAACCCTTTAAATTGACGTCTGTATATAATATTTAATAATATAAGAACCTGCAGTACGTTTTGTTGAGATCGTGTCGTTTTGACTGAAAGTTATTGCACCCTTATTTCCAGTAATAGTCAAATCTAAAATACTGTTAAAGTACTGAGGACCTATCAGTACCAAGTAGCCATCATCAGAGTAAACTTAGATTACAAGACTACTTAGTACAGTACTTTTAGTGGGTGAGGTTGATTGCTTCTTATTTATGGTGTTATAGGGTATACATAATGTGAACTCTTTTATAGTTTACTAGTCTTCTTCAATTTTACATCAATCTGGTTCGAAGTAACGCCCTGAATATGAAAATTACTTCCATGAGAGTGTAGATATAAACTTCGGCGCTCTCATTTTTCATATTTGAAATGTCTTTCAGATTTAGAAATTAACACAAAAAAAACTAAGTTATTCCTACAGTTACGATGTCATTTAAATGAAATTTATATTAATACAATTAGCTAAACCACCATTTCTTTGACAGTTATTGTTTCTAACTATACCAACCAATTCATACGCTTCCGGTTTAGCTTAATCCGGAAGCTGGTCATTTTATTCGATAAGTTTATCTTGTCTGAGATATTCATGTGTATATACTAATTGTGGTTATGATTATCATGGAATATAAGTTTCTGAACAGGATACTAAATTAAAAAATGTTATTTTAGTCTATATAACGTTCCTCGGAAAACAGGTTACATTATTACCCAGGACATTAGTTATTACGTTGGCATGCTACGTCATAAACATATCTCAACTGGTTCATGACATTACGTAAATTTCTTTCTCTGGATTCAGTTGAACTGGAACTCTATGAATAAATAGTATGGCAACTCAAGCATCGTTCCCATCGCCATATTTTAAATCATATATTCCATATTCTTAATCTTTACACGTACATTATATATTAAAAGATTGGAAAAATACCAATCTTATAAAATAAAAAATATAGAATGAACAAACGTATATTTTTTTCTCACAAACTAGTCCTTGAAACAATCTCTCAATGGTTCAATTTATTATAAAATATTGAATTTCTCACAGATACTAGAGGATGTTTTTACGAACAATTTCAAATCAATAGCAAATTGCTTGAAACAAGCTTAAAAAATCAAATATCAAAGCCTATTTATTGCCCTCAATCAAATGTCAATAACTCTCGCTACAAGCTAATGGATGCATTTAAAGTTTAAATACCAACCTTAGATTGTTCTCTAGCATCGAATCGTAGTACCTATCTACATTCAACATATATTACTAGACTAAATCCCAGCTGGTGTTTATTAAAACATATTTCAGGACTAAACAACTAAATGTGATATAGATAATTGTTCATGGAGATAGTGATCCCTTATGGGATTGATATAAATGCAATATTTCCATACCATACCAATGTGAATAATATTTATTATTAAAAAGTTATTTAAAATATTCGTCATCGCAAAATATAGCGAACTCTTACAATAATAAACTAACGCCTGCGTAAAAATGAGAATATTTAGTGACGACGCAATTTAAAGGTCTAGAATTTATTCAGTTCAATATTCTAGTTGTTTAAAACGCAAATTACAGCATACTTTCTACGTTTATAAATCATTTACAAGCATAATTTACACTGATTAAGCAAATGTAAAACTTTCCAAGAACAATGCAACAGCACGGAGGGCCTCTTTCAAAACATAGGATTTAAATGTCCCAGTTCAAGAACCTCTCTAGCATTTTAACAGCTGAGTGATAAACATCGTACAAAATTTCGGCAATGAGCGTCACATTTCAGTGACGCCAACCCAGCCGAGAACATACGGCTAGTAACAAAGTCGAAATGTAACAGCACAGCAGTATCTATGATAGTGCTTATATTAGTACATTGTCCTTAGTTGACCTTGAATTTTGGAGTTAATAGTATTTTCAATGTAATAACGTGCAAGTAGGTGTGAAATATTATATCAGAGTTAGTGTAATAATTGTTCTATGTCTGTGGATTTAAATTTTAAATGTCTTTCTCACGAGTTTGAGCATGACATGACCTAATTAATGTTATTCCCTTAATTTATTTAGGTAATTAACTTGATAAAATGTAATTATAGACGTATCATGTAAGTTCAAATATTTGTCGGTGGCTTTATCAAAATTGAGAGATATGTATTATAAAACATGAAAATCCATATTCATTTCAAGCTAGATCTGAACTCTAGTTAATTTTACTTCCTATATGTTACAAAGTGAAACAACTGTGACTTGCTTTACTAGTCCAGTAGCACAGTCACAATTATTTAAGTTAGTTTTGAAATAAAACCTCCAATCAAAAAACACAAGAGATAGATAATTTGAATACGCGTCGAATGAGCCAAGGTAGAAGTAATGTGAAGGTTATGGGCCCGAGATAAGGCCCCTTTTGGTTTTTTTACTGTTTACAAAATAATTTTTTTTAAATAGAAAAAAGATTGTAAGAATATTTTGTTTGCGTGGAAAGTTGGGATTTTTATTCTACTTTTTACTAGATTTTTTTTGTCACCAAAATTTGAATGTCGCGAAATACCGTAAAATTGCGTTGCACGCAGAAAAATGCATAATTTGACTCAAAATGAAATATGTTTCGTAGATTTTGACAAATGTTACCTAAAATAACCATCAAATCACATTTTGCTATAAATGCCGAATTTTGGCGGGACTTTGAGAATTTTTGACCTCGGAAAATTGGAAAAATTTTTAGATTAGAAAATGTGAAAAAAAAAACAAATTCGAGATACTATTAAAGCTTTTCAATACGCATATTTTGAGCTATTGTAGATCACTTTTGCTTCAGTAGAAGTCTAGATATTCATGTAAACGTGTTTGGGCCTATAGCCACTTAAATAATGATAGTTTGCATGATAATTTTTTTTCTTTGACTCGCTCTAGATTTTTTTCAATGATGGCTAGGATGTCACACTTCACAATTGTTTTAAAACTAATCTTTCAGTTCTTGAGTTACTTTTGATGTGTTATGGTATTTCAGTTGAATTGACTTATTGTAATTTAGAATTTTTAAGACATGGAACACGAAATTATATTATTATATCAGAGCCCTTGAGAAACATTCATATAACTATTGATCTAATTAGAAATTATTATCCACCAATATAATATTGCCTACACGTTCCCTATAGCTTGTTATCTCCTTTGATAGCATTCTATTTATGGTTAGTTTTCAAATTGTACGTAATCAAAATGAACACAGCATGAATAAATAATTGTCACATAAATGATATCTCGAATTATTTATTATAGTGAATTCTGATCTTTCACATAGATATTTCATTATTAAAATAACCCTGGATAGTCACAAAAAGAGACATCATTTGTGTGAACCAAATTCCTTTATAACATTTTCAATTTCGAGTTCAAGATAATAATAATAATAATAATAATAATAATCTTTATTTCAACATGGTTTGTCTACATTTAAAAAATAAACATGAACAATACAATATTAAAAAACGTCGTAGTAACTATATGTATATACACTTCACTACATATATATACATATATAAACAAATAATAAATAATATAGAAACACTATCACCGTAAAATGTTAGCACATACTATACAGACTTATTGTTCTAAAAAATCTGCAACTGTATAAGGTTCTAAAGTTATTAGCAATTCAGTAACAGCTGCTTTGAATTTTTTTAATTCCTTAATCTCTTTAATCTCTTTTGGAAGTTTGTTGAAAAGCTTAAGGCTCATGTATTCCATATTTTTTTGATATAATGTTAAGTCAACCTCTGGGTAAAGATATAAAATCTTACGAGTTTCATATACTTGTCCGTTTTCATACTCTGCCGAATAGTGTTTGTTCCTGAAGTTGAACATAAGACTTTCCGAGATATAAAGTGTCGGAACAGTTAAAATATTGAATTTGCGAAAAGTACCTCTACAGGAGTGTCGATGCATCAGGCCATAAATTATGCGTATTGCCATTTTTTGTAGAATCAAAATCTGTTTAGATTGAGAGCTGTTGCCCCAGAAAGTAATCCCATAAGTTATCAGAGACTGAAAAAGGCGTAATAGACAACCATTAGAGTTTCCTTGTCCACCGATTTTTTTAAAGTTCTTAATACGTATAGTTTAGATTTAAGTCTGTTTGAAAGAGATGTTATTTGTTCATACCAATTCAAATTTTTGTCTATAATAAGTCCCAAAAATTTAGTACTATTATCTGTTGATGATAGATAGTGAAGGTGTATCAAATAATGACATGAGTTTTATTACCTACATTCCTCCATGACATTTCCATCGGCTATAGTTCAGCTAATGATGAGGCATTTTCATACATATTCTAATACTTTGTTGAATGTAATTTGTAACTTTTATTTTCATTTCAGGTGTGTGAAGAACAAAAGTGTCAGGACGAAGTTTTTCTCTTAGCAATAAACTGCATGGACAGATTTTTAATGTTGTGTAATATTAGGAAAAATCAATTACAATTGTTAGGTACCACGTGTATGTTATTATCTTCGAAATTACGAGAACCTAGACCGTTAGCAGCGGAAACCTTAGTATACTACACCGACAACAGTATCACCAAACAAGAACTTTGGGTAAGTCTAACTTCACCTATTTCCAATCAATTTCCTCAAATATTATTTGCTATTATCGTTCAGATGCCACTTTAAATTTCAAGATATCTTGTTCTAAATGGACAATGTGCAATAAAAAATAATAAATGATCAGGACGTAAAATGGAATAGCTAACAAGGAGTAACATTTAAAGATTACGAAAAATTTCTATTGGGAGATTTCCATCATATAGTTATCACGAAATGACAACTGGAAAGTTATCATAATTATTATGTTAGTCCCAATCATGTACTAATGTTTCTATTGAGAAGAAATCGGTCATCCTTAAATATCTGTATGTAATTCTTATTTCTTTATTACACAAATAATGAACAATATAACAGTGACAAAAGTCTCAAACAAATGAGCTGCTTAATGCTTATCAGTATGCCCGATACGGAAAATGGTTCCGATTTCCACTACATTGTTGGTGGACCAATTTCAGATAGTTAACTTAATGGACGCTTTAGTGTTAACATTTATTACAGCAAAAGTTAGGTTAGATTCTAGATTCGCATGCGACTTCTGGTGTGTTGGACCAAAATATGTTAACATAGGTAAAGTGGGCACCCCTGTATCCTCTATCGACCAGCGAAGCTGACCATTTCGGTATTGCAATTAGTTTGACGACTTAATTTTGACCTCAGCAATCTTAGGATCTAGTAGAATCAAATTCCCACAAGTACAGGACATCCTGTATATAGAAGTCTATATGTCGTGTACCGGTGGGGTTTTGTTTATGCCACCAAAGCACGATTAGCAGTAGGAAATAGGTAGTTAACAATCTTTCCGAGTAGCTAAAACAAAAGACTGACGATAGTAACAATTATTTCTGTTCTCTTAATCAAGAAATTTATTGGGTGTTGCCTTTTGAATCCATCAGGAAGTCGCTAAAACATCTTATCACTCTACAAACAATAATTAACATCAAAAGGTATTGTTTCACAAATTGACCGTATGACTGATAAAGCTAAAAAAAATTCGAGAACCGTTAGAAATGTGGGTATATTTACTTATGGGTGAGCTCACATAAACAATGGTAACCGATAAGAAGTTGGCGGATACTTGATTATTATAATTAAACTTAAATATTAATCGTTAGGGAATAAGGAAGGTGAGGTTTTATATCATGCTCAAACTATATCTAAATCGTGAAATGTTATCGTCCAATTTGCGTAAACTACTTCGTTAGTTTCCTTATCATATAAATATTAAAACATTTGCAACGGGTGGAAAAATATCCTCCAGGTTACGCTAGCTACTATATTGTATATTTACAAGGTAGACATTGATCATTGACCTCTATGGTGTTAACTAGTGAACTTGGCCAATGTTAATTAACACTCTTATGAAACAGTGATTTCTTGCTTAAATAGACAACAATTCTATTAGGAAATACGTTCATTCGTGACAAGTATTTATATTGATGTAGATTGTAAACGTACTCCGGACTGTAACTGCCACGTAACTGATGAAAATCAACAAAATATTGAATGAATTTAAAGTTCTTCTATGTTAAAGGACAAACTTCGCGTGTTGATGTTGATAGATTCATTTCTATGCGCAATCACTATGTTCGAATGAGATATCAAAAGCTCTAAATTCTCCTTATCTATGGTTTGATCTAAAATTATTATTGACAAATTTATCTCGTGGCGTAGTTCTATTCTATGAAGCATCACAATGTGCAGATTTTGAATATACGTTACCATTATAATAAACTATAAAAGAGTGTGGATACACTATAACACTAAATTATCCTTATCCACTAAAAATACTTTCAAAGTACCAAGAACCATTCAGCTACCAAGTATCCATCATAAGAGTAAACTAAATTATAAAACAAAATATGCCTATTTAAATACTATTTGAGATTAGTAATGCAAATAAGAGATTATCCTCAGTTAGAGATAAATCTGAATTAATTGAATTGCATTGAATAATTAAAAATGAAACATTGAATACCAACCCACTACCCAAAAGTAATTCCATAGCTTATTTTTCGCGTCCGTTTCATTTAAAGCCGCTAGAAAGTATCCATAAAGTTGTAATTACAAACATAAATCATGGTTGGCAGAATGTTATGTCAACTTAACCACCCATCTTTTATTTGATGGCCACATAAACTTACAAAATATGCGGGTGTAAAATGCAATTAACCCTCAAACTTCAAAGTTGTTGCAAACATAGAACAGTCTAGTGAACAATTTGATCAAACGTTTCCATGTATCATATTCAGTGTATCGTGAGTGAAGTTTGCTATATTCCTATCCTCCTATGACAAGAACATATGTTAATATTAGAGTATTCAAGAATTTTATCGATATGAAGATGATATACAACGTTTCGTCGGAAGCTTCATTGTATAATTAGAAATAGCGGTGGGAGTGAATGGTGTCGTTCGCCTCTAGGTTAAAATATGATACCTAGAGTTGTGGCAAAATTTTTGCTTTTTTATTTGTTACATAAGATATAACAGAAAGTAAATGCATTGCAGCGAACTTGTAATTATCAGAGATAAACATTATTGTTATCTCAATGACAATAATCTCCACATCCGCCTTCAGCATAATTCTATCTCGTGAGACTATATTTATTACAGAGTAAAATTTCTTTTGATTCGAATACAAAGTGCTATATCAATCGTATTGGTTGTATTTATGAATGAAATCTTCTATTTACTAGAGATTAGACTGTAAAAGACAGCTGATTTTATAACAAGCTGTGTTATCGGCGCGTATAAGGTCATTTCAACAGTTCACGATTTAGGTTTCTCTAAAAAAGAAATAACATGTTATTTGTTCCTTCAAGACTCGTGCAATAGTAATATTTCCTTATTTTATTTTTATATCTACTCATATTTGAGATGCGAAATTGATTTTGCGAGTGGAATGACCCCTAATTGTGGAGACGATACGTTTTTAGGTCGAACAAGTAGAAGATTGTCTATGTATTAAAAATTAATTAACTAACAAAATTAACTTCTTAAAGTTCGAAATGGTGCCGTTCGCAAGAGCAACAAAGGTAAGATAACGATAGTTACGGTAGAAAGCATACCTTTTACCTTTTCTGTTCATTCTGAAAACTATATGGATTTTAAACGAACATAGCTAGAGACAATTTGCATAAAGGGGCAGGGGTATGAACCTTTTTAATGTTAACCTCTTCTACCGCGAGTTTCCATAGCATGATGAGCACACTCCATTTCACAGAACATTAATATATCTCTTTGGTGACGAGTAGCTTATGTCAGAAGACACCTGAGAAGTTTATACATAGAATAATTTTGTTCGTTTTTATTGATGAAAGTAGCCAATAATCTTCAATACTAGAACTACGCCACAGAACAATAACAAAGATCTATGCTGCCCACTATCAACTTCTGAAATCAATTATAGATTGTGATAAAGTCTGTAATTTGGTAATTTCAGTCTATTGTCACTTTTCGAAGTTGTAGAACTCCGCCGAATCTATTCGTGTTCTTTAGGTATACAGTATAATGCCTCCTTATGTGAACGGAATTCCTGCATCAATTGAAACGAAGACCAGATGTATCTCAATAAGAAAAACGTATTGAAGAATCGATAATAATTGTTGTAATATCAAAGAATCTGTGATTTTGTAATGTAAACGAGTCGTCAGAAAATCAATTGTTATATAATATTTTTATGTAATATGCCGTTTGGGATGAAGTTGTAGATCAATCATCTTCATGAATTTAATTTAACTTGTAAAACCGGAATGGTTCTTCGAGTTCAGCCATAAAATAACGTTACTGAAACTGGAGAAATTGCCAATTTTTCAAGAACTAACGTTACAGATTTAGTAATGACGTATCTCGTATTTTAAACAGATATACCGTGAAGAATACGAACCAAGCATAGAAACTAAATAGGTCGTAATAATTTTTTTAATTAATGCATTCGAGCTTCGTCGAGCTATAGTACAGCTAGACAAAATTTACTGAATCCGTGAACACAGTAATATTACCTTTAAATTTTTAAAACGCCGACGTATATAATATAGTCTAGTATACGCTCAAGTGAACGTTTCTCATACTAATTGAAGCTTTTAAATAGACTGGTGTGCCCACTCGGAGCATGACTATTTTTTTTATCGTTTCTATTACGAACTCCTACTTCCAAGGTCAATCGAGATAGCCAAATCGTGAAGCGCTGTATTCTTTCACGCCTTAGATTTTGAATGTATAAAAAAGAACCTGTTGAATGAATGATACCTGTTGGAATTTAAAAGTCCTATAACACGTTGGTAGAACTACAGGTAGGTCATTATGATCCGTTCGGTCTTCACCAACACTATACCTTCTTGGAACTGAGAAATGGGATCCTTTTGACTTTAAAAAGACACATTGTTGGGATTATTCGAGGATGTTGAGTCTTTACCGCAACATTTCTCATTTTGTGACATTAACGTATCTAACAATAGATGCGTATAAGACGCTATTGTATTCAGGCGCCGGCTTTATGCTGGTGTCAACTTGAATGTTCTTAATAACAAACAGTTATTGTCGAAAGTTAGTTTTTTCCAACGTTCTTAATCGTATCTTCCCATCGATGGAACAGTTTCGAATCCACCTCTTAATAGATTATTAGGTTTGATTTAGAACCAGTGAGAATGTAACGGAACACAGACTGTTAAGACTATTCGTTTATTCCCATAAAGATCAAGAATAGACTACTTGAATGACGAATTTCGTGACTAGCGAAACTTAGCTTTTACGGGTTTCAAGTACTCTATTCTTAATCTCTATGCTCATTCCCAATTGGGAACAGAAATGGCAAATGCATAGATATAAATGAATATATCAAGAAATAGAATTAAAAATGAATCATCAAGGTTATGGAGCTGTGAAAATGTTTTTTCATTGGATGTACTTTCATTAACATCGGTCTTTTGTCATTGAACAATTGAAAGAAACTTCCTTCAATGAAGGAAATTGTTTTAATACGATTATATCCACGGTCGTAAATACAGGTCTCGAGGCTGTTTCGTATGTGAGAAGTGACTCCGCTAAGCGTCATCTGTTGCATAGTACCAAAAGGGTGGCACATGAGTCGAGGAATGATCTCTGGCACGTATACGACCGTGTTCTCTGGCAACTGTCATTGTTGACCTGTAAACACAAGGAATACCGGCATTTTTAGAAAAAAATTACGAAACCGTGGATTGTGCCGAAATGCAAAACGGGGTACAAAAGTGTAAAGCAAGAAACTTCTGTTTTTAAATTGCCGAAAGATGCGGAAATGTGAAAAAAGTGGATGCTTGCGATACCGGAAAGAAATCGTTTTAACAAGGTCTTTTATGTGTGCGAGCATGTATAACGAAAAAGGGGAAGTTATTTTTAAGGTGAGTAATACATTTTGACAAGAGTAACAGTTCTATTCCTCTCTCAAATCAGAATAGTAAATATTGCGTTACGAGAAAAATTATTTTACTTAATAATGTTATTGTTGCCATACTTCGATCCAAGCGCTAGCTGGTGGCTGAGCGAGGGACTACGAGTTTGGCGACATGTAAGAGACTCATGTCAAACAATAGAGTTCCCAGACCTGTATGTACGACCGTGCTTATAGCTAAGCAAGAACATCCTAAGCTGACATTGTAGAATATTGTTCTCGGAATTGGATGTTTGCTTTCAAATGACCCAATCGCAGCTTTTAAATGGAGGATATATTTTTGTATCGATACCTATAAGACAATCTGTAATATGTGACCAAGGAAGAATGTCAAAACATAAATCACCATTCAGATTTCTCAGCGACCTACCACAAAGATTTCACATACTGTCAACACAATTAATGTTCAGACAGTATTTCTCCGCTTCCAATTAGTTTTTAGTGTCGAATAGTTCCTGTAAAAATGTGCTAAAACATACAAATAGGGCAGATTTAATAAGTATGTATTGTAATTGGGAGTTTTTTATAGGAAAATATATCTCACGAAAATGTCTAACAATACCTTAATGGGATCCGTAGATTAATTTTATTATCCCGGGAAGCAACAAAGTAAACGACGACGGTTACCAGGTGTAATAAGAGTGGTTTTCTGAATAAGTACACGTATTGAATGGTAAACGCAAAGGTAACTGCCATTTTATTTTGCTAATTTGATTTGTACAATCGTCTGCTTAATGAATCCTTCGAACAGGCCGAACGGGTCTTGGACATTCCACAGAGCTACGGCTACGACCTTCATCCCTCTCACTTACCTGGCCTTCTCTTCGCGGCATACAAAAAGTTGAATTCCTGACCGCGGTTCGGTTCCAAGCTATGCCAAAACCGGCTAGTACTCGTACAAGCGCTGGCCCTTCGCGGAATTCTCCTATATAGTATCCGATACTCAGGGCCGGCCTTCAAGAAGTTTCCGACACGTTGCCAGTCAATTCAAAAGAGCAACGGAAATTAAATCATTCCAGCAGTGGCGGGTCGTGAACTTTTTAAGAGAGGAGGCTGGACAAAAAACGTTTTTTTTTAAATATACTCTACTCAGCCAATTAATTTAACTTTTGCACAGCGACCGCACCAGCTACTTCAGTGACAAAATTAATTGTTGCCCAGCAAGAACCAACGTGGAGGTGTAGTGTTTCTCTTGGCAAAACATTTTTTTGTTCGTTTTTTGTTTTTTATTTTTTTTGGATTTTTGATATTTTTTCTTTTTTTTTGGAATTTTTCATATTTTGTTTTTTTTTATTATTTTATTAACTTTTTTTATATGTTAACGGAATTCTACGGTCTTTAGTTTGCGAAAAATGATCAATAATGTTATCATAAAATGTATCATTTTGTTTTAAGTGTTTTATTAAATCTTTTTCAATAGATATCAAACTAACATTGTATAAACGATTTTGGTCCATTGTATTCCGCATGTAAGTTTTAATTCGTTTGAGAGTAGAAAATGATCTTTCCACCGATGCCGACGTGACAGGAATGGTGACTGTCAAACAAAGTAGTTTATAAAACTGAGGTAATACTTGTTGCAAATCATTGTCTATCATATATTTTATCATATCGGCGTGACTGTCATACTGGCCTAAAATATCTTTATCCGAGTATAAAACGCATAATTCATTGTGCAGTGTTATTTTATCAAAAAATTTATATTTGAGAACTAAGTAATCTAAAAGTGTATTGGGAAACTCTTTTGAAAAAGATTCGAAAAATCTTCTATTCGTCAAGTCGAAAAACTTCAATTCATGTAAATCGGAAAATCGAATCTCAATTTGACCTTTAATAGTATCTAAAATTTCATAAAAAAGTTGTTTATAATGTAGTTTCTTGTCTACCAAATTACATGTTTTCCTCCTTTTCGCGGGAGGAGCCTCATCAGTTGAAAAATTTTCAAATAAAATATTAAAATGAAATTCTGTATTACGGAAACTTGAAATTTTTCCAATGAGATGTTTCAAACGATCTCTTGAATAAATTATATCAGTGAATTTGAAAAAATAAGATCAGTTTGTTCAAATATTAATTTAAAATTATCAAGAAAAAACAAAAATTCTTCATTTTCTAAATAAGATTTTAAACCAACAGCAGCATTTAATGAAACCTGATCTGTTGAAAAGTCATCACTGTTAAATACAAAATCAAATGTTTCAATTAATTTGTCTTAATTTTTATGGATGGTAAATACTGCACGTGATGTAAAATTCCATCGAGTTGGAGCATTACAGGGAAATCAATAATTTTTTTAAAACTTCGTCTTGTCAGTACTACTATTAGTATTAACAATGATCGATTTTGATAGTTACCTGACATTACTAATACTTTCAAATCCGGTAAAGGCCGTTTATTTAAAAGAAACACTTTTATCATATCTTAATTCACTAAATGGATTTTCTAAAAGGCAGCAACTAACTCACTAACACTCATTTTAAATTTACAACAGACGACAATCTAACCTTACATCGCGTGGCATGACAACACATAAACAAGCACTGACTGACCTACTCAGCAGTCGGCAGAACGCACGTCTCGTATTTCATAGATTGCTAGCGGCTGCCGCAGGCTAGCCTCCAGAGGGTGTTGCCAATTTCGCTGATTTACCCAGATGGCGTTCGGACTGGTCGGAAAAACGGCAACTGCGTTGAACAACACATGCTCATTGTTTGAGATATATAGAGAGTCCAGCCTCAGGGCACTGTTGCCAGATTAAAAATAACTACTGAGAACGGGGAATTAATTGTAAAATTTTTAAAATTATCAGAGAAACAGGAAATAAAATGGAGAATGATCATTAAGATAAATTGGTGAGGAGGCTGAGCCTCCTTAGCCTCCTTCGAGGAGCCGCCACTGCATTCCAGCTGGTAAATTGAAGAAAAATTACATAAAAACTATTATTTTAGCTCCAAATATTTACCAGAATAATCCAATAATTGAACAAAATCAAGTTGTAGATGATCAAAGGAAGTGGATGCAATTAAAATCAATAAATCTTCCCAATATGGGAATTCAATCAAGAAACCCTGAATCTCGTTTGTTGACAGAGGGCTAGGGCCGACCCTGTCGGAGACCAGCGCATAATCAGAGGAGCTTCAAAATACACAATTAATTAAGCAATATCGCTTTATTTCACTATTAGCGGTTCCGTTTCATTAGCATTCACTTGTCAAGAATTTTGTTAAACTACGTTAAATTATATCATAATCAAGTAAAGAACCAACTCGGCCAGCTGTTTATTTATTCCAGTTTGGGCATACATAGAGTTTTAAACAATCCAGCACCTTTTATTTCCGAAACTAGTCAAACTAGGTAACTATTTATAATGGTGTTCAATGAAGAGGCACATCAAATAAAATGGGTTTGTGAACAGTGAAGTTTATATAAATACAAATACAACACTGAAGTGAAATTATATCTGGCACTCAGTTACAATATGCTTTAAATGCATAGTAAAGGAATATATAGAATACTTGCTGACCCGGCAAACGTGGTATTGCCATGTAAATATTCTCTAGAGAATTTCTAGTTCAAAAAAAAAGAACTAACTTATTGGAAGTGTGTAAGGATGTGGTATATGAGTGAAGAAGGCATGGAGCGCTGTGAACGATGAGGGAATATAAAAATAACAAAACACCAAACATTAATTTTTTAAATGTATTATATTTATATCATTAATTCATTACATAATATTAATCTCTTAATTCTACAACGTGAACAATATTTTTTGTTAGCCCGTCTTTAGCTAATACAAACAAACTTGATGGTTTGCCCACTCGAGAGCATGCAACGTATAACTTTCCGTGTGAAAAACATGGTGTGCTCAAATCTAAGCCACAAACAGACATTGTTTGGCCTTGGGATTTATTAATAGTCATTGCAAATGCCAATCTAATCGGAAATTGAATACGCTTAAATTGAATTGGCACATCTGTGGGTATAATAGGTATTCGTGGTATTAATATATTTTCACCTCGAAATTTGCCATTTAAAATGGTGGCTTCGATAACGTTTTTCATTAATTTTTTAATGACTAATCGCGTACCGTAAGTCGCTAGTCCCATAAAAGTCTATGTTAATCGAGTGACCGGGATTAGAGTAGTCTCTATGCGCGGCATCATTCACAATTCGTTCTTTCGACGTCGAGTCTTCCGCTAGTGTAGTTCGCGCAATGGTATGGGAAGCTTGGTAACTCATTCATCCCCACTCCGCGGCTCTAAATTCATTACGTCGGGTCACTAATATATCCTTTAGCGCTCTCTATTCGTGCATCTCTCTGGTGAGAAGTGTCACCGGTAGACACATGGAGGGGATAACTTACCAAGTGATAATGATTGATGTTATCGAGCGGGATAAAAAATGATAAAATTATTAAAATGACTATTAAAAAGCAGGGGTTGGTGATAGAAGAGTGAAAATTTAGATTGTATGTATTTTTTAATGCCACATAATAAAAAAATAGAAAAATGGAATTTTATTCAAAAAATAAAAAAAATTTTTGGGGTGGACACCCCTTATCACTTAAGGGTTTGAAAAATAGATAGTAGCCGATTCTCAGACTTACTGAATACGCATAAAAAATTTCATAGGAATTGGTCAAGCCGTTTCGGAGGAGTATGGGAACGAACATTGTGACACGAGAATTTTATATATTAGATTTAAGATTACTCCAAAGTAGGATAAGTCACATGTCGGACCACCTTTATAGTCAACTTATTACTATCTAGTTGGAAGTTTATTTCCAAGTATCAAAATCCAAACTTTGATGAAGCATTTTATAGGAACAGGTGTATTAAGATTTGTGTCGGCATTTGCGTTTGCTGATAATAAATTGTAATGTAAATGATTCATTCCTATAACTGATTATAAGAATATGTACCTACCTATTTCATGAGATAATAAATGTTTGCAAAGACTTGCTAACTTGATAAAAGTAGGCGCCTATGACAGCGACATAAGCTCAATAATACAATAATTCAACACATGGTTACCCCTATAAATTAATTCAAATAGTGTGGCACGTTACAATTTCCTTATCAAAAATTCCGTGATTGAAATGAGTAAACACTTTTATGTAATTCCCTTCCCTCAGTTAGAAGGTTCTATAACCCCAATTATTAGAAAACAAACTGTAATAAAGGAATCTACATGTGCAACTGAGATGTCTGTCAAACGTTTCAACTAAGAATTTTAAGATGGTAAGATGACAAAATAATAATATATTGCCATAGAACAAGATATCTTGAGTGAATTCCCATAAATATGTCAGTATATCATAATAATATGTATATAATGCTACAAAATGTAAAGAGCAAAGTATTAATTTTTTGGTTGGTAACTCTTTCTTAAATATCGTATGTAATGCAGTTTGTTATTTTTTTCCAGAGGTGGGAACTCTTAGTGCTTGGAAAATTGAAATGGGACGTATCGGCCATTACTCCCCAAGACTTCTTGAAACATCTGTTGACGAGGCTACCTGTTTCATCGGTGGGCATCAGTCTCGACATGGTGAATAACCACGCGAAGACACTTATAGCCCTTTGTGCGAGAGGTACGTTCCTATTATTATTATCAATCATGTCAAATGTATTAGCTGCAAGTACGTACCATAATATCTGTCAGTTTTCCCAAAATGCTGGGCGGGTACGAGTTAAGCTTTAAATGATTCTTGATGCTTTAAAATAAACCTTTTGGAACTTACCAAACCAATGATATCAAATGTACGTCGATTACCCATATCAAATTAAACATTTGGATGTTGGAAAATATAATTCTCACATACAAATCAGTAGAGTCCAGGCAAAAACGATGATATTTGTTCAATGAAACTATACTATGACCTGTAAAGGGTACTTTACGCCAATTCATAATGAAGTCTCAGCGTTACCTTAGCTCCGAACAATCGCCGGTCTCTTGTTTATTATATTTTTGTTCCTCTTGTTTATTATATTTCTGTTGTCTGCCCCAAGAGAACTACCGGCCTTCATACGAGATTCGCATAATATCGCGGTCTTTGAACAAAGACTTCGTAATTTCATACTCAAGGTCCACGTGACGGTTGATCTCCTGTGCCGACGCAACCTAATAGTGGCCCCCGAGCCAAATCTACTCTCAATTTCGTTGGAACACTTTCTCACAACGAATAGTCTGGGTTTTGTCTGATTTGACCTAACAGTAATCAGTGCTTTTTCTTCAGTCCTGATACGAGTCGTGTAAAAATAACGCTGTGACGAATAATTTACTTTGATAAACGCATCATTAGCGAAAACAGGATCTGCTAATGACTTCTCTTACGATCTATTTCTTAATAGAATATATGAATCAGTATCCCTAATTACATAATAAATTACGACATCGCAGTTTTCATACAATTTTTTTAATTATATATGATCTTAACTAGGTACCTATTTTAATATTTTAGCAATATGTTGTCCACAAATCAAATAATCCGAAAGACTGTTCAGTTACTTATAACCGGAAGGTCATGCCGTACGTTGTATTATTCAAATGAGAATCGTATGTCAATATATCCGTCTTGTAAAGTTTAATTTATATTTGATTGGTTCTATTGATGAAGACAATTGCTTGTTTTGGAATCGTTCATCTAGTTTTTATCAAAATAATGGTAATCAATTCATAGAAAACGTTTAATATGTATATATTTTATGTTTACATAAAACAATTGCTCAATTTGTAGAGTATTCAACACAGTAACCTAATTTCGAATTCGCAAATAAGAATGCATAAAATATGTGCTACGTATTGAAACTACAAGTTTAGTAAGTAAATTTAAATCGGAAATAACAATGAATTTCATAAGAACAAAACCACGATTCACAGTTCACATTTAGTTATTTGACTATGAGATGACATTCTATTGCAAAAATATTCAAATGAATTGTAATTTCGGTTTTTTGTATAAAATCGCACTTTCTATGTCACAATGGCAAGTGTTTATATTTTGTTTACTAGCTATTGTTACAACTTTGATAGGCTCCAGCTGGAAATAATAATTCCTACTGAATTTGACGTTTACGTTAAAAACTCACCGACATAAGATGTGTTACCTTTGATTACACGGCATATATGTAATTTACGAACTCGCAAATCGTGATAGTTGTTGATAGTTGCCATAAATTTCAATCAATATAATATTTGTACATTGAAAATTGTTGATTAAAACGCAACGAAGATGGATGTTGTGTGTACCAGACGTTATAAAAGCGACGCAGAGAAGTTTTATGAAGCGTCACCCACAACATTCTTTGGTTTTATGGATTTGTTTGGAATACCTAACACACAAAGCCATTACTCGTTCGAATTCCTTTATGCCAATTAGACTTTATGGGTGTTCTTCTCATTATTATTGCACCTATACAAACAACAATAACAACTTGTGTTGTGTTCTTACACGCATTTACTACCACGTATATTTATGATTGAGTGTAATTTCTCCAGACCGAAACTGAAATGGATGAGCTTTTCGATATCCGATTCTATGATTTATGTGCACTTGTTGACGTATCTTGGTGGGCATTACGTAAGAATTTATTAGACATTCAAAGTAAAAAGACCATGATATACTTCTGTGGTTGATTTGTTTTCTGTTTTCAGACCATTACATTTCTAATCCTGAAGTTTATATTCAAATATTGTTTTCTATAACCATTTTACGAAGCCGCATATTCTTGGATGACCATCAAACATCAAAGTATTTTTTAATAGTTATATGGTATTATATTCTATGAACAAACAGTACATTCGCTGCCAACTTCATATCTAAAATCATGTACGTCCAGTCCCAGCTATGATTTTTCTGTGGTCCCAATTCTAATTCACTTCACAGCGTATAATACTTTTTAGTATAAGCACTAATCAGATCAGTCGCTCTGATGTAACCGCCTTATCCGATCAACATCTGAAATTAATGTACGATCAATTCCTTAAAATATTTCTACCAGACGACAAGAAATTCATATTTTAATTGGACTAAATTATTGAATATTGTGTTGTGATGTGTACATGTATTGTAAGATTTTAATTACTGTAGTCTTAACAGTACTATTAATTTTCTCTGCTCTGCTGCCTTCATAATAACTAACAAGTAACAATATTATTAACACTACGACTATACGACTACAGATATGGTAGCAAGTTAGCTGTCTACGTTTTAATATTTTAATGGTTTGATCGTTGGATGATAATTTTTTAATAATCAATTTTAATGCAAGCGTTCTTCGCCATGGAATGCTACTTCTATGGCGCTTGTACGGTCAATCTCAAGTTAACTAATAATTAAATTACCAACTAGCGCAATTTCAAATTCAACAACTGTTGTAAAGTTCCATAAAAACGTGTACGATCTGTAATTAAAAATATTATTAATGTAACCAGTGAACTGAGTATCGTGTAGAGTTTGCTGTAGTAATGATCGAAGTGAATGTGGGTATGATTATGAAGTAATCCAAACGATTTTCAAGCAAATCGTAATGGAAAGGATTCGCGAGAAGTGTACAGTCCACATGAAACATATTTGTATTTCAGGATCGTAAATATTGGGTTGGAATTGAATCTGCAGGTTTTAGATTTATGATTTAGATTTATGAGTCGGTAAATCGGACCAATTCTTAAAAAATAAGCTTGCGCTATGATTGAATGCTCCTTACGTGTAATATGTTATGAGTTTTCACGCTATGAATTGAACTAAACAAACCCATAATTCCGCAACGATTGTTTGGATAATTATTGATTCAATTGTGGAAAATAGTTTTCTTACATTTTTCAAAAAATCGATGGTGGAAGTCACATTTTATCACATTGATATGATATGAAGTAATAAAATACTTATTACTTTGTTTTTATCACATATACAGGGTGATTCAGAAAGATGTCCCGTAAATGCAGGGGACGCAGGGGTTTCAGAGGAAGTCGAATAAAATGGTCTAGTTAGTTTTAGATTATGCGGTAGAGGGCGCTGGGTGCGCGACTTTTCGGCGATTCTTTTAGCCTTAATTTTTATGAGAATGATTTTTTTGTATTCTTTGCACATTTTTCTGGTTTAGAATTTTATTTCAAACAAATAATGTTCTCTTCTTGACGTTCTCAAAATCTCACCGTTTTCGAGATAAACGCCTTTAAATGAACATACGCGATTTCGGTAGTAAGTAAATTTGATAATAAGTTTTTGTTATGTTCATTTAAACGCGTTTTTCTCGAAAACGGTGAAATTCTGAGACCCTAGAGTATGTGCAAAGAAAACAATAAAGTTATTCTTGGAAAAGTTAAGGCTGAGAAAGAATCGCCGAAAAGTTGCGCACCCAGCGCCCTCTACTGCATATTCAAAAAGTAAATAAACCATCTTATTCGGCGTCCTCTGAAACCCCCGAGTACCAGATTTCAACGAAATAGCTGTACCTGTACAGGGGCTGCAGCAAAATTTCGTTTAAAAAAATTAAATTCAACCCCCGTATCTCCGAAACGAAAGAAGATAGGACCATAGTGTATATGAAAAAATCTGATTATTTTTGTATAATCTGAATTTACGGGAGATCTTTTTGAAACATCCTGTATAATAGAAAAACTAACGTGACTAGTTTCGACAACTAGAGTCCCATCTTCATCGTTTTGAAGACACGCTATAGTTAAGTTAGTATTTCTATAATATAAGTGATAAAAGCAAAGTAATAAGTGATTTATTATATCCAAATGTTACACTTATTCTTGTACAATTCTTATACAAATATAGTATTAAAGTAGTTGGAATATTTATTAAGAATGAATGTAAATATGTTCTTATACGCGAATAAAGAAGTATTATGAGATTAATTGAATTTCTACGGAAGAAGATGCAATATATATCATTTGATCATATGATCATTATCTTAATAGTACCAGTAATTTCCTTATCATATCTATGGTTTAGGCGTTTACGCCTTTCATTAATAGTTAACAAAGTAAGCCGTGTTTTTTTTTATGATTTGGTACCGTTCATTTCACCTGTGAATATTAAATTAAACCAAATGCTTATTAGAACAAGATAATATAATAAATTTAGTTCCACTCCCTGTAGGAATATTTGATCAAATTAAATTTTTTTTTTGGGAATTATCAATGTTGCGTGGGCAAAAATTGTATTCGCATAATATTTGAGGTGTATTAATCTGTTATAACATCTTGGATTAAACCAATGCGGCCCTGAACCGGTAACAGGTAAACGATGAATTATTACTTGTTAGAGTAACGTAGTGGAGTCACGGCCAAGCAGTATGAACTTGCCCGATTCAGTTTTGAATATTAAACGTGTAGGTTCTCCGCGTTGATTCGCGAATCGCGCCGCCAAACGTCGTGTCAGTCAGGGAAAAAGTTCGCCTTGCACAGAGGAAGTTTCATATCAAATATCGCCTCATTACAAACAGCTCAACAGCTGCGATAACCGACGAAAAGCCAATAAATGACTCTGTTATGCGTCGCATTTTACGACTGTTTCTTTCGCTTCAACTCTGGCCCAGCTAGCCAGCTAGTATTTCCAAGAATTTCTCTGTCGCTGATGCATCTTCTCCTCGACTCTAGGCGGATGTTGCACCGATTATTTCATATTAATTTGCGCCAATTCTGCAAATGGACAAAGATTAGTTCATGAGACCCTTCGAAATGTGGTCGACGACCTCTGACATCATCCGGTTGGCCTTGCGGCGGGACCCAAAGGAGCGGATTACGAACAATTTTTGCACAACTCAAACTTCTAACGAGAATACAGACACTTTTCAACATAATAATGCCATAAAATAATTGCCTCGCGTCACACTTTATCTATGCTCTCACATAAGCATAGATAAGCAAAATAATAGAAAACTCGTCTATTCCATGTGCTCCAGTGACATCTATTAACTTGTTTCTACATCAAATTCAAGAACGCGACTGGACGTTTGTATCTTCGTTATAGATTTCTGAAAACTATTCCTTCTTTTCTTACTATTTACTGATCTACACAATTTTATATTTAATTTGTTAAAACTACAAGGTCAATAGTGTAAGTACAGAATACATCTGCAATACTTTCAGTTTCAAAATATATAAATCAAATCAAATTATTGTTGATTAACTTGTAATTATATTCTACTTGTTAACCAACATTGTTAGAATATTAACCTCTATTCTATATCAATGAAATCAGAAAATTTGATCTGTATTGCAATTTGACCTTTATCTTTTAAATATATTACAATGATTGTATGAACAAGGTTGTGTGAACTCGTCATTTATAAAATATATGGAGTGTTCTGTAAACTTCATTGAATTTCTTAAATCATCAAAATCCATGCCCAAATTCCTTCAATACACAAAAGTAAATACTACGATTAAAAAAATGTAAGTAGCTGAAATATTTGTACTGATTAAACCAATAAGATCCAAAAGAAGTGTCGCTATGGGATTCAAACCTTTCTCCTGAGTGGTTTTTAAATCTTTAAATATTGAATGTACTGGTAGTTTTCATGTCAAACGAAGGTATATCCAATCTTTGAATCCTTTCAAAGCGGTACAAACTAAGAAATACGAAAATGTTTAATGTAATAAACATCCCAGAAAGTGGACAAATAAGATTGATATTTTGATGTTAACCGGGCTCAGGTCGGGCGGTTTTTCACTAAATGTGTGAATCCTGATTTCAATTTGAGGAATATGACGAATGTTTTTTTAGATCCCAATTACATCAATAGGCTTTATCGTAAACCGGAGTTATTCCATATTAGTGATTATCATAACAATCTGTATTTATGGTGAAATATCCCTCCTTAACCACCACGCTTCAGCTTACGAACACACCGTATTTCTTTCCCATTTCTAGAGTGGATACATTAAACATATAGTATAACTATATCAATTAAAGTCATCCTGGATTACTACCGACACGATCTTTCCTAGAATAAGCTATTGACGCTCCGCGAACATCTCGTGCTATGTATCCCAGCGGGACACACTACGTTTTTCTATTAAATAATCCGGACGACAGCAAATTGTAGGAATCGCTGAGTTTTGCTCCGAGATTCTATAACGTTAAGTATAAGAGTTACCGTCTGAATACAGACAAACATGATTTCCTCTTTATTTAAATAGTGTTATAAAAACTGGCTTTTGGAGCTGGCAGCAGCAACCATGCAGTCGGACGGAATGCGTTCCGGCGATGCATTCTCACGATCCAAATTTAGGAAGACGGCACAATCTACCCAAGGACACTGCGACCTACTTGATACTACCAACTGAGTTACATCGTTGTTGAAAATCTGCGCCATTATAGCAATCGCCCTGTATACATTGATACCATATTGTTTCTTTGGGCCTTTTGTGCCTTTCCGAAACAGTTTTATAAGAAAATATTTGAATATTAAGCAGAAAATGCAATCCTAGAATAACCCGATTATTCATTTTTTAAATTTTACATTAATGGTGACAAATTAGGGGGTTACAATTTTCTAATTTAGGTTACAAAACAAATAGTTACTTATAATAAATACGTGTTCTTAGACCTGACCTGAGGCTTATTGAAGTACATACTTGTGAAAATGGATTTTTTCAATCTGAGATAAATCAAATCTATTTTGTGATTGTTTGACATGTAAGACATGGTTTGCTACGGCAGACTTATCAATGTTATTAGTGCGAACATGATGAAAATGCTCTTGGAATCTAGTAGAAACATTCCTCTTACTTGAGCCCATTTTGCGTAGAGGAGGGGAAATCTTACATAGACGCCTCCAGTGCCCATGCCCCCGGGTGTGCCGAATTCTTACCGACTCAAAACCCTCCCCCGTGATGTTGGTTCTCCTTCTCAGAGGGAGATCCACTGCACTGCTGTCATTAGTGTCCTATTGTGCCTTCACATATTGCTATCTCCGCATCAGTCCAGTTTATTCCATGAAATTCAGTAGCCAGGTGTATGTCCTACGGCCAACCGCATATGCCGTGCACTGACACAGCACATGCATGGGTGTCCCTTCTCCCACGCCGCAACACCTGCATATAGGCTGATCTACCAGACCCATGGTGCAGAGATGTTTGTTGCATGGGGCGTGATTGGTCAGGAGAATGCAACAAGATTCCGTATTTCTTCTCTGCTGAACGTCAGTAGATCTTTCACTCGTTGCTGCTGGAGGTCTCCCATTAGTCCCTTGGAATGCGACATACGGGGCAGTTCCCTCCAATAGGCACGCTGCTCTAATATAACATTTATCACAGTCATAACACTGTTTTTTATATAAATATGACATTCTTTCACAATTCATACCCTCTTCCCTGAAGTTATTTGTAAAATTTTTAAAAGAACCATTTTATTTATACATGTTTGGCAAATTTAATCTTGAATTTTCAAATCACTTCACAGATATCTGAACCATTTAGCTGCTGAACGTCAGTAGATTTTTTACTCATTGCTGCTGGAGATCTCGCATTAGTCGCTTGGAATGCGACATACGGGGCAGTTCCCTCCAAGAGGCACAATGCTCTAATATAACATGCATCACTCATAGCACTGTTTTTATATAAATATGACATTCTGTCACAATTCATACCTTTTTCCCTGAAGTTATTTGTTAAATTTTCAAAAGAAGTATTTTATTTATACATGTTTGGCAAATTTAATCTTGAATTTTCAAATCAATCATCACAAAAATCTAAACCATTTAGTATCCGAGTTGGCTCATAAGCAGAATATACTTTCAACAGCATTTCGAAATTAGTCTAGCTCTTCAACATGGGTGTTTTATATTGTCATTGTTTGCATTACTTTGTTTGCAGATACGATTATGTACTTTTATTACAAATAACATTTTTGGAATGCTGATTAATCTTGTTACTACTGAATGATAACGTGTTCTTTAGAAATCAACTGTGTTAACACGAGATTTTTAGATACAAACGCAATTCACTGTACTAGATTACACTGGCACCATGTTAGTGTTGGCATTCAATGACGTCATACCCTTAAAAGAAGCTTTTAAATCGGCATAACATGCAGTCGCATAGAAGCAAGAGCTTCAAATGAACTTAAATGAACATATTTTCTCTAGTCAGCAATATAGTACCTATAGAACAAATTGCACAAACGCATTACGTGCCCTGAGGCAATCCTGGGTCTACCTACTTCGGCGGTCCAACACTTTCATCACGTTCACAGCCAGGCTCTTTATTTTGGCGGTACGATCTGCGCTAATAATTTAAAAGTAATTTCATGTGTTCGACATGCATGGTTCCAGCCGTGTATAATTATAGAAAAACTTTGGCGCTTCAATTAACTGCGCTAAATTTAGTAATTTAGTACTATTAGGATGTTTGAATAAAACACCGAATTTAATAGATTTCTTTTGTTTCAGAATTCAGATTTTCACCTTATCATCCCAGTATGATTGCCTGTGCCAGTGTTGCCTCCGCCCTCTGTGGCGTGGGCTGGGTCCAGAAAACTGGAAAAACTCTAGAAGATCTATTGCAAGCTTTGCATGAAATCACGAATATAGAAAAGGTAACAACACAATTATTTTTCGAAGCTTTCAATTTGATGAATACAATCAAATTTAATTGTTTTAATATTTGGCATTGTGTAGTTTCAAGTATTTTTTTTAATTGATGAATTTGGAAAGTAATTTTCGGTCAGCAACTTATTATCTAAACATTTGATGAGAAGATAAATAAATAAATCTAGTTGTCTAGTTAAGTATTTGAAGATGTCATTTTTTATCTACTTGTCCTCTTTGTTCAAACGGAACGTAGTGCAGTCAAACGGGCATTGGATCCTTGGGGAATGGATCGATTTTGATGGGACAAGGTACATTCTGTTCAGAATGTCATCAGAAAAAAATTTACCACAAATAAAGTTGCGCAAATTATTTATAAAAAATTTAACTAGCTTATTTTTGGAATCACATAAAAATGTCAAAAAAATGCAAAATTTGACCGTTTTTCATCGGATAAAGACTATTTTTTGTTATAAACAATTTATTTATTAACAAAATAGATGAATTCGACCAAAACTACGACTTTAGTTCGATTATATCGTCAATACCGTCGAATGTATACCCACAAATTTGCTAATTTGTTATAAACAAATTATATGTATTATTAAATATACGAATTTGACCAATATTTCGAGTTTATAGTCGTTTTTCGCCTCCTGAGTATTGCTATTATGATCTTTAAATTCATTCTCGTGGAAGATTTCAAAAGCGAATTAGAAAAAAATAATAAAAATTTTGATGTTTTAGTATGAACAGTATCAATAAATAAATATACAATTAAACATATTAACTTTTTTAAGGAGGTATGCGAGAGTTGATATGGAAGGGAAAACAATTATTTAAAATAAGTGGCATGCCACTACATACTCACAAATTTGTTGATTTGTTATAAACAAATTATATTTATTAACAAATCTACGAATTTGATCAAAATGTCGAGTTTATAGTCGTTTTTCGCCTCCTGAGTATGATTTCATTGCTATTATGGTCTTTAAATGCATACATAAATTTTTGAATTGTTATAAACAAATTATTTATGAAATTATGAAGTATATGAATTGTGCCATAATTCCAAGTGTGTAATGTGTATTTAAAATTAATCTATATTAATAATCGAATAAATTATATCAAAAAAATCAAAACAACTAGATATGTATGTTACTAGAAAAATATCAATTTTGGTTCGCATAAATGCAAAATATTTTGTCGAGGAGTTTGAGTGCACGAGATTTAGACGATGAATATCGAATAAAGTTTCAAAGAAGCAATTTTTGACAAACAAATTGTTGAAATAAATTCAAGGGTTTTGATTTTAATTGAAAAAAAAACAATTTAAAAAAAAATGTGTGGCACTCGGGGACTGCCGCGGTAAAGCTATTGCATAGCATTTTTTATCAACTTATGCAATTATAATTATTTATTTATTTTTCATTTATGCTGTATTTTTTTTTCTTTGATATTTTAATTCAAGTTTTTTCTTTGATATTAATTCAAGTTACTTTTGAGCGTGGTGACCGATAAGAAAACATTTTTTTTTCTTTTATTGAATAAAAAGTTAATATCGTTTAAAATATTTTTATTATCTTATGGTAACTGAATAACTGAAATAAGAGACATAAGTTTGAGACTTGATATCCTCTAAATATCTGGAAAATACCTCGTCAATGGTGGTCCCATATTTTGTTGTAGATTCTTGTGGATCATTATTCATTTTCAAATTCAATTTTTCCGAAAGAAAAGTTATCAACCGCTCTGATTTTTTATCAGCGAAGTTGATGTTGAAATCGCCAGCCAAGATAAGTGGAAATTTATTACCATTTGTATCAAGTATTTTCGACCCTTCTTCAGTGTACTCCAGTAAAGTGCGATGAATAAAATGCTCTACCTCGTCCAATTTTGGATTCGGAGAAATGTAAATTGCTACCATGACTATGTGTAGGCCATTTCTAAGTTTCCATAAGCACGCACAAATATCTCCAACAAATGAGCGCCTAACTTTAACATCGCTAACGTGTGCAATATGTATTTCAATATTCGGAGTCATAATATTAGTAACATTATTAATATTTTGGTAAGTAGCTACCCCACCTTTTGGAACAGTATCTCGTTTGAATTGAACAATACAATTGAAATTAGGTATTTCAATCGGATTATCATGCGCCATGCAAGTTTCGGTAAGAAGTAACACATTTGTTTGTCTCGTAACTGAATCTTGTAAATCGTATTTGTGACTATTTAGACTTTGGCAATTGAAAGTTATTATTGAAATGCCATTTCTATTACTAAGGAAATCTAAGACACTTTGAGCTGTCGTCTGAACACTATTTAAAGGCAGTCTTTTGAATTCTTGCAACAAAGATGCAGTCGATGCAGCTTGCCTTCGATTATTATAAAACTTGAATGAAGAATAATCGTTTTTTGTCGTGATATACAATTTTTCAATATTAGTCACCCGAGAGAGCGCAACATAAACGAGTTCCTGTTATTTTTCGTTATGGAATTTCTTGATTCGGTCGCCGCGCTCAAAGCCCGCGATAAAAGCTATATGCAATAGCTTAAAAAACATTTTTTTTGAGCATGCCAATCTTTTATTATATTAAGACTTGATACATTTCATCATTTTTGTCAAAAAAATCAAGTTCTAAGTGTGCATATTATATAAAAACGTTGATAAATAATTTGTTTATAACAATTCAAAAATTGATGTATGCATTTAAAGACCATAAATAGCCATAAAATCGTACTCAGGAGGCCTAAACTATCTGACAACGACTATAAACTGGACATTTTGGTCAAATTCGTATATTCAATAATGAATATAATTCGTTATACCTAACTATAATAAATTAGCAAATTTGTGGGCTTACATTCGACGATATTGAAGATAAAATCGAATACCAAAATTATCCGAAAACGACCCTTAAGTCGGAGTTTTGGTGGAATTCATCTATTTTGTTAATAAATAAATTGCTTATAACAAAAAATAGTCTTTATACGATCAAAAACGGTCAAGTTTTGAATTGTTTAGAAATTGTTATGTATTCTCAAAAATGTGAGCTACTTAAATTGTTTATTTATTGTTTATAAACAATATAAACAATTTGCGCAACTTTATTTGTGGCAACTTTTTTTCTGATAACATTCTGAAGAGAATGCACTTTGTTCCAACAAAATCGATCCATTTCCCAAAAATTTACTGGTTTGACCTATTTTTATACCCATTTGACTGCATTAACGGTATAAGACGAGATGTCTCTAATTCTACATTTATTTCATCTATGAGTTGATGGTAATTTCACGACTGGATGCGTGTACAAGATAAACTAGACTATTGATGAGAAATAATCACAATTATCCACAAAAAATACTATTAAAGTACTGAGGACCTTTCGGCTACCAGCCGAAACGGAGTAAACTAAATTATAAATCAAAATGTGCCTTTTAAAACACAGTACAGACAAATATGTAGGTAATTTAGAAGTATAAATGAAAAAACAATTTATTAAATTCCGATTTATCGCCAAATAGTATTTAAACAGGCACATTTTGATTTATAATTTAGTTTACACTGATGATGGTTACTTGGTTGCCGAAAGGTCCTTAGTACTTTAATAGTATTTTGAGTGGATAAGGGTGACTATTTCTTATCAATAGTGTCATAATATATCCACAGTGTGAACTCTTTTATAGTTTATACGCCAAACTAGTTACATTTATTTATTAAATTAGTGAAAACTAAACTTTTAAAAGTTATTTTAGTAAAATTTGGAATGGATTTTCAACACGTAATGGCTGGTTCTATTCAATTTTAGGGAAAATCGATAAAATGAATAATAATCGATAGTTTATTTATAATTGTTTTTTTTTGCAGGACTATGTGCAACAATGTCTCCATCATATTGAAGACATGCTTAGAACTCAATCCAAAGGACAGCAAGACAGTTCCGGCGAGGGGCACTTTTGCGACGAAACAGTACGACCAGACGAATTTACCCCCCCTCTTGGGAAAATTCAACAACATGAGACTGCATTAACGCCAACCGATGTACATGATGTAAGGTTCTGAACGTTACAGTGCTAGTGATATATTAGGACTTCTATAACAATTTTGTGTGTAGCGAGTGAAAACAAATTATACCTACCTGATTAGAAAAACCAAGTTAATGTATGAGTGTTTAAAGAAGTAAAGTTGTTTATGAATGAAGAATTTATCAAGGACATGATGGCTTCGGGGGAAGGCAATAAATTACGCTTTAATATGGACTAATTAGTTTATACAATTGTAAAGTTAAAAAATGCGTGTTCAGTACTGTTTGAGGCATGGTTTTCATATCTCAGAACAATTATTAACTCTCAGAATAATTCCAAATCGGAGAATATAATTTAAAATATGAACCTAATTCGTTTTTTTTCTCTTTGACCTGTTACATTTCGTTCGGTATATAATAAAAATGAACGAAATTGGAATATTTAAGGTCAGTTTTATTGGTTATTCGTAGCTAGCTTATGTAGAATACTTAAATTACCGACAATTTGATAAAATAAAGAAATAAACACCATTAATGAGCTGTATTTCTATGCCATTTATCGTTTATTCGGACTTCAAATTGAATTACCTTCTGTGGTTCATTTTCGGCGGTCATAGAAACGGAAGAATTTGTTTCATTGACTAGAATATATATATTTTTTCAAATGCAATAAAGCAAATGAATAACTAGCTTCTGAAATTAGGTTGTTTTCAATTATTTTCTTATTTTTAAAGATTTTCCTGAGATACAGACGGAATAAATTTTGCTTGAAATTAAATGTAAATATATGATCTGGAACCGTAAATGCCTTGAAACTCTGTGGACATTCATTTTAACTCATCACGTGATGGGTTCTATGCAAGGTATTAAAAAGCAATAGTCAATGTAAATAAAAAATATTTTGCATCCTGTTCCTAATAAAATTCCATGTTATATATGTTAAACAAATTTATAATAGAATTTTATCGAAAGTTAGAAATTACTTATAATTTCTCAAAAATTGTGTGAATCTCGACAATATCAAATTTAACAATGATTGGGAAATCAATTACAAAGACTGCAGCCCAAAAAATGGGCACATAAATTTTGAACTATTACTGATAGAATGTAAGTACAATATAATAAAATTGTCTTCCAATGATGAAATTTGAAATAAATAACCAAAATGAAGCGATTTATCTTAACTTAATATAATTAACTATTAGAATTCAAGATAGTGCTTCTTATTTTTAACTATTGATTTATATTATTTCTATTGTTAGTTAAGTTTATTATGATTTATATATGATGATTCTTTGTATTCACTAAATGCAAGAAATCTTGTGATTTATGTATATATAAATGTATATCCTCTAAGTGATTCAAAAGTGATTTTAAAAAATATTAAAAATATAAAATTTAAGGCCATAAATGTACCTAATATGCTTGGGCATAATTTTACATACTATTACTAGTTGCTTAAATGTCAGAATTGTTTAGAGTCTATTTTATAATTATATCTTGTAAATATTTGTATAATTTCAACCACACTCACTGCCATATAAAATAACCTCATTCAATTTGCTCACAATAGAAACCAATATATCTCGAAATACCTCAAACCAGATCAATATAAAAATACAACCCATAAAAAACTGTACATACTTTATATAGGTATATCATTTTTATATCCTAATGTATAATAATTCTGTATATATTCTTATTGTAAGATATTATTTTGAATAAATGATTTTTCATCAATAGTATGCTGATTAAATATAAAAATATCTTTTTGAACTGTCTTGAAAATACACTAGTCCAAATGCGATAATTTTCGAATAATAGCCACAAATATTTGAAACAATAATAATTAAACCTTAGATCCAATGTTTAATTGTTAATCGTTAATACTTTTATGAAAATCGAAATTTACGTTCCCACAATCTTCACATTGACAATTTAATAAAATGTATTGTGTGCCTGTAGCCTCGAGTTCTCAATTATCTAAGATTAAAAATGCACATCAAGGATTGTACTGGTTGCATGCATCTATGACCTATAAGTTGGAAGTTCAAATGTACCAGTTCTAACCACAGATCTCTAATGTATATATAATTCGGTGATCCTTTACTTTATTGACCTTTGACTATACAAATAATGAACAGCCAGTTGCTAACTTCACGGCAGTCTCAGCTCTGTCGCTCTGTGTCAAAATTAAGTGCGTTGGTAAAATGTATCGAAGCGATATTGAATGTATGTTACAATTGACGAACATGTGTAGAATAATGTTTGCAGACTACTAAACGTAGGAGAGACACCACCGTGAAGTAATGCCATGTTGTTGGATTGAACCAAGAACCATAGATCAACTTGATGTTTCCTATCAATCTCTAATTGTTGCACTAGGAAAACGATAGCAGATATCGATAAACAATATCAAATATTGATATGAGTTTTGGAAACCCTAAATTCAATTTCAAGCTTAAATTATCTTTACAGTGTGTATCAAACATCACATTTCATTGAAAGGGTTATCTTCACTTATGACTTCAGTAACAAAGAATAAAGTATATTAGATATTTTTAGTTCAGTGATGACAAATGTTACGCACGGGTGCTCTTAATGTTTATAATCAAACCCCATAGATAATATATAATGTATATATAATATCTATGCCAAACCCCTTTTCATAACCCTAATTTGATGTAATAATAAAAATAAAACTCTTGCCAAATATTTTCTGAATACTTCATTATCAAACATGAGGAGTAGAAGTAATTCGGGAGTCCGATTGGACTACTACCAAAGGATTGTTCACAATGTAATTATGGCTCATCAAAATCCAATTACTGGTCTTTTTCCAGCAAGTCCAGAAAAAAATCATGCATGGATACGTGATAACGTTTATTGCATATTATCCGTATGGGGGATTTCAATGGCCTACAATAAAATGGCTGATCAGGATGAGGATCGAGCTAAAACTTACGAACTGGAACAATCCTGTGTTAAACTTATGCGTGGCCTGTTAATGGCAATGATGCAACAGAAAGATAAGGTGGAAAGATTCAAACAAACACAGAACCCATTAGATTCTCTCCATGCAAAATATTCTTCTCAAACAGGTCAAATTGTCGTGGGAGATAAGGAATGGGGACATTTACAAATTGATGCTATTTCTTTATACCTTTTAATATTAGCACAAATGACGGCATCTGGCTTGCAAATCATATTCAACTTGGATGAAGTAGCTTTCATTCAAAACTTGGTATTTTACATAGAATGTGCATATTGCACTCCAGATTATGGAATTTGGGAAAGGGGTGACAAGACAAACCACGGTTTTCCAGAATTAAATGCAAGTTCCATTGGAATGGCAAAAGCAGCTCTGGAAGCAATGAATGAATTAGATTTATTCGGAGCACGAGGAGGGCCTTACAGCATAATCCATGTACTTGCAGATGAAGCCCAAAAATGTCAGGCTGTTTTACATGTAAGAAAACATTGATGTGTCTTCTGCAAGGTTATTTATTCCCATTTCAGTCAATGCTTCCTAGAGAATCGAGTTCAAAGGAAATTGATAGCGGCATATTAGCAGTTATTAGTTTTCCAGCGTTTGCTGTTGATGATGCATCTTTGATTCAATATACTCGAGATTGTATTATAGGAAAGCTACAAGGAAGGTATGGGTGTAAAAGATTTTTGAGGGATGGTTACAAAACACCAAAAGAAGTAGGTATACACTTAAAAAGAAATTTGTGTTTAACTATAATAATATAAGTAATATATTTCAATTGTGGGTTAAGTTTTGTAATAGCAAACTAAATTATATTGTATTGTTACTGTTTGGATTAGAATGAGTAAAAAAATACTTATAAAAAGTGTTGTAAATGTCACTTTAAACTTTTAGGATCCAAGGAGGCTGTACTATGAACCATGGGAATTGCGTATGTTTCAAAATATAGAATGTGAATGGCCTCTATTTCTATGTTATTTGATCATTGATCATTGTTTTCAAGGAAAAAAAGACATAGCAATTGAATATACTGAACAGCTAGAACAAGTAAGTAACTTTTATATCTACAAAGAAAGAAAAACAATTATTTTGATATTATATATTATGTTTATTTTACCAATTGTTTCTAGATTATGATAAAATCAGAGGATGGAACAAAATTGGTTCCTGAATTATATGCAGTTCCAGCTCAATTTGTGGCTGCTGAATATAAAGATCCAGGGAGTCAGGATAGGATTCCATTAGGATTATGTCCTTTTCTGTGGGCTCAGTCATTGTATATTGTTGGCAAATTATTACAAGAGGTATGTGAATACTTGAATCTGTAAAACATTCTGAATTGGTGAATTCAATTTGCTAGGGTTTCTTGGCTCCTGGTGAACTCGATCCCTTGAATCGAAGATTGTGTTCAGAAAAGAAACCGGATGTTGTTGTACAAGTTGTTATTCTGGCAGAGGATGCAGATATTCGTGATAAGTTGGCAGAACATGAAATTATAGTTCAAACAATTGCTGAAGTTTCCCCTATTGAAGTACAGCCGGCAAGAGTGCTGTCACATCTTTACACATATCTAGGTTAGAGAATAAATTCACTTATATCGCATTCTAATGTGTCATTTCTTCAGGTAGAAACAAAAAACTAGGATTATCAGGGAGGAAATCGAGAGACGTTGGAATTTTAAGTACAAGCAAATTGTACACGTTAGGTGATAAAATATTTGCATTCACACCACAGGTAAGACAGAATAATTACTCTAAACATCAGTACCATTCACTTTAATGTTTTACTTGATTAGTTTACGGATATGACGCAAAATTATATAGCCTCAGACTATGAGTTGATGATTGACATTTGCAAGATCGAAATAAATTTTTTGAAGTCCAGTTGGCAAAATATGTTGGGCAGACCGCTAGTGACTATTATTTGTAGAAGATTACAATTAGGTATTTTCATAAATAACTTAAGTATTGTTAGTGATAGTGATATTGTATAGTAATTTTAGAATTAGAAAATTCAACAATTTTCAAATTCTTATTGTTACCTTCAAAATATTCTAATAATAATAATGAATTGTGCTCAAACGTAAAATATTCCTCCTGAAGCATAATTGCTTCTCTTGTATTTTACCTAACCAAAAAATATCGTGAAGTTAAACATTTTTTATTTTTCCATCTAAAACTTAAGTACCTAATACATTTACGTTATTCAACTATCAGGAATTTTTTTATGTTTCATAATAATGTACAAATCCACTTTTGAAGAGTTTTTTAACTATGGAATTAGATCAGATTAGTGTTAAGCGGCTTTCTTAAAAAGGGAATAAGAAAAACTTATTATATTAAAACGCTATAATGAATAATACACTGTAGAAAAATTTCCAAATAAACTTTTATTATCAAAATAAAAGAAAATCTAACATGTTTCGTCGCTTCTTTAGGTGAACAAGTGGTAAATAAACATACAAAAGTATTAATAGCTATATACAGGGTCCGGCAAAATGATCTCCCAGATTTTGCACCGCCACTGTGACCGAATCACTGAAGAGAGGGGGAACTTAACGTAGTCGGTTGATAGCTCGCCCCTTCCCCCTTGCCATTTCAGTTGAACGGGCGAGCATCTTGCCTTCGTTATCGAAACATTTATGAAAAGTAAGTAACGATTCTGTGATTACGACACAAAGAACTTTTCGTACTCACTTCGAGCTTGGTAGACATGCTCCGGTTCCAGATCGCAAAACAATACTGTTGTGGGTTTCAAATTTTAGAGCCACAGGTTCAGCCTTAAAAAGAAAATCAACAGGTAGACCCAGAAGTGTTCGGACACCTGAAAATGTTGCAGCTTTAAGAGAAGCAGTTCAACGCTCTCCAAGCCGTTCAGCTGTTAAACACGCCTCTGCGTTGCGTTTGTCAGATCGTTCTCTGAGAAGAATTTTACACGCCGATCTTAAGTTCCACCCATACAAAATGATGATCGTGCAAGAATTTAGTGAACGGGACTGGGAAAATCGCACAGCATGTTCCAACGATATTCTTCAAAACGTCCCACAAAATGCTCTTTAATAACGAGTGACGAAGCGCATTTCCCTTTGTGTCAACAAGCAGAATTTTCGCTACTGGTCATCAGATAATTCGCGACAGCTCCATGAAAGGCCACTTCACAGCCCACGTGTTACCGTTTGGTGTGCTGTTGAATTTTTTGGCGTTTGGGGTCCCTATTTTTTTGAAGAGGGAGGCGTGACGGTTGCCGTAACTGCCGATCGATATGTCGACATGCTTTTTTTTTGGAACCAAAACTTAGAGAACTTGAACATCCGGATGTATGATTTCAACAGGATGAAGCTACGGCTCATACGACAAGAAGGACAATGGACGTTTTGAGAGAAATGTTTCCAGGACACGTAATCTCGTTACGTGGAGACGTTGGGTGGCCTCCGCGTTCACCCGATCTTGCCCAATGGGTCTTTTTCCTTTGGAGCTACCCGAAAGCGAGGGTTTTTCAACACCATTCCCGAACCATTGACGAATTGAAAGCAGAAATACGCCAAGAAATTACAGGAATATCGCCTCAAATTACTGCTCGAGTGATGGAAACTTTCAGAAATCAGCTTCGAATGTGTATCGAACAAAATGATCGCCATTTGGACTCTGTAATTTTCAAAACTTAATAAAAACAAATGGCATAGCATACATTTTCAATTAATGAAGATAAAATCTAAATAGCAGTTACAATGGCGTTTTTATTAAAGATTAAAATGTGGGAGATCATTTTGCCGGACCTGTATATATATAAACAGATAATGACTAAAGGAGGCAACTTAATGTTCAGAAATTCAGATGGTTCAGGCTAAGTTCGTGATTACAATAATACAGGTTGTTTGAAACTAAGGGATTAAAATCTAATGGTTAAATGGCAACAGGTTGTTGTGTGTGGGAATAGCACTTGTAAGATTTAAAAATTTCGATTAAATTGGTCGGCCGTCTAACAAAAGTGTGGCATTATGAGAGTGATGCCCCAAAATAACTCAGCAATATAAAGGATGCCCCAAAATAACTCAGCAACATAAAGGATGCCCCAAAATAACTCAGCAATATAAAGGATGCCCCAAAATAACTCGGCAATATAAAGATGCCCCCAAAATAACTAGGCAACATAAAGGATGCCCCAAAATAACTCAGCAATATAAAGGATGCCCCAAAATAACTCAGCAATATAAAGATGCCCCAAAATAACTCAGCAATATAAAGGATGCCCCAAAATAACTCGGCAATGTAAAGGATGCCCCAATATTAATGAAAACACAGTTTATAGTCATTAAGTACATAGGATAGAGTTATTTATGGAATAACACATAGGGCAAATGGCCTCCACGGCTTTGCAGGCACGTACGCCCTCTTTTGTCGAAATTTTTACAAACGGCGTCAAATTAAAATAAACTATAAAAGAGTTCACACTGCGTATAAATTATAACACTACAAATAAGAAATAATCACCCTAATCCACTTGAAATACTGTTAAAGTACTCAAGACCTTTTGGTTAACAAGTAGCTATCATCAGAGTAAATTAAATTAGAAATCAAAATGTGCCTGTTCAAATACTATTTGAACATAATAATGCAAACAAGGTATTACTCTCACCTGGAGATGAATCTAAATTTAATAAATTGCTTTTTCTTGTATACATTTTCATCGCTTCTAAATTACCTAGATATTTGTCCATACTGTGTTTTAAAAGTGATAAACTTTCTTGAGGAATGGTGTGACTTGTATTCAAAATATATTCAGCTACCTCTGATTTTCCCCATTATTTTTCTTTATATGGGCAAAATGTTCCTTATACCGAGTTAAAATGTTCCTTCTAGTTTGATCCACATAGCATTTTGAACACGACACACAATCGATTTTATAAATCCCGGAAACTTTAATAAAATTGTTGCCTAAAAGCTTTTTAGCTTGTTCTTACATATATAAACTGGTTGTATTGCAAATTTAGAAAATAAATTATGGAATTTAGCAAATACTGAAGGATAAGTGAAACTTTTGAATTTTATTGAACTATTTGAAGGTAATGGGTCTAATTTGATTAGATGGTTGCAGCATATTTTTTTGTTTAGAAATTAAATTATTGATCAAAGATTTGTCGTAACGATTGTGTATCGCTATTTGCTGAAGTTTCTCAACTCTGTTGTTATAATTTTGCCGGTTCAAAGGGACGTTCAATAATCTATGTTTGCATTATTATCCACAAATAGTATTTAAACAGGCACATTATGATTTCTAATTTATTTTACTATGATGATGGCTACTTGAGTTGAAAGGTTCCCAGTACTTTAACAGTATTTTTAGTGGATAAGGCTGATTGTTTCTTATTCGTAGTATCACATTGATGATTTTAAAGACTTATATGGAATAAGTTGGAGAAGAAAACGTGTGTGTTCTCCTTGGATCTGAACATGTTAAAGATCATTGGACTATAAACTACCGAATCATAGAAATGCCCTATTCAAACGTGAATTTGTCAATTATTACGAAATCTACCAATAATAATTCTAGATATTCTTAGTTCTCCAAAATATTAGTTTATTGAGTTAGCGACCTTCGAGCATCGACAAGAGTTATTCCTTTTGACCCCAATTCTATTGATTATTAGAATATTTGTGTATTCAATAGTATTACATAGAACATGCTATACTTATTGTAACAAATTCAGGGGATTCTCAAACTAACGTTCGCTTTAACGGTTTTTGGACACCTTAGCTATTTTTAGCGTATTGTTAATTGTTTTGTACATAATTATGTTGAATAATATATTGAAAAGTGAGACATCCTGGAATTCAATGCTGTTCACAGATTGTGTTATTAATGAACAGATCAATTAGCATTCAGAATATTTATCGCGGAGAAGTATTTTTCCAATCATCTACCGGTTGTTTTCCAAATTATGAAAAAAGCTTTCAGCACAGAACGACTTGCTTGCTCAATATATTATTCAAAATATATGCTTGCCAAATGAAGGTCTTTGAAATAGCAATGAGAATTAACGATCTAGGGATATTTGTAACAGCAGATTTACGTACGTTTTTGGCAATTTTTTTCCGTTACTGTATATGTGCTTTCATTATCATTGTTGTACATATTTTTTAAGTCATGAGATATTTCAATGCTGTTGTTGGAAGAATTCCAAATCTTGATCTTGTAAAAATCATTTTGTCATTAACTTGTTACAATCACATAGAAATTCGAACCTAAATTGGCACATAAAACAAACCGCGAATCTGTCGAATTACTATTTCATATGAACCACTTACGGAGGAAATAGTCTCGCTGAGGAAGACATTTAACTAATTAACATTTTGTACGTTTTCTGTGCTCTTATGGTGATGTATTGCATGTGTTTTGCATTATGGGTTAGAACTTTGACATGGAAGAATACTACACGAGTTACGACTCCGCTCTCTTGGTTGACAAACTGATTACCCATTTTGCCTTCTTGACAATGAACTGGCGAAAAATGCTAGGCCGACCAACCATCTTACTGCTCGCATCAAAAAATCACTTAGGTAATTTTTTCATCACTATAATTATATTTCTAATGCACAAAATTTACACACTAATCATTGCTCGAGTATTGCACAATATTATTGTTTCTAATTTATTGGTTAACATGTGTAGTTCAAGTTAAACCAGTCTATAATTGAATAACAAAATTTTTGACCGAGAAAATAGAATTTCTACCATGAACAACATAAAACAAACAGACACACTTTTATTTAAATTCTACTATTTAATCCCAGAAAAAAACATCGGTAGCCATTCAAGGAATGTTGCTGTCGAGTTCTTCCCCAAATCCAACAAAATTGGAAAGATTTATTCATTTAATCAACCGAAAAAGAATTAATAGATGCATAATTTCATTATCGACTTTAGAAAGTATTCAATAACGTTATCCTAGAAATTCTGTACTAAAAATATGCAGGGGGGGTGCGCAACTTTTTCGAGGACATTGAGGAGGTAACATTCAAAAGCCGACATGTCCATTTTGGTCTCGAGTAAGTTAGGAACCAATTCCCCTCAGACAACATCATCTTCGTCGATTGGTTTAATCAGATTCAGTGAAAGCACATCTCCAAAGTTAAAAGACTGTAAAAATTACCGGTTCATTCAAAACCCATCACGTCCAATTCGATTTTTAGGTGAATTTCGCCAGAAACCAAGATGTTCCATGCTATTTGCTTAGCCGTTACGCTTAGTTCATCCACATTACCGGTAGTTTTTCAGATAGCGCCACTGTCCACTTAATGATATATGATTATATTAACAGCTCCAAGACTGCGGATTCCTTGTAGCTTCTCTCTAGATTTTCTAGGGGCTTGTACTAAAATGAATTAATTAATTAACACCTGCTATTCTAATAAATGCTGAAAGTGACAATTTCATATTATAATACAAAACTTTCTAGATATCAGTTTTCAATTGATTCAAAATCTAAAAGATTCGCTCCATCGCAAGGGACAGTTTGCGAGCCAAACGTCAAACAAAATCAAACAAGCTTTCTACGTATTTGAATATTTAATTATCAGTTAAATGATTTGAGAAAATCTTGCCGTTGCGCATTGTGTGTGTATGTGACCGACTGTGGTGGAAATAGAAACTGTATTTTGGGCGCGTTAATCCTGTTTCGACTGGCATTCCATTTCTCCTAAGACATTTCTGGTTATGAATATGTACAGGGTGTCCTCGAACTGCGTGGCCAAAATAAAGCCGAAGATTCTTTGATTCGAAAAAAAGTTGATGAGCCTTTTTACTTTTGCCTCAAGTGTCTTGTTTACCCGGTAGAGGGCTTCAAAATTGCAAAAATAATTTTGTTTTTTCGGTATAACTTGAGAACGTGATGGAGGACTTTCACAATATTTGGCAGGTGAGTTACTGTCAATAATGAATAATAGCCGTTTTTGAGAGCGGAGCATAGAGCCTTAGAGACCATAGAAATGGCTCAAACTTGAGGATGTAACGGGAAAAGTGTCCAGAACTTTTTTGTGGTCGATGTAATTCACTCTATATTTTTTATGTAGATAGCTTATCTAATTTGAAAACTTTTCTTACTCTTAGAAAATTTTGATAAAATCAACGGATTAGTCTCTGCAGTTTTGGCTTACTAATTTTACTTGATTAAAATACCTTAGTTGCCTTTGCTTTTCTAATGTCATTTTGGCATTTGAAGAATTTATTCTCAAAACTGTCAGTTTTTACTTTGCTTTCCGTAAAAATTGTATAAAATTATGGCTCAAAATTTCACTAACACTGAAATGGTTGATATGTTATTGATTTATGGACTTTGTCGTTGCAATGGCCGGAGAAGGGAAAGATATCCGCATCGCAGAATTCCAAATCGGCAAACCTTCGCGAAACTGGCAAATTTGAAGCAAATCGCAGAGAAACTGGACGCAGACGGACAAGAAGGACGTTAGAGCTCGAAGAAGCGATACTGGAAGCGGTTGAAACTGAACCTGGGATAAGCACACTACGTTTGGGACTTCGTATTGGAGCCTCAAAATCATTAGTTCATAATGTACTGAAAGAAGAACTGCTGTATCCATAATTATATTAAAACAGTTCAAGACTTATTGCCCATGGATCCAGGTCATCGGCTAGATTTCTGTCGGCTTATTGTCCAAAGACAAAACGCAAACCCCAATTTTTGTAGAAGAATTCTGTTCACGGACGAAGATACTTTCACGAGATGTGGTCTTTTTAACCTCCATAATGAACATTTCTATGCTGATGAAAATCCTGATGAAACGGAAGTTACATATTTTCAGAATCAAACTAAAATCAATGTTTGGGTTGGAATTGTGGATAACTTTATTATTGGCCCTACCGTTATACCCGATCGATTGAACGGGGAGAACTACTTGAACTTTTTGGAACAAAGGCTACTTGAACTGTTGGAAGACTTGCCCTTACACATTCGTCGTGGCCTGGTTTATCCATGATGGTGCACCTCCTCATTTCACATTAGCTGTGAGGCGACATTTGAATGCGGAATATCCAGATCGCTGGATAGGTAGAGGACACGATGCACCAGTGAACTGGCCGGCCCGCTCCCCTGATTTGACGCCCTGCGACTTCTTTCTATGGGGCGCTTTGAAGTCGAAAGTTTATGCAGCTCCAGTAAACACACTAGAGGAATTGTTGCAACGAATTAATCATGAAGCGGATTTATTGAAGAATGATCCTGAAGTACTAGCCAGAGTTCAATCCAATTTCTTGAAACGAATTAATTTGTGTATTCAGGAAAATGGGCAACATTTCGAACAATTGATGCCTTAGCGATTTCCCAAAAAGTTTTGTTGTTTCTTTTAATTTAGCATTTGTTTTTCCTAAATAATCACATCGTTTCCCCATTTCTATTGTTTTTATTATTCGTGGTTTACCGAGATATTAACCATTTCAGTGTTAGTGAAATTTTGAGCCATAATTTTATAAAATTTTTACGGAAAGCAAAGTAAAAACTGACAGATTTGAGAATAAATTCTCCAAATGCCAAAATGACATTAGAAAAGCAAAGGCAACTAAGGTATTTTAATCAAGTAAAATTAGTAAGCCAAAATTGCAGACTCGAAAATTATTTTTTTCAAGCTAATCCGTTGATTTTATCAAAATTTTCTAAGAGTAAGAAAAGTTTTCAAATTAGATAAGCTATCTACGTAAAAAATATAGAGTGAATTACATCGACCACCAAAAAGTTCTGGACACTTTTCCCGTTACATCCTCAAGTTTGAACCATTTCTATGGTCTCTAAGGCTCTATGCTCCACTCTCAAAAACGGCTATTATTGACAGTAACTCACCTGCCAAATATTGTAAAAGTCCTCCATCACGTTCTCAAGTTATACCGAAAAAACAAAATTATTTTTGCAACTTTGAAGCCCTCTACCGGCTAAACAAGACACTTGAGGCAAAAGTAAAAATGCTCATCAAATTTTTTTGAATCAAAGAATCTTCGGTTTTATTTCAGCCACGCAGTTCGAGGTCACCTGTATATCACACGTATATATTTAACCTGCAGAATGTCCTTAATTTTCATTTTAAGACCCAAGTGACGTCACGATCTATTATATGTCTTTAGTACATGCAAGAAGTCCTAGACATCTTGATTCTGTGGTACATTTTGATAGCAAGTGTCAGTATGAAATACATTATGTAGACCATTTGGATAAAAGAACTTCATGCGTTATCAGTAGGGATATTTTTCAGAGGCATTAATAGTTTTTAATGCGCCCGCGCTCACCGCTGATATTTGGATTTTGTACTTTGGCTACGTTAGGAAACGTTTCAATAAGGAAAATTTTGTTTTTTCCTTGAAGCAAGCACGACGGCTGCATTTTCTCATTTGATCCTACTGACTGTTAAGTTCGGCTTGTTTGATTTTTTGGAAAGTTGTAATTCGTTGGCGACTGGGCCTATTCTAATCATTGCTTTCAAAATAAATTGTTCATTTTGTTCAGGGCTAACGTGTGTTCCTTCTGAATTTTGTAATATCCTGAAATTGTCACCTTGATTTAGAAAAAAAATGTTCTAAAATGAAATTTTCCAGATCAAGGTAAAATACCTTTGGCTATGATCACAACCATGAAGAAACTGAAATCTGGATACATAAGTGGTACTCGGGTTACCTTAGGAAACTTGTCTGACTTCCTGAGTACAAGTTGCATCACTAATCTTAGTTTCCTAGGTTGTCACGAAGAAGGATTACCCGACAGTAAGTATTCACCTAAAATGTTGAATTTTAACCATCTCTTACCGCATCTCGTTACCTTTTGCAGAATTAAATCCACAAGTTCATCAATATTTAGAAGACCATTTGGTCAAATCATTACCTCACAAATCCTCTTTACTTGTAACATCCACCGACAGTAGGTCTCGGACTCGCCATTTGAAGAGAAGGATGTCGGTAAAAGGGGCTATCAAAAAAACCAGATCCATCAATGTTGACTGTAAGTAAAACTGTTCAAAATTCCATTCGTAAAATATTTCTATTTCACCCATGGCATCCAATATCGATAATTGTATGGTCTTATATATTTCTATTTATTTTTAATCAGTATGTTTTCAGCCGAAACTTTAGGTATGGAGTCTAACACTAGTTTGGAAAGAAGATCTTCGTCGTATTTCAACATAAGTCCTCAAGACATAGTTGATGCAGTCGATCAGCGAACTCCTCCTTCACCTCAAGTGTCGAGAAAGTCGCCAGAAGATAGGAAGAATCCAGCTATTAGTATAACCCGTCACAAAACTAATTCTGAAACTCAATACGCCGACACTGAGGTAAATTGTTATGATTACTATTATTATTAACGTTACTGCATTAAAAGTGTATTCTTTCAAAACCAATAAAACTAAGTATCGTCTATTATATTCCATTGATTCATGTTAAGATACAATTTTTCTAAAAAAAAGCAAATAGTTGACAATTATTTAAAAATTAGATTTCTCTATCATAATTTATTGATCAATTTTTGGATTATTCCACGCCAACTGTACACTTTTTGTCAGGTCAACTCTTCCTCAGATCATGTATTCATAACCACGGGAATTCCACAGGGGTCACACTTGGGACCTGTATTGTTCTCAATATTTATTAATGACGTAGGTTCATGTTTTCTACACTCCGATTACTCTCTATGCCGATGACAAGTTTTTCAAACGAAGATATGATATTAATGACTATATCATTGAAAGAAGATATCGTTACGACTTCAAGAGTATTGCGAGTTGAAAATGCTTGTCGCGAATATAAACAAATGTTTTTTAATTACTTTTTCGCGTTTTTCAAATAATATAGATTTTGATAACGTCATAGGTGAGGATTGACTAAAAAGAGTCAGCTCAATCAGAGATCTCGGGGTTATCTTGGACCCCAAACTAAGTTTTGAAAATCATGTTGCGGTAATTATCGGCGAAGCCGTAATCTTGGATTTATTCTCCATATCAAAAAAATTTAAAATAATACTATTATGTATCTTGAACTAAATGATGGTTTTCTGGTACTTTTTGATATTTTGTTCTACAGGTCGATGAATTGTTTGCAATGCTTCGCGAGTCAGATTCGTTGGATGATCAAGGTGATATTTTGCAATACTTGGTAGATACCAAAGGTCTTGATTTCAACACCGGCATGTTGGAATACGGAAAAGTGGTTACAGTGAGAGATCTACTGAAAGGGTTGTACGAAAAAGCCTGTCAGCAGAAAATGTGGGGTCTTGTAAGACATGCTGCTGGTGTTCTCGGTAAACGAGTAGAAGACCTGGCTAAAGCCGTTACAGATCTGCTGGTACGTCAGAAACAAATCACAGTTGGTATGCCGCCGAATAACGAACACACCATCACCGCCCCTCTACCGGAAGGCGACCTCAGGCTTCTCATACACGAGGCTTATGGTGAAGACGACAGTACGGCGATGTTAACTCAGGAATTGCTAGTTTATTTGGCCATGTTCATAAGAACCGAACCTCAGTTGTTTGCGGAAATGTTAAGATTGCGAGTTGGTTTGATCATACAAGTTATGGCCTCGGAGTTGTCGAGAACTTTGTTGTGTGACGGAGAGGAAGCTTCGGAACATTTACTCAATCTAAGTCCGTTCGAAATGAAAAATTTGTTGCATCATATTATCAGTGGAAAGGAATTCGCGATTAGTAGTGGTGAGTGGAGTTTTGAATGGTGTGGTCGTTGATTAACAGATTGTTGGTTTTAATTTCAGTTGGCAAAGGGAATGTCTCCATTGTCAGTAATAAATCTGGAAGAATTAGCAAGGTAAGAGTTTTTATATTTTCTGTTCCTCTCTTAGATAATACATTTAATTCGCGGACAATTTCTGTTGCAAAATCTCTTGTATTGGAGTATTTTACGTATATTTCAATTTACCACATAAAATATTGTCAAGTCGCGACCTTTAAACTGAACAACCAAAATATAAACATGGCTCATCTTAACTCCTGAAACAATGATCCCTTTTTCTTTGAATTAGCCCAGTAGTTCCCAAACTTATTTTCATGGACCCCCCGTCATAGCAAGAACCTGATCCTAAATCCCCAATTGAAATAACTACACAACTACATAATAACTAAATTACGAAATTAATCTTGATGTGTTGAATGTTGAGGGTTAAAAGAAAATATATATAAAACATTTTGATATTTAAAGTATGTTTTATTCAAATTATAACTTATGTTTTTAGAGTGGCCCATGATTTTAATTTCTAAAATTATTTGCTAAAAATTATGTTTCAAGAAAAATAAATAATTAAATTGATTTAATTAATAATTAATTAAATAAATGATTAAATTTAATATTGTTCAATGTTATATAATAAAACTATTGAATATATAAATTTTAATAAAAGTATTAATTCTTTAAATAAATTTAATATGCAAGAAGATATCAAATGTAATCAATTATATTTACGCAACGTATATACTATAGGTATAGATAATACATTCACGGACAAATATATTGCATTTTATTTGAGATCTTTTGTGATTTCTATTGCAAAATCTCTTAAATTAGAATATTTTATGTATATTTCAATTTATTACAGATACAATATTGTCAACTCGTGACCTTCAAACTGAACGAACAAAATATAAACATAGCATAGCATCCTAACCACTGAAACAATGACTCCCCTTTCTTTGAATCAGCCCAGTGGTTCCCAAACTTATACCCATGGACCCCCTGTCATAGCAAAAACCCCCAATTGAAATAACTACACAACTACATAATAACTAAATTACAACATTAATCTTGATATGTTGAATGTTGAGGGTTAAAAGAAAACATATATAAAACATTTTGATATTTAAAGTATGTTTTATTCAAATTATAACTTATGTTTTTAGAATGGCTCATAATAATTTTAATTTCTAAAATTATTTGCTAAAAATTATGTTTCAAGAAAAATAAATAATTGAATTATCAAATAAATTAATTTAATTAATAATTAATTAAATAAATGATTAAAATTTAATATTGTTCAATGTTTTATAATAAAACTATTGAATATATAATTTTTAATAACTATTACATTGTTTAAATAAATTTAATATGCCAGAGGATATCAAATTGATTCAAAATATACTTACGCAACGTATGTAAGATAACACATTCACAGACTAAAATATTGCATTTTATTTGAGATCTTTTGTGAATTTCTATTGCAAAATCTCTTACATTAGAGTATTTTACGTATATTTATTTCAATTTCCAAATATTGTCTCTAGTCGCGACCTTTAAACGGATGAAAGAAAAAATAAACATATAGCATCTTAACCACTGATACTATGACTACCCTTTCTTTGATTTAGCCAAGTGGTACCCAAACTTATACCCCTGTCATATCAAAAACCTGATCATAAATCCCCAAGTGAAATAACTACATGATAGCCAAATTACAAAATTAATCTTGATGTCTTGAATGTTGAGGGTAAAAAGAAAATATAAATAAAACATGTTGATATTTAAAGTACCTTTTATTCAAATTACTCATGTTATGTTTTTGGAGTGGCCCATAATAATTTTAATTCCTAAAATTGTTTGCTAGAAATTATATTTCAAGAAAAATAAATAATGAAATTATCAAATAAATTAACTTAATAATTAATTAAATAAGAGATTATTATATAATAAGAACTATTGAAATATAAATTTTAATAAAGTATTACATTGTTTAAATAAATTTAATATGCAAGAAAATATCAAATATACTTACGCAACGTAAGCTTTTAATTCCTAAAATTGTTTGCTAGAAATTATATTTCAAGAAAAATAAATAATGAAATTATCAAATAAATTAACTTAATTAATAATTTATTAATTAAATAAGTGATCATTATATGATAAGAACTATTGAATATATAAATTTTAATAAAAGTATTACATTGTTTAAATAAATTTAATATGCAAGAAGATATCAAATGCATTCAAATATACTTACGCAACGTACGCTACCTTCGTCACAATAAAAAATGCTTTTTTGTTCAAAACTAGAAACATTGCTATTCATTTTTAACTTTCAACATAATGAAAATTATTTTTATTGTTGCGTTGCTGAAAAAGTGCTTGGGCTTCGTATTTATATGCGGCGAAGCGCAAATGCAAAATCTGTTTCGGGAATAGTTCTTGTAAGCAAACTATCAATTATAGAGGAGTTTCAACTACATCCATTGGTAATAATTATTCTTTTTATCATGTTTAACAAATATGCGTATTAATGATATCTATCGGATAATATCAATGTTTTTAGAAAACTTTGATTATCGCATGAACGACTGACTGTATTATACTTCATGCCTCCCTCTCCAACCATTTCCATAATAGCCGAGACAAGTATCGGTCTTAATCATCCTCTACCATATACATAACAGCTCGCTGAATCGGCTATAAATTAATAAAACCTATTTTGCATTACGATCGCGTTCTATGCATTTATTAATTCATACATTTCTACTCTTCTTTAGAAAAGTCACATAAGTCTTGGACACGACATAATCAGCGAAGATATTGAACCCGACCGTCAAGGTCAATGGTTGAGAAGACGTCGACTAGATGGGGCTTTAAATAGAGTGCCCTGTGATTTCTATCCTAGGGTTTGGAGCGTTTTAGAGAGGGTAATGCAATCCAACTTGAATATGTTCTCACAATTACTAATAGTGTGAACTTTTAGTGTCACGGGATCGATATAGCTGGGAAAGTCTTGCCTCAAAGTCTTACGCAAGAAATGACACCGGGTGAATTGAAATTTGCCCTAGCGGTTGAAACAGTGCTGAATACCATCCCACAACCCGAATACAGGCAGCTAATAGTCGAATCTTTGATGGTGTTAACTCTCGTTGCTGAATATAACGTTGCACCTTCTCTCGGCGGCATAATACAGGTTGAACATCTTGTACACGTGGCCAATGAATTGTTTTTGGAAGATCAAGTAAGTCTATCCAAACACTAGGAACAATAGATTACACTATGTAACACACTTTTGTGCCTAACCTTCTCGATGTTTGCGTTCGATTGTACATCTATTTCAAATAATTAAAAGCCACCTTAGAAGTTAAAAAGTTTGCTTTTGCGCTTAGGTCGAATTTTTTTCCAAAAGTAAAACTTCGCTGTGAATATCCTGGAATAACTTTTTATAAACTTGACTCAGCACCAGTTTATGATATATCAAATTATTCGCAATTGTGTGGAGAAGTGGGATAAAAAGTTAAAAGTTGCATATATAAGACTGTTTGGCTGCTATTTGCAGAAAAGTAGAAAAAAAATTTTTCATCAAATTTGACGTAAAAATCGCCAAATTCAGATCCAAATACCGTTTTTTCGCGATTTGTATCTGTAGAGTGACTCATTACGAAGAGATTGATACCATTCCGAAGTACATATAGACTTTTATTAAAAAGTTATAGCGCGTTAATCGATCAAGTTTCGTGAAAATTCTCACATATTTAACCCATGAAGGCCCAGGCAAAACGCAGCCCAATTACAGCCAAACTAACTACGCAGTTCATGGCATAAGTGGAAAAAAATTACCCGTTTTTTGTTTGGCCAAATTTATTGTTTAAACAATAAACAACCATTTATTAATGAGCGTCTTAACAATATACAATTGCTGGGTTTGGGACAAAAAGTCTGTAGGTCATAGTAATTTTGTTCGTGAATCGATTGGCACCCTCAATTAGCGAAATTTTGTTGATTTATAATAATTGTTTGTTTAAACAATCAATTTGGCTAAACAAAAAGCCACGGGTAATTTTTTTTCATTGATTCTATGATCTGTGTAGTTAGTTACATTTTTTTGCACTTTCCTGAGCATGGATCTAACGGACTTTTCAACAGCTGAATTGTTTATTAGCGTTTTGTGGGGATCACCTCTTAATGACTGTTTGCCATAAGCTGATCGGTGGTCCTTGGGGCACAGGGATTAAAACACTACGTTATAAAAAGGTTGCACTTTACTGAAGCTCGACGTCATAACGACTTAAAGTCTTACTCTACACAACAATACAATCAATCCATAAATCGATAATGAACTTAATAATAATATATAATTATAATCTTAGTATGTATAATATATACATCAGTCTTTCAATAACTACCTTGGTTACAAGGTTCCCATGCTGTCAAGTCAGGGTCCCTTGTTGTGTAGCTTATACTTAACAATATGCTTATATTATTAGAAGGTAATCATAACACTAAACATATTTTGTTTATGTATTCCTTATGCATTTACAAACATATGGATTATATGTATTTAATAATAGAAATAAGGTCGTATTCCGTAATTTAGGGATTTTAGGTAATCTCGTATAGGGATGGAAGATTCCTATACTACGTTTTAACAATAAACAATTGTGCAAAATGCGAGGATAAGTCCATATCTCGTAGTAATTTGGTCTTCTAAGTCGATCGGCGCCCTCAAATCGAAAGAATTCCGATGATTTTTTTACAATTGTTTAAATAATTATTTCGGCATAAAAAAAACGGGTAATTTTTTTCCACTTATGCTATGAACTGCGTAGTTAATTTGGCTGCGTTTTGCCTGGGCCTTGATGGGTTAAATATGTGAGAATTTTCACGAAACTTAATCGGTTAACGCGCATAACTTTTTAATAAAAGTTCATATGTACTTCGGAATGGTATCAATCTCTTCGTAATGAGTCACTCTACAGATACAAATCGCGAAAAAAACGGTATTTGGATCTGAATTTGGCTCTACGATTTTTTTACTTTTCTGCAAATAGCAGCCTAACAGTCCACACAATTGCGAATAATTTGATATATCATAGACTGGTGCTGAGTCAAGTTTATAAAAAGTTATTCCAGGATATTCACAGCGATTTTTTCTTTTGGAAAAAAATTCGTCCTGAGCGCAAAAGTAAACTTTTTAACTTCTAAGATGGCCTTTAATTATTCGAAATAGATGTAGAATCGAACGCAAACATCGAGAAGGTTAGGCAGAAAAGTGTGTTACATATTCTTATTGATCCCTTTTTCCTTTAGATGAAATGTGATGGAGACGCTACCTTATGCTGTGCTAAACCAAAGGAGTTCCGAGAAACGTCGTCAAAAGGAGAGTTGCTTTGCGAAGGAGCTGCCTATATTTGTCAACATTTCTATGATAGCGCTCCTAGTGGCTGCTTCGGCACCATGACATATATGACCAGAGCAGTAGCTGTTACATTAGATTGTATGCCAAAACAAGGAGAGATAGATTGTACAATATGCTGATTTGCCGAAAGTCATATTAAACAGCATGGTAGTAAATATGTGAAACAATAGTAATTAGTAATAACAATATTAATGTATATATATATAACTTGAAAAGTAAAGAAAACCTTGTAATTAAATATATATACTAACTTTATTTGCCACTTTTTTTGTTTATACTTTCATGTGTCCCCAGGTTCTACCTTTAACCATAGAACAACTATAAAGCTTTCAACCATATATAGACCAGGGCTAAAGCCTTTGAAAATGGTAAAAAGTGAAAAAAAAAAAATAAGAGTAGGATGAAACCCATTGGAAAAGGAAGAGAATATAACAAAAATGAAAGGAAAAATAATTTACGGGCGATCTGAGGTCGGGAAGTAGAAGGGGGGAGTTTTTAAGGGTAAAAATCGGTTCATCTCGATTTCCGGCAAAACTACAAGTCCTATGGAAAAAAGTTAAATGGCAAAGTTGTAGGTAATAAAAGATCTAAAACTTTTGTATTTCCACTTTTTTCACATAACCTCAAAATTTAGGTGAAAATTAAAAAAAAAAATTTCACCTTATTTTGACATAATATCGAAAAAGCACCCTCAATCGAAAATTCTCGCGTCAAAATATCTGCTTTTTTCGTTGAAATCTCTACTTTCTGATGGAGTGAAAAAAAATATACATTGCTATGGTAAATGTTCTCAAAAAATGCAAAGAAACGAAAAAAAATCGAATCCGAAAATCATTATGTACAATTTTGAGCTATTTATTAAAATGTATACTTTAATTACTCCAAAAACGTAAGATTCCATGTTACATTGATAAACAAAAATATTACAAATCCATAAAACATAAAGATTGCAAAAAACATGTGAAAATAGTTGTTCCAAATATAATTAAAGGTAGGATTTAAAGAAGATTTCATCTAAAAAATGTGACTGCTGCTATTTTTTTTAGTAAAAATGTATGTGAAAAATTTAAATAACCAAGTTTTTGGTTTTTTATTTTTCTTTTACAAAAAAAAATTTTTTTTTCACGAAATCAGCTTACCTTTTATGTCCCAAACACTGTAATTTTTTTGATTTAAAACATTTATTTTTTCACCTTATTTTGACTCAATATCGAAAAAGCACCCTAATTTTCAATCGAAAATTCTCGCGTCAAAATATCTGCTGTTTTAAAAAAGTCGGTGGGCTTTTTGTTCGTTGAAATCTCTACTTTCTGATGGCGTGAAAAAAAATATACAATACTATGGTAAATGTTCTCAAAAAATGCGAAAAGAAACGAAAAAAACTCGAATCGGAAAATCATCATGTACAATTTATTAAAATTTATACTTTAATTCTCTATGAAATACCTTTTGATGGGTTAAAAATTTTCCGTAGGTCACTCAGGTATATAAGTTATCTTAAAATAGCAATAAATAGGCATCTACGCATATAATTTAAAGAAGATTCTACAACTTTCTCAAAATATTGTAGATATCTTATTAAATATTAACTTTATTAACTTATTTGGTTGTTAATTATAGTAGTATATTTCGATTTGTAATTTTTTTGTTTATCAATGTAACATAGAATCCGAGTAATTAAAGTATAAATTTTAATAAATAGCTCAAAATTGTACATAATGATTTTCGGATTCGATTTTTTTTTGTTTCTTTGCATTTTTTGAGAACATTTACCATAGTATTGTATATTTTTTTTCACGCCATCAGAAAGTAGAGATTTCAACGAACAAAAAGCCCACCGACTTTTTTAAAAAAGCAGATATTTTGACGCGAGAATTTTCGATTGAAAATTAGGGTGCTTTTTCGATATTAAGTCAAAATAAGGTGAAAAAATGAATGTTTTAAATCAAAAAAATTACAGTGTTTGGGACATAAAAGGTCAGCTGATTTCGTGAAAAAAAAATTTTTTTTTGTAAAACATAAAAATAAAAAACCAAAAACTTGGTTATTTAAATTTTTCACATACATTTTTACTGAAAAAAATAGCAGCAGTCACATTTTTTAGATGAAATCTACTTTAAATCCTACCTTTAATTATATTTGTAACAACTATTTTCACATGTTTTTTGCAATCTTTATGTTTTATGGATTTGTAATATTTTTGTTTAGGGTGCTTTTTCGATATTAAGTCAAAATAAGGTGAAAAAATAAATATTTTAAATAAAAAAAATTAGTGTTTGCGACATGAAAAGGTGAGCTTTCACCAAATTTCGTGAAAAAAAATTTTTTTTTGTAAATGACAAAAATAAAAAACCAAAGACTTGGTTATTTGAATTTATCACATAAATTTTGAGGTTATGTGAAAAAAGTATAAATACAAAAGTTTTAGATCTTTTTATTACCTACAACTTTGCCATTTAACTTTTTTCCACAGGACTTGTAGTTTTGCCGGAAATCGAGATAAGCCATTTTTTACCCTTAAAAACTCACCCCTTCCACTTCCCAACCTCAGATCGCCCGTTAATTATTTTTCCTTTCATTTTTGTTATATTCTCTTCCTTTTCAAATGGGTTTCATCCTACTATTATTTTTTTGGTTTCAAAAATTATCGACCCTGGTCTAATACATGGACGAACCACAGCCGAAAAAACCAGTGACTGAAAAGGATGTGCTGTACCGTTTTTTTTTTAAATTATTTGACTACCCAACAAATCATCTTTTTAAATAACTGAATTTTTGTGATCTTTTCGTGGAAATATCAATTTAATTGAAGTTTGGAGAAGTAAAACTGAAATAATAAATATAAATATTAACATGAATTTCATTTTAATAAAACATTCTACAGTACATTTTTCCCTTTCTTAACAACAACTATGTTTCATGTTTTTTACCAAAAGGATTGATTTTCTGTAGCCAAGTACTTCCACTGAAAAATTAATAATTGATATTCAATAACATTAAATATTGCAAACATCTACTTACCTCAACTCTAATTTCTCATCACTAGCTTCTTTAATTTTGGCAGCCTTTAATTTTTCTATTAATTCTGATCTGTACAAGTGCTTCATTGGGACTACTTCCTTTTGGGAATCTAAGATGGACTGATATCTTTTACATGCAGCCAAAAATGTGTATCCATACCATTCTATTTCTTCTGGTGTATACTACAAAAACAAGAAATGGAGCCGATTTGTATGAATTGAAATAGGCCATATTTAGAACATCATGAAATTATTGTAGAATACTGAAAATTTGGAGCCTCTTCTACATTCATGACCAGACACTAATTTCGATAACAAACTGCACAGAGATTTACCTACATATATATAAACATCACCATCACTAATAATTGATAAAACTCGAGTATTGTTATATAAACTTACCCCAGATAAATATTGTTTATAGCGGTCTAGTATCTTCTTCTGCTTTTCAGAATTTTTATCATATGCTGGGCAATTATTCTGTAAAGCTTGTAAAATTTTTCTCTTCAGTCTAAGTGGTAAAAGAGACTTTAAATCACAAGCGGGTGTCTGGAATGGAATAAAAATAAAATTAGTTTAAAATAAAAGATGAGAATTTTACCAACCTTAAGAAGGTAATGATCAAACCCATAGTGAGCATTTATTAAGTTAATAGTTCGGTCTGTTAAAACAACTGAAATGTGTTTATCAAGAATTTCACTATAAACCACAGATCTTTTCAGAGTGGGTACCCAGAAGTGAGGAACTCTTCTTTTATGTTCATCACGTAGTTGAAAGCCTTGTACAACACCCTCACCACCCCATAACTGTTGATTATGTTCATCTGGATACAAAACTGGTATAGGAACATTTTGAATAGGATGCCTGAAAAAAATGTCTAGACCTCATGCCATATTACTCAAAATATACTTACACTTCTCCTGTTACTTCATCTCGTCTCCATTTACTTTCCTCAGGAATATGATGTACGGCAGTGGGTTCGGTCCATTTCCATTCTTTATAAAACTTTTTATAAGCTTCAGGTAGAACAGCGCCTATACCTTTTTCGAAGATTGATGGATTTTTGAATAGTCCCAGTGTTTTGATAGCCTGTAAAATTTAGAATGAAATGAATGTATCTTTGAGAATCATAAAACATTACTTGTGAAGACATATTAATTTACATAATATTTTCTTTTTAGATTCAATATTCAATCTACAAACTCAACCTAATATCATGAAAATAAGAACACAGATAACGTAAAACGGACGTTGTCTATGAAAACAATTAGGTGTTCAGTGCCGTAACCATAACGTAGTACTACCAACGACCATAGATTATTCATATTGCTCTGCAACTAAGCACAGAAGACAAAGCACTATGCTATAAAATATCAAAACAAAGATGAATTCCATAGACCTATTATCCTAAGGAGACAGAATTGTTTACATTTAAACCAAAGAGTTTTTATATAGAACTCTTTGATTAAAACACGATCAGACATTGCCAAAATTTCGGGTCACTCAGACCGCTGTATATTACAAGTATGGCCGTATAGAATGTGATGTTGCCGAATTAGTTGTTCTGTGTGCCGGATTGAGATTTTTAATTATTATAAAAACGTCCATAGCATTATTTATTGGTTATATTAGGAGCAATACTGTTGAAATATCGTTTTCTCTGAAAAATATGTGATAATTTATGGTAACCTGAAATACACAATCGAATTATAGAATATTAAAATTTTCACCTTTTATGAATGGGGACCTTTATCTGTACCACGCAATTTGACAGCTTCTGCATTTCTCGTAGCTATTTCGAAGCGGTGTTGCCTTACAAGTGGTACCAAGTTTTCAATCATAGTTACAGCGTTGCCAATAAGGAGTAATTATGACTCGACGACAAAGAGGTCCGTTGGTTTCCTTTCATACTTCATGTAATCATTGCGACAAGTCAAATGGAGTTTTATGAATGAGATGTTTCGTCTCCTTAGGATAATAGGTCTATGGTTATAACAGTGTTTTAGCGCTTGCCTATTGGCAGTTCTTATAATTTAGAATTTACAACTTACAACCCATAGATATCTAAGCTATATGTTACTACTTAGGTACCGAAGTCTTCTATTCTCCCGCATTTTAAAACTATTTTATGAAATTTTGTAATTTGAATTTGTTATTTAAAAGAAGTGGAAGTAGTTTGCCGAACGTAATGAGGAATATAGAAATTAAAGCGAAAGTACGAGAACTGTCCCAGCTTCTGGACAAAGTGAAGCAGTTGAGTGGAAGCAATTGTGAGATAATTAATCAGCATGACATATTTTACAATACACCGCAAGGAAGGTTAAAATTGAGAAAATTTGAGGTACTTACTATTCCGTTTTTATTCAAAACTGTCTTTGGCAAAACATTTCATGTCAAATTTGCCTGGGAAATTAAATTCGAGGATTCCCAAAGCAGTATGCAATCAATTGTTTCACAGGGGTAGGTAAGTATTAAAAATTTGGTTAAAAGTATAGTATATGGGCTCCTATCAAAAATTTCATTTTGTAACGTAATTGATTTACCTCCAATTATTAACCGGTTGCAGAGCTCAAATATTCCATCGGGAAATCTCAAAAAAAATACATGTTTTTGGTTGAAAATTTGGAGGTTAACTTTGAACATATACTTCTGCTTACTTACGGTTACATATATAGTTATATCTTTTTCTTTATAAATTCGTCACATTTTCATATATTCGTAACGTAATTTGTATGTTTAAGTAAATTATTAAATGGAACGTATTAATTGATAACAAATCTTTGTGCAGGTCAAGTTATTCAATATTTTACATGTTGCCATGTTGGTAATTATGCCTTCATTGCCTTCATATATTGAATATCTATTACCACTAACTTCACAACTGTTTCATGTACATAGAACTGTAAAATAAATATAGAAGTTGTATGAATTAAATTTCAGTGTTGCCAGATGCCACAGTTTTACGGCAGCTTTATCCATAGAGATAGTGTAGTGATCTCTATGGCTTCATCAGAAACAATTGTTCAGAGAAGGAACAACTGCTCACAGAAGGATTAACTGCTCTAACAGTTGCCTTCTTTGATTAAATCGATGATGAACAGATGATGGTACAATCAAAACCATGTAAGCCCGCGGATTCATCTGTTCTTCGATTTTAACAAAGAAGGAACATCTTTGAGCAGTTAATTCTTCGAAATGAAAGAGCAGAAAAAGATGTGTCAAAGTTTAGAAAGGCCGCGGCTTTATTTGTTGTTCGCTTTTTCAAAGAACATACAACATGAATCTGCTTTTTTCAAAGAAGGAACAATTTGCAGGTGTTGCTCCTTTGAGAATATGTAGTAACCTGTTCCCCTCAAACTACGACATTATCTGATTCTTAATCGGGGCGCAGCATTTTTTCTCTGTTGAACTTGGAAACAACACCACCTCGAATTAATCCTCCCAGAAATACGAAAATACAGTGTAAAGCAGATGGCGCTCATGCTTAGCGATTATAAATTAAACTATGGTAAGACAGTCAAAATTTACAATCTTACTTGACTTACATTCAGAGCCTACATTAAAAATACAAAATGGACGCTTCATTCTTGCAAGTTACTAAATTTTACAATGTAAATAAATAACAACAAATGGATATTAACTAACGCAGTTTATGTACTAATCTTAATTAAAAACATTATACGTTATAGTAAGTCCTGAATAATGTGCTAAATATTCTGTTTTCATTGAGATGAACCTCAAAATTTTCAACCATAAATACGTATTTTTTTATGTTTCCCGATGGAATTTTTGAGTTTCGTAACCGGTTTATTCATATTTAGAGGTACTTAATACGTTACAACATTTTCAAAAATCATCAAGTTTTGATAGAAGTCCGTAAACTATACTTTTACCAAATTTGTCATAAGCTGCTTTCATCCCAAATCCACTTATTTACAGTTAGGTTAGGTTCACATTCGATGAAACAGCTGTTATGTTTGATTATTTTCTGGATGTGATGAGTATTTATATTTGTCTAATGAACCAGAAACATTCTAATACGAATTCCAAAACTTCAACATATTTACAGGATAACAGTGCTGAATTGATTTTCTATGATAGACCAAATGGAGAAGGACCAAAGCTATCTGCATATGACAAGAGTACTATCCCTCCTGATTCAGTTGAAAGTCTCAATAATGTTCTACGGCTGGCTTTGGGGATAAGGAGTGATGTCAAAAAGACAAGGTCTTTATATATGGTTGAACAAACCAGAGTTCATGTAGACCATGTTGAAGGACTTGGAGATTATATGGAATTAGAAGTAAATATTGTTTTTACTTGAAGCTTCTTCTGCTAGTCTTGAATTCACTAAGAGGAATATTTTTTGAAAATATCAATATGAAAGCAATAAAAATAATTTTTTCTTCATTTAAGGTTGTTCTTCGGCCCGAACAATCTATAGAGGAGGGAGAAAATATTGCCTCATCTCTGATGGAGAAATTGAACATAAACAAAGAAGACTTGATAGCTGGCGCATATGTAGATTTGCTTCTTAAAAATAAAGATTGTATCAATTGAAAAGTATTTTCATAGTACTCTGCAGTTGAATAATAAATATATGAGAAATGTACTTCCTTTTAATTTCAAATAAACAAGTTGAATCAAGAAAATCATTACTTAATTTGTAGGTACTAAATGGAGTTTGCAATCAGATAACTTTGTATCACCTATTACAACCCAAACAGCTGAAGTTAGCCATCTTGAATGAAACAGAAAATTACCTCGATGAAGATATTTCCTGTGAAGACAACAACGCTTGAATCGCTACTTATTAACATTACAAAATCCAGAAAGCTTCGCTCTGCGTTCACTGATTAAGTGTAGTCGAAGAGTTTTCTTACCTATGCTATAAGAAATGACATAGTAATTTTGTGCTACCAATTTATTTGAATGTGAAGCAGATCTCAGATGTCAGTGTCTTTATCATAGAGTACTCGAAGTCCAAAAGAGCAATGTTATTTATTCGACTAGGTCTAAGCTAGCAGCGGTGGTTTTATCCGTTTCTAATAGTCTGTTCTCTCTTCAGACAAATTAGAAAGAGATAGAAACACCGTAGAGTTCTTAAACAAGTGACGAAATCCGTCATTCAAGTACTCTATGGTTTTTATATATCAGTCTATGATTGAACAAAAAAGAATTAACCAATCTATGGTTAAATGTCAAAACTCTAATTTACAGGTTAAATTCTCTTAACCTCATTTATTTCAATTATAGTTTACTGTTTATTCTAGTAATCTCCAGATTTGAATTTCGCTGAACTGTTTTCAAGCTGATGGAGTTGGTTGTAAATTATATTCAGTCATGAAATTATGGAAATATCAAAAATATTTCGTTATATTGTTCGAAATGGCAATATATTCTATTCACTCAAGAGATACCCAATCAAAACAGAAACTTTAAATTTTCACTCCATGAGTGCTGTTAAAAATCTAGTACATAACTCAAAAATTACTATTACAAATGACTTGCAGCTTTCTCTGAAATTACATGAAGGGGTACGTGATGATGACACTTTGTGCAATGGAGCTGAGCCAATGGAAACCTTTTATCCATCTCATACTTACGCAAAACATTTGCTTTATAAAAATTCTAATGATTTTATAATTGTTTTGATGAATAATTGCGCCTCGATACAAGAACTGTTCAATGTGGTCAAAGAAAATATAAATTTCATCAATCATGAACATTTAACACAAGCAGTTCTTGTACTTCATGACTTTAAAACAATTTTATTTGATATTGTGGATGATGAACATCCAAACCCAAACATAAATTTTATGGATAAGCTTCTGGAAAGTAAAGATTTTAATTTCTTACTAGACACTGTAGAGAGCAATATTAACAAATTTGATTGCAATAATATGTGCTATGTTTTTTATTATTTGAATCAATTAGGCTTGTCAATTCAAAATAAGCTGATGCAAATGTTATTGAAAAATATCAAGAGCAATTTATTGGCATCCTGCAATTTATCACAAGCTTCAAAGTTTTTGAGGACCGTCTTTACGGATACTACTTCTTGTAGGCCTTTTTATATTGCTCAGGGAATAATCCCCTTGATTTTTAGCAAAATAGGTAACTATTTCTATAAACTGTGTCATAATAACTAATGTTTTCATTTTACAGACAATTGTAACAAGCTGGAAGAATTCAAGGAATTGACCATTTGTTTGAACAAATTGAATAATGTGGTCAACACAGATGTATTAGGGAAATATAAAAACAAATTGAGGTATTTGATAGATCAAGGAATACTGAAACCTCAACATTATGACATTATACTGAATATAGTGATGTTCTTGAATTACCCACAATGGAGATTTGAAAATAGAGAACTTGTCTGTGAATGCATATTGATAACCAAAACTGCTATAAACCATTTTAACCCAGTGGAATTGATGACTCTTTTTGATGTAAGAAAGATTTTTTCAAATACATACTACATACATACATGTCATGTTGATAGAGACCAATTTGTGTTCATTCCAAACATGAATTATTACAACACTACACATAATCTTGGTAATGTACCTAATTATTTGCATTACCAACATATTATAAGATTAAGAATGTTATAATATATCCACAGTGTGAACTCTTTATATTATAAGATGGCAATGAATATTATCCAAATTGGAGGTATCAAAATTTAAAAGTTATTTTTGAATGGATATTATTAAATGATGTATTATAATTATTATATTATAAACCATTTCATCCACTGGAACCAATAGAAGGATGCATTTTTGTAAGTTTTTTTTATTCACGCTCCGAACTCATACACTTCTAACATTGGCTTTTAAATTGAGATTTGAGGATGGATACAGGGCCGGATTTAGAGTTGTGGGGGCCCGTGGGTACAAGTTTGGTGGGGGCCCGTGGGTACAAGTTTGGTGGGGGCCCCTATGGTAGACGGTAATATTAAATTTCAAATAATATTTTTACAATACAAAATTATAATGAAACTGTAATGTCAAAGGACTAGAAACTTATCTGTAATACGGCGCCACATACTAAACACGCGGGAAAATTCAAAAAACTGATTTCAATGAACTTTTATTATGTAGTGTTTCAAAGCAATGTTACATAAAAAATAGCTTATTTTAACTTCTACCTGCCATTGCATAAATATTGAATATACAATATTATCTGCTTGTGTAATATAAAATAAATAACTAAAATATGTGAATTTAAATTCTGCACGAATTTACTCAAAATTTATGAATTTGTTACTATATTAACAAAATCTTTTTTGTTGAAATCCAGAATTTTTTTCAATATATTACACTTGGTGGGGGCCCATGGGCAGCCGCCCACTCTGCCCACGCCTAAATCCGGCGCTGGATGGATAATTGCTGTTTGAAAATTATTGTTGTTCATTCTATCACATTAGAATTAATTGCTATTGCATAGCATTTTTTATCAACTTATGCAATTATAATTATTCATTTATTTTTTATTTATGCAGTATTTTTTTTTCTTTGGTATTAATTCAAGTTACACTTTTTGAGCGTGGTAACCGATAAGAAAACAATTTTTTTTCTTTTATTGAATAAATGTGAAGTTAATATCGTTTAAAATATTCTTATTATCTTACAATACATGTAGGTTATTCAGGAATTTTTATCATTGAAACTATAGGTTTATGGTAACTGAAATAAGAAACATAAGTTTGAGACTCGATATCCTCTCTTATCTCGAAAATACCGCGTCAATGGTGGTCCCATATTTTGTTGTGGATTCTTGTGGATCATTATTCATTTTCAAATTCAATTTTTCCGAAAGAAAAGTTGTCAACCGCTCTGTTTTTCTATCAGCCAAGATAAGTGGAAATTTATTACCATTTGTACAAAGTATCTACAACAGTATATATACCTACATGTATACTTACGGGGCGCACATGCGGTGAGTGTGGCATTATAAAGATATGATAAGATACCTATACACCTATATACTTTCTCACAAACAGCTGCTCACGTATTCGTCCGATTTCGGAGCAGCTCGTTTCGATCCGTGCGAGCTTCGTACAGTCGTACTATATACATACACGTTAAGCAAACGCTCGACCGAGCTACATGGTAGGCGGAGTGGGGGGTGTTAGGTTATTTTCGTTACGAAATTTCTTGATTCGGTCGCCGCGCTCTAAGCCCGCGGTAAAAGCTATGCAATAGCTCAAAAATGATTTTCCAATTACCATTCAAGTACAAAGTTGAATTCATCAGATGTTGAGTGAGTGGATCACAAATTAAGTTATTTGTGAACAGGATAGTTCGAATCTTTTTTTAACTTACTTGCACAAAATACAGATTTGAAAATAGATTGAGATATACAATATAATAATAATAACTAAAATTATTATATTCTATTTGTCTTAGTAAGTTCAATGAAAACTTGAATGTAGCTTTCAGAAAATTTGAATTGAGTAATTCGAGTCAATGCATATCAATAAATAATTCAATAATTTGATATATTTCTTTATAATTCTTGGATAAATTTCTAGCTTGAATGAAAGATACATGAGTATTTTTGCAGTATCTGTATTATTCTTCTAGATTATTATTAGGTAATTGAAGAATGCATATTTAGAATTCTATTCTTACATTATTCAATATCTCGCATCCATTTTATTTGTCAAATTAAAGCTTTGAAAATAGAAACTACTAATGAAAACAACTATAAGTTTCCATGAAGATATAACTAAAAATGTTGGTTACATCTTCACCTAGATATTTTAGCTGATTATGTATATCTTAGTGAAAGCCAAAAAAAATTTTATGGAGATTTTTATTTGGTATTATGAATGAAGGAAAGTGTTTCTATTAATAAAAATGTGTATCTCAATGCATATTACTTCTCCATACTTACAGTAAATATCTTTGATGAATGTCAGATAATTGGAATATGTCAGTAGGTAGTACAAAATAGTTCATTTCATTGAAAATGGTAATTGTTCTTAGAATTTTCAGTGAAGTCTACTTTGCTGTTGAACAATTCCTAAATGAATATTGAAAATACCAATAAGTGAATTTGTTACAGATATTTGATAAAAATCGAGAACCTTCCGATGTATTAAATGAAATTCAGCGAACAGCTTCGAGACATTTCAACACAATGAATGAAGAGCCCCATCCCAACCTAGGAATTCAGTTACGTTTACTTGCGAGTCTGGTATTCTTTACTCAACCTATGAACAGAGCTCACTACGAAAGTATAATCAACACACATATTAACGAATACAAAACATTCGAGCATTTTCTTATATTGCAAGAATTGTTGTCCTTCATTAAAACATCTGACAAACAACTGTGTGACATATACTGGGCAAATGTGTTGAAAATGTTAGAAACTGAAGAACATTCAACCAATAGACTCATAAAAATATGTGAAAACTATATTTATTTTAATGTAGATATAAATAATTATAGAAATTGGAAAATTGAGAAGAAATTACTAGAAATGTTGCGTTTGGAATTTGAAAATGGGATTGTCAGCTTGCTGCCATCAAAGTTATGTAAGATTTTATGTTTTCATTTAATTTATGGAAGAGATAGCTCTTTGCTGAAATTATTAATAGAGAAAACCAGCAAACACTGTCTACAATTAGGACCTCAAGATTGTTTCAATCTAACACAGTCTTTACGCATAGCTACAGAAAATAGAATAGCATTAGATTTGCAAGATACACAGACTCTAGGTAATGTAATCGATCAAGTCCTTGAGAAAGAGATGAACAGTTCAGATATTGGAAAAAAAATGCATTTGCTCTTTAGAACTGCCATTTTAAGAAACAATAAAGTCTTGAAACCTTTGGCATATATGTATACTGATAAGACGTATATGTCATCAAAGACCATTGAACACGTCACTCAGTGTTTCCTGAATGGTAATATTTTTATTCCAGAAGTTGCCAATAACTTGGTTGAGTATGTAGTAAATAATAAAAAGAATGTGATTGGATTCAATGCCATAAAAGTGTTGTATATGTGTTATAATTTTGACCACCAACCAGTAAATCCTGATTTCTTTGAAACTGTTGTGGATATAACATTGAGGTAAGTTTCTTTCTAAGCTTGCCATGGGCTATACGTATAGCAAATAACAAGTATAGAAACGTAATAGTTAACGACTTCTCGATATCCCGATTTTTAAAGGATTTTTCCAATATAACTCGAAAAGTATGAAAGATATCGATTATTATGGGAGCAAATCAATAGGTATATTTGATACCTACAACTTTCACATTTAACTTTTTTCGATCTGAGCTATAGTTTTTTAGTTATTTGGGAAAACCCGGTTTTTGCAACTTTTGCCAATTTTTTAGGTTATGTTCGCCATTTCGGATCGAGTTGCATGAAACAGAAAATCGCCTTTAAATTTAATTCCCTATACGCTCATATTTTTTTTCCAGGTATTAATTTCTGCATGCACTTCTGTCTATTGCTTGGATTATAGGTAATGCTCGAGACCTTAGCTCCGCGTAATTACATCATTCTTATTTAGAGAAAGGGTAATGCAAAAAAATTGCACGATTGATTTAATGCTCTCGGGGTCTATGAGCGACGTTTTCATGAAGTTAGAGAACAAGGGGACTCATCTCCATGTTAGGGGACGTTCATGAATGACTTAACGCTAAAAATAGCCGCTTTTGCCCCCCTACCCCCTTTGTCACACTTTTTTCTCTCCCCCTCAAAAAATTACGTCACATTTCAGTTGATACCCCTACAAATGGGATTTTTTTAAAGAAAAACTTTTATTCTTCATTATCAAAAATTACATGTATTTTTATATACTATGTGGAATAAATTATATAAAAATGTAACATAAAATAAATATATATGCATACCGACAAATTCATGGCCCCTTCGATAAAAACAAAAACCATCTATTAGAAAACGCGCGCTCTAATTCAAAAAATATAGAAGACGGGAATAATTTTTTAATAAAGAAGTGTGACATCACGCTGATTCTCTCCCCCTACCCCCCTCAAGTCAAGAAGTGTCACGATTGTCTAGACCTCCCCCCCCGCCCTAAGCGCGTTACGTCATTCATGGACGTCCCCTTAAATGTCCGCCTCGTAAGTTGGAATGCTAAAAGGTTCGCGAAGTAACCACGTTGGCGCTGCTTACAGTTAGGATTAGATTTCCGATATACAGTCTGGTCATGAGCAGCAAGCGTGTGAAATAACACACTAGAAAGGGAACTCTCCGTCTCATCTTGGAACGAGATATTAGCACTAGCAGCTGCATTTGAATGAAAACAAACCATCGGTCAGTTTATGAACGTAAAACGTAATTTTCATGTTCCTCATAATCAGCTTTAAAATAATTACATGTTTTCATTATGAATCGAACCGCCTCTGACGTCGATTCTGAATCATGAAATTAGGGCAATCATATAAGGATTTTTCCACTTTCAGGAATCAAGAGCGCCTCAGTGGTTTGGCGTTTTTACAATGTGCTTTGGCATTGTGTTACTTTGAAAAATTACCTACGTTTTTTGCCAAGATGATTTTCAATGTAGAATTTCTGGAGAAGATAGATACCGAATTATCGAATTGTTACTCGAAGGTAAATGAACAAAACATATTGTAAAATTTTTCTGATTTATTTCTAAAGAAAATCTCTCATTTTATCAAATATTATATATATTATGTAACATTTACACATTGTTTTCGATTTGCCGATTCTCTATTTCAATTCAATTTGAATTTATAATTATACACTATTTTTAATTCCCTTTTTATTACATTATTAATAGAGAAATAATCGTTTTGATTTTCAAACAAATTATTACAATTGTTGATATTTTCATTCAATAGATTTTGTCCAACATAAAATAATATTTGTAATCTAATTCTGACTATTTAAACATACCTAAATGAAGAGAACTATTTTCAACGAGATTAATAAATTGTATGTTTTCCAATTTGGTTCTTCACATTTGAATTGAACTGATCTTATCTAACTGGTTTATTTCAGGATAAATATCCGTCAAAAGTAAGGAAAAGTATTATGCATTTAAATAGAGCCGTCTGTCTGGAATATCCTGAAGCAAATATTCCATGGTTCCACAAAAAATATTTAGAAGAAATTCGTAATAAAGGTACTTTTTTCATTATTGGGCATTTTTCAACGATAGCTTTTTGAACTCATACTAATTCTTTTTTATTTCAGCCTCAAAAAAGAATCACAGCAGTGTATTTTCTGCTACAGTCAAGGATAGTTTGATCAAATTAGTAAACAATCCTAATCAGATTTTGGAAAACGTCTTAGCACCATATGGATATGGCATAGATTTTGTAATTAATTTTGATCATGAAAACGAGATAATGGACGCGGATAGTAATAATGTAAAAACTAAGTGAGTATGATGATGATTGCCTTTTTTAATTTTGGTTCTATCTAATATCCAATTCATTCTTGATTAAATTAAAAAAAAATTTGGAGATGAACTTTCCTCTAAAATATGTATGGAAATGTTTATTTTCCAAATTAATTCTTATGTGTATGACCCAGATTATTTAACAAATATTTGATTTCAGATTAGCAATACTATTGGTTCGACGCGGGGCTTATTCTAGAATAGTGGAACAGCTAAAAGGAAAGCACCAATTCAAAATACGACATTTGGGAATGTTGGGGTATAGAGTAGTTCTTATAAATTTTAAAGAATGGTTTTGTTTAGTTCACACGCAAGCGAAACTAGATTACTTGACAAAACTGGTATGGCCAACTAGAGATAGACATTTATTCAAAACCTCGATAAGTTGACAGTAATTTTTTGCTAGTTGAAGTAGTATTAAGTGATTTTTCAAATGTACTTATACCAATCGAGGATGTATTTCAATAAAATCATTAAATTTGTGAATTTGTTTTCTTTACAGACAATAACAGAAAATAATTATCCTAATAATACCTACATACCTACAATACACCAAATGAAAAGTTTTAATAATTGAATATGTATATTTTTTATAAATCATTAAAGAGTTAACAGCATCGTTTTTATATTTTTGTCTCTTTGGTCTGAAGGAAAGATAGAATAATTTTTTTACTCACAACTCTAAACACGCTTTGGATAAGTTATTACCACGGTGGTACATACAGGTCTGGGGACTCGTAAGTTTGACATGGGTCTCTTACGCGTCGATAAACTCATAGTCACTCGCTCAGCCACTAGTTAGCGCTTGGATCGAAGTGGTAAAACGATTTCTTTCCGGAATCGCAAGCAGTATTACTAAGTATTCTGATTTGAGAGAGGAATAGAACTGTTACTCTTGTCAAAATGTATTACTCACCTTAAAAATAACTTCCCCTTTTTCGCACACATAAAAGACCTCGTTAAAACGATTTCTTTCCGGGATCGCAAGCATCCACTTTTTTCGCATTTCCGCATCTTTCGGCACTTTAAAAACAGAAGTTTCTTGCTTTACCCTTTTGTACCCCGTTTTGCATTTCGGCACAATACACGATTTCGTAATTTGTTTCTAAAAACACAGGTATTCCTTGTGTTTACAATTTATTTATTTAAGAATGACAGTTGTCAGAGAATTTCGACTACTGCGCCATCTTTTTTGGACTATGCTTTTTGGTATTACGCGACAGTCGACGCTTAGCGGACCCACTTCTCACATAGGAAACAGCCTCGAGTCCCCAGACCTGTATGTACGACCGTGGTTATTACTTATTGCATGTAAAAACAAAGAAAGGTCTTCTTCCAGGTTCGAATATTTTCTCTATGGGAGCAACTTCATCATGAACTTAGCCGCTTTGTTGACTATACATTTTATACGCAACATTAAAATTATTGTTCAAATTAATAATTATCTTACGGTTGGCAATGCTGGTTTGCTTGCCATCGGCACTTCTGTGACCAAGAGGAATATACTATCTTTCACTCCCATTCTTTTTTCTCCCAAGCCTAGCTATAGAGATTAATTAATTCATCTCTATGGTCCCTGGCGTAACGCGCTTATATGCTTTGCTAATGCATATTATCTATGTCTAGTTGTACCGAAATCTAATTGGCGATATCGTATACAATATCTCAAGATCTAGATTACTTTAATTCTAGCGTCTATTCATCATCTTGTGATCTTGTCAAATGACTTCACTGTCATTATCAGAAAAAGTTGTTAAAGAAAACAGTTTATGGAATGTACAACCCATATCAAAGCGCTTATTTGCACGCCTGTTATCCAGACGTACCTCCACAATTGTTTACTAGATGTGTTACACGAGGTACGTAGCTATTAATTTGTCAAATAACTATCAAGGTCTCAAGAATTATGAAAGAAATTTAGGAGCATATGTATCTTTTGAAGTAATAATCAAGAAGTGATGTAATGATCAGTTTGTTCGAGCATCTACTTGACTCGGAAGAACAGGTAGATTCACTTAATAAACGATAGCTAAATCACCAAAAAATAATGTTAAATCGAAAAATCTATAAATAATTCAAGATACCTTCTCGCGGTGTCAATGAACGGAGTACGTATATTTTCTGAGGAATAGCATATTTCGTTGATAAATAAATAAGCTTCGATAATTTAGATATGTACTAATTTAGGAAATACTACTACCTTCATTCTTCATGCAAAAGATCGCTCACACATGATCGAGAGTCAACTAGCGCCACCTCAACCTGTTTATTCATAGGTAGGTACTAAAAGCATGGTAAAAGTAAGTAAAATATCTTACTAGATTTTCTGTTTTCGACCAATTCCTTGAAGCATTCTTCCATCAAATTTTTTCACAGAGGCCCTATTTTAGGACTGATTGACTACCATGACGTCACTTCTGATCAAACTCAACTTTAGCCAGAGCTAATTTGAGCTTTAGACACGGTAGTTGAGGAAACTGAAGTGTTCTTGAATCCTTCGGTGGATTTCATAAATATACCACAGATCACAGCACAAATTGTAGCTATAAAACTTCTAACGACTGTAAATTACAGAAGCCACAAGACAGCTCGAACAGGTTAGGCCAACCAGAAACTAGAAAGTCGTTTTGCTTGTCAACTGAATGCACTAACCAAACAATATGACCAGAAAAAGAAAAGCTTACTACATACAGCGTTGGAAAATCCGCTGAAAGGATCGACCGTACCAACAAAACAAAAATTATCGTATCCCATTGTAAATTATTGTACAGCGTGATTTTATCGATTTAGCTATAGAAATATATATAAATTCTAGTACAAAAGTACTGATAGTTTCAACACTATTGGCCGGTGACCGAGACATTGCATTCTATACTTTCAAAGGATGAATGCCGCGAGTTTGCATCTATGGTAGTCCCAATTCACACTGAAGGGACTTCGGGCAAAGATGAATTATTATCTATGGACCTAATGACGGTGCATGGACGTGGCGAAGACTGAACGTGTGCAGTGTACACAATTAACAACGATTAGTGAAGTTTGGAGTAGTCTCTCGGTTATGATCAACTGATAAGACACGTATAATCGGCGTGCCATTTCCCCTACGTCACCGGAGAATTTAAACAGACGCGGCAAAGGCGAAAAGACGTGCGCCTCTGTGGACGTTGAATCATTTGTTTACACAGAGGAGGCGTGTACGTAACTTTTTCCCGTGCCTCGTCTCTTCTGTGTGATTTGAATTGGGCTCTGTGGGTGTATAGTTCATATTGGGTTATAAAGATCTTTGTTTTTGCGATGAATCAGGATCATAGAAATCATATAGCATAGAGGAGTAAAGCCTGTGTTTAAGGTATATAAGCGGTGCGTGACATGTTCAAATTTCTTAGCGGTACCTACTCCTTCGTATTTTTACCCTCCTCTCACACTCTCCTCCAACCGCTTACATTGATGACGGCGTGTTCTTATATAAAAAAATAATACCGCTGTGTTACATTGTTTCAGTCATCTTATGAAAGCTATCCACAATTAACATGTAGAAGGTAAAGCGAGAACGTTACCTTAAGCGAGAAGAGTGGGGACCGCTAATAGAGAAAATTTCTTTCGAACCGTGCGTGGCATTACGGCCCGCTTTACGCCTCTATGCTATATGATCTCTATGATCAGGATTGCTTCTTGGTTTTCGAGATACGCAAAACTCTCCGGGTAGAATATGAGATTCTACACTACTTCCACTAGTAAAATGTTTAGATTTTCAAAGTTTTTGACGAAAAACTAGGTTTATGACAGCAAAATATTTCCATGCGCTTATAACTTTAACACTCCTCAATGGACATCGAGTTTTTCAATGACGCCACGGGCACGGTCGTACATACAGGTCTGGCGACTCGTATGTTTTACATGAGTCTCTTACGCGTCGCCAAACTCGTAGTCCCTCGCTCAGCCACTAGCTAGCACTTGGATCGGTAAAACGATTTCTTTCCGGAATCGCAAGCAGTGTTACTAAGTATTCTGATTTGAGAGAGGAATAGAACTGTTACTCTTGTCAAAATGTATTACTCACCTCAAAAATAACTTCCCCTTTTTCGTTATACATGACGCACACAAAAGACCTCGTTAAGACGATTTCTATCCGGAATCGCAAGCATCCACTTTTTTCGCATTTTCGCATCTTTCGGCACTTTAAAAACAGAAGTTTCTTGCTTTACACTTTTGTACCCCGTTTTACATTTCAGCACAATGCACGGTTTCGTAATTTGTTTCTCAAAATGCAGGTATTCCTTGTGTTTACAAGTCAACTGACAGTTGTCAGAGAATATTCCTACGTGACGACTTTTGGTACTACGCGACAGTCGACGCTTAGCGGACTCACTTCTCACATAGGAAACAGCCCCGAGTTTCCAGATCTGTATGTACGACCGTGGCCACGGGTTATGTTGCAACCTAGAGTTCAGATAGCGACACCAACCAATGTAATGATTAGTTAATGAAAACATTTCTTGTTAGATATTAACCATATCCATGTATACTGCATCGGGTTATCTTAAGACATCTATACTCAGGTAGATGGCGTTAGATTCTCTAGTACCTGTAGAATTTTTGCCAATGCGAGTTATTATTAACATTAGCACTGTAGCTTCCTCGTTCCGTTGATGAGCACAAAAGATCGAAGTAGCTATCCAGAACTATTAGCTGCATTGTTACTAGTCGATCTAGAGAAGCCTAAATGAGCAAAATCACTTTGTCTTTAATCAAGGCTTTCGTTAATCTGTCGATTGCAATTTTAATTTTCACAGCTCATCTCAAGGTTTCTTTTTTCCATCCAATTCAGTAATCACCTTATAGGCAACATGCTGATAACAAAAACGAAAATAATTTGTACATGGAAAAATGATGGCCACTCTGAAAACTTGTCTCTTACAAGAGACAGGATCGTTCTTTCAAATATATTTATGTACTTTTAAACAACTTAATTCTAAGGGTCAATTTTTGAAGAGTCTATATTAGAATCATTTGCATATTTCAGCTCATCGGAAAAAAGAAGGATTTTGTGAACCAACATGTCCCTTTGTTCGAGAACTAACTCCTGAAGAAATTCAAATAGACATTCCCAAATATGACTTCACAAGAAGAGACTTAGGTTTTGGAGTAACCACTCTAATTAAATTGGTAGATATCTGGTTTATTATCGTTTCATAGTAAATAAGTGTTTATGTGAAACTTTTACTATTAATTTATTAAGAAAACTTGAAATAATCGCTATAAAATTACTTTTAACATGATTAGTGAACCAGAAATTAGTATCGACAACCAACTGAGATCTTATAGAATAGGTTTCCGATATAATGGCACTCTCATAGATGATAAATTCGATTTTGCCATTAGCTTTCACCTCAGAAGCCAAGGCAACATGTCGCAGCGTTCCCAAACTCAGAATTTCAGCCATCCCTCAGATAAATACATTATAAAATCTCTTTTAACATGATTAATGCACGCAAAATTGGTATCCACAAACATCTGGGATCCCATAGAACAAGTTCCGCCAGTTACATGAACCTCTGGAATTTTTCACATTTTTTCAAATTTCACTAGGGGTAACTATGGAAAAATAGTGAATTTGGTGTATAGATTCCGATATAATGGCGTCATGATACACTCTCATATATGACAAATTCGATTTTGCCATTAGTTTTCACCTCAGAAGCAAAAGCAACATGCTCAGAAATGATTGGTCGGCTATAATCACTCACAATGAATTTTTCGAACCGTTCGAATTTGAGGATTTTGGAGGATGTGGCCTATTGTTATTTCGCTGGGTTAATACCATTCAGTGTTTTAGAGCAAACTAAATATTTTTGTGTGAAAGTTTGTTCCAAGTTAATAAAAATAATATTATCAAATGCTTCTTGAACCGAGATGACAATCATTACAGGATGATTTTTTAAAAGGCCTACATGGATACCTGAAACTATGAGGAAAATGGAAAAATGCAGAGACAGGATTATCAATTTATTCTTTTTTATTTGTTGGGAAGAAAGAACATTAAATATATTCTATGTTATTCGTTCTTGTCTAATAAAACTGTAAATTTTCTTTAGTATTATATTTAGGGTGAAATGCAATTTCAAAAACTTAGGGTTTAATTTCATAAGCTGCATACAGTTGTACCTTTATTTATGCTTTTCTACAGTTTACGAAATTTCATGGTAAAGTGAAAAAATATAACACTGATGTTGTAATTCTGGTGAGACATCACCAGGGACATTTCCATTTGGAATTTGGGTGGTGGTTTGAGGTGAGGGGTGAGTTATATAGCTCATACGTAAAAAAATATTCGCCTGAATAAAAAAATCATAGATATTTTCTATTTTGATCAAAGTTTCTGAATATCCCTGGTCAGTTTTTCCGAAAAAACACTCTATATATAGATAGGTATACACATCATATCTTTTGTTAAATATTTTATATTTATACATTCATCAATCGATTATTCTAAGTATGAGGGTATGGTACTAAACGTTATATATGAGATATCAGTTATCAAATTTCTGAGGAATCATCTATTTATTTGAAACTTCAAGTACATTTTGGAATTCATTCACAGGCAATTTAAGTAGTTGTATAATATTTATTTAGTGGTGAAACATCCAATTTATTTGAATATGTTTTATCAATGACAACGTTAGATACATAATACTTATACCGAATCTTAGTACGTAGGTAAACATAAAATTCGTGTACGATATTCGTCACATGGCATTTTGTAACTACGAAATCACAAAGATTTTTAATTTTTAAAATTCTAAAATATAATGAAAATCTTGTTGCTTACAAAAAATTAATATGATTGATAAATTAAATTATGAGGTCGGTTTTACTTTATTTATTCACTGAATTAGTGTAATAAAAAAAAAACGTGTGGCACTCGGGGACTGCCACGGTGAAGCTATTGCATAGCATTTTTTCTCAACTTATGCAATTATAATTATTTATTTATTTTTAATTTATGCAGTATTTTATTAATTCAAGTTTTTTCTTTGATATTAATTCAAGTTACACTTTTTGAGCGTGGTGACCGATAAGAAAACAATTTTTTTTCTTTTATTGAATAAATGAGAAGTTAATATCGTTTAAAATATTTTTATTATCTTACAATACATGTAGGTTATTCAGGAATTTGTTATCATTGAAACTATAGGTTTATGGTAACTGAAATAAGAGACATAAGTTTGAGACTTGATATCCTCTAAATATCTGGAATATACCGCGTCAATGGTGGCCCCATATTTTGTTGTGGATTCTTGTGGATCATTATTCATTTTCAAATTCAATTTTTCCGAAAGAAAAGTTGTCAACCGCTCTGATTTTTTATCAGCGAAGTTGATGTTGAAATCGCCAGCCAAGATAAGTGGAAATTTATTACCATTTGTACCAAGTATTTTCGACCCTTCTTCAGTGTACTCCAGTAAAGTGCGATGAATAAATGCTCTACCTCGTCCAATTTTGGATTCGGAGAAAAGTAAATTGCTACCATGACTATGTGTAGGCCATTTCTAAGTTTGCATAAGCACGCACAAATATCTCCCAAAAATGAGCGCCTAACATTAACATCGCTAACGTGTGCACTATTTATTTCAATATTCGGAGTCATAATATTAGTTACATAAATAGCTACCCCATCTTTTGGAACAGTATCTCGTTTGAATTGAACAATACAATTGAAATTAGGTATTTCAATCGGATTATCATGCGCCATGCAAGATTCGGTAAGAAGTAACACATTTGTTTGTCTCGTAACTGAATCTTGTAAATCGTATTTGTGACTATTTAGACTTTGGCAATTGAAAGTCATTATTGAAATGCCATTTCTATTACTAAGGAAATCTAAGACACTTTGAGCTGTCGTCTGAACACTATTTAAAGGCAGTCTTTTGAATTCTTGCAACAAAGATGCAGTCGATGCAGCTTGCTTTCGATTATTATAAAACTTGAATGTAGAATTATCGTTTTTTGTCGTGATATATAATTTTTCAATATTAATCACCCGAGAGAGCGCAACATAAACGAGTTCCTGTTATTTTTCGTTACGGAATTTCTTGATTCGGTCGCCGCGCTCAAAGCCCGCGATAAAAGCTATATGCAATATATGCAATAGCTTAATAGAAACAGGTACTCTCAGGTCTTTGCTACGCGCGTCTAACGTATAAACTCTAACCGACGCGTAGCGAGCTCCTAGAGGCATATGTCAAAATGATTTCGTTCGTAGCTAATGACATAGGACGGCTGGAGTTCATGCAATTATGTTTTTAGATAACTCGAACCTTCTAATTTCGATAGGCCACGTGAAAATCCCGGAGTCAAAAGCGCTAGAGTGTTATAACATTCGTATAAAATAGCCAAATTTCTCACTTTTAGAAACTTCAAATTAATTAATTAATTTGACACATGTTAGGTGTTTAGGTCTTACATTATTTTTCGTTACGGAATTTCTTGATTCGGTCGCCGCGCTCAAAGCCCGCGATAAAAGCTATATGCAATAGCTTAAAAATGTGAAGAATATAATGTATTTATAATATATAAATTTTACATAACACTCGCAAGAAAAACATTGACAATTTATACATAATAATACTACATATTTTATGGATTGCGTCAATATATATTTGAAACAACTTTAACAAAATGGAGGGTAGATAATTTTTTTTAACTTTTTATATTATAGTTCACCGAATATTTTTTATATCATGGATGTTTTGTTACAATTCCAAATAGAAGTGTACATAAAATGTAATAGTGTAGCTTCTCCTTGTAAATCTAAAAAGTCACACAATTCGGAGACAAGATTTTTTTCGAAAATTATTGTTAGATTTGGGCTAAAGTTTTTCAGTAAACTAAACACTAACGGTATATAGTGTCCATTTATGTAGCCATGTATGATAAACAGTTGTGTGAAAAATTTTGAGCAGTATAGGAATGTGCCATTCATGTATATAAAACTCGACTTACATAAAAATTTTAAGTTTGTTTGGCAGCTAAAAACTGCCTAATTCCATTATCCAGAACAAAATTTTCCTCTATTGACGTTTTGTACGAATGTTCTTGCAGATAACGGTGAACTTCGTTGGCAGAGCGAGGCAAAGTTGGCAACGTTTTGCGACGTCTGTTGTATATATTTTCTTTGACGCATTTTAAGTCCAGGGAAGTCAATGTTTCTGAAAAAAAATCTGAGGGGGAATTTTTTGAAGCTAATTCTTAAGCAATATTTTAGTTGGACTCTCTGTAGGTTCTTCTTCCGCTTTTCTTTTGCAGGCAACACTAATCTAGCAATTTTTTCTTCAGCTTCGTGAGTATGTTGATTTTTTGATGTTGTTACAACAAAACTTCCCGATTCCCCAATGGTATACACATAAACCTTACATTTAGGCTGTTTGATGCACCTCCAAACAGTTGTTGGATTTGACCATAAGTAGGAAAACTTCAAGGGATGCAATAAAAATAAGAGAACATAATATTATATCTTAAAGCAACAATGCTAGGCTAGTAGGTCATCTGTAAGTTCAGCTTTGGATGCAATAGCTTCAACTGAACACATAAGAAAACATATATTATCTCCAAGCGACAATTATAGATTAGTAGGCTATTTTGTAAGTTTAGTTTTGGATGTTAGATAAAAGAGTAGGAGAGACAGAAGTAACTGTATATTCTCGAAAATCAGAAACTTGTTTAGTTAGTTTCTTATCATTCAATTATCAGGAGAATTGAAAAGAATCAGTCATTACTTGAAGAAAATCTATCATAAAGTTATACAAAATGACTATTAAAAGTTTGATCTTCACTAATTTGTAACCCGATTCATGAAACGACTTCGATCGCTAACGCTCACTCCGTCTTAATTAAATTAATATTATTGTGTTTTAGAGAAGGCATTTACATTCCCAAGATCCAGAAGTATCTTTAAAAGCAGTAACCACTATCGGCGAGTTAGTACGTGATTCAACATATGCAATTACTGCATTAAATTTGAGAATACCTGATAGGTTTGTATGTTACTAATTTATGTAGTTGTTTGTTGAAATAACTACATAAATCATTGGACTTAGGTCATACGAGAAAATACTATAATAGGGGAGCGCTGGGTATAGTGGGTCAATTTATTTTTAATCACATTTATTTCACATACTGTTGGAATTAGATTCCTGTACTCTTATAGGTATATGATTCAATGTTCCCACTAGCTTATTTGCCAGATCAATTATCACCTGCGAGTCATCTTGATATTATTTCTCATAAAAAAGTATCGGTAAACATTGCTCGACCTTAATCCACGGGGTATAGTGTTTCAATGATTGGGTCACAGTGGATTGCTATAGATGTTAGTGTTTCAATGTGCCAAATGATACAAAAATTCAATCTTATGTAAAAAAATACTTATTCATTGATATTAACTAAGAAACTGAAAAATGAAATTCTAATACAAGCATTCTGGCGAAAATCACGTTAGCGCAAATCGATTCGCGAAAAATCTCTTGCCTGCTGTCTCTTTGTATTCCCAGATGATTCGGGTGTTTGTACAACTAATTGTATATCTCTTGAAAGAACCATTGCAATATTTGGCACATTTGGCATATGGAACGTATTCATTATTTTTTTACTTTTTCGTAAAAACTCACTTCTACATCGGATCTGTCTACATTCAATACTTTTGCAACATAATAAACTTTATGAGTCTTTGTTGGAAACTCAACTAAAACGAATTTCCCTAATGACGTTAGTTTCAAGTGATTGCAGAGATTCTGGACTCATGAAGTTCTCTTCATTTTCACTGTTCGATGGATCTTCACCGGAATGTGAATCATCATCATCTGTATTTTCTTGTTCTTCTTCTTATAGGACTTCTCTTTTTACATCTTTTGCATTTTTCATTCTCTCAGCTGCTTTCCGTTATTCTGTTTCAATTTGCAGTTGATATCATTGATTTGCCTTTGCGTTTTGTATTTTTGCCCTTTCTTGGACCAGCTACTGGAAAACCATGAAATATTTCTGGTGAGATAAAATGTTTTGAAGAATCAGATCGTGCTTCAGAAGATGAATTACCTGAAGCAGTCGCTTCAGTAGATTTTAACTACTAATCTTCAGCATTTATGACTGATGGTTTCTTCAATGCTCTATTAGTTACTTCAGGTGGTAGGAGATCTATGTCAGTAAGGACATCACCATCATCGTATGGTAAAATGGCGTTTTTTTTAAGATGCTGCTTATATTGGCCGGTATCATCGCTTTCATATGCAAGCGGCTATTTTATGGTGATTGGTTTGCCTTGATTTCTCATCATCCAACTATCTACAGAAGAGTCATAGGCAGTTTTGAATGGCTTTTATAAACCAATGCTGCATTTTTCCAGTTGAATATTAATATAGTCATCACCCCATTCTCTTTAGCCAAATTAACCACTTCAATTAAAATATGAGATTCATGATTATCCATGATAAGCAGACTTTGATTTTCTTTGTTACTGTTACCATGTTTGATGAAATGCTCCATGGTTTTCGCAAATAACTCACAATTCATCCAGCCTGACGGTGTTGCCAAACCCACTAAAACCAGTTGGGGCACCATTCAAAATATGCTGTTTAAAATTGACGCGGGGAAATATCATAACAGGTGGCAGGAAATTTCCCGCTGTATTCACAATACAGCAGGTCGTTACCAAAACTCCCCTTTCGCCACTTGTTATACAGGGGTCGGCATAAGTCAGGCAACAAATTTGCATTAAATAAGTCAGGCAAGAAATTTGCATTAAGAGAAAAAAATGCAGCTTCATAATGAATTTATTCAAAGAAATTACAAAAGGGATTCGAAAAGGGTTACTGTAAGTGTTCAAATTGATGCCCATCTTGATCAATGCATTTACTGCAACGTTTCTCAATGGAAAGGCAGGTCCGGCGAAGCACGTCAAGCTGTCCACTAAGATTTTCAAATTCTTCTTCAATTGCAGTTCGGAGAACGGGGAGGGTGCGTGGTCCTCTTGCAAAAACGCGGTCCTTGAGAATGCCCCAGAGGAAGAAATCACAGGGTGTCAGGTCATATCACCCGCAACTCAACGATTCCTCGTCTGCCTATCCTTTATCCAAAATGAAGATTAAGGTACTCCCACACACATAACGCGTAGTGCGGCGAAGCTCCATCCTGCATGAAATGACGGATGTTCGCGAGTGTTGGATCGTTGTCCATTTGCCCACGTAAATCTTCGAGCATTTCCAGATAACTTTGGCCCGTCACGTTACCCTCAAAAAAGTACGGGCCCACGAGACCTCCCGCATGGATACCTGCCCACACACACACCCCAGGCAGGTTTAATTCTTCTTCAATGAAGACGTGAGGATTCTGGTCGTTCCAGTACACGCAGTTCGGAAATTGTTGTTGAAATTCGGTAAACATAGTTTCGTAATCCGCGTTCGTACGAAGATATGACGTAACAATAAAAACTCTTTCTTGAAGCGTGAACTTGTATCGGTTATTCATTCTGAAAACTCGTCTACTCGACGAGCACGTGTTATCATGACACCGACACAATTGTCTGAAGCACGAACATGCTTCGTTTTTATCTTTTTCGACAGCGTTGCCCAAACTCATGAGCGTTGCCGGACTTATGCCGATTTTTCGAGAGCGTTGCCTGACTTATGCCGACCCCTGTATATCCTTGAGCTATCAGCGACAAGTGACATAGCTTCTTTAGGTTTGATGTAAAAAATATCTACATTGTGGCGGTTAAAAAAAGTTGCTCTCGCCAAACTACAACCTTCTGGTGTTGTGAGGCTTATTTCCCCGTGTATATTCCTGAAGTTGTGGAGCCATTTTTTACCAGCGCATTTTCTTGCGTACCATTCCTCTGAAATATTGATTCCGTTGGCAACTGACATTTTGTATGCCAACTGCCGAACTTTTTGACGTGTTAACCGGTAAAATATTTGACTACATTTTATAATACAGTCCAGTAAGCTCTGAGCTCTGTTCTTGCTCAGTCGTGAATACTTTTATCACTGCATAGTTAGGAGTTAATCTCACAGGTCCATCAGCAATTTTGGATTTCTAATAATATCTCCGAAGTCTGGTGAAGTTCTGTTGATTCAGATACACTTCTCATGCTCCTATTCTCATTTTTAATCAGTTCAAGGGCATGTTGCATCTGTTTTCTTCTATGTCGATTCCTATATTAGACTTTCTGAGTCTGTTTCGCGGCATTTTGAATTTGGAAAACCTCAAATCCTCAAAACTCAAAAGTATCGATGGCCCAGAGTCATGATTCACTGTGCCCCATTGACAACTAAGCCACTGTTACCCTACGTAACAAATGTTAATAAAATGAATTGTAATATCATATTAACATAGGTGAATTGATACGACACACAAAACATCATACTTGACATAACGCATTCTGTATAGAATTTTCTAACTATCACGTTTTATTTCCACTATTTGTTTATTTTTATTTTCATAACCTAATGTCTTCTGATATATTATTATAAAACTATACTTTTATGAAATTATTATATATTGCTTATTATTTAACGATAATCTTTTTGAATAACGCGGTAAGCAAGTAGGCGGAGCATACAAGAAAGAGGGGTCCGAGATTTAGAAAGAGATAGTCTCTCTTCAAAATTCTTAGATGGAGTCTTTTTGTAAAGCATTGTGCTTAGAATAGTCAATAACTCTTTCTTCATCTCTATGCCTATGTATCAGAAGAGCAGTTCACATATATAAAATATAGCGGTTGAACCACTGTTACCCATGATCCATCCAGTGTACCCACTTTCCCCTACTGGTCAAATTTTCAGATTGGCAGATTTGTTGTACAAAAAAGATCCATTTCTACTTGAGAGAGTATGTTTTGCTTACATGAATTTCTCCAATCATTTAAACGGTAAAATGGCAATAGTTTCAAATGAGCTTGTGATGAATAGATTTAAAGAAATCGTTGTTTCTGAACCAAAAATAGAAATCCGTATAAAAGTAGCAGAATGTTTGGAACGACTAGCAAATATGCCCAAAAGTAAGTAACGTTATTGCTATTTTTTTTTGATATTATCGTTTTATTGAACAAAATAATGTTTTCAAAAAATTATCGAAAGTGTATGTTGCAAAGGGTTGAGAAATCTATACCTAGAATAGTTGACTCAAAAAATGGATAACGTTATTATTTACTAGAGGTTACATCAAAAATATTGATTCAGTGTTTATCTTGTTGTCTATTGTTTTTATCTTTATATATCCTTATTTGTTACCTATCAAAAATAGAAAGAAAATATGCAATACAAATACAACTTCCAAAACATTTTGACAGAAACTATACTTAGATACTTCACACTCCTATTTCTTATTTGATACTACTATTGCAGATATAGATATACACAAAATGAAAAATAAAAAATTAAACGAGTTAATAAAACTGACGACAGAAGAAATCTCGAAACCACTCTCTATTATCTTGAATAAAAGCTTTAAAGAAGGCCATTTTCATCAAGAATTAAAATCGGCAAAAGTATTTTCAATATACAAGCAGAAAGACGACAAAAATTAAAGCGAAAACTATAGGCCATTTCAATCTTACCTGCTTTTCCCAGAGTTTTTGAAACCGTTATTAATGGTACAATTCTTAAAAAAATATGGGCTTCTAAGTAACACTCAACATGGGTATAGGACAAACAGAAGTACAACAACAGCTCTACTGACTACAACTAAACATATAACTAATGCTCTAGATTGTCTAGATAATCGAAACTTGGCAGACATGGTTAACTTCATTTTAGGGGTTCAGTATGGAGTAACACAAGGATCTTTAATAGGTCAAAAACTATTTGTATACGTAAATGACCTAAATATCAAAAACATTGTGTTAACTTGTCAATACTGCGACGATATATCTGCTTTAGCTACTGGAAAGAATGAAGAAGGTGCGAAAACCAAAATAAATAATATTATCCTAGAAGCTAAGATACTAATAAGTCAATAATTGAATGAAAACAAAGAATCGCCCTCAATTCGTGTCTTTTGTGTCTATTTTGCGATTAATTTTATTCCGATCGGATTTTACAAAACTTGAATTTCCCAAACTGGAATTTATTAGCCCATTGAAATAATATGCGCATGTATAAATTTACCATTTGTAAGGTCTCATCAAAATTGTGGATAATAGAAATGGAATTGGTATTTTGCAGGTGCAGACTTTATAATGGAAAACGGCTTGTTGGAAAATATATTGAACGCCATTGTGCTTGAAATAGATCCAATAGTGATAATTCATCTGAGAACTTTGCAATATTTGATGTATGGCATTGGGCAAAATCAATCGCTTGAACAAGGATTTCTCGACGTCATGGTAAATTAAAATTCCTGTACTATTCGCAGTGAGCTTTTACAAGTTATGTTCCAGATCTTGCTACTGCGCAGTTCTAATAATTCTCTTATTCTAATAGCTACTCTTGGGTGCTTAATGATGATGTTGTCGAATAACCTTGGAAAACATATAGCACATGACATAAATATTTTTCCAATATTAGAAACGATGCTTAATAATGACGTAAGCTATACCAATTATTGTTCTTAACCCCTACTACTTTCATCTTGTGATATATGTATCCCTTTTTTGTTGAAAAACCTATAAAAATATGGCACATAATGTAGTTGGCACGAATATGATGTTCTAATAACAGTATTACGTGGTAATATTACGAAAAACGATGGCGATTTAATAAAATAGCGTGTAATTTGATGGATGCGCCGGAAAATTACATTCACAGCCAACAATGAATAACAGTGCGGATCTCGGCTCTAAACTATGGTGAGGCAAAATTTTCAATCTGTGTTATTATTAATAGCTCAAGAGAGGAAGCTTACTACTTATTGGATGAACAATTCAGGGATCCTTTTCCTAATTGTAGATTGTTTCTTGAGAAAAATGACGCCTTACACAAATACCAGGGGTAATGACTAAAACCTCCAGTTATATTTTCTAACTTGAATTGTTCTCTTGAGAAATCACGTGACATTTAGTCAATTTCAATTGATTTAACTTGATAGTTGCTTCAGAGTGGTTTTGGTAAGAATGGTGGATTTCGCTAGAAGAGTAGTTTTAGATTTTGAATCTAAAGTTTGTTGTTCTCAGTTTTTATTAAAGTTCAAGTTCAATAATACATTCCAATCAGTTAATGCTTTCTCAACATATAGCAAGCTATTCTTTACGCTCTCATGAAACCACCATACCCAAGATAAATACTTTACGATACTGTATAGCTACAGCGTGACGGCACGTGACAGACTCATGGTTTTACCCCCCCTCTGAAATAACTCAACGCGCCTAAAGAAGTTTTCACTTCAATAAAATAAGTTTTGACCAACTAAATCATTTCTTGTTTTTCACTGACTTTTCACCTGGCCTTCATATGTGTTATGTTCGACTCGTAAAAATGAAAGGTTTAAATGATACATCAAATATCTAGGACATCTAAAACAGAATGAACCGAAATTAAAGTGGTAATGAAAAACGTTTTCTGGTATGGTTAGAGCTGATGATGGACACGTTTACAATTATATTGTAAGAGTATAAGGTACTTTACTGATGTTTTAGGATCCAAGAGTATATACAGCTGCCGCGGGTGTTCTGATGTTTGCGACAATTATGACAAGGTCGAAGGTGCGAGCTATGGGATTACCTAGGTTGAAAGGAAGATTAGAACGATTGATTAAGACCAACACGAATGTAGAATTGCGAAGATATTGTTCTGAGGTGAGATAATTGACAATCTCAAATATTTTTTTTTTATAACCTAACACCTTTCCCCTCGTTTTGAGCTGCCGTACTTTACAAAATCAAGCTTGAGTCGCTGCCGGTTAAGCGGGCATTTCTCTTTGTCTTCGTCTGCATTCGCTTCCAATAAATTCAGTCTACGATTCTTTCCGCTTGCTTCTATTTTCTTGAATTTCTCTCATATTTGCTCTTTCGGCTTTGTTCCGCCAATCCACTTTTGTTCTTGTCACCACTACATGAATATTCACTAAGTGAAGAAGTTTTACGGAATATCTGTAACACAAATCATTATATTCTTGTTTACATATAGTTCAGTTGCCCAAGGAGTTTTCTAAGCAACTTTTTTTATGTATTTTGGTGTGCTGATTACGTATTTTTACCTTATAAAGCGGTAAAAGTTGTACTAAAAAAGATACGGCGATTTTTTACGGCAAAAAATGGTTATTCTTCAGGTTTTTGAAAATAGACCCAAATCAAAGTGCATCTTGTAGATTTTCCCATCCTCTAACTGATAGAATATGTGGTCTAAGTTTAATATTTATTTTTGTATATAACCTATAGTCTCTAATCCATTTCCAAAATACTGAAAACTAGCTATTTTATAACTTTCACGGCTTTATAAGGTAAAAATACATAATAAGCGTATCAAAATTGATAAAAAAGTAGTTTAGAAGAACTTCAAAAATATTAACCAAAAATCCTTGAAGGACCGGAATAATATGTGGAAGAACTTTTTCTTTTAGTGCTTAGCAAACTTGAAAGAAGGAAAGGAAGAGAATAGAATATTTGAAGCAAAAAAAGAAGAGGTAGAAGAGGAAGGAGAAGCAACTGAAATTCCATGTAGAGGAAATACAGAACGTTTTCGTTTTCTGAACAGCTTGATTGATCAGTATTGACAATCTTGGCAATTTATCGATCTTATTTTGAATAAGTATAATTAAATATTATATTTTTATATACAATATATCTTGTTTACTTACTAATTTTTGTTTAAATATGTTCTGATATTCTGTTATCAGTAATAATTTGTAATATTATTTGAATTATATATATACATTGTGGTTTGTTGATTCTTGTCGTAATATGATACCGAGGGTACCTACCTTGTGTCGGAATGTTGGGGTTGTTGCTAACTCTGGAACAGAATATACACAGACAGGAGCGCTGTGTCCTGTTTATTACTGCAGTTTATACAGACAATAAATATAGAGGATGATGAAATGGGGCGATGCAGCTCGTAGGGCGAGATGAGATCGGTTGGTGACATACAATACATGAAGTTCACTGTTTACTAGGTTAGTTTTTTGCACTGGTCCATATACCAAAGGTATATGTGAAGTTCTGAGCAAATCAAATGTAAGTTATATCAGTGTAGCCCTATGTATAGTTTGACATACAATAGAGTGACGTGATAATAATAAGTAAGCACTAAGAATTCACTGGATGAATAAACAAACACGTGGATGCCAACACAGGTAGAGCGAGCAAGCAGCGTTCAGGTATAGTGGGGCGATGAGCAGTCGGACTGTGCCGGACGGCGAAACAGCTAGGGCCTGCGAGTTGGGGCGACGAGTCGATGTAAACGGCGGAGCACTATCGATGCAAAAACTTTAGTCCTCTGCGATGAGCGATGGGGTGGCTTAGCCTTGGTAGGGGCCACAACAGAAAGCTTGAACTAGGACGAAGCTATTAATGCATGGAGGAATCAGTAGTAAGTACATTAGATTAGGCATGATTCAGATGGAAAAATAAAAACTTCGTGGTTTACTAAAGAAGTTTGGTCTCAACGTTATCTTCACTTCAATTCCCTTGCATCAACAATTTATAAAAAAAGTGTTATAAACAGCCTTACAGATCGCGCGGTTAAATTGTCCCACCCAGAGGACCGTCCCAAAAATTTTGAAATTGTTCGTAATACATGAATGAATGACTTCCCAAAAACATTTTTCAATCCCATCATTAAAGAAAGAATAAACAAAATCTATAATGGAATGTCATATATAAATAGCATAAACGGTAATACAGATAAGTTTATAACATTACCATACATTCCGGAGACCTCAGAGAAAATTAAGAAATGTTTTAAAAAGTATGGTATAAATATTGCGCATAAACCTACTAACTGTGTTGGAAAATATACAAACCCACACAGTATACAAATTAAATTGTTTAGATTGCGATGGGACAGGAATCAATATTTACAAAAAAGAATGTGTAGCCATAAGTATAGTACAAGAAACAAAAACTTAGACAATTCCACCGCCATTGCTAAAGACTGCTTTGATTATAACCATCAATTCGATTACTTACAAAAATGTTAATATTTTAACAAGGAAACCAATTATTAGTCTGTAAATCATAGAACAGATATTCAGTCATTAAGTCAGATTTATACTAATTTAATTAATTAAGACCCTTGCAAATTCCTACGTGTCTTTATAATGTTAAAAGTATATTCAGGGAGAATGTTCAAATAGCAATATTTCTAATAAGGTCTGACAACCTTTTTCTATTACCTCATAAGTCTTTAACATCTGGTTCGCAAGTAAATACTCAGCGTTATTTTTTTTGTTTTAGTCGTATACAGACTTTGTTGACATGAGTTCAAACTTCATATATTATAAGAAAATTGCTAAGCAGAGGATTTTTGATACATATACATATACTTAAAACATGAATGTATTGCAGTTTCGATTATTCACGTTTCTGTTCGTTTCGGCGGCGTGGGCATTTTCAATTGAAATTGGTGCGATAAGGACGCTTTGTGCTGATACAATTAGTTTTGAGAAACCCCGTCTTAGACATAATACGTCTTCTGATGATGGTTGTAAGACCGGAACGTAAAGACGAAAATAATTAGCATATTATATGTGTGGCCTATTTCTCGAGAATTTATATACAGTTCTTTTATATTATTAAAAATGGAATATTCACATTCAACGTGTAATATTTCTTTTGATGCGGTCAACGTTTACTAACTATTGTCTTTATCTAGTGTGTACTTGATGTGACAAATGAGAGGGAGCAAATTTCTAATCAGCTATCATATATACGACGCTGTATTTCCGTATTCACTGTTCTATCGTTTCAGCCACCAGTAAGACTTCATCAAGGGGTCAACTCAAGCGGTAGTACCTTCCGACCTTGAAATAGATGGTGATATCATAGATATGTGTTATCATTTTCAAAAACCAGACTATATATAGTAATCATTCATATTCGATTTTGTAAATAAAACTGAACACAGTCGAGTGAAGTATACCTACCTTTATTTATCTTTATACGTGAATATGTATTCAGTTATGAATCCAGCACCTACCGCATATTCAGATTCCGATTCTCAAAATGTAAGTGATAGTAATCGGTCTTCTGATTTGATCCTTTATCGATTATCCTTTGTGTGAATTTTAGAGTTTCGAAGACCACTTCTTCCATACTTCGATGATGATGCGTCAAGACCCTCCCGGTGATTGGTTCATGAACAATGAAATGAGTAAGTAACAATATTATTAAATCTTGATTTTGCTTTAAACAAAATATAATTCATGTGATTATCCTTAATCTGCGGTAGCTTTATTAATGAAAGTCATTAAGATTAGACATGCAAATACAAGAACTTGTTGATATGAAACTTGTCTTGACTAAATAATATATTTCGTCCATAAAAATAACACTATTTTAAAACAATTTTTTGTCTAATTTTCACAAGAGATTTTATTTTTCAATAAACACGACCGGTTTCGACTTTTACAACATTATCAAATGAATATTGAAGTAACAGGTATATTTATTTATACATGAAGTTCACTGATTCAGTAATGGGGAAGGATTAAAGTCCTATTGGCTATTAAGTGTATGGAATTCGGATTTTACACAGTTGTTAATCTTCAAACTTTCCAACAGGTTTATTGACTTCATTTATTGCAAGTATGAAGGATTTTGAAATCATCTATTGTTATTTTGCCAATATTTCACCACCGGCTCACACGATGTTCTTCGAACGTTATAGGTTTTCTTTGTAGTCAAAGTATAGGAAAAAAAGAGTTATTTTTACTGAATTTAGATGTGTCAGGTCTATTCATTATTTGATTTATTCCATTACTAATCAACATATCGAAAGAAGACATAAAAAAATTGCTATCAATAACGAGGTATAGGATCAATGTTCAACCCATTCACAAGAAACCTAAACCTAACTCAACAATGGCAGTAGTCATAAGGCGAATACTTTTGTTGGGTCATCTTCAACAAGAATTAACAACGCTTCCTTCTGCTGAACAGATTGGAATGCGTCGCTCATCGTTCTGGTTATTTGTAAAGTTAGGAGAAAATAACTTTGCCATTGTTGAGGCACTTTTTTTCTGTATAATCCAGTGGTGTCGACAAAATTTGACAAAACGTGCTATTTTGAGTTATGGCCTAAAATTGTCTTCTTCTAAATGTGAATCATAGTTGACTGTGGTTTAGTTATAAACATTTTTTTCTTTACTATATTTCATTTTGAGTTTTTTTTTATTTATTCCAAGTAGGTGCATGACATCTATGACAATGTTTATCGGTTTGTCAGTAAATGGCATTTTAATGATATTGTTTCCGTCATAATAACAATTAACTCATTTAATTTTAGTGAAGCGTCTTACGAAAATTGCGAGAAATATGATTATGTTAGCTTTATTCAATGTTATAACAATTGTGATATTGCATCTGAAATATATTTCAATATAATAAAGTTATTTTCAAGAGGATGAAAGAAAATATCATCAATTGTGGATCCTTCAACAAGCCAAGACCAAAAACTCAGATATTTATATCTGATTATATAAGCTAGAAATAAAGTAAATGTTCAAGTTACACCTCTTCATAACACTTTGAACTGCATTATAAACATGGAGATTCAAAACGGAATTCACATAGTCAATAAAATGTTGCCTGAGTTCACTCATGTCGTTTTCTTGAATAATTTCTCTTTAATAAATCCCAAAAGAGAAGTCAGGTGATCGTAACCTCAGTTCGTGACTTCCCATCCAGTTATTCCCAAATTTGCTAGTTCTGAAACGATCATGAGCTGCCATGGGTTCCCCACTTTCTCCGGTCAGCTAATATCTTCATGGAAACATTTGAGCAAGATGCTATTGACTTATCTGTCCTTAATCCGGAATATTGGTTCAGATATGTTGACGACACTTTTCTTATTTGGCAACATGGTCGCGAAAATCTTGTTCCCTTCTTCAAATAATTTAAATTCATTACATCCCAATATTCTTTTCACCATGGAAGTTGAATCGAAAGGTTCACTCCCGTTCCTACATGTATTAGTTAGTCGACAGACTGACTGTACTTTGGGGCGTTCTGAGTATCGAAAACCCACTCACACCAATAGATAGCTCAATGGCCTTTCCCACCACCACCCTGCCCAGAAGCTATCTGTCATAATAGTCCATAAGGCTGTCAACTTATCCAAACAATAATCCTTAAAATCAGAATTAAAACATCTTTCATTTGTCTAATTATCAGATAATTTTTCCCATTATAACATTCAAAAAGCCATAAAGAAATACACTTCAACTGAAATTTCAAATCAAACTGAGCCACAAGCCCCCCGCTTGCATTATCTACTGCCTATCTTCCATATATTGAAAATATAACAGATCGAATTTCCAAAATCCTCAAAAAACATGATATTTCTACTCGGTTTTCCACACCAAAATTATCTCAGTTTTACAAACCTATCAAAGATCCCCTTCCTCCTCATCATCAGTAGATCTGCACTTGCGGAATACTTGTTTGACACTAATCATCAAATGTTTTTCGAAAATACTAAAATCCTAGCCCGAACCCCAAACTTCTATCAGCGAAAAATTCTTGAAGCGATAGTAATTCTAAAGCATCCAAATAATCCATCGAAAATGTGACGTCCATTTTTTTTTGTATCTCCTATAGTTATCGAGTTACCCTATACAAACATCGAAATTTGCCCTACCTGAACAGTTAGTTATTTACTCATACTGTGGAGAGATATCCGCTTGATGTAACATTGTTTATACAATAAATATACAGTGTGTCCGTAAAGTATGGAACAAATTCATTTTTAGGTAAACAGGTCATTTTAAGAAATAATCCTGAAACACGTCGATTTTTGATGTTAATTTACCGTATTTTAAAATAATAATCTAATATACAGGGTGAATTACGTTCGAGTAATGACGTCACCGTCATTTTTATTAAAAAGAACACCCCCCTTTTGTCTCAATTTTCGGATTACTCTAGCTGAGCTGATTCCAAAAATGTATCACATGTTGATTCCAATTGGTACAGGGTGGACAAAAATACAATAGTTTTGTGTGTGCTCATAAAGTAACGCGTAACATTCTTTATTAGGTAAATTAACAATATTATCAAAAATACTTATTGTCTAGCGGCAATGGGTTTAAATGTAACACCCCGTAGTTTGCTACATGTTTAGAGTAATAAAACTGAGCTGTTTCCAAACATGTTTGGTACTTGTGGTCTAGCAGACAGAATATGACAAAAAATATTTCTTATCTATTTATAAAAAATATAGTCGTCTACTTTTTTGGGAAATGTCATTATTTGTTTAGTAATTTATTGATGTTCAGTGACAGTTTAGTACTACAATATTTTTGGTATTCGTGAATATTCGAATGATTGCTTAGATTTAATTGGAAGTAGAAATGGAGTAAAGTGTAAAACAAAGAATTGAAATACTTATGATGATTGGGTATGGAGACAGATCGCGAACTCAGATGGAAGTGTGCAATTTGTTTAATGATAAATATCCAGAAAGACCTATAACGCGTTCAACAGTCAGTAAGATTGAAACGAAATTTCTAGAAATTGGTAATGTTGAAAATGTACGCAAATCAGGTCGTCCCCCTGCAAATGCTGATACAGCATTAGATGTTTTACTGAGTTTTGAAGAAGATGCGCACACTTCTGTTCGTAAAGTTAGTCGCTATATCGGTGTTAGCAAAACAACGGTACACAAACTATTGAAGCTTGAAAAATGGCATCCTTATAAAATCAAACTTGTGCAAGAATTAAACGAAGATGATCCCGATAGAAGACTCCAATTTTGCGAAGAAATGATGGATAAATGTCACCGAGACCCTCTCTTGATACAAAACATTATTTTTTCTGATGAGTCCACTTTCATGTTAAATGGTGAGGTTAACCGTCAGAATTGTAGATACTGGGCAAAAGAAAACCCCCACTGGATGCGTGAGCATCATACACAATACCCTCAAAAGGTAAATGTATGGGCTGGAATTGTACGAAATCGAATCATCGGACCCTACTTTTTCGAAGGTAATTTAAACGGGGCAACGTACCTTGAGTTTTTAACTCAAGTATCTACTTTACGTAATTTGTTTCCCAGCAGACGTAATCCTGGAGGTTTTGATGAAAGTTTATGGTTTCAACAGGATGGTGCACCTCCACATTATGCTGTAGATGTTAGAAGGTACCTAGATGAAATTTTTCCGAACAGGTGGATTGGTAGACGTGGACCCACTGAATGGCTAGCGAGGTCACCAGATTTAAATCCTTTGGATTATTTTCTGTGGGGCCATCTGAAGAATGTTATTTATGAAACGAAACCAGCAAATATTGCAGATGTACAAGAGAAAATTCGAACAGAAATAAACAATATTACGCAAGAAACCATACACAAGGTTCAACAAGAATTTGTACACCGTTTGGGTTACTGTCAAAAACAGCAAGGGCTGCAGTTCGAACATTTATAAAGTCATGTATTCCAGCATATTCTGCCCGCTAGACAATAAGTATTTTTGATAATATTGTTAATTTACCTAATAAAGAATGTTACGCGTTACTTTATGAGCACACACAAAACTATTGTATTTTTGTCCACCCTGTACCAATTGGAATCAACATGTAATACATTCTTGGAATCAGCTCAGCTAGAGTAATCCGAAAATTGAGACAAAATGGGGGTGTTCCATTTAAAAAAAATGACGGTGACGTCATTACTCGAACGTAATTCACCCTGTATATTAGATTATTATTTTAAAATACGGTAAATTAACATCAAAAATCGACGTGTTTCAGGATTATTTCTTAAAATGACCTGTTTAGCTAAAAATGAATTTGTTCCATACTTTACGGACACACAGTATACTTAAGAGAGGAACGGCCAAATCAATTGATTGATAATGCCTCGATTTTGATTACTTTTGTACAATAATTCATTGTTATCTGGTATAATCACTAAAGACAGCTTGAATTATAACATTTGTGACAATATCTTCATCACTATCTCTAATGTATATCATATACGATGAAAGGATGCGATACCGTGACATAAAACGTATGCGGTTTCAAAGAGACCATCTTTTGTTCATCAGCATAATTTAGATTTTAGAATGGAAACATCTAATTATCTAAACAGATACGATATCTGGACATCCTGCTATCCTGTTTTTACAATACCGCATTTTACAGATGAATATCTTCCGTTGCTTAATCTAAACCACGACTTACTAACTGTTTAGAATCTTCGAAGCTTGGTTATCAACACGAATTTGACCGCAATCCAGATTTTTCTGTACATCAATCTGTCACTGTGAAATTATATGCGCCAATTCCGATAAAATGTTTATTATTAGATAAACTCTAATTGCCCAATTGAATACTTTTCTAATATTTCCTCTCGTCTTTCACTCTCCTAATTGACCGGTTTGGGCCATAGTCGTGGATGAGACGTTGAATTACATTCGGAAATTACCAGCCTTCAATTCACTCGAAAAAATGTAACTCGGCTGCACCTCGAGTGCAATGTTAATCTCCTTATATAATTATATGTTTGTGAAGTATTTGGAATGAAGTATTTGAAAACAAGAATGATAACAGAATTTTCATATTATTTAGGAAAGGACAATATAGAGCAATTTGAGAAGATATGGTGTACTGAAAACATTTTATGTGAAATAAGTGAACTGAAAACTCTCCTTTCTGCTAATTGTTTGTTACGTTATTGAATACAAATCACAAATACGTATGTATATAAGTATATATACAGAGTTCCCCATAATATTGAATTACATTTTTTTTAGTTAACAAAACAAACTTTTTATCTTACTAAATTACAGCTAACTTTTTGGGATTTATGATAACTTATAAATATTTAGCTAATTTAATTCTAACTTTTAAGAATCAAGTCTTCTAAATGACCTCCACCAACTTCAACACATCTTCCAATATTAGATAAAAAGTGGTTCATTACACGGCGTAGCAAACCTTCGTCTATTCCTTCAACTTCTTCACGAATTTTGACTTTCAGTTCCTTGATTGTACCTGGACGACTCGCAAACACTTCGGCTTTTAAATATCCCCACAGGAAAAAATCGGGTGCCGTTAAGTCGGGGGACCTCGAAGGCCAAGGCAAATCTCCGAATCGAGAAATGAGTCGGCCATTAAACATTTCTCGCAGGACCCTCATTGAGTTTCTGGCGGTATGAGCTGTTGCCCCATATTGTTGGAATAGTAAGGCATTGTTTAGTAATCCTCGTCTATTTAATTCTGGAATGAGAAATGTCTCTAGCATATTAACGTAGCGCTCGGATGTTACTGTTACAGCGCGGTTATTTTGATCCTCAAAAAAATAAGGGCCAATAATACCAAAAGATCCTACTCCACACCACACAACAACTTTTGGATTATGGAGGTTCTGTGTAAAGATTTCACGAAGATTTTCATTTAACCAGTATCTAAAATTCTGTTTATTGACCATGCCGTTCAAGTAAAAATTTGCTTCGTCGGTCATTAGGAGACTGTGAATTGCTCCTTGATGTAAATCCAAAAATTCTTGACAAAATGCTAACCTTGCTTCTTTATCTTGATTGCTAAGGTGCTGTGTCATTTGGTATTTATAGGGATGAAAGAAGAATTCGATCTAAGCTTCCCTTCGATATTCCTTGGATAAGGGTTTGTCGATTAGCAGACCTTTTAGGACTTCTCGTAAACGCAATTCTAACTTGTTCAATATTTTCTGGTGTACGAACTGTTCTTCGACGTCCGGGCTTCTTCAAATTTTGTACAGAACCATTTTCACGCCAATGACGAACCCATAAGTTAATAGTTTTACGATTTGTCGCGTGACCCCTATTGTTGTTATTAAACTGACGCCGGAATGCACGCCTAACTTCTTCTATCGAATTGCTTCTTATGTAAGTTTCTACACAAAACAAACGTTGTTGGACTTGGGTAATCCATGAGAGTTCAAACGGATGTTGAAATAAAGTCTCAAAGCAAAAAAATTAAATAATTATTGATGAAAACTAACAAACTTCTCGTAGAAAAATGGCGTTCCACGAAATTATTAATTTAAAAATTATTTGTGACAGGCGTCTACTTGATTAATAATTTACTTAAATCCCAAAGACTACAGAAGATAATCCCACAGAGAACAACCTATTTAGTTATCTCGTAGGGAATTTATTAATAATATAAAATGGGTCTATTATGGGGAACCCAGTATAATCTTTCATTGTAAATAACGATGTCAATACCGTAAATAGTTCTCTGTAAAAATGCATGGATTGATTTAATAAATAATAATAACAATAATAACACATATACTGCTAAAAATGAATGTTCATATTCATAAATGAATCAATTTACTACAGAAATATAGTGTACAGAAATATAGTGTGCCTTAAATAATCGTGATATAGAAAGTGTCAAAATTAAAGTTAACAAGCTATTAATCATTAATGGTTGAATAAAATGATAACGACAATATTAATACTATATTATTAAACCATCTCAATTCAGATATCAGGCAAAATCCGGATGTAAGTATACCGAAAGTAGATATGATAGGACGCTAAAACTGTAACCTCAAACGTCTTATTGTAAACAATTGTCTTGTAGATAAACAAATTGTTTAATTATTCTATACCTTTCAAAATAACGAAATCGAAAGGAGGAAATAACTACGATTCCATTCATTCTGTCTAAACAGTAAGACATTGTCATTCGCTTTTTTATTCCTTTTCAAACTTCTTCAAATATCGTTTAGGTCTCTGACTCCACCCTTGCGAAACATGAGGTCTAAAAACGTAGAATTACTTTTGAACATTTTAATTTTTCTAAAGTTGGAGAAATAAAACTTGAAGATATCAGGAGCAAGGGTGGAATTATAATTATGGCGTGTGTGGTTCCTCTTATTCGAGTATGTAAGTTCTCGAAAAATATTCTAGCTAAACTGTGCCCAGTTTGTCATATGTATACGGCAAATTACCGTCAACACTTTCGAGAGTCAACAAACGATAATGGCTTATGCTGTCAGTCAATAAACGGTCATGTTTGAAATGATTTTTCCCCCTAGTGTTTGCTAGTTTACTTTCTTAAAAACACGATCAAAAATGAGTTTGATCCATAAAAATCATTTGCAAGAAGTAAACCTCAGATGTTCTTGAAAAAACATTATAATAATGCCTAACTGTTATGCTGTGTTATGATAGTATAAAATTCCATAATCAATATAATACATCATCTATACAAAATAGGATATCTCAATTATTCTAATTGTCCTCATTTTCAAAGCCATGTTGACCATAGAAAACCCCTCTTATCAATGACTTGAAATTAAAAAAAATCCCAACATTGATGCGAGTTACGAACCAGGGGACCCTTGGGCTTCTTAGTAGGCCTAAAGAAGCCAAGCTGGCCTTAAAATGAAATCATTTCATATATGAATTGAACTATACCAGCTCATGTGATTATCGGAATAAGGTTACTAGGAAGATCTTATCCCACAATGCTACCATGGCTTTGAGAATGAAGGCAATGTGAATAATTTAAGATAACCGTTCGGTATAGATGGTGTATTATATTAATTATTTAATTTTACGTTTTATAGTAACTTATCTATACATCTATCTATCTATATCTATTCAGTATTTAAGAAACGCCAAACGATGAATGACGACAATATGGTGAGAAGAAATGCTAAATACATGTGTTTTCAGTTGCAGATATATTTACACATGACAATGTGACTAACATGGTTCCAGAATATGGTAACCTGGAAACCGATTGGCAAAATAAACATATCGACGATTGGTCACAAGATGATGTCGTTGGTTTTATAAAATCCGAACTACTGTTGGACTTCTTTGAAACACCGGACAAAACCGACGGTTTCCGGAACATTTCGGGGTACATTTTCAAAACATTATCAGAAGATTATTGTAAAATCATCGCTGGGGATGACGTAGGAGAAATAATCTTCAAAGCCAAGGACTCGTACCTCAACCAAATAGGTAAAGTGGACATATTTTGATAGCTGAAGGTTTATATTCTGATTTGCTATAAATATTGTGATTTTGAATGAATCAATTCGCTCGTTAGTTCGTGGTATGTGAATCGTGCAATTTGGTATATAAAATTTCTCAATATATATTAAAGAGCAGTTAAATGGAACCTCGAAATGCACTCGTTTCAGAAATAAGTATTAAGGAGGTTCGGTTGAGATAGTTTTTTATGATAAGTTATTGAAATTTTCACAGACCGTTGAGATTAACAATATAAGAATACATTTAATTTTATGGAGGGTTTCACTACACCGTTTTTTAAATATATCGAGCCAAAAAAACAACATTTTAACATAAAAGCTTATTATTTATTTCTCGCCTAAACTCTCTAAAGCCTTACTCTCTATGAGCAGGAGAGGCATAAAACTGGTGACAGGACTCCTCACAGGATACTGTCATCTGAATAAACATCTACACACAATGGGCATTGTTAAAGACCCAGCTTGTACTAGGTGTGGAGAGGCCTCTCACATTCCAGCAGAATGTCCAGCTCTCCTAGGCTAATTATTATTATAAAGGGCAGTCTATGTACAAGAAGGTGTACCCCTTTATCGCCCTTGGATAAGTGTTAGAACAAACTCATTATTTTCCTTCATAAGTCTTATTTAATTTTTCTCTTATAGCAACAATATAAAGACTTCCAATGCGAAAGCGGTATACTTGGAACATCTGGGAATGTGATGAGAAAGATCTGTTTCATTATTTTTCATTTTTTATGTCAAAATAAGAGCAAGTATTCTACTTTAAGGTTACAGTAATCAAAGTTCTTGAATGAATATCTTCTTAGGGTTACTTACATATATCTTACGTTATTATATCATCATCTTCATGTACATAGAAATAAAGACCAAGTTGATAAAGGCTCAAAATACCAATTTGGAACTTCTACAGTGACAGGCGGAGCTGTGACATTATCGGAGTCAATAACTATTGAAATAATCAAGTGTGTCATCTTCTTGAATCACTTCAATTCTCGAACAATTGAAGCAGTTAAGCCCATTTGTAATAACGGCATTAATTCATGCACTTCATCTAATATTTTTTTACTATGAGCAGTTTTTTTGCATACTGACTTATATTCGTACAAGCATTTATGATAATTGAGTATCTATTGAACTGTTTGATGCTTATTAGTAGGTGTTGAACTTATGTTTTCTCAAGAGAACGTGTCACAATTTATTATCATATGCTCATTTCTAATAAATAGTAGACAAATTGATGTCGATATTATAACAAGGTTGACTTCAATTCCTCACTATTTCAAGAAATTCCAGAAGATTATTAAGACTGCACTGACTCACCTGCATCGGAAACGGAAAACGATTGTGAAAGCACAACAGATTATTTAGATTCATATTATTAACACATTAAAGAAATAAGAGGCATCTAAAACTTACAGATTTCAGGTTTTAACAATCAATTGTTTATTTATAAATAATATTTCTTGAGTTATGAAATTATCATAATGTCTAATTATTCCAGAGAAAAATATTCAGGTCTTAACTATCAATTGTTTAAACAATCGGTAATAGAAGCTGTTACTTTGTGATAATTTATCATACTGTTAAAACAATTTTTACTTTGTTTTTCATTACTCATATTATAGAAACACTAACGTGACCACAGTTTTGACAATTAGCGTGTCATATTCAAAACGATACTAAAGTATTATATATAAAAACTCGGAAAATAGGTCACTCCAACACATATGCCTATTATTTTCATCTTCACGTACGTTTCGATCTCACCACCATCAGAAGACGTATCAATGTCGTAAAACTGTATCAATCACAAAGCGTCTTTATCGCACTAATTTCAATTAAAAATGCAAACGTCGCCGAAACAAACAGAAACACGAGTAATCGAAATAAGTATATGGATATCTACCAAGAAGCCACTGCATAAAAATCTACTTACAATATTCAAAGTCATTTCAAGCAATGTTTGAATAAGACTGAAGAAACCAAAATATAATGCTCAATGTTTTTGTTTCTAGTATTATTCTTATGACTTTATGACTATACATTCTTTTTTGTAAATATTGCTTAGAAATTCCTGTATAAGTTCCATCGCATTCTAAACAATTTAATTTATATACTGTGTGGATTTGTTTATCTTCAGGTATTAAAAGTTTTAGATTTGAAAAATATTTACCAACACAGTTAGTAGTTTTATGCGTAACATTTATATCATACTTTTTTAAACATTTCTTAATTTTTTCTGAGGTCTCCAGAATGTATGGTAATGTTATAAATTATCTGTATTACCGTTTACATAATTTATATACGATGTACCATTATAGATTTTATTTATTCTTTCTTTAATGATGGCGTTGAAAAATGTGGGAATTTTTTATTGAAATTAGTGGGATGAAGACAATTAGTTTTGAGAAATCCAGTTTCAGACATTGATATGTCTTCTGATGATAGTCGTGAGACCGAAACGTATGTATTAAGACGAAAATAATAAGCATATGTGTTAGTTTGACCTATTTCCCGAGAATTTTTATATAATTCATGCCTGGGTCAATTATCATTATATCATGTATGAATAAATATGAAAGAATTTTCGAATATGGGAAAATATATTGCTGGAATTGGATAATTGAAATAATAAACGTCTTTTTAATTGGATCTGTGGTTCCTCACAGAAAGTCTGAGCTGTGTACTGATCTTTTTTATCACCAATGATGTAACACTAAGAGATTTTTTCGAAAATTTTGAGAAATAAAATAGTTGGGGACAAAATAATAAAAACACCCCTTAAGCATAAGATAGGGTTTCATTGACTCTTTATTATTCTGATGTAAGTCGATGTCCTTATCTATTATGTGTATCCATTCATTTTATTTATAATACAGCCAATATGATTAGACTTAATACCAAATGAGGACCAAATAATTTGAATTGTTCAAACGGACAAGTTCCAAAGTAAGATAAAACGAAATAAAACCTCTACCATAATATTTGTGTTCACTTAAGATTCCAGCAACAAAATGTATAGATATACATAGATTTTGCCCCCTATTTTATTCCAAACTATATACTGTTTATTATGAAGGAATTCAAGATTTACATAATCGATAAATGGAAAATATGAGTATAGCAGTTGTGTTTCTTGAGGTATTAAGAATAAAATTGAAATAGTGTTTATCTCATTTTTAGGAAGCAATCCAACTCAAGATAATAATATTTGGACAGCAAACAATCAATGTGCCACTCCGTTTACTGCCAAAATCAGTAAGTAGCTTCTAACCGTTATTTATTTTTAGAAGGTTGTATTTATTTGTACTACAATATTATATTAGCGCCCTTGAACATTATGTTGAAACAATTCAAGATAGTAACTTTGTAAGTAAACTTGTAAATCAGGATTTTAAGAGCGTTCTGACAACTTCGACAGATAAGTTAGTACAACATTTAATTAACACTTGAGATGAATCCAAGCCATGTAATAACTGCCGAAATGTTCACAAATGTGGTGCTCTTATACACCTAACACATTCGGATGGAAATGAAGTAAGCAGAGAAATGGGTAATTATTGATATAATTTCAGCGTCCGGTGACATTCTCAGAATGATTTACCAACTAATTTTTTCTAAATCACATTTAATTAATGAATTTGTAATGAATTTGCCCTTAGTAAATTCTCCTTTAGTTCTTGGTTTGTGGTACATCCTCTCGCTTAAATTCGCGTCTTATTTCGATAAATATGAACTAAGTGTGTAGGGGGGTAATACAATAAAAATAGTCAAGCTCGGCACAGAGATTAAAAGCATGAATAATAATACCTCCCTCTGCTTGCGAGAAATAGACTGATGTAATATTAAAACAAAATTTATTAATTTAAAATATACGTAATACATATAGGTACATAGGAAGAACATATTCAAAATGATATTTACACTGTTCCATTTTAATTAATTGCATAATAATGCGATATTATTTTAACATATTGCAGTTTGGACAACTTACTATTTTTATATTCTATAATTTTAGAATTAAGAAAATTCTGACGTATCTTACTGGTTATATTTTTGAATTTATGAATTTCGTTAACACTGTTGCATTTAATATAGATTTCAGTTTGTACTTTAAGAAGCGCGTCTACAAAAATAAATAAAGAAGGAAGCGTTGGTACATGGATTTATTAAAATGGGAATGAAACAATTCGCAAGCATTGGTTGTTTTATTTAATGCAGCAGAGGCATCAGCCAATATATGTGGTAGAAATTTCGAATTACCTGTCAAATAGTTTTTGCGAAGATAATCAGAGAATTTTTCAACTCTTCCATCTACTGGCTTAACTTCGAAGAGCTCAAAAAAAAATCGTCAACGTCCTTTTGTTCCAAAAATAAAAGACCAAAACAATAATGAAGCCACTTTCCAATCTCCAATTTTTGTCCTGGTATTCTTTTGATAAGCCTAGATTTTGAATTTTTCTGTACTATGCATGAGTTAAGTGGAATCGACACCCAGCAATTTTAGTATTTGGATAAATTTCTAACACTGCATTATGAATAAATATCTCAAAATCTACTACTATTACTTCTGGTACAAATTTGATTTTTATATAATCACAATACTCTAAATTTTGATATGCAAAACCTATATGTTTTTTCACTTTTGTCTTTTAATAAACAAAAAACTAATGGTATATAATGGTCGTTAAAAAAAACATTTGTGTGAAATATTTTGAGCAGTAAGAAAATGTACCGTCCATATAAATAATTTTTGATTCACACAATAACTTTAAATTACTTCTACAGCTAAATATCACTAAATTTTCGGATAAATCATTAACAATTAGGAAGACTTCATTTCTGTTGGTTTTGGTTGAAGTTCATTCAAATCTTCATGAACCTCCGATAGTGATTTTGGCAAAGCTGGCAACAATTTTCGACGTGCAGTTTAAATGTTTCTTCTAGAACATTGTAGATCACTTATTGTCAAATTGTTTAAAGACACATCATTTTCAGCTAGCTCCATTCTAATCATTTTGGGAGGTTTTTCTGTTATATCACTTTCGGCTTTTCTCTTCAAACAATGACTTAAAACTTGTCTTTATAACACATTTGTTAGTTCTGGTTCATGACTACGATTTACACTCAGGTTTGTTATAGCTCGACTTTTTGACTCACTTAGTTTTTCCGTAAGCTAATTTTCTGTTGTGTTCTTTAAACTTATAGTTCTCGTAAGCTAAGAGAAGTTTTCCTCTTTGACTGAACATCACTCAAATCCGAAAAATTACTATGTACTTATGAAAACTGATATACCTTCAAAACAAAATATAGTTAGAAGGTACGTGTAACAGGGGTTAGGTACCTGGATCAACTTTATGCCGAATTTGTAGTTAAAAAATTAGGATGTGCCGAGTTTGCTGCCGCCCTGGGTAGGATTAACTACGAATTAATTTTGGCCAAGGCTTCTTCCTTACATATTTGTACGAATAAATTGTCAACTCTCTGCGACTCATCCTAAACAATAATCTAATCCAGCATGTTTAGCTGTTTAAGCAAACTTTTTTCTATAGTTCTTCAAACAATATTCTAATCATTTGGTTTGGAATAGGCGGAAATGGACAAATTCATTTACAACCGTTGAAATATTATGCAAATCTTATGTATGACAACATTAGATTTGAAGAATACTCTTTGTAGATACCTAAATTAGGTTTCGTGAACCAATATTAATAATGAATGAAAAGGCAAAGATGCGGAAGTAAGCCTGATTAACTTTCTAATTGAAAAAAAGTCTATTTATTTCAAAAAAATTATTCAACTATGGAACAAAACAATGTTAGCAATGAAGAACAAATAGTATAAGTTATAAAAAGAAAAAAATACAGATGTGAATAAAGATATACATGAATATATAAATAAGGTCAAAATGAAAATTACGAATAAATTTATAAACAAATTAAATATATATAAAAAGGGAGTTTTGATTGAACTGTTCAGGTATTTTTTAATTTTTCTGGTGTTCACGATATATTATCAGCATTACTGACATCGGAATAACAAAACAATTTTTTACAGGCATGAACCGCTAAGGAATTGAGGATTATTCTGATTTTCTCAATCTTATGAAAAATCTTATAGTACTTTTCCATTTTCAGCTGTACCTGAAGAAAGTTTGGTTCATCGCAGGCCCGGACGACCCCGCTCATCGAATGTAGTGAGAAGGAAAAATCGTGAGTTTTGAACAATATTTTCTCAGTTAGCTAGATAACTTTTAACAGCTGTTCAATAGAAGGGGGGGGGGGCAACTGACCACAAATTATATTCTTTACACTATGATATCTTATCCATAAAAGATGTTGGCAGTCGCGTATTCCGATCCAAAGTAGACCAAGAACGTCCAAATCGGTCAGTAGTAGCAAATTAGCTTCATTTTCGATTTTTGAGGGCTATTTTTACAGGACTATACGTACATATTGTGATATTGATTGAAACAGTTCCAAGGCAATGATTTTGTAGAACGTTATCAATAGAAAGTTGATGAACCTTGAAATATAGTTTTTTCAGAAAACTTTAAAATCGTTATAATTATCATTCTTCGCAAATATTTCTCTTTGATAACATGTTAATGTTTTCATAGCGTTTGAATCCGAAGTGTCTGTGGCATTATCTACGTAAACTTTTATCGGATTTTGAACTTGCCCTTGGACAACAGTTTTGAACGTAATTATGAATGAACAGCGATTAGAGATTGCATAGTACGATTTTTTCGAGGATTTCTCAGTATTTATTAAGATACAACACGATGAAATTATTCGAGCTGCTGATTATTTCAAACTTATCCAAAAATACAATTATGGTGCCTCAACAATAAGCTAGCGCTGAATGCAGGAAAATGTAACGTAATGTCCTTTAATCGAAAACTACATTCATTAAGACTATTCAGACATACCCTTACTTTTTAACGTGTTCATAAACAACATAGTAGAAGCTATTTCTCCCAACATTCTTAAATATACAGATGACCTGAAAATATTAAGGCTAATTAAGAATATAAGTGACTGTATTTCACTTCAATGTGATCTTCACGCGCTTGAAATATGGTGCCTCTACAATATGAGTGGATGTCATCATATTTGTCTGATCGTTATCAGGTTGTTGATACTGATGGTATAAAATCTAACCGATTAAAGGTTGTGAATGGTGTACCTCAGGGGTCTGTACTTGGACCTTTTTTTCTTGTTATTTGGTAATGATTTGCCAATGGTACCGAAGCAAGGGATTCTAACGATATTTGCGGATGATAATTCAATATTAAGCACCGCATCTGACACACGCGTTCTGGTGAAAATAGCCAAAATAGTCTAGATGCCTGCGAATCAACTCATTCTGAATACCTCAAAAACAGTTTTCATTTATTTTACAACTCGCGCAATAAACTACAATGGGAGTTGCTTCTTAAAAATTGTCGGACATTGTTTGTGGCAAATTCAGACTCTACGTTTTCTAAGGCTATGTATAGATAACGCTTTGAACTGGGATGCTCACAATGACATGCTATGTAGCAAATTATCAACTATCTGCTATGCTCTGAGGAGGTTGCACAGTCTTACAAGTAGATGTATACACCTATCCTATTATTATGCACAGTTCTATTCAAGATGTTCGTATGGCATTATATTTTGGGGATCTGCATCTAAATCAGACCGAGTCTTCATAATGCAGAAGCTTGCAGTAAGAAGTATGGTAAGAGCAAATAGAAGAACCTCATGTAGGATCATATTCCGACAATTGCAATTACTACCCCTTCCATGTATATATAAATCAACTTTTGATATATGTCAAAATACATTTTCCCCGCAATGATTTCAATCATACTTATCCAACTAGAGGCCGAGCAGACCTGTTGATACCTTAGTATAAGATGTTCTGTATGTAGAAAGTCCACGATATATGGGCATAAAAATGTTCAATAAGCTTCCGCAGTCGCTGAAAGATAATGCTAACTTAAAACTTTAAGAAGGGAGTTCATAAGCTTTTGCAAGAGCATGTATTTTACAGTGTTTCTGAGTACTTGGCATCTATAATGAAATATGATCCATAAAGTTTTGCTCATTTTCTTTAATTACCTAATTTAATATTCATAAATAAGTAGATACTGGGCTATAATTATAATTATTATTTGTTACTTTTCGAACAGTTACTTAATGCTTTCCGAAGGAAGTATTATCTTTGTATTTCTTTATATCATTTTTTCTTTTTGCTTTCCTTCTCTGTATCACTTGTTGTACCAAAATACGTGTTCATTTATCTATTTAGTTATTTGTTTACTTTAATACCTGTATATTCTTGACGTGTCTTATAAATTTTATCATTGGTCTTATGGACAAAAACGAAAGAATATTTATATTAACTTTTAGTCTCAAAGAAACAATTTGAGGATCTCTACTTTTGAGTTACATATCCAAAATATACATTTCTTTTTGTACTGTTGAATGCTGCCATGAAAGATTTTTAATTCGATAGGTAATAAATTATAGATTTTACTGAAATAGTGTAAAATTTTTGGTTAATCAACTTTCTGTTTCTTACTATTGTGCACTGTGAATTCGAAATTAATCTGGTTTCATAATAATGATCAAATAATGAGATTGCAATTTTTTTCTTGTAATATTGTATCAGTATTTCCATAATATACAATTATCTAACTGTTGAAAGCTTAAAATCAATAAAAACGTTTTTTGACGGATATGTCATGGATTTACCAAGTATATTTTTTATTATTATTTTCTGACATACAAATAGTTTTGAAATGATGGTGTTATAAGTACCCTCCCCATGCTATGATTCCATATACAATTACAGGTACAGGATGATATGAAAGATCACCTTGATATATTTGTATGCACTATTAATTCAGTAAGGAATTACCTTGCAATCCATTAACAGCTCAGAACATTTATCATGCATTTACCATGTATTTAATTAATCTTGTTGTTTCTCTCTTATGCCATTTCCTTACCCTGTAACTGGGATTCTTCCTGTTCGATAATGTATTCAAATAAATAAATAAACAAATAAATAAATAGAATAAATAAATAAATGAAGTTCTCCATACATTTTGAGTTTCTCTCAATAAATTCTTCTCAATAATTTAACAGATTACTTTCATTTGGCTTTGAAAGCCATAACCAGAGTGTTCAAATTTGCATGATTTATGCAAATATCCAATTCTTGACATTAAATATTTGAGCAGATTAAACATCAAGTCATATCATAAGTAAATTCAATAAGATACAATAGCGATTTATACCTGTATCGCAATTTCTGTCAGATAAATGCAAAATTAATGTTGAATGCTGAATTTTTTAAGATCGCAAAAGAGTAACAATACGGACACGCACGCATTCTGCTTGAAAAAATTACCGATTTTGTTGATATTCACATTTCATGTCTCCTATATAGTACAGTCGCTAGAAGAACGAAATCCAGCGAATATCGCTTAAAAATGAAGGTGTACATTTAGTATGTTTACAAAATACATTTTTGTTGTCGATAAGTCTATTTTTCGGCTGGCAATCTCAGTTTGACGGATTTTTGGAAATCGATAGAAAGTGTATAAAAAGTACCATCTTTCCATCTGAACAGAATATTTTGTTGTTGTCAATATTCGATTTGCAAAAAAAAATGTTCTATTGACCCAAAAAAAACACTAACTCGCTTATATCTCGAGACCATAACCTCAAAATGATTTTTACTTTGGCTCAAAGGACGCGTTTTCACTTTTTCTACAACTCTTCTCTACACATGTTTTTCCATTTGAGATACCGTTATCATTTTAAACGCAAAAAACTTCAAAATTGTCTTTTTTCGCGTCATAAAGTGGCCGTAACTTTTGAAGCTAACTCTTAGGAATTTTTTCACTATTTTTCCCGTTTTCAGCGCATCTGAAAACATATCACATTTATACCTTCATTTTTTGAGCTATATGCGCCATAACCTCAAAATAACTTTTACTTCAGCTCAAACGATGCGTTTTCACTTTTTCTACAATTTGTCTCTTCACATGTTTTTCCATTTAATTTTAAACGCAAAAAACATGAAAACCGTGTTTTTTCAAGCCAAAACATGGCGGTAACTTTTGAATCTAACTCGTAGAAATTTTTCCCGTTTTCAGCACACCAAAATGCGTATAAAAACACTAAATTTATACCTTCAATTTTTATTCTTAATTTTCCTCTGGCGATTGGACTAATAAAATAAAAAGGGCGGTACGAGTAGAGACTATAGCTTTATTCGTGAAGTCAGTTTCAATTTGTGTTCATTAAAGCTTTCTAATACATAAATAATTTGGCATTCAAACGTTGATTTAGCAATAGACTCTATTAAAGCATTTGGATATCATACTATGTGTTTGTCGGCAGTGAAAAAACATCAGGCTCAATACGTGGTTAGCAGACAAACAAAAACAAAATTTTATCAGCAAGTAAACACCTATTTAATCAGCTTAATATCAAAACAAACAGTGATGAAACAACAAACATGATCAGCAGGATTATAAAATAGTATACAAAAGCTAAAATATGTATGGGCGCTACGATTAGAGACTTATAGCTTTATTTGCAAAGTCAGTTCAAATTTGTGTTCATTAAAGCTTTATAATACATAAATAATGCTCCATTTAAATGTTGAGTGAGCAATAGACTATATTAAATCATTTGGAGATCCATACTATGTGTTTGTCGGCAGTGAAAAATATATGGCTCAATACATGGATAGCAAACAAACTAAATTTTATCAGCAAGTAAACATCTCTTCAGTCACTTTAATATCAAAATAAACAGCGATGAAACAACAAATATGATCAGCAAGATTATAAAATAATATACAAAAGATAAAATATTTATGTGTTTGCATTCAAACTATATTCGGCAGACAAACTAAAATGAGCTATATTTTATTTTATTGAAGTGCGATTTCATTTCGAAAAGTGGCAACGTTTCGATAAATTGGGCAAAGCTAAGTGGCGTGACACGATTTTATGATTATGCTTTATTTTCAATAAAGCATATTTTTGATTTTTTATTTCTATTTAGTTCGACAAATAAGATCACTATTTGTAGGTTAGTCACTATTACATTACTTTTCAATTACTACCAGCAGCAAGGAAGTTGAAGTTCCTATAGAAATAGTGTATCAACAGGGTGAAATAAAATGTTCAGCTTGTTTAAATCTTACTGAATCTGATTAACGATTTACCTCTCTATTAGATTATATTGCTGCAGATGTATTTAATTACCTATATATAAAATTCTCGGGAAATAGGTCACACTAACACATATGCTTTTTTTTTTTGTCTTTACACACGTTTCGATTATCATCAGAAGACGTATAACAGTATAAAAGTGATTTTTTTAAAACTAATTGTATCACCACAAGGCGTCATTATCGCACTAATTTCAATTAAAAATGCCCACGTAGCCGAAACGAACAGAAACATGAACAATCGAAATTATAGCACAATTAATGTTTTAAGTATATAAATTAAGAATCCCTTGCTAAGCAATATTTTTATAAGCTCTATATACATTTCGAATCACAGTATGTGATACTAGTAAAGAACTGAAATAAAAATATAACGTTCGAGGATCTACTCTCGAACCAGATGTTGAAGATTTATGAGGTAATAGAAAAAGGTTGTGTGACCTTATTATAACTATTCCTTTTGAGCCTTCTACCTAAAATATACTTTTAACATTATAAAGACGCATGTAGGATTTTGCAAAGGTTTAATTAATCAAATTAGTATAAATCTGACTTAATGATTGAATATCTGTTCTACGATTTACAGACTTGGAGCCATGTTTTGTGTGAATCATTTTCATAACAGATCTTTCATCATAATGGTTGAAATATTAACATTTTTGTAATCGAGTTGATGGCTATAATCAAAGCAGTGTTTAGCAAGGGCGGTGGAATTTTCTAAATTTTTGTTTCTTGTACTATAATTATTGGCCATACAAGTATAAGTGTATAAGTCCCATCGCAATCCGAGCAATTCAATTTGTATATTGTGTGAGTTTGTTTATCTTTAGGTATTGAAGATTTTAGATTTGAAAAATATTTCCCAACACAGTTATTAGGCTTATGCGCAACATTTATATCATATTTTTTTAAACATTTCTTAATTTTCTCCGAGGTCTCCGGGATGGATGGTAATGCTATAAAATTATCTGTATTACCCTTTGTTATTTATACGAGGTGTGGCAATTAAGTTCCGAGACTGATTTTTTAAAATTAAAACCAGCTTAGCGAGAAGAATGTAAAGGGCGTGGTTTTAATCTGTATTTATCCCTTGACCTTGGGTAAAATTTTCAAGTGGCTACAATAAACAGTCTTGTTGTAATGGTGAAATAACAAACGAGAAAAAATTACACTCGTCGAAAAAATGTTGAATATAAAAATTGAGCAAAGAGTTAATATAAAGTTTTTGTTAAAACTCGGCAAGTCCGCGACGGAAACCTATGAAAATTTGTAGACGGTTTATGGGGATCATTGCCTATCCCGTGCCAGAGTTTTTGAGTGGTACAAACGTTTTCAGGAGGGTAGGGAGAATGTTGAAGATGACGAGCGCCACGGCCGGCCTGTGACTTCAAAAAGTGACTCGAACGTTCGAAAAGTAACCGAGATTGTTCGAAAAGACCATCGAGTATAAGGGCCATTGCGAAGGCTCCGAGAAAAGATTCGCAAAAAGAGGCACGAAATGTGGAAAGAGAACTCCTGGATTTTCCATCAAGACAATGCGCCGGCTCACATCGCGTACTCTGTCAAGGATTATTTGGCCAAAAACCAGGTCACAGTCATGGAGCACCCACCATATTCGCCGGATTTAGCACCCTGCGACTTCTACCTGTTCCCAAAAATCAAATCCTACTTGAAAGGAACCCGCCATGAGTCATTAGAAGACGTAAAAAAAAATCGGCGCAGCTACTCAACAATCTGTCGGAAGATGACCTGCAGCACTGCTTCGCACAGTGGAAAATTCGCATGAAGCGGTGTAGGGATGCGGAAGGAGAGTATATTGAAGGGGAAAAATAAAAAAGTGTACAAAATTTAAAAATAAAGATGTTATAGCAATAGTCTCGGAACTTAATTGCCACACCTCGTATATGACGTTCCATTATAGATTTTGTATATCCTTTCTTTAATGATATGATTGGAAAAAAATGTTGGGTTGTCATTCATTTCCAGTGTAATACGAACAATGATTACATTTTTGGGACGGTCCTCTGGGTGGGACAATTTCGTTTCGGTGACGTGGCTATTTTACTTGGGTCAAGAATCATTATTTATTCAATCACCTATAGAAATAATATGCCTATTACTTGCTGAGCAATTTTTTTCCACTTTTTTTCATCGCGACTACTAAGTCACTACCTGGTTCCACGGATGTTTGATGTTACTGCAGGGGTGGCTATTAATCTTATTACTATAAATATGAAACAATCACAAATTACTTGAGGAGCTTTCAGCTATCATTAGAGTAAACTCATATCTAGTTTCTTAATATCCTTATATTAGGAGAATTATGAAAGAAATAAAAGTTTGTATGGATCTTGCTAATGGAGATTTTATTATCATAATTGTATTTTGAAAGGTTGCATTCAGTGGAAATTGATTTTATTTTACATAATGTAGTCCGACGAATGTTAAGATTTTATGTTTATCATCACCTCAACTTTTTTTGTGATTTTGTAACTTGCGAAGACCTTCAGATTGAAAAGCTTTATAATTGAGTTCTAAATTCAAGAAAGCAGAAACAAAAAATTGACCATTGGATAAATGTATTCGTTTCATCTCAAATTTATGTTGCTTCACCATGGCTCACTATATTTCAAAATTTCTGATATCTTGCTGATATCAGAATAAGCATTATTGTTGATGTATTCAAGATACAATACTTCTTCCAGCTATATCAATATATAGAAAATGTTTGATTTACCGATACAAAAATCATACCCAACATCTATCCTTTAAATTTGTTTGTTGAGTCATAGTGATTTCAAATTTATTTATTCATTTCCATTTAAATTGAAAATATATTGTCCCACGGAAATATATTTTTATGATTTCGTGAATTCGTGAGAATGGAAAGAGAATAAGCCTATTTAAAGTATGTGTAAGCTACAACTTGTTAGATGCATGTCACCAATCTCACATTCATAAAACCTTGGTTTCAATATCTTTTTCTGTTGGTTTCGCTTCCTTTTAATACGAGATAGTGCCCTCTTGTTTTCACGTGCAACTTATCTCGAAAGCGCAGATAGGGATAGTCTTTATTATTCATAAGAAACCATTTAACGTGTATACCTATGTAGACCGTATAACTCGCTTGTAGATATCGATATACAACCACATTTCCCTTGTAGATGATAATCTAAATGGAATAAATCCAGAAATACATTACCAATTGATAACGTATAAACGATATGAGGTAATAGAAGTGCCTCAACAACGATAGGGCTGCTATCGTCGTGATAATATCGTATTCTAGCTTAAACAATTTAATAAATTTATTGACAGAAAACATAAACAGACCTTGTTAGACATCTCCATATTGCCTCAAAATGAGAAATATTCGACATACGACTCACGGAGGTTGGCCTAGATCAAGACAATATAGCAAAAAACCTCGAACATTTTTCAGGCTAGATGGATTGATATGCGGTTTTCGATATTCGATTCTGCAAATTTGAAATTGCATTTGTGCATCGAAAAAATGCGTTTTCTAGAAACATTTTAAGCTATTGCATATAGCTTTTATCGCGGGCTTTGAGCGCGGTGACCGAATCAAGAAATTCCGTAACGAAAAAACCTAAGACCTAAACACCTAACATGTGTCAAATTAATTAATTAATTTGAAGTTTCTAAAAGTGAGAAATTTCTATATTTTATACGAATGTTATAACACTCTAGCGCTTTAGACTCCGGGATTTTCACGTGGCCTATCGAAATTAGAAGGTTCGAATTGTATAAAAACACAATTGCATGAACGCCAGACGTCCTATGTAATCAGCTACGAACGAAATGATTTTGACATATGCCTCTAGGAGCTCGCTACGCGTCAGTTAGAGTTTATACGTTAGACGTGCGTAGCTGAGACCTGAGAGTACCTGTTTCTATTTTAATTAAATTTTCCTATTTAATCCACATTTTGCGGCCCGAGACTATGCTCTTTAGTTGGCCCCGTTCATAAACTAACGACATGAAGTGAAAACTGCATGCGAAAATTCCTTGCAAAGACGTTATATGTTCCGAAGAATTGCGCTTTTGTAACTCGCGAGCTATGCGCCCCTCACGTGAACGTCATTCGATTTATCGAAAATTAACCAATTTAAAACAGTTTTCGACCCAGTTTGTGGCTATTGCGACCTTGTAAAAGGTTCAAAGTTAACATTTCGTTTTACATTCCACAATGACCCTTGACCAAGATAATTTTTAATTTGTAGTTCATTATTGTTTTACAACTGAAATAAATAGGTATGAAATTTGTAGGTTATTGATGATGTCAGTGCGACAGTGACATAATTAAGGCAAAAAGCAGCCGCTCTAGCAGTGCAAAATAGAGTCGGCAATCTCGCTGTTCCCATTGAATTACGAACAGCAAATATTTCATTAACATCGAATAAAAAATGTATAGCCAAACGCAAACATTTTCCATTAACTTCAGCTCTTGCTATAACTATACATAAGTCGCAAGGTGGGACTTTTGACGAAATAGTATATGAGTATAGTAAAGCACATTCTCAGGAACTCGTTTATGTTGCGCTCTCGGGTGACTAATATTGAAAAATTGTATATCACGACAAAAAACGATAATTCTACATTCAAGTTTTATCATAATCGAAGGCAAGCTGCATCGACTGCATCTTTGTTGCAAGAATTCAAAAGACTGTCGTTAAATAGTGTTCAGACGACAGTTCAAAGTGTCTTAGATTTCATTAGTAATAGAAATGGCATTTCAATAATGACTTTCAATTGCCAAAGTCTAAATAGTCACAAATACGATTTACAAGATTTAGTTACGAGACAAACAAATGTGTTACTTCTTACCGAAACTTGCATGGCGCATTATAATCCGATTGAAATACCTAATTTCAATTGTATTGTTCAATTCAAACGAGATATTGTTCCAAAAGATGGGGTAGCTATTTACCAAAATAATAATAATGTAACTAATATTATGACTCCGAATATTGAAATAAATATTGCACACGTTAGCGATGTTAATGTTAGGCGCTCATTTTTTGGAGATATTTGTGCGTGCTTATGCAAACTTAGAAATGGCCTACACATAGTCATGGTAGCAATTTACTTTTCTCCGAATCCAAAATTGGACGAGGTAGAGCATTTTATTCATCGCACTTTACTGGAGTACACTGAAGAAGGGTCGAAAATACTTGGTATAAATGGTAATAAATTTCCACTTATCTTGGCTGGCGATTTCAACATCAACTTCGCTGATAAAAAATCAGAGCGGTTGACAACTTTTCTTTCGGAAATATTGAATTTGAAAATGAATAATGATCCACAAGAATCCACAACAAAATATGGGGCCACCATTGACGCGGTATTTTCCAGATACGTCTCAAACTTATGTCTCTTATTTCAGTTACCATAAACCTATAGTTTCAATGATAACAAATTCCTGAATGTATTGTAAGATAATAAAAATATTTTAAACGATATTAACTTCTCATTTATTAAATAAAAGAAAAAAAATTGTTTTCTTATCGGTCACCACGCTCAAAAAGTGTAACTTGAATTAATATCAAAGAAAAATCTTGAATTAATATCAAAGAAAAAAAATACTGCATAAATTAAAAATAAATAAATAATTATAATTGCATAAATTGAGAAAAAATGCTATGAAATAGCTTTACCGCGGCAGTCCCTGAGTGCCACACGTCTTTTTTTTAGCCTGGTTTTAGAATCTTAATTAACTGCTGAATTCTAGCTAACATTAATCCAATTTTCTTATTCGGGGGTTTTGGTGTCGCTAAATAGGAATATGATGTCAAAGAAGTCTCCAATGTACCTGGTCTGTGCACTACCTCAACTCAGGAACTGTGCTCCAATTGCATCCGAATTGTAAAGGAAATGCTTATTTGGGGCGTTTTTGAGGTTGCTGAACATGAATATGTCATTTAAAAATGACTTCCGTGTACCTGGAGGTCAGGTCGTCCTAGAGTACTACGTCACCCTAGGACATTTATTCTACTTGAATGTAGAATTTATCGAAAATGGCTACTCGGGGGGATTTTGAAGTCGCTGATCACGAATATAATGTTTAAAACAGTCTCCAATGTACCTGGTGCACAGCACAATGGTACACTACGACACCCCAGGAACTTTGCTCCAATTGCATCCAGAATTCATTGAAAATAAATGGTGAACCTGGAGCTTAGGCAGCTCCGGAGCAATTGCATTTGGAGAAATGTTCCTGAATTGTATTAAACCCAAATAAGCAGTGAATCTCTGACTTTTGTCACAACAATAAACAAGCAGTGATTGTCAAGGAAACGATTTAATAGGCAATACGATGGTAATCAAAAATTGTTATGCACTGATAATGTTTATTGCTATTTCAGGATAGTATGTGTACCTCGTAGTAGAAGCACATTCCCAGACTTCAATGCTTGTTGGCCTCGGTTTAACACCTCGGCCAACAATTTACATTGTCATCCGGGAATGTATTGCTTTTACTACTAGATACACAATGTACTATTTTTGATGCACAAACGCAATTTCAAATTTGTACCAGTAACAAAGTTCCCACATTTTCTCTACTTCTCTCGCAGAATCGAATGCCGACAATCGCATCTCAATCCATCTTGCATGAAAAAAGTTCGAGGTTTTGGCAAATTTGTATCTATATTGTCTCGACTACTCTTGCTTTGAGTAAATGTATTGAGGAACAGTTGTTGTACATTCTACCTTATACCACATGTTCATATTTCGTAACCAAGAAGTGCGACATCTTCAGGCAACGTGTCTTTATTGTACAAATCCGTTCTCATACCTTCCTCATTCGCCTCAGTACCTCCTCATTTGTTCCCTTCTTCGTTCACGATATTCTTAGCATTCGGTATATAGCATTTTTACGACAAGAGTGATGTGATGTCATACTTGGTTACTTTTGCAATCAATTTATTTCAAGAATTTCCCTAAGTAAGTGTCGCGCTATCTTCGGCAAACCAGGTATATTTCATTTCTACAGTTAGCATCACATTACAGAGTTGCCGATATAAATTGTATATTTCCTGATTTGACTTGGCATATATTTGTTGTGAAATATGAATTTTAATAGAATTAAACTTCTAAAGTACAGAAACAATTCTTCCTAGGAATGGAATTTTACGCTCTTCGTACAAGAAAATTCTTGGCTTCCAATAGCACGACTTGATGCCCACGTTTCGCTAACCAATACAGGTGGCATCTTCAGTGCAGGCTTTAGGCTTGAGCTGAAACAGTTTGTCCATGTGTATTGTTGTGAAAATTCTGGAGCTATTTGATATTTTCATTTGAATATATTTCATTCTGTACCATTGATCTTACCCTTGCCATATTATATTGAAATCCCAAAGACGAATCCTCAGCGATATCATATCTTCATTCCACATATTTAGAGTTCTTATTATTCATGTAAACGGTGAAGGTATTAATGATAACGCTTTGTGAGGTCATAAAAATCATAACTTCCATTGAAGTACCTCAATAAACATTTCGTTGAGAAAATTTAATATCATAGAATAAATACCGTTATCAATATTTGTATATTTTCAAAATATTGGATGACTTTCAGCTTATTTTTGTATGATCATGCTCGTTTACTCATTCACTTATAGCAACCGAAAATTATGACTGTCGCTATCTGAGCTTGATTGGTTGAGTTCACGGTCGATGTAAATGTAAAGGCTATATTCTATTCTATACGGTAAGTTTTGTAAGATCGCAGCTATTTTTTGAGTAGTATTTGTCGGTTGTCGTTGATATTACAAATCTAAGGGATTCTATAATTGTAGCTTCATAGTCACCTGGACATTTTTGCGCTAGAGGAGTTCTTGTACACATACATAACCCATGTCTTTCCATAAATCTGGAGCACCAAAACGGTGATCCGTTGAAATCTAAAATTGAATTACCATTTTTTCGCTTCAAAAAAATTATAATTTCCGTAGAAAATTTTCATTGTACATCTAATTCTGGTAATTTTTGCAAGTGCGAACCGAATATGTTCGTGTGTTCTCTCGACTCAATCAGTTCGTTAACACCGTATCGAAAAATTTAAATCAATATTATAGGCGTAAAGCGGCGCTGAAAAAGATGGCATCGTGGGCGATGCCTTAGCAGTATGGAATGTATATAGTTTTCGAGCGCCGCGCCTTTTACGTTTCTTAAATTGTCCATATCTATCGATATAATTGAGAATCTGGTTACATATTTTGAATACAAGCTAGTATGGCTTTACTCTTTACATTAAACTAATATTAGTTTAAAAAAACTCAAAATGACTGATTTATGGCTACAACATACTTTTCAAATTCCGCAAGCCCCATTACGATCCGACATTTGATCGCCGAGATACTCTATTTGTTCACTAAGAAATTGTAGCAGAAAGTAAGCAAAGAAAAAAGCTAAACTCAGAACCAACAATTTGAGCCAATCTACAATAATTTGTCTCTATGTGCTGAAAAAAATATTACGTAATCTAGGCCAAAAAGTGGTCCGTGTCGATTTTTACGAAACGATTAAGCAGATACATTCGAAGAAAAAAAGTTATTTATAAACACCATCAATTTGTTGATAACAATTTATTAAACAAAGCAAATAAATTGTAATTGGACCTAAATGAGGGGTTTTATTGATATCTAACAAACATTTTTCCATAATTTTGCAACCAGAACGCAAATATAAACAATAGTTCAAACTTTAGATAATTTTGAACTCCATCATTGTTTGCCAGCGCCACCTTTTACACAAGAGTCGATCATAAGATCGCGTTAGCCTCAAAAAAACTGTTTTCGTCAATTTTTAACTCTATATTGACTGGCTTATTATGGGTATCTTGAGTTTGAAAAAATCGGAAATATAATTAATAGAGAAGAATTATGTTGTTGCTATGGCAAATAACGAAACATTTTATGAAGTAACGTTCAATCGCGATATAAGATTATTGCATAATATCAAACATAGAACGTTCACCTGAAAAATAGTTTGAATGAATTTATCTGATAACGGAATGTCAGATGAGATGTTTACTATAAGATAATTCGGGGGTCAGTGAGATGACTTTGAACAATTCTCCACAATCCTGTATTTATGTAAAAAATACAATAGTTCAGTATCAAAACCTTTTTTTTCTTTCTGCTGATCACCATTCGTTAGAAGTTACTATATGAAAATGATTAGAGTTAAATTACTCCTTTGCATTAGTTTGCTATTTGATACAAAACCAATTGGTATAGTGTATTTTGTATTCAGTCTTTTTGTTGTTGGGAGGTGGTTGAAACCCTTTATGGGCACCTTATGGGCTTGTAACATCCCACAAGGTAGTGTGAGATCCCTGAATCCGAACTTAATCATCTTAGATATACCCACTAACCACTCCACCTCGTGTGGTAGGCTTGATTCTGCAATTAGGACAGTCTCGATGACACTAAGGCCTGACGGCCCATTGAATCATAGGTGGGATCTGGATTTCTAGTCCAGCATGCTCATCAATTACACCAATTTGGTCCCGTCAAAATTTAAATGGCGGGGCATTTGCTTAGAAATTTAAGATATATCATTCTGAGGTAATCGAAGCGTCATATAAAACATGAAGCATAGTATTTTGAAATATTATAATATTATAAGTTCTAAAAAATGAAACGAGAAATGATTTATTTGATCATAACATATTTATTCCTCTATATAATCTCCTTGTAGCCCTATACACTTCGTCCAAAGTTTTTCTAATTTTTTGATCCCTTCCAAATAATACAATTACGGCAGTCCTTCAAAATAGCTTCTGAATGTTTCAGTGATGATCTCATCGTTGGAGTCATATCTCTTTCCGCCGAGCCAATTCGTAGCAAAATTCATGCAATTTTGCCATTGCGACTGCGGATCTGTGCGCCGCCGTTGGGTTGTCCTGGTGGAATACTATTTTTTTTGTTTGCCAAAAGTCGCCGCTTTCGCCTCAAATCAGCGTTAAATTGATCCAACAGCTCTGCATAATATACGCCGGTGATTGTTTTGCCGTTTTCAAGGTAATCGATATGGACGATACCGTGTGCATCCCAAAAAATTGTCGGCATGACGTTGTTGGCCGATAAGCCCACTTTGTCTTTTTTCGTCCACTGTTTCGACTGTTCTTTGGTCTCTGGTATGTTGTGATGGATCCATGTTTCGTCCACGGTTACAAAATGACCCAAGAAGTCCTTACTATCGTGTTCAAACATCGTCAAACACTCCTTTGAAGCTGTCACACGGTCGCGCTTGTTGTCAACGTCAGATCTGATTTGATTTCTTTCTTTGCAGAAAAACGATCAGAAAAACTATGGGAGTTCATTATTAATCTACTGAAAAATTCCAAAACTTGCCCTGATCTTATCAAGTGGGAGGATTTCCAAGAGGGAACGTTCAAATTCGTACAAAGTGAGAAAGTGGCCCAGCTGTGGGGTGCAAGAAAAAAGAACGTGAATATGAATTATGAAAAATTTAGCAGAGCCTTGAGGTAATTTACTTATTAATATGTTTATTATATCTATTATGAACTGGAGATAATGAAGGCATTGACCAATTTAATTTCACAAGTTGTTTACTTGAAATGATTAAATATGATAAAAAAATGTACACCTCAATTATAATGATAATTTTAGACATAAAACAGACAAATATTATACCTACCAATAAACTTATCGGTTGAAATATATGGAGTGAGAGGTTATAGAACGCTTCATCAATTTTGATGTTCCGAATAACCATATCGTTAGTTAATATCTCGATTGATAAACGGTTGATGACCTAAGAAAATTAACGAAATGCCGAGGGATGTCTCAAATCCCACTGTTACGTTTAATCACCTGATACAAATCCTTAATATTATACAGGATTAATAAATATTGCTATAAATAAGAACATTTTTCTAGTAATGCGAACTATACGGCATTCTAAAGTGGGCATGCTTCTGTATTCAGAAGATTTATTTTAGCATGTTTAGCAGGTTCTAATTATCAGAAAAAAATTAATATTTTTTGTTTGTTAATTAGTTAACTAAATTTTTTATTAACAAACAGTCGATTAACACGTTGTTATAAACATTGAATAAACACTGTTTATCAGTCAAATAAATAGAAGATATAGTTTACCTGCTTAAAATCAATGGAAATAACGTTTAACCATTTTTTGCCACTATTTATTGTTTATTAACAAAATAAATAATTCGTCAAGCACCAAAAGTGGTAAACTTTGATCTAGGTGTCAAGACGCATTGAATGAGCTCTCACACGTCTCTATGAAAACATGTATTGATTGACTATCTAATAGAAAAATGTACCAAAATGAAATACATTAGATATTGACATTATACATTTTTATTTTATTACAGATATTACTACAAAAGCAAAATTTTGCAAGCGGTTCCCGGTAAAAGGCTCGTGTACAAATTTGGACCTCAAGCAAAAGGTTGGCGAATAGAAACACCATTATGTTGAATTGTAATCAATTCAAAATCAGTTGCTAATTTTCTTCTACAATGCTCAATCCTAGAAAGTTAGCAAAACTATAAAATGATGAAATAAGTGTGATACTAGATTTATTTTTAAAGGAATTTGCAGTCAACTGAAGTGGATAATAAATGTAAAATTAAACACAAGACTCGTTTCTCCATAAGCAGTCGAATTGCGTTGATTGAAATCAACGATAATACCAAGTGGTTAGGAGGAGGAAGCTGCATGTTCGTTTTTATAATTGACCTGTTATTGACATAACAGGATAGAAACGTGTAACCGACAATGTTTTTATAATATATTTTACGATTCCATGTGGTGTATCAAAATGGCCCACAAAACTAATTCTCAGTATGAATGAAAGATGGAACATGAAGTTTGAAATGATTAAAGTTTCAATGAAATAGGTCATACATATTAATAATATTCATTGAAATAGGTCAAAGATATTAATTCAAGAGGTCATAGATATTTTTGTTGGCTTGATTGGATAGAAAATAAACCTCATCTATTTGAGTTGACTGGAAGTTTAATTCTTATTTAGTTTGTCTAATTGAATTATTAACAATTTAATTACATTTCTTTATCATGAATTTTGCCAATTGGAAGAAAGAAATATGATTGAATTTTTAATAAAAAATTAACTATAATTTACGGCGATTCTCTCTATTTTCATCATTATTAATATATTAATTACCAACAGTTTGTGTTTTGTTCATTATTGTTCAAATAATAATTTAATTTCTTATGAAAACTCTACTATTAAGTTGGCACTTAATAATATGTGTCATCACGCAAAAATTTGAAATTCATAAAGAATAATTGAAAATGAAATTTTGTTTATATTTAATGGATTGCATCTGATGTCAAGTTACCTGCTAGTAATAATATTAATATTTTTGATTGTGTGGAGTGGTATTTATTTTGATATAATATGTATAACGTGAATGTATATCTATGTATTTTGTATTTTTAATGTAATTTTTTGTTATTGTTAGCTACTTATTAGTAATTGCTATAGATTATATATCAATATTTGCAGATAGTATTGTTCCCTAACTTAAAAGATTCAATCGAATTAGTTTTTGATATCTTCTTCATAATAAATTATTCATCAACATTAAATAATGATAAAATCTTTGAATTATATTCGAATGTATTATCTCTGTTAATTCATGAATAAATATAATTATTTAACTCCTTTTTTTCATATACACAATTCTTCATTCTTTAGTAATAATAATATTAAAAGATCTGCACTTTACCGGATACTAAGTAGTTGGACCACAGCTGACTTTAATACGGCAACAGCGTATATCTCCAATACATATAAACTGGCCCCTAGCGTCGTTCAAATACAAGAGCGTAAATTTCAAGATTGTATTGATATTTTCTAATATATTGATCGCAATGTTAGTTTCTAGTATTTATAATTACACATGTTACATACTTAACAAAAGATAGGATATCCTGCTTGGTCAATCAAATCACCTAAAATTTTGTCAGATTAATATATCATTGAATGTTAGCCTCCTCTTAGCCGACGTTATATTTAAATTAAAGACGACTATCATACTCTTTTATATTCAACTAGCACCTGTACAATAAAATGGCGGTTTCGCAAAGTTTCAACAGGAAATCATAAATTACGAAGTTAACAGAAATGGTTCTAAAGAAAACAAGTGCTTTATAGTATATTGGTAATTAAGACATATTTTTATGATCTAATTCGGAACGGCAAGTGGATCGCTTGCTATGGTTTAACCAAAGGTTGTTTAGCTTGTCTTTTCCTTTGAAGCTACAATATATTCACGTAACCATAACATAAGACGTGTAGAACGCAGTCGTTTCTTATTAAACATGTGATTAGAATATTAAGTTGATATAATTTTTATTCATACCTAAATTCAAGAAAGTCTAAATAAGGTCATAAAATTAAGGTCCCTGTCAACAAAAATAAATATTTGTTTTGTATCCAGCTAAGTAGACTGGGGAAAGTATTTCTCTCTTATTGGGTAAGAGTTACTACACCCAAACGTATGTTTTTTGGGTGATCTAAGTGCACTGGACTTGTCAGTCCTCCTTTTGATTGATCAAAAATGCACAATTTCGGAGATTAAATCGAAAAACGGTGAAAAAATCTTTTGATTTTGAAATTTTCGAAATTCCTTCAGCTGTGGTATCGTTGTGCCAAAACTTAAACGCATGGTACAAAGTTCTTAGATAGAAAAGCTGAATTGAATGGTTTGATGCCATAAAAAGATAGGACATGCGAGAAAGTAAACTAGTCATTTTTACTTGTATATTATTTCTGTACATTTCGCCAAATAGCAAATAAAACAAATGAAAATAACAAAAATATATTCCTGTAGTTTTTCAGAAATAAATGTACATGTCGTTATGACGCATTTCTTGTTAAAGATCAAAGCCTTATCTAGATTGAAACTGGATCTTTGGATTACAAGGAAAATGAGCAGCCCTGCATTAGTTTCTAATAAATGTGGAGATCTTCATCATTGCTTGAAAGAAGATTTTCGTACCTACCTAAAATTAAGATGTACTTAAATGTTTTAAAGATTTAAGGCGTTCTCCGATAGCGTCGAGGTAAGTAACTAAAAGTTCGCATTTCGAAAGGTCTATTTCGTTAAAATATCACACATGTCCCACTTTGAAATTTGTTTCGATTACCAGTCCCAAAACCAGAGCAACAATGTTGCTGGGGGCTCGGTGTCAAATGATGATGATGAACTGACCTTCGATCTTCTGTATTGGATGTGAAGGTCTTATAATTTTCAAATGGACCCTTTTTGCAATTGCCTAGGCTTTTAGAGGTAGAAGGTTCTTCTGAAAGTTCCTCTAAAATTCCAATTTGAGAACTACCTTTTTCTTGACTTAATTCCACAACTGTACAAATTGTGTCTCGTTTACATTCTGTTGCTGTTTCAATAGAACCACTGGATTCCATTGACCTCTTTGGACTTTGTGTATTGTCTAATGGAGTTTCTTTAGAGCTAGGTTCGCTTGCAGTTGAGTATATTGTCCCGGCTGGTGCTGTGGTACATCTACTTCGGAAAGGTGATGTTGGTGGTGATATGAGTGTATTACTGTTTGAAGAAGGGCTCGAACAAGCAGCAAGCACTATCGAAGCAAAGTCGTATGTTGGGCTTCGTGATGCGCCATAGACTTCCCCGACTGAACATGATCTCAATTCTGCAACATGTTATATTAATTATTAGATCACTATTCTATTGATTATGATTGATATTTGTCTTTACGTGTGAGTATTTTCGTGCTAATCACAGTAAAAATGAAGAACTAATTGAATTGATTTGCCCTGCAAGCAACTAAAAAAAATATAGTTTAAGAGTCAAGCCTTAGGTAAATGTTGATACTGTGACAATTTAAAATAGTTTGCTGTTTGTTTTCAGTTGATAGGTAGTATTTAACGAGAGGTTATATGCAGACATCCAATAATAAACTATAAAAGAGTTCACACTGTGGATACACTATAACACTATAAATAAGAAATAATCACCCTTATACACTAAAAGTGTTAATGTACTGAGGACTTTTTGGCTACCAAGTAGCCTGATGATGGCTACTTGGTAGCCGGAAGTTCGTCAGTATTTTAACAGTATTTCTAATGGATAAGGGTGATTATTTCTTATTTATAGTGCAGACATCTAGGTTGATGTTAAGATATGTTCAGTGATTTGTTTCTTGATAGCTTGTTCTATTGGTAGTTCGGAAGGTACCAAATATTGGTATAACGTGTTTTTATCAGTTTTCTTCGTGAGGAAATTCTCCTAATCTTATTTTGAATCATCTATATGTATAACGAGGGAAGCAAAAAGAGAAGACGCTTGGTCTGTTCGAGGAACATCAGGAAAATGAGACCGTTTCTTCGATTAGAACAATATATGTAAGTTTTTGATAATAATTTGAATATAATAGATAGCAGTTTGGCGAATGGCATATCACATTCCTCCGGGAGGAAAAGTCCTGTTGCAACAGATCATTCGCGCTTCATTTACGTGTTCCGAGTAGTGAAATATATTGGGGAAACAATCAATTCAGATCCTCAGGTCCAATACATCATTTACCTTTAGTTCCGTCCTGTTTGATGGGAGAACTAGCTATGCTCCTTCTTGCCACATCTTGGAAAGTAATAGGAGAATAAACGCCAGTTCTTCTCCTTTCCTCAGATCTGCGACATCGATTTCGTAGTATTCGATCTGTAATAGATAATGCTTCTGTTTTGATAAGAGGATCTTCAATGTTCCTCAAAATTGGAAGTCTAGATTCCTTCCCCTGTAGCCAGTACGTTTTCATGCTACCTAAAAGAAAATTAATAGAATAATGATATTATGTCGACGGGAAAAGGGGAGGATTTGTATTTTCGTATCGTAAGTTAAGTAGTTTTATCTCGAGTTCGCTCTTATTGCGCCGATGGTGACTTGTTTATGTTGGATAATAATACATGAACTATATGAGCAATGTCCATACCCTTGCCTTTAATTTCTATTTCTCCTCTTTCCGAAACGTGATAGCTTCTAGGGAGTAGCGCTCGAGTGTACTGAGATATGTGAATTTTCATTTCTTCACTCGTCGACTCCATTCTTGAAGCTGTATTGACACTATCCCCGAATAAACAATATCTGGGCATTTTCAAACCTACAATACCAGCTACTACAGCTCCAGAATGGACTCCTACACGAATACGTAGATGCTGTCCTACAAAAAAATTACTGTTCAAACAGAATCCATAAAGGCACATCTATAGGTAACTCAATGGCAATCAATATAATGCAAACATGTGGATGTGAATCAAAACTTCCACCAAATTAGGAAGTTCGATACAACTTTAAGGATCATTGAGATGTTGGAAAATCATAAATCCATTCAATGAAAATTTGTAATTATATAATGTACAATTTCATTTTAATTATAAATTTCCGTCTTTCTCGTTTACTTGATATTTTTATAACTTAACACGTTTCTACAAGTGATTACTTAACAATCAATTTGGATGTGTATCCTTATCATAAGCGTTGATTGGAAGAGTGAGAGAGATTGAAAGTCGTTAAAAACCATATCAAGATCAACAGCGGGTCTGGAACACGCTACCTAAGCATCTCCACATGGTTAACATTAAATACCATTTATCATAGTTTAGCATTCGTTTTCCGTCCTATATTGGTTATTCATCTTGACAGGTTTACGATTTCCTTTAGAGCAAGAAACTTGTGTGAAATTATTGAACATCTTGACTATGCCAATTATGGTACCATGTCACCCTGGTTGAAGCGGGGGTGAATTCTCTTATATTTTTTCAGAAGCTTTTCTTAAGCTACATTTGTTATTGATACTAAACATAAAACATTTGGCAATCCCTAGATGCTCTTGTTCACTTATAAGTAAAGAAAGAATATGGATAAATATATTTATTCAGCAACTAGATCAACAAATAGGACAAATATAGATATTGGAGATATATCGGAACATCACTCATCCTCACACCAACAAATGTTGCTACTTGCACGTTCTTTCGTGAAAAATCTCGCGACTTCCTACGCTAATCTTATCTCATCTAGTTCATGTACACCAAGCACTGAATTCATCAAGAAAATGAAAGATATGAAACTAGATAAAACGAATTCAACCATCACATCTCAAACACCAACAGAAGCTAAGCCAACAGACAACACTACACAATAACTATTAACGCGTCATGACTCATGTTCACAGTATTATATCAACTTAAATATAATCGAGTGCAGTGGCGGAACAGACACTGATTTTAAAACTCTTTACGGCGAGTTTTAGCATTAGCAAAGTTTTTAATGACATCTTTAAAATCTAATTTTTTGGCTTCATCAGCTTCAATAATCAAAATTGTGCGACCGCTTAATCTTTCTTCTGTTATTGTTGTGAGCATATAATTTTTAATTTGCAAATGACCTTTCCGCAGTTGCTGTAGGTAGTAACGAAGTAATTACTTTCCATGATACGAGGGTGTTGAAGGCAGAATTTTTAGAACATTTAGTCGTCGCAGTGGTTTTAACTGGAGGAATACTTTGGAAATCAAAAATCTTCACTTACTTACTAATAATAAGATTCTTGACCCAGTATGAATTATATATAAAAATTCTCGGGAAATAGGTCACAATAACACTTTGTTTTAACTATTCGTCTTTACGTACGTTTCGGTCTCACGACCATCATCAGAAGACTCACTATGTCTAAAAAGGGGGTTTATTAAAACTAATTATAACACAAGCGTCCAAATCGCACAATTTAACTTCAATTAAAAGAGCCCACGCCGTCGAAACGAACAGAACCACGAATAATCGAAATTGTATCGTCAGAATTAATGTATAAAAAATTATTTTTTTGTAGTAAGAATCCGCTATTCAGTAATATTATTAAAATATATGAGTGCATATCGATTGGTATTCTCACAACAAATGAGAAGAACGAAGTTATTTGTCAAGTATCTACTTTCGAAACCAGATGTGTAGGATTTATGACATGGCACTTAAGAAAGGTTTCAGACCTGTACTGGGAAATAACAATTACGAATTCTTCCTAAAAACATTTTCTACACTTATAAAGACGTATGTAAGAATTTGCAAGAGATTATTTAATCAAATTAGTATAAATATGACTTAGATTTTGTGTGTCTACCCTATGATTTACAGATTTGGGGTCCCGTTTTATGTGAATCATCTCCAGGATAGATCTTTTATAATAATTGGTTTCCTTAGTTAAGATATTAACATTTTTGTAATCAAATTGATGGTTATAATCAAAGCAATGCTTAGCAAGGGCGGTGGAATTTTCTAAGTTGTTATTTCTTGTGCTATATTTATGGCCGTACATTCTTTTTTGTAAATATTGTTTAGAGATTCCAGTATAGGTTCCATCACAATCTAAACAATTCAATTCATACACTGTGTGGGTTTGTTTATCTTTGGGTATTAACGGTTTTAGATTTGAGAAATATTTCCCAACACAGTTAGTAGGTTTATGCGCAACATTTATATCATACTTTTTCAAACATTTTTTGATTTTGTCTGAGGTCTCCGGAATGTAAGGTAGAGTTATAAAATTGTCTGTATTACCTTTTATGTTATTTTTATTAGACGAACCATTATAGATTTTGTTTATTCTTTCTTTAATGATAGGATTGAAAAAAGTTTTTGGGTAGCCATTCAATTCTAGTGTAGTACGAACAATTTTTAAATTTTTGGGGCGGTCATCTGCGTGGGACAATTTTATCGCGCGATCTGTAAGGCTGTTTATGACACTTTTTTTATAACAAGCTGGTGCAACGGAATTGAAGTGAAGATAACGTTGAGACCATACTTCTTTAGTAAACCAAGAGGTTTTTATTTTTCCATCAGCATCATGCCTAATGTTCATATCTAGGAAATTTATGTTATTGTTTAATTCTATTTCACAAGTGAATTGAAGTTTACAGTGAAAATTGTTAAATTTATCAATTACATATTGAATTTTATCGTTGGGAACACACATAAGGCAATCGTCTACATACCGTTTAAAGAATACAGGCCGAAAATCTAATGAACTCATAACAGATTCCTCTAGGCACTCCATAACGAGGTTAGCAATGGTAGCTGAAATAGGAGATCCCATTGCTGTGCCGAATATTTGTCCAAAAAATTGCTCACCATACTGAAAGTATGTGCATTCTAAACAAAATTTTACAGCATTTATAAATTCCGATTGATCTAGAGGTGTGTGGTTTTTAATCTCTGCCCAACGTTTTTTGATGCTATTCAATGCCAAAACAACAGGTATATTTGTAAATAAAGAAACAACGTCCAAGGAAATCAGTTGATGGTTTACGGGTACGGATTGATTTTTTATAAATTCATTAAAGTGCCATGAATCTTTTACATAGAATTCATTTTTTCCTATTATATTATTGATAGATTTTGATAGAAATTTTGATAAATTGTAAGTGGGCGCTCCAATATTACTAACAATGGGTCTTAGAGGTATATCATTTTTATGCAGTTTGGGAAGCCCATAGATATAAGGTGCTAGCCCATTATGGCAAATTAATTTATTTTTTAATTCAATAGGGATTATCTTATTCTTATGCCATTTATTTATCAATTTATTCATGTTGTTTTGTACTGATAAAGTAGGATCAGATTTTAATTTTTTATAAGTTGTTTCATCATTTAAAAGGTTTCCTATTTTGTTTTCATAGTCATTTCTATGCATTATGACGGTTTTATTACATTTATCCGCGTTCAAAACTAATATTTGAGGGTTAGCATCTAAGAAATCTTTTGTTATTTTTGTATGATAGTTAAAACGATTCTTTGCAATCCCTACTTCTGCCTTCTGTTTGTTCTTTTTGTTTGTCAAGATGTTGCAAACTTTGTTTCTAATTTCGTTTTTCTCTTCTACATTTTTATTCCTAATTCCGCATTTTTTTCAACAAAATCAAAGCCATTCAATCTAAAAAGATAAATAATTTAATGAAAGACGTAACATATGAAAAAAAGAATATCAATGAACAATGGTTGAAAAATCTAACTGACATAAAAATTCCGGATGAGGTGCAGCACACGTTAAGTTTAGGTCCGAAATTTGCATTGCCTAATAACAATAATAAACTGCCTATCGATAATATTATTGCAAATTTAGAATGCGGAATTAGGAATAAAAATGTAGAAGAGAAAAACGAAATTAGAAACAAAGTTTGCAACATCTTGACAAACAAAAAGAACAAACAGAAGGCAGAAGTAGGGATTGCAAAGAATCGTTTTAACTATCATACAAAAATAACAAAAGATTTCTTAGATGCTAACCCTCAAATATTAGTTTTGAACGCGGATAAATGTAATAAAACCGTCATAATGCATAGAAATGACTATGAAAACAAAATAGGAAACAACTTATAAAAAATTAAAATCTGATCCTACTTTATCAGTACAAAACAACATGAATAAATTGATAAATAAATGGCATAAGAATAAGATAATCCCTATTGAATTAAAAAATAAATTAATTTGCCATAATGGGCTAGCACCTTATATCTATGGGCTTCCCAAACTGCATAAAAATGATATACCTCTAAGACCCATTGTTAGTAATATTGGAGCGCCCACTTACAATTTATCAAAATTTCTATCAAAATCTATCAATAATATAATAGGAAAAAATGAATTCTATGTAAAAGATTCATGGCACTTTAATGAATTTATAAAAAATCAATCCGTACCCGTAAACCATCAACTGATTTCCTTGGACGTTGTTTCTTTATTTACAAATATACCTGTTGTTTTGGCATTGAATAGCATCAAAAAACGTTGGGCAGAGATTAAAAACCACACACCTCTAGATCAATCGGAATTTATAAATGCTGTAAAATTTTGTTTAGAATGCACATACTTTCAGTATGGTGAGCAATTTTTTGGACAAATATTCGGCACAGCAATGGGATCTCCTATTTCAGCTACCATTGCTAACCTCGTTATGGAGTGCCTAGAGGAATCTGTTATGAGTTCATTAGATTTTCGGCCTGTATTCTTTAAACGGTATGTAGACGATTGCCTTATGTGTGTTCCCAACGATAAAATTCAATATGTAATTGATAAATTTAACAATTTTCACTGTAAACTTCAATTCACTTGTGAAATAGAATTAAACAATAACATAAATTTCCTAGATATGAACATTAGGCATGATGCTGATGGAAAAATAAAAACCTCTTGGTTTACTAAAGAAGTATGGTCTCAACGTTATCTTCACTTCAATTCCGTTGCACCAGCTTGTTATAAAAAAAGTGTCATAAACAGCCTTACAGATCGCGCGATAAAATTGTCCCACGCAGATGACCGCCCCAAAAATTTAAAAATTGTTCGTACTACACTAGAATTGAATGGCTACCCAAAAACTTTTTTCAATCCTATCATTAAAGAAAGAATAAACAAAATCTATAATGGTTCGTCTAATAAAAATAACATAAAAGGTAATACAGACAATTTTATAACTCTACCTTACATTCCGGAGACCTCAGAGAAAATCAAAAAATGTTTGAAAAAGTATGATATAAATGTTGCGCATAAACCTACTAACTGTGTTGGGAAATATTTCTCAAATCTAAAACCGTTAATACCCAAAGATAAACAAACCCACACAGTGTATAAATTGAATTGTTTAGATTGTGATGGAACCTATACTGGAATCTCTAAACAATATTTACAAAAAAGAATGTACGGCCATAAATATAGCACAAGAAATAACAACTTAGAAAATTCCACCGCCCTTGCTAAGCATTGCTTTGATTATAACCATCAATTTGATTACAAAAATGTTAATATCTTAACTAAGGAAACCAATTATTATAAAAGATCTATCCTGGAGATGATTCACATAAAACGGGACCCCAAATCTGTAAATCATAGGGTAGACACACAAAATCTAAGTCATATTTATATTAATTTGATTAAATAATCTCTTGCAAATTCTTACATACGTCTTTATAAGTGTAGAAAATGTTTTTAGGAAGAATTCGTAATTGTTATTTCCCAGTACAGGTCTGAAACCTTTCTTAAGTGCCATGTCATAAATCCTACACATCTGGTTTCGAAAGTAGATACTTGACAAATAACTTCGTTCTTCTCATTTGTTGTGAGAATACCAATCGATATGCACTCATATATTTTAATAATATTACTGAATAGCGGATTCTTACTACAAAAAAATAATTTTTTATACATTAATTCTGACGATACAATTTCGATTATTCGTGGTTCTGTTCGTTTCGACGGCGTGGGCTCTTTTAATTGAAGTTAAATTGTGCGATTTGGACGCTTGTGTTATAATTAGTTTTAATAAACCCCCTTTTTAGACATAGTGAGTCTTCTGATGATGGTCGTGAGACCGAAACGTACGTAAAGACGAATAGTTAAAACAAAGTGTTATTGTGACCTATTTCCCGAGAATTTTTATACTTACTTACTAAGGGAACACCACTTTCAGCACAAATTTTCTATTGTTTGGTGTGAAATTCTTTCAGACAACATTTTGGGACCGTATAAGTCGCCATGCCCGCTTAATGGAGAAAATTATTTACATTTTTTACCTAACAAAATGCCAGTAATTCTAGAAGATATAACCATAGATTAGACACAAAACTTTTGGTTTATGTCCGATTATACCAGACTGGTGAGAGGATATCTCAATAGAAGTTTCCGACACCGATGGATTGGTAGTGGTAGTGAAAGTCCTGATTTAAACCCTCTCGACATTTATTTCTATAGCCATCTTAAATCGTTAGTTGATAATAATATTACCAATATAAGGGAGAATTTTTTTTATAAAAAATGTAGTTTTGAATTTTTTACTGTCAATCAAAATTTCTCACAGTCAGCCGGTTCACAAATGCTCGAAATATTGCAAATAAACGAAAAAAAATGATGCCTTGAACATCCTGTAACTTGGAAAGGAGTAGCATTCGGATAAGGTATGTTTGATCCAATTGCTCTATTTTTACGACAGCTATCTCCCGTTAAACTCTGTACTAATATCAATGAAACAGCCTGTATATAAAAACGTTTAAAGTATCTATTATCAAATTCACATCATTCAAGGAACGGTTTTTAGCTCATAACAAAATCTTGTTGGCAACAAATGTGCCCCCATCCATATATTTGCCACACAAAATCTTTCCAAGATGCAGAATCCACAATCCAATTTTATTCAGATAATTTACCAGACAGAAACGAAAGTATTTTACAAGCAGAATGGTATTTATGATAATTACAGTAGGTCAATTTCAACGATAAAAAATCACAAAATCTATTAGAAACGCTTAAATATTACAATAACAATATGTTTCCGAATATTCATGTTCTTTTGCATATTTTGGAAGCATTGGCAGTTACTACAGAAATTGTTAAGAGCAGTTTTTCAAGACTAAAAGAATCAAAACCTATATATTTGCGAAACTCTGCCGATAAAAATTGTTTAGTGGCTTAGCATTACCGTCCATCGATAGAGAACCTGTAATAAATATTAAAGATGTTTGCAAAGAACAAAGCGACGTTCACAATTTAAACGAAGGCTACTACTAATTCAATTTCATACATTCTAAGATAAAAAGCTTACTTTTGAGTTATACATAAATGGTTGGGGGTTACGCCACTGGGGATACGACATGTTGGAATGTAAAATGTGCCAAAACGCATCCAAAGATAAAATGAGTAGTCTTACCAGTTGAAGGATCTTTAAGATCTGTTATTGCGTCTACCATATCTAAAGCCATATCGCATACTCTTTCGGCATGGTTTCCTTCTTTTGCTGGGGCTCCAGAGACCACCATATAAGCATCACCTATAGTTTCTACCTAAATGATCATTCCTTATTATAAAGAAGAATACAATGATAAATCGTAATCATATTGATGGATACCAACCTTGTACACATTATTTCTTTCAGTTAAGTTATCGAATATTGAATACATTCCGTTAAGCATAGACACCACCTCCATCGGGGTTATCCTGCTACAAATTTCTGTGAATGTCACAACATCAGAGAACAAAATAGAAACTGTATCGAACATCTAAAACGTAATTAAATTGTATCAACCTGAAGCTCAAGATGAATTCTTGGTTCATAAGATAAAATCACAAAGGCGATTAGGTTTCTGTAGATCGACGTTGTATCCAATAGTTCAGAAAAGCTGTTTCGCGCTCTCGAGCTTATTAGCGGAACGGGGAAGGTGCAGTGCTATTGGTCAACATCCTTACAGAGCTCTAAAAAGTCTAGAGAATCTAATGCAATTTACCAGGGAGTAGACGCCCCTAAAAGATAACCCAATGCAATGTAAAACTTTTACTTAATGGATATTTCGTACGTCACTGAAGAATGTTAGTAGCCTAGTGCCGATATAACGCTACCAACCAATGTCATAATCAATAATTGAACAAATTGCTTACTATTGGGACATCTATTCTCGGATAGATGGCGTTAGATTCTTTGATCTCGCTAATTGTCAATGGGGTATGTATATTTCGGTAAGGATGCCGATCAGCATCTTTGCAGCCTCCTTGTTCTATTTATGAGCTTGAAAGATGTGAACAAATGTCCCGAACTATTAGATTCAGTATTATTGTTCGATGTAGAAAAACCTAACTACCTCTGTAGTTAGCAAGCAATTTGTTCAAGTGTCTTGTTCATTTGTTGATTAAAATTTACTAAATTCGTTACTGTTCCATACTACATCCATTCTAAGTTACATTACAACTGACTAAGACCCATTAATAGCATATGATCAAATTGTAGACCAAAGGGGACAGTTGTGATACTGTTCAAGGCAGTCACATGATTGCTAAATATTATACTGGCTAGAACATGTCCAATCGAAGCGCGAAATATGTAATATGGAGTGTGTTTCAGAAATAGTTCTTGTAATGAAACTATTAATTATCAAAAGGTTTAACTACATCAATGAGCAAAGATTATTTATTATTCTTAACAAATATGCTTATTTGTAGTGTCATCTAATTGCTAATATTAAAACTAAGTAAGTAGGTTTCTTCTCCTTCTAGAACATAGAGTATCCTCTTACAGGTAGATGCCACTACTTGCTACATGCAATCTGTTGAAACAAACATCATGTTTTTCATTAGTATCTAGATATGTCTGAAGACCTATGGATATTTTTGAATTCCTTTGAACTAACCTCGCAAGTATCGATTGGATTCTCGCCTTTACGCAATCGATCTGCCACTTGTTTCGGTATCATCTGATAAAGCAATTCATCAGTGCGACGCATTTCTTCGTCTAACTTTCTCATACTCTCTTCCAACTTTTTACTTTTCTGTTGCTCTTGATCTAAAGCCAGTTTTAATTCCACAGATTGTTGTGTACCAGCTAACATGAGATCTCTGTAATTTGATACGGAATTAAATAGCAGATAGGCGACAAAATGAATATAAATTAAATAAAACACGTTGAAAACATAATTTCTTTGATTCTTCCGGAAAAAGTAGTTCATGGAATATAATACAAATTTTCATTCCGAGGGCAGTTATCAAGGAATAAAGAAAGGTTTTCTCAAAAATCGAACTTAATACTTGTTCTCATTGATTTAATGCTTTCGGTGCACTTTTATTGTATTCAAACATTTACCTGCTAAAGTCATGCATTGAAAGGTCATTAATGTAAAGTCCAGAATTGATAAGTGAATTCAAATCCGGCATTACAGGAGTTCCTAAATACATCATCATTTTCCAGTTATCCATATAGACCATTTGTCCTTAAACAATAAAATATGAATTAGTAGGTCTAAATCTTGAAAATATAATTCGGCTTTCATATTTTTAAAGCGAGCTATCTATACCGAGAACTAAGTTAATTTGGTAATTAACCTGCTTAGTAAGGGACAATTATGAAGTGCAACATTTAATTAATAACTACTGTCAAACCAACTCTGACCTTATTACAAGTTCTTGTTTATGAAACCTCACACTCACACATTTGCAGATTTACTAGGCCAAATAGGATTCATAAATAGAGCTGAAAACTGAGTAATGATTTCAGAGATATCCTGGAAAACATATTTTTTTCTATTTTATCTAATAACTTTTTTAAACAAATAGATATGACCTTGCGAGTTGGTGAAACACGTTACTCGCTACTATACACTGTCGTTGAAGCTCAAAATTCCTAAAGAAAATTCTCACGATTTTATCTGACACTAAGGGCAGGCTCAAAATTTTTCCTTGGTGCCCCCCTGAATTAGGCTATGGCCCTGAATTAGAGCCTATACGAATATATTTTGCAGAGCGAGCACAACAAAAAGTTACGGTAAATAGTTTCGCCCTCTTGGGCTCATCAGCGGAACATTTATTTGATGTTTTTGTTCCGGCCATGGGTACGTAGTAGCCGTAATGACTTCCGTATAATGCAGCACAACAAAAAGCTACGGTAAATTGTTTCACCATCTTGGGCTCATCAGCGGAACATTTATTTGATGTTTTTGTTCCGGCCATAGTCTCCGTAGTAAAAGTAATGACTTTCGTACAGTGTAACTTGCAATTGGGAAGTCCATAAAATACTTACCCAAAAAGAAGAGGGGGCAATTAAGTTCTGACATATCTCACCGACTTCACTCCTGTTTCTTAATATTTACTAATTGATGTGTAATAAAGCATGTTTTCATAAGTAATTGATATTTATGTTTCGTTTTTGTGGCTCAATTGGAAATGATACATTTGAAATTTGTTGATAATGTTTTTGAAGGAAATTAAAAAGAAAAAAATTGTTATACATGCATATATATATGAGGATGTATGACTGGCAGGGAGAAGGAGGTCCAACCAACGTGACATGAAGCGACATTTGAAATATCAATTTTGTTCATATTTTGGTTGGTCATGTGTACACCTAGTGACTGTTTTAATCCAATGGTCATCGAACTGTCCTTGAACCTTCGACAAAAAAAATATTATCGTTCGTTACTGAAACTGGGAGAATTCTAATACTAATAGTAGGTAATTGCTGACTGCCTTAATTTTTATAATTTAATCAATAATTTGAATTAAAATAACTAGAGCAGTAAATCGCCAAAGAATAACAACAATTTTGTATCAACTAAAATTCTATGAATAAATAGATCGTAAAATAGCATATGCCAATACAAAATATCATTCAGGTTGAATATGAGTAGGAGTTAGTAATGGATTAGCAGGGGTAAAATTATCTGGATCTCCATTCAGACATACTTTTTCAATATTACTAATAATCATAAAAAATATGATTCATGTGGGTGGTCCAAGGTGCTGTGAGGTATTATTAGGTAGGCGGTTGAGAAAAAATGTGATGCAGCTGGACAAAATGGGAGGAAGGGGTGAAAAATACTGGAACTTTGCGACACGTACTTTATCGCTGGCCCCTATATAGAAACTACATATTTTTTACGACAGTATTGCGCTTGTGCCGCAAATGTAAGAAAATGTTTGATGATACCTTTTAATCTTAAATTCTTGTCTTCAGATGCGTCGCCTTCATCGCTAAGCAACATTTCTGGGCGTCCCCGATCGGGAGGTCTCTCGTTCAATATCGATTCAACGGTTACTAATTCAAATATATTATTTGTGCGGTTCAAAATCTGGAACAAACCGGGAAGAATATAATTTTATTTAGAACGATAACGACGACGGAAGAACATGAATTTGCAGGAGCCGTCAGCACTAAACTGCGCTTTTCAATGAATTTCGAACCTCAGTAAACAGCAGTCAATTGGAATGAAAATTGAATACTGATATCGGATTAAAGCTCGGATTCATGCTTCGTTGAAGTGTAAAAGTAGGAAATGAAAGTGACAGTTCCAATTTTCCTAATTGTGTAATTCGCTTACCGTTTGAAACTTGAATGCTGTCAGCGGCCTCACCAGATCGAACCAATTTGTAATTTTCTTCCCCATCAAATCGGGAAGTATCACCATCAAAGAATTTCCTACACTTCGAACTACCATGTCTGAACTGTAAAATTATGATTTTATATGAACCCTTAGACGTGCCTCAAAGATCACAGTTGTTAACTGCTTTTGGGAATTACAATTAACAACGGCTGATTATACCAGAAGTGGAGGCGTGGAATCGTATTATCAATCACAAAGGTACATTTTTCGAAACGGATTTCAAGCCTAGAAGGAATTGATTTTATCTATGGCTTCGGCGTTTACGTAGTATAAAATCATTTTAACGCTCGAAGTTAGAATTAGACTCAAATTTACCTGGTTAGGCCCAGGGATGCTCACGGCCGATGACATAAAGGATTTAAGCGTAAAACAGATCTTGGGATTCTGTCGAGCCGCTGAAAAACGTAGCGGGGGATATTGCACAAGGGTCTTCGGCTAAGTACACTGAACTTCATATTAAGCCTGCTACCATCTCAACCTATACCGATAGAAATAATGCTAACAAATTGTTTCACCACATTATGGTATTTTCAAAGCTAGGAGTTATCGACTAAAGCTAAATCTAAAATTGTCCTTAAATATTAGAATCTGAATTTGACGCAAATTGAGGGATCCCCGTTCCTCATAGACAATGGTTTGGGTGGGAGTTTATTTGAAAAATTGTTAAAAGTGGTGCATTACAGGTATTGATTTGGTTCTGTTTTTTGAATGTTTTCAAATTTCTATGGATTATAGAATATTGAGTTGACCTTCTTCTTGAATATATAAAATGTCGGGATTGAGGGTGATATTCTGATTACGTTCCAATATGTGATTCGTGAAATTAGAGTCTTCTTCTTTGAGGTTGTAATTTCTCAAATGTTAGTGTAACCTTACACTAAAACTACGTCCAGTTTGTCTTATGTACAAGGCATTACAGTCGATACCGTTAATTCACCACTTGTAAAAAATTTTGTAAGTAAACTCTCACCCAAACCATTGTCTATCCCCATCCCACAATTTGTAATACTTCGATTTAGCTTTAATTAATAACTCTTAACTTTAAAAATGGTACAGTATGGTGAAACAATTTGTTAGCACTATTTCTAAATCAAATGTTACAATTTTTGTGTAAATTTGAGTTTAATTCTCCAGTTTACGAAAGTTGAGAAGGAATTAATTGTTAATTAAAGATTTGACTGAACCAAGCATCTCATTTTATGCATTAAAGGTTCCATGTACGATAAGCTCTACGAAAAAAAATACCCTTCACAGTTTTTCGTATAAAGCTATCCACAATCAAACGCCAGGGATAATCTGTTTCATAAAAATTGGCCAAGTTCTTGCTTTCTGTTCTAGAACGATATTATGGATAGCAGTCCATAAAAACAAGTCACTTTTGTAAACTGCTTCTGCATAATTCCAGAATATCCGGAGTCACTGTAGGAGGGAACTGACCATCAAGGATCTCATTTTATGTATAAAAGTTTCCAAGTAAGTTCTTAATTTGCTCAGTTGCCGGAATTAAGCTTTCTTGAACTTTCACCCCTACAGTCTCTTCCGAATATTTAATTAAATTAATTTTATATTCATAATTGAATGTCTGGATTGTTGAGTTAATCGAGTTGATGATTGTAGGATTAGCTCTACGAACGGAGATTCGGTCATATATTTAAAACAAAATACCCCTTTCAGTTCTTCATATTAAGCTATCCACAATCAAACGCCAGCAATAACCTATTCCATAAAAAGTGTTCAAGTTCTTGGTTTCCGTTCTAAACCCATATTCGGGTTAGCAGTCCATATAAACAAGTCACTGCAGGGGGGAACTGACCGGCAAGATAGCCGGACCTTACCCCTTTGGTCTTTTCCTATGAAGCCATGTAGCGAATGTTATTTATTTTCTCAAAATCTACACACATATAGAACTCTGGGCTGTCATAGATGATAATTATAATTATAATTTAGTATTGCAGATCTCGAGCCTGAAATCCCTCGTGGTAGAATAACATACCAGATTCCCGATGAGCACCGACAATGAAAATATCATAAAAATGATTCTTGACCCAGGTATGAATTATTTGTAAATTCTTGGGAAATATGTCACTTCAAAACATATGTCTGTTATAATTTCGTCTTTACGTACGTTTCAGTCACACGACCACCATAAGAAGACGTTTCAAAACTAAACACATCAACTAATTGTATCAAGCACTGAACGTCTATAGGTAAGGGATAGATCGCTCATCTTTCTACGATGTTCTAGAGAGGTCAAAGAATTCGTAAGTGTGACATCATCAACCTAAACTCCATACATGTAAACAGTACTTCAAGACAGGTTGAATATGTGCTTTGTAGATCATGAGGAGCTGCTGGGATATAAAGGAGCTCTTGGCACGGAACATAACTTCAAGTTTCTGTGACACAGATTTCGCCATGGCCCCCACATCATCGTCCCATGAAAGGGTGCTGTTGATGGTGATGGCGACCAAGGATATTGATGACTTCATAGGAACAGTTGTACCTGTTATCATGTTTTAGGAATTATGGGATCTGCCTTCCTGGAGAAAGTACTAGCTTGAGTTATGGTTCCATTAAACCAGATTATTGAATCCTCATTCCAAAATGATTCCCAGATGTTCATACGTTGCATCTGTCTGTCTTTGCGGTATGAGATGTATCATCTTTCCAAATCTATGGAAGAGACAGGAGGTCATTTCCAACAGATAGCTGATATGAACCAGAAAAAAAGTTGGTACCAAGACAGATACCTGTGAAACACCAGCTTTGGTAGTCTTGAGCAATGATGACTAGCTAAGCGAAATTCTTCGAATCATAGCCTTGTTGAATCAGGTGAACCTATTATTTCTAATATCACGATTAAACCTCCAAATATCATGTATTCATTGAAGCTAAGCAAAGTCATCTAATGTAAAGCATAAATATTGACTTGAAATCTCATTCAAAGTATGACTTGAATAAAAATCCATTAATAATCCGTTCCGAAGCCTTTGTTTTGAAATTTCGATAACTTAGAATTAAATACTTACCCAAAAACAATACAAAAAGGGAATATTTCAAACAAAACGCTAGCACTAATTGGCAGGTGTTTTTCTTCCCTGGTCATTACTAGTGACGAAAAAGTGAAGGCTCTATTGTCAAAAGTTAATTGAAACGTAACGTGAACCATATCGAACAAGATTTCTTCTCGTACCAATTCAATCTTCATTTCTTTGTGGTAGAAATGTCTTGCTACCTAAGCACATAATAAACATGATAATATGCGGCTTCAACATAGGATGAGATTTGTTTTAATTTGTATTACTTGGGAGAGTAGGGGTGGCGGCGATTTGGCCAGACAGTCTTATCAGATGTCGGTAAGCATTGTCACTGTTTTACCGTCCGTGAGGTCACTATATTACCGGGCGCGAGACACGTGTTCCGACATTCAGACACGTGTTTGATACGTGTTTGAATGTTGAAACACAAGTCGGAATGTTGAGACTGTGACTCAATTCCGAAGCATGTGATTCTCTGTCAAACACGTGCCAAAATAAGTGTCTGGATGTTAGAACACTTGTCAAACACGTGTCGCCGCCACCCCTACTTTGGCGTATACCTACTTTGTGTTTATTTGATATAGGAACGTTGAATGAAATAAAAGTTAACACTGTTAATATTCTAAGGATGCTTCCAAGGCATTCTTATGAGAGTGGTATTATCAAAACGAGTTGAATACTAATTAGAAGATGGTAATTGACACTGGAATACCTATGTCTTTTATTAAATTCCCCAATAGGAAGCTTATGCCTAGGATGTATTTTCATTTTTCAACGTTATTTGAAATAACAATCTTCTTCAACAACATTTTTTGGTCTTGAATGCTGAATTCGATTTAATCAATTCACGGCCGTGGAAAAGAGAGCCCTCCATCACTGTCAACGTACACATAGAGCTGGAAGATCAACCGAAACCGTACTGTAATAGCTGAGAGGTGAACTGTGGTTTACTTGACATTAAGGCAGCCGTTAACAAATCGTCACCTCCCACTATGAAAGCTTCGATCGAGAGAATAAACGTAAACCAAACGTCATCCAGATAGATGAGGTAAATGCCATGGAACAGAAGAATGGACGCTAAGGTCCATCCAAGTTAACACAGCAGATGAATACCCGCGAGGTGGCCTCTATCATCCTACTGTAGATTCTGGTAGTGAATGATCTCCGAGAGCCATCAACCCTTAAAGGAATTTGCTGCCATTCCTGGAGTAATAGAACCAAACAAATCACCAAATAAAGAAATTGAGTGAGATTCAAAGGCTCGCATGTATATGCATAGCTGCAGATCTAACATCTTGCCATACGGATAGCATAGAGAAAACAGTAGAGCAAACCATCGTCCATATAGAACTACAACAAATTGGGTGTGAGGCTATGTTAACATAACTTAAGAAGAATCTCAAGGAGGTATAAAACTACGGTGGTGCTCTGAAGATGAAGTTCCCAACAGTCATAGCTCTAAAAGATGACGTGAGAAGCAGTATATGTTCACAGCTTTCCAATCCACCTTGGTATATCGATCAATTCAGAAAAGCAGAAGGTACGGGGGCCAGAGTCTTTGGGCCCAGAACTAGACTCGATAAATACACCAGTATCTTCCAAGTGGAAGTTCATGCAATTGAGAGATGTGTACATAGCCATCATGTCCGAGCTCAAACATCTCTAGCCCAAGGAAGGTTGTTCCATGCGGAACCAAACATTACCCCTTAGGAATGCAGAACAGGACCACCAACTGAGTCTGAGCATAAGCAGGAGTTGAGAAAAATGAACATAATGAAACGTCGCTAATATGGAGGTAACCACTATACAGGAAACCTTCAGAATAGAAGACAATGAATTGCCTCACTCACTATAGTTCCTGTAGTACAGGGTGTCCCATTTTAGGTACTTTTGCGGGTTATCTCCTTTATTTTTAAAGATAGAGAGTTGCAGTTTTCGCGACACTGTGCTACTTTTTCGTGAAACTCAAGATGCCGTCAACAGAATTTTCATAGCTCTTTTAGTTTTTAAGATACAGGGCATTTCTGAAAATGTTGCATTTTGTGACCCCCCTCGTATCTCCGTTATCCTCCAACTTATCGAAAAGGTAAAATAACATTCTAATAGTTTTTTTTCCGTAGAATGCAGTGGTGTAGATAACTTTTGTTACATATTTAGTGTTTTTGAGTTATAAAGCAAACTTATGTTTTTTTAAATGGAACAAGTGGAACAATGGAAAGTATAAACTTTTTTTCAGAAACACGCAAATAATTGACAATTTTCAGAAATTAAATACATATTTTAATAATAGGCCATTGATATTGTTTATGACAAGAAACAGAAATAAACGTCAAATCTCTATCGCATTTAAGCTGTTTATTTCCGTTCTTTTGGTACCATTATTCAATAGATATTTATAAATTTTTTTTGAATAATGGCAGTTTACGAAAATTATGAGAAATATGATATGATGGTATGTTTTATACAGAGTAATGAAAATTCTGAAGAAGCTTCGGAATTATATTTCCAAAGGTGAGTCAGCTATTATGGCTATGAAAATCTCTATTATCATTTTAATTTTTGCTTGTTAGATATCCAGAAAGAAGGCAACCGTTTTTTGGGATATTTACCCGTTCAAAAGCAAATTTAGTTGAGCACGGATCATTTGTTCACCCGCGCCCTAAAACATACAACAAAGAGAACAGGGAAAGAAAAGAGATAGATACTTTAGGATATATAGGAGCAACATCTTCGTCCTCATGTAGAAAAATTTAGAAGGAAATTGGTGTGCCAAAAACTAACGCTCAGAGGATCTTGAAGAAATATAAGCATCATCCATACAAATTTAATATACTACAACATTTGCATCCTGGCGATGCTGAGCGCCGGGCACTGTTTTGCCAGTGGTATTTGCAACAAATCGATGCTAACGATTTATTTGGCAGACTTGTTATCTGGTCAGACGAATGTTTATTTCAAGTGCTGGCATTTTCAATCGTCACAATACCAGGAACTGGCATAGTGAAAATCAGGATTTAATGTTTGAAAGGGCACAACAAGGACGCTTTGGAGTTGGGGTTTCATGTTTTATTTTGGGTAGACATATAGTTTATAGGATTTTTGAAGGAGGTCTTACAGCACGTAGATACCTAGAAATTTTTGAGGAAGTTATTCCAGAACTGCTCGAAAACATTCCATTAGCCCAGTATAATGCTGTTTACCTACAGCAAGATGGTGCCCCAAGTCATAACTCTAAGCTCTTAAGGGCCTTTCTTAATAATAACTTTTCTCAAAGATGGATAGGTACCAACGGACCTGTTAGATGGCCTCCACGATCACCAGATCTCTCAATTTTAGATTTTTTTTATGGGGCTATATAAAAAATTAAGTATATAAAACTCGATATGACGGCATTGCAAAACTTCGAGAGGCAATTCATTTAGCTTTTCGAAATCTGCGAATGAGAACAATGGTTCTTTTGAACGCTATTCAAAGAATCTCAAAGATGTGCCAATTTTGCATTAGAGAAAATGGTAGTCAATTTGAACATCACATTTAATTTTTTTTAATACTTAATGTTATTTTTTTGTGTTTTTGTTATATTGTCACTTTACGCCACAAAACTGTTGTTACAAACTTACTGTTAGAAAAAAGATCTATGGGAATTTTTTTTAATAGATACCTATATACAAGGTATCCAATTATTTGTTAGTAATATGTAACTTGCACTTGTTTATTATTGTTATCCATAGCCTACTATTAAAATATGTATTTAATTTCTGAAAATTGTCAATTATTTGCGTGTTTCTGAAAAAAAGTTTATACTATCTTATATTTTTGAAAATGTAAAAAAAAGACAAATTTTATAGTCTATAAATATAAAGGGTGTTCCATTTAAAAAAACATAAGTTTACTTTATAACTAAAAAACAGTAAATATGTAACAAAAGTTATCTACACCACTGCATTCTACGGAAAAAAATCTATTAGCATGTTATTTTACCTTTTCGATAAGTTGAAGGATAACGGAGATACGAGGGGGGTCACAAAATGCAACATTTTCAGAAATGCCCTATATCTTAAAAACTAAAAGGGCTATGAAAATTCTGTTGACGGCATCTTGAGTTTCACGAAAAAGTAGCACAGTGTCGCGAAAACCGCAACTCTCGTATCTTTAAAAATAAAGGAGATACCCCGCAAAAGTACCCAAAATGGGACACCCTGTACATATAGCAGAGTAAGTATCGATATATCGATCAAACATCTCTGGGGTTGCTATTCCTAGAGCCTTTTTTCGAGTAACTACTGTTTTTTCCAAACCACGATCAATACCAACATGATCCCTGCAGGAGGTTTCAAGGCTGCTTAGGAAAATATTCACGACGTAAGAGGAAATGGATTGCCCATTGTACATCACCTTGCTTGTTTATAGAGTTTTCTTCCGGAATATAGACAGTCTAATATCCTCCTAGAGAAATGTAGGAGAGAGGATGGTATTGGAAAGAACGAGGAGAAGCAGGAGCAACATAACAGGATTCATGATGGGTCACTCAGTGGTCGATCAATGAACGTGTACACTCTGCAGAAAAAAGGAGGAAAAACCGTGACTGAGGACAACTCCGCAGAAACAAATATTTTGGGTCACACGATAAGACCGTAGAGGAGATTATGCCATTAGAGGCGATAAAAATCTTAATTATTCTGAAGGATCTGAATCCCACCAAGAGGAGGATTAATATTTGGTCCTGCAAGGAAGCAATAGAAACAACACCTTTAATAATAATAATCTATTAATGTTAAACCCGTCTAAAAATATAAGGGACAGATTTGCAAGACATGTTGATCCCCACACAAAACTAAAATCTTTCGGAAGCTATCTATATCATTCTGAATAGAAATCTATTATAAATATTTTACTTTTATCGAATATTGGCCAGCTTCAAAACTGAAATATTCGAATGCTCGACATCTCCTCCAAATGGAAACGACGAGCCACCACTGCGTTCTCATTAAAATTGCAATATTTTAAACCATCATGATGAGTATTTTCATATCAAAGTTAGTTCCTTGAAACGTATTTTATATTTCTCACTGAATAAACTTTGAACAAGGTGAACAAAGATACAAATCTCAATATAGAAGAGAAAAGTACGTAAGAATCTGCAATAAAGACAATGGAATGAAATGTATGAAATACCCTAGGACCATTTTATTCCATATATTACTTTCCCTTTCTCATCTTACATATACATTGCGCCCTTGTAGACATTTTACAAGTGTAATATAGTTCCCTGTCTTCCATTATCAATACATTGACGAATTACTCCAAGAGTTTTGTTTTCCAAATCGAATTTAATTTTGTTGAGTGTCTATATACAATTTTATACCTGTCTACCACTGTCTTGTGCCTAGAGAATGATATAAAACATTCTAACTTAGTTTCCGATTGAAATTCAATTTGGCCAAGTTATTAGTAAGTCTAAAGTTTTCTCATCTCAGCGATATTTCCTGGTTGGTCAACAACAATATACTATTTGTGTAATAAAGAATATCTCTGGTACATTGTTGATATAAATTCAGAAAAGCTATGTTTCTTCAACACAACAATTTAATAATGATCGTATCACCCAGAATCAAACGTATATTTCTTATGAAACTTCTGAGAAAATTTTCACAGTAATGAAATTAATGATTAATATTCTGGAGCCTAGATGTTTTATTCGCGAGAGAGTAATTTTTAAAGTAATTCGTGATCGTATATTCACCAGAATGTATTTCAAACTTTTCACCGACAGCATTCTTACTGAGATATTTTTCTTATAATGAAACATCAAGTAAAACAAAAAAATATTTTCATTATACTTACTTCTCGTATTTGACCCATAGTATAATAAACGAAGCCTCTCCTCTTGCTCCTATAATGTAAGGTTAATCCTTGTTTTGTCTCATTTTCGCAAATAAAACTGGGCGCCCTCATACGAGGATATGAAAATTTCAGGTACTCATGAAGATTATCCAGACCGTTGAGGAAATCCCTCATATGCCTGCCCAATACTGACAATACACGATCATAGCCGTATTGACTTACGAAGCTGATGAAGAAGACGCCCATTTGGTCGAAAAAGTCTTTGTCGCTCACATTCAAGATCTGTAAGAAATAGTTGTGGGTTAAGAAACTTGAAAAGTTGAAAAAAATATAGCAAAATCAACATTCAATCAACTCTTCCTTGTCTTTGTAGCTTAGAATTTGTAGCGATAAGATTTTTTTTGTAGTTGGAGTAGTCGGTAGGATTTCTGATATTATTCTAGTTTTCAATTGGGAAATGAAACTTTAATTCGATCGTTTCTGAGAACTGCTATGAAATTTTCAATTCTATTAAGCAAATAATTTATTATATAAAAGTCTAAGCATTATTCCCAGAATATATAAATTATCTTTTTACAGATAGTTACTACTATAAATCTGCTTAAAATATAATGTTTTATTTTTTCTATAAAAGCATCTCAGAAATACTATCTATAAAACACCAATAAAATGTTTGTAGAATCTTGAAGTAAAATTTTAGCACCAGTTAAAAACCATACCCAGGGAATCGTGAACAATTTGAGAAGAAATATAATGAGGACAAGTATTCAAACATTCACTGTTATCTTTTGAGTTGTGAGAATTTTCACAATCATAGTTCTGGTTATGGTTGTTCCCATCTTTTATATGTGAAGAAACATTACCTGAACGGCTTTATTGGAAAGACGAGGAATGAGGCCTTCTGGATAAACCTGACGCGTACTGAAACTTGGTTGGTCGACAGCTGCCGCCCGTCGTATTTCCTCCCATTTTTCTTCTCCGTAAGTCTGTTTTATGAATTCCGCCATATTCTCTAATATAAGGCCGTACATGATTCATCAGTCTAGAACAGAGATCATAAATTAAAAATCACTCACCTAGTGTCTCTCAGGCATATATTGTATTCACAGAATTATATTGAGAGTTTAGACAAATGGTAAAGTAGAGGTGGCTCATTTGAAATAATGTGGTCAAAGGGACACGATTGAAATATTTGAATGAGAATGTATCAAATGCATGGTCACATATATCTTTGGCTTTGAGCAACATAATGTATCTCAATTTGGTGCTTCAATTAGAGGAAGCTTGTTTAAAGCAATCGTTGTAAATGTTCCATTCGATACACCCTTTGAACAATTTGACAGAGGTATATACTAGAATGCTTTCCACTTATAAGTTGCATTTAAAATTTTCAAGATTTGTAATAAATAATTGTGAGTTGAGAAACTTGGAAAGTTAAAAGAGCAAACTCAGCATTTAATCATCTCTCCTTGTTTTTGTTGCTCAGAAATTGTAGCGATGGGACTTCAGTTTTTTTTCTAGATGGCGTAGGCGGTAGGATTTCCAATATTGTTTCAATAGTCAATTGGGAAATAAGCTGTATTTGGGTCATTACCTACTGCCAGAACATTCAAATTATATTTTGCAGATATAACTAGAAATTGACTTGAAATATAATGTCACTTTTTTCTATGGTAGCACCTCGTAAATACTAAATACTAATAAAATCTGTGTAGGATCTTGAAGCAAAATGCTTGGAAACAGTAATATAGAAACGGGAAGCTAAGAATTTGAGGAGAAATATAATGAGAAGGGACAAGTATTTGAAAATTTATATAATTCTGCTTGATTGATTTCTCTTCGATATCCATGTTCGTAGTTGCTTTTACTTTTTTAGCAGGATCCATTGGGTAAGATTGACAAGACGTCAAGTGCCTAAGAAATTAAACAATAATTTTACTTTTTACACATTTTTTCGATACGAAAGATGTTAAATCTTTCTGGTACAATAATTTTGATAGTTAAAATTGCTTTTTATAGAATTTTCAACAAATAATCGAATCTAAGTTCGGAATTTAATGGAAACATATAACTTTCCGAGAAACCTACTTTTTTGGCGATTAGTGTATTGGAATAATACGTAAGATAATTGGGGACAGACTACTCTGTAAGTTTGATCATATTCTAGAGGTACAATAGCCTCAATCAAGTGGTATTTCCTAATTTGGTAACTTGTTTAGCAAATTGGCCTTTGCCTGGCTCATCCACCAAAATTAATATGCAATTATTATCACAAATAGTGCAATTTAAACCCAATTACATATTTGGTAGACCTAACTATGATGTTGTATTCATTGAATATTCATCATTGAATACATGTTTGCTAAATTCAAATTAGCTGTGTTATTGGTTGCTGAAAAAAATAACTATTAAATGTTTGATTTTCACTAACAACGTAGCTCCTTCAAACCTATATTACAAAATACTAACTTAGAAAAAAAGGAACTGATCTAATGTGTTATAACATTAATTATAATCAAGGGATTGAACTACAAAATGGTAGTATCTAAATGGAAAATGCTGTCACCCAAACAGGGGATAATTATAAAGCACATTCAGCAGGATATCGAAAGTCGTAAACTTATTAATATTTCCCACAATGAAACAAAATTATTCTTATGTCGATATCACCTATATGAGACAAATTTATTTAGTTGAAGTTATCAAAAATAATAAAGATACATCATCTGATGAAGAAAAATTGGGGGTTTCCAAGCTGACATGTTGGTCTTGCACTAAGATATGCATCGGTGACACAGGAATGACCTTCAAAAACGAATCAAGAAGAAGTTAGGGTAGTTTCATTAGTATTAAAGCTGTTTCAACATTTGCAGAGTATTTATTTATTGAAAACCATATTTTTAATAATGATTTTAAGATTTTACAGTTTCAGAATAATAGTAATAATTCAAATTTGCACCAATGCCTAGAAATAAATAAGTATAATTATTCCGATATTCTGCTGTATGATCAAGAAGTGCTTAATAATTCTCTCCTGTCGAATTTGTATAATCAGTTTTTCCGTTTGTTACTAGTTGTCATCCCAATGACTTGATGGGTTAAATCGCAATTAGATTAAATTCTACCAACCATCTATCCCAAGATTATCAATGACAATGATTTAGATTCGTTCCTTTGTTGTAAGTAAGTATTTTGTAATATTTATTCAGAAAGCTAGGTTTCAGCGGAACTAGTCACATATAATTTATTAAAATAGTAAAATCAAACTTTTAATAGTTATTTTATTTACGTTCATAATGGATTTGTATCGCGAATTAGCAAATTTTATTCAATTTTGATTAGTAAATGAATATAAAATTATTAATTCCTGAGTGCTGTAAATAATGTGTTATAGTTTGTTCAGGATTGAGTTTTTAATACAAGAACTGTCTACCATAAAGCCAAAGGCTAATTGATCAACAGGTACCTTGTTTACGAGCTGCGACAGATATCTTAATGTGTAATCAAACTCGATTAGAGTTAGTTGTATCTGAATCTACAAATATTTTCACGTAATTCGATCATTTAGTATTTATTTACTTTGGTGTTAATATTATCGCCGCAATTTTCCACGCTACAGATGCTTTCGTTGGAGCATGTCATGAATAGGATCTATCTAGAGTAAATCTCATCTCGTTTGATATGAAATGCTTGACATTCAAGGATGTTGAAACGTTCGTAGAATGCAAGAAATACGAGATAACTACACAAGACCATTTTGACAAGATAATGTCATCATCTATTCGGACATATGCTTCTTTGTTATTCCTTTCAACAAAAACTAGGAGAATTATAGAGAATCAGCGTTTAAAGTACAAATTCATTCAATTTGCATAGTAGAATGTGAAAAAAATTACAAATTTACACATATTATTATCTATTGTTTCAAAAAGTAGCATGCTCGTGACATTTATCTATTTGCTTATGTTTTACATAGTTTCAATTTAGGATACACTCAAGTCGAATACATCAGTTGGAGAATTTAGTAATGACGTGGAATTAATTCTTAACTATCTGTTTTGAACACTTCTAATTTTAATATATTTTATGGTTGGTTAGACAGATTCCCCGCGGTCCCCGGCCGGGAATCCTGTTTGTAGATATGAAAATCCCCGATGTAGTTTACGATTGAACCAAGATTGTCAATTGAAAGTATATTATCTAGCTCAAGCAATATTTGATAAATAGTCATGTCGGAACAAGTGTCGAAAATAATTTCCGATGGTGATACTGCTTCGAATTCACGGAGTACTTCTCTCACTCTACTCTTCCAAAAAAAAAATATTTATGTTTCACTGTTTTAAAGTTTCTTTATTTAAAAATATTTTTATTTACATTGCTTATTCATACATGTGTATTGTAATATTTTTTAATAAGTTCCTAATAAACATTTTTTTGCCTTTGTCTTTGAATTAAACATTATTCATATTCGTCTTGTGAATTTCCTTGGCTAGAATAGCTCAAGTAACCTCACTCAACTATCGCACACAAAAGAAACACAACAGCGTGATGCAGAAATAGCGAAAATACGTTTTTAACGTACGTATGTAATATACTACAGTCTGATTGTGATGAAGGCACTATTTAATAGTGGAATTTCTTCAAATTTGAGCACGATACTGTTAAATGTGATTATATTGATATTTCTTATTCATGGAACTTGTATATTATTTGTTAATACAATGTTAATATTTCCAGTATTACAGTACAGCAGCACAGCCCATACAATGTTTTCTATGCATTTATTTGATGCTGCAATCTCATAGGATGCAATTCCTTAAATTTATCCCCGTTTTCGGCTGACAGTCGGCCATATTTGTCGTTACTGCGCACTAACAAGTTTCACCCCATGTTATTATCGAACAGACCTCGTATATAAATATATTTATTATCTTTTGAATCAATCAACGATACATAGGCAACTTCCTATGATCGCTTTATTTATATTCATTAGCTAGTGTGACAAAGATCAAAAAGGCGATCAGTATACTGCGCTGGCCCATTTCTCGATGATCCTAAATCATAATTAAATCAGGATTCTCTGCATACACGTTATTAAGCGAATCCGATGCACTCTGAATTATCATTATTAATTATAATGATTTTAAAGTATACATGTAGTTGTTCGAAATGCATTATTCAATACAAATATTTGATTGATAGCATGCGAAAACAAACGTCAATGGTATCACGTAATTGCAATTTGACAAAGATGGCGAAGCTATTAATAGCTAGAGCTGGCTCGATTAGGAAGTAATTATGTGTTACTACCTGTAGATTCACGTACGAATTTCACTAATGCAATCAAAATAAGCAATTTACTAACATGTGAATGAAAATTTCTGCCTTACAAAATTATATCGTATTCTCACATATTACATCATTACGACATAGGAAGCATCCGTTTTTCGAGAACCTCATATTACATGAGTCCCCAACCCTCGTTAGGTATCTGAGAGATGTATTATGTAACTTTTATGTAAAACTTAATTTGAAGTATTAATGAAACGGCAAATACCTCAATATTAGAGATTGGATTTCAACCAGCTAGATTTCAATAAAATATAATTATTCAATTTTAAAAACTTTGGAAAGATATTGATTTTATCATCATTTTAAAACCACACGTTTATGACATTCACGAAATATTCTACACCCACACAGGTTAAGCCGGTCGATTAAATGATGAAGTAGGCAACTGCTTATAAGCTCGACAAAAATGAACACGATAAGCAACCAGTTCCAGGTTTTGGAACTACCTTGAGGTTTCCGCCTATAATGGGTTGCGAAACGTCGATAATAATAGTGCCATAATGTAGCTGAATTCACCGCATTACAGAACAAATCAAGAATCTCTGTCTCGGAATTCTATCAGCCAAATTGATAAAAACAAAATTTAAAATAGAATATGAACAAATAAAATTAGAAACAAATGAATGTATGATACACTCATTCATTTCATGTTGGCTTTCGCCAGAGAGTATAGATGAGGTCTTTCTAGTCTAGATCGATCTAGAACAACGGCACAAAGCTATAGTTCCAGACAGCTGTTCTTCACTCTTCTCTTAGAGGTCATCAGTGGGACGATCAAGTTTGCAACTTCACTGAAGGATCTCTGCTGAAGGATAACCAGCCTTGAACTAGGTAAAAAGAGCAAAATTTCTCGAACTGTCAAGAAGATTCCCAAGATTCGTGTCCAATAAATGAAATTTGAACCCCGTAGATCTCTTTTGGACAAAGCCGTGTTAACTACGGCTCGCGCTCTTTATCGGCTCATGCGAAAGGCGTAGTGATTGTAGTGAACGTAGTAGACTACAGCCCTTGCTCTTGATTGGCTAATGTGAAAGACGGAGTTACTAAAATTCACTAAAGTGAAGGGAGAACTCACTGTTAAAGGATCTGACCAACCTCCTAATATGCGAAAAAGTATTACAATTGCGTTGATACAGACACAAGATCTTCAATAAATTAGACAATATCACGATTGGACGATAATTGAATTTAATTTACAAAATGTAAGGCGTTTCCACCTGTTTCAAATTCATCCTGGTGTCAGAAAAAACCTCATGAGCACCCTAATTGAATGAACAGCGGTGAGCATTTTCAGTTGACAACAGCTAGTAGCTAGTCTTATATATACGGAAAAGAAATAAGAGTAGCAACATCTTTTTTGTTGTGTGAATTTTGCCAGTAATGAATTTTGATGAATGAGAAGATGTTATAGTCTAAGTAACTTTTAAAGATCAAGATTATTTAACATTAGTTGGTACATTTTATGCTTAAATACTTCCGGTGAACGATGCCGGAAGTGTAATGTTTTTACGAGGCAATGCATATCACGTAATATATTTTATTGTTATAAGTGAACAGGTTATAACTACAAGCCTTAGTTATGCGAATGTAGGAATCAAATTATAATTTACATGCGATCCGCGTAGGAATTCACGACCACAACCTTTCAATGATAAGGGAAGTGACATCTTCTACTTGATGCCGTAACTCGCACGTGAATTTCTCATCCTTTTGGATTTCTTGAATAAAATCTCGATTTTATCTGTGGCAAGAAAGAAGTTAAATTGTGTCATTTTTATTTCCCCCACTACAAGTCCTACTATGTACGGAAAATATCGAAAAACGGCCTAAAACAAATTTAAAAGAAGCTGTCATCAATTGATCATATAACTTCCCCCACTCGTGAGTGTTGGTTCAGTAGAATTTATTTAAACACTTCTATTACTCAACCAATTTCATAATGAACTTGAAGTTGTTTAAATTTTTGAAGCGTTCTTAACTTATTATTTATGTTTCATTATCTGATAATTTGTTATTTAAATAAGTGCTTCCGATTCTGAATAATAATGCTTATCTGAGACAGACTAAAACGTATGAGAAAAATAATAATATGAAAACGTATGTAGTTGCATTTTTTGAGAATAAGTATTATCACTTATCTGACTGCATCAGCTATATTGAATATCTGGATTTCATAGGAGGTTGCCATGCTGCATTCCACCCTAACTTCAACTGTTTTTAACTCTCCAATATGATGCTAGATAGTGGAAATGAACATTGTCGTTGCTGTTTTCTTTTTTTTTAGAGTTTTATGATCCTCTACTTGCAGAAGAATCAACAGGGTATCATATGATATTGTACCTTTGAGCCAATATTATACAATGAACTGTTAATAACAAAATTTGCAGTACTTTGTAATTCTGTTTGAGTTATTGAACTGAAGCCGGGCCTAAAGTGTTATGTGAAATAATTCACATTGTAACATGTGAAAGATTCGTTCATACTTCAAATTTGATGAAACAAGTCACTCCTGATTTTCATTGTGATTTTCAATAAAATTATTTGTTGAAAACAAAACTGTAAAGCATGTTTCAGATTCTTACACATCATAGAGAAGATATAAATGATACAAAGGTCGTTTTGAAGCTGGGAGATAATCATCAACGGACTGTGTAGTTCATGATACAGCAGCTTGCTTTGAAGAATGATTGGGCCACTGGAACCACATCATCAGGTTTTAGCAATTTCCGATATATTTCTAGACCATGATATGAAGAATCATTATTTATAAAGTTATAACTACAAAAACAACTAGCAATAGTTTTAAGTCATACAATTCCCATCTATTTTTTCGTTAATGCAGCATTTCTTAAAAGAACCCTAAAAATCAATAGTGTATTCGTGTTGTATTGACCATTGATTGTCATTGCTATTGACCAATGATTATAGTCAATGGTATTGACACTATTTAACCTTCATTTATTCTGATAGTTGTTTGCTATTCATACCACAGGGCTATAATAAATTAATTACATTGTGGTATCATGGAAGTATCAGTACAAAGTACTGGAATTCTCTTCCGGGTCACGGACTCACAACCCTCATAGATAAATTTAGGAAAAAGGATGTTTCGAAAAATATAAAGATATATATAAGATCACTTAGTGATCTTAGAATACTAGGATCTAGAGAAAAAGCCAATGTGTCTCTGTTCTCAATCTCCAGTAATTACCTCTTTTGGTTTAATAGACAATATAATTCATTCTAGATCTACCAATCCAAGAGAAATGAAGGTTTTCATCAACTATTCTAATTTCTATAGGCCCACATTTTACAAATCCTCAAAACTTGTGGCCATGTTGCGTTGAAATAGTATTCAATATACATAGGAAATTGGCACTAAGTAGTTGATAAACTCGGGGAGAATCACTGGAAACCGCGGAACCAAATTTGATTGATTCAATAACGAAACCCCAATGATACGTTGAAGTTGAAGTAAAGTGAAATCACGACCACACCGAATAAATTAACGTAATATTTGAAAACCTCATCCCAGCTAATTTAATCGCTGGGCTTTTTCCTGATACATTATAATTCCATTTGAATTCACTCATTCTTGAACGGGCAACTCATGAATAATAAAGAAAATTGAATTGGATATTTGGTGATTAGTTTCATTGATTTGTTTTCGATTTGTTCAATTTGGAACTGAGGCTATATAATACTTTGGTTGGAATCATCTACAAGTTTAATGCTTTTAGACTTGATGACCCTAAAGAGAACTCTCATAATCTGTTTGCTTTTGTTTCTTGTGATTTGACATTCTTTAGCATATCCAATAATCCGTCAATTAATCAAATTAATCGTTTCAAATTGTGTTATATGGAAAAGTTTTGCTCTTGTTTTGGGTAGTGGTATTATGTCATTTGTTATTTAGCTTATATTGTGAGTAGATGAAGTTCGCAACCAAATGATAATACTTCCAGGGGCGGATAGGCCCGCCGGGACACCGGAACGATTTAGCTCCAAAAATTGCGACACTCCGGCACCGCATCTTTATGAGAACTCTATTTATAGTTTTCATAAAACAGAATAGTTGTCGGTACGAGATGATTGAATCCAAACTCTCAGATATCGACAGAACGGCTACAGTAAGATAAAGTTGACGATCGCAAGTCTCAGTACCCGCCAAGTATTGTTATTTGCTATAAAAATTGTTATTCAGCAATAACACGTACATTCGGGGGTACGTTATTGTTAATGCTATTGCAGTTGCTAATTGAGATGGAATAAATGTAAGTTGGGAAGGATAATCGTATGTGTAATCGCGATATAACAGCAGATTATTCGTCGTAAGACCATAGATATTATTTCCTGGAATTTAAAATTTTTGCTAAATTTTGGAAGGGTTAATTATGGAAAAATATCGATTTTGGTCGACCTCGTCGATTGTGATGAAACTTTGTTTCAATACGTTTTTGATCACGAGAAATTCGAATCTAACGTTAGTTTTAACTTTATATTATGAGTAACTACGACACAGAGTGTCGAAACCATGCATTGTGATCTTCTCATAGACATTAACCCTAATAAAACATGTTATATAGGGATTATACACTTATACTTTGTATCGGCCTCCTTCTGAGATATTGCTGCACAAATTTCAGCAATTATCCCAACTTTTTTGAAATTTTCGATGCTTACAAAATTTCATAAGAAATAATAAATAAAACTACTTTGTTTTACTATCACTGATATTTAATATAATCGTTACTATAGTTTGAACACTAAACGTGTCATCTTCAGACGAAAAATGAAAAATTTCATAATTGTTAGGTTAGTTGTTTCAATACGTCTTTGATGATGAGAAATTCGAATCTAACGTTAATAACCTTTGATCATGATTAACTACGATACAGAGTGTCGAAACCTTTAATTCTTCCCTATAAAATCATGTTATATAGTGATTATACACTTATAGTTTGTATCGGCCTCCTGAGAATATTCAGTATAACCAGGCTTCGATCTTCTAAAGACTGAGCAGCTGGGGGAATCTTCATTCCTTTATTTAAAGCTGATACAAAAAGACATTGATGGGTAGAAATCGGCATCTGATCCTTTTGTGAATTGTGCAACCCACGAACTTGATCGGAGAGGTGCAGAAGAAAAATAATTTTCCTATCAAGTGGGTTAGAAAAGTAAATAAATGTGTTTAATGACAATTCAATTACTGATGTTTACCAGAAATGCTCTGTAAATGTTTACAATGTTATGTTAGATTCAATTATTGAGAGCATGATTATTCGATTTAAAAAAAAAAGCATACTGTGTCAAGGAAGATTTCGATGTTTTTTCACCTCTAAACGTCAATCGATATAAAAACTAGGATTTATTCTTGGAAGCACGGTACACGTTAAGTTTAAAACTGATGACATCCAATGAAAGAAACGTTGAAGGGCAGGATGATTCTAAAATCTGCAAAACTTCTAGGAGCTGCAAAACTTCTACGAACATGCTATTACAGATTACATAATTTATATTTATTTATTTATTTATTGAACCAGTTTGAAAAGAAAATATACATAGAAAATATACAATTTTTCCAGTATACTCTGACGGAAGTAAACACAGTTACCGGTTTGTGAGACTGGTTGCTTAAAACTAAGAGAATAATTATAAACTAAACTATACTTAACTAAAAAAATAGACTTTAATATTAAAGTAGAAAATTAATATTAAGGTAAATTTGATTTTGATCATTATTATTATTGTTGTTATTATTATAATCCTTTTTTTTATTGTTTATTCAAATTATATTTCATGCAAGATTAATATTTACAATTATCCATTTTTTCAATTCTCTTTTTCTTTTGATTTTATTTACAATAGTTTTATATTCATTAGGTAGGCTATTAAATATAAGAATTGCTTTGACATAGCTCCTTTTACTGCTGACTGTTTTCGTTCTTTTTGGGCAATTGAATGCTCTTATATCTAGTAACTCTGGTTGACTCAGCAAATATTTTGGAAAGGGTTTCATAATGGTATAATATTGATTCTAGAGCAAATTGTTGCTCAATGTTACATGGAACTTTTTCATTTATAAATCTATTTTTACTAATTATTCTTAATAATTTATATTGCAATCTTTGTAGTAAGATTATTTGTGTTGGGTAGGCACCTCCCCAAGCTATGATACCATAACTTAATATACTATGAAATAGTGCATAATAGAATATCGAAAATTTTCTAAAGATAAAGACTAAATATTTTGTTTTTTTCTCTATTTGCTCAATATGAGTATTCCATTTCAATCTATAATCCAAAATTAAACCTAGATATTTACTTTGTTCAACCCTTTTTACATCTTTGTTTTTGATTGCTATTTGCATTGTGTCAGGTACACTATCACAATAATTAGCGAACGTTATAAATACAGTTTTATCAATATTTAGTGAGAATTTATTTAATGCTAGCCTGTCAGCTATTTCATTCAATTGGCTATTCATTTTTTCTTCCACATCTAACTAGGTTTTTCCTGTCGTTATTAGAGCAGTATCATCTGCAAAAGGCACTATCACACCTACTGGTGAGTTTACAAGTAAATCACTTACGTAAAGTATGAACAGAAGTGGTCCCCTGTGGAACACCCACATTCACCTCATCGAAATTGCTAGTAACATCGTTAACTCTAACTTTCTGTAATATTCCTGTTAAATAGCTTGATATCAATTTATAAACATTTCCTCTAATCCCGTAATTGTATAATTTTTGAAGCAGTATTTCATGGTCCACAGTATCAAAAGCTTTGGCTGAGTCTAAAAAGGTGATGGCTATAGGTTTGCTATAGTGAATTATATTTTTTTTATCAACACTAGCTCACCAATATGTACTGACATTACCCACAACACAACTAGCATAGAAAGATGTTTTTCTACACTAAAATTTGTGAAAACTAGGCTATGAAGTTAATAATTCAGAAAGCATTTTTATTAATGACAGTAGAAGAAGAATAATTAACAAACTCTCCGAGGAGAATCTTTATGAAAACTATTTGAGATTTTGTTATACATTTCTATATCATGTGTAATATAAGTTTGTCACCAAGGCCGAGTTATTTTATTACTTCCTTAACATCTTATAATTATAATGAAAAATTAATAAAGGTATCGTAAAAGTGCATGTCCTATAATCTAGCGCCAATTGACTGTTGCCAGTCCGTCCCTGAGTACTTCAAATACAAACTATCAAATTTAATGACGTATTTTTATTAAGCAGCTAGAGGGAGAAATACAATGTTTGTAAAGCAAGAAATGTAATTGCTATCCACCTGATTGTTGATGTGAACCTACACGCTCGAGTGGAAAAAAAACCGTAGAAATTGCGAACCCTTCAATTGATTGAGATATTGGAGATAATTTTATTAATCGTGATATCAAATAGAATATTTATTCAACACATAATTTATCTAATAACACATTAGATGATGTACAAATATACACGCGTAAATGATAATTATTTTTAATCCACAAGCGTACAAGCTTATCTTGTAAATAAATTATAACAATCTGAACGAGCTCATTGGAAAGCTCAGTATAGATGACATAAATCTCAAACAATATATTGTCCTTTGTGTGTGTAACTCATACTCATTCATAATCTTGATTTCTTCATATTATATAAATGAAGTTCAATCAGATTAATCATTAAATTATTGGTTTCACACCACCATTTAATACATGCATGATTTTATGAACTTTTTGATATTAATGTTATAAGATATAAGAACTTCATCTCTTAGAGATGAATATCTGTAAGAAGAGACGAAAATATCGAAAAAAGGGAGAATAAATTAAAGAAAAGCTCTTTAGTACTTATAATAATTTAGGATATTCATAAAATAATAAGTAATAAAAGTACATTATGCTTAAACATAACATATTTCAAAGAGTGGGAAGTTATAGTTTCTATTTTCAATAATGCATATTAATTAATTTAATAAATACATCAGTCAGATTCACAAAATAATATTCATTCGCCTGTTTCAGATCAATTATATATTTGTAATTCTTCTTGACGTTACCTATTTCTTCAAAGGTTAAATCATACAAATTCCAATTCAAAAATTAACTTACTTTTTAATTAGATGTCAAAAGTTTTAAGTATCACAAATTGAACTGGACCGTTGAAACCACTACTATCATATCATTTTGAATGAAATGCGGAATTGTTCAATATTTGAAAAAATGATAGTGATCATTTTTTTAACCTAACATATCGTGCAGCACAGTAAAGTTATTATAAACTGCCGATTACGGGTACGAATTTTCGCAGACTAAAGCACGACGAAAACTGCGATGATGGGAAAGCTTGACTGGCAAGAGGAAAACACGCGCAAGCGTAATTGCTTTAGATCCCTCTAATAACAATTGTTGATTCCTAATTTTGAAATAGTCTATTAAATTTACAGATGATTGTTCATATTTTGTATGTGAATAAACTTTAAAGCTACAGTTACTATTAAAGATAGTTATAAATAATTTTTGAATGATTTTCATTTATTCTGACAATGATACAAAGTTTAATTTGGAAGAATATCAAAAGATGAACATTACTCGTTCAAATTATAGTGTAGTAGAATAGAGTATATGCCAAATGATTCTCAGATTGAAAATTAAATATGTTACTTTTAGCAGTAATTATTACAACACAACAGTTGTTATGTATTTTTTCTATACTTCCACAACTGTTTGAACTTCCACGCCGTTTGATAGAAAAATGAAGTCTGGTAGGAAGAAGTTGGGCAAGTCTTTAAATTTGAGAGCACTCTATTCAACAAATTTGGAACGTCAAAATGATAACTGAGGCCTTAAGATAATCAATGAATATCTCATATAGGCTCTATTTCTGTTTGAAATATAGAGCATTCCAAATCCCCACCCCGGCTTATAAATATTATATTAATTTGGTAGAAATTAGTGAATCTAAAAACACTCCTCAAAAGGAAACGATTAAAGGAAATGTTCCAGGAGCCTATCGTCAAAGGTAACTTTGACGAAAGGATGATTTAAAAATCCAGTTTTTAAGAAATTTAGTCTAGATCGGCTCTGAATAAATTAACACCGACAAATAATGCATAGTCACATACAGCTTCCTTAAAAAAACAAATGGGGCGTAACTAAGGACTCAGTTCACGTCTATCAAACCCATTTAAACATGAAGTTCTTATATGTGTCCTAAAAAATAAATGATACTTTTGTTTTACTGTCAGTATTGTAGGCATCATTTTGCTGTAACGAACGGGTGACTAGTTGTAACATAGTCTCTGTCTTGGAACGCCTACGACTTCTATTATAGAGGATATTGACCTAGTCCGTAGGAGATTGCCCTATGGTGTGTTTCTAGCTGCCCACTAATCCTAGGTGTTGGAAGAGTACAGCACTCCCTAATGCTGGCTACGACTTGCCAGAGTTCCCTCTACAAGGCCTCTGAAGTGTTGGCGAGGGCTTGGTAGGTGGTGAGCGCGTGCTCAGCCACCTCCTCCTCTTCTTGTGCATGTGTTCTCTTAGCTGGCAGTGATTTATAAGAGAAGTCGCAGGTTTTTCCGAGACAACCTCCATTAATGTTCGGGACTGTTTTTGGACAAAATGTGTTCAACGCTTTCTTAGCTCATCTACAACCTATCGTTTCATCATATAGTTGCTCGAGCAATTTGAGGGTGTTGCCTCTGAAAATGATAGTGCGATTATTGATCGTTCCTCAGGATTTACCTTGGCGTCTCCCTCGCGAGCGTTGCCTCATGATTGCCTTCTGTCGTCGCTTTTCCCAACACAGCTTAATATCATTAGCATTTGATGCTTGGCTTAGGGCGTTGTCGATTATTTATACTAGTCTGGAGGTGATTTTGTTCCTTCTTATTGCTTATTGCAGCTTTACCGTCCATAAGGATTTCAATGTCTTTGCTGCTGATTTTGCTGTTCTGAATTTCTTTTACTGTTGCATATTTTCTAGAGATACCGTTAGAGATAAGCTTAGATTAATACTGTCTTTTGAAGACCTAGTGAGGTGGTACGTTGTCTGTCTCCCTACCGAGAGAAGGTGTTTTCTTTACCGCCTCATCCAATAGGTTACTGTAATTGTCTTCCTTAGGTGAGTCCGACTGAACTGAACCACTTCATCTACCTGAACGTCGAGTGGTGGGAGATAGAGCATTGCTTCTATCGCTGCTACGAGCTGAACCATGCTGTTTCTTTAGTCATTTAGTTGTTTCATAGAGATCTTCTGTCTGGTTTTGGGCCACCAGATTGGTAGACCGTATGTTATCATGAGTCTTACGGTCTACCAATCTGGTGGCCCAAAACCAGACAGAAGATCTCTATGAAACATGTTATCATGAGTCTTAAGACAAACAATGGCATCCAAATATGGATGTCTTAGAGGCATCTTCAACTTGCCTTAAAGAACAAGTTACAAAGAAATATTTATAGAAAATAACATACTTACTTTATCAAGTCTATACATTTATGAAGCAGTTATCTTCACTCATCAAAACCAGCATCTATTTCAGGAACAGGCCAACAATCATGATCATAATACAAGAACCAAGAATAACTACATCTGCAATAAACTTAATTAGAAAAAATGTACAATATAGCATAATAAAAATTAATAATGAAACTCCCGAATCATTGAAAACATTACCACCATAAATCATCTCAAGAACAATTTAAAATCTCTACTTATAAAACGAGCCTACTACTCACTGAATGAATATTTTACGAACAAAAATATTTAGCTATTCCTATTTCTAATTATTCTAAGTCACTTTAGTCATATCTGAATGTATCGTTTCCATTTCAATATATTGAACCTTTGCACATTTTAATCTTTTCACCCTATTTTATTTTTATTTACGGGGATAAATGTATTGCAATTCATATTTATATAAAATTTGAACTTGACGTGCTCCACATCTCTGTGAGGTATTCTTCCATATATATATTTTTTTGTATTTATATTGTATCTGAGCAAGAAAAATAAACAAACATGTAAAGTCATGGTGATTCGGAGTATCCAGTCTTTTCCGATCGCTCTTCGACACCGCCACAGCTATTGATATTGGTTCAAAACTAAGTTACTACATATTGTGTTTTTGCTTGCAACGTCGTGTACCACCGGTGATACACTGGTATATGATATAGCACTGCAGTTAAATCAAATACTGCTACAAGTTAGAGTATATCAGTGACTTACGGCTGGAGATAACGATTATATATACATCTCAAGCCCAAAATAGTCTCCAAATTGGAGTTTTTTTGTTTGAATGACAGCCTCTTTTTAGGACCTTTTAGTTTTTACTAGTGAAAATGATAACAAACTTCTTTTTTGTACAGTTTAGAATGAAATGTTCGGAAACAAGATAAAATACGATGGATCGTGCTAGCGGGTGTAAAAAATGTCATATACCATTGGTGGACACGAACGTCTCTAAGTTGAATCCATATTATTTTTGCAGAGATCCACGAATAATTACTTCAGGAAACGAAGGAAATCAAAGTCTACTATATAAATTATGTATTTGTATATCCAAAGAATAAGAAATGACAACATTTGTTGCATACTTAATTTTAATCTGCGTGATGGCCACCGGTGGCGCATGACGGGCTCTGAATGAAATTTATTGCTCAGGGACGTCGTGTACCACCGGTAGTACATGTTTCAAAAACAAAAGATATGAAATAAAGCAATAGACAGATAGAGAGATATGTAAAGATAGAGACATAGGACACGAAAACTCGCAAAATAACGTTTTTCTGCAATTTAACATTACGGCCGAACGGTAGGTAACATATTCTTCCCTACGTTATGAACGTGTTTCACCTGAACACGAGGTCAAGTCATGTTTCTTATGGATTAGAATACAGTTATACTGTATGTGATTAACTTCATTACAAATAATGCCCAAAAACGTAAAACCTGTGAAAAATTAAATTGTTATTATCTCTACTAATCCATCATTTATTTCCATACATTCATATTTTTTCGTTCGTTTGAAAGTTCAAATAAACTTTTATGTTTTAATTTGGCTCATTAGAAAAAGGAACTAATAATCTTGTCGATGACAATTTCACACTACACCTCGTTAGTGACTTTTTTTTGTTGGGAGGTGGTTATGGGCTCCTTATGGGCCTGTAACGTCCCATAAGATAGTGTGGGAGTCCCCGAGTCCGAATTTATTCACTTCAGATATACCCACTAAACACTCCACCTCAAGTGATAAGGCTCGATTCTGCGCAAAGAGCAGTCTCGATAACGCGGGCCATCGGAAAAATTCCGAAGTCGCTGCGATTCGAACCCGCGATCGGAAGCTACAGTGATTAGAAGCGATGCTTCTACCACTGACCTACCTGGCTCCCCTCGTTAGTGATTTATCATGCTGTATGAATTTTGATTGGGACCGTTGTTTGATATTGATCTTCGAGGAGTATGCGGTACCCCCTAAGCTGTATATCGTTGGTTTGACCAATCTATGGAACATGAGACCAAGCTATTTTTCTCTGGTGAAGATGTGTTTCGTTTGAAGTTACTGGTGGGTTAGGTTAGGTTGTTATTATTCCATACGTGGTTAATGGAAAATTTTTTGAACGCTTTTGGTCTTTTTTAAGCCAGGTGGACATAAAGCTGATGTACTAGCAAAAACATTGCTGAATGAATTGCAAACTATTTTAAATTCTCCTTCTGGGTCTGATATCAATAAACAAGTTACGATGGGGCATCCGTGATGCGTGGCAAGACAAATGGTGTCCAAGCCATTATCAAAATAACGTTTTCACATGCGCATTATTTTCACTATTACGCGAATCATTTTAATTTACTTATTGAACGAGTAGCAAAATTTGCAGTCATTTTCAAGCTTTTTTTCTCGATAGCAATTCTTGATGAAATAGTCAAACGTAGATTACCACGCGTTGTTCCTACATGCTGGATTTTCAAAAGTCGAACTGTGAACACATTATTTGAACACCAGGATTATTTCAAAGAATGTTTAGACAAAATTATTGACGAAGATGGGATGGATTCAGTTACTATTAGTGAAGCAAGTGGTTTATTGAGGCATTTAATTTACCCAAAATTTCTCTACTTTTCATCAAGTCACATGTTGAAATATTATTTAATCAGACTCAAATGCGCGGGATTGACAGTGCTCCCCGGCAAAAGGCAATTTTGACAATGACAATCAAGAACGCAATAATGAAGAACCCGCTAGAAAAACACAAAAGACGACAGCTGAACACAACAAAGCTGTTACTGCAAAGGAAGTATGTGACACTATTTTAAGTCAAATCAGCAATTTTTTCTTGTGCCCATCCTCTCTCATAACTCACGAGCCGCCACTGTTTAATAGAAGAAGTACAGGAGCCATTAATCCCCCTGAGGGGCTCCCGATTTTATTGGAATGAGGTTACACATTTTTCTTTAATATTCAATACTAGAATATTTGTTCTTCAGATGGGATTTCAATTCACATATTTATATACTCTTTCAGTTCACGCTGATGAGGGCGTTCGGAATACCTATAGACCTACTCCCATAGATTCGTAAATGGATTTAGATTCACGTTTATTTTTCCTCGTATTCTCTATAATTTTGAGAAAAAAATAATTGTGCGACACTGTCTGTTTACTACTATCTTTCGAAGTATCATTATTTACATTCATGATATTCAAAGTGTCATCGAGAATTTCATTCATTAATGAAGTGTACTTATTTAAACTTGTTTGTAATGATCCAAGAGCTGAACGAAACAAAAATTTGTGCTGGAACGTAGTTAGTCATTCGATCCTTTTAAGTCATGATCGAAAACCCTATAGGGATAAAAGTTATAATAACTCGTCGATGCCTTGAATGTTTAAAACTTTCTTTTGTTTTGTATGTAAGATACAGTTCAGCAGGCACCATATAAGAAACTATTTTTCACGTAGGTACTGTAGAATAATAATATGATATTCAATTCTTGTTTTCTTGTAGCTGTTTTTATAAACGATCTTTGATTGATTCACACTCCAGTTATTGAAAATCAGATAGGGGAAGAGTAAAATTTTGAAGGACACTTACTTTAGTTGGGTATATTCTCCAGAAAGATTATTCACATAACTAAATGTTCCACTTAGAAATTTTTGCAATACCAAGTAGGCATTGACTCGCATATTTCTCGCACTTTCAAGATTCAATCAAATGATTTGTAAATCCAAAGCTAGACATTTTATTCAATAAAATACTGTGATCCATTTTATCAAATGCCTTAGCAAAATCGAGGTAGATACGATCAACCTGGCCTGTAACATCAGACAAGTATCGACAGTAGGAACTCAAATTAGTAGCAGTTGATCTGCCTGGCATGCTGCTTTGGGGATATCCGCAGTTAAACATAATAGTCGGGTCAAATTAGACGAAAAAAGTATAAAAGCTGGGAAAATTTGCGGGCAACTCCGATCGACTCCGGATTTTTTGCAAAATGTTCCTAAACGGGTTTAGAACATTCCCGAAAAAAAAATATGTGCTTTTCCGTTTTTCAATTTATTGGCCAGTTATTGGCCAATGTTGATGGACAAAACGTGGAAATTTTGCAATTTTCAACGAAATAATGGTTTTCGAGGTCGCTGATTACGATTCCGAAGTCGGATTATCCATTTTTCGATTTATTGCCCAGTTATTGGCAGGCAAAGATCATTCAAAAGCTTGTTTCATCTGTCAGGATGAAAGTGATCAATTAAATGGGTGAATACAGCAAAGGTGTTACATAGTTTAGCTACAGCTTCTGGTGAAAGAGGAGATGAATTTCTTGAATTTATAAACGAAGGTGACGATGTATACATGCATGAGAGATGTCGTGCAGATTACGCTAAGAAGGAGTGTATTGATGCAGGTAAAAGGCGCAGGCTATTGTCAGTTAGTGACAATGATGAAGGTATTTTATCGCAATTTAATTTTAAAAATCATTGTTTTATTTGTACAAAAGAAGCCAATCACTTGAAAATGTGTAAGTTGCCGAAAGGAAGACGTAAAATTGTCAATCAAGTTAATGAAAAGTTCCAAGACTTATTAATGGCTCATTTGATTGATGAAGATGATGATCGTCATGAAAATTTGAACCATACATACATACTACTCCATTATAATAAAACTATTGAATCTGGATCGTGATCAGCGACCTAGAAATCCCCCGAGTACAGTTTTCTAGCCATTTTCGTTGAAAATTGCAAAATTTCCACGTTTTGTCCATCAACATTGGCCAATAAATTGAAAAATGGAAAAGCACATATTAGTTTTTGTTCGGGAATGTTGTAAATCCGTTCAGAAAAATGTTTCAGAAAACCCGGAGTCGATCGGAGTTGCCCGCAAATTTTCCCAGCTTTTTTGCTAATATGACTCGAATATAATAGAAAGTAGCATCATATAAGATATATTCAAATATTTTGCAAAAGTTATTGATGATGGCTATTGGGCGATAATTAGTAACCTCACGTCTATTGACTTTTTTTAAAACCTGTACTAGTTTTGAAACATTCCACAGATCCCGAAAAGTATGCAATTTTAAGGCTAATGTATATATAAATGCCAGTGGAGCTGCGGAAATATTGATGCAATCTTTCACGTAAAAAGCAAGAATCACTTCAGAGGGACTAATAAATGAAAGAGATAGAATATTATTATTGAAGTTATCCGACGGTTTACTATTAGTTAAATTAGAGTTAATATAGACACTTTGGAAGTACTTTGCAAAGACAATAACAACATCATGAGGACTAGAGTAGCTAAGATTATCAAATTTAACGTGTTCAGAAATAGAACTGTTGTTATTTTTTATTTATATTGAAATAATTGCATTATATCTGTAGTATAAAATTTAAAATATGATTATATTTATATTATGATAAAATTAAACAGGTAATTATTTTTTATAAAGCAAATCAGATGAACGTAGTGAAGCTCGATATTTATGGATATAAATAAATAGCAATTAATTCATTCGGTTATATAAAGACGATATCGTGTAGGTAGAGGTTTAACGGGGAAGAACGTGTTATTCAATTGAAGAGTGGATGTTATATAAAACGTTTGTGGCACTTTAATTAATCCCTATTACTAATACGCACCATAAATTGTTTTCGAACAAAAAGTGAACAAAGCCGTTGGGAAATTATGACAATAAAATAAGTATAAGACAGGACAGGTCTCATAACATTTGGATATGAGTCGAAAATTTGTAATAACAAATTGAATTTCACTAGAATATATATTTATAATAAATAAATGTTTGATTTAATTCCGTTGGATTATATTAATCTTTCCTGACATAGCAACTGTAAATAACTGTTAAACAAATATCCCTGTTCAATACTTCGGCGGATTGAATTGCAAAAATATATTGATGATTAGGATAAATATTAAAAAGATTTATCAAACTAAACTCAGATCACGAAAGGATGTGAACTAAGTTGCTAAGAGTTGACAGCTTTTTCAAAGAGCAGTTCTCACACGAGAGTGTTCACCAATCTACCAGAGGGCCAGTTCCCGCCCAAGAGTGTTCACCACTAGCCATTGGTGAACGATTCCTAAAGAGGTTAACAGCAACTTCGTGTTATATTTTTTAAACGTTCCCACTCAAAGGTAGGTGGCGGAATCGGTTCCCACTCCAGAGTGTTCACCGGGTGCTCCAGATGGACAAATACCCACCTACTCAACTCCCCGTAAGGACCGGGTAGGTGCCTTAAAGAGGTTTAGCACCATCTTCGTTCTAGTTTCTGGATCACCTCAGTGTGGCATAGCTCTACCGTGAGTGCTCTGGGTCGGGAGGTGTCAGTGATACGCATCTGCACAGGCTGTGCATTGATGTTGCGTTTTTCCGTTTGCACCACCTGCACAAAGGCGAATTGCTAAGGATCATGCTTAGCGATCCATGGAGATGGTAATTAAACGGTTCGTGCCTGTCAATACATGTTATGTAGCAAATTATCAACCATGTGCTATGCTTTGAGGAGGTTGCACAATCTAACAAGTAGATGTATACTCCTATCCTATTATTATGCACAGTTCTATTCAAGATGTTCTTATGGCATCATATTCTGGGGATCTAAATCGGGGACCGCGTCTTCATAATGCAGAAGCTTGCAATAAGAGTAGAGTAGAGTACTTTATTTGGTGCTAATATAATATAAGCTTTATTTGCACAGGTCAGTTTAAAGATAAAAGTTAAAATACAAATTAATAAAAAAACCAAAATCAGTCACTTAACATATTATTAAAATTTAGATTTAAAAAATCATCTATTTTATACAATACATTTTTTACTAATTACAATTTTAAATTTGTTAAATGGAAGACTACGAATACATATCGGTAATCTGTTAAGAAATTTGAAGAAAATTCGGGCCGTTTTGTGACCTGCTGAGTCTGAAAAATGGTAAATGAATATCATCCTTAAGTCTGGTATAATGCGGATGAATGTCAAATGTCCAGTTTTAAGAATGTGCTTCTGCAACAAGCTCTATAGTTAATGTTACCTATTATTCTAATTGCTCTTCGCTGTAGACTAAAAATTCTGTGAATTTCACCACAGTTTCCCCAAACAATGATATCTTATATGAATTGAGACTCACACAAACCAAAATATGCTGTTTTAAGTACATTTGATGAAACAGAACCAGACAATTGACGTAAAAGATATACGTTTTTACTAACTTTTTTTGCAAGCTGGTCGATATGAACATTCCAGGTACGGCGTGAATCCAAATACACACATGCCTCATACTAAAAACGATTTTCTCCGTTTTTTCTCTATTCATAGCTAGCCCGTTTCCTGAAAACCATTCAAAGCTGTATGCGCTCAAACGCCCCATCAACAGACACCAGATCGGCAAAATTTTCAGAAACCACAGTGTCATCAGCAAAAAGTATGGATAATATGTCAGCAAGATAATCCGGAAAATCAATAAGATGTACGGTAGGAGCAAATAGAAGAACCTCATGTAGAAACATCTTCCGACAAATGCAATCACTACTCCTTCCATGTATATATATAAAGCAACTTTTGATATATGTCAAAATAAATGTTAGTTCTTTTCCCCGCAATGATTTCAATCAAACTTCCGCAGTCGCTCAAAGATAATGCTAACAGTTTGAGGAGGGACTTCATAAACTTTTGCAAAAGCATGTACTTTACAGTATTTCTGAGTACTTGGCATCTGTAATAACAGATGATCCATAAAGTTTTGCTCATTTCCTTTAATTTCAATTCTAATTTTATTTCATAAATAAGTATAGTAGATACTGGTCTATAATTATTATTTGTTACTTTATGATTTCCAAAGAAACTATTATCTTTGTATATCTTTATATTTTTCTTGTTTGTTTTCCTTTTCTGTCTTATTTGTTGTACCAAAATTCGTGTTATCTATCTATTTAATTATTTGTTTACTTACATACCTGTATATTATTGACTTGTCTTATACCATGTTGTATCATTCGTCTTATGGACAATAAAAATTATTAATATTATTATTATTAACATCTGGATCAGTAGTTTGGCATCGGTTTCGACAATGTTCCTCACTAGCTGTGACCAGTTTTTCATAATGGGCGGTCCACTCAGTGCTTACGACTGCCTGCAACCGTTCACTAGTTTCCACTCTTCCAAGTGTTGTGTTTTGACCCAGTAGTGGATTGTCTTTTTGATGTTCCTCTTCGAGATGCCCACCGGCTAGTTCGGGCCTATTAGCGGTTCATTTTGAAAACCGCTTCAGAAAATCAACACTCCACCGCTGGCTCACTGAATGTTACACGAACATTATATGGCTCTTGTATAAGCAAAGTATAGAAAATAAACGTCAACCGCAAAATAATGTTGAATATTTGACCAACGCTCCATATTCACCACTAGACTGAAATTTCTCACAACTACTTTGACAATTGTCTTAAATATTAATTTATCGCGGATGCATGGCTGATTTGGATTTATGTCTCATTTTATTATGAAATAAACTAACTTCGAAAATGGATACTCATTGTGCCTAATTTTGCACTGTACTGATAAGTTCACCCCTGCATAATCGTGCTCCTGACTAAATATAATTGATTGAATCAGACTAGGCATAACGCAAAGACCAATGTCCTATTTCATTATGTTTCAATTGTCCAAATTAGATCATAAAACGAGCTTAATTGTTTCAAGCTAACTACCTAACAATTTCATGATTCTATATATATATAATTTTTCTAAGAAAGTGAAATTGAATATTCGAAAACATTACGTCCAGAATAAGAAGATATTTTGATTTCAGTAATTTCTGGAAGAAGTTCTTTGTTTTAATTTGAAGATGCAACGTTTTCATTTCTTCTTCTATTTAATGAGTTTTGAAATGAAATAAGGAACTCTAAAACCTTTCCTATTAATGAAATATCTGATTCGAAAGTTATGTTGAATATATAGGTAAATAGTTTATTTAAATTTCTATAACTTTTTATTCAACTTTATTAAGATATTATTAAATACCATATTCAGAAACATCTTTACATCAATTTTATAATTTGTATACTATTTTTAGTTTAATTAAGAGTTTGGGAGTTTATTTATAATTTTAGTGGTTTTCTCAACGCCATCTGGGGGTTAATGGTTGAATCCATCTGGTAGGACTACTAACATGTTACACGCGTTTTTAAAATGGTTGTGTAAGATGTTAACACCTTTAATCTAATCAGAATAAGAACTATAATTATGCCACTTTGCGAGATTTCTATCTGAATGGCACTCACGCAAAGTGTTCTCCTTTTAAATGTTCACGCATTTTCCATTTTCTTTTATCTACCCGCCCAACGTGATAACCATCTCCTTATAACGTTTTAGATTAATTTGTTCATGTTACACTCTACTATCCGCTATCAGATTATTCAATATCCATGTACCGCACCGCCAACTTTTCTTGCTAAAGTTGTTAATATTCTTCTTAATTATTTACTTAACTATAAACCTTTCTTGACTTGTATTTGTGTGAAAATACCAGTAATGCACATAGTTGGTTAATGTTCCATTTTGAAAAGAAACCATACAGTGAAATTCAGAATAAACTGGAAAATTATATTCTTGCTTCATTTATTACTTTCCTGGGTGTAGTGAACCTTTTATTCATCATTTGTTTGAGGGATTTGCATATCCTGCCATTTATAAATTTAGAGTAATATTTATATATAAAAGAAATATCGTTAAGTTGGAAATAGAGTTAAATCTGACTATGTTATTTTTGGACTCGAGCTCGCAGACTTCAAACGTCTCTCAACTATTTTCATCTGGACCAAACATGGATAGTTATTTACTTACGAACATACCTGTCACCATCTATGAAATCTCAACAAACGTATCGCCTTTGAGTAAAGGCTTTAGTTGTATCTCACGTCGGCTAACATAAACATCTACATCAATATAAATAGTACCAAATTGGCACAGCCATTGTTAGATCATTTTATTGGATGTTTTGAATCTAGTCCTGCCCCGATTGATCAATTTGGAAATAATTGAAATGCATAAGTAACATTTGAAGCAAGTAGGGCAAAGACTGCTTGCTCAACCGGAACTACGGGTCGATTCCCGTTTTATGATAAATCTATTTACTGTTTTCATAGAACAAAATAGTTATAGCAACTACAAAATTGTTACAAGACCTATCTATCAGAATCAGAAAATACAAACATATTTTCGTTCAAAGCACTTTTCCGGTAGCTACGAGGGCAAGGTGAAAATCACAAATCCATGTTGGGCATCAATATCATGTGAATAATTTTTTCAGCAAAGTGGTTAGCAACAGACGGCGTCTGATATCTCCAGTTATAGCTACGAAAATCAATAGTTTTCTAGTAACTAGTGTTTAATAGCACCTAGTTCAAACAGTCCACTCTATCGGTGGTCCTTCGAGCCATATGTTTGAGGCATTTCTGTTCTATATGATGACGCTAACACGATTCCAAACTTCACAACCTACGAGGGCAAAGTGAAAAGTCCCTGAAAAATAAAACTGATGGCGCCACAATCGAAAATTTCATGTGACATTTGTGATGTACCATCTTTACCTAGAACGCAATAAAATTTTCAGAGTGATATGCTATTCAGTTCTGCTTTGACACTCATGGAAAGCAAGCAACCTTGAAGATTTTTGTAAACATGGAAAATTGATTACATCCAAATGAAGATGTAACAAAAGAAAAGATGTTTGAATAACTTCTTTTACATGAATAACTACTGTGCGATCGATTTCACCAATGTAGACTTTACCACATACAAGGAATACTGTGAATGGCTTCAGGATGAAGAGTAAATAGAGAATGTTTGAAAGGTCTGTAGATAGCGGCCTGCAGAATTTGGGTGGAACAAAACAAAATAACACGAGCTATATTTCATACGAATTATATAAATAAATATAAACTTTTTATTGTATATTATTTATAAAATCCAACCAAGAATAAAATTGCCTTTTGAAAAATAAAAAACCAATAAAACAATTCATCATTACAAATGAACACTACACTGAATAATTCACTGTAAAATTTTATTATAAAAATAAAAAAACAAAAGTATTACTAGCTATATATACATAAAAGGATAATGACCAAGGGGCCTGTCTTAATGATTAGGAATTCAGACTGTTTAAGGCTAACTTAATGATTACAAGATTACAGGTTTTTTACACATAATGGAATAAAATCTAATAAGTAATTAGTTTGTGACATGTTGTTCGTGTGAGAACAGATTAAAAAGCGGAAAATATGAAAAATCTATCTGATTATTAAGTAAAAGAGTACTGTGGTTATATTTATTAATTTCTGAGAATTTCAAGTTATCTAAAAGTCTACCTTTATTCTCCACAAGTAAGATTTGAAAATGTTGATTAAATTCAATGGTGGAAGCCATTGCTTTTAGTCGAGTCAAATAGGTATTAAAGCAGGCCGACTTACGAAAATCGAAAGATATGGACCGATTTTGATGAAACAAAGTGCATTCGATTCGGGATGACGTCTAGAAAAAAGCTCACCGGTTAGTTTTTTTCCCAATATTTGGCCAAAAATTGGTCAATTTTTCGTTTAAAAAAAAAATAACAAATTTACACAAAAAGCTAACCGGTAAGCTTTTTTCTAGACGTCATCCCAAATCGAACGCACTTTGTTTCATCAAAATCGGTCCATATCTTTCGATTTTCGTAATGAAATACCTATTTGACTCAACTATTTGTGATAATTTAACATATCGATATAATTGATATATTAGTATCGTTTGAAAATGAAACGCTTGTCTCGAAACTATAGTCACGATCTGTTTCTATAACATATGTGATAAAAGCAAAGTAAAAGTGTTTTATTTTATTATATGAATTTGATTAAATTGATGATAGTCTTTCTAAAACAACTTTACCCCAATTCCCAACAGGGCCCTATGGGTTTGTAGAACTGAAATAGTTTGGGAAGTGTGGAAAACGGGGAGAAATATTTTAGCAATTCGGTCTGTGACTTTTTGATGCAAGAAAGATGAGGAAGTGGATGAGAAGGTATGTTGTTCGTTTTGTTCTGAAATTCTTGAAGTGGATTAACTAACGTTTTAATTAGAATAATTATTGCATAAAAAAGATAAATGATTTCAGCTTGTGGAGTTGAGATGCATTAATAGCTCTGTATATCAGGCAGTTCATAAAAAAAGATTGCTTTTGAGCGGGTCATTGAGTTGGGTTTTCTGTAAACGAGTATTCTAGAGTGCCAATTGCTTCTCGACAAACTAGAACATCCATGGACACAAGGGAACCTTTTGATTTTAATTCAAATTCAATTTCCTTGATAAACTGAATCTTGCTAATTGATTGAATCATAATTCATCAACATAAACCAAATTTGGTTTAAGAAGAGAGTATCAACAGCATCATGTTCAAACGTTTCCATGAAGATAACAGATAACTGAGGAAAGTGGATGATCCATATGACTGTTCATAGTATTGATTATTATAAAGGAAATATGTGGTTGTGAGATAAAATTAACTCAAAGAAAGATTGTCAGCGGACAGGTTACATACAAGTAGCAATTTATAAATTATTGCGATTTTATGTGGAATGGGAACATTGGTAAAGAGATTTTAGATCAAACCTACAAGTAAATCACCGGGATCACCATTAAGGGGTTTGGGTTTGTCCACAATATGGAAGAAGTTTACGATAACAGAATTACAATTGCCTACGATATGTTTCAAGGTGAAAGCATGGGCGTAGCCATGAAAAGGTAGGGGTGGGCATGATTCCTCCCCGAATGCCTGTTTGAAAAACCAAAATCGAAATCAAATTCGAAAAAATATGAACAAAAATTAATGGACATGAGACAGGAATGGCATTCAAAAGTATATTGATAGTGGTGGTATTATCGAGGGTTTTCAGGAGCCGTGTGAAGAAGGAAACATAGCTACCAGGACAGTATCATTCCAGATGCACTAGGCGGCAAGGAAGTATTTTCGTATTTTGTGTATGTCATATAGCGAAATACTTTGTCTAGTTGGAACCCATAGTAAACACCCTGCAATCATGTAAATTACGATGATTTTCAGTTTCCATTGTATTCAAGCCGAAGAAAACATAAGAAAACAAAAAAAATTGGTTAAGCTCTTGGATTCGAGTTAAGCATGGATATACTTGTAAAGCCGGCTACACACGATCCGGCAGGCCTGACAGTTCTAACTGAACAGTCCGCCTGAAGGCCTGTCGCCTGAACGTGTGTATACTCCGCCCGGCCTGTTAGTTAAGAAAGTTCAGGCAGTCGTAAAAAGTTCAAAAATATGTTTGTCCATCCGGCCGGCCTGATGCAATCAAAGAAAGACAAGTCTGAACGTGTGTATGGCACGGTCGCCTGTCGGACTTTCTGTCAGACAGTTCTAGTGTGAGTGCACCATGTCGCGCAAAATAGAAAACAGGTGTTTGGAGGAGTTTATCGCGATTTATCTAAGTGAGCCGTGTCTGCGGAGTGTGAAATCGAAAAACTATCACGACCGTGATAAGGAAGATGCGGCATATTTGAAATTGGTAGAAAAATGGAAGGAAATCGATCCTTCTTGTAAGAAGTCTACTGTTCTCAAAAAAATTAATAACTTAAGGAGTAGTTTTCGCAAGGAATCAAAAAAAGTGAAGAATTCAATGAGAATTTTTTCAACCACTCTTTGCACCATACTGCACGTTTCTTTTTGGGATTCTTTTTACCTTTACCCAAAGCTACTACTAAACCGAAAAGCGCTAACACGTAGTCATCAGAGACTGAAAATATTTCAGATTCACCTGAACGTTTGAAGGGTCGTCAGTCCATCCGGCGACAGGCCTTCAGACGGACTGTTCAGTTAGAACTGTCAGGCCTGCCGGACCGTGTGTAGCCGGCTTAAGGAAGCAGCAACCTCGTACTAATACTCCAACTCTTACACTCAACCAGAATTCTAAAAGTCCAGTTTTTACTCCAGATCTTGATTCTTTCCATAAGTCACTAGATTCATTGCAGCTCGACCTGATGAACACAGTGAATGAGTTGAAAACCACAATTTTTTATAATCTGTCTGAGCTACAAATCAAGACTGCCAAAATTGCAATTGATCAAGAAACTGGACTAGACATCCAGGGATGTTGGTTCAAATACCTATGGTTCAGTTTTTACGTTTATGCATCTAATAATGATTTTGACCCAGGTATAAATTATATATGAATTCTTGGGAAATAGGTCACACTAGCACATATGCTTATTATTTTCGTCTATACGTACGTTTCGGTCTCACGACCATCATAGAAATCATAGAACAGATATTCAGCCATTAAGTCAGATTTATACTAATTTAATTAACTAAAACCCTTGAAAATTCCTACATTCGTCTTTATAATGTTAAAAGTATATTTTGGGTAGAATGGTCAAATAGCAATATTTCTAATAAGGTCTGACAACCTTGTTCTATTACCTCATAAATCCTTAACATCTGGTTCGAAAGCGTTATATTTTGGTTTCAGTGGTATACAGACTTTGTTTGACATGAGTTCATATATTATAAGAAAATTGCCAAACAGTGGGTTCTTGATACATATATACATGTTAGTTGATATTTAGTTGATCTGCTGCCATCTATCATAGGGCGGTGGCAATAGGCAGTGGGGACTCCCCGAGTTGAAGGGTATTCCCCGAGTGGTGTTCAGCGCAAAGCTGGTAGGCTCGTAGCTGTGGTGCGGCAGTACGAAGTTAGAAATTAAGAGGTGCGGATGTACTTTTTAAGAGCTCGGTGTGGTGGTTGGGAGGAACGAGCCCTATAGGCGGTAATTTACGCGATAATTCATATAAAAAAACGAATGATAAAACTAACAAAACAGTTTATGAACTAACATCAGAAGTGGGATTAACTCAGAGCGGCCTAGTTTGTGTTAATTTTTTTTCCTAGCTTTGTGAATGGGATAAATAGACTTCAACATGGAAGAAATCCAAAGCTATGATAGTGAAAATGAAAGTGTGGAATGGGATCGCGATTTTGAGAGTCGTGAAAATGGATCGCTTCATAATATTGATGCGTTAATTAATAGCGATAGTGTACAGCCGCCCCCGTCTGAAGCTGTGCCATATGTTCGAGTGTTACAACAAACAATGCAGTTGTTTTTAAAACATCTGGAGCGACGTGACAAAATCAAAACTGCCGTATCGGCAAATACCAATAGTTCAAGGGATGCTGAACCAACTAATCTTCCGTTTATGAAATCTGATGTGAGATTTCGCTTAACCGCATTTGACCCGGATGACGATGTACATACAATGTTGGAATGGTTAGACGACGTCAGCAAAATAAAAGATAAGTTAGGTATTGATGAAAATTGGATGATTGTGCGATGTGCAGATGCTTTGAAAGGTAAGGCATTAGTTTATTATAATCATTGGCGTCCTGTCGAACGAAATTGGACAAATTTTGTTACTGATTTTACGAACGCGTTTCCTGACGGAGAAACCCATGGAACGCGGATGATTCGTGCCGCTAATTTGAAGAGCAGCCAATTCGAAAGTTTAACAGATTATGCTTTAACTAAAATTAGGTACCTGAAACGCTTTTTGAACACGTTTACATGGGAATACATCTTAAGCTGTGTCGTAACGGGACTAGAAGTCAGAGCGCTCGTGATCTGATCCAAGCACGACTGCCAAAGGATCAACCGGCCTTGCTCCAACTTTTAGGACAATACGAAGCCGAAAAAACTTTGTCCTAAGATCATTGTGATTACAGATTTCGGGCAGATAAACGTTCGAGTTCGATGTCATTATACCGTGATTCAAAACAGGGACGCTGGAGCAGACAAAAATTATTACGTGGCAGAGCTTCAACTTCGTCAAATAATTATTCCAGTAAATTTGTTCGAAAATGTTTTCGTTGCGGCAGGGAAGGTCATCGGGAAAGAGATTGTTTTTCTCGAAACCAGTCATTATCTAAGCAACAAAGCACTCGACAGGAATGTTCCTATTGTAAAAAATCGGGACATGTTGAAAATGATTGCTTCAGCAAAAAGCTCGGAAAACCTAAGGTTGTGCAATGTATATTACCGACACGAAATACATTCAGGACCCCGATAGCAACCATTCTTTCGGAAGGTACAGCAATTTCCCTTACTTATTTGATTGATACTGGCTCCGAAGTTTCACTTTTGAGAGAAGGTGCTGCCAAACTACTAAATGTTAAGGTTGCGTATGATGAAACTTTGTTGGATACAGTGGGTACCACCGTGCTTACTAGAGGTCGTTGTATTCTGTTTGTCAACTTTCGCCAAGCGCTTTTGGAAATACAATTCTCTATAATATCCGACAACGCGTTACCAGATACAGCAGACATGCTAATTGGTTTAGATGTCATTCAAAAACCTGGGTTGGAGCTAATAAAATGTGATGGTTTCATCGACTTGCGATATAATGCCGCATTTGTTCCGATTGTTGCAAGGGCGAAAATAAGGGAAGATTTTGGGGCAGATATGTCAGGACTGGCCGAAAAGGACCAAAAGCGTGTGTATTCATTATTAAAGCAACATCGCGATACAGTAGCTCCTTTTATTTCTACGAGTGAATTGATTGTCAAGTTAATTGATTCGACGCCTGTGGTTCATCGACCCCGTCATTTGGCCTATGCGGACAGAATTACAGTAAAATCACTGATCGAAGAAATGATCGAAATTGACATTGCACGGGAAAGTTATTCCGAATACGCAAGTCCTATTGTCTTGGTGACAAAAAGGGATGGATCGCTGCGATTATGCGTTGATTATCGGGATTTAAATAAACGAGTAGCTAAAGACAGGTACCCACTACCAAGAATTCAAGATCAAATAGATGCACTACAAAAATATCGTTAGTTTTCAACTCTTGATATGAAGGCGGGGTTCTACCAAATGAAAATAGAGGAAAATTCGAGACATTTGTTTGCGTTTGTTACACCCGACGGACATTATGAATTTAATGTGATGCCTTTCGGATTTGTTAATGCTCCGTCGTGTTACCAACGGGCAATTGATAGAGCGCTAGGAGATTTGAAAAACAGGGACGCATTTGTCTATATTGACGATGTGCTTTGTCCAGGAGAAACAATTGAAGAAGCATGTGAAAAATTGTCATTGGTTCTACAATCACTCGCTAGGGGTGGTTTTTCTTTAAACTACAAAAAATATCAATTTTTGAAACAAGAGATTCAGTATTTGGGTTTCATCATTAGCGATGGATGTGTTAAGCCTAGCTCATCTAAAATTGATGCCTAGTAAAATCCTTACCACCAGAAGATACTCGAGGCAATTTCTAGGATTAGCTAGTTATTTCCGGAGATTTATAAAAAATTTTGCTGTGATATCAGCACCTATTACGGCGCTTTTGAGAAAAGAAGTCTTATTTGAATGGACATATGTGCATGAACAAGCTCGTCAAGACATTATTAAGTTACTAACGGCTGATCCTATTCTGGCAATTTATAATCCAGATATTGATGTGGAACTTCATTCCGACGCCTGTTCCGTTGGTCTTGGTGGAATGATCCTCCAAAAATATGGAGATAAGATGCACCCAGTGGCCTATTTCAGTCGTAGAACAACTGAATCGGAGGCGAAATATCATTCTTTTGATTTGGAGACACTGGCCATAGTGGAAGCAACTCAGTATTTTAGAGTCTATTTGTACGGCCGACATTTCAAAATTTTCACCGATTGTAATGCTGTTCGTGCTACGGCGGTAAAAAAGGAATTACATCCCCGGATAGCTCGTTGGTGGATTAAGCTACAGGATTACAATTTCGACATAGAATATCGTCCCGGTGTTAAAATGGCTCACGTCGATTACTTAAGCCGAAACCCTGTTGTCTGTCGAACATCCACCAGATCTTATTTGAATGAGCCGCTACAACCTGTAGAAAGTTATCAAGCAACAGATAATGTCTGTAAGAGTGTTATTCAAAGAGTTCTACCAAATTCTGAATTGCGTCAATATCAAGTGAAAAACGGAATAGTGTATCGTTTGATAGGATCACCAAAAACTCTGCGTTGCTATGTTCCCGAACAAGCCAGATTGAGACTTTTAAAAGCATTCCACGACGAGTCAACACATATTGGTGCTGGTAAGATGTTAGCCAAACTACGAGAAACTCTTTATTGGCCTAAGATGCAAAAATGTGTACGAAAATATGTTGACAACTGTCGTGCGTGTGCAATTGGCAAATCTCATACAGGAAAACGTCCAGGTTTATATCAATTAGGAGAAAAGCCTAATGAACCATTCCATGTATGGCATGTAGACCATGCTGGACCGTTGGTTAAGTCTAAAGGTTCCACGCAAATTTAAGTTATCATAGATGCGTTTTCGAAGTATTGCAAGCTGATTCCAGTTGGGGGAAAGACTTCCCATGATGCTATTGTTGCTTTAGATCGAGTTTTTGATGAAATTGGCACGCCTAAGAAAATTGTGGCGGATAGGGGAACCGCTTTTACGTCTAGAGATTTTTCAGAATATTTGGCAGCGTTCGGCATTGATATTCATTTAGTGGCGACTGGAGTACCGCGTGGTAATGGCGTTGTTGAAAGGCTTATGAGGACTATCTTTAATGTGATGCGATCGACTTTGACCGCCGAAAAAGAAAATACATGGATTAATGTGTTACCACACATTGAAAACAACATTAATAATACTATCAGTACTTCGACATGTACGACTCCCGCAGTACTTATGTTTGGCGTTAACTCGCCTCTGAAGGCTTCGCAGCACTTGTTACAGAATATTGCTCAGCCAGCTGTTGATTTGAATAGTGTCACTGAAACGGTTAACAGCGTGCCGCTAAGACTTATCAAGCCGTTGTGGATAAGTTAAATAAAAGTCGTAAGCCTGCTATTCCTTTTGTTGAAGAGGATCGTGTTTTAATTGAAGATACTCAAGCCCCTGGAAGAGGTAAATTAGGACCTCGATATAAAGGTCACTATACAGTGAAGCGGGTACTGCCAAATGATCGGTATTGCCTAAGTAAGGGAGGTAAACGAGAAACTGTTGCTTCCAGAGACCAGTTACGTGCATGGCCAGCAAAATAAAATAAAATTAGTTTTGTTCATAAAAAAAAAAAAAAAAAAATTTGTTCCGTTCACTTTTGTTTAAGTTGGTTATTCAACAGTTTCATCGCATCAATTTTTATTATGATCAAAAGTCTACAATGTAAAAGGTGCTCTGCCTGTATTGAGTGGTCTCCATCAAAAGTCTACAATATAAAAGGTGCTCTGCCTGTATTGAGTGGTCTCGATCAAAAGTCTACAATGTAAAAGGTGCTCTGCCTGTATTGAGTGGTCTCGATCAAAAGTCTACAATGTAAAAGGTGCTCTGCCTGTATTGAGTGGTCTCGATCAAAAGTCTACAATGTAAAAGGTGCTCTGCCTGTATTGAGTGGTCTCGATCAAAAGTCTACAATGTAAAAGGTGCTCTGCCTGTATTGAGTGGTCTCGATCAAAAGTCTACAATGTAAAAGGTGCTCTGCCTGTATTGAGTGGTCTCGATCAAAAGTCTACAATGTAAAAGGTGCTCTGCCTGTATTGAGTGGTCTCCATCAAAAGTCTACAATATAAAAGGTGCTCTGCCTGTATTGAGTGGTCTCGATCAAAAGTCTACAATGTAAAAGGTGCTCTGCCTGTATTGAGTGGTCTCGATCAAAAGTCTACAATGTAAAAGGTGCTCTGCCTGTATTGAGTGGTCTCGATCAAAAGTCTACAATGTAAAAGGTGCTCTGCCTGTATTGAGTGGTCTCGATCAAAAGTCTACAATGTAAAAGGTGCTCTGCCTGTATTGAGTGGTCTCGATCAAAAGTCTACAATATAAAAGGTGCTCTGCCTGTATTGAGTGGTCTCCATCAAAAGTCTACAATATAAAAGGTGCTCTGCCTGTATTGAGTGGTCTCCATCAAAAGTCTACAATATAAAAGGTGCTCTGCCTGTATTGAGTGGTCTCGATCAAAAGTCTACAATGTAAAAGGTGCTCTGCCTGTATTGAGTGGTCTCGATCAAAAGTCTACAATGTAAAAGGTGCTCTGCCTGTATTGAGTGGTCTCGATCAAAAGTCTACAATGTAAAAGGTGCTCTGCCTGTATTGAGTGGTCTCCATCAAAAGTCTACAATATAAAAGGTGCTCTGCCTGTATTGAGTGGTCTCGATCAAAAGTCTACAATGTAAAAGGTGCTCTGCCTGTATTGAGTGGTCTCGATCAAAAGTCTACAATGTAAAAGGTGCTCTGCCTGTATTGAGTGGTCTCCATCAAAAGTCTACAATATAAAAGGTGCTCTGCCTGTATTGAGTGGTCTCCATCAAAAGTCTACAATATAAAAGGTGCTCTGCCTGTATTGAGTGGTCTCGATCAAAAGTCTACAATGTAAAAGGTGCTCTGCCTGTATTGAGTGGTCTCGATCAAAAGTCTACAATGTAAAAGGTGCTCTGCCTGTATTGAGTGGTCTCGATCAAAAGTCTACAATGTAAAAGGTGCTCTGCCTGTATTGAGTGGTCTCCATCAAAAGTCTACAATATAAAAGGTGCTCTGCCTGTATTGAGTGGTCTCGATCAAAAGTCTACAATGTAAAAGGTGCTCTGCCTGTATTGAGTGGTCTCGATCAAAAGTCTACAATGTAAAAGGTGCTCTGCCTGTATTGAGTGGTCTCCATCAAAAGTCTACAATATAAAAGGTGCTCTGCCTGTATTGAGTGGTCTCGATCAAAAGTCTACAATGTAAAAGGTGCTCTGCCTGTATTGAGTGGTCTCCATCAAAAGTCTACAATATAAAAGGTGCTCTGCCTGTATTGAGTGGTCTCGATCAAAAGTCTACAATGTAAAAGGTGCTCTGCCTGTATTGAGTGGTCTCGATCAAAAGTCTACAATGTAAAAGGTGCTCTGCCTGTATTGAGTGGTCTCGATCAAAAGTCTACAATGTAAAAGGTGCTCTGCCTGTATTGAGTGGTCTCGATCAAAAGTCTACAATGTAAAAGGTGCTCTGCCTGTATTGAGTGGTCTCGATCAAAAGTCTACAATGTAAAAGGTGCTCTGCCTGTATTGAGTGGTCTCGATCAAAAGTCTACAATGTAAGAGGTGCACTGCCTTATTGAGGGTCTCAATTAAAAGTCAACTGATTTGTGTTTGTAAGCAAGAGGTGCACTGCCTTGTTGAGAGTCTCAACCAAAAGATCAGTGTTGGTCTCTATTGCGTTTTTTTTTTCTCAGTGTTTTAGCCATGAGGACATGGCATGGGTCAGAATGGCCGTGTTAGTTGATATTTAGTTGATCTGCTGCCATCTATCATAGGGCGGTGGCAATAGGCAGTGGGGACTCCCCGAGTTGAAGGGTATTCCCGAGTGGTGTTCAGCGCAAAGCTGGTAGGCTCGTAGCTGTGGTGCGGCAGTACGAAGTTAGAAATTAAGAGGTGCGGATGTACTTTTTAAGAGCTCGGTGTGGTGGTTGGGAGGAACGAGCCCTATAGGCGGTAATTTACGCGATAATTCATATAAAAAAACGAATGATAAAACTAACAAAACAGTTTATGAACTAACATACATATACTTAAGACATTAATGTGTTAGTTTCGATTATTCGTGTTTCTCGTCGTTTCGGCCACGTGGGCATTTTTAATTGAAATTAATGCGATAAGGACACTTTGTGCTGATGCAATTAGTTTTAAGAAATCCCGTTTGCATGATTATACGTCTTCTGATGATGATCGTGAAAACGAAACGTGCGTAAAGACGAAAATAATAAGCATATGTGTTAGTGTGACCTATTTCTCAAGAATTTATATAGTTTATTCATCTTATTAATTCTGTTAAATAATCTATGTTATCTCCTGAATCCATATCTCTTAATATATAAATATATATGGTGTGGCCCATTAAAGATTGAAACAATCCCGTAACTTTAGAGAAAAAATACTCTGTTGTAGGAATCGTTTTCTGTGTCGCCCGATGAAGCCCAATAAAGCATTTTTTCTATGTCAAAAATCGGAAAAATGATCTTTCGTCTTTATCTGTTTCAGATCATTTGCAATATATTTTCGGTCCCTACAAATGCCTTATATAGAGTAAATGGAGAAGCAGCTAAGGATATAAAAACACCACATAATTTACAATTTCATTTATTTACAGACATTTTACATTATTTTTAAAATATAGACAACTTCAATGGACACTGTTACAATTATTGGATAAAAAAATTAATTTACATCTGGTGACCAATAAATATTATTCATTATTTGAAATATTCTCCCAATACTTACAACATATAATTTCTTAATCAATCTAAATATAAGTATAATCTCTATTCATATAAGAACTGTCAGCTTGAAAACATGTTAAGTAAATGAAAAACAGAAGAGTGCAAACTCTGCTACATTCTCTATATCACTAAATAAATTACTTCCTTTTAAGACATCAATTTGATCATTTTAATTTGAACTAAGATGAATCCTATCATTACAAAATTTGTATCTAGTGCTCTAAGACTAGTGGAAATTCAACAATTTGTGATAATTAAATTGCATAATTTTCTTATGTCAAGAGTATTCAAATGCGCATTATAAAATAAAGTATAACAAAAATATAATCAATTTATTTCACTAATATCACCTATTTGAACTTATTATTATTTAATCTGCGTTCGGGTCTATAAACAATGCGGAGAAGGCAAATAAAAGGAACACTACCCCTCCAATTATAGTAACTGAAAAAGAAAAGTAATTAATTATCATATTCTTCCTTCGAAATATTGAAAAGTATAATCATAATCAGTGGCGGCTGGTACTAAAAGGCACAAAGGCACGTGCCTACCCAACCAGCCAGGGCCGGATTTAGAGTGCTGGGGGCCTATGGGCACAAGTTTGGTAGTGGCCCCTATGGTAGACGGTAATATTAAATGCCACAAAACATTTTTACAGTACAAAATTATAATGCATCCTGCACCTGTTTTTTGATTATCAATGCGTACATGAAATGTTCACGGCTAAAGTGTCTTTTTTTCTACTGCAAACCGTTTGTAAAATTCTGCAAATTGACTAGAAACTGTAATACGGCGCCACATACTAAACACGCGGGAAAATTCAAATAACTAATTTCAATGAACTTGTGATTATGTTGTGTTTCAAAGCAATGTGACATCGGAAATAACTTATTTCAATTTCTACCTGCCGTTACATAAATATTAAATATTCAATATTTCCTACTTTTGTAATGTAAAATAAATAATTAAAATATGTGAATACAAATTCTGCATAAAATTACGGAAAAATTATGAATTTATTACTATATTAACCAAATCATTTTATCATTTTTGTTGAAAGCCAAAATTTTTTTCAAGATATTATCTTGGTGGGAGGCCCTTCTTGGTGAGGGCCCGCCCACTCTGCCCACTCCTTAATCCGGCCCTGCAACCACCAAGATAAACACAGAAAGAAATTCGCATGTAATTGTGCATTATTTGATTCCGCACGTCAAGCGCATTCAACGCTAACGCTCAAAACTATGTTCCGGGGAACGTTCTGAAGTGTACCTATTTCAAGTACGATTCGGCTGACTACGGTTATCTTCGCCATACGCGCTTATACCGTTGCTTTGTGGTACAAAGCGCCGTATCTCCAGTAAACGTATTACCTTCATAGTTTACAGTGTGTGAATTTAATTCGAAGACGTGAAGTATGAAGTGACGTTGCGAGGCCATGATGAGACATTGACATCGGAAAATCCAGGTACTTATGTAGACTTAATCAACTTTGCAGCTGAATTGCAATACATATGAAAGGTTCGGGTTCACAAGTGTTTATTAAAGGCGTCTCGAATACTATTAACAACTAATTACTAGATTCAATGTTGCAAATTTACAAGCAGGAAATATTAGAAGAAATTAAATCTGCAAATTGCATTGCTTCGGCCGATGAAACTACAGACACCTCTAGTCATTAGCAAATGGTTGTTATTCGATAGGTGCTTAATGGACAAATTTTTGAACGCTTTTGGTCTTTTTTTAAGCCGGGTGGACATAATGTTCGTCCAGTCTATCCCGGATTTTGACAACAAAGTCATAGACGTTTTTCCAGCATGAAAAATAGGAGAAAGGATTTTATGTACAAAAAATAGGTAAGTTTTTTCTTGTGCCCACCCTCTTTCATAACCCACGAGCCGCCACTGATTATAACATATAATAAGTTTTACCTGTCCGCACTGATATCTTTTGCGCTATCATTCTTCCCCCCAAAACTGCCATTCCTGTACAAATGCTGTGTCCCAAAATTCCTCCTAAGATCACACCATAGACGTCCTGGAAATGAAAAATGTTCACTCGTTAAGCTGCCGTGATACACAGAATGACTGAATTATGCAATTATAATCATTTTAACCTATAATTAAATATAGTGAATTCTTCAAGTAAATGTTCACTAATTTAGATTTTTGGTTGTACATATAGGACATCATTTTCAAGACGATCCACCAATTTGTTTATTAACATGATAATCACAAATTTTTATCCTTCAAATCGAGGTTAATCATTGGAACATCCCTTGAGCCATTACAGGAGATCTCAAGTGGATATGATCACTAACTTAGAATTTACAGGTTTTACCTTCTTTTTTACTTCATTTGCTGCACTACCTCCATTATATGAATCCAGTAATGAGCTTCTATTCCCATTTCATATCTCCTAGCTGGTTATTAAAACCGTCTATGATCATCAATGTTTCAATTAACAAGACAATCAAACGTAAATCCTGAGATACGTAACAGATGACGATCGCAACTCTCAGATTGAAGGAAAACGTCTCGCTACTCTTTTGCGATAATTCATCCAGTCACCAGAGGAAAAAAGATGGTTTGAAAACTGACAGTCCCTTTTCGAAGTGGTTTCTTACGTATTTTGACGCGCTGATAACGGGAAAAATAGTAAAAAATTCCATACCTTGTGCTTTTGAAGTTATGACCAATTTTTTTACTTCAAAAAATTGCAATTATTCTGTTTTTGTGTTATATAAAAAAAAGTATTGATGCTATGAAAAAACATTTCGGACAAAAGTTGTTGTAAAAATCATGGGGCAACTTTTGGTTCCGATTTTGAGTCCCTAGCTAATAAGGGCCCTAGATAGAGCCCATTTAGTGCTTTTTTTGGCAGTAGTTGAGAAAATATTGTTTTAAAAATCGGTATTAGAGGATAACAAATATTAGATAGCGAGAAAAGATAGTTTTTTTATGCTCTTTGAGATAACATTTACTTTTTAGGCCTATCTTTTTTTTTGGCACCAAAATCCGCCATTTTGGAAAAATCGTAAATTCGCGATTGCGACGAGAAAAATATGAATTTCCGAAAAAATCAAAATGGTTTTATAAATTTCGACAAACCCCCGACGTTTTGGTTGATAAACAGCGGCTAGGGCCCAGTGTAAAATTTTCTAACCTCAAAACAAACCAAATAATTTTTTAATTTTCTAAGAAATTCAAATTTTGGGATTTGATAGAGTGTGGAATGGCGAAAATTTTTAGCCCAAGCACGTCAAATTTGGTGGAGTAGAACCCGCGATACTGATAAGCATTTGGGCCCTCAGGAGCTCCCAATTGGGCCCTATCGGGAAAAACTTTGCACCATCGGAAAGTAGACAAGTTTTCCCATCTAAATCCAAATTTGCGGATTCCCAAATGCCTCCTATCAAAAGTTAGAATCAATTTTCCATGAAAAATATTATATTCTTTTACAAGAGCGCGAAGCAAAGAAAATTCAAATACAAAAATGAGTTTTTTTACAATTTTAGCATTTTATTCTAAAACATACGCATTTTAAAGAAAAAATGTAAAATACCGAAGTTGTAGAGCGGAAAATTTCCCATTTACACAAACCTTTTTTTTTCTCATTTACTTACCAATTTTTCCACTAGAGTGGAAAACACACACACACTTAGCATATTGGGGAGAAGTATGTTAAAACAAAAAATCGAAATAATGTAAAAAATTCATACGAAAATTGGCATTAGCGCACTCTAACGGAAAAATTGGTAAGTAAATGGGAAATTTTCCGCTCTACAACTTTGGTATCTAGCAATCTAGCAAATTGTAAAAAAAGCATTTTTGTATTTGGATTTTCTCTGTTTTCGCACGCTTTAGTCTAACTTTTGGTATTTGGGAATTTGCAAATTTGGTAATTTGTCTATTTTTCGATGGTGCAATGTTTTTCCCGATATGACTCAATTAGGGCCCCCTAAAGGCCCAAACGTTCTTTTATCAATGTCTCCGGTTCTACTCAACCAAATTCGACGTGCTCAAGCTCTAAATTTTTGTCGTTCACACTATCAAAACCCAAAATTTGAATTTCCTAAAAAATTTCTAATCTCAAAATTTTTCGTTTTTTTTGAGGTTAGAAAATTTGAAAGTGGGCCCTAGCCACTGTTTTCAATCAAAATGTCGTGGGTCATTGAGTATAATATGTCAAAATCTACAAAGCCCATTTTGATTTTTTCCGAATTACCTATTTTTCGGGTCGCAATCGCGAATTTACGATTCTTTACAAAATGGCGTATTTTGTCGTCAAAAAGAAAATATCAGTGGCGGCTCCTCGAAGGAGGCTAAGGAGGGTCAGCCTCCTCACCAATTTATCTTAATGAACATTCTCCATTATATTTCCTGTTTCTCTGATAATTCTTTAAATTTTACAATTAATTCCCCGTTCTCAGTAGTTATTTTCAATCCGGCAACAGTGGTCAGAGGCTAGATTCTCTATATATCTCAAGCGGTGAGCATGTGTTGTTCAACACAGTTGCCGTTTTTCCGACCAGTCAATCGCCAAATAGCGTGAAACGGCGAAAACGGCAACAGGGTGGGGAGGGTTGCTTTTCGTACCCATTCGTCGGTCGAATGAAATACGATTACTTGCGCTCCCGCCTCCCGCTGCTAGAAGAATGCGGTTAGTTGTTGTTTTTATTCCACGAGGCGTAGTAAGATTAAGTAGTTAATTTTTAAGTTATAACTTATAATTTATCTAATCGGAATCGGTGAACGTTAAAATTATGAGTGACTTAGTTGCAGTGTTCTTAGAAAATCCATTTAGTGGATTAACATATGATAGAAAAGTGTTCTTCAAAAACAAACGGCCTTTACCGAATTTGAAAGGATTAGTGATGGCAGGGAAGTATCAAAATCGATCGTTTAATACTGATAATTATAAAAAATATGTATGGTAAACGGGATCTGATGTACACAATAAATTATATTGCTGGTATTGCTTGCTATTCACATCAGATACAACTTCATGTTGGGGGCACTTGGGTTATAATGATTTGAAAAATTTAGCTCGTGGCCTAGAAAGACATGAAAAATCGCAGGAACATATAAACATATTACATCGTGTATTAAGTTTAAATTAACCGGTAAACAGAATATTGTTAATGCGATTGATTCTACACGAACACGCGAAATCGAAAATCATAATAATACAGTTAAAGAAAACCGCGAAGTTTGAAAAAAAATCATTGATTTCTTATTGTATTTATCATTTCAAGATTTGGCTTTTAGAGGGCATGATGAAACTGAAAATTCAGTTAATAAAGGTAATTTTAGGGAATTGTTAGATTTGTTTTGTAAATACGACAGTAAGCTACGCGATTTTATGACTAACGCGTCAGTATTTGCAGGCACCTCAAAAACAATACAAAACGAAATTCTTGATTCAATAAATTATGTCCTCCGAAATCACATAGAGGATGAATTATTTAATGTCCCTTTTTTTTCGTGGCAGGTTGACGAAACAACTGATATAACGTGTAAATCACAATTATCAATAATTTTTAGATTTGTAAAAAATGGACAACTAGTGGAAAGATTTTTAGGGTTTTACGATGTTAGTTCGGGAAGAACAGCGATCAATTTATTTAATTTCTTAATGGAAACATTTCAACGATTTGACTTTGCGAATAAATTAATAGCTCAAACCTACGACGGCGCATCTTTAATGGCGGTCTTCAAACAAAAATAAAATCAGTTTCGCCTCAGGCTATTTTCACCCATTGTTACGCTCACAACATGAATTTGGTTTTAAGTAATGCATGTAATTCCATTAAGGAAGTTAGAATTTTTTTTTCCAACTTATCGTCATTTTCAAATTTTTTTAGCAAATCCACCAAACGAACTGAAATTTTGAATAACATAGTAGGAAACAGAATTCCCTGTAATGCTCCAACTCGATGGAATTTTACATCACGTGCAGTGTTTACCATTCACAAAAATAAAGACAAATTAATTGAAACATTTGATTTTATATTAAACAGTGACGACTTTTCGACAGATCAGGTTTCATTAAATGCTGCTGTTGGTTTAAAATCTTATTTAGAAAATGAAGAATTTTTGTTTTTTCTTGATACTTGTAAATTAATATTTGAACAAACATCTTATTTTTCAAATTTTACAACATAAATTCACTGATATAATTTATTCAAGAGATCGTTTGAAACATCTCATTGATAAAATTTCAAGTTTCCGTAATACAGAATTTCATTTTAATATTTTATTTCAAAATTTTTCAACTGATGAGGCTCCTCCCGCGAAAAGGAGGAAAACATATAATTTGGTAGACAAGAAACTACATTATAAACAACTTTTTTATGAAATTTTAGATACCATTAAAGGTCAAATTGAGATTCGATTTTCCGATTTACATGAATTGAAGTTTTTCGACTTGACGAATAGAAGATTTTTCGAATCTTTTTCAAAAGAGCTTCCCAATACACTTTTAGATAACTTAGTTCTCAAATATAAATTTTTTGATAAAATAACACTGCACACGCCGATATGATAAAATATATGATAGACAATGATTTGCAACAAGTTTTACCTCAGTTTTATAAACTACTTTGTTTGACAGTCACCATTCCTGTCACGTCGGCATCGGTGGAGAGATCATTTTCTACTCTCAAACGAATTAAAACTTACATGCGAAATACAATGGACCAAAATCGTTTATATAATGTTAGTTTGATATCTATTGAAAAAGATTTAGTAAAACACTTAAAACAAAATGATACATTTTATGATAATAATATTGATCATTTTTCGCAAACTAAAGATCGTAGAATTCCGTTAATATATAAAAAAAGTTAATAAAATTAATAAAAAAAAAACAAAATACGAAAAATTCTAAAAAAAAGAAAAAATATCAAAAATCCAAAAAAAATAAAAAACAAAAAACGAACAAAAAAATTTTTTGGCAAGAGAAACAATTAATTTTGTCACTGAAGTAGCTGGTACGGTCGCTGTGCAAAAGTTAAATTAATTGGCTGAGTAGAGTATATTAAAAAAAAACGTTTTATGTCCAGCCTCCTCTCTTAAAAAGTTCACGAGCCGCCACTGGAAAATATCATCTCAAAGAGCGTGAAAAATACTATCTTTCCCCGCTATCTAATATTTGTTATCCTCAAATACCGATTTTTAAAACAATATTTTCTCAACTGCCATAAGAAGTACTAAATGGACCCTATCTATGGCCCCTTAGCCGGAACTAAAAGTTGCGTCATGATTTTATCAACAACTTTTGTCTGAAATGTTTTTTCAGAGCATCAATACTTTTTTTCTATATCAAAAAAACCGAAAAATGGTCATTTTTTGGGGTAAAAAACTGGCCATAACTTCAAAAGAGCAGCTACTGTTCATAAAAAACCATCACAGTGTCACATTATAAGTTTGAAGTTGAAACATTACTTGCAACTAATTTCATAACAAATTCATAATCTAAATTCCTGATGGTTCCTTGACAATATTTACAAAACACGATATTGACCTAAATTCAAATTATCAATCAAGCATACTTCAGATATGATGAAAGACAATGAAAATAAACCAGCCTTTTTAGGAATATCGGTACTTTTTAATGCAGTATACGTCAAATTTACCTCTCTGGCGCCCAATAAAATTGTTGTCAACTGAGATCGATCACCCCATTCCGCTAAAAACGTAAGTGTGAATGACTGTAGAAAAATCCTGGATACTATGGATAGCATACTGTCCGATCTTGTTTTCCGGGGAGCACCAGATTCTGGATCGGGCATCATCGTTTGTTTCTCATACTAAAAAATATTCACAGCTACATAATGAAAATAAAGCTGAACAATTTTAACCTCTTCATCTTTTTTTCTTAGATCGGACTGAACTTCCTCCAACTCCTCTTGTCCTTCACCAGGCGCCATTGCACAACCTTCTTTCAACATCTTAAGCCCAAATAATGCAAATAATACTGTGCTTATATAAAACGTATATATTCTGGGTATAACATTTACCAACCATCCGAATAAAGCTGAAACGAAAAAATTTGATGTTAATGGAACATTGTTTTCGTATACTTAGCCCATAGTCCAGGCAATAAGCCGGGAAAAGGGCCATAATAAAAAAAAATATAGTTAGCTAGAATTTCAATTTTTTTTTGCATTTTGTTCCTAATACCTCATAGATCATTCATGACTATCAAGACCGCGGGGGTCGACCTTTCTACCCCCCAAAACGGGGTTTCAACCCCTCAGAGGAGCATTCTTATAAAAACAATCCTAAAGTTTAGAAAATTAATGAATTAAGATCCGAAAATGACCCCTAGTATGTTTTTTTGGATCGCTGATCACGATTCCGCAGTTAGTTTTCTCAGAAAACTCCCTCCAGATGGGAAATTTGGGATTTTCCTGGGGGTTGTGAATAATAAAACATAATGTTGTTGCAAAAATGACCTCTAGTAGGTTTTTTGGGTCGCTGATCACGATTCCGCTGTTATTTTTCCCAAAAAACTGACTCCAGATGGAAAATTCGGGAAACTTGAGATTTGAGACGGTTATGAATAATAAAGTATGATTTTGTTGCAAAAATGACCTCTAGTAGGTTTTTTGGGTCGATGATCACTGTTATTTTTCCCAAAAAACTCCCTCCAGATGGAAAATTCGGGGAATTTGAGACGGTTATGAATAATAAAGTATAATTTTGTTACAAAAATGACCCCTAGTATGTTTTTTTGGTCGCTGATCACGATTCCGCTGTTACTTTTCTCGGAAAACTCCCTCCAGGTGGGAAATTTGGGATTTTCCTGGGGTTTGGGAATAATAAAATATAATTTTGTTACAAAAATGATGACCCCTAGTAGGTTTTTTGGGTCGCTGATTACGATTTCGCTGTTGGTTCTCTCGGAAAACCTTCTCCAGAGTGAAAAATCCAGAAAATTGTAATTTCCTTTGCAGTTTCGGGGAATAAAATGAAAAAATTTCCAGGTATGTATTACTACTTCTCTAAACTTCATCATTCTACATATTTGTTTGCATCATTATATACATACGTATCGTTTAAGTTTTGACAGGTTTATTTATGAGGACAAGGTTAGTCAGACCTTATGTATCTAAAAACTAGATAGAGAAACCGCTTAAGAAATATAGAAGAATCTGACCTCAGAATTCAACTTTCAAAAATCGTCGTCTCCAGGAAATTCGGGAAAATATTTTCTGCAGTCAAACTCACAATGCCAGAATGAGAGGCATTCGATCGTAAAAGATATGAAATATTCGGGCAACATAGACTATCCTCCGAGGAGTCAAAACTGAACAGACTAGTACAGGAGACTAGAGTTACGAAGTTGGTTAAATCATCAAGCTGGAATGCACAAAATATCCTTGTGGCAGAATTCAACTTTCAAAAATAAAACCAAATATTGAAAAGGTAGTCGCTTCAAATATTTCGTAATTTACCTATTTTTTGTGTATTGTTACAAGGTTCAAAATGTTAAGAACCGCTGATGTATATATATAACATTATTCATTGCAATAAAGAATTCAACATTCTATTATTAAGCTCCTGTGTTATTCAAAAACAATATCCGCAAACTATTTGTGATACACCCATTATATGAGGATATTCAACTCTTTGGCATCAGCATAAAAACTTTGTTTTGATTCTCTTATGGTCCATGCTATTCTATTCAGATGTAAAAAATGGAATATCTGTATAATACATGATTTAATTATTGCGTTTCATTTTGAATTGAAGTCAACAACTCCGCGTCGGCTCGTCGTCCTAATAAAATAAAAGTTGTTCCGAGGTACAATACAAACGCGCAAAGACAAGAAAACAGGATCTGCGACGTTTCTTAACGATTTTAAGAAATAAATTCGATAATCTGAGGATTTGCATATATTTACGAAATATCCTTGAAATGAAATCGGAATCGATCATGATAGTTATTTTCATCACTACTACTTTGAGAAAACCTGAATAATATAAAGTTGATGACTATCCACGTGTAAATAGAAAACTATAGTACTTATAACTTTGATGTTTTACATTTAAGGTGTGAATCATATCTATGCGTATTTCCCCATGAAAAAGTGACAGTTAAAAGGATTTATATTTCACGTCGACATGCAACGAGTTAACAGCCAAATACTTTAAGCACCGTTTCGAGATAACATTGTTTATCTTTATTGTTAATGCAGGAATGTTATCTGTACGAACAAAAATTATTTATTCATAAGATGAGAGTAATTTTTATGCCACTATTTCGAATTTGATTTATGTTATGGACAATATAAACATGTGGTTCATTAATATACATAACTGCATAAAAAGTTCAACTGTTCTCACAAATACAATTAAATTCACCACTTTCTGTGGGAACATTTTTAACCACACTGCAATTATTTTCTCATAAATATTCATTCAAAATTAAAAGTTTGCTAACCAATTGTAAAGTTAGAAGTTTTACATTCAAAAAGTAAAGCTAGAAAACTCAATATTTTAAAACAAATAGAAATCTTAAAGGACAACAACTCTTCAAATAATATACTTATTACACTAATAAGTACAAAATAATCACCCAGTTAACTAAATTAGAAAACAAAATGTACTGTTCGGGGTTAATTCAAACAAGGTATTACCCTCAGCTGGAGATAAATCTGAATTTAATAAATTGGCTTTTCGCTTGTAGTTCAGGGAAATTAGCTTTTTTCCAGAAATCGAGATTACATTAATTTTTTTAGATAAAAGTGAAGTACATCCAAAATCGAGTGTCATTAGCTGAACTGAAAATAAAATAAAAACTCTTTTTTGACGTTTCGACAATATTTTATTATCTTTATCAAAAATTGTTTTCTTCATGTAATTTAGAAAAGAATGACTGATTAATGAAATGTGTCTGCAGGCACTTGTGTTTTCAATATCCAATTAAAACTGCAGAAAACAATGGATCGGTTGTGTGTGAAAGAGTAATGGATGGCTAATTATCAATTTGAATATAGTTAATTAAATACATAAGACATTATTTTGAGATTATACAATTCTGAATATTTATGATTATTTCATCAATTAGCTATTCTATGACTCACATTTCATTTCTATTACTTACAACCAATCAAGTTTAAGATAATTCTATGGAATCTAACCTCAAAACTGTCACTCATAAATGTCAGATAATACATTATCTTTTTTAGGTTGAATCAAATAGAAAGTGGTACTTCAAAATACCTTCATTTGGTTGGTTTGAATTAGATTATTATAAAGTATTGAAAAGACTGGAATCTAATTGGATACTTTATAATATCAAACGTTTATTATTATTCTTTTCAATATTTAAAAATTTTGTATAAAACCGTCATTTTACATTTCACTAGGCTTGTTCCAATGCCCCAGAACAATTTTGTAAATAGGTTGCTGAGATCAAGTTTGGATTTGAGTTGTATAAAGACCCGTTTCTTAGGACTACTTCTCTGTAATTAAGGTGTTAATGCACCGCATTAGGCAAGAGAACGGCGACCTAAATTTAAGAAACCTAACCATTCCATGTTTTAGTTTTAATGCGAACAAGTGAAATTCAGTTTATAAAAACTGAAGTAGGTACGACTTAAAACATCCCTCAAATGTTGGTGCAAGTGGCCCTTTATATAACCGGCGTCCTATCTTATTTCTAAATAGACATTTTTATCTTTTGATATCTTCTATAAATAGTGCTGTAGAGTAACGTCACAATTTATTTTATGTGTTTTACTCTGTGGTATTGAACTGTGCAATATACATTACACTTCTATGCTGTATGATATCATGAAATAAGGTTATATTATAGTTATATATAAATTCTCGGGAAATAAACATATGCTTATTATTTTCGTCTTTACGTACGTTTCGATCTCACGACCCGCATCAGTTATATTAGTGTCAATAATTTTGAGGGAGTAATTACTGCACGGTCCGACCGTGACTATAGGTCATGGACCATAATTACTTTATAATAAGGTTACATTAAATTAATTACTCTATGGTATCATTAAAGTAAGATCGACAATACAGTCTTTTATGTCAATGCTTTTGACAGTTCACCCAAAAGCAAAATAAACGCATATAATATAAAACAAAGAGTTGTAAAAGACAGTGTCATAACAGCTTTAGTTTATTATTTAAGTTATTAAAAAAGGTTAAGAATATAATATAATATTACAATCATATATTTAACTTGCGGAAGTGCCCGAAAGCGAAAAATTGTACTGATAATAGGAATTGATCAGGTAGTTAAAAATAAGCGCCAACGAAATGATTATGACATTCAACAACTGAATTTTTTAATGCGTAGTTATTATATCACGAATCAAATCACGTTTGACACGAACCGTACAAAACTTTATTCGAGATTAAATTGAAATTAAAAAATTGGAGCACTCCAATTATTACTGTGTGTTATTATTTTATTCTCAAATCAAATAAACAATATAAAACATTAATGCGTATTTCGGCGGCTAAGTTACCACTCTCAATGGCACAAAATCTTTGTGTATCAATAATTTAAAGTTAAACTCAAAAAGGACTATTTCCTACAATCTCTGGAACTCGTTTGCGGGGTGAATGTGAAGATATGGGTTGATTTCCTTAAATAGTGAGAACAGCTTGATAAGAAGGCCAGTTTGATAATTAACCCGAATTGTACAAAACAAGTATTGAAATAAATGACTGATGCCTGTACGCATTCGCGCAAGCGCAATAAACCCCGAAATACGAATAGCGAAACTAATCAGTGGGACCTTCCATTTCAAGTGAAATGTTTTCCTTGCTTGTAATGAAATCTTTTAATTATTTTCATCTGGAATAGTTTACACACTCAGTGAAGAAGTAAAGAGAGAAAAATACATATGAAATATAATAGTTTGACTTCTATTAAACAAATATTGAAATAAATGACTATGAAACTAATCAATTTCTCCCCTTTCATTTGTCTTTCATTTCAACTGAAATATTATTCTTGTTGCCATTTGGTATAGTTTACATGCTTAACTATAAGGTTACTAGTTTTGAAACAATTTCATGAATATTTTGATATATTTTGACGATATTTATGTAGAATATCATATATTCAATGAAATTCCATCCTAACATTGGACATATGAATTTCAAGTTGGCTATTATATCTTTGGAGTAAAAAACATTGAAACTGAATGAAAATCATATAAAAAAAGGCATCATATCTTAGCTAATCTGAACATATTATTATTATTGAAATAATTAGTACAGTTCTGAATATTTTAAGAAATTTCCTTTGAAAAATGTTTTTTTCAATTTAAATGACACAGATATACCTGACACTTCATCAATTTAATCTTCACATGCAACAAATATATAAATAAAAAAAATTACCTGATAATACTGTCATTAAGGCCAATGCTGATATTGCTCCAACAAACACTGTTACTCTAGGATGCCTCATGGCCATGATTGCTGCGATGAAAAAAGTTTTATCACCTATTTCGGAGACTAAAATAACAGAAAATGATGCTACGAATGCATGAATCAGTCCCAAATTTTCTATCTCTATAAGCTTCGATTTATTGATGGGCTCATCATCCGAGTTCTGAAATAAATTGAATAAAATAAGTAGTTGTATTAAAATATTTCCTGAATACGATAAAAAGTTGTTCAACTTACTGGTAGTACTGGATCAACTTTTGCAGGTACTTCATCCTTAGGTTCTATGTCTGCTGTTATTAATGGTAAATGAATATAAATTAAAACAAAAACTATAACTACCAATTTTGTAGTCGATATCATCATTGATTTCATTGTTACAAGAATCAAAATACAAAAAGCATAATCACAATCAAAGATGAGAAAGGTTTAAAAAATAAATTTGTTTCAATGGCACTTATATATTGCATAAAAACATTCCTTTAAAATCTTTATGTTTTGAAATGTTTATAAAACTGAGCATTTATGAACATTTTTATACTTTCAGATTGACATCAGCTTAGTTAACATAACCATGTTACATGTTCGTCTGTCTATTGACAGTGACATGAAACGTAATAACAAAGCACCGATAAACCAGAGAGGTGTGAATAAATTAGAATCTGAATTTCAATTAATTACTCTACGGTCTTTAACCTTGGTACTACTGTAAGTCATAGAGATCGTTAGTATAGAGAAGTAAAGCCCCGTCTTAACGCGAGAAGATTTCAAAAACTTATCCGTTCCCCACTATGATCTATATGGTTACACACGCGGCGGGAGAGTAAGAGGAACGAGTTAAAATACCGCAGAGTGGGGTACAGATAACTCATCGCGTAAGATCGAACATGGTACGCAACGAATACATAGGCTATATAGGGGCTTAACTCCTCTATACTATATGATCTCTATGACTAGAGCATTTGATATACCAGTTTTGCCAATAAAAAAATTGAAACAAAATAAAGAAAAATTATAGAAGAAGAGCTGAAGATGGTTTAAGATTACGATGTAATGACTATCAGACGCACCTTACCTGCAGAGTTAACTTCGTTTTTATTTCCTTAAAATAACAGAAATTACGCATTGGGCGGGTTTCGATCAGTATCTCAATCGGTTTCCAAATAATCTAAGGAGTAATCTCTTTCGATATTTTGTCTCATATTTCTAATGTCTTTTATTATTATTCTTCTTTAATTGTAGTTTACCCACATGTACATATACTTCAAAGTATTTTGCAATTTTTTTGTGATTTCTCCATTTATTTTATAATTGATTTTATTTTCAATACTCTTCCCGGAATCACCTGTTTCCAAGTTTCCCGATGATAAATGACATGTTGATAGAATAAATGATTTCCCGAAATGTGCTGGAGACAATAATTTATTAGTTAATGCAATTTCATATTCGTCGGAAGAATTCTTATTGAATCTGGTAAATGAATAGTAATATCTTTCCACCAACTAAACAAATTAGAAAAAAAGATAACTGCGCAAATTTAAAGTAAAGCACTATGGAATCCGTAAAATTCGGGTTTATTGCTAGAGGTGTTGCATCAACTTCACAAAGCCATTATATAATTTCACATTGCATTTAAGTGTAGCATTAAATTACTTGAGGAAATTACAGGTTGTACGAGCGTTTATACTTTTCAGGGCATTTATTATAATCCTTGAGTAATATTACCATATTGGGCAATATTCTAGGAAAATATAATTTAAGTAAGAATTGACTATCTGGAGTATAAATGCATACGAAAAATAAGTTTGACATTATTTGATAACTGAATAATTGTATCTGTGTGCAATAGAGAATGAGGAACTATTCTTAAAACAGATACTGAATAATTATTACTACGCCAGACAATAACATGTAATTATATTACGCTCAATTGAATCTAGGAAATAACCAAATAACTGAAAGTAATAAATATATATGATTAATATGTGTGACAATACGTACACATATGCAGCGATGCATATACTGTTTTAAGTAATAAGTAATATAAAAACAGAATTTGTTATCAGTTGATCAAAATTCTTCACCAGAATATGTTAACATGATGGTACATGTAAGTTGAATTTAATTTTCCTATCAGTTGGCCCATGGGGTAGATTTCAATGACCTAATACAAACCATAATTAAAATTATTAAATGATGAATCAACATGATTTGAAACTTTAACTTGTAAATGCCTCATGCGCACATAATATCCAAATAACATTTGGCTGAACGCTTTTGCAGAATATTCATTAGACCTTTAGATTTATTTGATTTCACTTAATGAAATGAACCATTCATCTTCAATATATATATTTAAATATAATATGTAATCTTTGCAATAGTGTGTTGCATGTTCTTTTAAATTCATTACTTTGATTCCTTTGAGTGTATAAATAAAACGTCTGCAGATAACATTCCACGGTATACCAAAAATTATTAAAATTAAAAATATCTCGGTTTTGAAAGTTTTGCTACCCACGAATAGGCTAACAATAAAATCAAAATAATTAAAAACACAAAATCCGCAATGAAAATCATCTAAAACCCAACTTTGATTTCAGGCATCATCTTTAATAGTGCTATTGATAATTTTCGAGAGGTCACAAGCATTTTTCTTGCGACCACGAGATTATAAGAGGCTATTTGGTTTTGTACCATCGGTAACTGATTGGTTTAAAAATAATGATTATCCTCATGAAACTAAGAGAGTAGCCCATCATCATAGTTTAAATAAACACCATGGTAACAAGCATAACAATCAATATCAGAATAATCACCATCATAATCATCATAGCAGCAATCAGCAACACAACGGCCATCATCACAATTCCGAATATGATCAAGACCGTTATGAAGATCTCTACAATGACTATCCACCCAGTCCATATTTTCATGGATCTGATGAAGACTTTTACACACCATTCGAAACGAAACAAAATGAAGAATATGTAGGTGATTGTCACCATCACGGTGACGACAATGTGCATCCTTCATATTCTTCGAAATACGAAGATCTGCCCAATAAATTCGATTATAATAATCACCCAACTGGAGAGGCCGAACACAATAACAGAAAAACGAAACACGGTCACATTGCCGAAAGCCAAAGACATGCCAAGTCTGGAAGTAACAAGAAAAAGAACGTTAAAAATAATCAAAAACAAATAGATTTTCAAAACGCTCTTGAAAAAATTCTATCGCAACTCAAGTCCCGTAAAGAACCCGTTAAAGGAATTGTACACGTAGGTCCTAGGCCCGAAAAGACAGGTAATCTCAAGTTGAACGAATTCCGTGACGACTACAGATCTATGGGAATAGAAGACTTACATTCAGAAGTGGTGCCATCATATCATAATGAAGATTCAGATGATTCATATGAGGCTTTTGTTGAACGATATTTCCCATTCTTAAGGAGCGATACATACTTCCAATAACTTATATAATCATCAATGTTAGCTTACAATAACGAATAAAATTTCATTTCATATTTTAATTGTTACTTCTTAACCTATTCAACAATATTTGTATAAATTTATAAATGTACGAAGATGATATGTACTTTTAAATGGATACCAAGTGCTTCTTAAGAATACAGTGCTGATAGTAACATGATCCGTGAAATTGAAAAATTGCGCTGTTCAAAGATATTAGGTGTCCATGGTGTGTTCTTCTAATAGACCTATTGAACCAGCAGGCTAAGACCCCAGCGCTGACATTTGGGATATATTTCTATAAGTCAATGGTATCATCTTAGCCGTCTCCGTCAGTTCCACGGTCGTATATACAGGTCTGGGTACTCTATGTTTGACATGAGTCTCTTACATGTCGCCAAAGTCGTAGTTCCTCGCTCAGCCACCAGCTAGCGCATGGATTGAAATATGTTGTCAGGATGTCAGGATTAGGCGCCATATCCTTCAAATATGGTCGTATACGTGCCAGAGAACATCCCTCGACTCATGCGCCACCCTTTCGGTACTACGCAACAGATGACGCTTAGCGGACTCACTTCTCACATAGGAAACAGCCTCGAGTTTTCAGATCTGTATATACGACCGTGGTCAGTTCCTCTCACCATAAGTGTCAGCAAATCTCTCTCTAAAAACATATTTCTATACTTCTAGACCGGCTGGCTGCCATAGCACAGAGTTAGTATAGCATACTCTGTGACCTTAGGTCAACACCTTGACCACGTGACCTTCTTGTCAACTTGTGTCCATAGAGATCATATATTAGATAGAGGAGTAAAGCCTGTGTTTGAGGTATATAAGCGGTGCGTGACATGTTCAAATTTCTTAGCGGACCCTCCCCTCACACTCTCCTCCAACCGCTTAAATTGATGACGGCGTGCTCTTATATAAAAGCGAGAAGAGTGGGGACCGCTAATAGAGAAAATTTCATTCGAACCCTGCGTGGCATTACGGCCCGCTTTACTCCTCTATGCTATGCTAATATGATCTCTATGCTTGTGTCTAGACAGATGGTGCCAAACACATTCACGGGAGAATTCCATGCTGGGTCAGTCAAGGCCAATGTACTTTTACTTTACGTACTTATGTTTGAAATTTTTTTTAAGAACTATAATCACGTCTACGAGCGACGTTTTTCGGCATATGCCCATCGAGTCTGATTATTATATATTTTTTGTTTTTATATTCGTTCTATATCATTGAACTAGTGTAATCCATTGTTCCATAGATAACTCTACTAGTAGAGTTATCTATGCATTGTTCTATTCTATGGCAAAATCTCGTTATGTCTACGACTACATATTTTAAATAATTGTTCTCATCTCCTGTGATCATAATCTAATTTTTCTATTTACTAGGATTCTATGACGTTGATGCAAACAAAAGTCAGAAGACAGAATGATTAGTTGACTTTTTAAAAGTAAGGTTATATAAAAGTGTACATTTCGTTACCGTTTCCGAAGTAATTATTTGCGTTTAAATAATCTAGAAATATCGTCAAAGTTTCAAAATGGTAGGTATAATAATCTTATCAATGTATCCAGATTGGAATAATTTCTATCGTTAATATATTCTTATTTATTCAAGAGTTTCGCACTACCACCAGTTAAGGCGAAGCCCGAACATCTACATGAATTCGGGGGTCATAATGGGGACTACGGAATAACAGAAGTTATGACAAATGGGATTACAAAGTCACAGTCTGATTTGCAAAATTCTCATCCACTCATGAAAGTAGAACCCAATGTAAGTTTCCTAGAATGCCTAATGTAAAATTCGTTAACAAAACTTATTTACAGTTCAGACCTAACCAGAGTAGAATGAACATGGCAATTCTTCGGAATACCCAGGGCCTACATGCACCTCTAAGGATTTCTATGGAATTGAAAGCAGCAAAGAAAATTGGTCGTTTACCTTTTCTTACATCTTCAAATCTAATGTATGATGTCCTAACTGGACGTGATATAGAACTAGGTCCAGAAGACATCTTTAATCAACCAGAGTTTATGGAATGCGTTGGCCGACCTCATGCAATTGTAGAAAGGAGCTTAAATTTATTGTAAGAAGTAATAATGTTTGGAATATACTTTGATATTTATCTTTCATTTATATGTGTATGTTTTTGAATAAACAGTTTAATAAATATATTCACATTAATTTGAAATTTTTTAAAAGCTAATTCAGCAAATTGGCCTGCACCAAAATTATCAAAACAACCCATTTGATTATTTTCAATTTTGTAGTGTCCTGAACATACAAAAATTGACATTGTGACTGTTAAATAAATATGAGATGTTTTAATTTGGTCATAACTGACAAGTTGCTTCGATCTAGCAAAATCAAATACAATCTAGAAAATTTATAGTCCAGGCTATGAGCCGAAAAAAAAAAACATGTTTGTTTGAATCAAATAATTTTTTTTGCATTAGCTTCAGGAGGTTCTCAGGATCATTCATACAACCTCTTGGGAACCCCAACTCAACCCATTGGGGGGAAATGGCCCCCCGAAATCTCCAAGTCTTGGATTGTATTTTCTACAAAAAGAGGTATTTTGGCATTTCGAGTGCACCTAGGGGGTTTTTTGGGTCGCTGAACACGAATCCATAGCCACATTTACTTGCAATCTATCGTAGGGGTGGTAAAATCGACGAAACTGGCCAATTTTGCACCCCTATTTATTATTTTGCAATTTACGTGATTTCGAATGAACCAAGGGGGTTTTTTGGGTCGCTGAATACGATTCCGAAGCCAGATTTACTCCCGAAGTAATTTTAAAATAAAAATTTAGAAGCGTGTCAAATTAGCCATTTTTGTAATTTCCCACCCCTACGATGATATTCTAGTAAATCTGGCTTTGGAATCGTATTCAACGACCCAAAAAACTTCCTTGGCTCCTTGGTGCCTTCGAAATGCCTAAAACACGTAAATTGCATATTAGGCGTGCAAAATTGGCAAATTTTGTCGATTTCACCACCCATACGATGGATTGCAAGTAAATCTAGCTACGGATTCGTGTTGAGCGACCCAAAAAAACCCTAGTGCACTCGAAATGCCAAAATACCTTTTTTTGTCAAAATACAATTCAAAACATGGAGATTTCGGGCCATTTTTGCCCCCAATGGGTGGGGTTAGGGTTCCCAAGAGGTTTTAAAGTGTATGAATGATCTTGAGAACCTCCTGAAGCTAATGCAAAAAAAATTATTTGATTCAAACTTACATGTTTTTTTTTTTTTTTTAATTATAGCTAAAATCCTGGTTCACAGCCTGGACTATTAGTTGGATGTAATAAATAATACATATATAAAGATAACAATAATTTTATTCAACTTTTAAGTACATTATCTTAGACTAGGAAGAACTTTTTCTATCCATTTCAATAATTTGGAAATTTCATCTTTTTTCAGTTCATGGAAAGTATTTTTAATTGTAGTAAATTCACCCTTGACTCCTAATTCACTAAGCTTGTCAAACGTCTGTTTACCCCATTGTAATGGTACCATACTATCACAATCACCATGACACATGTACAGTGGAGTGTCTAAAGATCTAATATTCTTATAAACTGCTGAATCATTATTGAGAAAAGATGATAAGGCAAAAACACCTGCTAATCCATCAACATATCTATAACCCATATGAAAAGATAATGCTCCTCCCATGGAAAATCCTCCTACAAAACAATTGAAAATTAGTTCATGGTGATTGAATTATGAAATAGACTTCAATTTATAAATATTGGGAGGAATATTTGCAATATCTCACCAACAACTATTCTGTTAACAGATATTCCACTTTCAACTTCTGAGTTTATGATTTCCTTAATATTATCTTTGGTAGATTCTATAGTTTCATTGTGTTCAGGACTATCAAGAGATAAACTAGTTCTATCAAACCATACTGTACTGCGCTACAAATTGATCATTAGATAATGCTTGGTAAAAATATTACAATATTAGTTGCATACTTCCCCACCAATGAAAGTATAAGGCCTTGTAGGTGCTGTTGGAAACAGAAATTTAACATGTGGTAGTGAGAAATTTGCATTTAGAAACTTCACCCAATCTAGTATACCTTTTCCAGTGTCCCCTAAAATGCATAGTAACAAATCAATGAGTTTTACCAATTTTATTACAACAGTGTTGGAGCAGTCATGAAAGAAATCAATAGATGTTTTCTTTTTTAAATGCAGTTATAACTAATACTTAGTTGAACATAAAGTCATCAGAATCATGACTCATATAGTGTTCAAAAATTACAAATTTAATTTTACACTCATGATAATAATTGTTTACATAGAGACATTATCAACAGCCTCCGACTTCTAACTTGAATATTGATATATATTTACTACAATACAAATTACTACCACCTGAGGAACCCTCTTCAGCCACAAGAATTCAGTAAATCTAAAGAATAAGGGTGCTAGTGAATTTAATTGTGAATGTACATGCAGGGTGATCTATGAGTTGATGTTTTTCATTGCAGTTACATTCTTCAGCCAAGTTAGCTTAAGATACAAAATCTGAACAGTTGACAATAGTAAATCAAATAAATTCTGGAACTCCTCAAGATACAGACCTGACCCATGTAAGAATATCACAGTTGCATTATGAAGGGTCCCGGTGTTCTTGATAATATGTAAAGGTCCTAATTTATTCATAGTGACCAAAATTGAGAAATTTCAAAATTAGAAGTATCTATATTGCACAAATATTAGAATAGAAGACGTACACGGTAGTTGTTCCAGTCCTACATAATTATAATCCTTAAATCCTTCTCTAAGGTTAATTCATACGTTCCATAGAATAAAGAAGATATATGATTTTTACAGTAATTGTGTTTCTATGAGAATTTAATAACTAGGAGTATAGAGCATTTGTCTTTGATTAGAGCACAGTATAAAATTTAACAGTTTATACCATGGTCGGTATATACGACCGTGGATTACACTTACTAGAAACTAGAGACCCAAGTAATAGAATGATACTTATACATTATGCCCAGGGTCTCTAAAACTACGGAGTACGCCACTGCATCATCCTGGCTGACATAGGGACGATTAGTACCCTCCCGGCGGCCACTCACGAATACTCAAGTATAGGCACTGAAATTCTCGCTGCTTGAGACTGGCTGAGGTCGTGAGACCCCGGTGATGTATTTTGCTTCCCCATAGTGGCGTAGGTTCGAAACTCCAAGTGGCAAGTTCATCGCAGGCTAGTTTGTTGAACTTTTCATGAGTAAGTTTTTTAATTTTTATATATTTAGGAATACTAGGTTGATGGATTATTTGGAAGTTTGATGTAATTGATTAATGTTCCTTCTTCCTTGTACACATGTATTATTAAGGTGTAGGGTGGGAAATATCGCCCCTGTCTATTAGCTTCTAGTGTCGGCAATGATCCCAAAGCGAGTTGTTGCATGCCATGCATACATGAAACATCGTAGTGCATGGATACTGGATAGACCACGGGCGTATATACAGGTCTGGGAACTCTGTTTGACATGAGTCTCTTACATGTCGCCAAACTCGTAGTCCCTCGCTCAGCCACCAGCTGGTGCATGGATCTAAATATGTTGTCGCGGTCAGGATTAGGCGCCATATCGTTCAAACACGGTCGTATACGTGCCAGAGAACATCCCTCGACTCATGCGCCACCCTTTTGGTACTACGCAACAGATGACGCTTAGCGGACTCACTTCTCAAGGAAACAGCCTCGAGTTTCCAGACCTGTATATACAACCGTGGGATAGACCAATGGTTCTCGGAGTCATAAGACTATTGAATTAATAGTTTTTTGTCCTCTTGAGATATTGCCGACCCTTGACATTGAAATCTTGTCTACTAAACATAATTATTAAGTAATAATATAAGGTCAATGGGTGGAATGCAAAGAAATATGTGCTTAGTATTTTGATTATGTGGGGATCTAAATTCACACAACTCTAAGAATTGAGCTCCTGTGCTCCCCATCATCATTGCCGACGTTTATTGACTTACAGTGCTGTATAGTGTGGCATAGACAGTTTCGTAACCTAGTCTATGTAGTATCCAAGCTGCCATCATACTAGGAATACCAAATCACATACATAGCACATGGATCACGTGGATGTGTAATTTTTGCTATAACGTTTGTTTGCGCAAGAAACCACGACTCGGAGATCCCGCCTATCCTGCGTCTATTATTTGACTCAACCATTTCATGTGTGTGAGTTCGGTCTCCTGTCTCTAGTCTACTTGAGAAGAACAATGGAACCTCCAACAAAACTGTAGTAACTGGCTCATACAATCCATAAATAAGCAAGACGGTTGAAATAACAAATGAATGACAGATTTTTTTGCGATTGCGTATAAAATGGCGTTTACCCAAGAAGACTAGACAGAGGAGACCAAACTTCCTATCCAGCCATGTGCGGAATGAGTCAGAGTATGGACCCAAACTGGTGCTTACCGTACATGATAATAGGTACACCCAATCGCATGCACGGGAGTTGGGTCTCCTGTCTCTAGTCTTCTTGTGTTTATCTTTCTCAGAATAGAGCTAAGAGAGTCAAAGGGGTAGAGTGGTAAATTATCATATCTTCATTTCAAAATTCTTACGAATCTTCATTTATTGCATCGATATGTGTCTTTCTTGCACCTCTAGCTTCATTGGATGATATCGGAGATTTAGGGGAGAAACCGGTATGAAGTGTGTCATCATCCGCAAAGCTGTAGACAGGATAAAAGATCACTTCCTACAGATCGTTGACATGGAGTAGAAACAAAGTTGGTCCAAAACAGGTTGCTTGGGAACACCGGATTCGGTATCCGTGAGAAAACTCGACAGTAAACGTCCGTCAGGTCGGCAAAGCATAAGACAAATGCTTAGGCGATATACATCAGCTGATGTGTACTGATGGCAGGTTTCATGTTGATCTATGGCGACGAAAGCCATATTGTCGGTCGTTCACGATTTTGAAGCTCAAATATTGGACGAGATCGATGTTGAATGTTTTCTCCATTACTTTAGGGATCACAGCTAGTAGTATAGATCTTATAATTCTTATTAGGGGGATCATCTTTCCTTTTTTGGAATTGGTTATCTTTTTTTTTTTTACTTTGTCTACACGAGAGGGAAACCTCTAATGTTCTAAGAACATCGTGTGGGCCAGCAGTGGAATGTAGGGAGAGGAGATAGGCATTCATATTTTTCTTGAAGGTTTGGAGGTTATAGGCATAGGGAAAGACATCACTAGGTAAAGATTTCCACAAAAAATCCAAGTTTTTGTGAAGCGGCTTTCGCACATGATCGTCCTATGAGAGGGTGTTGTTGCTGGTAATCCCGAGCATTGTTATGGAAGACTTCATAGGAATAGTTGTACCTGACATCATCATATTAGGGATTGTGGGATCCGCCTTCCTGGAAAAGACGCAAGCTTGAGTTTTGGTTGCATTAAACTCTACTGGATTATCAGATCCCCATTTCAAAATCTTTGCTTGATCTCCATTAATTGCGTCAACCTGTCCCTGTCTGGCTCATCTGGCTTCAATGGACGGTATGATGGCTCTAGAGAAAGCGGTATTAAGTATACCATCATCTGCAAAGCTGTGGACAGGACAGGTGGTCACTTCCAGCAGATCGGTGAAATGGAGCAGAAACAAAGTTGGTGCCAAGACAGGTCCCTGTGGCACACCAGCGTTGATATCCATTGTATTGGAGGATACCCCGTCAACCACCACATGAAGTGATCTAACTGAGAGAAAACTCGATGGTAAACGACAAAGTTGAGGCGGCAGACCATCTAGCTGTCTTCCAACTGGAAGAGACGCACATGTTTGTATGAAAGGATGAACAACCTGCAAAGAACCGCTGTTAATTCTTGAGAAAATAGGCGGTAAATGGATATTCGCTCATTAATGTGAAACTTGAAATTTCGTTTAACTTTTTTCTTCAATGATAACTTTTTTTAACCGTCGAAAATTCGATCTCGAGTTTTCAACGAAAGTATATACGTTTTGCGTTTCCGTCAATTGAAAACGGCCACTTTCACTTTTTTGTGATTGTTGAACATGGTATGTTGTTAAAGGTTTAATTAAACATTTTCAAAACAGTTTTCTTAATCCAGTATATTCGTTTAAATAACATAAGAACCTTGGAACAGCTTGTCACATTTTTGTTTCCGAATTATCACTGCAGTTTCTAGAGTTCCGTTGAATTTTTATTTTAGGACAATGCATAAAAAGTTTGACAGCTTAAAACTGTTTAACCCTGTATGACATATTTACATAATTATCAACATTGATTTGTAGAAATGTAAACTCCGGCAAAATTGAGTGAAAAGTATAGTCAATGATAAGCCATAATTGCTGAATGACGAATCAACTCGAATGTCTAGAATTTTGACGATAATACCTCCTACATTTGCATAAATATTTATTTTTCTTTTAAATTCCACAAATTTCGAAATGCCAAGTAGTTATATAAGAACACTGGTTCGAACGTGGACATAATTATTGTAGTACTGCAGGGTATCAAAAATAGTACACATGAAATACGTAGTGCTCCTAGTATTTGTGCTCGGTTTAGCCGAATTATCCGTGGCGTCCGAACATGGTAAGTTCATTTTAAAGATCTATAACAAATGATATGATTAAAGGTTGTTTTTTCAAAACTCAGCACTGTACCCAAACTATTGCAACTTTTCTAGGCTTTAACCAAGCATTGAAATTCAGTAGCAAGTACATTTTTGAACGATATTGTAAAAGAACGTTTGCTTCGATTTTCCTAAATTTCTCTGATCAAGAAGGAAACGTCGAGAAATAGAAAACACAAAAAAAATTACCAAAATTTTTCAAAGAGATTCATTAAATTTTTACCAATATTGGAGAGAAACTAGCTGATACAATAAAAAATTATCAAATATAAAATAAAAATCAATCGAGAAATTACTTGTTAGAAATAAATCTAATCCACAAAAGTAGAATATACAGTCTCTCCAGACACGACAGCTACTCATTCCGCTAAGGAGTCCAAGAAGGCGAAACAGCTGTCTGGAACTATTTAGCATAGTGCCACTAATCGATCTAGTAGAGATACCTATCCCAAAATAAAGATATTCTCTCAAATTCATTTCAGTTATCAAAGGCGGAACATGAAAGTGAAGTGGTTAAAATTATTGAAAGCTTGAAAAATTAAATCTGAAACGATAATGAACATAAAACTCCACTACGCTTCTCGATCTACAAATGATTTGAAAAGGGAATATTTCTAGGTCTCTAAAAAATTTCATTAAACCAGTATATTAAAAAGTGTGGAATTAACAAAAATTCTCTATGAGGCATTGAATTCGAGAAACCTACAATATGCATATTTGTCGGCCAAAGCCTTCGATACAGCTAGTCATGTTCAATTGCTACAACCTTGGAAAAGGCGGTAAGAGAGGTACCCGCTAAAACTGTTATTTACTTATTTAGATAACAGAAAACAATGTGTACATATAAATGAAATGTTAAGAAGTAGAATACAGAGTACCCCATGGTACAATACTTGGCCCGATTCTATTTACATTATACATCAATGATCTTCACGAAAGGAATACAAAGGGTACAAAGTTTTGCAAATGACACTGCAATTACATATTTATTTATTTATTTATATCAATCAGAAAATTGGACGAAACTGAAGGAAACGGCTGAAGCAGGTTTTAAATCAATAATAATCTACTTTAATAGTAAATTACAAACTATGAACGTGAAAAAAAACGTATTTCGTTCCTTGCAATTCATATAAACAGAATCATCAATATTAATAATAATCATAATATTGAAATAAAATCAGTACAGCATATAAAATGTCTAAGAAATTATACTGATAGTGACTTGAAGTGGGACAAACAGACAGAAATCACATGTATTCTACCCAAACTAAAATAAAAAGACACTTTATAATGAAAACATAGGTTGGGGAGCAGCTACTGCAAGGTTGAAGTAATTCAAAAATACGCTTCCAAATTAATTTATAAACAACTATACATACCCCTCATAACAGTTCTACGCTGCTTATGTATTACGCTTAAAAAAATAAATATGCAATACCATCACTATCTGAAATCATTGATTTTATACATAATTATTATACGAGACAGAAATAAAATAAAAATACTTACTTTGAAGTCTCTCTTTGAGTACAATTATAATAAAGAACAAACGTTATGTGGTTCCCAGTCAAAAACTACCTTTTTGTATTGGATCTTTATTTTACATTCCATAGGGAAAATTGTGGATGAACTAACATAATAGAATCATTTAACTTGGCTTGGTGTCAGCTAAGTTATTTTCATTAGGGCAAGTTCAATGAATTTATTCTATACGATATGTAATACCTAACAAAAATAAATATAATTCAATGACTCTTCCCCAGAAAAATCGCACGAGAAACACCATCATAAGCTGAATAAAAGAACACATCAACACCGGAAGCATCACGAGAAGGTGTATAAATATCGCTATCACGATGGCCCTACGACTGAGTGTAACTGCACATGCTGTCCAATTGGCCCAGGACACGAACCATCACCAGGTTTGTTACGATATTCCCCAAAATAATGGTGTGAGAGTATGTTGTTTTTGGTAGGGCACTTTCTGAAATAGTTGAAGATCTATTTATATTTTATATACACGTCAATCCACCATGACATTTCTGTAAACAAGTTATATCAAGAACCCAAAGATCTCAGCTTAATTGAGGAGTATGGCATATTGAACAACAAATAACAGAAAAAGGAGCTTCATTAATGTATTTGGCGTGAACCCCCCATCGAGCCCGAAATATCACTCTTGTTAGAAATGATCTCTAATTTCCTTCTTTAACAATTGCATATATTAAATTTTGTTGAATTAAGAAAAGTATTAATTGAAGGTACAAAGTAGCATCCTTTACCCCTATACATCTGAAAGTTCTTAGAACTTTGACACTGAAAGGAAACTTCTCAAAACTGATTTCTTCCTTCCAGGGGTTTCCTACCGATACCTACCATCAGAAAATACAATCTTATTTTCATGCATTCGTGTTCCGGTTTGGACTAGTGTATTCGTAAACTCAAATGCTTCAACCTCAAGTTCCGCTTACTCATCGAACCCAATTTGTTTCTGGTTCATATCTATATGAAGCTGCTTTTACAGAGCAATTGTAGTAGTCGAGGTTGAATGACTACAATGTAGAATGAGCAAGTTAAAGCTTTAGCATATTTTCCCGCTCTTCAAATGCATCAACCTGATAGTCGAGGAGCCATAGCGATAGTGATGGTCTGAACATTAACCCGATGGCACTACGGTATCGTTAAAGGACGGTTCAATGACCAATTCATCTCAAAGACCCAATTTTCGCCGGCTGCTAGATCTCGAGATACCGCCTCCGCAAATTGTTTATTTTTTGACTGGAGGTTAACTATTTTCAAGTTGCGGTTACTTGAAATGCATGCCATTCTTATACACTTCCACCATGTGCCATCATTTTTTATAGTGTTCGTTTATCAGGCTGACCAGTTAAAACTGGATCGAAAATGGACTGCAAGTTAACCCTCCCAAACCTGATGAAAAATGTTCATTGGTGTTGGCAATTGTTAAGATACTCTATGCCATCAAAAGTAATCGGTCAATTTCCGAGTAATTGGCCATTATTTGGGCCAAAAATGTTTTTTTCTCATTTTGTGGCTAAACCTTGTGGATTACAAGGTAACATGGCACCATGTTAAATAACTTTATTGGAGGTCAAATAAAGATTTAAAATTAATGCCATCACTGCATGCCTATTTCAACCCCCTAAAAACACCGTGATCTAGCAGCCGGCGAAAATTCGGTCTGTGAGATGAATTGGTCATTGAACCGTTCTCGAACGATAAACCGTAGTGCTATCGGGTTAATGTTCAGACCATCAATATCGCTCTGGCTCCTAGACTATGAAGGAATGCAAGAATATCCATTCGAATGACAACTATAGAAGAAAACTTGAAATATTTGATCATTTTTTCACTTCCTCCGAATAATTTATCATTAGTGAATCATTTGAATATAAAATAGAGCTAACCCTTTTCTTTTTTTTTTAAGATAATGGAATCGAAGTGATTTACAATGACAAATTACATTTAATTGGTTTAGTGAATGTAACATCAAATACTGCTTTGCTTTTTGTCAACGGTACAAGTGAAGTTTTAGTAGATACTCAAAGCGGTGCGATTGCCATAGTTGAAAGCGGGCAGATCAAACTCCTAGAAGTATCGGGCTTGAAACAGCCCATTAAGTCCTTTTTATCCCCTCTGATCAAGCCAAAAATAACTACTCTTCTTCAAATCCTTCCAAAAGCACCTAAATTTGAGATTTCATCAGTGGAACATCCATCCGAAGCTGCTCAAAAATTGTTAGTTAAAGTTCTTGCAAGTTTGGGCGCACACACAGGAAACGCTACTATATCCTATCCTGCTTTAGTTAAACTAGGACCTCTCTTAGAAGAAACGTTGTACCATGAGTTAAGCGGGTTATTTAAAGGATCTGGAACTGTAAAAACTCCCACCAATTTGAACAGATTTCTTGCGGTAGCAGAAGGATTGAAATTTCTGTTTTTACAAACAGATGGAGGTTTGGCTGCATTAACGAATGCATCCGTACATTTAGACATAAAATTAATATTCAACGATAAAAATGGCGTACAAGTTCTATTGAGTATATTAGAACAAATTGGAACCCGCGTGGACTTGGTAAAATTGTTTGGAAAAGTACTAAATGATCAAGAAGTTCTCTTGAAGACAATTGTACTATTAGGGGGAAATTGTTCAAAGGGTATAAACGGCCTCTTCAAGATTTTATACAATTTTGTAGGCTTTCTTAAAGGTCACATTTCGCTGGAAGAAGTGATAGAAGCTCTTAAAAGAGTAATAGCTGATCACGATCTAGAAATCAATCCCGCATTGTTCAAAGAACTCATAGAGGGTTTTTTGAAAGTTGCTGAAAGTCAAGAGAAGCGCTTCCACAATGGCCACGCACTGAAACCTTTCATAGAATTTTGGAAGAACCTCTTGGATAATACTTTGATTATAAACAATGTAAACCTTTCAGACATTGTGAAATTAGTCAAAAACGGCGATTTTAAAAACGGACTTGAATTCATAGCGAAGCTCCTTGCTAAATTGGGAAATCCTGCTAAAACAATTCCTGCTCTTTTCAAGTCCTATTTGGGTTTACTGAATACAACGAAAAATGGCGACAGCCTTTCAAGTTTTCTACCAGGGTTGGACTTGAAAAACCTTACGTCATTAGGCGGCGGTAACATCTTACAGACACTTTTCAAACATTTTGACATCAATAATATATTATCACCTCCAGGATGTAGCGTAACCTCAGTGCTCTCAAAGATCCCAGGTTTCAGTGATTTCTTTAAAGCCGTTTCACAAGGATATAATTTTTCGGGAAGCGTTTCTTTGGATAAATATTTAAATGCTACGACAGTTTTGATCGATTTCAAACATATTATTAGTGGAAGGTCAATCTTAGAATGGGCTCAGAATCTCCAGAATGCAGTCTCACATGAAGTCGAAGGTGGATTGGGTCATTTTAGTGATATTGTCAATCAATTCAATCCGGCTAACTTATTGGGAGGAGGTGAAACAAAACCTCCAGCAGAAAACACAGCTGAAGAAGCAAAACCCTCAAATGAAGAAGGAAAACCCTCAAATGAAGAAGGAAAACCCTCAAATGAAGAAGGAAAACCCTCAAATGAAGAAGGAAAACCCTCAAAAGAAGAAGCAAAACCCTCAAATGGAGAAGAAAAACCTTCTAATGAAGAAGCAAAACCCTCAAATGAAGAAGCAAAACCCTCAAATGAAGAATCAAAACCCTCAAGTGAAGAAGCAAAACCTTCAAATGAAGAAGCAAAACCCTCAAGTGAAGAAGAAAAACCCACAAACGAAGAAGCAAAACCCGAAAACGAGGAAGCAAAGCCCTCAGGCGAAGAAGCAAAACCTTCAAACGAAGAAGCAAAAACCACAAAGGCACCTCCAACTGAAGGAACAACGGGTAAGAAATTGCAATTTTTTGGTGCAAATCAATTGGGGTAAGGTTTTGTTGAACGTACAAAATATTTCCCTTGACTAATCATGCATCCCCGAGATCCAAAACATGTACCACCAATTAATTGCTTTTGGAAACTATGGAACGCTAAAATTAGAAAGAACAAACTAACCCTCACACATCACAATCAGTTCTAATATTATAATAGTGCACACATTTTCTTATGAAATTACGCTTTGTCTTTTCTTCCTCAACTCAGGAGTTCAAATAATAGACGGAAATGTTCTTCCATGTTAGGAGTTTGCAGTCAATAACTATGACAAATGAATTCCATCTGATGAAGTTGAAATAAAGAAGATGCTGGTTCACTGATAATCTCCTCTTTCTCAAGTTTTACACAAACTTTCTTCTTCATAAAGTTCTATATAACCATGTTTATTCTATATGCGTTGTACAATGCTTGCTGAATCACCCCTTCAAAAAGTTAGACATAACCATGGATGAATAGTAGTAAAAATATCCTGCAATGATTGAACGTTTTCGAAGATGAGTTACAGATTGCTTCAAATCAAATTCCACGAGTATTTGTCCCAATAAGTGGCAACGACAAATTAAATAATTGTCTACCCTGGCTATAACTTTTAGATTAATAAACGCATGTTTCAAGAGTCGTCCATTCAAACTATAGTAACACTGCTTCGTTTTTGGGTTAACATTATTTCTAAATCATATTTTCATGTACTAGGGCGTGTTGGTCGAGGTCATGGATGGCATGGTCATGCTGGTCTCAGCTGGGGTATAAGCAATACAGGAATTGTTGGATCTTGGGGATTAGACCATCATATTGATAAAAGACTTCATGGAAATAAAAAGCATTGATAGGTACAAAGAAGCTGAATTCTTTTATTTTTCCCACAAATTTTTTTTTACCTCCCTGGAATGTTTTGTAATAGTTTTCTTCATTTTCCTCTAGTTTTATGTACACGTTTTGACTTACAAAAATGTCGTGCTTTGAACAAACGGTGACGTTGTTAGCTCCTTTGACTCCGGATGACATCACCCATTAATAACGAAACACATAACGTTGAATTTGGCAAATATGTATTAAAAGAAAGCACTGAAATTTACCTGATTTAATTCACTCACCTCCAAGACATATAGCTCTTCTATTGTTTATCCATGGCTACGATTTTAATGGAAAAGCGACATATTTGTAATGCATAATTTTTTATAGAAGAATCACGTCATCATGAGCATCACAAAGTGAAGCACCACCATTCTCAGAAAAAATCACATGAAAGACACCATGCAAAATCACATGAAAAACATCATGAAAAACACCATGAAAAATCACATTTAAACCCACATGAGCACCACCAGTAGATATCTTGAATATCAGCAACGAATTTTATAATATATTCATAACATGTGTATTATAATAAACATATTTGCAATTATTGCCTGATTATTACTGAATATCCATTGGTCTTTGGTAATGATTTTGTATTTCATCTTTGGAAAAATTGATCTGAAAAGCAAAACCATTGGCTTAACAGTAAGCTTATCAGAAACATTTTCGACAAGCTTGAACAGCACCATCTATTGTCAAGATCTCAAGATGCATGGGGTGCTGTCTGGTTATATTCTGAGAAGAGTATAATAAATTAATTACAACACAAAGCATCCTACGCTGTTACATTGGTCTACTTAATATTCGAAATAATGATAGCACAGTCTATTGAACAATTATTACCTCCCTCACTATACGTAGTGCAAGGGAAGTATTATAATCGATGCAAAAAAAATTTCAAGATTTACGTGCGTGCTTTAACCCACTGTGGAGACGCTTGCGCCGTTACTGTTGATCGTATGGATTCGAAATTTTGCAGATCCCTTTAAAGTTGTGAAAACGGAAACGGTCATAAATATACATCACACTCATATATTTAACCCTCAGAAGTTCTTACTTTAAGATTCATCGATATGACGTCACTGTTCTATGTGACAGCAACTATCAGTACAAAACAGTTATATTTCGGAAGTCAGCCTGACAGCCTGTATAAAACATAGAGTTGTGAAATACATTATAATTTCAATGTGACAAAGAGTATAATATAACGTGTTTCATTGGCGGTTTCTAAATCATTACAAGCTTTTATTCAACTTTTGCTTTGTTATACTCTATTACTAAACTCGTTAAAAAGAGTCCTAGAGCAAAAATTCTTACACCATAGCATCGAATTTTAAGCAACTACAATTTTAATAAAATCCGGCCGTCTGTTTCTGTGTCACCAGTATAACTTAAAAACGAAAGGACCTATCATATTCATATTATATTCAAATTTTGGCAAAAATCTTTTAATGTTTAGTGACGTTTTTCAGGGAAATCATGTAATAGCACATTTAATAGCATTTTAAAAATCATAACTCCTAAACTTTTACGGTAAATTTAAAGCTGCTTTTACCCAAATTTCAACACGTAAAATTATTGAAGTAAACTTAAAAATAACAAGTTTATAACGAAAGGCGCTGTGGTCTAGGGGATAGGATAACTGGCTCCCGCCCAGTACTCGGGTTCGATTCCCAGAAGCGGAAAATTTATTTTTGTACATTTTCTTAAAAAACATTATTGATTTAAAAATTATTTAGTTGTGTAAAGATAATGAAATAAATAATTTACTTATTTCATTACCTGCGAAGAGTATCTTTTAGAATGTTGAAACAATGAAATAAAAGATAACGCTCAGATTCTATTCAAAATTGGTATGTGGGGTCTTTGTGGTCAGAGATCATGGTTTGTTAGTGAAAATTCGAAAATTCAAGATGGCGAGTATCGTAATTATGATCAATAGCTTTTAAAATTAAAATATTCAGGATGGAGGAAGTGATTCAAATTTCAATATGGCGGAAGAGTTTTGTGATTAGAAATCTGACCATTCTATTCAAAATTGGTATGCGAGGTTTTCGGGGTTGAAGATCATAATTTTTTAGTCAAAATTCCAAATTTCAATATGACGGATGAGTTTTGTGATAATGGCCCGATTCTATTTAAAACTAGTAGATGGGGTCTTGAGGTTGGAGATAATGATTCCTTAGTGAAAATTCAAGATGGCGCCTAAGAATGTGATTATTGTCAGATTCTTTTCAAAATTCAAATATTCAAGATGGCGGAAGTGATTATGATCCGATTCTATTCAAAATTGGTATATGGGGTTTTCGGGGTCGGAGATCATGATTTTTGTCAAAATTCCAAATTTCAATATGACGAACGAGTTTCGCGATAATGGCCCGATTCTATTTAAAATTTGGTATATGAGGTCTTTGAAGTCGGAGATCATGATTTCTTAATGAAAATTTAAGATGGCGGCAAAGATGGCCAGATTTGTGAGTATTGTCAGATTGTTTTCAAAATTCAAATATTCAAGATGGCGAAATTGATTATGATCCGATTCTTATCAAAATTGGAATGTTGGGGGTTTTGGGGGCGGAAATCATGATGTTTTAGTCAAAATTCCAAATTTCAATATGGCGGACGAGTTTTGTGATTATGGTCAGATTCTATTCAAAATGGGTATATGGGGTTTTTGGGATCGGAGATCATGCTTTTTCAGACAAAATTCAAAATTTCAATATGACGGACGAGTTTTGTAATAATGACCCGATTCTATTTAAAATTAGTATATGGCGTCTTTGAATTCGGAGACCATGATTTCAATATGGCGGAGGCGTTTTGTGATTATGGTCAGATTCTATTCAAAGTTGGTATATGGGGTTTTTAGGGTCGCAGACCATGATTTTTTATTTCTTTCTTTTAATTTTATTTTCAGATATATTATTTTCTGTTCCTACAATCATATACATTCGCAGGAGTATCCGAGAGCTAGTTTGCTATCTAAAGTGAAGTTTCGTGTTCATTTGATCACAGTTAATGTTTTGCTTTGAAATGCGTTTCTGAAAAAGCCGTGTTTTTCAAACTGTATTATTTACTTATTTTTGGCTTTAAAATTGAACCTACCTTTAATATTCATTTTATGTGGGATGTGGGAGATAATTATCTTCTTTATTCGTGTCCACGCAATTTGCTTAAATACCGGGATATCAAAAATTATCTTGGTCAAGGGTGGTTGTGGAATCTAAAACGTGTCTTACTTTACGTTTGAAATAATTATGTTACTGTCACACTGACATCATCAATAACCTACAAATTTCATACCTATTTATTTCAGTTGTAAAATAATAATGAACTACAAATTAAAAATTATGTTGGTCAAGGGTGGTTGTGGAATGTAAAACGAAATGTTAACTTTGAACCTTTTACAAGGTCGCAATAGCCACAAACGGGGTCGAAAACTGTTTTAAATAGGTTAATTTTCGATAAATCGAATGACGTTCACGTGAGGAGCGCGTAGCTCGTGAGTTAGAAAAGTGCAAATCTTCGGAACATAGAACGTCTTTACGAGGACTTTTTGCTCCATGTCGTTAGTTTATGAACGGGGCAACCTAAATAGTAGTCTCGGGCCCCAAAATGTCTATTAAATAGGAAAATTTAATTAAAATAGAAACAGGTACTCTCAGGTCTCAGCTCCGCGCGTCTAACGTGCGAACGTACCAAAGGGAATTTAGCTACTAAAATATACCCAAAAACGGTTAAAAGCTAGCGGCCTATAGCCGAAAACACTTTATTACAACTGGCGCCGGCCGCACGGGGCATAAAACGGCCCCGAATTAACAAGATCGAAGTAAAAAGTATAAACTCTAACTGACGCGTAGCGAGCTCCTCGAGGCATAAGTCAAAATGATTACGTTCGTAGCTAATTACATAGGACGTCTGGCGTTCATGCAATTGTGTTTTTATACAATTCGAACCTTCTAATTTCGATAGGCCACGTGAAAATCCCGGAGTCTAAAGCGCTATAAGTGTTATAACATTCGTATAAAATTGCGAAATTTCTCTTTTAGAAACTTCAAATTAATTAATTTGACACACGTCTTGATAACGTAAAGAGACACACGTTTTAGATTCCACAACCACCCTTGACCAAGCTAATTTTTGATATCCCGGTAGTTCCGGAAACAGAAGTGAGGGATTGCGAGAAGGCGCTAAACGTGGCTCATACACCCTCAAGCACTAGCAAATATGAAGCTAATAGAAGCGTGTTAGATAACTCACTATTTATTTTATGTATGAAAAATGATACCTTAAAAGTAATTGATACTATATTTACTGTATTATCGTGAGAAACGCAATTAGCAAACTTACAATAAGAAGTCGGTGAAAATTGACGTGTTAAATAGATCTATAATCGTTAAATTTTTGAATCACCCTCTGTTAATAAAAAAAAACATGCTTGAGAGAAAAAATCTTTGTCTCAGGGTTTAATTTGAAATGTGCTATTTTAATTTATAATAAAAAAAAATTATATAGATATTTTCAACTTACCTTGCAAAGTTTCAGAAAAACCTTTCAGCTTTATTGTACCACTTGCAAATAAAACAAATGGTTTTTCTGTAAAACTAATATTTAAACAGTAAAATAATAAAACAATTATGTAATTACACATAAATAAGCAAAAAATAAACAATAGTATTTAAAATCGAAATATATGTATATAATAAAGGTACATCTTCAACAATTTGGTGATTTAAACAAAAACATTTTTAAGAGTTATCACCGTAATCTCTATCACCCACATTGATTCGATCGGGAGCCGACGTTACGTTAAATCCAAGAATCCTACTATCGACTTTCAACATTTTGTTCTTTTTATTCTTCTTATTTTTACCCTGCAAGTTGGATCTTATAAATAAAACATACGTATGGAAAGACAATCAGCAAAAAAGTGTGATGTACTATTCTATTTAATATTTCATTAATATTTGATTCAATACAATTTGAAAAATATACAGAATGGTCCAGTTTCGAAAGCGGAAACTTTACAGGTAGACAGATAACTACAAAATATTATCAGTTTGTACTATAAACTATATTCGAAAAATGCTTCGTTACAAAGATACAGGTGTCAAAATTTTTATAAAAAAATCCTGATTTAATAATATTTTAAATACTACTTTAGATATTTAAATGAAATTTGGCACGTTTGAATAGATAATTTAAATACATCTTTTTACGTAAAAAATATTATTTTACTCCCACCAGTGACGTGCTTACAGACACATCTTCGGCTATTTTTCATAAAAAATATGGTACGCCACTGATATTTTTAGAAGCAAAAATTATTTCTAGAATCCTTGTTCAATTTACAACAAAAAAGGCTCTTTACTTTTTTCGTTTGACACATCGTTTGCCAGTAAAAAATTAAAATTCTTTAAGCAACTGGAATTCAGACAAATTTCAATCTGTCGTAGTAGGCCATTAAAAAAACAACTACTGCTCTAAGTGTTCTTTTATTTTATTATGACAGTTGATTGAATTGTGTCAGGTAATTTAATTTCGAGTTGTTGTTAACATGTTATTAGTGTTGCGCAAGTAATAAAAATTTTTTTTTCTAATAACGAATACACAGATATTCATTTTTGCTACGGATTTTGTGATGGAAATGGAAGCGGCAGTTCGTGAATATCGTAGACGCTATCCAAATAGAAGAGTTCCAGATGGTCGCGTTTTCATCAGAACACATCACAATTTTCGTAACTTTGGCCTGCGTGTTCATAACTAACGGAACATAAACCGTCGATATAATATTCAGAATAATTCGTACTTTTGATAACAATCCGAGGCGAAGCGCTCGGAAGGCAGCTCAGAACCTTCACATATCGAAGTCTACAATATCACGAACACTACACGATGACCACAGACACGCATATCACCTACGGCCTGTTCATGATTTGCATCCTGCTGATGCTGAAAAGAGAATAAGATTTTGCCAGTGGCTTTCAAACTAAATGGAAGAAAATCCTGACTTTTTCCAAAAGATTCTTTGGACGGATGAATCCTTTTTTACCAGACGTGGGGTAACAAATTACCATAATACCCATATTTGGGCACATCAGAATTCGCGAGAAATTCGGCCAAGATCATTTCAAAATGATTTTTGTTTGGGCGTTATTGATGTAAATGTTTGTGGTCCACATTTCCTACCCCCAAGGTTGAACTCGCAACTTTTTATGAAGTTTCTTAACAATAATCTGCAGGACTACCTAGAGGATTTACCCATTAATTTAAGGCATGAAAGTTGGATACAACTGGATGGAGCTCCCCCGCATTTTAGAATAGTTGTAAGAGAATGGCTCAATACCAATTATCCTCGACGATGGATTGGTCGGCTAGGGAGGAATGACATGAATAATGACGTGATTAATGGTATTGGACCAGTGGCTTGGCCATCCAGGTCACCGGATCTTAAACCGCTAGACTTTTACGTTTGGGGCACTATTAAAGATAAAGTCTACACTAATCCCGTATTAACAAGAGAAGATTTAGTTTTAAGAATTCAGCCTGCAATGATATGCGGCAAAATCCGCATGAAGTATCTGATGCAGTAAATGCGTTAGTGAGTAGATGTCGAAAATGTATTGAGGTGGGTGGACTACATTTCGAGCTGTTTTTGTGATTTAACCTTTAATTTTCTTTCTCATTTTCGTTTTTGTTTAATTGTTTTTCAGAAATCAGGTATTTTAATTTTTTACTGGCAAACGATGTGTGAAACGAAAAAAAGTTGGTAGCCTTTTTTTATTGTAAATTGAACAAAGATTCTAGAAATAATTTTTGCTTCTGAAAAAATCAGTACCATATTTTTTATGAAAAATAGCCGAAGATTTGTCTGTAAGCACGCCACTGGTGGAAGTGAAATATTATTTTTTACGTAAAAAGATGTATTTAGATTATCTATTCAAACGTGCCAAATTTCATCTAAATATCCAAAGTAGTTTTAAAAATATTATTAAATCTGGATTTTTCCGCTTTCGAAACTGGACCAGCCTGTATATAAACATCTGCGTTTTACTGATAAGGCATCAATCCATTCATATCTGTCAGATTCCATTCGACGGGAAATATACAACCCTGGACCACCCATCCCGGTGGTGACCCCTTTCAAATTTTCCGCTGAACAAGAAAACTTATTTTTTCCCGAGAAAAGCGGTAACAATTTAAAGACCATAATAGCATTGAACTCGTATTCAGATGGCCAACATTAGCTGAAAACTACTATAAACTCGACATTTTCGTCAAATTCGTATATTTAATAATAAATATAATTTGTTTATAGCAAATTATCAGATTTGTGGGTATACATTCGACGATATTGAGAATAAAATCGAACTCAGAATACCAAAATTATCTGAAAACGAACCTAAAGGTCGAATTCATCTATTTTGTTAATAAATAAATTGTTTATAACAAAAAATAGTCTTTATCCGATCAAAAACGGTAAAATTTTGCATTTTTTAGAAATTTTTATGTAATCTCAAAAATGAGCTAATTAAATTGTTTATTTTTTGTTTATAAACAATTTGCGCAACTTTATTTGTGGTCAACTTTGACCCATCAAAATTGATCAATTTGCCAAGGATTTACGGGTTTGGCCTATTTTTAAACCCATTTGACTGCATTATACAGTTTGTTACAATTATTTTAAATATTTAAACAGTTTGAAAATTAAAGTTCCATATAAAAATATAATATAATTTAAAAATCAAATGAAGTGTAATAAAAAGTCTGCAGGATAACTTACCTTAACTTCCTGAAATTCGGAATTGTGTTGCATTGAAGGCGTTAAAGCGGGTGCAGGTGAACACATATCATCTTTGTGAGCATTGCTCTTTGGTTTAAAGGAACGTCTTTTTTCTAAAAAATTAGAGGCAAATTGATGTGCTTGAGGATTATCGCCTAAGTAATCTTTACAATAGTCTCGCACCTCCAGGGCCGATTCTATATCACGTAAAAATGTTATAAATGTGGGAACTGGAAAAAAGGAAAAAAAAAACATGATTAGAACATGAAAAGTGACTACTAACTGATGCTAAGCCGGTCCTGGCAGGGTTCTAATAGCTGAAAGTAGAGTTGCAACGTAAATAGGTTTCATCCAGATTTGCATAAACCATTTCGAAAGAACTGTAATTAAAAATGGCGATCCCGTTAAATTTTTTTTAATTCGACAACAATATATTTCGTGGAAGTACAAAATAATTTTACTTATATCGCTCGAATTATTACATTCTTTTATTTACAACGCAAAATGTCAATGCCATTTGAAATTGTTATATACAAATCTAGGACGGAATTTACAAGGAAACGTTGAAAAACACTTTAACAACAAACGTTATTTAAATTAATCCAGGACCGGCCTACAATAGATTCTTTCCAAATTAGTTAACACTGTTAACAAACCGATAATTAATACATTTGACTTGGTTCCTTAATTTCAATCACTGAGTAAAATGAGCATTGTTGAAGTAGAAAAATACTTACCGTCTACTTCACTGGATATATTAGATAATGTTCTATAGCACCAACTGGTAAAATCATCACTAGTAGTTCCGTTATTATTATTTTTGGAAGATATCACTTCCTCCTTCTTCACTTTAGTCTTGATCTTCTGCGCCTGCGGCTGTTGTTGTTTTCCAGCGGCAGTTGGCGGAAAAACGGTGGTTGAACTGTTTTTTGATATTGTGGACGGTTTATTAGAAGGCTTATTATGGGACGGTTCGTCCCAAAATCCACCGGCTAAAAGAAATTCGAATCTTAAATTTATTTAAATTATCGAGCGGATCGACTTACAATTCGAAGAAGACCACTGCGACATATTGGAAGTACTGTTCCACGAAAGATTCTGTGAATTCCAAATATTGCCTGTAGTTTGAACAGGAGGAATTTCTTTCTCCTTTTGTAAGGCAAGTAAGCGCGCCTCCGCAACTTGCTGAAACGTGTCCTCAATTATTATCAAAGTTCTTATAGTTTGAATATATAGGTTTAGCTTGGAAATCAATCTGGCCTTAACATAAATCCTCGAACCAACGTTGATTTTCATCTATTAAATATTCATGCCACACGAAGAATTTACGGAATGAGATTTGAATGTATACGTGAATAGAACATTCATAATTTATTCTTGTACTCTGTTGACGTTTGAAGAAACCAACTCGATCAGTTGGGTTTTCTCCTTATAATATACTTACTACCTAGATATTTCTACTTACTAACTAGAAATTTCTACTTACTACCTAGAAATTTCTACTTACTAACTAGAAATTTCTACTTACTAACTAGAAATTTCTAGATAGTAGACAGAAATTTTTAGTTGATCTAGAATTTTCTACTTGTTAACTAACTCACTCGAAAATTGGTAAATAGAAATTTCTGCGTAGTATCTAGAAATTTCCATTTATTATATAAAAATTGTTAACAAGAAATGTCTACTGACTAACTAGAAATAAATAGAAATTGCTACTAGTATCTAGAAATTTCCACTTAGTATCTGGAAATTTCCACTTGTTAACTAGAAATTTCTACTTACTACCTAGAAATTTATACTAACTACCTATTTATACTATCTAGAAATTTCTAGTTAGTATAAATTTCTAGATAGTACATAGAAAATTGAAATTTCTACTTGGTATCTAGCAATTTCCACTTAGTATCTGGAATTTTCCACTTATTAACTAGTAATTTCGACTTACTACCTAGTAATTTATACTTACTAACTAGAAATTTCTAGATAGTAAATAGAAAATAGAAAATTCTACTTAGTATTCCACTTAGTATCTGGAAATTTCCACTTGTTAACTAGAAATTTCTACTTACTACCTAGAAATTTATAAAAATAAATTTCTAGATAGTAAATAGAAAATAGAAACTTCTATTTGGTATCTAGCAATTTCCGCTTGGGATCTAGAAATTTCAACATACTACCTAGAAAGTAAATATAAATTTCTACTTAGTATCTAGAAATTTCCACTTGTTAACTAGAAATGTCTACTTACTATCTAGAAATTTCCACTTACTAACCAGGAGGTTCTAAATAGTAAATATAGATTTCTACTTAGTATCTGGAACTTTCTACTTACTATCTAGAAATATCTACTTACTACCTAGAAAGTTCTAGATAGTAAATATAAATTTCTTCTTAGTACCTAGAAATTTCTACTTGTTAACCATACATTTCTACTTACTAACCAAAAATGTCTATTTAGTAAATATAATTTTCTACATATTAAGAAGAAATTTCTACTTACTACCTAGAAATTTATACTAACTAGAAATTTCTAGATAGTAAATAGAAATTTCTACTTGGTATCTAGCAATTTTCACTTAGTATCTGGAAATTTCCACTTGTCAACTAGAAATTTCTACTCACTACCTAGAAATTTCTACTTACTACCTAGAAATTTCTAGATAGTAAATAGAAAATAGGAATTTCTACTTGGTATCTAGCAATTTACGCTTAGTATCTAGAAATTTCAACATACTACCTAGAAAGTAAATATAAATATCTACTTAGTATCTAGAAATTTCAACATACTACCTAGAAAGTAAATATAAATATCTACTTAGTATCTAGAAATTTCTACTTACTATCTAGAAATTTCCACTTACTAGCCAGGAAGTTCTAAATAGTCAATATAGATGTCATGTCTACTTAGTATCTGGAACTTTCTACTTACTATCTACTTACTACCTAGAATGTTCTAGATAGTAAATATAAATTTCTTCTTAGTATCTAGAAATTTCTACTTGTTAACTAGAAGTTTCTACTTACTATCTAGAAATTTCTACTTACTAACTATACATTTCTACTTACTAACTAAAAATTTCTATTAAGTAGAAATTTCTAGATATTAAGTAGAAGTTTCTACTTACTACCTAGAAATTTCTAAATAGTAAGTAGAAGTTTCCACTTAGTACCTAGAAATTTCTACTTAGTAGTCGTAGTAGGCTTTATTGTCTGCGAGATTTTAGATAATCTGATTTTAAAACTTACAAAATGAGGTCTAAAGAGCAACATTCCATTCTAAGGATTGAAAAATCAGTAATAGAGATCCCTATAAGAATATTTAAGCGATTGAGAACATTGGAATTTATTCCACCTTACGAGATAATGCTAGTGGCTAAACTGGGATGAATTTATCAACATGTGGATGAATATTCTAAAAAATCAAAATAAACGGCAGTCATGAAGCTAGTAGATCTATTGTATCAAGTATCTGGAAGGTCTTGATAACGAAAAAAGGCTACTGTTTAATGCACTTTTAGACAAAAACATGTCTTCAACATTTTTGTTTGATATTCATTTTCGTTCACACAAAGTTTGAAATAATAGACTATAAAACCAATTTTGCACTCACTTTGACTAGCCTTTCTTGCTCTTCCGCCTGAATTTCTGCCAGAGACTTGACTTTCCTAGGTTCCGCCGGTTTGTTGGCCCAATTAAGTTGAATGCCACCTATGCGTTCTTGTTGCAATTGTTGCTGCTGCTGTAGCTGCAATTGCTCGTGGATCTGCTGCCTCTGTTGCTGAATCAGTGCGTCTTGTGCTCGCTTCTCCTTCTCGAGTTTCTGGATTTCGGACATGCTGAGTCCTTGGGCAGAACCCGACTGACACCACGGAGCTACTTTGGCGGCTCGAGCGGCTTGTTCTTGCGCCAACCTGGTCGCTTCCTTCTTTGCGTTCTCCTCTCGTTCCTTGGTTTCGCGCCTGAAAAAAAAAACAATTAATCAAAACGTTCGGTGTAAATAGGTCGCGAAAAACTTACTTTATCCGTTCATCTTCCGTTTTTTTCTGTTCTTCCTGCTTTTTCTTAGCTTCTTCTTCCGCCCGTCTCAGTTCTTTAAGTTTTCTCTTCTCCTCCAATTCTTTTAGTCTTTTTTCCTCTGCTTCCTTTTTCACTTTTTCAATTTCCTTTTTGATTCTCTCTTCCTCTTTTTTCTTCTTCTCCTCGGCCGCTTTCTTTTCCAACTCTTGTTTCCTTTGTTCCTGTTTTCGCTTTTCGAATGCCTCCCTCTTAGCCTCTTTCTCTTCTACTTCTTTCTTTTTCCGTAACTCTTTCGCGGAACAGTCATCTTTCTTTTCGGGTTCTCTCGCTTGTGGTTGCTTTTCTATTGGTGTACCCGATACCTCTGGTTTGGGTTCTGCAGCGGCGGGTATGGGTATTGTGGATTCGTTTGATTTCGCTACGTCCCACATAGACATTGCGATATCTTGAGATTGCCACTGTGGAGGTGGCATCGCCGAAGGAACTGGGTATTGGTTATGCTGCCACAATGAATCCAACTAAAAAGGAATTAAAAATTCAAAATGATCCACTCAAGGAAAACTGTGAATGCGACTTCACGTTTTGTTAGTAACTTGTATTACTCACAGATTGTTGCTGCTGCTGTTGCTGGTGCTGTTTTTGTTGTTGGAGTTGTTTTAGTAAACTGCTGATGGGATCATTGTCGGGTTTTGGTGTTAACGATTCTACTGGTGGGTGTGTTGGAGGTCTCGGTAAATTTAAAGCGTTAGCCAAATTGGCAGGAATACCCGCACCAGCCATTCCCGCAAGCGGATGATTGCCTAACGCGCCCGGCATGTTGAGACCTTCCGCAGACAAACCGGCAGGTAATCCGGCGGTCATGTGATTGGGAAGACCCGCTGTTGGAATCCTACTTTGTAACTGATGGAGGTTCGACATTTGGACCATGATCGGATCCAATTGGTTCGGAACCGATGTCGGTGGTTTTTCCCCTAAATTTGGAGGAGGTAATTTATGTGCCTGAAATTTTGCCATCTTGAACATTTTTGTTACGTGATAAAAGTATTATGTAATGCTAGGGTATTGAGTAAACAATTTTCAACATATTCTCCTCACTAGAGACAGTTTGATAATTGTTTACTACGAAATCTAGAGAAATTAAGGTTACTTACTTGTTGCATTTGGCTAATCATGTGCATTAATGGATTTGATGTGTTTGCTTGATGAATGAAAGGGAGCTCTGGCGGAACCTGCAAGCCAAATAAGCAACTCCAATGATTTAATGATCGTAGCAGTTACACTATAGAAATTTTACATCATCTTAGATTCTGATAAAATTTTTGAAATGGGCAAGTCTTAACATAATTCCTAATTTGTTCTCGTTTGTCAATTTGATCTGAATATTTGACGAAAAACTAAATCAAAAAGAATCAAATGAATAATGTTCCTTATGAAACAAGATCAAGCTCGTCGTCCGAGGATGAGGAATTTATAGTCTTAAGAAAATTGAAAGTCTACGGAAAAAGAGAAGATTTCTTAAACAAATATGACGATCTTAATTACTTTGGAAGATTCAGATTAACGAAACCCACTGTGCTTTCCCTATTGGAACAAATAGAACATCTAATATCATTTCCTACAAGCAGGTGGGCAATTGTTTTATCATATATATCTTTGGATTATTATTAAACGGTATTGGTATTTATGAACTATTAATTATTATTAACCTTAAGGTTCTATGCAACAGGAAGCATGCTCATCTCTGCAGGTGATTTTATGGGTGTTTCAAAAATGTCAGCGTGCAGAATAGTAGAAAAGGGTCTCATCTGTCATTGCTTCACTGCGTCTAACTTGAAAATATAGTTGCACCAATCTTTCCTTGGAAATTTCATCCAATAGCAATAGAGTTTCTTCGGGGGTAAAATTAACTCCCCTGTTGCCCTTCTTTTTATCGCACAACATTGTTAATAAATATGCGAATCTTCAGTAATATATGACGCGAATAAAGCCGTATCTAGAAATAAAGCCTGGAGCCGCAAGTTGCAAAGTATGGGACAGTGAACCCATGTATAGAATTCACTGGTTTGGGAAAGCCAAACGCTGATCACGATTCTAAAGTTACCATTTTCGACCACATTACCTACAAATTGACCAACTTTATGTCAGAAAAATGGTCAAATTGGCGAGTTCTCAAATGTTGATAAAAACGGATAGAAAATTCATTTCACAGGTTTTCGAGGTCACTGAGCACAATTTTTGAATAAATTTTGTAATAAGTTCGAAAATATTCAATAATACATTGAAAAATTGGAAGTTAAAGAATAACATGATTTTATAAATAAATTTCAATCTAAATATAGTGTAGTATAGGAATCATCCATTCCTATACGAGATTACCTAAAAACCCTAAGTTATAGAATTCAACCTTATTCTTATTAAGTAATGTTATTAAGCATATATTGATAACTCATAACTGACCCACTAACAACATGTTGACTATTACACATTGTTTAGGCCAAGATAACCTTGACACACAGAACAGGGTATCTCGAGGTAGTTATTGAGGAATCGATGTATATGCTAAAGACTAGAGTATGTAGAACGATAACATAAACATCACAGTTAGATTATAATATATATAGTTATGTAGGACATTCATATTCAGTTACATATAGTTATATCATAGATTATTCATATAAGATATTGATGTAAGACTGTACTATTATTATGTAGAGCGAGGCATTATGTCGTAATGGCGTCGAGCTCTACAATTAAGTAAAGTGACTCTTTTATAAGTGATATGTTTCCATCCCCTATACCTTCACCAGGACCACGGGTCAGTTAGGGCGAACCGCCCAACATTAAGACCTCTTCCCCACAGGACGACCGTTTTCAAGTCCTTCTACTTTATATGGCGATCTCTACCAGTCTTTTCTGAAACTGGGAAAAACAGAGACGTATGTGATCTTCCCCACATGGCGATCTCTTCCAGTTTTTTTTCTACCAGAAATAAGAAACGGACCATAATGGATTTGGAAATTGGAAATGGATTGGAAAGGAAACATGGAAATTTCGAGGATGGAAATGGATTGGAAATGGATTGGGACTATGGATTTGGAACTGGGAAAATGGAAACTGGAACGCAGGCATCGAGGCAGCGATGGGTTGGGAAAAACCCTGTAGTGTAGTGCTTCGAAATGTGAGTAATGACTGTTCCAGACAATTTAGTTCATATATATTTTTTTTAGAAAAACAGCACGCAAATAGGCGCCGCTGTGTATATATATATATATATATATGCATATTATAAATTTATTGATTTATTAATTTAGTAGATTTATCATAATCAGGTAAATTGCTGAACACAAATTTTTTTTTTATGTCACATTTAACTATATTTAATAATATTGAAGTAATTTCGTAATACCTAACTTCTAATAGTGATTTCAATATATCTAATATATTATATTATAGTGATAAAATATTTAAGAAATTTTAGGGATGTATAACTTCAAATAGTTAGATTTAACTGAAACTAAGTTATTAACTGAAATAATTAACAAATAACTACTTTATTAAAGATAAGTATTTTAAGTACATAAATATTATCAATTTTTTTAAATTAATTGAAATTAATGGGAGATTTACATTTAAAAGTAGTAAATATTAATATATTGGAATAAGTAAGAATAAAATAAGTTATTTATCAAATAATAAAGTTATGTATATAATCATATACATATTGTTTAAAAATCAGTTTAAACAGATTATATTGCCAGGGAAAATTATCCCACAAAAACCATTAGGTAAGTGTTAGACCAGCAATGATGTGGCTAACATATGGTTCTTCCAGGACGGAAACCATTTATTATTATTATAAAGCATTGATTATGCAGATTTTTTTAAGATGGTTATAAGTAGAAGGCAATAAAATAAATTAGGTTATTATCAAAGTTTGGATATCTGACGAGGTTTAAAAACTTTTTTTTTAACAAGTATTATTAAAATATTATAGTCATAAAGATGACGACAAATAATTTTAAAATTGAATTAATATAGGTTTAGAATAATGGTTACATATTATTTAGAAATGCGATTTGCGTACATTGAAATAACTTCATTAAACAATAATATAAAGAATTGCAACAAAGCATATTTCATTCATGTTATATAGTAAACATAGTACCAGAAATTTGAATCAGCAAAATAATTGCGAGCGAATAGTTTATTTGATATTTCAAGGGCAATCTAGTGACTATACCCAAGACATCACGGATCAAATTGGAATATATTATTAGGCTGAATCAATTACATAGATATATCATAATGGAAAGTAAGAAGATGAATTTTAGACGCAGTATTGGAGTAAATGGTGATAAATTGTAACATACGTAAGTCTGTAGCTTTGATCCGCATATGACTTAGGTACGTTGTGGAAAAGTATGGCAGCAGTAATATGAGTTACAGATGATATTTTTTTGATTTACATAAAACTACACTTTCGATCGGCATTGTACCTAAGGGCATTGTTGAGAAATGTAGTTCAATTTGTGTAAAATTTCATTATTGCTGAAATAGGCATAATGATGAATTCCAAGGATGAGGAATTTATGAGCGCTTGAAGAAGAAGAAAAGGGAAATAAAATCCGCTAATAAATAAAATAGGATTGAAAATAAATGTTATACCAGACGTATAGACATAATATATAATGAAGAATGTAATAAATAAAAGAAGACATGAAGATGGTACAAAAATAACATATGTTTCTATATATATAAATAAGTAAATAAAATCATTTCAGGCAAAAAGCCGTAAAACTAAAAAGTATGCGCAAATCCCACAGTATAATAATAATATGTATGACCATTAATTAAGAACAATGTTTGTAAAATAAAAATAAGGTACGTTAAAAGGAAAAAAAATGTTAATCTGTCAATTCAACATTTTTTTAAACCGCGTTGGGAGGTGTAGTATAGGAATCATCCATTCCTATACGAGATTACCTAAAAACCCTAAGTTATAGAATTCGACCTTATTCTTATTAAGTAATGTTATTAAGCATATATCGATAACTCATAACTGACCAACTAACAACATGTTGACTATTACACATTGTTTAGCCCAAGATAACCTTGACACACAGAACAGGGTATCTCGAGGTAGTTATTGAGGAATCGATGTATATGCTAAAGACTAGAGTATGTAGAAAGATAATATAAACATCACAGTTAGATTATAATATATATAGTTATGTAGGACATTCATATATTCAGTTAAATATAGTTATATCATAGATTATTCATATAAGATATTGATGTAAGACTGTACTATTATTATGTAGAGCGAGGCATTATGTCGTAATGGCGTCGAGCTCTACAATTAAGTAAAGTGACTCTTTTATAAGTGATATGTTTCCATCCCCTATACCTTCACCAGGACCACGGGTCAGTTAGGGCGACCCGCTCAACATTAAGACCTCTTCCCCACAGGACGACCGTTGGCAAGTCCTTCTACTTTACATGGCGATCTACGCCAGTCTTCTACTTTACAATAGAAATCCCTTTTTTTTTCTACAATTTCTTACATTTACATGATCATTTTATTTTTACTTATTGACTATTATTTACATTACAATCTATAAATTTTATTAAATTGAAAAATATTCTACATATTAGATGAAATTTATTTATAAAATTATTTTATTCTTCAACTTTCAATTTTTCAATGTACATATTATTGAATATTTTCGAACCCATTACAAAATTTATTCAGAAATTGTGCCCAGTGACCTCCAAAACCCGTAAAATGAATTTTCTATTCATTTTTATCAATATTTGATATACTCGCCAATTTGACTATTTTTTGACATAAAGTTGGCCAATTTCTAGCTAATTCAATTACTTGCTTAAAACCTGTACTTTTTATTTTTTTCTTATAATGCTCTAAGACACGCATTTGTTTAACACTAATTATTGTTTATTAACAATATAAACAATTAGTCAGAAAAATAAACCCCCGCACTTTGTTCTAGACATCATTACGAAGAAATTGAGCCCTCACAGATCAAAATCGACTCTTAAGAAAAAAATTTAAATATTCAGGTCAATTTTGGCCATGAAATGGGCCACTTTCCAGTTTAACAATTGAAAAATGCCCAAGCAATCAGATCTTAAAGTTCAATATCGTCTAGTATGCGACCAAGAATGATTTGCAAAAAAAATTAAATTGATTGGTCAGTTCGGCTTTAATTCCGAGCTTTGATCACATCTTTTACGTCCAATTAGACCAAAATAATTTTAAAGTAACTTTTACGTTAAAGCTTTCTTTAACTAAAGGCGCTTTAAAGTATTCATTATGGAACAGGCTGTTAAAAAAAAGAAATAAGGAGAGATGTGATCTAATGACTACTAAAATAAACTCACCTGGGGGTGCATGATCAGTCTTTGAGCCGCAACTTCTTGTTGCTGTAATGTGAGAGAGTTCCAGGGTTCGGCCATACCGAAACCGGCCTGCGCCTGTTTCAGAGCCATGAGATACTGAAATTGTAACAAATCCGCCTTGAGCGCCGGAAATCGAACGTTCGTTTGAAACGGATTGGCGCCGTCGCAATGAGACACGAGTTCGCCTAACAAATAAAACTTTTCGTCGCACGGTCTTCGTACTTTCAACTGATTGTTGAAATAGCCCGCTTTGTACCAATCGGCCATTTCGACGCTGGGAAACGGTCCCTGCATCTGACCCTGCGGGTCTTGGTAGAACCACTGCTCCTGCATCGGCGGTCCTAGATTTGGTGGCGGTTGAATATTACTGTTATCCGTTGCCACTGGTGCCACATTGGGTTTGGGTAAATCTTCATCGACAACTAATTTCAACACCAAATCCTCCTGTAATCGTTCAAATTCTTCCTCATCTCTGGAACAGAATCGTTAACCTTTAGAATTGACAAGTTTTAAGAAATTCTATGGTTACCCCCTTAACTACGCGAAACTCGAGTAACGGAAGTTACAAATTAAAGTGATATCAAAATCAGTGTTCAATTTTACAATATACTTACACTTCTTAACTACATCAATAAGATAGCATGTACGGAGTTTGAATAAATGGACGTTATTAGAATGTTGTATTCTGCATCTTGGATGCTAAACGTGAAATACACATCAAGTATCAATTTTCTTACGTCCTATGAGAGACTATTACCAAAGGTGTGCAGGAAAATAGAAACGAGTCAATATTGAGGAGGAGGAATTACATCTTATTTGAAAAATACCACGAAATGAAGGAACACCAAAAATTTGATTACCTAAATGAACTTTGATTAACTATTAATGGCGGATGGAGGTCATGTGACGTCTGACGAGACTTTAAAAGCTGCATGTGGATGTAAACAAATCAGTCAGTGTTTGTTCAACTCTTTATGAACGTAACATAAAGTTAGAGACTTCAGTAACATTTAATAATAAACAAAGATCAGGGTCCAAAACTTATTTGAACTAAGAGATGAGTGAGCCGAGAGGAAAGACTTCGTTCGCTACGCTCACTCCGTCGATATGTCGATCCTAAGCGTGAGCCGCATTCTGTCTAGTTGCGCGAGCTCGATTCTTTAGCACTACTAACAAATTAAATTCAAGAAATTTATAGAGATTAAATTAATTTATCAATTGGTGTTCATATAAGTTAACAAAGAAATTATTTAAATTCAACATACGTTAAATTTTGCTTTTAGTATTGTAAAAGAAAGAAACCGGAGCTGTAGTAGCTTGCGTAGGGTAGTTTGGAGCATGGAATTGGCTCATAGTTAGAACTCAGTTGTCTAGCAAAATTAAACGTAGTATTTGTGCAACAAAGGTTATGTATTCCTAGGGGTGAAGCAGCGCTGGACTTGTAAGCGTCTTAAGCGTTTCGCGGAAAGTGCAATAGCATATTTTATTATGATTGGCAAGTAGGCATCAGCACAAGAGAAAAATCTGAAAAATCCATTTTCCGTGTGCTAAATAAACATGTCAACATAGTTTTCGGAGAGGTATAATGAAAAAAATAGTTATATTCAACAAATTTATACAATTGAATTTCAACGTTGGTTTGCGATTTTTTAACGTTGATAAAGATGTTGGTAGGCATGATTTAAATTCTTGTCAGTACCAATCCCTGAAATAATATATTTCAATGGTAAAGATTGGCTGCGTTATTTCGATTGAAATATTAAAAATGAACCGATTTTAGGCTGACCATGTGTCAATTCCATGTGAAATGACACATTATTTTCTGAAGAAACAGTTCTTCCAAAATTCCAACACATGTGATTTGAAACTCCTTTAATGGTTATTTTCTCAAAATAATAATAATAATAAGTTTGGTCGCAAAAGAGCAGAATTAGAACATGAATAAATATATATAGTTAAAGGGAATGTAAAACTTACTTATTAATTGCACTTGGATTAGTAACAGGTCCATTGCTGGTTGCGTGTAACATTTTATGTAATTTTGGTGGTCCCTCTGTTTTGCGCTTTTCTCGTACTGGTTGTTCCTTATCAATATTTTCCGGTACTATCTGAGACAAATTCTCTTTCTCGATGGTACCATTCTCTTGCAACTTGGAATGACTCTTTTCACTAGTTTCATAATTTTTATCCTACACAACAACATTTCAAGTTCAGTGTATCTGATAATTCTGTGAAACATAATTGAGGTATTACCTTAATTTTATTTATAATACTTTCTTGTGGCCTCGATAACGACATGACAGATTTGGATGTTTGCAACGAAGGCGGATGTCCTTTATTGGTAATGTGTTGCTGTGAAGTCGATTTCTGTAATACTGCTTCCCGTTTTGTATAAGGCTTATTCTCCAACTGAAAAGTGTTCAGACAATGAAGAAATCGTTACTTGAACGCGTTTCGTACGTACCTGTTCGTCGTCCGAACCATGAAAGGCACCACTAGAATCAAATGTCCCTCCACTTTCTATCGGATTTTCCATCGCCCATTCCGGAAGGTGATCTTCGTTTTCCCATGATCTTCGCGACGGTGGTATGCGGTTACCTTCCTGCCAACTCGTTCTGTTCCCTTTCTCAGGTGGGCCCGATCTCTCTTCCGAATCGCCGTCTCCCCTCCAACTCATAGATCGTCCTGTAATAAAATAAATCTGAAACATCCAAAATTATGCTGACTCCACGTCGATTACCTACATTAAATATGGAAACTACATTTATAAAGACGTATTGGTCTCTCTAGTCGATCACTTACTGTGTTGACATGAGCACACATTTATTAAGAGTTCTGCTTTGCAGTGGATTTTTGATAATTATACTATAGCATTGAGGTTTACAATTTCGTTTATTCGTGTTTCTGTTCGTTTCGGCGACGTGGGCATTTTAATTGAAATTGGTGCGATTAGGACGCTTTGTGTAATACAATTAGTTTTAAGTAATCAAGTTTAAGACATAATAAGTCCGAAACGTACATAAAGACAAGAAAATATAAGGCATAAGTGTTATTGTGACCTATTTCCCGAGAATTTATATATAATAAATAATAAAGCTTATATATAAATTAAATTTAATGCCCGTTTCGTTAAAACCTAGAAAGTTTGTCTGACGTCACATACTCTACAAAAGCTTTTTTTAGTTAAATTCACGAACTTATTCCGGATTTGACTGACGATTTAACCATTATAGCTGTGATCAAACGATGAACTTACAGAAACTAAAATCATAGAACAGAACTAACAATTTTTTATCAAATAAACTATAAAGAGTTCACACTGGGGATATATCATAACACTATTGATAAGAAATGATCACCCTTGCCCACTAAAAATACTAGTAAAGTACTGAAGACCTTTCGGCTACCAAATCAAAATGTTCCTGTTGAAATACTAATTGGGGATAATAATGTAAACAAAGGGTTTCCCTCAGCTGAATATTAATCGGATTTTAACAAATTGCTTTTTCGTTTATGCGCATTCTAAGTCATATTCGCACTTCATCCCAGATGAGGATGCAATCTCTTTGGATTGCCCTGAAATTTTGCAGGTGGTTTCTGCCTCAGGAAATATTGGGTTTCCCAAAATTTGAAGCCATATACTTCAATAATGCGCCGCCTAGAATATTTTTCTTTCTTTTTGAAATTTTATTGATTGAAAATGAAAAAATGGCATTTCTTCTGTAGAAACGCATTACTGAGGCTAAAAAATATTCCAAGCCATGGATTTGATGGAAAATCGCGAATGCGTGCAAACTCAAAAAAATGATTTTTTTTTCAAAAATTCATATCTCAAGTGAATACTTCAAATTGGTGTATGAAATAAATTAGGAAACAAAGCCGCTAGAGTCAATTATCTGTATTTTCAAAAATTCCTAGCCCATTTCTTTCAAGTTCATGCTGATGGGTGAATATTAATCTCAAATCTGACTCCAAATTCGGATTCCTCGGAAAATTTCCGATCGATTATGTACTTTCCAAAAAATTTTTAAGTCAATTCAATCGATATTGCAGGGGCGCTTCAAAGGGTCCCTCCCGCGAGCACGTTTTTTTCAATATTCAAATTTGTTTGAAAGCGCAGTGTACATTTCTTGATGAAAAATTAATTTCTTCTTTAAAAAAAATAATAATCAAACAAAATGAGTTCTAATACTAAAATTTATTATTTTTTTTTTAAGAAAACAACAAGGAATAGCAAATATTTCCTTGTTGCGATTCATTTCAAGCAAGTGAAAACTTCATGAAAAACTTCAGATTAACTAAAAACCTTGCTCGGGAATTAATGGAGATGCTAAGGCCGTATATTTGTCCATTTTGTTCATCTCCAAATTAAATTAGCAGAGAAAATCGCAAAATAATCAAACAAATATACATCAAACTTCACATCTAACCTCACTTTCAGTAATTTCAGTTCAAGCTTTTCAACTTGTATTGCATAAATGGTGCAAAATTACATCGTTGTCACATTGTGGCGTGCGAGATAAAATTTCGAACGTGCACAGTCGATCCCTATTCAAGAATAGCTTTTTGTAAAAACGATCGTCAAATTGGCTGACAAAATTCGGATGCGACTCATTTTATTAGAGATTCAAGAATTGCCCCCCTTGAAAACTTGAAAAACGCAATACGAGGTGCATACAATGTATTTTGTACTACTAGAAAACTTTTTTGACTTAGGCCACACAAGTAATTTTTTGCCCATGGGATGTAGGTGACATTTCCATAGCGTTGACAGGTCTCAAAAATTACACTTACATGGCTAGTAGTACGAAAAATATTTTTTTTTTGTAAAAAATAACAATAAAATATTTTAAACTTAAAACATAGCATAGAAGATAAAATAGAAAGAATTTACAGAAAATTGTGGGAGGAAAAACTCAACAGAACAATTAATCTACTTTTGAGTTGCATATCCAAAATTTATATTTCTTTTTGTACTGTTGTATCTATACTTCCATGCATTTTTTTCTAAATTCAGTGAGAGATAAATTGTAAATTTTACTGAAATAGCGCAAATAAATTTGATTAATCAAATTTCTGCTTCCTATGCCTTTCTGCGAACTGAAAACGCTGTTAATCGACTTTTTAAGCAGTTTTCGAGTTACCGATTTTAAACCCCCATCGACACTTAAATAATCGAGCTCACGCAACCAGACAGACTGCGGCTCGAACAGTTGATCGGCTTATGTAAAGACAAAGTTTTTCCTCCATTAGCCTCGCCTACTCCCGCCGTCTTAGCACTTCGGGCACATGCGCAGCACCGACCTCATAAGTATAAACTATGAAAAGAATACATAATCTCTTGGCCCACCACATTCAATGGTAAGAAAATTGGTTAAATGACCACGTCATTTCCTCAAATTTTCTCACAATATCGTGAAAAACAGCAGTCCTTGAGCTCCTGAATCATTAATGGAGCATTAGCACCATATCTTTAACATAACTCCTAAGAAAAAATTTAAAAGTGTCATATAACACTACGCATCCAATTGAAACCTTCAAATCGAGAAATTACAATACCTGCATTTCCAAACTGAATCAACAAATGCACAATGTTGCCAGTAGTCTGCTAGCTTCAATTCTTATAGGTAATAAATTTTTTTGAAACTATTTAATAAATTAGAGAAATTTTGAAATTAACTATTGAAACATAATTTTTAAAGTATCATCCCTTCCACACAAAATTGATTAAAATACAAATCAATATTCCAATTTTTGATAAAGGCCCAAATGTCGCCTTGTCTCAACTCAAGTTTCCACCAACATTGTCAATGTCTAAATGTGCATAGCATTGTTTTGATGAAATTATCCGAGATAAGCTTGTAGAGATTTGATTGTCATTGTTGTTTGTTCTATTATCTATCATCCTATAATATTTATGATTTAGAAAATTGAATCTAATCGCTAATTAATGAGAGATAAGAAAACTCACAACAAAATAGTATTATGAGAATAAATTAAACAACTTACCCCACTTGTCATGAATTCTTCCTAGATTAGCATTTCTCCAACCATCATCATCTTCATTTGCCCTCATCCTTCTCCAATTATCGTTCCCACCTCCCCTCGATATATAATCCTTTCTGGGACTCCATTCAGGTTGTTCACCATTCCCCCATGCGGCATCATAGGGGGGGGCTGGTCTCCCATATGTCTGATAACCACCCCTTCCACCTCTACTCACCCGGCCACCACGCTCTATTGGATTACCCCGACCTCGTGGGGGCCCACTCAAACTATTGGGTCTAGGTTGCCAGCCTCTCTGCTATAAAATCAAAAATTACCGTTCATGGAAGAACCACCAAATAAAATATTCTTCATATAATCAACATTTCGTGAGAAAAAGTCGGTGAGAAAAAAATGTCAGCTGATGATACATTATTTTAAAGAGCTAGAAAACATGTATTCAAAATAATCTAAAGTAATCTTTAATAATGGCTTACTTGAAAAAGAAAAATTATTATTATTTATTCATTTGCTACTCAAATGAAGTGTATTCATGTGGGTGAAGGTAATGTAAAAACATAATATATATTTTCATTCTTTGACCTATTTTGTATGGCTTCAAGAATTGACTCATTGAAAAATTTCATAACACAAGAGAATGATGACATTTTTTTCTAGATTTAGTGTGGTGAATAATGGGAATACATCTCTTAAAATAGATAAGATAAAATTTAAAAAGTTATATGAAGAACTAAATATTTGCTGAAGTAAAGTTATATTAACTTGATTCTGATGATTATACAGAGTGAGTCAGTTTTTTGTAGACAAACTCCAACAGGAGATAGAACAGATGTTTTTAAGAAGAAAAGTTCCTATAAACATATGTCGTAGAAGGCTTCATTTTCGAGATACAGGGTATTGAAATTGAAAAAAAAAATTCGGTTTTTGCGAATATCTCCGAAACCGTTTATCGTACAGAAAACAGCTTTTGTAAGCATTTTCTACTCATAATAAGCCATGGTTTGTGCGATAAAAAAAAATTTTTAGTCATAATTGGTGAAGATTTTAAAGGGGTAGTGGGTGTTTTTCTCTCCAGCTTCTACGCCACTGGAAAAAGTACGGTTTTGAGACGCCCGTTTGAACCGCCAATGTTTTCTACACAAAAAATGTACTCCTGGTTATAAGCTCTAAATTTGACCGTTTTCGAGAAAAATCAACTTTTATGTTGAAAAACATGGTCAATTTTTTGGTTTTGATACTTGTTCTAAAGTTTAAATAAATGTTGTTTAATTAGTAGTAAAAAATTAACTTTATTTCAAAGAATTGACCATGTTTTTCAACATAAAAGTTGATTTTTCTCGAAAACTGTCAACTGTAGAGCTTATAACCAAGGGTACCTTTTTAGAAGACATTGGCGGTTCAAACGGTTGTCTCAAAACTGCACTTTTTCCAGTGGCATTAGAAGTTGGGCAGAAAAACACCCACCACCCCTTCAAAATCTTCACCAACTATGACAAAAAAAATGTGTATCACACAAAACATAGTTTACTTTTAGTAGAAAATGCTTACAAAAGCTGTCTTCTGAGATATTCGCAAGAAACGAATTTTTTTTTTCAATTTCAACACCCTGTATCTCGAAAACAAAGCCTTCTACGACATATATTTATATGAACTTTGTTCTTAAAAACATCTGTTCTATCTTGTCTACAAAAGAGTGAATCACCCTGTATAGCAGCATTAAAACTTTACTCACCTCTTCCTCGGCATTTGGTGTCAAAGCTAATGGAAGAAGAGTTTGTTCCGAGAAAAGAGGTTTGAAACTAGCAAGAGATATGGGTGGTCTTAAGGTTTTATCAAACAAGGCCAACATCTCCTCTCGACCATATCTGCAAATAGAACTCCTTATTAATTCAGTAGGTATTGAGTGTTATTCTTTCTTCAATCTACTCTTTATTTTGAAAAATAAGATTTATTTAAAAAAACATTATACGATGGACAAGTGAACTAGCAAATAAAATGAAACACTGAGACTCTAGAATGAATAATATTGTTAATCGTTTGTTCACAATTCATTTTCCGGGCATAAACTGTTCTGTTACAACTCTATGGAAAGAATTTCAAGGAATTTGTCTAATATTCAATTATTTTTCTACTTCTATATCTGCCATAGTAAACACATGAACAAATAAAAACAATTGATTTTCCAAATTTTGCATATCTTACCGGTAATCAGCCAGTTGATACCTATTACCCCCACCTGTCCCTCCTGCAGTGGTACCTTCAGAAGATAAATTACGGATCCAATCTGGACCAAAATTCATTGAGTCAGTCATACTAAAACAAAATAAAATCAAATAAGCTCTGCTAGAAACTAGTTCTTGTAAAATGACATCAAGCATATGGACCTTTAAAAGCATGTATGATTACACTTGCTATGATTTGAAAATAAAATGGAGGAAATATAACTATTAATAGATTTGAGACATATTTGCCCAATTATGTATTTGCATTGGATGTTTAATTTTACAAAACTATTCTGGAATATATTTCACTTCAGAGTTTGTATTTTGTACCAGAAATCTCCAAGGCCCCAGGCCATATCTTAGGTGGCACTTAAAATATAAGACTGGATTGCTTTTTTGTAAATGGATTGCTTCGACCACTAAGCAACGTTCAAAGCGATATAGATTCTTTCTTGATTTTACAAAAAAATATCGCAAATAATCATCAATTACCTGAATATTAGGCTTAACACTTCGAAATATGCAATCAACAATAAATGGCTGCTGAAAATTATAGGTTATCGCGCATGTGCCTACACGTCAAATAACTTAATAAAAGAAAAGTTCCTATTTCCCCAAATTTGAAGTATTTGATTATTTAACTCAATTGAATAATTTCAGAATGCGGTCAGAGATCTGATGCAGTTACTTAATTTGCTTATAACTACGAAACTTTTGGTGAATTTATTTTTACTATGCTTGTATTACTTATGGTAAGTTTCATACATCACAAACATATGAAAAATTACCGGATAATAGTTGTTATGTGCTAGACAATAGAGTTAGATGATATTATACCCATTAGCTAAACAAATAAAACAAGTCTCTTTGATTTAGGTAAATCATAAACGTCCAAAAGAGGTTTAATAATATAATAGGTAGAACATAGAAATCTGAAGTTACTTGTTACCATCTAATATGATAATAATAAATTTATTTTCGCCCATTTAAACAAAACAATAATAACTAGAAATTTGTTGCCTCTTGGAGAATAGATACATAGTGTGCGTGGCAAAGTTACTCTTCGCAAATCATTTGACTTGGTTACTGATTTGTATACAATTATTCCACATTCTATAAGATACTCTTCGTGTTTGGTTTTTTATACTTTGACTACACGAGAGGGAAACCTATAATGTTCGAATAACGTCGTGTGAGCCAGCGGTGGAATGTTGGTAGGGGAGGTAGATAATGAAATAAATAAATTATTTATTTCGTTCTCTTCACACAACTAAATAATATTTGAATTAATAATGTTATTAAAAAAACTCTTCCGCTTTTCTGGGAATAGAGCCCGTGTCTACCGAGTGGGAGACAGGTATCCTATCCCCTAGACCACAGCGCCCTTTTTATAAACTTGCCAAAGTATGATTTAATTTTAAGTTTACTTCAATATTGGTTTCCGTTATCGTTGAGCGATTTTGTTAAAATTTGGATGGAAGTAGTTTTAGATTAACTTAAATTTACTGCAAGATTTGAATCGATATATACCTACTTTGGGAGCTATGATTATCTTAAATGTTCAACCCTTCAGGAAAGGATGTGTTTATTACACTATATCCCTAAAAAACAATTATCACCAAACAGCAAACGATTTTAAGTTGAATTATGATTAGAACTTTCGTTTCTGAGTTATCGTGAGGACAACATTTCTGGGAGGACATCCAGATATAGACAAACACGCGCAAAGTTGTTTAAAATTCGATGAAAAATACTTCGTCTCGAAGAGTATAATAAGTACTTAGTCAAATTATATAATGTAATATACAGTAAAAATAATTTCCAATTAATACACATTGTATTGTATGACTATTCATATATAAATTAATCTAAACTCGGGATCGTTAAATAAATTATTATCTAACTCAAAGATGATACAAACATCATTAGGCCTGCAAAGTAGTCAGAGCAAAGAGGTCTATAACGACTTCTTTGAGTCAGAGAAAATAGAAAATATGTAATGGTAAATTTTTTCTTATTCTGAACATGCGTAGAAGAATACAAAATCTCATTTTGTGCGATTGTAAATGTTGAACTTCATCAGCTAAGATAATGGTTGAACAATGAAATGAACAAATGGACGCCATCATTCTGACGCTCTCAATGAACATTTAAGATATATTTCTTGTTATTTTTTCGTCGCATATTTAAAAAAAATGTGTATTAGCTCTCTGTTATTCAAAAGAACGCGTAAGCTACTTCTGAACTATCAATTTTTGTATGTTAACATCATATTATTTGTTAATGTGTTTATTCAAAATAAAAAATGCTAGGCTTGACTCGAAGATATATCAATCAACGGAATACATGAATTTTGCATTCTAAAGCCGAATAAAGCGTTCGGACTAGAACCTGTTTGTGATCTTAGATCACTTTTGAATGATCAACTCGACAAAATATATAAAAAATACCATGTTCTCTCACTAATACACAAAACACTTTTGCTTTAACAAAAGTTCTCTCTGTCACTAAAGCACTAGCCCCATATAATCTACTTATTAGAATTAGATATTAATAGATATGACTAAAAACCACTAGAAAAGTAGCACAGAACAACAATTTGACCAAAATCGTCGAGTTTTTAGTCGCTGTCGGATAATTTTGGCCTCCTGAGTACAATTTTATTGCTGTTATGGCCTTTAAAAGCATAGATAAATTTTTGAATTGTTATAAACAATTAGGTTTATTAATAAAAATACGAATTTGACCAAAATATCGTGTTTATATTTGTTTTTGGCCTCCTGAGTACGATTTCATTGCTATTACGGTCTTTAAATGCATACATACATTTTTGAATTGTTATACATAAATTATATATTAACAAATAAAGAAAAAAGAAATGACATTTTTATATAATATGTACACTCAGAACTTGATTTTTTTGACAAAATTGATGAAATATATTAAGTCTTAATATAATTAAAAAAATGACAAGCCACTAATTTTAAATAATTGTTTTCCCTTCCATAACAACTCTCATACCTCCTTAAAAAAATTAATATATTTAATTTTATATATATTTATCTGTCATACTAAAACACCAAAATTTTTTTCTAATTCGCTTTTGAAAATTTCCACGAAAATGCATTTAAAGCCTAAATAGCAATAAAATCGTACTCGGGAGGTCAAAATAATCCGACAACGACAAACTCGACATTTTCGTCAAATTGGTATATTTAATAAAAAATATAATTTGTTTATAACCAATTAGCAAATTTGTGGGTATGCATTCGACGATAAATCAAACTCGAATACCAAAATTATCCGAAAACGACCCTTAAGTCGGAGTTTTAGTCGAATTCATCTATTTTGTTAATAAATAAATAGTTTATAACAAAAAATAATCTTTATCCGATCAAATTCTGCTTTGTATAGAAATTTTTATGTAGTCTCAAAAATGAGCCAATTAAATAGTTTATAAGCAATATAAACGATTTGCACAACTTTATGTTTGATGACATTCTGAAGAGAATGAACTTCGTCCCATCAAAATCGATTCATTTCCCATGGATTTACAGATTCAATGCCCATTTGCCTGCACCAAAATCATCGTTGATGAAACGTCTTGTATTAAAGGCTCCGTGAATCCAAAAATAGAACTATTGCACAAGGGTTACTATGCGGAGCTTCTCATAAGCGCCACTCACTTTAACCAACACCGGATTGTGACGTAAGAGCACGCTGTCTTTGTTTTAGGGCAAAGTTATTTCGAATTTTTTCATAGAAAAACCATTATTTTGAATTTTTTACAATGAGGAATTCAACAAGGGAATAAAAAAGTATAACTTACTCATTGGCAGTAAAATTACATTGGAAATTTTCAGGAACAAGACAGGATTCTAAGAAATATCAAACATGAAGTTCTCTTAAGTTTATTTATCCTAAATTAAAATAAGTTACATATCTTTAAATTCACCAGTTTTATTAAGAAGTAAAATATCAGGATTTTCCCTTTCAAATTCACTCGGCTCTCGTTCTCTATCTTCAGGACCCCATTCACCAACAGAAGACATAACATTTGGTTGTTTTTTCAGCTCGTCTTCCTCCCTCTACAAGTTTCACATCATATCAATTGCAAAATAAAACACAATCATAATAAAAGGTCTAATTTATTTTAAACAATATAATAATTACAAATAGATATTAAAGAACGTATAATTATTAATTAGTTGTCACCTGTGTATCCATTTTGGCAAATTTATCAAACATATTGGCGTATATTTGTTTCTCACGCTGTAATTGTTCCCTCAAAGTTTTAACGCAGATGGCACTCTGAGTTTTTGCTGCTTTGTTGTTGGGATCAATTTCGAGACATTTTGAGAATTCGGCGGAAGCCAACGCGGGCTCACCAAGGGACAGCAATGCCTGGCCATGTCTAAATAGACCCTTTTCATTCCTAGGATCCAACTTTAAGGCGGTTGCGGCTGAAGCACGAGCTTCGAAGAAATCGTTCAATTTTAGATAACAGAGAGCTAGATTCAAGTGAGCACTTAGCAGTAATGTATTATTTTCTCCATTACCCTGGGCTCCTTCATCTGAAAATGAATAATGGAAATTTGAACTGCCTGAACATAGCAATAGACTGATAGTGATGTCGTCACACACCCACAATTCTCAGTCATAGGAACTTCAATACATTTGAAATCGCAATATTGCCAGTTCTGTCTTTTATCGCACTAAGAAAGAAGAGTTAGAATAAGCTCATTCTCCCTTTTATTCAACTTATAATCTTATAGCAAATATTTAAAAACTTCCAATGCAAAGGTGGTATACTTGGAACATTCAATAATGTGGTGAGACAGGATTGTTTTATTTTTTTCAAAATCCTTCAACTATAAAAGTTCTTAAACAAATATCTACTTACCAGATACATAAGAATCAATGTACCTATTTTACAGTATTATACATAAAATGATTCTTATGTACTTAGAAAGAACAGCCTATTTGATAAAGTATTGTACGAATTTTATTTTACGATTGAAGTGGGGTTGTGACGTCACACTATCGCAGTCTATTGAAATTGGGGGAAAGAGTAACTCTGGAAAACTGCATCGTATTCAAATAATCTAATATATATTAGTACCGCCTCTGATCCCGAAAAATGTATTGTCTCGCTTTTTGTCAGCAATTATGATAAAGTGGTAGAGAATAATCTCACCAAGCATGCCTACAATGTTCGACAGCGCGGAGGAAGTTCTCCGGCGCGATAAATTAATTATTAAAAGTTAAGCCATTTTGAAACTTGAAAAAATTGTAATTCACTCCATAAGTATATCTAAAGGTTAAAAATTGCATCGAATTATTTATTAAATATTTGTAATAAGTGAAAAATCACTTTGGTGTCATTAAATATGTAGAAAAACAAAACAAATTTGGCGTATTTTTAGAGCGCTTTAAGTTTGGTGTCGTGCAACGATAATTTACTTTTTTGTTTTTAAAATGTTTCGTGAATGTTTTTATATTTTTTATTCTTATAGGAAGTATGGTTGGGTAAATAAGGTGGGGCGGGTAAAAATCGATAAAAATAACAAAATATATTAAATTTTAAGAGATATTTGCGTCTGATTAACAATAACGAGAGGGTCTAGTTAATCAAATTAATAAAAGTTTAAATAAAGGGGAGGTTGGTAAGTACAAAAAAAAAATTATTCATTTGCGGACTATTTGAAAAACAATAAAGTCAACTTTCGTTGCACGACACCAAACTTACAGTGCACTAAAAATTGACGTTATTTATTAAGCTTTTCGTCAATTGCGAATTTTGGCTACATATCTAATGTCAGCAAAGTGATTTTTCACATATTGCTCATATTAATAAATAATCCTACACAATTTTTAACCTTTAGATACTCACAGAATTAAATGCGATGATTTCAAAAAGGTCGTAAAAATTCTCTTTTCAAGATGCCAGCAAAGTGGCTTTTTAGTTTTTGGAGTCCCAGATTTCAATTCTCGTGGATTGCTGACAGAAAACGGATATGGTCATTCGATATAGCGCCGAAGAGCTTCGTTTAGACGCGGCGGGATCATTCTTACAACTTTCATCATAATTACTGACCAAAAGCGAGATAACACATGTTTAGGGCTCAGCGGCGGTACCTACTATATTGAAGAGAGAGGTCAAGGCATAGCTGCGATTCCCCGAGGTCGCATTCATTTACCTGAGCTCTGTTATGGGTATGTTACAGAGCTTCGAAGGCTAAGGGGCATCCAAAGGAAAGCTACCTGGCTGCTACGGGAGCTATGAGGACAACCTCAACAGCCGCCTTAGAAATCTTGCTGATTCTGCCGCTACTTCATGTATTCATACAAGCCAGGTCAGTTACCAGCAGACTGACCAGAGGACAACCGCACGGTAAGATGTACAAAAAGTTGGAAAGCGACATAATAATGGGAATGCCATCGGATGAGATGCTCCTCAAGTGTAGCTTCGGGAAAAACGGTTATAACAGGCAGAGAGGCATGCAAGGGTAGACCCACAATTGATGCAAAAATAGCCTGATTGACAGACGGTTCTAAAACCGAGGGTGATATAGGAGAGTCAAAGGCAGGATGCTCACTGAGATCAGACAAACAAGTGACGATATTCAAGGCAGAAGATGCAGCAATACATCACTAGCCCGGCAAAGGAGTACGATGTACCCCAATTGATAAAGAACCTTTCTGTGGTATAGCGAAATAGATATCACAGTACTTGGATGAGAAAACAAACTCCAGAATGGTGGGAAAGGGCGCCGAGAATGAGACAGGTCACAGAGAACCATCGCCAAATTTCACAGAATACCTGCTAAGCCGGAATAGGCGATCAACCAGGATGATGGTTCGGTTCCCGACAGGGAATTGTAGACTCAACAAACAGATGTACAACATTGGACTGGCAGACACAACCATATGTAGGTTCTGCCAAGAAGATGAGGAAACCTTAGCACACATACTGTGCTACTGCGAAGGTTTGACAATGCTAAGGTTTCCTACGATAGGAGAGGAAAAACCACAACCCATCCAATATATTGAGAACCTAAGGTCTGACCACGGTCGTACATACAGGTCTGGGGACTCGAGGCTGTTTCCTATGTGAGAAGTGGGTCCGCTAAGCGTCGACTGTCGCGTGGTACCAAAAAGGATGGCGCAGTAGTCGAAATTCTCTGACAACTGTCATACTTGACTTATAAACACAAGGAATACCTGCGTTTTTAGAAACAAATTACGAAATCGTGCATTGTGCCGAAATGCAAAACGGGGTACAAAAGTGTAAAGCAAGAAATTTCTGTTTTTAAAGTGCCGAAAGATGCGGAAATGCGAAAAAAGTGGATGCTTGCGATTTCGGACAGAAATCGTTTTAACGAGGCCTTTTATTTGTGCGAGCATGTATGACGAAAAAGGGGAAGTTATTTTTAAGGTGAGTAATACATTTTGACAAGAGTAACAGTTCTATTCCTCTCTCAAATCAGAATACTTAGTAACACTGCTTGCGATTCCGGAAAGAAATCGTTTTACCACTTCGATCCAAGCGCTAGCTAGTGGCTGAGCGAGGGACTACGAGTTTGGCGACGCGTAAGAGACCCATGTCAAACATACGAGTCCCCCAGACCTGTATGTACGACCGTGGGTCTGACCTACACAGTTGGTGATAAGGACAGGTCTAGACAGTGAACTCTAACATGACATGATGGCACACACAATAGATCTGCAAGGGTCGCAGTGGAGAGGCTCTTAGCCCATAAGCCCATACAAATGTAATCTAGTCTACAAAACATGTTAGGTTGCATGATAGACGTCTGCGAATACAACACGTATCCGACCCCGACCCCATTTGGGAAAATGTTCATGCACTTTAACACATGTATACAAGGGCCAATTACAACTTTCAAACAATTTACAATACAGTATTCTCAAAAATTTATAAAACTTAAAAAACAAAAAAAAATTAAACAAAGTAACCTGCGATGACCTTGCCGCTTGGAGTTTCCAACCTACGCTGCTATATGAAACAAAATACGTATCGGGGTCCCACCGTCTGGGCCAGAACCGCCGATGCAGATTGAACATTGAATTCGGTATATCAAATTTTATGATTAGATGTTGATTTTTGCCTTGATATAACATGTTTTGATGCATGGGATCGTTCCAAAAGAAAGCAACGCGCAATAGCTCTTTTTGAGTAGATACAGCATCTTTTTGTAATGCAATATCTTACAATGGTTACAGGATCCATAAATGGAGAAAAATATTACAACTATTTATTAAATGAAACTCAATAAATTCCGTAAAATGATGTAAATGTTTCGACTTTGCCAGAATTGCATATATCTTAACATATTTAACGAAACCCGGCATTGAAATACTTGTAAGCTTTAGCGACATTATTTACATAATTTTAAATGTTCCGAGTTCTCCTTCAAATATTTGAAGTTTATATTTTTCCATTCATTAACATATTTCCTGTAATTCAATATCCATCGAGGTATTCCCGGAGGGTGATCATTCAATAATTATTCCTGGCCCCTAAGTTAAGATACAAGTGAATTATTATGTCATACATTTATATTTTAGAAATTTTACTATATTTTGTGGACTTCGCGTAGATTCAAAATACATGAAAAGTATGAATCTTGCAATTAAAATCAAAAGGTTGCATATAATTTTGATACAGTCAAGAATATTTTCAGACCTATGGGAAATGTATGATTTATCATAACTCATCAATTATTTTTCATGCAAATAGAAACTCACCATCATTCTTAAGGTAGTCCAAAATTTTCTTATACAACTTAATGGCCAGCTGAAGCTTCCCGGCTTTGAAATAATTGGTCCCTTTTTCTTTAAACGATTTAGACAGTTCAATTTTTTCTTCATCTTCAAGTGCCCAACTGTCCTTTGCCTTCTCAAAATTTTTTAACGTAACTGTATATTCTACAACTGCATCAGAAGGTATTCCATATGAAACAGAACCTTCAGAATCAAATGCATATTTTGGTTTAAGAACAAGACGAGACGTTTCTCCTTTCTTAAATTTCTCTATAGCAATCTCAACACCACTAACGATGTTCTCTTCAGATCCCTCTCCAACAGTGAATGATACATCTCTATCATCAAATATTTTATCTTCATACTTTCCAACCAAATGAACTGAAAGAATAAAGTTGGGAAATTGTGAAAAATATATAACAAAAGTAAAACCTTTAATGTTGCATAAATTGGCTCACGCATGTGAGCAGATGCACTCTAAATTATTACAGGGATTAACCTTACTCTTACGAGATCAAATAATTTGTTCAGTTTACCTTCAACCAAGGCACCATCATTAGGATTCGAATAACCATCTCCAGCCTTTATTAGAAATTTTTCGATACCTCCATCCTTTTTTGGACTAAGATCTTCACCGGTCCATTCAATAACTTCCACCTAGAATAAGCATTATTCAATACATATTTTACAGAAAATTACTTTGGATACTTGCATCAAACTTTAGTGTAGCATCAGGAGGAATTGTTGGGGGGCTACCACTTTCACCATAGGCATATTTAGCGGCACATGTTAACACTGCTTGTTCACCTTTCTTCATAGTAGCTACCCCTATATCCCAAGCTTTGATGACACTTCCTAAAGACAATTAAAAATGAATCAAGAATGTTCAAGTCTAAATATTTAATAGTACCTTTTCCAAGATTGAATTCAAAAGGCTGACCCCTATCTCTGCTAGAATCAAACTTAGTACCATCAGTGAGGGTACCTGTGTAATGTACTTTGACATTGCTTCCCGGTGGAGGTACTTCATTGCCTGTCCCTTCTTTCAAAACTTCTTTTAAAACACCACCGTCCTGATCTGGAGTAATATCCACTCCGACAGCGGGAATCGCTAAATTTATATCTGAATCTGACATGTCGGCGAATTGCACGTTTGGAATGTTCTAGAATTTTCTGCAAGTACGAATGAAACCCTTTTGTAGATAGAATATTAAGAATACCTATATAACTGAGTCTAAAAACTATGATTGTTATTGTAAATTTTTTGCTATTTGAAAAGAAAGTTGTATTTCAATATTCTAAACAAATTTTACCAATCACGCTCTCGTAACTAGGCAACTAACGAACCAACTAACCAGCTCGAGCAGAGGAAGCAAGGAAGAGATGAGAAGTTAGCTCGCGGGACGAGAGCCCATAGAGAATGCGTTATCTTGAAAATAGACCTACAGAAACAATGTAATCATGGAGCATGAACAGATGGAACAGGGTACACAATTCATTTTTGAATATCGTTGCCGGAGTCCTTTCTGTACTCTGAGGCTTAAAATAATCAAAATATTTTAGGAATTTAGGGTCCCATATAGGGATAACGAAGCAGAAACATATTCATAATGTGATAGAGCTACGATTTCATAGATCAAAGGACTTATGGGAGTAGAACATTGGCTTAAGTTTGATTAAAATCTTAGATTACATAGGTACTTAGCTATAGTATATAATTTGAGATTAAAGCACCAGAAAACTTTGATTTTAGAAAAATTCTGTTCTTATCATATAATATAAAAATATATTTTCCAGGGTAAGCTTACAATTTTTGTTCTGATTAAGCCTAAATGGAAGAAATAGAATAGACTCTGATTATGAGGTCACAACCACACCTTTCACTGTGTTCAAATTCGTATTTTAAACCTTTATCAAGTTGGTCTTTATTTTTATGTACATGAAAATCATAGCCCAACACTGTAATTGATTTTTTACGTAACTATAAGTAAATATTTATTTAAGAACTTTGATTACTGTATTCTTTTAGAGTTGAAGAATTTGACATAAGAATTGTTAAGATTTACTTTGTAATTTATATACAATTTCAATTTTTGAAAAACAATAAAGAAAACATTCCATCACATTCTTACATGTTCCACGTTATTATACCTCTTTTTCATTGAAAGTTATTAAATATTCGTCGTAAAAGAACAATTAAAATCAAATTTATGAAAGGAAACATCAGCTTATCCTAACCCCCTTTCCTTGAAGTAATAAAGATCAGTATGAGTTTTCAAATTCCCAGAAACGCTTATGACAGTGACTGCAAAGTGTGATAGAGCATAGACTTAGATTGATAAGTCTTTGGGGATGACTCACTATCTGAGTTTATTGCACAATCTACACATAAAACGACTCTTGTCAAATAATTTTACGTTTTTAGGAATTTTCATTTTGAAGTATCGAACTTAAACACTATATTTATCGATTTATTTTTATCGTGACATGTTAGGAATATTTTGTAAATAAACGATATTCATTTACTTTCTTTCTGATTTGTCGGAAGAGAGAACAGACTATCAGAAAAGGATAAAATTACCGCCGCAGCCGCTCGCTTACACCTAGTCAAATTAATAACATTGCTCTTATGGGCTTCCAGTCAAAGAGTTGTATTGTATTCTTATACTCTTTGTGACAGAAGGGGAGACCGTGCGAGTGAGAGCGCACTAGCATGTGCGAGAAGGACAGAATGTCCGACTAGTTACCAGCGCTTTCCTATGCTTAACACACTACTTGTCTACTCTATATATAGAACTCTTTGCTTCCAGTACTCTATTCTTAATCTCTATGGACGAGACGGGATCTTTGAAAATAAAACCTGTATTCTATGGTACCCTCTTAGAACTGCGTTTCTTTCTATTTTTAAATTAATAATTACTCTGTGTTCTATCATACAGAGGATTTTCGATTTTATTTCACCAATTCAATTAGTGCTTAGTGCATTGGCACTACTGACGTATTAAATTTTTGCCGTCAGAATAATGGCGGAACCTGAGCTAAATGTCGACAGTTTAATTCAAAGATTATTAGAAGGTAAACAATTTAATCTGATCAAATTGTATTGATTCACCTACTGCAATATCAATTTTATTTAAACATCTTCGTAAATATCATTGTACTGTTGAAAATGATCAACCAATTGAATCTGTCAAATGTTCAATGTTATTTATTAATATTAGATATCTCCTAAGGTAATATAGCACACCTTCATGAATACACCAACAGCTTTTTTCACGAATTTGTCTCATTCTAGAGAAATATTTTATATGTACATATTTTATATCACTTGTAACTAGTAATTTACATCATATATAGTTTGAGTGTTTATTTTTGTGCTGCTTTTGATGTGGTTTGGGTAAAGGGTATAAAAATATCCGTGAGATAGAAAGGAGCCAAGAAGCTAAGAAGAAATCTAAACTGAAAGATATATTCATATCTTCTGAATGTAAGACCGTAGTTATAATAGCTTTCAGTAATTTCATATTGATTGAATCGCTGTAGAAATCAATTGCATATGTGCTTGCTAATTTTAACTAAAATTTGTAACTTATTAGCTGTTTTTTTCTGTTTCGACTGGTTTGTTAACCCAGATATTTACTGTAAAGCCAACTTCATATTTAAATATTTTTGTTTCAATGAATAATGCTTGAAATAGTTTTGAAAATATAAACCACTTAAATTGTCTTTTTAACAATTGACATATCAATATGTAGAGTATGATATTTGATAAGAGGTATCTTACATACACAAAGATAAAACTATTGTATGATTAATTAGAATACTATCATTTCAAATCTCAATTATGGAGGAAGATTAATTATTTTCATGATATTGACAATTACATCTCTAGATTACTTTACCATCCTATATTATCATAAGATACCATTATGACGCATTTTAATAGATTATAGTTATAAACTATACTGAAAGCTATTTGTGTAACTAATAGTGTAATAAATTTTTCTTGCAGTTAGAGGATGTCGACCAGGGAAATCAGTCCATATGACCGAAACAGAAGTTCGAGGATTATGTCTAAAATCCAGAGAAATTTTCTTACAACAACCGATTTTACTTGAACTTGAGGCTCCACTAAAGATATGTGGTGAGAAATATGATTTATGATATACATTTATTATGAAGTTATCATATATCTTTATCTCCTGCCCACGCATAACTCATTGTTGAAGACTCACTTTAATATTGTGCTCATACCAATTTTAATATCAAAATATGTCTATCATTCATGGGGTTATAGCTATCACTTGAAAAAATTGGAGGTGTTACAAAAGAGATTTGAAATAATAATATTCCAATAAATCGAACTATTTAAACTTGCAAAGGTACTGGATATTTGTTAGCTATATGTACTCACTATCGCTATCATGCAACATACAATTTGCAGAACAACTATAGGTCGAAGATTTTAATATTTTTGCATATCAAGGAATTACCAAATGAACATTTAAATTTAAATTCAAACAATTTATTTCTTCAAGTTCAGATTTATTTCATAAAATAATTGAGCATAAAATATTTATGGGTCTTTCTAAGATCTAACTATATTATTTTCATAACTTAGAATCATTATTTAATTTAATTACATGTATCACCACCATACTTCATACAGGCAAGTATAATTTCTATAAATTTGTGAGTAATCATACTGTATAGGTATTCAGTATTAAATATATTTATATTTTACAACTGTTAAACTAAATTATTATTATCATCCATAATTTATTAATTTTTTTAAATTTTATTATATTCCTTATCACCTGTTTGAATAAAACAAATAATTCATAATCAATCTGTTAAATTGATAAACAATAAAAGAGTTCACTCTGGATACACTGTAACACTAACATATTCGAAATAATCACCCTAATCTACTAAAAAACTATTATTGTACAAGGACCTCTCAGCTAGTTGGTAGCTGAAAGATCATTGTACTTCAACTGTATTTTTAGTGGATAAGATTGATTATTTTTCACTCATTACCTTTAAATTAAGATGAATTGATAATCCTGAAAGTCCTTGCTTGATTCTCCATGATGAAAACTATAGTAGAATTTGATGTTACTTAATCTTTTTTTTGTTTGAGAGAGATGATCATATTTACTACTTCACTTCATAAAAATACCAGAGAGAGTCACAAAAATAAGATAATTTTAATAATTAAGCCTAAGATATAAAAACATTACAATTTAAGTATTATATTATTAATTAAATTACAGTTAAAATGCATTTTACATTGAAATACAACATAATCAAAATATTCAACCAGTGTATAATATGCTTTTTCAATTAGAAATTGTTTAAATTGGTTAGGGGGATACTTTTTTTACATATGGCTGAATTTAGTGAAAGTTTTCATTAAATCATCATTATAATGGCGAGACTTATGCCTGTGATTCCTTTCTTTATGTAGAAAATTATGACAACCAAAAATTGCAGATTCATAAATATATACTCAATAAATTGTGAGACTATTTTTACAAAATATTGTTTTGCAACTCTATGGTAAGCTTAACAAGCTAAGGAAGAGGCGCGAATTGCGATTTGCGAATATTCGCATTCGCAAATAGCAAGTCGCGTCCTATTTCATATACTCGCGAACTTTCGCAACTATTATAGAGATATTATTTATCACTAAGCTATATGTGACATTTATAACCTAACATTTTCTATTTGTTTGTGTATGGTTAGATAATAATTTATTTTGTAATCTAATACTATGGATGAAGAATTATTTCATTGGCGACGAAGGCGTGCAATTGCTGTTTATGTATTGTTAAAAGGAGTAAAAAAAAGAAATAGGTTTGTTTCCTTCAGATCTGCAGGCATTTGGGAGCTTTCAGTCACATCTTCAGACTGCAAACTCAATGCAATTATGTTGTTTGTGTTGCAATAGACTGAGAATGCTACCACAGTATTAAAAATACATTTAGTAAAGTTATTTCTAGCCAAAATATATAAATGTCACTGTCACACTGACATCATCAATAACCTACAAATTTCATACCTATTTATTTCAGTTGTAAAACAATAATGAACTACAAATTAAAAATTATCTTGGTCAAGGGTGGTTGTGGAATGTAAAACGAAATGTTAACTTTGAACCTTTTACAAGTTCGCAATAGCCACAAACGGGGTCGAAAACTGTTTTAAATTGGTTAATTTTCGATAAATCGAATGACGTTCACGTGAGGAGCGCGTAGCTCGCAAGTTAGAAAAGTGAAAATCGTCTTTTCGAGGACTTTTCGCATGCGGTTTTCACTCCATGTCGTTAGTTTATGAACGGGGCCAACTAAATAGCATAGTCTCGGGCCCCAAAATGTCGATTAAATAGGAAAATTTAATTAAAATAGAAACAGGTACTCTCAGGTCTCAACTACGCGCGTCTAACGTGCGACGTACCAAAGGGAATTTTCTAGCTATTAAAATATACCCAAAAGCGGTTAAACGCTAGCGGCCTATAGCCGAAAACACTTTATTACAACTGGCGCCGGCCGCACAGGGCATAAAACGGCCCTGAATTAACAAGATCGAGGTAAAAAGTATAAACTCTAACTGACGCGCAGCGAGCTCCTCGAGGCATATGTCAAAATGATTACGTTCGTAGCTGATTACATAAGACGTCTGGCGTTCATGCAATTGTGTTTTTATACAATTCGAACCTTCTAATTTCGATAGGCCACGTGAAAATTCCGGAGTCTAAAGCGCTAGAGACTAACATTCGTATAAAATTGCGAAATTTCTCACTTTTAGAAACTTCAAATTAATTAATTTGACACAAGTTTTGATAACGTAAAGTAAGACACACGTTTTAGATTCCACAACCACCCTTGACCAAGATAATTTTTGATATCCCGGTAGATACCTCATCAGGATCAGGATTCATTTCGTACCAATTAGCAATATATAATATAAAAAGAAAGAAAGAGAAGCTACACAAATAAGCAAATGACCCGAGTAAACAGAGTATGATGAGGAGATCTTCTTCTCTATTACTTTTATCCCTCAGCGCATGCTCGAGCCATAATTCGCGCGAATGTTCGCAAAATATTGAAACCATCTCAAGATTCCCGCCCCCAGATTTCAATTTTCATGCCAGTATAGCTGTATTTTAGATAATCACAGCAAACATTTTCAGGTGATATTCACGGGCAATACACAGATCTGCTCCGTTTGTTTGAATATGGAGGATTCCCTCCAGAGGCAAATTATTTATTTTTGGGCGACTATGTCGATCGAGGTAAACAATCATTAGAAACAATTTGTCTTTTACTGGCTTACAAAATCAAGTACCCTGAGAATTTTTTTCTCCTACGTGGTAACCATGAGTGTGCATCCATCAACCGGATATATGGCTTTTACGATGAATGTAAGCATTTTATTGTCAGTATATTGTGAGCTCTTATACATTGTCATTTCCGATTTTCTAATTTAGGTAAGCGAAGATACAATATAAAGCTATGGAAGACTTTTACAGATTGTTTCAATTGTTTGCCAATAGCTGCCATAATTGACGAGAAGATATTTTGTTGTCATGGTGGTCTTAGCCCTGATTTACAAGGCATGGAACAGATAAGGCGCATCATGAGACCTACAGATGTACCTGATACAGGTAAGATCATTTCAGTATTATCTAGTTATTTGCTTCAATCATCAAATCATGGTGCTCAATATCTCTAAATCTTTATAATAATTTGATGCAACCCAAGGTTTTAATATCAAATGATTCTACCCTGAATACAGTTTGTTCCACAATCCAAAGCTAAAGGTGGGGGACCCCATTCAAGTTGATGAATCTTAACATGACATTTTCATTTGGATAATTCTCTACCACTTTATCATAATTACCGACAAAAAGCGACAAGACATTTTTCGGTGTCAGCGGCAGTATTATGACCAATACAGATGCGACAAAGTTACATGGTTTACCATGATATTGCCACATGCTAATTTTTTGCTAGAGGTGAGTGACTTTGAATGAAGATTGGTGTGGGGGTAGAGAGGCATGGCGTACCCCCGAGAATCCTTGTTAGAGATGAGTTAAATGTGATTTGAGAGAAACAGCATTGGTAAAATTAGCACTTTGAAATTTATTAAAAAAATAACAAACAAAGTATTACATGATCATAAATAATTCGGAAATTAGTTTGGTTTAAATTGTTGATTGTGAATTGAAATTAAGTACAGCAAATTTGGTAATACATGAATTAATCAATAAAGCATAGTGATAAATAATTTGAAAATCAGTTCAATTAATTAATAAAACATGATGAAAAATTTGAAAATCAGTTCAATTAATTTTTAAAACATAATGATGAATAATTTCGAAATCAGTTCAATCAATTCCCCATTGAATGTGAATAAAAACATTACATGCATTATTCAGATCGATGTGGCACATGCAGAAGTAGTTCGAATCCCTACTTTTCCTATGTCAATCGCTTATATACAGGATGGTCCAGTTTTGAATGCGGAAACTTTTCAGGCAGACAGATAACTACAAAATAATATCAGTTTGTACTATAAACTATATTCGAAAAATGCTTCGTTACAAAGATACAGCCAGGGTATCAAAATTTTTATAAAAAAATCCAGATTTAATAATTTAAAACTATTTCAGATATTTAAATGAAAGTTGGGACGTTTGAATAGATAATTTAAATACATCTTTTTACGTAAAAAAATATTATTTTACTTCCACCAGTGGCGTGCTTACAGACACATCTTCGGCTATTTTTCATAAAAAATATGGTACGCCACTGATTTTTTTAGAAGCAAAAATTATTTCTAGAATCCTTGTTCAATTTACAACAAAAAAGGCTCTTTACTTTTTTCGTTTGACACATCGTTTACCAGTAAAAATTTAAATTCTTTAAGCAACTGGAATTCAGACAAAGATTTCTGAAAAACAATTAAACAAAAACGAAAATAATAAATTTAATTAGTGGCTTACAACAACAATAACAAAATGACAAAAATTGCTCGAAATGTAGTCCACCCACCTCAATACATTTTCGACATCTACTTCATGCAGATTTTGCCGCATATCATTGCAGGCTTGCTGAATTTTTAAAACTAAATCTTCCCTTGTTAATACGGGATTAGTGTAGACTTCATCTTTAAGAGTGCACCAAACGTAAAAGTGCGGATTAAGATCCGGTGACCTGGGTGGTCAGGCCACTGGTCCAATACCATTAACCACGTCATTATTCATGTCATTCCTCCCTAGCCAGCCAATCCATCGTCGAGGATGATTGGTATTGAGCCATTCTCTTACAACTATTCCAAAATGCGGGGGAGCTCCATCCAGTTGTATCCAACTTTCATGCCTTAAATTAATGGGTAAATCCTCTGGGTAGTCCTGCATATTATTGTTAAGAAACTCCATAAAAAGTTGCGAGTTCAACCTTGGGGGAAGGAAATGTGGATCACAAACATTAACATCAATAACGCCCAACCAAACATTTACGGAAAATTCATTTTGAAATGATCTTAGCCGAATTTCTCGAGGATTCTGATGTGCCCAAATATGGGTATTATGGTAATTTGCTACCCCACGTCTGGTAAAAGAGAATTCATCCGTCCAAAGAATCTTATGGAAAAAGTCAGGATTTTCTTCCATTGAGTTTAAAAGCCAGCCACCGGCAAAATCTTACTCTCTTTTCAGCATCACCAGGATGCAAATCCTGAACAGGCCGTAGGTGATATGCATGTCCGTGGTCATCGTGTAGTGTTCGTAATATTGTAGACTACTACGACAGATTGAAATTCGTCTGAATTCCAGTTGCTTAAAGAATTTTAATTTTTTACTGGCAAACGATGTGTCAAACGGAAAAAAGTAAAGAGCTTTTTTTTGTTGTAAATTGAACAAGGATTCTAGAAATAATTTTCAGTGCGTACCATATTTTTTATGAAAAATGGCCGAAGATGTGTCTGTAAGCAGGCCACTGGTCGAAGTAAAATAAAATTTTTTACGTAAAATAATTTATTTAAATTATCTATTTAAACGTACCAAATTTTATTTAAATATCTAAAGTAGTTTTAAAAATATTATTAAATCTGGATTTCTTAATAAAAATGTTGACACCCTGTATCTTTGTAACGAAGCATTTTTCGAATATGGTTTATAGTACAAACTGATATTATTTTGTAGTTATCTGTCTGCTTGTAAAGTTTCCGCTTTCGAAACTGGACCATCTGTAGACTTTGTTTTTGTTGATGAAATCTTGCAATTTAGAATTCACCCGGTAGAATAATGAGAATAATACTGTCATGAAACCATTATTTATTATTTGCAATATTAAAGTATCTGAGATTAAAATTAATGCAGACTGATAGGGAATGGTTTAAAATAAGTTTTGTAATCAGATAATACATTGAAATGGAAAATATCTGAAAGATTATAATAGGAATAAAAATGATTTACAATAATGAAAAAAATATAGATTGGTAATAATGGAATTTGGTAAAAAACGAAATCGTGACAATATACTATTACTTGCAGGTCTCCTTTGTGATCTGCTATGGTCCGATCCGGATAAGGACGTGAGCGGTTGGGGCGAAAACGACAGAGGCGTATCGTTCACGTTCGGAGCGGACGTTGTGAGCAAGTTCCTGAATCGACACGACCTGGACCTCATATGCCGGGCGCATCAAGTGGTCGAAGACGGTTATGAATTTTTTGCGAAGCGACAATTGGTTACGTTATTTTCTGCACCGAACTATTGCGGAGAATTTGACAATGCAGGTGGCATGATGAGCGTTGACGAGACGTTGATGTGTTCATTCCAGGTAGGTTTTTTAACACTACTGTGCCTATTTTGTCCGATAAGAAAAAAAAATTAACACGTTTCGGCCACTTTCGGAGAATGTTTTGTGTAGCAAGCCAATGTCGCAACATACAGGTTCTTAGTAGGTGAAAAATGCCAAATTCTTCATTCCACTTTTCTGGTGATTTTGGGAGGTATAAAAAATCGATGGCTCTATTTCAGTGGCTCTTGTTCTCCTTTAGAAAATGGTTGCAAAATTTCTTGATACAGCGTATCTCTGTTTCTTAGGGCCATCATCAACTTGTTTGTAATATGGATCTGCATTTTTTTTAATCGTCCGGGCCTGTAATAAATAAATTTTAAAGGAAATTGCACAACATAAAGTCTAAATTTATTACAATTAATAATAAAAGTATAGAAAAAAAAATTAACAAAAGCCTAAACTGCTCACTCAATATTTTGCCCATTGTTTTCTCATCTCTTCAAAATTCCCATATGGCCGTCCCTCTTTACCTTCTTTTTATTTATGACTTAACATTTCTTACTCTTTCCTATACAATGCTAGTATTTTTTGGAGACCCAGGGTTGTAAATTTAATTGTTTTAGGTATTCCCACAAATAAAAATCTAACCATTTCTTACTCTTTCCTGTACAATGCTAGTATTTTTCAGCGGCCCATGGTTGTAAATTAAATTTTTTTAGGTATCCCCACAAATAAAAATCTAACCATTTCTTACTTTTTCTTGTACAATGCTAGTATTTTCTAGGGACCCATGGTTGTAAATTTAATTTTTTTAGGTATCCCCACAAATAAAAATCTTAACCATTTCTTACTCTTTCCTGTACAATGCTAGTATTTTTCAGCGGCCCATGGTTGTAAATTAAATTTTTTTAGGTATCCCCACAAATGAAAATCTAACCATTTCTTACTCTTTCCTGTACAATGCTAGTATTTTTCAGCGGCCCATGGTTGTAAATTAAATTTTTTTAGGTATCCCCACAAATAAAAATCTAACCATTTCTTACTTTTTCTTGTACAATGCTGCTAGTATTTTCTAGGGACCCATGGTTGTAAATTTAATTTTTTTAGGTATCCCCACAAATAAAAATCTAACCATTTCTTACTTTTTCTTGTACAATGCTAGTATTTTCTAGGGGCCCAGGGTTGTATATTAATTTTTTTAGGTATCCCCACAAATAAAAATCTAACCATTTCTTACTTTTTCCTGTACAATGCTAGTATTTTCTAGGGGCCCAGGGTTGTATATTAATTTTTTTAGGTATCCCCACAAATAAAAATCTAACCATTTCTTACTTTTTCTTGTACAATGCTGCTAGTATTTTCTAGGGACCCATGGTTGTAAATTTAATTTTTTTAGGTATCCCCACAAATAAAAATCTAACCATTTCTTACTTTTTCTTGTACAATGCTAGTATTTTCTAGGGGCCCAGGGTTGTATATTAATTTTTTTAGGTATCCCCACAAATAAAAATCTAACCATTTCTTACTTTTTCTTGTACAATGCTAGTATTTTCTAGGGGCCCAGGGTTGTATATTAATTTTTTTAGGTATCCCCACAAATAAAAATCTAACCATTTCTTACTTTTTCCTGTACAATGCTAGTATTTTCTAGGGGCCCAGGGTTGTATATTAATTTTTTTAGGTATCCCCACAAATAAAAATCTAACCATTTCTTACTTTTTCTTGTACAATGCTGCTAGTATTTTCTAGGGACCCATGGTTGTAAATTTAATTTTTTTAGGTATCCCCACAAATAAAAATCTAACCATTTCTTACTTTTTCTTGTACAATGCTAGTATTTTCTAGGGGCCCAGGGTTGTATATTAATTTTTTTAGGTATCCCCACAAATAAAAATCTAACCATTTCTTACTTTTTCTTGTACAATGCTAGTATTTTCTAGGGGCCCAGGGTTGTATATTAATTTTTTTAGGTATCCCCACAAATAAAAATCTAACCATTTCTTACTTTTTCTTGTACAATGCTAGTATTTTCTAGGGACCCATGGTTGTAAATTTAATTTTTTTAGGTATCCCCACAAATAAAAATCTTAACCATTTCTTACTCTTTCCTGTACAATGCTAGTATTTTTCAGCGGCCCATGGTTGTAAATTTAATTTTTTTAGGTATCCCCACAAATAAAAATTAACCATTTCTTACTCTTTCCTGTACAATGCTAGTATTTTTCAGCGGCCCATGGTTGTAAATTTAATTTTTTTAGGTATCCCCACAAATGAAAATCTAACCATTTCTTACTCTTTCCTGTACAATGCTAGTATTTTTCAGCGGCCCATGGTTGTAAATTAAATTTTTTTAGGTATCCCCACAAATAAAAATCTAACCATTTCTTACTTTTTCTTGTACAATGCTGCTAGTATTTTCTAGGGACCCATGGTTGTAAATTTAATTTTTTTAGGTATCCCCACAAATAAAAATCTAACCATTTCTTACTTTTTCTTGTACAATGCTAGTATTTTCTAGGGGCCCAGGGTTGTATATTAATTTTTTTAGGTATCCCCACAAATAAAAATCTAACCATTTCTTACTTTTTCCTGTACAATGCTAGTATTTTTCAGCGGCCCATGGTTGTAAATTTAATTTTTTTAGGTATCCCCACAAATAAAAATCTAACCATTTCTTACTCTTTCCTGTACAATGCTAGTATTTTTCAGCGGCCCATGGTTGTAAATTTAATTTTTTTAGGTATCTCCACAAATAAAAATTAACCATTTCTTACTTTTTCTTGTACAATGCTAGTATTTTCTAGGGACCCAGGGTTGTATATTAATTTTTTTAGGTATCCCCACAAATAAAAATCTAACCATTTCTTACTCTTTCCTGTACAATACTAGTATTTTTCAGCGGCCCATGGTTGTAAATTTAATTTTTTTAGGTATCTCCACAAATAGAAATTAACCATTTCTTACTTTTTCTTGTACAATACCAGTATTTTCTAGGGACCCATGGTTGTAAATTTAATTTTTTTAGGTATCCCCACAAATAAAAATCTTAACCATTCCTTCTCTTTCTTGTACAATGCTACTATTTTATAGCGGCCCAGGGTTGTATATTAATTTTTTTAGGTATCTCCACAAATAAAAATCTAAAGTTCAATAAATTGAAATACCAATTTGCCCAGTGTTATCTGGTGGCGTTGGTAGAAACATTTTCAGTTTAGATGTTATGGTGTGAAATTTCCGTCTAAAATTTTTAATTATAGGCCCGGGCTTCTCTTTTATAAAATACGAACTTGATTGATATGTTCAAAGCATGTGAAATAATCCAGTGTGGTCCATAGTTGTACATAGGAAACGTACTTCTATCAAAATTGATAAGAAGAATTCAGTTCCATATTTAAAAAAGAAATGTTGATGGGCCTAAGAATACGATACGTCGTAATCAAAAAATGTTGATGCTATGTTGTAAAAGAGAAAAAGGGCCACGAAAAAATGCCATTGGTTGGTTCTTCATTTTTCATCTTTTTCAAAATATCTTCAAAGTTTGCGGAAATTAAAAACTTTTTTAGTAACACATCTGATTTTTCCAAACTATCTCCATTTCACCTACCTTCTAATGCTGATAGTTACCGGAACCCCAATATATGTCAGTATTATTCACTAAAAGTGAAAAGTGAATATTTAAAAAAAATACGTATTTCACTTTTGGAAAAAATTTTGAAATTATTTTATATTTTGATGTCTATAGCGATATTATTTTCAAAATGAACAAATTGAAATTCATTACTAATTCGTAATGACACCATAATTTATATGAATTATTACGATGCCGATGATTTCTTTCTAGATTTTGAAACCATCGGAGAAGAAAGCTAAATACCAGTATCAGGGAGTCAACTCCGGCCGCCCTGCGACCCCCCAGAAAAACCCAACGAGTAAAAAGAAATAAATCACTGTCTAACACCGCTTGAACCAATCTCATATTTTTAATATTGTATTTTTATTATTATAAACTGTCAGTTTTGTGTGAAGTATTAGTTTTATTAATATTAAATTATCATTTATTTGTGATTTTTGAATTGACTGATTATATTTTTTGTCTTTATAATTAATAATTCTGTACATATTTATTTAAATTTCACTATTTATTTGTATGAAATTTTTTTCGTCTGTTTTCCGAAATTTTATTATTTGTATTAAAATATGAAAATGAAATTTGCAAATTTGCTGGCATGTACTATCAACTTGTAACAGTACAACCTTTTTTGGGTATATTTACTAAAACCTCCTAGGGCTTAGGTTTTGTTTTTTTATTGTTATGCATATTGACGCGTTAATTACCAAAATAATGTATTAAATTATTGTAAAAAATTAATTTTATTATATTATTTGATGACTATCAATGGTACTATTATGAGATCCCACGAAAGGTTTTTCATTCTTAAGGGTTAAATATGTCCAATAGATTCGGGGAAGTTTGCATCTCTTTGTATTTATGATGTTTGGTCTCTGTTTATGAAAGAAATTACCTTTTCACTAAACCACTTACTCACCTACTCCTCACAATATTTTTTGCAGTTTTGTTCACATGCAATAATTGCAATGTTTTGGTTAAATTTTATTTTGAGTTGTTTTAATAAATGGAAAATCTATATTATATTTCACCATGTATTCTTTAGAGTGAATAAATTATATATTACTAAGTCAGTAGTTTTATTCTACAATACCATGTTAATTATCTGTAAATAAAATGCGGAAATTGTTTTAAACACAACTTTTCATACTAGTCCAAGCATTAAAAGAATTTTTTTGTCCGAATTCTCGCGAGGTCTAATTTTGGTCTATTCTTATGTATTTTGACACGCTGAACACGATGGTGTAGTTCAAATTTCGATTAACCCTGTGCCCTATGACCAGTTTCTGAACCCAAAAATGGCCATTTTTCAATTTTTTGCGTTGTATGGAAAAATGTTTGAACAAATGTTGTTGGACAAATTAATACCCGGTTTTTGGCTCTGGTCCGGGAGTCGATTCGAGGTCGTGGGCCCAAGATAGGGCCCATTTATTATGTTTCTTAGCACATTGAAAAATGGAGTAAATGTCGAAGAGTTTTTGATTTTTCATCGTCTGTTTTGGTGAAAAGAGTATTTTTATTTCTTTTATTTCGATTCCTGGTATTTTGACCTACCTCATTTTTTAGCACCAAAATCAGCCATTTTGAAAAAACCGTATCTTACGAATTTCAGACGGAATATCTACGTTATCGATCTAAACCTAAATTGATTCGAAAGATTTTATTATTCTGCACCTGATATCCAAAATTCAAGCATTTTGGTTCAAAGACATTACTTTGGCGCCATTTTGAAAATTTTGGACCACCGAAATATTCAAATTTTTTGAGGTTACAAATCTTTCACGAAATCCACATTCTACGTTCTATTAGAGATTTTCATAACGATTATTTTAAGTCCAAGCAGATCGATTTGGGTCGAGTAGAAATGAAGCTATCTTAATATATGTGTTTGGGCCTCAAGAGGGCCCAATTTTGGGCCTATCGATAAGATCTTAGAGCAAATTACAGAGAAATACATCGGCTATTTAGGTTTGAAACAGCGTACGGAGATTCGTTCACAATTCCAAGTTTTAACGAATTTCACCATAAAAAACTAGCGCGGAATTTCATTTAGCGGTAATAAGCGAAGATCGGTACAATAGATTCCACGCGCGAAATTATACTTTTTTAAATGTTTTAATATGCACCTGAATGCCTATAATCGTTTTGCCTGAAATGTGTGAGTGTATGTAGACGTGTGAACGATAAACGTGTATATGTGACCGTGACATGATGTCATTATAGGGTGTTACAAATCAAAATCATCATCATCACACTTTTAAAAAAGTATAATTTCGCGCGCGGAATCTATTGTACCGATCCTCGCTTATTACCGCAAAACGAAATTCCGCGCTAGTTTTTTATGATGAAATTTGTTATAACTTGGAATTATGAATGAATCTCCGTACGTTGTTTCAAACCTAAATAGCCGATGTATTTCTCTGTAATTTGCTCCAAGATCTTGCCGATAGGACCAAAATTGGGCACCCTTGAGGCCCAAACACATTTATTAAGATAGCTTCATTTCTACTCGACCCAAATCGATCTGCTTGGACTTAAAATAATCGTTATGAAAATCTCTAATAGAACGTAGAATTTGAATTTCGTGAAAAATTTGTAACCTCAAAAAATTTGAATATATCGGTGGTCCAAAATTTTCAAAATGGCGCCAAAGTAATGTCTTTGAACCAAAATGCTTGAATTTTGGATATTAGGTGCAGAATAATAAAATCTTTCGAATCAATTTAGGCTTAGATCGATAACGTAGGTATTTCGTCTGAAATTCGTAAGATACGGTTTTTTCAAAATGGCTGATTTCGGCGCAAAAAATGTGGTAGGTCAAAATACCAGGAATCGAAATGAAACAAATAAAAATAATATCTTTCCACCAAAACAGAATATGAAAAATCAAAAACTCTTTGACATATAGGTACTCCATTTTTCAATGTGCTAAGAAACATAATAAATGGGCCCTATCTTGGGCCCACGACCTCGAATCGACTTCCGGACCAGAGCCAAAAATCGCGTATTAATTTGTCCAACAACATTTGTTCAAACATTTTTCCATACAACCCATAGTTTTGTCTCAATACGCAAAAAATCCAAAAACGGACATTTTTGGGTCCAAAAAATGGTCATAGTTTTTCGAGCACAGGGTTAATTCAAATTTGAACTACACAATCGTGTTCAGCGTGTCAAAATACATAAGAACAGACCAAAATTAGACCTCGCGAGAATTCGGACAAAAAAATTCCTTAAATGCCTGGACTATTATATAATCTTATTATACTGACTCTTGCAGTCACATGAACTATCAAAATGTACAAAATGTAACTAAGAATAAATAGGCTCAGGAACTGAATTTCAACGTGAAACAGACACTAATTCAATCTAATCATGACTCCGTTTGCATATGCCGGCTTTTCTCGAGTATCCATTCAAAACTTTATTATTAGAACATTACACATGAAAAGTGTAGTTGGGTTTCGAGGAAGACCATTTTATTAAATACACAAGAAAAGCCTTTAGAATGTATTTGAATTCCTTCAATAAATTGACTCAATATCTAAGAATTAAGTTAATTGTTTTCTATTATTACCAACTCAACTTTTAATAGAGATGTATTTATTGACTGTTGCCAGTACAAATTAATTTGGTAATTATAATAATTATTATGACGAACGTATTTGAAGTACATGCTAATAATATGTAATAAGATATTGATCTAGTAAATCGACAATTAAAATATTGAATAATGCAGACATTTCTTCTGAAACTAGGTCACAATTATTTTGTAAAAAATTACAGGAAGTGAATACCTACACCATTTTCGTGAAATCTTTCTTTAAGAGATGGCTTATTCGGGTTTGTTTCAGTTGATTGTGAAAATTTTCAAATATGGCGGGGTATATAACCCGAAATATTCCAAGATTATGATAGTACAAAGTACTTTCATTGAATTAACGTTGTGGATATCGACTATCTGCTTTTTTTTAGCCGTGAAACCAATAGTAATAGAGTCAAACACCGAAGGTTTTGCAGAATGGTGTGGCACATCTTTTACAATCACACTCATGTTGATCAAACTGTGTCTATCGAAAACAGAAGTGTTCCAAAAGCTCTACAATAAAATGTTGAAGGATGAGGAGAACATCAGTGACAACCCTTATGATAACATTAGAGCTCTGCATATTAGGAACACTGAGAAATATGTTTCAACAGTTAAAACATACATGTATCTGATAGGTTCTACAGTAGTTATTGCCACTATTGCTTGTCCTGTTTTCATCTACATCGATCAAAAGCGATTGAATTGCAATGATGATGGAACGTGTGTGAAGATATTTCTGCTCAATTATTATTACCTGCCTTTCGACAAGGAAAAATATTATGCTGCCGTCGTTTTGATACATAATTTGGTTATTTGTTGTCATGCATGCACCTATGTCGTCACAGAGATGATTCCTTTGGCGCCTATTCTAGAGGGTATTTTGAAATTACAACATCTTCAGTTTGTCATCGAGAACTTTGACAAATACGCTTCGCTGAATGCAGCATCTGAGATTGAATTCCACCAAAAAGCGTATTACATCATCAAGCAGTGCGCCATTTACCATCAAAAAATTATTAAGTTTGTATTATTTGTTGTACTGGACATGTTGCATTTGGACAATGTGTAGTGCATTGTTTGGACACTAATATATGAGTATATGTTAGTATGAGGTTGGACACCTGAAAATATCGAAACGCGTTGTATTTAAATTTCCTTCGGCTTTGAATAACATTTAAAATTACATCAATAATTAGTGTATGGCATTTGAAATCACCGGTTATTCTTTTCAAATAGTTGGAATTTGGCAAAGTTAAATCTACAGACAATCATTATAAGCTTGGAAATTGAATTAAATGAAGTCATATGACTGATCAAATCAAATTGAGACCACTTTGAACAAAGTCCGTTTTTTGCTACAAGCTATACAAATTTAAGATGAATTTTATTTTATGCAAAAAATCTTTAAGTTGCGGTCAAAAGTGAAATAATTAAAAGACGTGTGGCACTCGGGGACTGCCGCGGTAAAGCTATTGCATAGCATTTTTTCTCAACTTATGCAATTATAATCATTTATTTATTTTTAATTTATGCAGTATTTTTTTTCTTTGATATTAATTCAAGTTTTTTCTTTGATGTTAATTCAAGTTACACTTTTTGAGCGTGTTGACCGATAAGAAAAAAATTTTTTTATTGAATAAATGAGAAGTTAATATCGTTTAAAATATTTTAATTATCTTACAATACATGTAGGTTATTCAGGAATTTGTTATCATTGAAACTATAGGTTTATGGTAACTGAAATAAGAGACATAAGTTTGAGACTTGATATCCTCTAAATATCTGGAAAATACCGCGTCAATGGTGGTCCCATATTTTGTTGTGGATTTTTGTGGATCATTATTCATTTTCAAATTCAATTTTTCCGAAAGAAAATTTGTCAACCTCTCTGATTTTTTATCAGCGAAGTTGATGTTGAAAGCGGCAGCCAAGTAAGTGGAAATTTATAACCATTTGTACCAAGTATTTTCGACCCTTCTTCAGTGTACTCCAGTAGAGTGCGATGAATAAAATGCTCTACCTCGTCCAATTTTGGATTCGGAGAAATGTAAATTGCTACCATGACTATGTGTAAGCCATTTCTAAGTTTGCATAAGCACGCACAAATATCTCCAACAAATGAGCGCCTAACATTAACATCGCTAACGTGTGCAATATTTATTTCAATATTCGGAGTCATAATATTAGTAAAGTTATTATTATTTTGGTAAATAGCTACCCCTCCTTTTGGAACAGTATCTCGTTTGAATTGAACAATACAATTGAAATTAGGTATTTCAATCGGATTATCATGCGCCATGCAAGTTTCGGTAAGAAGTAACACATTTGTTTGTCTCGTAACTGAATCTTGTAAATCGTATTTGTGACTATTTAGACTTTGGCAATTGAAAGTCATTATTGAAATGCCATTTCTATTACTAATGAAATCTAAGAAACTTTGAGCTGTCGTCTGAACACTATTTAAAGACAGTCTTTTGAATTCTTGCAACAAAGATGCAGTCGATGCAGCTTGCCTTCGATTATGATAAAACTTGAATGTAGAATTATCGTTTTTTGTCGTGATATACAATTTTTCAATATTAGTCACCCGAGAGAGCGCAATATAAACGAGTTCCTGAGAATGTGCTTTACTATATACTCATATACTATTACGTCAAAAGTTCCACCTTGCGACTTATGTATAGTTATAGCAAGAGCTGAAGTTAATGGAAAATGTTTGCGTTCGTAATTCAATGGGAACAGCGAGATTGCCGACTCTATTTTGCACTGCTAGAGCGGCTGCTTTTTGCCTTAATTATGTCACTGTCACACTGACATCATCAATAACCTACAAATTTCATACCTATTTTTTTCAGTTGTAAAACAATAATGAACTACAAATTGAAAATTATCTTGGTCAAGGGTGCTTGTGGAATGTAAAACGAAATGTTAACTTTGAACCTTTTACAAGGTCGCAATAGCCACAAACGGGGTCGAAAACTGTTTTAAATTAGTTAATTTTCGATAAATCGAATGACGTTCACGTGAGGGGCTCGTAGCTCGCGAGTTAGAAAAGTACAAATCTTCGGAACATATAACGTCTTTGCGAGGAATTTTCGCATGGGGTTTTCACTCCATGTCGTTAGTTTATGAACGGGGCCAACTAAATAGCATAGTCTCGGGCCCCAAAATGTCGATTAAATAGGAAAATTTAATTAAAATAGAAACAGGTACTCTCAGGTCTCAGCTACGCACGTCTAACGTATAAACTCTAACTGACGCGTAGCGAGCTCCTGGAGGCATATGTCAAAATGATTTCGTTCGTAGCTAATTACATGAGACGTCTAGCGTTCATGCAATTGTGTTTTTATACAATTCGAACCTTCTAATTTCGATAGGCCACGTGAAAATCCCGGAGACTAAAGCGCTAGAGTGTTATAACATTCGTATAAAATAGCGAAATTTCTCACTTTTAGAAACTTCAAATCAATTAATTTGACACAAGTTTTAATAAATACTGCATTTGTTCGGCCGAGCTACATGTTAGGTGTTTAGGTCTTAGGTTATTTTTCGTTACGGAATTTCTTGATTCGGTCGCCGCGCTCAAAGCCCGCGATAAACGCTATATGCAATAGCTTAATAATTATTGCAACATCATTCATATTTTTATTAAAAGTCATTAAAAGAAAAACAAATGCTGTTTTCGGAAGCTTTATGAAAAAGTTCACTCAAATTTTTGTTTTTGAAGTTTGAAATAAAGTCACAATTTAAAACATCTTCTTTGAGCCAGGTTTGGTGGTCAAATTGATCGCGATGTTCATGAGTTAATCGACATTCTTCAGGATGTTTATGTTCAATTGGAACTTTTTTGACAAATAGAAAAGTCGATTGAGAAGAATAGTAGGTACGCCATCTTGAACGAGTTTTGGAAATTTTCTAGAAAACAAGTAGAGAAACATCATAACGTGTTGCGAATGAAAGAATCTATGAATTGCTCCAATCCATTTTTGTTTCAAGCTCTCGTCTTTTGTGGAAAAGCAAATGTTAAAATAAATCTTATCCAATTACTTGCATACTAATTGATATTTCGTTTGGCTACATTACCTTACCAAAAATATCGAGGAGAAAACTGATGAAAAAACACGTAATAATAATCTTGGCCAATTATCGAACTATTTTCTAGATGTACCCAATACAATATAAAATAATAGCCAGAGCGTTATAAAATCAAAATGGTCGACTAACACTGTCCGAAACGAGGAGATAATAGCCAGGTACCGTACTCCCCACCCGAGTGTACATGCACTTTAATAATATATAAGTTTAAGGGTAAGGATAATCAAATGTCTGTAGAAAAAAACAACATCAATCAATCATTCACATTTAAAATGTATAAGAATTTGAAAAAGTGACCTTACCGCCTGGAGTTTCGAAACCGGGAAACTAAATGCATTCCCGTAATCTCAACCATCTAGGCCAAAACCGTCGATGTAGGTGGAACATTGAGCTCGGTATATCAACAGTTAATTCGCTCGCCTCTAAGAGAATGTATGAAATATATGGGTGTGAGGCACTCGCCTGTCTGAACAACTGATTATAAACACATGAAATATCTCGCTATTTTAGATTCCAATATCCGTTGTTACAGTACACAACTTGACTCAATCTCTTAATCTATACTTGCCTAATTATTTGCACCACTAATTAATTCAATTAGGTCTTTATCCTTATTCTGACTGCAATAAGCACGAACAAATTCACAGTTGGCGATTTGACACACGGACGTCATGTGGTCAAGTTGTTGGCAGGTTGGCTTGTGATTTATAGAGTAGGCTATGATTCAGAAATTGGGTTGCCTATTTGCTGCATAACGGTATCGACGAATATCAAATCATAGTCACCTCTAGATACTAAATTGATCAATTATTTCTGTTCATATGCAATTTAGTAAACCATTAAAGTAGTTATCATAAATTTGGTTATTGGCTAGATTAAGGTCCCCATGTTTTCATAATAATCCAATAAAGCCACATTTGGCTATGTTAGTGATTCTCCGCAGACGCTGAGTCTGCCAATTTTGGACTAAGAATTCGGTATTGCCAACCGAGATCATTGTTCATTCAGAAATGTTATCGAGTGCATCTTGAATTTAGAGCAATTTTCTTCGTTTTGCGGGTTTCTGTTGAGAAACTGCTTTCACATTTTCCCGAATGTATAAGTGTTTATCAACATTTATTGGATCTAGCCAAGAAGATTAGAGATCTTCTTAGATCGAGTTCAATAAAGCTACTGACGGTTGCATTTATTTTTTTTGACGAGATACCTAATAATCATTCGAGTCCCATAATAAAGTGTGGGTATATTGAAAATTACTATTTCAGGGATTTTGAACAGTTGAATCATTCTATGAGAACGTTTATTTTGATCGACTTCCTTTTGAAATCTTTCCAATTATCTTCATTATTATTCACATTTATGACGGTAAGTATTAAAACGCTGATGAGATTCTTCTGCAAAATAAATCTCCACATTATTTTTTTGTTTTCAGACACAGCGTGGTACTATGTTTAGGATGTTGATAGCGTTGTTTGTGATGCTTGGACTATTTGGGTTTTTCGTATTTTATTGGTATTCCCATAATCTTACGGAAGAAGTAAGTTATTTCAAAACGTTTGAATGGATATGAAACATATTGTTAACTAAACTCTTTTATGAGTTTATTATTTAATTATGAATTATTATTAGATTCTTCCGGCTAGCTTTTATTTATTTATTTTGAATAATAATGATCCTTTTCTTTTTATATTATTTTATGGAATTAAACACAATATTCTTTGGATGTTAAAAAGTTTCTATATTTAAATCTGTATGACTCTAATTATCTCAGGTTTCAAATTTACAATTTAATTTTATGTTCTAAGCATAGACCTAGCTTTAACCTCAAAACTATTCAATATTAATAGTTGTTTACAAAATTACAAACGACAATCTTTCTTTCAGATTTACAAATAACACTACAATGGAGATATAATAAACAAACTTACTTTTAGTTTATATCCAAAAGTGTGTTTAACAATGTTGGCAATTTTCAATTTACTTCTTTTATAATTTCGTTGATGATTCACTTTTTACACAATACTATGCTTTTTCACAATAATCACAGGTAACTAATTTTGGTTACTTCTTCTTGAGAATCAGGAACTGTTGATAATACTTTGTTTTATCCTTTTAGATAAGACATGAAACTTTTCGATGCTTTATTGAAATTATTGAAGAATGGCAATCGTTGGATACTTCTTATAAATTGGAGGTTATTACAGCCTTTTACTGGATTCAGATACTTGGAATACTCGTTGACTTTTAATAAAACTTATTAATTTTGGTTTCTTGGAACCTATTGAAGTTCGGAACACTTGCGTTCACTGATATTTATTTCTTATAAATTTAGGTTATAAAATTTTGGTGAGTTGCAGGAGTACTTTCACTCTACAGATGTAATGGCAAACTGAACTTGGCTTTACTTTCAGCCCTTTTTATAGGCCTCCAAAACCGACGCTACTTGATGTCATAAACAACCTATCAGATGCTTTCTTTTCAAATCAAGCATGCCAAGTTAATTGTTGTGAAACTGACACAAGTCTTCATTGTTACCAGACTGACATTAGAAATTCCTATTGACCAATCAGAATTTAGTATACTTTACTTTTTGAATTATTTGAGATTTTCAACTTATTTTAATTGTTAGTGATTCCTTCTTTTTAAATTAATATTGCCTACATTTTTTCCCACACTTTGGTATAATATAACCTATGATTGGGTTATTATTAATATGATTATTCCCATATTTATGGTTTTCTTGACAGTTACTTATTCTTAAATCTAATACATACCATATTATATCAATAACATTCTTTTAACATTACATAACTCAAATTTACTAATCCTAACTTATATCTATAACATTATTCAATGTTTTGTACTATCTCATGATAGTTTTGTAATCACTTTACTTATGATTTCTGATTTCGTTACACAGTACGTTTCTTCACTTTCACTGAAGTTCTTGTTTATCACTTCTTATTCTATTACATTGTTGTTTATTATGTTTTATTATTATTAACAATGGTTAATATTAATATCCTAACTATTATTTAGCTTTTATTATTGTTTTTAATTCCATATAAATATCTTTTATTTGATCTTTTCTGATTTTCATAGTTCGGTAAGTTATTATTTTTAAATTTTTATTGTCTATGAAATGAAATCATAACAATATATAGACGAAGCAGCATGCAGTTCAATAAAGAACACCAATCAAGAGCTGAAAAAAGATTTTTAATTCTAGAATTGAGTTTAGTAAAAATTATTAATTAGGTATCTTATATTGTAGGGTTTGAACGTGAGCAAAGCAATATCTGCAAGTTCCTGGTACAAAGCAGACATTGCTACGAGAAGATGCATGTTGCTGATATCTATGAGATCTAAAAGACCTTTGAGTCTCAATGTAGGATCATTATATGTCGTTAATTTGGATTTGTTTCTTAGGGTATGTAATGCATTTTATACTTAAGTCATTGTAATGCGTTGTGACAATGCTCATTATCATTATAAACAACCATCATATTACCTGCAAGAACATTATCCCCTTTAGTGTCCATGCGATCGTTGTATTGTTAGCAAAGGTTACAAGTGTGCTTTGTTCAGATTTTTCTATTCAATTGGTAACGAATTATTTGATACAATTTAACATACTGAAGACAAATTGTGCACTGCTGTGTTAATTGACCCCTTGTTTTTTTTATTCCAGATCATTAGAACAATATATACATGTCTCACAGTATTCAGCAGCTTACATTAATTTTTCAATTTGGTTTCTATATATTCCCTTACAATGTTTAAAATCACATATCACTCTTTTCTGTTACAGACAAAATTATCCCAAGCACTTTTGTTATATGTTGAGTTATGAGATTAAATAAAGTGTTGTTTGCTACTTGTAGTTTTTCTATTCCTTCAGATAGTATCCTTCTACAAAATTACGAAGCAGATGGAGACATTAGCGAAAGAAGGAATGAATATGCTATGCATTCCATCAAATTTAATTAATTAATCGAGTTGAATCCGTTAAAAAGGAAACAATTAATGTATCGAATCAAACTGAATCAAAATTCATTGAGAATTCTATCCATCCCCAGTATTGTGCGGGACTTCATAGTTTGCCAGAGCAACAAGATAGGGGTAAACATTGAGTATCAGGATATTATATAGCGGGCATATTGAAACTTGAAACATGATTTCAGCAAAAGAGTTGTGAAAATCTTTATCAGTCGACCGATATTCAGGATTTCAGGATTCTAGGGCCAACAATCTTCCTGACCTGCGAATGAATATTGTAAGTACTTTGCGTGCGATTAGCGGCGAGACATTTAGCAATGTGCTTAGGGATTTTTATAATCGGTTTTGGGGTATTGTCTTGATAACGAAGCAGGTCGTTTTGAGCATTTGATACAATTTGGAACATTCGTTTCATTTTTAATTCATTATTTCTAGTTTGGTTTAATATTGTTATTGTTATTAAGAAGTATGAGTAACAGTTTCTTTTTTTTCGCTCCGAAAAGATGAAATTAATAATAGAATTCTTTTGAGGCGAAATTATTTCATTACAGTTCAAGAAAGCGCTCTCTCACTACTCAGAGGCCTATTGAAAAACATGGGAAATCTCTATAGCTGTATAGCATTGGATATCTCTCCAAAGCTTTTCAATGGTTTGCAGCCTCAACTGTGTCGCTCACTATCGAGTTTTCTTCCAGATAGATCAATCCATGTGGTGGTTGACTGAGTATCCTCCGATACAATGACTATCAACGCTGATGTTCTACAGGGATCTGTCTTGGCACCAACTTTGTTTCTGATCCATATAAACGATCTGCTGGAAGTGATCACATGCCCAACCACAGCTTTGTAGCTTCATACCGCTTTCTCATATAGAGCCCATACACCATTCAATGAAGCCAGAGAGCCAGACAGAGTCAGGTTGACGTGATTATTGAAGATCTGGCAAAGATGTTGAAATGTGGATCTGGAATCTAATAGAGTTCAATGCAACCAAAACTCAAGCTTGCGTCTTCTCCAGAAAGGCGGGTCCTACAATCCCCAATATGGTGTCAGTTACAACTATTCCTATAAAGTCTTCCATATCCATGCTCGGAATCACCACCAACAGCACCCTCTCATCATCATCATCATAAGAGGGGAGGAGGCTAAGCCCCCTGATGCACTTAGGCCACTTAGTTGGGCCCATTGTGCGCCCCATAGTCAGAAGCCTATTCTATTCTAGCAGGTTTGTGGCCCGCCAGAAATTCAGAATATTGCCAGTGCTGGCTTCCATAAGTTCTTCTGGGAGCAGTTTTAATTCTCCGAAGTGTCGGTGCCTGAGGGATGCTAATGCTGGGCATTCCAACAGGATGTGAGAGGCAGTTTCTTCCACCTCTCTGCATTTCCTACATATTGGGTCATCTGTGATGCCCATAGTGTGGAGATGTTTGTTAAGATGACAGTGACCGGTTAGGATTCCAATCATCTCTCGGATGTCCCTTCTGTTCAGAGAAAGGAGTTTCTTTGAGAGCCTAAGCACAGGCTCTTTGATGAAGAGCTTGGCCTACCTCATGCGTGGTGATTCTCGCCACAGTTCAGACCACCCTTTATTCAGTTGGCCCAAAAGGGCGAGACCACCTACGCAGTTTGATAAAGCGACCATTGGCTCCGGCCCGATAGGGGCGCTAGACAACCCTCGCCTGGCCAGAGAGTCGGCCATTTCGTTCCCTACAGCTTCGCTGTGTCCGGGGACCCAGATGAGTTGAACTTTATTTCTCCTAGCTAGTTCAGCCAGTGTATCCCTGCATTCTTTGACGAGCCTTGATGTGACTCTGGGTGATTTGAGAGCTCCCAGAGCCGACCGGCTGTCTGTGCAAATATATATGCGCCTATTTACATAGTTTCTTCGCAGGTTTTCCATGGCACAAGTCAGTATTGCGTAGACCTCCGCCTGAAAAACCGTGCAGTAAGCGCCTAGAGTCACTGAGATAGTGATCCTTGGCCTTTTTAGGTACACTCCCGCACCCTCTCATGGGATGAACATGTGAGGTCCATTGCGAAAACCGCTTTACAAAAACTTGGTTTTCGATTCCGAGCCAAGAGCTACTTTACATCTCAGCAGCTCCTCACAATCTACAAAGTATAGATTAGATCTGTCCCGGAGTACTGGGGTTCGGCTCCCAAACATACTCTGAAGCTCTTAGATTCGATCCAGAAGAGAGCTATTCGTCTGATTGATGATATCACACTTATGAGCTTAATGACCTCATTAAATACGCAGAAAGGTGGGAGATATCTCCCTTTTCTATAGATATTTCCATTCTGGGTGTTCATCAGAAATCTCGTATGATGTTCCACCACGAGAGATTCCAGATAGGCGGACTAGACGAGCTCAAACTAGTCACCACTTCATTGTCAAGCTCGAGACCTGCCGCACTTCTACCGACCAGATTTAATTTTTTTACCGAACAGCGAAGACGTGGAACTCTTCACATATGACTACAACCGCCAAATTTTCAAGAAAAATTTGAATGCGTATCTCCTCTCCCAAAACTCCACTGCTGGCTCACGGATATTCCTCTAAATGTTTGAAGAATTGAGACCTATTAATTAATTATATTATAATTTTCATTGATGAAAGTTTAAAGTCCTGGGCATATATAATGTCGAATGCTACTGAAAGTTAGGTTTCGTAATTTTTCGAAGAGCTTTGGTTCTGATTTAAGGTAAATCTATTATACTATGATAAAACTAGTTTAACAACTTAACCTCATTCGATTGACACGTTATTGCCTTACTCATTTGACCTCTGTTATTTGTTATAGGATTTACAATAATCATAAACCGTGGTACTATTGCTTAAATTTATTAAAACATACCCTTGACAAATTTTAAAATACATCAAATCCTAGCTTGTATATGAAATTATTTAATAAAACCTAATCATTTTTCGTATCACCTCCGGCGTCTTCTTTTGCGTGACAAAATTTGCAGCCCTTTTTTCCTCTAATACATTTATATGTGAATTTTCCAATGCAAGTACCTGTCATATAATTGAAAAAGATAATCAGAATGTCATAATATAGTATATCTATATAGCAAACCGAGATTTCATTTATTTACTTACATTCGCAAGTGTCGGTAACATTTTGAAGTTCGCCAAAATCAGATGCATACATTAAAACTATACGTTGTTTTTATTCCTTTTTATATTGATTTTATTTAATGATGAAATGTATTTAGAATTTGATATAATTGCCAAAAATTTGTTTGTTGCTAGGGTAAATTTTTCAAAGAAGACAAGATCAAACTATGAATCTACACGCTTTGTATCTTCATTTCATTGAATAGTGGTTAGTTTACCTTATTTTACTCGTCTCTTCCCTTTGAAGATTATTAGAAAATATGACATTTATGCATGATAATATTGTCTTTACGAACCCTACTATCATACTATTCGGAAAACCCAACATTACGGCATTAATTTGCCACCTGAAAGTGTTCTAACGTAAATAAATTACTTTCTAAAAGCACAAAAGTAAAGGTAAAATTGATTCCAAGCAAATCCATAAAGAGGTAGGTAGCTTACTAGTGCAGGCTGTGAACCGGGATTTCGAACCAAAAAATTTTTTTGCATTAGCTTTAGGAGGTTCTCAGGATCATTCATACACCTTAAAACCTCTTGGGAACCCCAACCCAACCCATTGGGGGCAAAAATGGCCCGAAATCTCCAAGTCTTGAATTGTATTTTCTACAAAAAAAGGTATTTTGGCATTTCGAGGTCACATAGGGGTTTTTTTTTGGTCGCTGAACACGAATCCGTAGTCAGATTTACTTGCAATCCATCGTAGGGGTGGTCAAATCGACAAAATTGGCCAATTTCGCACCCCCACATGTTATTTTGCAAGTTTTCGTGTTTTAGACATTTCGAATGCACCAAGGAGGTGTTTTGGGTCGCTGAATACGATTCCACGAAGCCAGATTTACTCGAATATCATCGTAGGGGTGGGAAATTTACAAAAATGGCTAATTTGAACGCTTCTAAATTTTTATTATTTTTGCATTTTAAAATTACTTCGGAGTAAATCTGGCTTCGGCATCGAATTCAGCTACACAAAAAAAACCCTTGGTGCATTCGAAATGCCAAAAACACGTAAATTGCAAAATAACATGTAGGGATGCAAAATTGGTCAATTTCGTCGAGTTTACCACCCCTACGATGGATTACAAGTAAATGTGACTACGAATTCGTGTTCAGTCACCCAACAAACCTCCTTGGTGCATTAGAAATGCCAAAAATACGTAAATTGCAAAATAACATATAAGGGGTGCAAAATTGGTCAATTTTGTAGATTTGACCACCCCTACGATGAATTGCAAGTGAATCTGGCTACGGATTCGTGTTCAGCGACCCAAAAAACTTCCTAGGTGCACTCGAAATGCCAAAATACCTTTTTTGAAGAAAATACAATTCAAGACTTGGAGATTTCGGGCTATTTTCGCCACCAATGGGTGGGGTTGGGGTTCCCAAGAGGTTTTAAGGTGTATGAATGATCCTGAGAACCTCCTGAAGCTAATGCAAAAAAAAATTTTTGATTGAAACTTACATGTTTTTTTTTTATTTTCCGCTTCATAGCCTGGACCATAGTCAAAGTATACCAGGTCTGCCGGAGCCTCCCTTCCAGCGTTTCTCGCGCTGGGTGACGTCACCCAGCTGCTCCAATCACAGTCTTGCTCTCATTAGCTCGTCGCCGGCACGTAACAACATCATATTATGTCGTCTATGACATTAATGACATTAAATAAACGAAATAAACGACCAATCAGATTGCACTAACATTTTAAAAAGAGTAGAAGGGAGGCTCCGGCAGACCTGGTATACTTTTACTATGGGCCTAGACTATACGTTAGAAGAGGGGAAATTGACTTAAAGTATTAAAGTATACGTTTAGGTGTTATCATTAAGTCGCTTTTGAATAGTCGCTAATAGTGACAGCTACATAGGAAGAAGCTAAAAGTAAATCCATAAAGAGGGAGCTACGAAATAAAAATAATGTATTAAAATTACGGTTCGTAAGATATCTTCTAAAAGATGACAATAAAGAGTTCGGAAACTGTTGCTAAGCATCACTTCCCAGTCTAATGACTTTGAGTAATCTATGCTAGTGATGAAATGTTCCACTTTGCACTGAAATGAATGACGTATCGTTGAATTTTCCGGACAGTATGAAATAAAAAATATCAATTTCTTAAAAATATGGAATTCACTTTCCGGCGTAGTAATGTTCCACTTTCCGAGTGGAATTTTCCGGATTGTATGGAATGAACAGTATTTTTACGTGCGTAGATTCCGCAAACGGAATAATTATTTCGAAACCCCCTAGTACAATTTAATATAATAATCCTATTTTGGTTGCATACCATGAAACGAATGTATAAAATGATGGAAACAAAGGGTTGCCGCAAAGCTCTGACACTTTGACAATCCATGAATATGTTCTTCGTAATTAATACGTCCATTGACATATTATTTATCTGTAGTATATTACGACAGATTAGTAGAATCCAACTGAATTAAGTCACGCATTTATATTATGGTGTTGTGTATTGTAAACCTTTATATTCTTTTCTTATTAAACAGTACGACGTTACTATTAGTTAAATATTTAGTTTCGCTAAAATATGTGTCAGCATCATATACAAGGTATCATGAAATCATTTCATATATTTACACAATAATCTTTGATTGTGATAAGAGATTAGATTGTACGTACCTGCTAAGCTGATATCCTAAACAATATCTAATTTCAGTTAGTCATTAGTGGCATGGAGCTCATTTTCTATATGTGCGCGAAAAAATCAAATTAATTTAACAAAATTGCAAGAGCAGTAGGTGCAAGTTTTCAAAGATGTCACGTTATATATTCTTAGTTCTTGTAGTTATAAGTGCAATTGTTGTAAAGTCACAAGACATCCCAGAGACAAATAATGTTCCAGTGGAAACGCCCATTGATGGTACAGGTGAGATTTTCAATATTTCCGACCGTAGGGATACAATATCGATTCGACTGTAGCTACTGATTATGTACTCGGAAAAAGTAGTATTGGTCCACTTAAAGTATAAAATATAATGTTTTGAGTAAAAAAGTGTGGATTCAAATATACACTCAACGATACCTGTTGGTTGTTTTTATTTCGCAAAAGCAGATTATTACAATCAATTTCCTCAATTATTTTGAGTACGATAGCCTTGGTGGCATATTTGTTCTTGTACGGACTATGGAGTTGCCTTATTTTACAATGAGGTTATAGCTTTATAGCATATGTTAACGTATAAGTAGATCAGGTTCTTTTGGGCTTCTGATAACTGTTATCTAAACATTTTGAGTTGAATGAGATTGAGATGGCGGTTCAGTTATATCAACAAACTTTATTGGAACGTTTGGAAGAATATTTAAAATTGAACATGAATTCTGGTACCATGTTTATCTGTTATTATTATTTACAACAAGATAATATCTTGTTGTAAAAATAATCTCAATACATCTTTGAGTAGGGTTTAATGTTTTATTTCCGTATCTTCTTTCTACAACCTTGCAACGTCTTCACCTAACGTCCACTCTACTAGCGTCCTTCAGTCCTTCGCCTTTTCAATTTTCACACTGTATCTAGTTCCATCACGTTGTGCGCCTACCCTTTTATCATCTACGCCTTTTTCTTATAATATGCGAAGTCATGTCAAACAAAGTCTTAATACGGCTGAAATCAAAAAATATAACGCTCAAGCATCCATTTTCAAACCAGATTCATGAGGTTATAGAAAAAGGTTGTAAGACCTTATTAGAAATATTGCTATTTGGGCTTTTTACCTAAAATATACTTCTAATATTATTCAGCTGCATGTAGGAATTTGCAAGGGTTTTAGTTAATTAAATTAGTATACATCTGACTTAATGATTGAATATCTGTTCTATGATTTACAGACTTGGAGTCACGTTTTATGTGATTCATCTCCAGAATAGAATATTAACATTTTTGTAATCGAATTGATGGTTATAATCAAAGCGGTGTTTAGAAAGGGCTAATTGAATTCAAGAAATATTCGTCATAAATATAACACGACCTGGATTAATCAGATCCTATTTTGATTGCTGCTAAGTTTCTCTTGTATGTATTGATTTGACTCGACATAATTTTGGCATTAATAATCAGAGATAACTGTTAATGCCAAAATTACGTCTCGTTAATTTATTATAAGACTTAGATGCAATGAAAATAGTCGACTATTTAACAAGGTCTTATTATATCACCCATGACAATTCCGCCCCTCCATTTTCTACCTATCGCTTTAATTTCCAATCGTTCCAGTTAACTAAATTTTCTGAAATTTTTGTTATGGTCCATGGGTACCCGCAGTGAAATTACACTAAGTTTTTGACATTTGAGGAGCATTTCCATACCATTACCAAAATTAACATTAAAGATGCCGAAAGTACCGATTATCAAATTTTCATATACGAACGACCAATAGGAACGTCGCAAACGTCTCCACACAGGTTTAGGCACGTATATATATATATATATAAACAAGTTTAAAGTTTCTTTGCCTAATTGGCCACTATCGTGTATGTAACTTAAGAGATATAGAATTAAATTTTCTGAATTATGAAGATAACTTAGATAATTTAACATAGGATTATAAAGATGAATAAACGTAAAAGATTGAACCATAGGCGGGATTCGAACCCACATTGCTGGATTTCTAGTCCAGGGTGTTTACCAATTACACCACTTCGGTCCTATTAGATTTTTATATTTTTGTAAATATAAACCTCTGAAAGGATAGTAGATCATTGATGAACACAATGCGATTCGATGCCCTACCATAGATCAACTATTCACGCATATTCATCTAAAGTTCAGTCGTTTTTTGAAGTAAGGATTGTAGGTTAGTACTGCTATGGTTGGCAGTTACTTGACAGTTCTTATTCAAATGACAGCATCCTGGTTCTTATATATTTCAATAGAACTGACTGAGAATTGTTCTGGTTAATTATAAACAAGTTTAAAGTTTCTTTGCCTAATTGGCCACTATCGTGTATGTAACTTAAGAGATATAGAATTAAATTTTCTGAATTATGAAGATAACTTAGATAATTTAACATAGTCAAGTAACTGCCAACCATAGCAGTACTAACCTACAATCCTTACTTCAAAAAACGACTGAACTTTAGATGAATATGCGTGAATAGTTGATCTATGGTAGGGCATCGAATCGCATTGTGTTCATCAATGATCTACTATCCTTTCAGAGGTTTATATTTACAAAAATATAAAAATCTAATAGGACCGAAGTGGTGTAATTGGTAAACACCCTGGACTAGAAATCCAGCAATGTGGGTTCGAATCCCGCCTATGGTTCAATCTTTTACGTTTATTCATCTTTATAATCCTATGTTAAATTATCTAAGTTATCTTCATAATTCAGAAAATTTAATTCTATATCTCTTATATATATATATATATATATATATATATATATATATATATATATATATACAGATATATCACTTCAAATATAGTCCAGATGGTTTCAGAAACGCTCAAAATGTATATTTCTGGGAAAATACGGAAATTTTTCTTAGGTCGCTCACAATACCCCTTACTCTACGTATAGTGAGGAAACGTTGGCGAAAAGCTACACTCAAATTGTGAATAACACAAATTTACACTTACATTGTCATTTATTGCAGATATAAAAGTACGGAGTATGTTTGTTAATCCGGATACCGAAATTATATCATCAGGCATGGATAATGATGGGGATAAAACTGCTCGGGATACGGCTCCTGATTCTCCCCAGAATCCTGATTCTCCCCCTGGAGAAGGAGACACCAATTATGGTAAGTTATCGACTTAGTTTTTTATTATTTACACATGAAGACCATCTGCATTATTAGCCAAGATCATAGAAAGAGATGAACCTAATAAATTCTTTTATTATTTTAAAATACTATTACTTTGTTTTTATATCTCTTATATTAATAGAACACTATTATTGTGACTGTAGTTTCGAAAACCAGCATGTCATCTTCAGACCGATACAAAAGTATGCATCTATTGACATCACGCTAGTTGTAACGTAACTATAGTCGCAATAATAGTATTTCTTCAATATAAATGTTATAAAAACAAAGTAATAGTGTTATTCTAACAATATGATAAATTATCACAAAGTAACGGCGTCGATTTATTTAGTTTATGTATAAATTATAACGTTCTATGTTCCTTATAGCTTTTCTTCTCGCGTAGTCGAAAGATAAAACAGTAGCAGTTTTTATTACATAGATGTTGCACAAAAATGAATAATATAGAATATGTTTTTCAAGACTTTTGTGGACACAATCACGTATACACTTCTCTGCGCTCGGCTGTTTCCGCGCTTGCTCGGCGCTAGTATAGGAGAAAAATAGGAGCATATTAGTGGTCATTTCGACCAATCAGATCTAGCGTCATGCCTGCTGTTACTTTCGTAACACATGTGCTACTATTTTAAACGGTGTGTTAAGGTTACTTCATAGAGACCATAGAGATCATATAGTATAGAGGAGTAAAGCCCCTATATAGCCTATGTATTCGTTGCGTACCATGTTCGATCTTACGCGATGAGTTATCCGTACCCCACTCTGTGGTATTTTAACTCGTTCCCCTTAGTCTCCTACAACCGCGCGGTTAGATGACCGCGTGTAACTATAGTTAACGCTCGAACGTCACCTTATAATGTCCACGGAGTGGGGAACGGACAAGTTTTTGAAACCTTCTCGCGTTAAGACGGGGCCTTACTCCTCTATACTATATTATCTCTATGATAGAGACGCGAATTGCGATTTGCGAATTAAATTCAAATTGACCAATGAGAACATTATTCGCCAATTTGAATTTAAAAAAATGGCGGAGAAAGATCACCAGCGATAGTTTACGCAAGATTTGAAATCTGGGGGCGTTAATCTTGATAATAGTTTCAACATTTTGCAAACATTCGCGCGAATTATGACTCGAGCATGCGGGTTAAAAGTAGTAGAGAAGAAGAAGGTATTCTCATCATTATACTTTTTTACTCGGGTCATTTGCTTGTTTGTGTAGCTTCTCTTTCTTTATTTTTATATTACATATTGTAAATTGGTACGAAATGAATCCTGATATTGATGAGGTATCTACATTGTAAATTTATATATTTTAGCTAGAAATAACTTAACTAAATGTATTTTAGTACTGTGGTAGCACTCTCAGTCTATTGCAATACAAAGAACATAATTGCCTTGAGTTTGCACAGTCTGAAGATGTGACTCAAAGCTCCCAAATGCCTGCAGAAAAGTCTGCAGATCTGAATCAAACAGACCTATTTCTTTTTGTTTTTCTCCTTTTTAACAATACATAAACGGCAATTGCACTCCTTCGTCGCCAATGAAATAATTCTTCATCCATAGATATTAAATTACAAAATAAATTATTATACAAGATGGGCCAAAAGAAGTCATCCGATGTTGTTTGGCTCTCATTTTTTTTCTAAATGAAAAACTTCGATTCTGTTTTTTGATTATGTTTATTTGAACCTTTAGAATTTTATTGGTCGAGTCGAGAAGATGATATCGGCCAAATGGGCGCCGCCACAATTGATTGCTATACGGGCTCGTTTTATGGCATTTTTCATCACTTCGGCGAGCACTTCGGGCGACAGATTCTCGCACTCGTGTCGAATGTTGTCCTTGAGGGCTTCCAGGGTCTCGGGCTTGTTCACGTAAACACGGGACTTCAAAAAACCCCACAAAAAAAAGTCTGGAACGGTTAAATCGGGCGATCTTGCGCCGCCTTCAGAATATCGGTTGTGGCTCGCGCAGTGTGTGCCGTTGCTCCGTCCTGTTGGAACCACATGTCCCCCAGTCCTAATTCGTTCAATTGCGGCAGAAAAAACTCGGTTAACATGGCCCTATAGCGCACACCGTCCACTGTTGTCGTTTGACCAGCGGCGTCCTCGAAAAATAGGCCCGATGACTCCTCCAGCGTGAACAGCGCACCATGCAGTCACTTTGAGCGGGTGTAATGGCTCCTCGTGGATTTTCGGTGCCCCAGAAGCGATAGTTTTGTGGTCCCATACTCTTCAAGGTTTGCGCTGTCGGTGCCGGACGACCGAGGAATCGGCGACGGAATTCGCGCTGCGCCAACACCACAGACGAATTGTTACGCAAAAAAATAGACACGATTATTCCGCGTTCTTGGGAAGTGTATCGCTCCATGGCTTGTTCACTTGTATTCTACATCTGTCTAGTTCACAAATGTCAAAACAGATTTGAAATTGGCCGCTATTTGCAAAAATAAGAGCATCTTCCAATAGGGTGATTTCTTTTGGCCCATCTTGTATAACTATACCTACACAAACAAATAGAAAATGTTAGGTTATAAATTTCACATATAGTTTAGTGAAAAAATAATATCCCTAGAATAGTTGCGAAAGTTCGCGAGTATATGAAATAGGACACGACTTGCTATTTGCGAATGCGAATATTCGCAATTCTCAAATCCTATTTCGCCCCTCTATGAAGTAACCTTTACGGTGTATTTAAGTTAATTTGAATTTATATCGTACTTTAACAGTTTATAGCAAACGGCGATGTGGCCTGGGGGCTAGGGTACTCGGCTCTCGCTCAACAGGATCTGGTTTGATTCCCAGGAACGGAACATTTGCTTTGGTACATTTTCCTAAAAACATTATTAATTAAATAAATAATTTATTTAATTATCTTTACACAAATATATACATATTCCTTCGTAATGTTCATTTCAGAGAACGTAATTTATGGGTAATGAATTCATTTGTGTATCTATCGAACCACATTCACAAATCCTCATATTTTTCAAATGGCAAATGTGACAGCTTACATTTCATACATATTTTGTTGCAGTTTTTTTTTCGTATCTCTGACATAAATAGTAAATATTTGTTATAGAACCTACCAGCGGTAACAGATTTATTGTAACTACACGTAATAGCAATAATAGCAGATCGGCCAAATATGTCTCAGAATATCCCCAAGATTACGGTTAGTTATTCTTTATAGCTTTAATTCAATATTATGCTTTTGTTTGTTTGTAATATTTAAATAAGTACTTCGACTTACTTATGAGCTGGGAAGAAATCTCAATTAATCCACGAATATATTGAATAGAAAAATTTTCAGACTGATATGTCATTCAGTTCTGTTTTGACACCCATCGAAAGCAAGCAACCTTGAAGATTTTTGTAAACATGGAAAAAAGTGACCATCGATTGGAACGATTCGCAAGTGGTTTACTGTTTTTCGTTGTGGTACTATGACCACAAAGCACGCCAAACGTTCTGGTCGTCCAATTGAGGTTACTACAACGCCAGAAATGGTCGATAAAATTCATGGTATGATATTGGACGATCGGCGAGTTAAACTGTACGAGATTGCTGAGGCTATAGATGTTTCAACAGAACGAGTACTGAACATTTTGCATAAATTTTTCAATATGAGAAAGCTATTTGCTCTCTGTTGACAACGATCGTGTGACAACTTCAAATGAGTGTTTGGCGATGCTCAAGCGCGATAAGTAGGACTTTTTGCGCCGCTTCGTAACCATGGACGAAACAAGGATCCATCTCTATAAACCAGAGATCAAAGAACAGTCGAAACAGTGAACTTGTCCTGACGAATCGAAGCCGAAAAAGGCCAAAGTGGGTTTATCGACCAACAAAGTCATGGCGATAGTATTATGGGATGCACACGGTATCATCCATATGATTACTTATCTTGAAAATGGCAAAACGATCACCGGCGTATATTATGCAGAGATGTTGAATCGATTCGAAGCTGATTTGAAGTAAAAGCGGCCGCATTTGGCCTAGAAAAACTGCTCTTCCACGAGGACAATGCACCGGCGCACAGGTCCGCAATCGCAATGGCAAAATTGCATGGATTGTGCTACGAAGTTGTTCGTCCTCCAACATATTCTTTAGATTTGGCCCCCTGCGATTTTATCCGTTTCCAAACTTGAGGATTGGCGAATTCGTATTTTTTTGAAAGGGATCGAAAAATTGGAAAAACTTGTGTATCGGGCAACAAGGAGATTATGTTGAGAAATAATATAAGTTTTGACCAAATAAATCATTTCCTGCATTTTTCAGGGACTTTCCACTTTGCCCTCGTAGCTTTTTTTGCTTCAGGAGAAACAAAATAAACTATACTACAGATGCATTTCAAATATTCAATATATTCGTGGATTATTTGAGATTTCTTTTCATCTTTTGTTTGCCTTCATTTTGTTTTTGGTTTTTGTTGGGTCTATCTTCAGATGTTGCATCCTTTTCCCCGTTGGAGCCTTCCTTTCGAAATTATTTTTGCTTTTTCAATCGGCTAGGAGTATTTTCCTTAAAAGGAGTGTTTAAATTTGTTTGGTTAAGATTTACCTTGTTAGTGTTTCCAACACAAGAAGTTGTTGTTGAATAGTACAACGACAAGTTTTGAAACAGGCCAATTTTGTCGATTTTACCACCCCTACGATCGATTGCAAGTAAATCTGGCTACGGATTCGTGTTCAGCGACCCAAAAAACCTCCTTGGTGCACTCGAAATGACAAAAACACGTAAATAGCAAAATAACATATTAAGGGTGGGTGGGGTTGGTGTTCCCAAGAGGTTTTAAGGTGTATGAATGATCCTGAGAACCTCCTGAAGCTAATGCAAAAAAATTTTTTGATTCAAACTTGCACGTTTTTTTTTTAATTTTCGGGTTCATAGCCTGGACTATAAATTATTTCCAAAAATGGTCAAACCCGAAAATAATTTACATTTATATTATATTCCTTCGAACACTCGCTAAAATTTAACCTAGTGGTATGCATATCCGGTTACGTACTATACAAAAAGGGTGGAGATTTGTATAAATTACCCACAACGATTTGTTTGACAATGCAGAATGGCCTCAAGGTATCCGGAGAGTTCGGACGAGACTCAGCGAGTCTAAACAAATGTCAATTCTTAGCACATCCACTTGTGAATTGAGTTGTACTTGTTATTATTCATAATTTTATTTCCCATTCATTAATATAATCTTTGTAATTCAGCATTCGTCAAGGTATTATTCACGGGACTAATCTCCATATACGATTTATGTACAATTTTTAATAATAGCGCTACCTATATATATTCCATCCAGGCCCCTTTGTCCTCCAACTGAGACAGAAAAGGTAAACGCATGGGTGGCCTGTTTGAAGAATTGACATTGGAAATATCTCACGTCTAAGCTGTTAAAGAGAAATCATTCCTAACCCCAGTAGGAATTTTAGAAATCGTCATCTAACACACTTATTGATGTCATTTACGCAATATTTATCTTGTTTACTCAAACTGATGTGGTAATTGGGAACATTTTTGTTTGAATATGTAGAACTAAGGCTCACATAAGTTACGTAGGTATCTCATTATACCATCTGAAAACATATCAGGTGAATGCGATATAAGTTCGTTGGATAGTGAAATATCGCAGGATTGCGATGACTTATCTTATCTACACATTTAATTTAATTGCCGTAAGTGTGATGAGTAACTCTGAATTCAATATATCATTGCGTTACTCATGTTTGTTTTTCTAGATCTTTACGATTTTCGCAACCTGTACAGTTTTCAGAACTCCTGTGATAATTTTAAAGAAATCGTGCGAATTAATATATGACTTTTTTCATCATCACGACAAGTAAAAAATAATTTCTAGATATACAGGGTGACCCATGATATGTTTTTCATAGCTGAAAGATATGTTGCCCAAGAAATTTCATGTCAAAAATGTCTAATGAACCCAAAGTCTATCGTAACTGATACTATGATGACATTTGATGTTTTATAAAATCCTAGTAGTACCGCTGTTGATATCGCTATTATTGAACTATAGGGTGTGGCTTGATTAATCAGTTGTTTGTACCATCCACTCGAGCCATACGTTATATGTTATAAGGATTAAAACCTGCGAACCACGCAGCTAGACTTAAATTTAATGATAAACTATAAAAGAGTTCACATCGTGAATACACTATAACGTTATCAATAAGAAACACTCATCCACTTAAAATACTGATGATACTTCAGCTGCCATAAACCATCACCAGAGTAAACTAAATTAGAATTCATTAGGTGTCTGCTTAAATACGGGTTGTATTAAAATAAACAGTATTTCATTCATTATGTACCGGGATATCAAAACTTATCTTGGTGAATTTCGCAATTTTATACGAATATTGTAACACTCAGAAGTCTTTAGCGCTTTGGACTCCGGGATTTTCACGTGGCCTATCGAAATTGGAAGGTTCGAATTATCTAAAAACATAATTGCATGAACGCCAGACCTATGTAATTAGCTACGAACGAAATCATTTTGACATACGCCTCGAGGAGCTCGCTGAGCGTAAGTTGGAGTTTATACATTTTACCTCGGTTTTGTTAATTTGGGGCCGTTTCTTGCCCCGTGCGACCGGCGCCAGTTGTAATAAAGTGTTTTTGGCTATGGGCCGCTAGCTTTTACCAGCTTCGTATATATTTTAGTCCCGAGAAAATTCCCTTTGGTACGTCGCACGTTAGACGCGCGTAGCTGAGATCTGAGGATAGCTCAAACTGTTTTAATTAAATTTTCCTATTTAATGGACATTTATCGAAAGAAGAAAGGCCGTCGGGCACGGTCCGATACTAAATCTAACTACATGAAAAGTCGTCGTAAAGCTGTATTAGGTACAACCAGTTTGCACTTTTCTAACTCGCGTGCTACGGGCTTCTCACGTGAACGTCATTCGATTTACGGAAAATTAACTATTTCAAAACAGTTTTTGACCCGGATTGTGGCTATCACGACCTCTGAAAAGGTTCAAAGTTCACATAATTATTTCATAATTTGTAGTTCATTATTGTTTTACAACTGAAATAAATAGGTATGAAATTTGTAGGTTATTGATGATGTCAGTGTGACAGTGACATAATTATTTCAAACGTAAAGTAAGACACACGTTTCAGATTCCACAACCACCCTTGACCAAGATAATTTTGATATCCCGGTATATTATAATATTACAAACAGTCAGTAAAATATTGTAAAAGTCATTTATTAGTGCTGTCAAATACGTATAAGATGGATTGATTTTGATGGGACAAAGTGCACACAAAGTTGACCATAAATAGGGTTGCCCAAATTGTTTGTATTGTTTATGAACAATAAATAAACAATTAAAATGTAAAATTTGAACGTTTTTCATCGGATAAAGACTATTTTAGGTCAGTGAACATGTGAAACTAGTTAAATAATTAGCTGAATTAACTTCATTTGTTATAAATTATTTATTTATTAACAAAATAGATGAATTCGGCCAAAACTCCGAGTTTAGGGTCGTTTTCGGATAATTTTGGTATTCTAATCTATATTTAATAATCAAATAAATTAGATCAAAAAATCAAAACAAATAGATATGTATGTTACTAGAAAAATCTCAATTTTGAATCGCATGAATATAAAATATATCGAATAAAGTTTCAGAGAAGCAATTTTTTATAATTTTTATCTAATTGGCTTTTGAAAATTTCCGAGAATAAAATCTTTTGCTCCAAAAAATACAATTCTGGCCCCAATTGGAATTGTCAAGAGTTCACCAAAATTCTAAATAAAGCAAATACATTATATAATATATTCATTCAATTTTGAATACTATCTTTCTGAAAAAATAATCACTTACGTTGGGGAATATAAAGTCAAAATAATATAAATATATCACACACACAGATTTGATATTTTTATCAATCAATGATTAATCACACTTTATTAGATTGTCAATTAAAATTACTGATAAGACAGAAAACAAATAAGATAATAAGAATATACTTTGAAATATCAATCAAGTAGATGTATATAAAAGCAGCATCCAAGAATAAATGAATACATAATCTGTTTAAAACAATTCAAAAATTTATGTATGCATTTAAAGACCATAATAGCAATAACATCGCACTCAGGAGGCCAAAATTATCCGACAACGACTACAAACTCGACATTTTGGTCAAATTCGTATATTTAATAATAAATATAATTTGTTTATAACAAATTAGCAAATTTGTGGGTATACATTCGACGACAAAATCGAACTCAAAATACCAAAATTATCCGAAAACTCAGAGTTTTGGTCGAATTCATCTATTTTGTTAATAAATAAATGGTTTATAACAATTGAAGTTATTTCAACTATTTGTTTAACTAGTTTCACGTGTTCACTGACCAAAAATAGTCTTTATCCGATCAAAAACGGTCAAATTTTGCATTTTAATTGTTTATAAACAATATAAACAATTTGTGCAACTTTATTTGTGGTCAACTTTATTCTGATGACATTCTGAAGAGAATGCACTTCGTCCCAACAAAATCGATCCTTCTCCCAAGGATTTACGGGTCAAATACCTATTTAACTGTACTAAATATTTGATGAGTTGGAGCAGTAAAATAAATATTTGGTCAGTACTCCTATGTCCACTATTGTGAATATAATGGGCAGTAAAAATTAATAAAATGTCAGTATGGCTGATAATTAATCTGCAAACGTACAGTAATACAGTCGGTAATACATTTACAAAAACGAAGATCCTACTAACCTAGAATTCCCCTCTTTCAAGTTTCTTGGATGCCGAAAATTATAGACCAATAAGTTTGATTACAGTTTGTGCTGAAGTTGCGAAGCGCCAATTTCAAAATTTATTGTAAATTATTAGGTACTGTTCACATTTTGTATTATGGACGTAATGGGTTCTAGAACCCTGCCCTTTTCAAACATAATGATAATAATAATTATTATAATAATAATGTGTGCAAGGGTAAGGAAAATCAATCAATTACAAAAACAAACAAACTAACCTAGTATTCCCAAATTTAAAAAAATGTTAACTTACTTGCGATAACGTTTCCGCTTGGAGTTTCCTGCATTTGTACAAGGGCAAGAAAAATAAATCAAATACAAAATAAACTTTCAAATAACCTACCTACCTAGTATTCCCATAAATATTTGAAAATTTAAGAAACTAACCTGAGGCAACGTATCCGCTTGGAGTTTTGGAACTACGCTATTATAAAAGTAAAAGTATATGGAGTCGGGGTTTTACCGCCTGGGTTATACTCGCTGATGCAGTAACAACTTTGAATTCGGTTTATTAATTCGTACTGCTCGATTCTTAATTTTTATTAACAATTTATTATTTTAATGATCATTTATCAATTTAACTGATTACTATTTCTTATCTTACTGACCTTTTATTATTTTTATTGACCATATAAATTCTGTGAAAGTAAAATTGAAATACTGATCATTTCATTGGTAAATACTATTTGGAATAAATAGCGTATATGAGAGATTACCCTCACCTCAGCTGAAGATAAATCTGAATTCATTAAATTGCTTTTTCAATTATACATTTCCATCCATTCTATTATCATTATTAAAGTCCTCCCGACCATTGAGGTTCCTTAATGCTTAGGCCGAGGCCTTTTGCAGTCCGTTTCACGTGTCCGTTAGTGGAGATATTTTCAACAATTTTGAAATATAAACGAGTGGCTATGTTACATGGAAAGCTCCTATGATAAACTTTTTAATATTTAGTATGTTTCACGAAATGAGAACTTATAATTTACACAGAACTGCAATAATTAGATTACTAGCCGATAGCCATTTTGTCCTTGGGACTAGACCGACATTTTTCGATTGTTTGGGTGTAAAATAGTAGGAAAGTCGCCATCCAACCCCTCAGACTTTGCTTTTGTGGTTAGGATACGATAAAAAGCATTTTTTTTTACTTTTCTTACTATAACTTTGAAACAACGCAAGATAATTTGAATCTGATATAACTGCTTAAAAGCTTATAAACATTTGGTATATAAATGACCTTGGTAGAATGAAAGAAACCCTGATAAAAATCAATTTTTCTGTCAAAAAAACGCAAACATCGCGTTTTTACAACCACTTTTGCGATTTTAATCGGTTATAAAAAAAACAACGCTAGATAGCTCCGATCAGTTTATTGAATAAGTTGTCAATATTTTAGCACACAAACGTTTTTCTCCACTAACTCATTTCGCTAAAGACGTTAAAAATGATATGGACAAAATTGGAGATGTTAGAAAATGATCACTAAAATATCATATGCCATTATAACATTTTATTCAACTAATTTATTAATTTACACTTTGAATGTAACAGATTTTGACGATTTTCGATCATGGTCTCGTCCAGTTTCTTGAATCAATGACCAAATATAATCTCCCAACATGTTGGCTTTACACTGATGTCCTTGGTAGCGTTTTTCGAATTCCAAGATTTCTTGGTGGAATCTTTCGCAGTGCTCTTCATAGTACACTCACATGCTATCCTTGAAACTGTCATGATGGGAATGAAGCATGTGGACTTTGAGGGACATACGACAACCCATCTCTTGAAATTTCTGGATCATGTATGCGACGATAGATCTGTACTCGCGGTCCTTATACTTTTCAAGAAATTTTCCGACTACTTCCTTGAAACTCATCCAAGCCGCTTCTTCTTCCTCGTTAAGTAGTTAAGTAAAACCCCGTAATGCGATGAGTTTTCTTACGTGTGGTTCAGTAAAAACGGATCCCTACTATAAATAGTGCGCAAAGAAAATAACCTGATTTTTAAAAAGAAAAATGAATTTTTATTTTACGTCGTTCAAGTGACCGATGTTTGCGTTACAGGAATTGAAGCCCCCTTTATAGTCTTTCATATGCAACAAACGGATTTCAATCGCGTTGTGCAGTTTCATTTTTCTATTACAAAAAATTTTCGAAAAAATGCAGCTTTCGTGATTTTTTCAAACAAAAGTTAATGTTTAAAAGACTTCTGTTCACGATACAGAGGTGTGACATGTAGAAATTGTAGCCCGTTTTATAGGCATTCAAATACATAAGACATATTTCAAGTGTGTTGTGCACTATTATATATAAAAAGGAAAAAGTCCGAAAAAATGCAAATTTCTCGATTTTTTCAAACAAAACCCATTATTTGAAAGACTTCTGATCAAGTGACAGAGGTGTGATATACAGAAATTGTAGCCCATTTAATAGGCTTTCAGGTCAGCAAAACTGATCTGAGCTATCTAGCGTAGTTTTTTTTATAACCGATTAAAATTGCAAAAGTGGTTGAAAAAACGCGATTTATAGATCAGATTAGAATCGAGTCAATGGAATGAAACTGTACTATTAGCTATATAGTTTTCTGGTACTGAATTGATAATTGAGATGAATGACATTCCCGTAAATTGAATGCTAAATAATATCCTATTTTATCAATACGTATCTCACAGGAAGATCCTGTGACAATAACCTGTTAATGTTCTATAGACAATATTTGTCAAAATGCATCTGATTCGATAGAGAATGATAGCTGAGAGCTAGTGATACACTGAGATATCAGAATTTGTTTGTTTCTGTTGATACAGATTCTTGAAATTGTACAAACATGTTGTTTTACAGAATGTTATAGCAGTGACTAAACGGTCCTGGAAGGTGCTGAAAATCGGAGCACCTTCTGTCAATTTTCGATGGTTTGTTGCTTCAAATTCTTGTTGTGTTTAATGCTCCTTGTATTGAACGACTTATTGGCAACTGATCGTTTCATTCTTAGTACCTATTAGTCTAGCACTGAAATGACCAATATCTCTTATTTGAATTCTACGAAATGAATTGTGCAATGAGTTAGTAAATTTAAGTTGATAGAAAAAAGAAATCAATGCGGAAACAATCGGAAGGCGTAGAAAACGCAACTTTGTTCGTGAGTTTCGTAGCTTGTGTAATTAGGGTGAACATTTTTCGACAGTTCTAGCAACCATTCGAATGGTTGTCATATGGAACAATTTCACCCAATAATGTCAACATTACACTGAATGCATAATTGCATTCAGTACAATTATCAATCTCTATGACAACACGATTGAGTCAAAAAATTTTCCGCCGAATATCCCTCGGACATTGACAAATGCCTCATAATTTCATGACAAATTCCACGAACTCGTTGCTTGGTAACAGCCCGAAGCCGAAGGGACGATCTTTCGATTGTCATATAATCAGACAGAAAAATTGAGTTTTATCAGGGTTTCGTTCATTCTACCAAGGTCATTCATATACCAAATGTAGCTCTGTTCATAAGCTTTCAAGCAGTTTTATCAGATTCAAATTATCTTGCGTTGTTTCAAAGTTATAGTAAAAAAAGTTAAAAAAATGCTTTTTCACGTATCCTAACCACAAAAGCAAAGTCTGAGGGGTTAGATGGCGACTTTCCTACTATTGTACACCCAAACAATCGAAAAATGTCTGTCTAGTCCCAAGGACAGCGAAAATCAAATTTTGTCGGCTAGTGTAATATACAAAATGCTTACAACTCCATGACCGAAACTCGTCAGATATTATTTCACATGAATTGATCACCAGTAAAATACTTCTTTGTGTGATTATTTTGTTTTTAAGTATCAGCATGAAAAGAAAAAAAATAGTTGAAACGTCTCAACTCATCTCGCCAACAGTAATCAATTTTTCTTCCAGATCCAATGCGTTCTAGGTACGCACCACCAGAAGAAGACCAGAAGGGTGGCGCAGGACCACCTCACGTTATAACGGAAGCCCGACTGAAAGACATACGCTCACTTCTAATGTATCCATATTACGACAAAGGCTCCTTGCACAACAAGGATGGAGACTATCAGACAACCGTGCAATCGTCAGTTAGTCAGGTTCACAAAAATCTAAATTTCCAGCTACCCTTCTATGGTTTCCGATTCAATTACACCAGAGTATCCTTGAACGGATACTTAGAATTCAGCGATCCGCCAACGAAATATGATTATCCTATGACTTTCCCCGTCAGAGATTATCCGAAAGCTAACGATCCATCTTTCATTGGGATCTTCTGGAGTAAATGTAGAGCGGGATCGCTCCGAGTTGAGGATGATGATCGGAGAGAGCCTGGCTTGTATTTTAGACTTGAAAGGGATCTAAGAGACCGAAGAGATCGTATGGGCGTAGAGATAAGGGAAAGGCTAAAATGGGACTTGCGAGAAGGTGTCATTGGATCTGATAGTTTCGATCCCAAACACGCAATAATCGCAACCTGGAAAAACGTTTCTTTCAATGGAGGTATACCGTCTAGTATTCATAAGGTAAATTGACTTTTTTAAATAATTTCTATCAATTATTATATACATAACGGCTGGTTTTCATTGTCATTCTTTGACGAGTGCCTAATAGGCAAGCGCCATGACTCCCACCCATATAGTTAATATATGCTCCGAATTCAATGCTCAGCCTGCATCGGCGGTTGTGGCAAAAACTACGGTAATTCAATCGCAGATTAGTTAAGCTTTTGACGGGTTAGTTTTTAAACTTTTATATATTTTTAGTAATACTAGGTTAGTATGTTATTCGAAAGTTTGTTTTAGTTTATTGATGTTCCTGCTTTTTATATTATTAAAGTGGTTGGAGGCATGGTGCTAGCTTATTATCTCCTCGTGTTCTTTGACAGACGTTATCACATTAATATCAACATAGTAGTTTTTAATTTCACAATAAGGATTTAATTATTAGTCAATCAACTTAACTGCCACGTGCTAAGTTTTTTTTCCATTTTCCTTAATGTCTTGAAATATTAGACAATAACCAGAGATGTTTTTTACAATAATAACCATTATTAACCCAATAATTGATAGTGTTTGAATCCGCTCAATAGCTCTAAGCCAATGTCGACATTTATTCTCAGAATACACATTCGATATTTTCTAGACCAATACATTCCAAATGGTTCTGGCTACAGATGAGGTTTTCACGTATGTCATGTTCAATTATCTGGATCTACAGTGGACCTCCCACACTGAAGCAGGAGGAGATACAACAACTGGTGAAGGTGGTGTTCCTGCATTTGTTGGTTTCAATGCAGGCAACGGTACCAGGAGTACTGAATACAAGCCATACAGTCAAGCATCTGTTATTCGAGATCTCACTTCCACTGGATTTGCAAACGGTTTACCAGGAAGACACGTTTTCCGAGTAGATGAAGAAATTCTTCTTGGTACTTGCAACAAAGACATAGGTACGGAGATTGCATAATTTCGATAATTTTATTATAACGAATTGAAATATTTTTAGATGGTGCCAATTTAAGACTAGTTTTTGCACCTGAAAGTGGAAACATGTTAGGGGGGACTGTTGTTAATATAACAGGTCCCTGTTTCGAATTGACCGATACGATTTTGTGTAAGTTTGACGTTGCGGATGTTGTGACTGGAGTTGTTGTAGACAGAAATCGTGCAATTTGTATACAACCAAAATTATCTGTCGAAGGATATGTGCCTCTAGAAATTGCTATTGGTTCTGGCGTGTACAAATGGAAGGGGCTGTACTTTGTTGGTAAGTTTAAGGGATGGTAATTATTTTGTGTCGAATACGATCAGAACTTCTCTAAGTTTAGAGCGTCTATTTAATTCCAAATTGAAAATCATAACTAAATTGTCATTTAATTTCGAAATGGAATTGGTATAATTATCCAAAACATTATTTTTTATTATGAGGAAGATTAACAGAACTAACGTACAAAGTGCATGGTAGATACCTGTCGAGCTTTTGGTCTCAAAACAAGAATATATTACTGGAAAAATATAATTTTGGTCTAAACAGGGCGAACTCAAATTATTAAGAAAAATCAATTTGCCTTAGATATGATGAAAATAGAAATAACCATGTTGTGTAATCACTGCTGGACTATTTATTGTGGAACTTCATAACTTTGAGTTTTCTTCATTTGACCTTGAACTGAATTCAGAATCTAAAAACTATCATAATATCTTTTTTCTATGACATTTTCAGAAACTCCTGCAACCGCAACTCAAAAGATATTCTTCTCTGACATGACCTACAACGATAGATCACCGAAAGAATTGAGAATAACTTGGGTGAAGGAGAATTTAACTAGGAATGACAATGCCAATATTCGTATGTCACTTTGGGGGTACAGAGAGACCACCATTAAACCCCAGTTTCTTTATATAACAGATCTAGCGGACGGCTTGCAAAATACTGGTAAGTTTAGAATATAGAATATCTTCGTTCGGTCTTAAGCTAAATATGCGTCGGTTATGTGGAAGCAACCCCGGATCAACTAGCCTGGCGCAAATGCACCTAGGTCACTTAGTTGAGCCCATTGTGCGCCCCGTGGTGAGAAGCCTATTCTATTCTAGTAGGTTTGTGGCCCCCCAGAAACCCAGAGTATTGCCAACGCTGGCAGTTTTAATTCTTCGAAGTGACAGTGCCTGAGAGATGTCAATGCAGGGCATTCCAACAGGATGGAGAGGCAGTTTCTTCCACCTTTTTGCTTATAATACATTTAGGGTCACCTGGGCTGCCCATAATATGAAGGTGTTTGTTGAGACGACAGTGGTTCGTGAAGATCTGTCTAATGTCCCTCCTATTTAGAGAAAGGAGCTTATTTGATGAAGAGCTTGCCTTCTTCTTTCGTGTTGATGCCCGCCACCAGTCAGACCCTCCTGGCTAGAGTGGTGGCCATTTCTTTTCCTTCAACTCGAATTTCGGGTCCTGGGACACAAATGAGTTGAACCTTGTTTGTCCTGGCTAGTTCAGCGAGTGCATCTCTGCATTATTTGACTAGTTTCTTCTCAGATTTTTCAAGGTGCAAGCAAAGATTTCGTAGACCTTCGACTGAAAAACCTTGCAGTACGCGCCAAAGGAGACTGTTTCTGTGATCTTGGACTTTTTTAGGTATACCCCAGCTCACGAAGCCGGACCTATCTTGGACCCATCTGTATGGGGCACTTAGAGGTGACCTCACTCCAAATCACTAAGTGACTAAGGTAGTAATGTGTTTCAGTCCAATTATCTAGCGCTCATGGCTTCAGCTTTCATGAATAAGTGTGGAGGTGGTATTCCAACCAGGGCTTCAATAGCCCTAATTGCAGCCGACCTCATATTACCCGTGATACCTACACATGCAAGCCGCTGCAGTCGATCCAAAGAGTGTTGGGACATATCAGTCTTCATCCCTGGCCACCACACAACTGAGGCATAGGTGATCAGAGGTCTAATCACGGTCATGAAAGCGCTTTTGCACTCCCAAAAGTACGCAGAAGCCTTTTTCATACGCACGATATTCGAGAGGTTCTCTCCAGGTCAGTTCTGAGTCGAGGATTACTCCCAGAAACTTCACCGACCCCTTAATTTGCAAGACCCAGCCACAGAAAGAAACCTCCGACCGTGGGCCTAGTTTGGGCTTCCTGGTAAACAGTACGATTTCCGTCTTGTTGATCCTGAGCCCCTGAGTGTGGCACTAGCTGGCCACCATGTGTGGCAACGTGCGCCTTTATCGCACGTCTTGACAGCTTGACATATTACCAAACGTTGATGAACAATTTGCTGGTAGATGGATTGGCAGAGGACAAGAAGCACCTATTCAGTGGCCTCCGCGGTTTCCAGACTTGAATCCTTGCGACTTCTTCATTTGGGGAGCGTTGAAAACACAAGTATACAAGGTTCAAATAGATAATTCCGAACAACTGTGGAACAGAATTCAAAATGCTGTGAACGCAATACTAGTAAACGACGTTGTGTTAAGGAGTGTGCATTTCAATTTTTCACGCCGAATCGATCTTTGCATTAATGAAGGTGGAGGTCAGATTGATGTGTTCACTAAATTTTGTACTACAATTTTATTAAACTAGTTCTAAGAATATCAGTTATAAGTGTTTGAGAAAACATTTTTTTCCTTCTAAACTATGCAAAATACAGAATTTTCACAAGAGATAAAAAATTAAGATAATGAATGATTCTTTCTGTTGAAAAAATCTTAGAACCATATTACCACCCCTAATAAAATTTTAAAGAAATATCAGAGGAGTGAGTTTTACCCTTCTACAATTTCCTTTGAATGTCTTCGGTTACTGAAAGTAGGGTAACTTTCTACAATGCACTTTTGCAAAATTTCACCCAATTTGTGAATAGCGCACAAAAATGTGATTTTTTTGAGTGAACTTTGAACTCTCCTCACGGAAAAACGGTACATTTTGTTACTATATAAATTGGGTTCAATCGACTTATTTTGACCTCTACTATAAATGGTACTTTTAATTCCCAGCAATTCTGGGACATCCTGTATATACCTATAGACAATTATTATCATTGATGATTAATTGATTAGTGTACCTATAGCATTGTCGAATTTCAACTGGCCATAAATGTTCGTGCAAATAATAACTATTTTAATCATCTAGGTGCCTATAGCATAATACCATCGCAATATCGAAACAGAGAAAACACATTCTTAACAGATTTGCAATTTGGTTTCATCCAAATAAATCTGACGGATTCCATACCGGTTGGCGAGAATGGAAACGTTAAAATAACGCCGGTAATATGGAGCAGACCGATTCCTCTCGCTTGGTATTTTGAACCTCAATGGAGCAGTTTGTACGGTTCCAGTTGGCCGGTTGTTATGTGCGATAACTGGTTAAAGGATGATAGATATATGAAAAATTTTGCTCACGAATTGCCTCAATGTCCATGTCATAAAAGTCACGCCTTAGCTGATAAGGGAAGATTCATGCCCGATTTCGATTGCGACAAGGATTCAAATCCTCTATGTTATTATCAAAAAACTGCCAGACATTGTGTTCGAACTGGATCTCCCACGTAAGTAAATCACATTTTACACATACTTTTAGTAGACATTAGCGGCTTCTCAGAATGTTAAAGAACTGTTGAGTAATTTTGAAAAGACGCTTTCAACAAGTTCAAAGTAATTACCTGAGGTTTGTTTCAGAAATGCAATTTTTGCGATCACAGCTAAACATTTTGACATAATTACGTCTTTGAATATATAAAAATGATTCTTAAAACCTTTAACCACATTCGTGGTTTAACATTACGAAATAGCTGGTATGACATTTGTTTGACATTCAATCTGTATCAAGGTGTTAATAAAGGTTACTAGGAATTCTATATTAAATTTCATCTATTACTGTGGTAATGCTCTATAAAGTCATAATGTCCTAGGGCAATATAAAAGTTTATAAGGCCCTATGGCATTATAATGTAATGTATCTCAAAATAGAGTGCTTATTGAGAAATAGTAGGACATTAAGATAATAATTAAATCAGGCTCATGTTCCGAGTTAAAACCTCGATTCAATAAACATGAAGGAAGACGAATCAAAGCTACTTTGCAAAACCATTATATTTTAACTATAGTAGTAGTTCCTTTTGTTCAAAGGATTTATCATCTTCAGCAGTCATTAAGCTCTTAAATTAATATTTTCATTGTTTGGTACCCCTTCATATTTACATACTGATCGAAGATCGTCATTTATGTCGCATAAGTTGAAGGATTTCCTTAACTCTAAATGAAGTGGCCTATAATTTCCGCAGCAATGGGCAAGTGGAGAGATGCAACGGTATTGCATGGAAGGCCATACAGCTGGCATTACGTACAAAAAACTAAATATGTCCAGATGGGAAAGTTCTTTATTCAATGAGATCTTTACTGTGTACAGATGTAAGCGAAACTCCTCATGAACGAATGTTTAATATCCTAGAAGATCAGATATAATGGACTTATTACCTTGCCCTCATAATGGCTGCATCACAGCTGCTTTAGATTATTTAATTTAAATGGAAAGAGAGTGATAGTGCAAACTAAATAATATGAATTTGAATCTAATTTTTCATGAAAATCTGATAAGTTTTAGTTTATTTTAATTCTCCTGATTTGAACAAAGCTCTGAATCAAATGGAATAGATTTGTGGTGATAGATTCAAGTCGATATCTTCTCAATTCAAAAGAATTTTCATTCCTGATTTATCGTGCCTCGGTATAAAGGTTTAATGTGTCTTATTTATCGGTATTTCAAATGAAACAAAATAAATTGAGAGAACGATTGGTTACGACAAGCTTACAAGCTGGTTTCAAAAAAAGTATGGGCATTGACATTGTTTGGCAGCAAAGCTAATTTGGTGGCTCGTATTCCTACTAGTGGTCCAGTAACTGCATATCATCGCAGAATGAGATTGAATCATGCCAAAGATCACACAACTGGCAACCAAGCTGATTCGGAATGAAACGTTCACGTATGAGTCCAAATTTTATTTCAATTGCTATAGTCATTGCCATGATACGTTGATTACTTGAATGAGTAGTTGTATGTTATACTAAGAGTTGAATTTCATGTCTAGGCCTGAAGGCGCTGAACAACAATGCTGCTATGATAAACTGGATAACTTGATGTTGTCATACGATCAAATAGGCGGTTCCAATCCCCGTCGCTCTCACAATTTAGGATATTCCCCGTACACCGAATCCACGAAAATTCCCACGTTATCACAATGGTACCACGATATGGTACCGAAATTCGTGTGCTGTCGTTGGCAGGAAGAGCAAGCGGTCGGTTGTGAAACCTTCCGCTTCGAACGAAGACCCACCCAAGATTGCGTAGCTTACCAGGCGCCTGGGATCGCCGGAATATATGGGGATCCTCATGTCATGACTTTCGACGACTTGGAATACACATTCAATGGAAAAGGAGAATTCGTCCTGGTTAAGAGCAACACCGCATCGCAAAGATTGGAAGTCCAAGGACGTTTCGAACAAATGCCTAAGAATGAATATGGACAGGTACGGGCTACTCAGTTAACGTCTGTGGTCGCTCGAGGAAATCAAAGTACGACTATTGAAGTTCGAACACGACCCTCAGAATCTACGTGGAGGTATCGTCTAGACGTGATAGCCGATGGGAAGAAAATCTATTTCGATAGACCTTCTCTAAAATTCCAACATTTTCCAGGTAATTCTTAGAAATTATCATGTTGCTCTCATATACGCTTTGAGAAATATAAAATAGTTCAATTTACTACTTATTCTGCCAATTATTTTTGCATAAGATCTTTCAAAAGTATCCATTTTCAGGAGTGACAGTTTACACACCTACATATATCCTGAATCAATCGGAAGTCATCATAATGTTTGACTCTGGGGCAGGAGTTGAAGTAATTGAAAATCGTGGATTTTTATCGGCGAGAGTATATTTACCATGGACGTTTATTGTGAGTGTATATTCAATGAAAACCGTTTTCCACAACGAGCTAAAACTGTTCATTTTTCTAGAATAAAACTTTGGGACTACTTGGAAATTGGAGTTTTGATATGACCGACGATTTTACGCTGCCCGATGGCACCAAAGGAGGTAATAATGATGGGGAAGCTTTTCAATATATGGGAAATATTTTCATTTTTCGCAGTTTTCCAGATAACTATAGTTGCTTTTGATTTTATAACAATAAAAACATGTAATTTGATACCTTAACGAGGACCGAGACACGAATATGAAGGAAAACGACGTAATTTTCTACCAATTTTCTAGAATTTTCCTTCTTTTAGTAATATTTGTACCGAGCACTATCACGGTACATTATTCTTCCAATAACACTGACTAAAATTTTTCGAAAAACAAAATTATTAAAGTTTGTCGTGTAGAAATGGTAAATTCTCATTTTCCGGAGTTTTCCGACAACTATCGTCGGTTTTGACTTTATAATCATAAAATGATACCCGACCACAAAAACATGTGATTTGACACGTTGAACGAGGACCGAGACAGGAATATGAAGGAAAACGACGAAATTTTCCACCAATTTTCCAGAATTTTTTTTCTTTTAGTGAAAATTATACCGAGACACATCCCGGCATCCCATTATTTCAATACCACAGTACGAGAAAAAATGTTGTTTGTAGCTAAAATTTGGTAAAATTCGGGTTCAGCGGACTAAAAAAACCCTTGATACCAAATATCAAAAAATTTGGATTAAAAGAGCCCGAGATGTTCCATTTGTTAATTGAAAATGATTTTTCATTGTTTATCAATAGTAATAATCATGAACCCCCTTTTTTTCTGACTAACGATGTAATGACCCCTATTTTTTCACACTTTTGATTGGACCATTAATAATTAGTAAGATAGTGACGGAAAAAAACACTTATAGAGTATAAAGACGTTGAATTTGTTTCTTCAGGTTTTATAGGACAAGACCTCAACACGAATGACATGGAAGATATATATAAGAATTTTGGAATGAAATGGATGTTGGACGGATCGAATGAATACCAAAAGGGACTACCTCTGTTTTTCCGAACAAATGGGAAATCAGCATCTTATTATAATAACAAAGAATTTCTCCCCGAATTCTCAACAGATCTCGAAGTGCTGATACCCTTAAATCGTTCTCGTTATCGCAATTCAACTGACGAATATTGCTCGGCCAATAATTTCCAGTGCCGCTACGATTACGCCATGACGTTGGACAGAGAGGTTGCTCACTTTACGTCGAACTACAGAGCTACGCTAATAGCTCTAAAGGACCTCACGAAGAAACCAGTAACTTCGTGTGGTGTTCTAGAAACACCGAGATTCGGTTGGAAAAGTAACTTTTTCTTCACCCCCGGACATAAAGTAACGTTCGAGTGCTCCCAAGATTTCATATTGGTGGGAGACAATCGAAGAGAATGCATGGCGGACGGTTCATGGAATCTTCCCCAATACGGTTACACGGAATGCTTACGTAAGTTACTTTTATATGGTTTTTTATGTAATGTACAAAACGAGGCGATAAATTTATTTTGATTCTTATTCACACCATGGATTCATATGCAATTGAAAACCAGTTACTGTTGATTTGCTGATGATTATCTATAAATACCAGTAGATTCTTCGGTTACGTTAGCCAATTTACATTCCTTTCAAGTTAACTTGAAAAAATTGTGAAGTTAGAGTTTATAATCATCAGCCATAATGTTTGAAAAGAAATCAAATAAAAAGTTTAGAATTAATGGATAATTAATTTCTTCCGGATTCCGAATAATGCGTTTGTGTACATTATTATCTAAATTTTTCTTCAATTGAAATGAAAATGGCATTGCAGGAAGACTTCCTAGGATATTTAGAAATCATTCACAATATTTATGGTGACCGTAATCTATCATGGTTTATTGGAATATAACTACCCCTTAACAATAGGCGATTATTTGGAGAATATTATATCAAACTTCATTCTATCCCCTTAACAATAGGTCACCAGTAGGGTAATATTCTTTCGTATCTTCATTCTGTCAACTTAACAATATATGATCAGCTGGAGATTATTCTTTCCTAGCTGCATACTATCCCCTAATCATAGATGATCAGTTGGACAATATCCTTTCCTTGTTTTATTATATTCCCTTGTCAATGAGTGATCAATTGATAAATAGTCTTAGTAGGTTCATTGTATCTCCTTAACAATAGGTTATCAATTGAATAATATTTTATTGTAGCTCCATGCTGCCCCTTAACAATGAGTGGTCATTTGGAGGATATTCTATCAAACGTTCATTCTATCCCCTTAACAATAGGTCATCAGTTGGGTAATATCCTTTCGTAGCTTCACTCTTTCTAATTGACAATAGATGCTCAGTTGGACATTATACTTTCCTAGTTTCATAATATCTCCTAACCTTAGGTGATCAGTTGGACAATATCAATTCCTAGTTCCATTATATCCCCTAGTCAATGAGTGATCAATTGGACAATATTCTTAGTAGGTTCATAGTATATCCTTAACAATAGGTTATCAATTGAATAATATTTTATTTTAGCTCCATGCTGCCCTTTAACAATAGGTGTTCATTTGGAGAATATTCTAACAAAGCTTCATTCTTAAAAATAGGTCATCAGTTGGGTAATATTCTTTCGTAGCTTCTTTCTTTCCAGTTAACAATAGATGATCAGTTAGAGATTATTCTTTCCACACTAAACCCTAACCATGGGTGATCAGTTGGACAATAGTCTTTGTTCCCCACATTATATTCCCTCAACAATAGATGATAAGTTGAGCAATATTCATCAGTACCTCCAGTCCATCCCCTTAATAATAGGTGATAAGTTGAACAATATTCAAACATAGCTCCATTCTACACCCTCAAATAGAGGTGATCAGTTCGACAATATTCTATCCCTTATATCATAAGGCATTATTATATCGTAGCTTCATTCTTTCCCCTTAACAATATGTGAGCAGTTGAACAATATTCTTCCCTAGCTTCATACTATCCCCTCACCAATAAGTGATCATTTAAAGAATATCATTTGATAGCTTCATACTATCCTCCTAACAATAGGTGATCAGTTGATTCCAGTCATCTCACAGATGTCCCTTCTGTTTAGAGAAAGGAGTTACTTTGTGAGCCTAGGCACATTTCTCTTTGATAAAGAGCTTGGCCAGCCTCATGCGTGGTGATTCTCGCCACAAATCAGCCCACTCTATTGAATAGTTTCGGCATTAAGAATGTGTAAATTCATTTTTAAGAACTAAAGATATGAACAATGAATGTTTTTATTATCCACTCTTGCTTAGATATGTGCCATCATCTGAGCTAAGTTATAAACTAAAATTAATAATGATTCTTCACCCAGGTATGAATTATCTATAAAATTCTCGGGCAATACGTTTCGGTCTCACGACCATCATCAGAAGACGTATTATGTCTAAAACGCGATTTCATAAAACTAATTGTATCAGCACCAAGCGTCCTTAGCTCACCAATTTCAAATAAAACTACATTATTTTTGTCTTTGACCCTTTCCAATGATTCAAATATATTTAATTTCAAGCCCTTCCGTTCGATATCTAAGATTTCGGGATCGTGAGAGAAATTATGATTATGTTCGATTAGATGATTAGCATACGTCGAATCGGTCTTTTGCAATCTGTGGCTCCTCATATGTTCTTGAAATCTCTGGTAAAAGCTGCCACCTGTTTGCCCAATATACAAGCATTACAGTCATCACAACATATAAGCTCCAGATTTTTAAAATTTACCTCTATTTGCTTTAGAATTATCTATGAATTTGCCAAATTATCCCATAAATTAACTGCCTTCCACTCAATGATCCACCGATTAATTAATTTCCCTCAAAACGCAACAAACTGCAGAACACAACAGAATAAAACAAATTGCCGTCAACAATGGTTACAATACTTCCATAGTAGACAACATTTTAAAACAAAAATTGAACAAACACATGTTGACTCTAATATATCCTCAACAAAAAATCTGAACGTCAAGATGTTAGTTTAAATATCGAGAAACCAACAAACAATATTTCAAAATTCCTATCGAAACAAAATAAAACATCTAATAATTTGCACAAATTCATAAATAATTCTAAAACAAATAGAGATAAATTTTTAAAATCTGGAGTTTATAAGTTATGTTTTGATGACTGTAATGCTTTGTATATTGGCCAAACAGGTCCCAGCTTTCACCAGAGATTTAAAGAACATATGATGAGGAGCCACAGATTGAAAAAGATCGATTCGATGTATGCTAATCATCTAATCGAACATAGTCATGATTTCACTCACGATCCCGAAATCTTACATATCGAACGGAAGGGCTTGAAATTGAATATATTGGATTCATTGGAAATGTTAAAGACTAAAATAATGTAGTTTTGAACGATCAATTGGACATTTATCATTCACCAATTATTAATAATTAAAAGTAAACTGGTAAATGCATTGTACAGATAAATTGATTTAAAATCTGATTCTGTAAAAATATACAGGATGTTACATTGAAAAAACGAAGTACTTTTCCGGTAAATTAATCGGCTAGCGGCTACAGAGCAGAAATGTTTATGTAATTTTTTTTTCATAAGCTGAACAATGAAAAATCAGCAATCCTATACAGTGAATAAGAATCACGCCTTCGTCTTCGTATAAGCTAGTACACTCACGTATACCCCCAGTATGTTATAAGAAGAACATTTGAATCCGATATATAGATATTTTTCTCATGTAGGTCAAGAGGAATATTCATCACGACAGGCAGCCATGACAGGAGGCATCATTTTGGGAGTCATTTTACCATTAGTACTATTAATGTTTCTCTATGGTAAAAGAGTTTACCATAACTACAAACATCCAGATCCAGATCATAATGTTAATAATCTAACACTAATGAGATCAAAAAGTAGATCCAAATTGAGTTTGAACAGTACCGCGAACAGTCCAGGAGGTTCAAATTTATATAAGTCCAGTCCGGCAATCAGTGATTTTTCTCCGATCGTACCGCTCAAACGCCGGAGATCTTACGATCAGGTTTATAGAACCAACGAGCCTCTTCCCAACCGACCCAATTCGTATTTCGAGGAGAAACCTTTCGATTTAGATCTGGACGAGTACGAAAAGAGCCATTTTGGAAATTCTCCAGATATGTACATGCTTCCCGTGGACAAAGCCTCGAACCCATATAGCACGTCTAATTTGTATCCGAATCAACGTAACAAGCTTGATTACGGATCAGACGATTATTATGGGCAAATCGAAAACCCCAGAACGGATTACAAAAGGGCTCAGAGTATAACTTCAGACGTCTGAAAGCATAAAAAGTTAGTGATCGTTAATACTTTCTTGGACTTCCGGTAATGAATTATTTCAGTGTGACAGGTAATAAACTATAACACAGTTCACACTCTAGATAGACTATACCACTCACCCATATCTACTAAAAATACTCTTAAAGTAAAGGATCGTTAGGCTATCCAGTAGCCGTCATCAGAGTAAACTGAATTAGAAATCAAAATACGCCTGTTTTTAATTCTATATGGAATTGGTAGTGTAAATAATGGATTACCCTCAACCGGAGATGAATCTGAATTTATTATATTGCTTTTTCGCGTATACATTTCCATCCTTTCTATATTACCTAGATATCTAGCATTACTGTGTTTCAGGAGTGATAGACTTTCTTAATAAAAGAGACCTGGTGAAAATCTGCATTCGCAGAACATATACAGGCCAGACCATCTCTCAAGACAGTTTATCACTCCTGAACCTGAAACACGCTAATGACAAATATCTAGGTAATCTAGAAGGAATGGAAATGTATAAGCAAAAAAGCAATTTAAAGAATTCAGATTTATACCAATAATTCCAAATAGTATTTGAACAGTCACAATTTGATTGCTATAATTTAGTTCATACTACTTGGTAGTTAAAAGGTTCTCAGTACTTGTATTTTTAGTGACTGTTTGTTTTTATACTGTGATTATGTAATGTTTCTAAGGTAACATTCTTGTTCTGTGCGCATTGCAAAAAAAATTTATTCACGGTATTTATCATACACCATATACAGTGTCACCATTAAAGTTCGCACCATATGGAATTATTTTTAAAATAGCTTTGGTTAAAATTTGATGTGAGTTTTTGGTTCAAATTGGAGCAAAAATGACATTAACAGTTGTGGCCAAGCGATCTTCGTTGGCTGTCAAATTTGACATTTGTTGCAGAAAGTGGCGGAAAATGACATTTCTAAATCGAATTTGAAAAAAATGTATTTGAAAAAGATGTTTCTACTGCACTTTATGTATGTGTGCAAAATTTGAAAAGTCTAGGGTGAAGTTGCGATTTTTGATATTTTTTACAAATAAAAAATGTTTACTTAACTGGTAAAAATTAATTTTGTTGTTGTAATACTTACCGTCACATGTTAGTGCCATGATACATATTTTATTTACATTCCATATTTAAAAATTAAAATTGCAACCATAAAAAATGTTGGCAGGACCGGTGCAAAGTTCTAAGAATTTTATCTTTCTTTTGAAAATACACCAGTAATTAATCTTATAAAATATGAAATGCACGTAAGGTATAGGGAAACTGTCCAAAGAAGGCATTGTCTTAATCAGACTTTAATTTTCGCACCTTTCCCGAAAACATAATATCTTGTAATTAGTAAATTGTTAAAACAGCAAGTTGGCCATGTTAAATAAATTGCAAGTTAGCTGTCACATTGACATTGCAGTAGTCAATGTCAATGTGACAGCTAATCTTGTAATTAAGATATTATGTTTTCAGAAAAGGTGCGAAAACTAATGTCTAATTGAAACAATGCTATCTTTCGACAGTTTCCCTATATCTTACATGCATTTAATATGTTATAATAATATAACATATTAAATCGTGTCTTTTCAAGAGAACGATAAAAATTTTTATTTGATGAAATTATAAAATTTGCATTTTCATCCTAGACTTTTGACAATTTGCACACGTACATAAAATTGCAACAGAAACATCTTTTTGAAATAAATTTTTCTCTAATTAGATTCAGAAATGCTATTTTCCGCCTCTTTCTGCAACCAATTTCAAATTTGACAGCTAACGAAGATCGCTTGGCCACAACTTTTCATGTCATTTGAACCTAAAACTGTTCCCGACATCAAATTTTAACCTAAGCTATTTTAAAAATAATTCCCATATGGTGCGGACTTTAATGGTGACACTGTATATCAATTATCTCAAATTGAAATTTTGTGCGATTGTAAAATTCCAAAGTAGTGAATAATTATAGGCATATCATCTGATTTATTTGTTCAAGCTCGATACATATCTCGCCATAGAGGTCTATGTATCCGGTACAACTGTTATTTCAATCATGCAAAATTTATCAGTTAATTTCATTACAATCTAATAAACCCCAATCGCAAGTTTTCTGAACTATATCGAAATAGCAGAAAAATCATGAACGATATGGTTGAAAAAACGTTAACTCAATGGTTAAAGCGAGAACCATAGATTAAGAAAATTCCTATTGATGTGCAACGTATGACGAGCGGCTAATAAACAAGGGCAACACCCCCACCCGAGTTAACATGCACTTTACCTATGTGTTCAAGGTCAAAGAAAAGCAAATGTGTGTAAAGAAGGAACATTAATCAGTTTCAATTAACTTAGTAACAGTCAATTTACTCGCCGCTAGGAGTATAATATTAATAGTGTGGGTGGGAGGTGCCACCCTTGCCGAATAGGCTTGCATCAGCGCATGTACTATAGACGAAGGAAATCATGAGCTCCTCTAGTTTGTTGGAGTGGCTGAATCGGTGGCCGAATGGCGAGAATTTCAAAAGTGACAAATTATGTTGTATTATATAGACTTCTCAAATTTAATTTAGCATGTGGAATGGTTGTTTCAATGTTTGCTCTTATTATTGTAATTTATAAATTCTTAAGTTCTCTGTGAATTTTGATATGTTTAAATAAATAAAAATTTTCAAACAACAAATGATAAAAGATTGCAAATGGCCTATTCCACATGCTTAATCAATTTTTTTATCTAGTCAAATTGAAATGGTAAAATGATTCCCACCTGCTGTGTAATAGGCTTTTGCCATCTACTTTTATTTTACCTATCACAAAATATTATTTGAATATCTCATTTCATGAGATTGGTAAGTCGGATGTTTCAAAATAAATGATGATTATTTTTCGATTCTAAGGTCAACAAGAATATTCGAAACAACAGGCAGGGGTTACGGCTGGAATAATAATGGCCGTTCTGATACCGCTTTTATTGCTGTTTGCATATGTGGGATATAAGTATATTCAGAAGCGCAACAAAGCTGAAACTGAAGATATGTTTAAGGAGGAATTCGACAAGTGAGTTTGAAAGATGTTATGTTGTATGTTCAATGTTTCCCGGTAGTGCGACATTCCTTACGATGTAGATTATTTTTATTAATCCACCCAACAATTGATTTTATAACTGCATTCAAAGTATCTGCTTCAAATAATTTCTTTAGTAGTAATAATAAATAATCGTGATGCGAACTATAAATTGCAGTTTTGACGTGAGGCTACGACATCAAATTCAAAGGTATAATTTTGAAACTTATACTATATGTCGCCATTTCATGCGTTTCCTTCCTAAATCGTCGTTCTCAGGGGTCTGTTGCTGTCCAGCAATCTGGTATTTAGCAACTGTTATTTCATTAAAAATCAACAACGGACTGCAGACTGCTATTTGCTTGTTCAACGAACAGATACTGAAGTAGATGACCCCTTCTCCTTCTATCTTAGATTTACAACATAGACAAAATTCATTTGGTTAGGTTTGTTTGTCTAATTTACACTGTTCGCCGCAAAGATGACGCTAGGGAAAAAATAATGAGGAGAAACGTATAGAGCACGGTCGTATGTACAGATCTGGGAACTCGAGGCTGTTTCCTATGTGAGAAGTGAGTCCGCTAAGCGTCATCTGTTGCTTAGTACCAAAAGGGTGGCGCATGAGTCGAGGAATGTTCTCTGGCACGTATACGACCGTGTTTGAACGATATGGCGCCTAATCCTGACATCCTGACAATATATTTCGAGGGACTACAAGTTTGGCGACATGTAAGAGACTCATATCAAACATAGAGTTCCCAGACCTGTATATACGACCGTGGTATAAAGTAACCGGAGGTCTCCCTCTAACCTCCGTTTTAATCAAGATTTCAACTGTTTCGGAATAATTGTTTACCTCTATTTATAAAAGCCTAATAGTTATGGTTCGCTGACGACTGGCATCGACCTACAATCATAGAGTACTCAAAGCCGATAAGAGCAATGCTATTAATTTGACTAGGTCTAAGCGAGCGGCTATTGTTTTATCCTCTTCTCTTACGACGTATTAGAAAGAGGTAGAAGCAAAGTAGACTTCTTAGAGCTAGTCATGAAATCCGTCATTCAATTACTCTATTCTTGATCTCTATGCTTACAATTTTATCTTATAATAGAGGCAATATAATACATCTATGAATAGAGACTAGTGACTACAGGACGGATTTCCAGTTCAACATTCAATCTCAGTATAAAGAAAATATTTATATTTATATCTCCGAGACTTAAAATGGGGTTCAACAAAAACTATAATAAATATTGTCTCAATTAAAATATTTCGAGTTTAAAATCGTTAGTGCACATCTATTATTTTCAACAAACATTTTTGCACAGGAATATAATTGTTATGTGAACTAATCGCCTAGCCGCCTACTGTGTTTACTGTACATAAGTCGCTAGGAGTTGCCAGGTGGCTTCGCCCAACAACCCACAGATGGCGCTGCAAATCCCCCTAAAATTTGAAATAAACCCCTAAACTTTTAAATAATCTAAAACTAATATACACGTTTTAAAACGCGAGTCTTAAACTTCCTGCTTGTGATTCGTGACACACGTTTCCAGGGAATCGTGTCGCCCTCTACTTATCTGGGGTTATGACGCATACAACCGCGCATATTTGAATGACGGAAATGGTGTTATGCTTCTTTCTTGTAAATATTGTTATTGCAAAATGAAATATCCAAATAAAACCTCCTAAATAAATTTCCCCGTAAAATACTCACCAAAGCAAAAATAAAACAAATTCAGGGGGAAAACCCCTAACCTGGTAACACTGTCGCTAGATCACATGGTGGAACGAGGAACCAACGTGGCCGATAGACAATTAAATCCAATTAAATTGCCATGAAATGGCATTGTAATAAACCTAACTGTAAAAATTAATAACATATCTTTCATGTCTATATTTAGAGCAGCTACCGAGAAGTCCCTTCACAAATTGACGGCGGCTGATCCTGATGACCACGACGATACCGATCCTAGTAGCAGTCCAGCCCCATCATCACCAATATCGAAAGAAACAATTATATAATAGTTATCATAATAATTAGTTGACAGGTATACATAATGTACAGTCTGTTATGATTTTGTATTTTTGTATATGTAGGTTATATTTTTAGAAATGTCATTATTCTAGTTTTAATTACTGTAGTGGCGAATTAAACAAATATTTTTTTATATATAAGTTGTTTCCGAGGTATTTTCTTTAAACATTTTTTTTTACTTTTTATTCCTAATACCCCATAGATCATTCATCACTATCAAGACCGCAGGGGTCGACCTTTCTACACCGCAAAACGGGATTTCAATCCCTCAGAGGAGCATTCTTATAAAAACAATCCAGAGCCGAAAATGACCCCTAGTATGTTTTTTGGGTCACTGATCACGATTCCGCAGTTAGTTTTCTCGGAAAACTCCCTCCAGTTGGGAAATTTGGGCATTTCCTGGGGGTTGTGAATAATAAAACATAATGTTGTTGCAAAAATTACCTCTAGTAGGTTTTTTGGGTCGCTGATCACAATTCCGCTGTTAGTTTTCTCGGAAAACTCCCTCCAGATGGGAAATTTCGGATTTTCCTGGGGTTTGGGAATAAAAATATAATTTTGTTACAAAAAAGATGGCCCCTAGTAGGTTTTTTGGGTCGCTGATCACGATTTCGCTCTTGGTTTTCTTGGAAATCCTCCAGAGTAAAAAATCCCAAAAATTGTAATTTCCTTTGCAGTTTCGGGGAATAAAAGAAAAATGTTCAGGTATGTATTATTACTTTTCTATTTTTTTTTAAAGACCTACTTTTCTAAACTTCATTATTCTACATATTTGTTTGCATCATTATATATATATTTTTATTATTATTATTATCATCATAAATTTTTTCATTCATTTACATAATTTTGAAAATATAAAATTTTCAGTTCATAGTTATTTTAATCGTAATCAGATTCATTTTCTGAAATTCTATAATGATCATCATAAAACATACTAGGGGTCATTTTCGGCTCTTAGTTCATTAATTTTCTAAACTTTTGTTTTTTTTTATAAGAATGGCCCTCCGAGGGGTTGAAACCCCGTTTTTGAGGGGTAGAAAAGTCGACCCCCGCGATCCTGATAGTCATGAATGATCTATGGGGTATTAGGAACAAAATGCAAAAAAAAATTATATTTTTTTTATTTATTTTCTGGTTCGTTGCCTGGACTATTTGAGGTGAATCAGAATTAAACTAATTGAGAAAAATCTTGTCTTCCGGATGGATTCCGCGTCACAATAGCTCGACTTGATGCCGACGTTTCGCCAACCATTACAGGTGGCATCTTCAGGGCAGGCTTGAGGCCTTGGTTGGCGAAACGTCGGCATCAAGTCGAGCTATTGTGACGCGGAATCCATCCGGAAGACAAGATTTTTCAAAATTAGCTGTCCGCGGAAGTCTACTATCCAAGATAAACTAATTGAGAACAATTAAAATTGTTTTAGGAAGTGCCAAATAATAAATTGATCCTCCTTCTTTTTCAAAGAAAAATCTGCCTCACAAAATCTCTTTTAAAAAGTTTTATTTCATATGGATCCAAATAAAAATCAGGGTAAAATTTATATATTTAATTTCATAAATTGAATATGATTTCCTCAACTATATGTGTTCTAATAACAATATTTTGCTTTATTAATGAGGCTAATTTAAAGCACACTTAGATGGTTGCCATTCACAAGCTTTGCTCAGAGTAAAAAATCACTTCCCTTCATAATTTCTTACGCTAAAAATATTACAAAGAAAACAAAGAAAAATATGAGAACCCCAAAAATTTTAATCATTAGCCACCTATTGGACGTTACTGATTGAAAGTATTTAACTATTTGGGCGTGAGCTGCTTCGATATTAATTTCGGCATGTTCCACATTTGTATCTATTCTTTCAACTATCTCTTCCTGCTCTTTAACCATGTGTGCCAACTGTTGGAATATCCCACCCAACTCTACTATTGTTGATTCAATATTTTGCATTGTTTCTGCACGATTTTGCAGATAATTGTCTGTTTCATCATACATTAGGGCAGCCTGCATTTGACTTCGTTGTACCAATGCTGAATTGTCTAAATTAATGCTAACTTGGTCCTGCTCTTGAAGTAATAAACTATCTGTAAAAAATGAAAGTTTATGTAACCAAGTAAGTAATCTGAATTTAAAAATTTTTACTTACTTTGAGAAGGACCTGAAGAGGGAGGAGGTAAGCCACCTTGAGAAAATTGATCTCGTCTATTTTTTTGATGTTTCAAGTTTTCTGTTCTTACTTCTAATATCTGCTTAAAATCTGTTGACATACTAGCTAATTTAGATTGTAGAGCCAACACTACACTACTAGAATGTGATTGTAAATGCTTGCCACTGGTGAGGTGCCTTTGTCTTTTTGACACATCTTGTAACTGAGCAATTTGTTGGTTCAAACTATTCAAATCACCTTTAATTATGTATGTTAATTCTTGTATTTCTGATGACCTATCATCAAATAAGGACTTCCTTTTCGCAACTAAAAATAAAATAACCAGATATATTAACGGATGTACTGAATAACATAGCGAAGTTGACTGCACCAAGATTTTTTCTTAGTATTATTTATTTATTCACTGTATATGTATACTTAGTTGAAAAAAATTTTAATGTTGGTATTTACTCTAATATAAATACGTAATATTATACTGTTCATATCGCTGCTCTGGAAGAACAATGACGTAACTGTAAAATTAGGGTAATTGTACTTAAGTACCTCCATGTTCTCATGGGAGAACAACGACGCAAATGTAGTTGCTCTAATGGCCGCTAGAGGAAGTTGCGTCGTTGTAGAAATATCAGCTATTCGTGACTTAGTTTTGGAAAAACACCGTCGCATGATTCAGTTATGTGCCTGGACGTTATTGAGTGTGTGTAAGTGTCCGGTGAAACAACGACACAATTGTAAAATTTGACGTAATTTGAACCACTTGAACTAAGATTCGAGTGCGACAACAGCGTAAGTGTGCTTTGTGTCATTGTTTATCTAGTGTCTCATTTCAAGTTTGTGTCCTAATTGTACTTTTACGCCGTTATTGAACATGGTTATAGGCTTTATTTACGTCATAACTGTTCTTAATGTCATTGTTCAGGCGAATTAGTAGACATCAGGGATACTATTGTCTTTTTGTTAATGTTTTGTTAACAATAAATTCTTCGTTTTTAGCTGACAATGAGCCCTCGAACAAAGAAGATTCTACTCCTTTTTGGAAATATAACAGAAGAGAATGTAACGGAGGAGAATAATGGTACCTCATTAAGTGAACCGCAAACACTTCGGTTAGCAAAGAGGAGCCACATTCATCAACCTCACAACGTGATCTCACCCCCCTGCCTTCAACCTCCCAATGTGATTTGAAGGTCACCCAAGTAGCAGTAGGTACAGATTTCTATGTTAATCAAAGCGGTACCTCAACAAGATCAGTGTTGAAAAGGGTTTTGAAGATTTTAAGGACATTAAGGCGTTGCATGATGAGATGGCACCTTAAATGGTAAAAGACGTAGGCGGAAATATGTTCAAATTGAGTGAGATTAAAATATTTCGATTTGAAAAGGGAAGTAACACGTTTTACTACAAGAATAGCTATAAACAATCCGAGTGGAATCAAGTTCAGTTTACAGGAAAAAAAAAAGGCGTTCAGCACAGAATATAAAAGCTTTGAAACCTGCTAATATTAAAAACCTAGTACTGTCAGAAAATAAAATTCGAGATTTAAATAGTTTGGTGAACAACAATATAATTCCCAGATATTATGAAGGTTTCTATGATTTTCTAACTGATTAGAAAAAATTGTAAAATTATATCTTTATCGTTACGTTACTTACATTTTCTACTTACAATGTTTAGTTTGGTATAAATTAATCTACAATCTAGTTTAGCTTAGCTTACAGTTTCTTTTCAGTTAAAATAAAGGCAATTACCAAGAACTACTTTTTCTCACCCTTTCCCTTTTGCCCGAATTTGTTATTTTGATTCATTATTTTAGGAGAACAATGACACATTTGCATAAGGGAGGTGATGGTGGCCGTACAGGGTAAATTTTAAGAAAAAAAATATTTTGAACATCATTGTGAACCATATTGGAACAATTTTCTCGAGTTCCATTACCATACAGAAATTATGTTTTGAATTATGGAGTTTTCAAAAAATAACTTTCGGTGTTTTGCGTTTCCTGAACAATTATCACTTTGGCAGTTACGTCATTGTTCTTCCAGAGCAGCGATATATACAAATTGATTAAGTGACAATATAGATGAATTTTCATTGGGAGAACTTTACAGGAACAGTACTTACGAATGGTTAATTTTTCTAATTTAGCATATGTACTAGCAATATTTCTCCCTACATTCTTGGCTATCAGCATAAATTCAGAATGGCTTTGAATGACTTTCGAACGTTTTGAATTCTGTGCGGACACAGCACGAACAATGTTCTGTCCTTGTAAAGTTTGAATTGTGTTCACGAATTCACTTGTTCTATCTCTGGCAGTCATAACTAGTTCGGGTTCTGAATAGTCTATAGGATCGTTTTCTAGATAATATTCCTCAGAAACATTGTTGGGATAGTTGGCAAATTGATTTGATCCAATGTCTTGAGTCCAAGATGATGTTACAACAAGGGGCTCAGTCTCTGAACCAGTTCGACGTCTTCTGGGAAGCATTGCATTATAAAATATATGAACATACAAAACTAGTTGATCATCTTTCACATATGTATGTCTTCCAAGTAATTATTATTAAACTCATGAACCGTGCCCCAGCTATTTAATATTCAGAATTTAGCTGATATCCAGATTGTAGACGTAAAACAATACACTTAAATAGACTTATCACAAATTGTAAAGATTTAACTTTCTAAATGACATGACTTATCACTGACATCATGTCATACTGTTTACGTTTACATTTTGTGATGTTCTGTGGTTTACACGTCAGACTTACCAGCTACTCTGTGGTAGTTTTGCCAAACGGTGATTTTATTTATTTATTTATTTATTTCACTATTGTATTTCAAACATTATAACTTAATATGAATAAAAATAGTGATAGCAACAAAATTATGAGGAACTCTTGATTGGTTCTTGGAAAAAGAGGCAAAGGTTTTTAAGTCTAATGTTGAATTAATTGGAGACAATATTTTGAATGTTTTAGCTATCATATTGGTCGACCTGGATATACATAGAAGAAATGATGTTACTGTTAAATGGACAAACATCATTTTTGACTTACACGTAGGCTAGCTGTCAATAAGGAGTTCAAAAATTATAATCTTTATTTTCATAATAGGTATATCTTCCAAAGTTCGAAAATCTAAATTATTGAACAAGACGTTAGCACCATGACGCTCGTTCGCCAAAAACAAATAAGTATGGAGCTACATTTACTTAATTACATGTTTATAACCTGTTTTTTTAGATGCAATTAAACAAATGTTGAATTTAAATCAACCTCAATCAAAATTAATATCAACCGAACCAGTTTGGAAAGTGTTGATTTATGATAAAGTTGGGCAAGATATTATTTCACCATTAATTTCTGTTAAAGAACTACGAGAACTTGGAGTAACCCTATTTGTGTAAGTATCGTTTGAGGTGCTCTGTTAATGCTGAAGGGAGGGAATATAATGAAAGTACCATAAATTTCATGCCCTATAAGTTTTCTTGCACTCAGTATACTTTTGAATGACAATGTAGTGGTCCTAAATATTTTTGACATCAAATTTTCACTGGATTCAATGTAAGTTAACTTTTGCTGAATACTTCTAGTTGTTAAGATGTGTATATTGATATGGATCGAGGTAGTTTGAATATAGTGAATTACCCAATGGAATCATTGTAATTATTATCACTTATTATGTTTGAAAAGAACCTTAAAATGTTTCATTTTAGTTTTTTTTTCCAATCTATAATAAATAAGTAGCTGAAACTAAGGTACATAACAAAAACTATTTATAACTGGGTTATTATGTTTATTATTTTGTTAATAAATTCTACTATGTAAATGTGTATAAATATTTTTTAGACAATTACATTCGGACAGAGATCCAATACCTGAAGTTCCTGCATTATATTTCTGCTGTCCAACTGATGAGAATCTGGGAAGGATAAGCCAAGATTTCCAGAGAGGAGTATACGATATATATCATTTAAATTTTATTTCACCTATTTCAAGACAAAAATTGGAGGATTTAGCCTCTGCTGCAATATTATCTAATACGGTTGCTAATATACATAAAGTAAGTTAGTCTACTTATACATACATCACTATTTTTTGTATGGTTGATATATAAGACCATCCCAGTCAGATGAATCATCCATTATTCAATTTTCTTACATTCCCATGATAGAATTATTTGTTCAATTTTAATGTATCAAGTCCTACAACTTTGAAATTGCCTTTATAGTCGAGTCATATTAGCAAAAAAGCTGGGAAAATTTGCGGGCAACTCCGATCGACTCCAGGTTTTTTGAAAAATTTTTCTGAACAGGTTTACAACATTCCCGAAAAAAAACTAATATGTGCTTTTCCATTTTTCAATTGTTATAGAGGAAAATGGCCAATTTTCATGGCCAAAAAATTTGGAAATTTCTAAAATTTCGAAATCATGCCAACAATGGCTGGAAATGCCCACTCGTAATATTGTCAAACGCAAATTGAAATCTATGAAACAAAAAAAATTAAGAAAAATTTTTTTTTCAAAATATCTGTGTTGATATGGAACAATAGAAAAGAATATGAATACTTACAATTCGTGATTAGTGGATGTAAAAAAAACTTAATTTGTGGATGAATAATTAATTATTAATTATTCCAAAAAATAATAAGTTTAAAAAATCATTTCGGGGAGACGCATACTTTCAAAATCGTTGATTGAGCACGTGGCTGTTGAATTTTATTGTGTTTATTGTGTAAACGACATTTTTTTAAACTTATTATTTTTTGGAATAATTAATTAATAATTAATTATTCAGTCACAAATAAAAAAATTTTACATCCACTAATTACGAATTGTAAGTATTTATATTCTTTTCTATTGTTCCATATCAACACAGATATTATGAAAAAAATTTGTTTTCTTAATTTTTTTTTTCATAGATTCCAATTTGCGTTTGGACAATATTACGAGTGGGCATTTTCAGTCATTGTTGGCATGATTTCAAAATTTTAGAAATTTCCCAATTTTTTGGCCATGAAAATTGGCCATTTTCCTCTATATTCCTCTATAACAATTGAAAAATGGAAAAGCACATATTAGTTTTTTTTCAGGAATGTTGTAAATCCGTTCAGGAAAATTTTTCAATGAACCCGGAATCGATCGGAGTTGCCCGCAAATTTTCCCACCTTTTATACTTTTTTCGTCTAATTTGACCCGACTATTATTATCACTTAGTTTTTGTTGATATTTGATTTGACAGTATCTTGAATTCCAGGTGTATGATCAATACATCAATTTTATATCCTTGGAAGATGATATGTTTATACTAAAACATCAAAAAAGTGATGACTTATCTTATTATGGTAAGGTATATTATTAGTATTTTAAATAATAAATTTATACATAGTATTTTCAGCTATTAATAAAGGAGATATTAAGGATACAGAAATGGATAAAATAATGGATTCTATTGTGGACAGTCTATTTTCTGTTTTTGTTACATTGGGTAAGAGCTTCTCATTCAGTTTTGGCCAAGAAATAATGCATTAGATCTCAATAATATCAAAAATGTGTTTTATTATTCAGGTTGAGATAAACAATTGATCTCTTTATCAAATCATAGCACAAATCAATAACAAATTGTATTAACCAAGAATTCCTAATTCAATTTAGGAACTGTTCCGATTATACGAAGTCCAAAGGGAAATGCAGCAGAAATGGTGGCAAGAAAACTTGATAAAAAACTGAGAGAGAATTTGTATGATGCTAGAAACAATTTATTCCACGCCGATACTCAGACCGGCAATTTCAATTTCCAGAGGCCTATCCTCATCATTTTAGATAGAAATGTAGACATGGCAACCCCGCTACATCACACATGGACTTATCAAGCTCTTGCCCATGACTTACTAGATCTAGCACTCAATAGGGTTGTAATTGACGAATCGACCAATTCCGGAGGTAAATATGAAATTTACACAAAAATTTAAATTTGGATCGAAACAAAAATCCGAATTATTATTCATTGAATATCACAGTTCTGAAATCAATTCATTTGATATTTTCGAATGTACTTGAAAATGGCGGAATTATCTACAGTTGTTTTTCTTTGTATAAATGCTTTTCTGATACTGATCACAGTTCAGTGTATCGATACTTTCGATTTGATACTGTTAAATTGTGATGTCTTTCCTAAGAATATATAGTGACAGGATACCAAACTGATGTTGGAATTGAGTCGCAGACGTGAAAATCTTCCGTGCCAAAACGACTCCAATTCGTTCAATATTTAATAACTTTGTGTTCCCAATATGAAGAACGTTAAATGAATGCCTCTTAACCCTCAAAATACAGCGATAAGTTTTCTTAGCTCTCATGGCATAAAAGATATTCCAGCGTACACTTGAAATGAAAAAGGTAAAAATGTTCAAAAACATGTTACACCCGCCAGACTATTAAAAATTAGTTAATTGCTATTTAATGAATTTTGAAAATTAGCTAAAAAACATAATTTACTTTTCAAAATACATGCTTCAAATTTACACAATTCATAGTAAGTAATGTATCATTTTTGATAAACTTGTCTGGCTAACTATTTTTGTTGATTAACATCTAACCTTTTGTTATAAATTATTTCTTTCTGGATGATACACTTAAAAACACCTCCTTGGTTTTTGTTGCAAAATAAAGTTTGTTCTGAAAAGAATATTAATATTTTTAGCTAATTTCAAATAAATTATCAAAATAGCTATTTACCTATTATTACTAGCTATTTTTCGAATATTTTCAGCTTTTTTTGTTTGATGATGTACCTTTTGTCATGAGAACTGGGACTAATTTATGTAAACATAAGCATCATCTGGAATGTTACATAATAGTGCAGTCAAATGGTATAAAAATTGGACAAACCCCTAAATCCTGAAGAAATGGATCGATTTTGATGGGACAAAGTGCATACTCTTCAGAATGTCATCAGAAAAAAAGTTGACCAAATTGTTTGAAGAGAATGCACTTTGTCCCATCAAAATCGATCAATTTCCCAAGGATTTACTGGTAGAAAACCCATTTGACTGCACTAGAACATTAATGAGAAACCTGTTAGATAGTAGTTAGACAAGGAATGTAATTATATCTGACAGTTATGTGATTTAATAACGACTGTAAATATATAAATGGAAAAAGCATAGTCTATAACGTTATGAAAGCGGGGAAGCGGCCAACAACGTGAGGGTGCGGGAAGGAGAAGAGCGAGGTGGGGACACTGTTTACCATCAGTTTTAACACGGTGTGTGTTCATACTCTCCGCTTATGTGACTAGTTGACGACTCGCAATTTCATGTAAACATCTGTGTCTACTTTAGTTTATAATCAATAGATTTTAACGAACGCTCCCGCTCTATTGATATGTGAGGAGCTCTCAAATCATCCAGTCACATCGAGGCTTGTCAAAGAATGCGGAGATACACTAGTTGAACTAATCTGGGTCCCTGGACACAGTGGAGTTGAAGGAAATGAAATGACCGACGAGGGTCGTCCCCCTGTCGGGCCGGAACCAATGGTCACTTTAGCGAATTGCGTGGGGGTCTCGCCCTGCTGGCCCAACTGAATAAAGAGTGGTCTGAACTGTGGCGAAAATCACCACGCATGAGGCAGAGGTCAAACTCTTCAAGAGAGCCTGTGCCTAGGCTCACAAAGAAACTTCTTTCTCTGAACAGAAGGGATATCAGACATGACTAGAATCCTAACCGGTGACTGTAGTCTTAACAAACACCTTCATACTACGGGCATCGCAGATATAAAGAGAGATGGAAGAAACTGCTTCTCACATCCTGTTGGAATGCCCTGCATTGGCATCCCTCAGTCACCGACATTTCGGGGAACAAAACTGTTTCTAGAAGAACTTATGGAAGCCAGCGCTGGACATTATCTGGGTTTCTGACGGAGCACAAACCTGCTAGAATAGAATAGGCTTCTGACCATGGGACGCACAATGGGCCCAATTAAGTAGCCTAAGTGCGCTTGGAAGCTAAGCCTCCTTCCTTCAAATGATATTGATAAGCGAAGTCGTTAGGAGCAAGTCATCCTGTCGTTAGCGCTATTGAATAGGTGCAAAAACCAGACTATATTGCATTCGCATCATGCAACATAAAGTATACATGAACATGTGCTTGATACCGGGATATCAAAAATTATCTTGGTCAAGGGTGGTTGTGGAATCTAAAACGTGTATCTTACTTCACGTTTGAAATAATTATGTCACTGTCACACTGACATCATCAATAACCTACAAATATCATACCTATTTATTTCAGTTGTAAAACAATAATGAACTACAAATTATGAAATAATTATGTGAACTTTGAACCTTTTCAGAGGTCGTGATAGCCACAATCCGGGCCAAAAACTGTTGTTTTGAAATTGTTAATTTTCCGTAAATCGAATGACGTTCACGTGAGAAGCCCGTAGCACGCTAGTTAGAAAAGTGCAAACTGGTTGTACCTAATACGGCTTTACGACGACTTTTCGCGTGCCGTTTTCGCTCCATGTAGTTAGATTTAGTATCGGACCGTGCCCGACGGCCCTTCTTTTTTCAATAAATGTCCATTAAATAGGAAAATTTAATTAAAACAGTTTGAGCTATTCTCAGATCTCAGCTACGCGCGTCTAACGTGCGACGTACCAAAGGGAATTTTCTCGCGACTAAAATATAAACGCAGCGGGTGAAAGCTAGCGACCCATAGCCAAAAACACTTTATTCCAACTGGCGCGGGCACACGGGGCAAGAAACGGCCCCAAATTAACAAGACCGAGGTAAAATGTACAAACTCTAACTACGCGCAGCGAGCTCCTCGAGGCATATGTCAAAATGATTTTGTTCGTAGCTAATTACATAGGACGTCTGGCGTTCATGCAATTATGTTTTTAGATAATTCGAACCTTCTAATTTCGATAGGCCACGTGAAAATCCCGGAGTCCAAAGCGCTAAAGACTTCTGAGTGTTACAATATTCGTATAAAATTGCGAAATTTCGCACTTTTAGAAACTTCAAATTAATTATGACATAATTATTTCAAACGTAAAGTAAGACACACGTTTTAGATTCCACAACCACCCTTGACCAAAATAATTTTTGATATCCCGGTACTATACTGACAAATCCGCGTTGTCCTCTTATCGGCTACAATAGGTAGCAATACAGGAATATATAATTCTACACGTTTGTGAGCAAAAATCATACAGGTTTCAAATTTAAAAAGTATTGTTTTTGATAACCATTAATTTACTCTGATTTTAACTTAGTCAGCAAATACAAAGCAGAAATATTAACTCTTCAAAAGTATTTACAATGGAAATATATTTGATTGAAACTTGTTAAATGCGTTAAGCTCTAGAATCATTGTTATAAATGTTCTATAGGAGTGCGAGCCAAAAGCAAATCCTGTGAACTAGATACCAAAGACAAATTCTGGAGTTCCTACAAAGGATCTCCGTTTCCCACAGTTGCAGAAGCCATTCAAGAGGAACTTGAACAATACAGATCGTCTGAAGACGAGGTGAAAAAGTTGAAATCGTCAATGGGAATCGACGCTGAAAATGATATTGCAATGTCTTTGGTCAGCGATAATACAGCCAAAATTACGTCTGCTGTTAACTCACTTCCGCAATTATTAGAAAAGAAAAGGCTTATTGACATGCATACATCTGTTGCAACAGGTAAAAAATATTCAGACCAATTTTACTTTACAATAGCGTATTGGCGGCAATGGATTCTCTAATGTCTCGAATCTCTTTGTAGTGATTTTAAATTCAATAAAACATAGAAAGTTGGACACATTTTTCGAACTAGAAGAAAAAATTATGTCAAAGACACAGGGTATCGAAAAGGGAGTTCTAGATCTGTTAGCTGATCCCGAGGCAGGTACACCATTAGATAAGTTGAGACTGTTCATTATTTATTATATTTGCACATCCCACATTAGCGACTCCGATTTAGGCAAATATGAAGCTACATTAACAGAAACAGGATGTGACCTTTCAGCCTTGGCTTACATTAAAAGATGGAAGTGAGTATGTTTATTTACTACATGCCTTGTTGTTGAAAAATGCGAATTTCTTTGAAACCAAAACTCGCCAAACTGAAAAATCAAAATTCTAAAACAGACAAATTATTGACTTTTCTCGCATTTGTATCCTTGGTGACGCGTGGAGCTTAAACACCCGACGAAGGTTTAGGTATAGTGTTTTTTTAGCAATGTAATTTCATGCTACAATTTACATATTTTTCAAAAATTCCACTATCATTCAAATTGCATTGTTACTTATGTTGAAATGTTGAAAATTCGAGATCTTCCAATTTACAAAAAACAGATTTCAATTATGCCAATCTACTTTCAGGAAATAATCATAATTTCCCGGATATGAATTAAACCAAAATCTTACATTACTGTACAAAAGGATTATTACAATTTATTAGAAACAACGGAAATTTTCAAGCATAAAAATAATCCGACAACATGCTTCCTTTATGACCAGTAGGACTTATTCTTATTCAATATTGTTAACTAGCTGCCCCGGCAAACGTTGTTCTGACCAAAAATATGAATTTGATCCGAATCAGATCTCAAATACAAATTTTCTTAAATATCTATTCCAGCGCCATCTACTCTGTCCATTTTATTGTAAACATTTTTCTTTCCATGTATGTAACACTGAACTATTTTAAATATAGCTGTAACAACTAATACCCGTAGAATAAAGCGTCGGCTGCGCCGCCGCGATGTCATTTCCCAAGTTTCAATACTTGATAAAAATATTTCTAATGAATAGAAACAGATAAAGACGTGGAAAGACGTAAAATTATACTGGTTTTCTAAATAGCGGCCATTTCGCGACCTAGGACCTACTGATACCGCTGGTATCTTGGGGATTAGATGGGCCCCAGGTTTGAGCGTTAGATGTGATACCGCTGGTATCGTGAGACTGGGTGAAGATTGGGTGTTCCACGTTGAGGCACCAATCTGATTTTGCTGGGTGTCTTGAGAAAGGGCACCCCACTACGATATCGAAGGTGGTTGATGGTTGTGAATGAAGAATGGGGTGAGGTTGTTGCGTCCGGCAGCTAGCTCTGGAACAGAAATATAAACACAGACAGGAGCACTGGGCCCTGTTTATTACTGCAGGTTATACAGGCAATAAATACAGAGGAAGATGCTAAGTCTGCCTAGACTGGTGTACCAGGTATACGCAGCGCGTAGGGCGAGACAAAGATCTAATGTTCAAAACACACAATATACAATATTCACTACGATGGTTGGACATACAATAGAGTGACGTGATAAATAACGAAGCACTAGGAATTCACTGGGTAAAATAATACAACAATTTACGTGAATGCAAACACAGGTAGAGCGAGCAAGCAAGCAGCGCAAGGGCCTGCGAGTCGGGGCGACGAGTAGATGTCAACGGCGGAGCACTATCGATGCGCAGAGTGATGTCCTTTGAGGAGCGTAGCCTCCGGTTGATGAATTGGTGATCATGATGGCAATCAGGTGGTTTTGCCTGGGTAGGGGCCACTGCAGAAAGCTTGATACAGAGTCTAGGGCGAAGCTAGCAATGCATACCGTTGAAGGAATGCAGTTACCTTTTATTCAAATAGTCGGGAGAGAAGGTCGCTATATTGCCTGTGATTGGTCGAGCCGAAAGCACTATGCTTATGGTGCGAAGGAGGAGCTTAGCATATAGCGTGAGAATCCGGGAAAAACCCGCGAGTGCTGGGCTGAGCGAACTCGGATTCTCAGATATGCCGCGACTCCGCGCATGAGTTCACTATTCGGTCGTGGACGGTAGATACCAACAACTTTGGAGGAGTGCAATGAAGTCAGTCGAGTTATAAATTGACAAACGTATTTGTAATCGATAACTGACTTAATAGGCTTGCATCCATAGAGATCTAGAATAGAGAACTCGAGTCGACAATTCAATAGCCAACCTTGTAAAAAACAAAGTCGAGCGATAGCTCCGCCTGTTTTTACGCGGCTACGCGACATATCGTCGAGCATTATATAATTTTTAACGCGTCGTTTATAACGTATCTTGGCGTAGCGCGCCATGAATAGTGGGCGGAGCTATTCTTTCTTACAAGGAGACAATTCGAAATACATTGTGCTTATACGGGACGAGTACTCTATTCTAGAATACTATGCTTGCATCATTACACTGTAAATATTTCATAATTTCAATAAAATTATTCAGATAATTAAAAAGCAAGCAAAAACGAGACTAAAAAATAATCAAATATTCCTTTAACCAATCTTTTTATTTGTTATAAATGAATAATTTTTTTACTTTTTATTTCCAATTTCATTCTAAGTTTTCAGGCTTGCTCATAAAGCCTTCTTAATATCTGTAGGATAAGTGTTTCGTGTATAAATCCTACATATGTAATTTTTATTGTAAAATAACACTGAATAAAGTTATAATAAAATTCACTTCATAGAAGCTACACAAAAATGGCTGCTGGGCCTAACCAATATGAAGGAGCTGGCACAAAAACTGTTAACATGTTTTCTAAGTTGGTATCTCAAGGTTCTAACTTTGTTATGGAAGGGGTTAAAAATTTGGTAGTTAAAAGGCATGTAAGTAATCAATTCCTAGTGTTTATACAAGTATTCATATTAATTTTTGTTTTTTTAGAATTTGCCAGTTACAAGGATTGTTGATCATTTGATGGAATTTAAAAATAGTCAAGAAATGGAAGAGTATCACTATTTAGATCCGAAACAGTTAAAATTAACAGAGATCCCGAGAAATAGGTCACCATTCCAAGATGCATTTGTATTCATTGTCGGTGGTGGAAATTACATTGAATATCAAAATTTAGTTGATTATGCAAAGGTACTGTTTGATTCATGCTACACCCATATTTTGCATGTATCTTCATGTGAGACTTAATAATTCTTAATATTCTTTAATTTTCAGCAAAAAACTACTGCTGGTTACACAAAAAGAATCACTTATGGCGCTTCGACTTTGACTAACGCTAACCAATTTTTGAAGCAATTAGATCTTTTGGGGAAGGAGATATAGAGAGAATTGGCATTTTTATTTTTAATTTTGTATTATATAATTTATGTAAATAGAACTAAGAATGTTATTTATATACCTAAGTAAAAAATAAATATTTCATTGTCAACAATATTGTTATTAATTTGTTAAATACTTCTTTCCATAAAGCTGTGCTTTCTTCTCGAAAGCTAGAGACTTAATTGGTGAATCTTCTTCGTAAAAAGGATTCATGGAATGCTTAATATAAATTTCATATATTTCAGAAAAGAAATTTTTAATGCCATCATCATTCCTATTATCATGTACTATAACGAATCTTATTAAACTTGCTGTTACAAATGCAGATACAAACCATTGATTAAACTTGTCTACTGATTTCAAGTTCATATTATGAGTTTTCCATTTATGTTCGTCTATTAAATCTAGAGCAGAATGTGCAATGAATTGGTTCAGATGGCGATGATCTTCTTTCTGCAAATATGATTAGTCAACTGCAAAGAAAATATGCTAAAAGTAGTTTTTACCTTGGGATCTTTACTGTTGGTAAACTCCATTTCGAATAATGGTGTGTCTTTATGGCCAACAATAACGAAATAATAACTACCTATCATCTTGATTATGTTTATATGGCAATAATATTTAGAACATTTTTAAAGTAAAGTATTATTTTCTCTTTTTGTTGCCAGTTTTGATAATGACAAATGACAAATCTGTAGTTGTACTTGTACATAAATAAAGTTGAGCCGGTAGGTCATTTATACCAACTTTTGCACAGAACACAGACACTCTTACAATACCATAGATCTAATATCAATAGGTCGAGGGAGAATATCTTTGAATATTCTTTATTCAAAGAGTATACCAATTTAGAATAAATAGCGGTTTGCATTCTAGGTAAGTGATATCATTTACATAGGTCAGGTATCCTAGGATATAAAGAACAGAATATAAAAATCACAACAGAAAATAAATTTGCCAATTTTGTAATTAGCTGATTTGCATTTTAATCACTCTTGATGAAGCTGTAAACTTGATCTATAAAATTGTGTCAATATCGATGCCCTATTCTAACACCTCATATTATTTCTTAAAATAAATTTGTAAGATTTGACAAACTGGTAATATTGTAAGAATAGTATTGCAATCATAATGTCATAGTTTGCAATTCCCGCCATATATGGTATTTCCTTCTGAATCCGCGGACCAATGAAGAACCGGGTGATATCTGTTTCCGTTAGAGAAAATTGTCGGCTTTTCAATGGAGTATCCCCTTGTGCGAGTGCTGTTAACAGTCCTATAGCATTTGGGTGTTATTTTCAAAGAAAATTACAATCATCTTATTCTAATACATTGTGCTTTCAAGTCGGGATTCCACGACGAGTGCTAATTTGTACAAAACCAGTAAAAATGCCTTCTGCGGCGAATGTCAAAATTGACAAGCAACTTAATCCTGAAAGTGCTTTGGCCGATTCGAGCAATTCGACCCCGATACGACAAGCTATTACGATTATAGAACATAAAATTAGAAATTTGGAAAAGAGGAAGGTAAGTTTTATTGAGTGAGTAACTACCCCTAATAACACGTAAGCATTGTATTGGGTAATAAATAATCAACTACTCCCGGCCTCTTCATGGTTCTACAAAATACTGCAACACTACTATACTGATCTGGATTTTCCTTGTAGCAGCCTACGTAGTTTTCCTGAATGCATGGACGTATGCACATGTAGAATACAATTTATAAGCTTCAACCACATTTCTCAACGATATAACATGAGTATTCAACTTAAAATTACCTGATATTGTAGTTAGTTCAATGTCTTTATAACGTCTATGTTAAATATTTTGAATCAATTTTATTAGCATGAAAGGTTGTTACTATGTTCTAATCTGGCTTGTAACATAAGAGTAATTCGATGGGTAATAATTAATGTAAACTAGGAATCTTGACTATATTTCCTATTATGCACTATTGTTCAACTAATAACATATTTCATGTTAAGCACATGAGATTGTATTTGTTGTGATGATACAATCTAGCTGCATCGATGTACCATGAATGTAGAAGACCCAAATTTGTGTAAAGTATAAATCTATAAATCTTTACATGCTTAAAATCATGAAAGTGATTGAAATGATATCAAATATTCTATAAAATTCTCCATTACTAATATTTGCCAAATTATGGACATTGTGGAACTTAAATTCCTAGAAATTGAGGTATAATTTAGGCAATTTCAATATGAATTATTTATAAATCTCAGGAAATAGGTCACTATGTACATTTTGGTCTCACGACCATCATCAAAAGATGTATTATGTATAAAATGGGATTTCTTTAAACTAATTGTATCAGCACAAAGCGTCTTTATCGCACCAATTGGAATATAAAATGTCCACATTGCTGAAACAAAGACCTATTTCCTGAGAATTTATATATAATAAAGAACATTATTAGCGTTTCCAGATTAAATTGTATCACTATTTAAACTAAAATACTTTTAATTGAATGTAAATGGCAATATTAACATGTAAATAATTGCTACTTTGATCTACTGATTCTTCAATAACTGTTGAATACAAAATGCCCTTAAAACAATTTATGAATATGAAAAAATTAATAGTGAGTTACTTTTCAGTCAAAATTAGAGTCTTACAAGGAATTACAAAATGCCGGTAAAGATTTGAATGCTGACCAAAAGACTGCAGTAGCTAAATACGACGAAGTTATACAAACATTAGAATTTGCAAGAGACTTATGTAAACAGTTCCTAGGCATTGCTGCATGTTCTGAGAAAGAAGCGAAGAAACAGGCTAGGAAAGAAGCTGCTGCTAAAAATCAGGCTGAACTTGCAAGGTTAAGAGAAATATTGCTGGTACAAGATGCTATGCACCAGATGGGCACCGAAACTGTGAGAGATGACTTCTTACATGGGAAAAATGGAGCTGCTCAATTATCTGAAACAGATCTTAAGTAAGTGATGAAAATTGTCTCTTCTGGACTTGTTTATTAAAAAAAAAAATTTCAAGATTGTTGGACGATTTATATCCTGCTGTCACTCCAAAACATGAAAGTGGAAATCCAACAGCTTTCACGAATGAGGTTCAAGCATCTGCTGAACATTTATTAGCCGTTGTAGATGGCAAACCGAAGGAAATATTTGGTGGAACCTACAGTCAGGTTAAAGAAATATTAGGCAAAATTCACGAAAGTGGCTATTTCGATCAAGCACAAGTAAGTAATATTTCAACTTTGTTAATGTTGCAATACACCTATAAAATGAAAAATTTCTTTAATTTGTGATCGTACAGGATTACATAGAAGCAGTTGTAGCAGATACAGAGGAAACAGTAAGTAATCATGAGACATGCCTTCAGTCGGACCTACAGCAACTACCACCTATGGAATCGTTACCAGTGGAGAATGTTTTACCTGTTCCTCAACAAATACCCATCGATCAAACTTCGGTTGAACAGGTACTTCCCCCAGAACAGATTTTCTATCAACAGCCGCAACCTCAGCAGGTCCCCATCCCACAACCAGTGAGGCCTATCACAGAAATGCTTGGTACTGGAAGTTTCTTCTTTCTGCAGGTGAGTGATAGGAAGATATTTTCAGATATTTTTTTTGACAATATTGACTTTTTCATATTAATTGTTGCAATCTTGTAGCATATCTTAATAATATTGCTCATAATGTAGTTTAGGAAAGGTTTTTAAAATAATCAAAAATGATATTTCACTTCAAACTTTGATGTGTTAAGTTGTCATGTTTCTAACGTTGTTGGAAATACAAAGTCCCAAGTCACATCCTTCACATAATCATTACAAATATCTTAAATAGGAGTGGAATCTGAAATCTAAGAAAATCCTGATTTTTTTTTAGAATTTTGTCACTGATTAAATATTTCATCAACTAGCTCATAAATTTCACATCATCACTGTACAAATTTCTTCAATAGGACAGTGGAATCTGAGATCTTTGAAAATCTAGATTTTTATAAAATTTTGTCACTGGAGAAAACTTCATCAAATAGCTCATAAATTTCGAATTCACATCATTACTATACAAATGTGGAATCTGAAATCTTGAAAATCCTGATACTTTTTGGGATTTAAAAAAAGTCGCACAAGCTTTTTTGAATTTGGTCACTGAACAAAATTTTCTCAAATAGCTCATAAATTACCAAGTCACATCCTACACATAACCATTACAAATATCTTAAATAGGAGTGGAATCTGAAATGGTATAAATCCTGATTTTTTTCCGAATTTTGTCACTGAAAAAATACTTCATCAAATAGCTCATAAATTGTAGTCATAACATCACTACAAATTTCTTCAATGGGAAAGTGGGATTTTAAATCTTTGAAAATCTTGATTTTGTCACTAAAAACTTGATCAAATAGCTCATAAATTTCGAAGTCACATCATCACTATACAAATGTGCTCAACAGGAATGTGGAATCTGAGATCTTGAAAATCCGGATACTTTTTGGGATTTAAAAAAAGTCACAAGCTTTTTTGAATTTGGTCACTGAACAAAATTTCCTCAAATAGCTCATAAATTACCACGTCACATCCTACACATAATCATTACAAATATCTCAAATAGAAATGTGAAATGTTAGAAAATCCTGATTTTTTTTTTTTGAATTTTTGACTGAAAAAATACTTCATCAAATAGCTCATAAATTTCAGTCATAACATCACTACAAATTTCTTCAATAGGAAAGTGGGATGTTAAATCTTTGAAAATCTTGATTTTTTCTAAATTTTGTCTCTGAAAACTTGAGCAAATAGCTCATAAATTTCGAAGTCACGTCATCACTATGCAAATGTGCTCAACAGGAATGTGGAATCTGAAATCTTGAAAATCCTGATACTTTTTGGTATTTAAAAAAAGTCACAAGCTTTTTTGAATTTGGTCACTGAACAAAATTTCCTCAAATACTTCATAAGTTACCACGTCACATCCTACACATAATCATTACAAATATCTTAAATAGGAGTGGAATCTGAAATGGTATAAATCCTGATTTTTTTTCGAATTTTGTCACTGAAAAAATACTTCATCAAATAGCTCATAAATTTTAGTCATAACATCACTACAAATTTCTTCAATGGGAAAGTGGGATTTTAAATCTTTGAAAATCTTGATTTTGCTTTATTTTGTCACTGAAAACTTGATCAAATAGCTCATAAATATAGAAGTCACATTATCACTATACAAATGTGTTCAACAGGAATGTGGAATCTGAAATCTTGAAAATCCTGATACTTCTTGGGATTTAAAAAAGTCTCACAAGCTTTTTTGAATTTGGTCACTGAACAAAATTTCCTCAAATAGCTCATAAATTACCAAGTCACATCCTACACATAATCATTACAAATATCTTAAATAGGAGTGAAATCTGTTTTTTTTTTCGAATTTTGTCACTGATAAAATACTTCATCAAATAGCTCATAAATTTCAGTCATAGCATCACTACAAATTTCTTCAATAGGAAAGTGGGATTTGAAATGTTTGAAAATCTTGATTTTTCCTAAATTTTTTCACTGAAAACTTCATCAAATAGCTCATAAATTATGAAGTCACATTATCACCATACAAATGTGTTCAATAGGAATGTGGAATCTGAAATCTTTGAGAATCCTGATGCTTTTTGGAATTTTGTCACTGAAAAAAACACCATCAAATCATATCATCACTAGACAAATTTGTTCAATAGGAAAGTGAAATCTCAAATCTTGAAAATCCTGATACTTTTTGGGATTTTAAAAACTTCATCAAATAGCTTATAAATTTTTAAGTCCCATCCTTCACATCTTCACTATAAATCTCGTTCAATAGGAAAGTGGAATCCGAAATGTTTGAAAAAATCCTAAAGCTTTTTTGAATTTGGTCACTAAAAATTTTCCTCAAATAGCTCATTTCATCTACAAATTTCATCAATAAGAATTTGAAATCTGAAATCTTTGAAAAACCTAGAATTTGGAAGTTTGTATTTTTGCAAACCTCAGTAATAAAAAGTAGGCTATTCCTAGGCGAATTCTCACACTGTTGTGATTGTAAGGTCACCAGCTTTATGCTTTCCAAGACGGAAAACCGTTGGTGGAATGTTTTAAACAGATTACTGTAGTTAATTTTCGCAATTTTTCACGTTTTTGGCTAGTTCCATATTTGGAATGATGTGAAAGCAGGTAATTTAGAAGAATTTCAATTGAAACTTTGGTTGTACTCGTATCTACAATTAAAACTCAGAAATTCAGATCATTAAGAAGATTTAACAGTTGGTTATTATCATCTTTTTGATAGGGACCCTGAGTCCATGAGAACCAGGCGTTATCTATAATGATTTTGAGTTGAAACTAATAACTATACGAATTGTGGCATTCCAGGATTCTGAGATCGATACACCGCCCGAACAAATACCAAGTCAAACGTTCACCAATCAGAGCTTCGTGGCAGGACCACCACCTCCTATACCGATGCCGCCTCATTTCCAAACCATTCCGAACAACCTTCCGCCGCAGATCCAACAGCAAACCGGCAACAACGGCATCGACGAAGCGCACAAACCGACCGGTGACGACAGTCACAAACAAGCCAGCGGTGGCGGCGGTGGTGCCGGTGCCGGTCAGCGCCCTCCGCGTAACAACAATCCGTATTATCAGAACAATAACAACAATTACAACAGGCCTAGGCAAAATCGCAACAACGGACCTAGGCCACAGGCTAACAACAATAGGCACAACTGAAATTTCGGTGATAACGACATACCCTGGATTAGATGATATTAGATAACCCACTTTTTTACTTTCTTGTTTACTGTGATTCGAGTAAATGACAAAAATGTCAAATTCATATTTATAGAAAGCAATAGTTTTGGCGTCGAAACACGTGAGTACTATTAAGACAAAGCTAAGATGTTTGATTGTTTAGTTTATCCAGTTTTCCCTGCAGGGTTGGCAAAATTGTTTTGTTGTATTTCTTGCTTCCGATTTTTTTTATTTGAAGCTGGGGTTAAATTTATTTGTTGGATAATGCAAAATTCGAATTTGAACTTTCCAGATGTATCTAACAATACAATGGATAGTTTGTTAAAGCAGATTTAAATTTGCAGTTTAATCTTACGTTAATAAGACCCCTTTTTGATTTCAGGAGATACAAATTTATGGATTATTTCTATCAAGATAGGTAGAAAAACTCAGGATATACATATAAAGTAATTGAACTTTGATAAAATATCTATTAAAAGTTTGATTTTCACTAATTTAATATATTAAATGTGACTAGCTTGGCTAACATTTTCTTCTTCAAACAGATATTACAAAATACTGAGTATTTGTTTGTAGAAGCGGTGCTGGCAAAGATAGTCTCATTTAATGTATTAAATTAGTTAAAATCTAACCTCGATTAGTTATTTTATTCAATATCATATGGGATTTTCATCACATAATCGTTTGAAATAATTAATTATTCATATGATACAAGACTTTCTTTAAATTAATTAATTTAATAATTTGAATAAAATAAATATTAAAAGTTTGATTTTCACCAATAAATGTAACTATAGTGGAACTATTTTTACATTTATATTAAATTAGTGAAAATCAAACTTCTATTAGTTATTTTATTCAAGATCATATGGGATTTTCATCACATAATCGTTTGAAATAATTAATTATTCATATTCTTTAAATTAATTAATTTAATAATTTAAATAAAATAACCATTAAAAGTTTAATTTTCACCAATAAATGTAACTATAGTGAAACTATTTTTACATTTATATTAAATTAGTGAAAATCAAACTTTTAATAGTTATTTTATTTAAGTTTTGAACGGATTTTCATCACGTAATCGTTCGAAATAATTAATTATTCATATGATTCAAGACTTTCTTTAAATTAATTAATTTAATAATTTAAATAAAATAAATATTAAAAGTTTAATTTTCACCAATTTAATATAAATGTAATAGTGAAACTATTGTTACATTTATATTATTCAGTTTTAATTTAATATAAATGTTACTATAGCAAAACTATTTTTAGATTTATATTAAATTAGTGAAAATCAAACTTTTAATAGTTATTTTATTTAAGTTTTGAACGGATTTTCATCACGTAATCGTTCGAAATAATTAATTATTCATATGATACAAAACTTTTTTTGAATTAATTAATTTAATAATTTAACTAAAATAAAAATTTAAAAGTTTAATTTCCAACAATTTAATATAAATGTTATAGTGAAACTATTGTTACATTTATATTAAATTAATGAAAATCAAACTTTTAATAGTTATTTTATTTAATCACTTTACAAAAACTGCAAAGTAAAATGCTGACAAATTTAAGGATGGAAATTTCAAAGGGTAACAAAGAATTTATTAAGTAAAGATCACAATTAAAACGAACTAAATCCTTATTTACCATTTACTTGCATAGAAAATGATTAATAATGCCTGCAATATAAATTGAACTTGGAAATAGTAAAATGTTGCTTTATTAAATTGAGATCCGAAATATGGAAAATTCATTGTACTTTGAATAAAGGGAAAATTTTCTCACAAATTTCGTTTGCAAAAAGTGAACATTTGTCGTTTATAGCTGTAAATTACATCACAACTTTTTATAAATATTAATATCGCAAATGCAAAAAAAAAAGTTGCGAAAGTTGCCGGCGACACTTCGAGTGACTATAAATCCTATGCTACTCTGAGGATATTTATGATGTATTTGTATCGAAACTAAGCAGTTTCAATTTTGCCAGCCCTGCATTTTTGAATATCAGATGGTAAGAACTCGAGAAGGTATTTCTTGTATTTAAATTAGCATGCTTTGGAAGCACGCCGCCAGCAGAAGTGTTGATTTTTCATTTACCACATACTGCTTTATTTGACTTTAAAATTTTGCTGTGATTCGGATGACATTTATCCGATTTAATGGACAAAACTCAATACTAAAAGATTTAAGCTGTAAAATAGTATTTAAATTCACCTATTTATTATTATCATAACAGAAAGGTACGAAATTAACTATTTCATCATGTTTTACATTGTACTTTTTTGTCATTTGTAATTAATGTACAGAGGGAAATTTAGAAATGTACAGTCTGGTCCAATTCAAAAGAATACATATTCAGTTGATGATGATTCTAAAATGTAATTACTTCTTGAAAGGTTCTCGAAACGCAAATGAAGAAAATAACAGTGTTTTCGAATGAAGCACGTAAACTGACTGAAAGTTTTTCTTAATTAAAACAGTGTAAATGTTGAAATTGTTTTTTTCCCTCCTCACAAATTATCGAAAATAATGGTTGGAAAATTTGTTATCTCATGCTGCTATTTTCTTTAATTTGTATTCGAATAACCTTAATATGAAATAATTGTTATTGTGAACCAATTATGCAGAACATTCAATAAATTTTGAAGATGAAAATGTGGTATTATTTCAAAAGCATCCAGATTCTTCATATCTTTTAGAAAATTTTACTTGAAGTAATTTTCTTAGAACAAGCTCTAAAGGAATTCCAGGTTCTTGAAAAAGATGAAAATATCTTGAACAATTCAAATAGAGCGCCAGAAAAGATCTTCATATGATGAAGAGTGAGAGGCTGGTCTTTTATTGAGCGTCCTAACAGTGATATTGTAAAGTGAGCAAAAGCTTGTTGCAATTTATAGTGTTATCCATACAGTAAAATAAAATGCTACATGTTAATAACACTCGATTTGTAATTCGCGCTGTAAAAAAAAATTGTGATTAATTCAGCGATGTCAGCACCATTTACATAGTATTTTGGTTAGTAGTGTAGTTATTACCACATGAAAATTAACTCACGGGGGAGATTGACTTGTCGCAATGATTACATGAAGTATGACAAAGAAAACCAACGGACCTCTTTATCGCCGAGTCCTAATTACTCCTTATTGGCAACGCTGTAACTATGATTGGTACCACTTGTAAGGCAACACCGCTTCGAAGTAGCTACGAGAAATACGGAAGCTGTCAAATTGCGTAGACAGAACCACAGTCGTATATACAGGTCTGGGAACTCGAGGCTGTTTCCTATGTGAGAAGTGACTCCGTTAAGCGTCATCTGTTGCATAGTACCAAAAGGGTGGCGCATGAGTCGATGAATGATCTCTGGCACGTAAACGACCGTGTTCTCTGGCAACAGTCTCTGTTGACTTGTAAACACAAGGAATACCGGCGTTTTTAGAAAAAAATTACAAAACCGTGATTGTGCCGAAATGTAAAACGGGGTACAAAAGTGTAAAGCAAGAAATTTCTGTTTTTAAAGTGCCGAAAGATGCGGAAATGCGAAAAAAGTGGATGCTTGCGATTCCGGATAGAAATCGTTTTAACGAGGTCTTTTATGTGTGCGGAAAAGGGGAAATTATTTTTAAGGTGAGCAATACATTATGACAAGAGTAACAGTTCTATTCCTCTCTCAAATCAGAATAGTAAATATTGCGTTACGAGAAAAATTATTTTACTTAATAATGTGATTGTTGTCATACTTCGATCCAAGCGCTAGCTGGTGGCTGAGCGAGGGACTACGAGTTTGGCGACATTTCCCCATTCATAAAAGGTACGCGGCGTTGTCGCTTTCTGAACAAATGATGCAATGGAATAGTTCTATATTTAAAAATTAAAATATTCTATAATTCGATTGTATATTCCAGGTTACCATAAATTATGGAATATTTTTCAGAGAAAACGACATTTCAACAGTATTGCTTCTAATATAACGAATAAATAATGCTATGGACAATTTTATAATAATTACAAATCTTAATCCGGCAACAGCACATTCCATACTTGTAATATACAGCGGTCCATAGATAACTCTACACCGGAGTAGAGTTATGTATGCAGCGGTCTGAGTGGCCCGAAATTTGGCAATGTCTGTAAACAATTCTGTCTCCTTAGGATAATAGGTCTATGACTGTGCATAACTCACTGTGGAGACTAGGTCGTATCGATTTGAAATTTTGCAGATCATTTTTTCAAATAGATTTTTATTAAACTACAAACTGGTATATTTAAACTGCACGAGAGTCCGATGTTCACATTTTAAGATTCGAGTGACGTTACGATCGATTTTGTCTTTATTCTGTGCATGATGTTGAGACTTCTTGATTCTGTGGTGTACTTTGTAGTTCATATGACAAGTACATAGAGATCTTTATATCTGTGGACAAGTCAGTATAAAATAAGGTTATTGTATTATAATTATAGTGAATAATTGCGAGTCAACCTGACAGATGTGTCATTATGAAACTAGTGCAATTTAACGTCTGAATTTCAAAGCAGAGATGAGTGTGCGCTCCCTCACTACAAACGTAAACAAAAACAAATTTGTCCACGACTATTATATAAAATATTCATAATGCATGTGTTTCCTCAAGCATAATGATATCCATTAGTCACTAGTGAATAATGAAATCATCATTCACTACCATCAACATGACAAACATGATAGACATTTTTCTAGACAAATACTATAAAAATATAGCGTGCTATGAAACGTCAAGTCAGATCGAATTTAATTTGAAACGTCAACAATTTGTTGGTTCGACTTGTTTCAACAGCAAAGTTTATTAGTATCAAAGTAATATTTATGGGTCGTGGACAAAGTATAGTATTCTACTTGCATATTATGGCTATTATTTGACAAAAACGAAATGTATCAAATGAGAAGGTTGTTTCATTAAGATACTTCGTTTAAATTGCTAAAACCTAAGAAAACCCCCTCCAACATAAGATATATAGGGAAACAATCTTCTCATTTCGGGACGGAGGAAACCTACAAAAATTAAACCGTAACCTTATTCAATATGTATCCTTGTTGTTGGAACTCCTGGGAAGCTGTCCCCCTCGAAAGAAGCACAATAAAAACAAATAAAATACCCTTATATAAAAATGTTAATATTTTAATGAGTGGTTGTGCTCTATAAATAACCAATTCATTTTGTAGGAATATAATAAACAATATCACGTTCTTTATATAAAAAAAATATATAGAGCACTCGACAACAGAAATGCACAGCATATGTGTAAACTGTACTAATAAAAAATTAATATTTAATTACAGTATGTTGATGGCTAAAAACTATATTTATAATATATTCATATATATATATATATATTTATAAACTCTTTATTATGCACAATTTTGATATTTAATGTTCATTTTATTTTATAAAATTCAATCAACTGTTTAATTTCGATCATGCCCGCACAGAATTACTTTTCATTTTATAACTGTGTTCTATACAATCCACTTCCGACCAACAAGTTCGCACTTCCAAAAATAACTGCAACAAAAATAAATTCATATTATTATTGGGTTAAATGGGTTTCAGACGAAAATTTTTAAACTACCTTTGATTTCAATATTTACAATAGGAAAAAACAAATTTTGAGGGGCTGTAGCACCCGCAGGATACTTTTGGGACCATGTTAATAGGAAACTTCATTATTCTCGTGTGCAGGACCACTACCCCAAATATATTAACGTTATCTCCGGACATGTTGTATAACAATATTTCATATTCTAACTACTAGTCCTGTCGCTGTACAAAGTTACACATGCACAAGTAAAAAAAATGGCAATTTTTGGGAATTTTCGCCCCTTTTTTTAACGAAAAGAACGCATTTGATTGAATAAACTGTTAGGAGCAAAGTTGTAGAAGAAGTCTAATTAGAAGTCTATAAGTCAAGAGGAGCCCGATCAAAGGCCCATTTTTTTTGGTAAAATTAAATTTTAATTTCCTATTACCGATTTTCCTTTAGGAACTTTATTTTTTGCTGAAAGGTAGCATTTCATATTCACTTTCGACCCAATTTTGTGATTTTTCTCTATATCTTTTTTGCTCCAAAATCAGCCATCGTGAAAAATCGTATTTTTACGATTGAGGCGCTAAAAATGGGTCTTTCGACCCAAACCAGAATGCAAATTGAAGAGTTTGATGCCCTCTATATCATACCCAAAATCCAACCGCTTTGCTCGTAAACAAGAGAAACTAGGTCATTTAAAAAATTTTGGGCCCGAAAGAAATTTTCGGGCTATAAAACTCGTATATAAACTTCAAATTTCGAATTCAAATAGAGGACCATTTTACGCGCATTATAAGCCCTTGTGTCGCCCGTTTTTTGATAAGTAGAACTTGAGATATCTCTATTTGCATGTTAGGTTCCGTACTTTGACAGTTTTTAGCCCTTCTTCTAAAAACTAAGATTCATTTAAAAAAAGAAGCCGTACTCTATCGAACCCTAGAATGTCGTACTCTCTACTCATTTAAAAAAAATTCTATCGCGAGTTAAAGAAAAATGACGAAAATATGCAGCCGCACTAACTCGAGCGTCGGTAATGTAGATTTCACAAAAAAACTTAGATTTTTTTCAATATTTCGGATAAATCTCTTTGAAAAGTAGGGGAAAAGGAAATACAATGTTATAATTGAGGATTTAATCAATTATTTATTTTTATTAGTCCTGACAATAGAAAAAAAAATTATTCCTTTCCCCTACTTTTCAAAGAGATTTATCCGAAACAATAAAAAAAGACGTGTGGCACTCGGGGACTGCCGCGGTGAAGCTATTGCATAGCATTTTTTCTCAACTTGTGCAATTATAATTATTTATTTATTTTTAATTTATGCAGTATTTTTTTTTCTTTGATATTAATTCAAGTGTTTTCTTTGATATTAATTCAAGTTACACTTTTTGAGCGTGGTGACCGATAAGAAAACAAATTTTTTTCTTTTATTGAATAAATGAGAAGTTAATATCGTTTAAAATATTTTAATTATCTTACAATACATGTAGGTTATTCAGGAATTTGTTATCATTGAAACTGGTAACTGAATAACTGAAATAAGAGACATAAGTTTGAGACTTGATATCCTCTAAATATCTGGAAAATACCGCGTCAATGGTGGCCCCATATTTTGTTGTGGATTCTTGTGGATCATTATTCATTTTCAAATTCAATTTTTCCGAAAGAAAAGTTGTCAACCGCTCTGATTTTTTATCAGCGAAGTTGATGTTGAAATGCCAGCCAAGGTAAGTGGAAATTTATTACCATTTGTACCAAGTATTTTCGACCCTTCTTCAGTGTACTCCAGTAAAGTGCGATGAATAAAATGCTCTACCTCGTCCAATTTTGGATTCGGAGAAATGTAAATTGCTACAATGTGTAGGCCGTTTCTAAGTTTGCATAAGCACAAATATCTCCAAAAAATGAGCGCCTAACATTAACATCGCTAACGTGTGCAATATTTATTTCAATATTCGGAGTCATAATATTAGTTACATTATTATTATTTTGGTAAATAGCTACCCCACCTTTTGGAACAGTATCTCGTTTGAATTGAACAATACAATTGAAATTAGGTATTTCAATCGGATTATCATGCGCCATGCAAGTTTCGGTAAGAAGTAACACATTTGTTTGTCTCGTAACTGAATCTTGTAAATCGTATTTGTGATTATTTAGACTTTGGCAATTGAAAGTCATTATTGAAATGCCATTTCTATTACTAATGAAATCTAAGACACTTTGAGCTGTCGTCTGAACACTATTTAAAGGCAGTCTTTTGAATGTTTGCAACAAAGATGCAGTCGATGCAGCTTGCCTTCGATTATTATAAAACTTGAATGTAGAATTATCGTTTTTTGTCGTGATATACAATTTTTCAATATTAGTCACCCGAAAGAGCGCAACATAAACGAGTTCTTGTTATTTTTCGTTACGGAATTTCTTGATTCGGTCGCCGCGCTCAAAGCCCGCGATAAAAGCTATATGCAATAGCTTAATAGAGACATGCACTCTCAGGTCTCTGCTACGCGCGTCTAACGTATAAACTCTAACTGACGCGTAGCGAGCTCCTAGAGGCATATGTCAAAATGATTTCGTTCGTAGCTAATTACATGGGACGTCTGGAGTTCATGCAATTATGTTTTTAGATAACTCGAACCTTCTAATTTCGATAGGCCACGTGAAAATCCCGGAGTCAAAAGCGCTAGAGTGTTATAACATTCGTATAAAATAGCGAAATTTCTCACTTTTAGAAACTTCAAATTAATTGATTAATTTGACACATGTTAGGTGTTCAGGTCTTACATTATTTTTCGTTACGGAATTTCTTGATTCGGTCGCCGCGCTCAAAGCCCGCGATAAAAGCTATATGCAATAGCTTAAAAAAAAAAATCAAAAAATCAAAATTTACAAATTTTTTTGTGAAATCTACATTACCGACGCTCGACTTTCGACTGCGGCTGCATTCTTTTCTCTTCTTCTCGCGCTACAATTTTTTAGAAAGGAGCTGAGAAATCGACGTTTTAGGGTTAGATAGAGTTAACCCTTTTTTTTCAAATGAGTCTGGGTTTTTTCAAAAAGAGCAAACAATGGGCCCGCCACGGGCTCAAACATACAATTAGACATATCTAGAGTTCCACTCATCAAATAAAAGGGCTTCCAGGGCTTAAAATACGTATAAAATCTCTATTTGAATACAAAATTTAAAGTTTATATGAGTTTTCTAACCTAAAAATTTTTGAATTTATTTCGGACCAAAACGGCCTAGTTTCTCTGGTTTACAAGTGGATATGCTATAAAGGGAATCAAACTCTTCAATTTGCATTTTTGGCGCCGCAATCGTAAAAATACGATTATCCCAAGATGACGGATTTTAGCGCAAAAAAGATTAAATTTTAATATTACCAAAAAAAATCACGAAAATGGGCCTTTGATCGGGCCCCTCTTGACTAATCGGTTTCTTATTAGCGCCATTCGATACGTTTTGACTTCCTCTATAATTTTGCTCCGAGCAGTTTATTCGATAAAATGCGTTCTTTTCGTTTAAAACGCAAAAAACCGAGAAAATTACAATTTTTTCACTAAAAATGGCCAATATCTTGGAACGCATAAGGTTTTCGATTTTTAACTAATATATTCGTGATCAGTACTCCAAAAAACGTGACAATTAATAATAAAATAGAAACCTGGAAAAAATAAAAATCCCAATTGCGCAGCGACCGGACTATACTTATTGATATTAAAGAAATTGAAAAATAAACGAACCTGATTCAACCATCCTTCATCTGCTAGCAATTCGTTTAAAATACAAGTTGTGTCTTTAGTCGGATCCATAGCACGTTTATCACTAACACGTTTTGCACATTGTATATACATGAGATATTTCTGATGAGTCACTTTATTCGCTAATTCCACCCTGTTCGCACACATCCTACACATCAGGAAGTCCTAAAACATCGAAATCATTAGCGAAAGTAACATCGACGGAGAACATTTACCTTTTCGTTAATGGCGTTAGGATCGGGCTGGCACCCTTCCAGTGTCGTAGAATTGTACGGTTGCCCGTACATTAGCACCCTGACCGATACACCGTCCACGCCGCAAGCTGCGCAATTCTGGTATTGCGCATCTGCAGCGTTTACTTCTCTTATAAAATTAAAACATGGCCATGTACACACGGCCGCCTGCACGGTCGGCGGCCATCGTAACAATATCAACAGTTTGGTCTTTTTACTATCCGTAATATCGTCTATGGTTTTTACGTTAGACAAGAAATAATCATCTGAAAATCAAAATTAATAATTATCAATCACAAAATTCGGTAGAATAAATAACATTCATTAATATATCTATGGTTTCGGCGTTTACGTAGTGTAAATTCATAATACTTCGAAAATTGGAGAATAAAACTCAAATTTTACACAAAACTTTGAACATTTAATTTAAAAATGCTGACAAATTGTTTCACCACACTGTAGCATTTTCAAGGCAAGTTGAGTCAATTACTCCCCATACAAAAATACCATAGCGTAGGATTGATTCAATAAGAGATTTATAGATCAGAATTAGTAATTTTTTGTTTAGAAAATTTGTGAATTAATTTTCTGATCCAATTGGTAAGATATTCTATGTGTGGGAGCCATTTGAGATGTTGGTCTATGATAATTCCTAAATAACTAATTTTATTATTCTCAGATATTTTGCTAGAATTATTTATTTCAATATTAAATTCAGGACGATTAATTGAAGTAACTGAAAATGCAATATAATGGGTTTTTTGAATATTTAATGATAGTTTAAAAGTATTAACCTAGTCTTCAGTCTTTATCAATCCTTCAATAACCTTATATTTAGTTTGATTCCAGGTTTTTCCTGCAAAAACGAGCACAGTATCATCAGCATAAGATAATATTTTTCCATCGATATATACGTCTAAAAGAGAATTTATATAGGCTATAAACAGAATGGGTCCGAGTACTGTCCCTTGTGGTATGCCGGTTTTAATAGTTAATAGATCACTTATAGTTTTATTTATTCTGAGGTTTTGTTTTCGATCTGTTAGATAATTCTGAAATACCTCTAAAACAATTCCTCTTATACCATAGTATGACAATACCTCGAGAAGTTTGTCATGGGGAACAGTGTCGAAAGCCTTCTCTAAGTCCATAAAGACTGCTATGCATTTATTATTGTCATTTAGGTTTTGTGTTTCCTCTGATGTAAGTTTATACATTGCGTCTTGTGTACTGATACCTTCTTTGAAACCAAACTGGTTTTCTGATAATATATTACTCTCATTTAAATATGTTGTAAGTCTTTTTTTTAAGGCATTTCTCAAATATCTTGGCAAAATTATTTATTATACTGATAGGTCGGTAATTTTCAATTTTATTTTTATCTCCTGACTTATAAATTGGAGTGACTATTGAAGTTTTAAAATGTGTTGGTACAATTCCGATTTTAAATATGGTGTTAATAATATGTGTAATAGTTTCAACTATATATTCATGTACTTGTTTGATTACTTCAGCTGAAATTAAATCTTCCCCAGGTGCGTAATCATTTTTTAGTGTTGCTATATGTTCTATTATTTCTTCTGTTGATACTGGTTTCAAAAACATAGATGACGCTGTTGATTTTTTTAACTTGAATTGATATTTGTCGGTTTTATTTTTTTTGCATATTAAACCCGATATTGATAAAATAATTATTGCAAAAGTTTGATAATTCTTTATTAGTATTAAATTCTTCATTATTATCGTCGGTTATTTTGATATTACTACTTTCGTTTGTTCCTCTCATGCTAAGTGATAGACCCAAACGATAGAACTTCTAAAAATAATAGTGGTCTTTCATATAAAATTTTTCCCTTAATCACTTCGTTTTCGAGATACAAGGTGTTGAAATTGAAAAAAAATTTAGTTTTTTGCGAATATCTCCGGAACCGTTTATTGTACAGAAAACAGATTTTGTAAGCAATTTCTACTCATATACTCTACTACTATGTTTTGTGCGATAAAAAATTTGTTTTAGTCATTGGTGAAGATTTTGAAGGGGTAGTAGGTGTTTTTCCCCCAACTTCTACGCCACTGGTAAAAGTACGGTTTTGAGACGCCCATTTGAACCGCCAATGTTTTCTACCCAAAAAAGGTACTCTTGGTCATAAGCTCTAAAATTGACCGTTTTCGAGAAAAATCAACTTTTATGTTGAAAAACATAGTCAATTTTTTGCTTTTGTTACTTGTTCTAACGTTTAAATCAATTTTGTTTAATTAGTATTTTATTTCAAGAAATTGACAATGTTTTTCAACATAAAAGTTGATTTTTCTCGAAAACGGTCAACTTAAGAGCTTATGACCAGTACCTTTTTTGTGTAGAAAACATTGGCAGTTCTCAAAACCGTACTTTTTCCAGTGGCGTAGAAGTTGGGGAGAAAAACAGCCACCACCTCTTCAAAATCTTCACCAATTATGACTAAAAAAAAATTTTTTTTCGCACAAAACAGCTTACTCTTACTATGAGTAGAAATTGTTTACAAAATCGGTTTTCTGTACAATAAACGGTTCCGGAGATATTCGTAAAAAACCAATTTTTTTTTCAATTTCACCTGTATCTCGAAAACGAAGTAATTTAGAGAAAAATGTTATATGGAAGACCCCTATTATTTTTAGAAGTTCTATCGTTTGCCGAAGTTATGAACGAAAAAACTGAAACACCCTGTATAAATCATACTTGGGGCAAGAATCACTATTAATTTTAGTTTGTAACTTAGCTCAGATGATGGCAGTGGCGGCTCGTGAACTTTTTAAGAGAGGAGGCTGGACTTGAAACGTTTCTGTAAAAATATACTCTATTCAGCCAATTAATTTAACCTTTGCACAGCGACCGTAACAGCTACTTCAGTGACAAAATTAATTGCCAAGCAAGAACCAACGTGGAGGTGTAGAGTTTCTCTTGGCAAAAAATTTGTTGTTCGTTTTTTTTCTTTGATAATTTTTCTTTTTTTGAAATTTTTCATATTTTGTTTTATTTATTATTTTTATTAACTTTTTTTATATATTAACGGAATTCTACGGTCTTTAGTTTGCGAAAAATGATCAATAATATTATCATAAAATGTATCATTTTGTTTTAAGTGTTTAACTAAATCTTTTTCAATAGATATCAAACTAACATTGTATAAACGATTTGGCCCATTGTATTTCGCATGCAAGTTTTAATTCGTTTGAGAGTAGAAAATGATCTCCCCACCGATGACGACGTGACAGGAATGGTGACTGTCAAACAAAGTAGTTTATAAAACTGAGGTAAAACTTGTTGCAAATCATTGTCTATCACATATTTTATCATATCGGCGTGAATGTCGTACTGGCCTAAAATATCTTTATCCGAGTATACAACGCATAATTCATTGTGCAGTGCTATTTTATCAAAAAATTTATATTTTAGAACTAAGTTATCTAAAAGTGTATTGGGAAACTCTTTTGAAAAAGATTCGAAAAATCTTCTATTCGTCAAGCCGAAAAACTTCAATTCATGTAAATCGGAAAATCGAATCTCGAATTTGACCTTTAATAGTATCTAAAATTTCATAAAAAAGTTGTTTATAATGTAGTTTCTTGTCTACCAAATTATATGTTTTCCTCCTTTAACAATATTCTGTTTACCTGTTAATTTAAACTTAATACTCGATGTAATATGTTCCTTCGATTTCTGTCTATACCACGAGCTTAATTTTTCAAATCATCATAACCCGAGTGCTCCAACATGAAGTTGTATCAGATGTAAATAGCAAGCAATACCAGCAATATAATTTATTGTGTACCTCAGATGCCGTTAACCATAAATATTTTTTATAATTATCAGTATCAAATGATCGATTTTGAAACATACCTGTCATCACTAATCCTTTCAAATCCGGTAAAGGCCGTTTATTTCTAAAAACACTTTTCTGTCATACCTGTATGTTAATCCACTAAATGGATTTTCTAAGATCTCAGCAACTAAATCACTACTCATTTTAACGTTTAATAACCAAAGAACTCTTTGTTAATAACTCACCGAACAGATAAATTATAACTTAACCTTACATCGCGTGGCGAAACAAAAACAATAACTGACGGAGCACGTGTCGCTGTCGCAGCAAGTATCGTATTTCATACGACCGACCGAGTGCGTACGAGAAGCTAGCTTACATAGAGTGTTGCCATATTCGCTGTTTTACCCTATTTGGCAATTGAACTGGTTGGAAAAACGGCAACTGTGTTGACCACACGTATTTAGCGTTTGAGATATATAGAGAATCTAGCCTCTGGCCACTGTTGCCAGATTAAAAATAACTACTGAGAACGGGGAATTAATTGTGAAATTTAAAGAATCATCAGAGAAACAGGAAATAAAATGGAGAATGATCAATAAGATAAATTGGTGAGGAGGCTGAGCCTCCTTAGCCTCCTTCGAGGAGCCGCCACTGGGATGACGGCACTGTGTGTTGAAACATATCGTAAGCAATAGTGGATAATAAAAACATTCAGTGTTTATTTAGTGTAAATTAGTGGTTTTATTTCCATAACTTTATAAATTAAAAATGAATTTACACTTTCTTAATACCGAAACTATTCAATATAAAAATGTATTACAAAAAATATTTTATCTTGAAATTTGGACGCTCGAATCTGAGTTGTAAAGATTATGTATTCAATTCAATATAAAATTCGAACTTTTCAATTCAATTGAATAGCAAATAAAATGAAAATAATTGTCATCTTATTTAAATTCCTTTAAAAATCAATAAGATTGTCTTACCTTGTTCTTGAAAGATTTCAGTCAGGAAGTTACTATCAAGAGCCTGTGAGATGAGAGTTTGTATGTAGACTTCGAAATTATCCTGATACGACTCACAGTTCTTCATGCAACGTTCCTGATATTCGTGGTCAATTATTATAACTTCCTTCTTGAGGAACTCCACTATCGTTTCTAACTGACTTTGGGATTTATATCTTACTGGCACTGCGACATATTGCTTTTTACTTTCTGGCGTCCAAGACGTATACTGCAATTTATTCTGGTTAATTAAAAAAGTGAGAAACAATTCGAATTCTCGAAAGTTAAAAGAATACGCAGACCGACCATCTGCTTACCGTTGATATATTCCTATATAACGTTGTCCCTCCTTGTTCAAAAGGTTCGTATTTCTGTAACAAAGTTTTCCCATCCACTCGCCAAATAGAGGGCCATTCTTGCTTCAGGTCCGATTTGATAACCACAAATTCGCCAGTCTAAAAATAATTTGATGATAAAAACGTCGATGGTAAAGTGGCTTCTTCCGTCGATTAATTACCTGGTATTGTTTTGCCCTTAATCTAACGGACTGCATGAGTGAAATCATAATAACTATTAATTTGAACGATGCTTTTTTCATGCAGGCTTTTCAGTCTAGCCAATATAAATACAAAAAAACTTTGATTTTGGGCAAATTGTATGCGATGTTTGTTAAGGGTGCAAATCGACATTCTAAAAACGACGGTGGCATTATGTTTGCCTAAACTTTCTGCTAAATTCCCTAACCTCACATATGTGCCCGAAAAATCGAAATAAGGGTCCTGTAATTCCAGTTAGATCCCCCAACGGAATAGATTTAATACAATCGATAGTGCTTTCAGTCTTTCAGAAATTAGTAAGCTATAAAATTAGTAGTGGTGGGAATAGTCGATTCGAGATCGAAATATAAGATATATTGAACTACTGAAACTGAACCGTATAGGTATAAGATATTCAAAATAAGTTCATAAATCATAAATAATAAATTTAAAGCTTTGACGATAGAGACGCCAATATCGAGATGGCAAGCTATAAATGACGCGGCAAAAGACAAAATATAGACCTGCAATAAAAATTATACTGGGCCTTGCCTTGTGTAAGCTACATGCGAAGGCAATAAATCACATGCATTGAATTGGAAAAATTCTATATGAAAATCAACTTTGCAGAACCGTGTAATATTAAATTTTGATTATAGAATGTACCCAAATTTTTTTATTTTGATGTCCTGTACGTGGCACGCAAATAGAAATTTTAGCTGTTTACTAGACTTCTGTCTGGTTCATCCTAGCGATTTCTACTTGGTTGCAACCTCTTAAAGAGACTTCAAGCTACATTTTTCATATAGTGTAGGATGCTCTGAAAGCTCTTCATAGGCTAGGGTGAACTTTGATTTCGAATGCCTCAACTTAATACTAGTGTCCTCGGTGCGACAAGTGAACCCGGAGATACAGTTTTTGCTTTGGATCTCAAAACCGACTCCCAACTATTTTTTTAACCCAAAACTAGATTCAAATTGAAGAAGTTTGTAAGAGCACAAGTTCAAGAAGTCTTATGTCTTCAAACTGCGTGAATTGACGATTCAATAACAAGTTTATAAAAATACTTAGATAAAATAATAATTAAGAGTTCGATTTTCAATAATTTAATAAACAAATGAAACTAGTTTTAATAACACCATAGCTTGTTTAAACAAATAATACGAATTAAAATCAAACTATTTTGTGTCATGTAAACGTTACCTGGAGTTATGTGTGGTTAGTCTGAACTCTGATAATGATCCATCGGTATATGAAACTGTCTGTGTCTTGACAAGTTTGATATTACCCATATGCTAGATCATTTTAACAATAATCGAATTATATTAGTTGTCAAAAACGTCAAATATATAGAATCCCTTTTACCCCATTTGGGATTGAATTTCGAAAAACCCGTTCTTAGCGGGTGCCTACGACGTATAAGAAATTTATCTGCCAAATTTCAAGTCGCTCGGCCTTATCCTTATAGTTCCGGAGATTTCGTGATGAATCAGTCAGGACAAGTTATTTTATTCCTATAGATATATAACATTATTACTGTGTATCAATGTATTATACAGTTGAAAAGTTTTAAACTATATAAAATGATAATGATGTTTAAATGTTTAAAGTCTCTTTAAAAGATTGCGGCCAAATAAAAGCCTCTGAAAAAAAAATAGCGGTTTTGCGTGCCACCTACTGGTTATGAAAATAAAAAATTAGGGTATATTTCATGATGAAAATGTAATAGTTTACAGAAATTCAATACTAAATTGCGTTAGAAGGGAGGCAAAATTACTGAAGTACAAGTTTAGATTTTCTCGAACGGGCGCATAAAAACGAGTACTTTATTAGTATTTTACGGCCATGTGTCGCAAAATTCATTAGTGACAATACTTTTTAGTTTGCATAGAAGCTAAAGTGTCATATTATATCCATGCTGCAATAACAATAATTTTTGCTGCCTACGCAGTTTTATTATTACGTGAACTCGGATTGGAATATTAGATTAATCAAATGATTAATCAATCGATTATTTTGTGAACATATAATTAGTTGAGTTCGATTAATCAATTAATCCATATTTACTGTCATCTCTGGATGTGAGTATGTCCACGTGCACGCCTTATGTATTTGTCTACGCGTGCTCTATCTTGGAAGTGGATAGACTATTACAACAAGATATAAATCCATGAAAATGAATCAGTCTGCAATAAAAAAGAAAGCGGCTTGAACGACATTGAATTTATAAACCAGTAAATTTCGAACATCGTATCTAAATACTGTAAACATTTTTAATAAATCATTCGACCGCTATTACCTATCAGCCTCGCTACGCTTGGCAGTTAAACTCCAACCTTGCTACATAAAACTTCACTTTAGCTCATAATATACTATTATTTCATTCCGTTTTTTCTAAAATCACAATTTTAAATGTTAATCTGTATTGTCAGAATAACTTCCATCAAATCACTTTTGAATAGTGACAGCTTCTTCTTCGGGCGACGTTATCGGAAAGCACCAGAGCGTTAAAATTATTCGTCAGATTTTTGTAAAAGATGACACTTCCAGCTGCAAATTATTGACGGAAAGTTGAATTTTTCAGTATGAAACAATTAATTTCCAGGTACAATTCAATTTTCTTTTGGTTATACCACCTGACTGCAGGGTGGTGGGGAGTTGAACTTGAGTTATTACCTACCACCTCTTCAAATTACATCATTACCTTTAATATAGTTTATTGTAGACCCCTAATTTCGATTTTCCTGACATAATATGAGGTTAGAGAATTTAGACCCCAAAAATAACTTCACCATCGATTTTCACAAGTATCCACTCTTAACAAAAAAAGAAAGTTATATTGACTAAACCATTTCATTGAATTTGAAAAACATGTACTACATTGATTTTAATGTAAATCTTATTTCACAGATGAGGTTAAAAGATTTGATTCATTTTCAACTTGAGATGTTTCATATGGCCACATATATACTGTAGTCTGTAGTCTCATATATCAGATACGATATCCACAATTTTTGTCAATAGTATAGATGATAATTAATAGTTGGTACCCTAAAAAATTAGCCTTCAATTCTCCACAATCCAATAAGTATCATAATGAAACAAATTGAATTAGAAAAAAGTGTTACACACGAAACGATTCTGGAGCATTTAACCGACTTTTTATATTAAACAAACAACAACATTATGATTGAAACACTACTTCAAAACCGTTAAGACTGAATAAAAACGTTAGTCACGATGGAATCATCCAGAGACAATCTTAACATCGACGAGGGTATCAAGAGATAAAAGGAAACAATTGAATAGTTAATAAATACCTTGAAAGGATTCTCATCACTATTGGGGCCCAACGGTTTGTTATGAAGCGATGCAGCTATGTTATCTTCTAAGGTAGGTGCGCCGCCATGATGCTTGTGTTTATTACCTAATAAATGTGAAAATTATCTAAATGCAATACAAAATCAATTTCAATTGTAATTTACTTGATTTATTTTTTCTAATTGGAATGATAGCACTCGCATAACCGTCAATTTCATTAATTCCAGCACCCTGGGCTGCAGCAGTTATTAAATTGCGTGTACCCCCTCGTCTTTTCGCCAAAGCAGATCCTGCAGGAAAATTCGAAATAAATAATTATGCACCTAACCTGCACGAATACCATCCATACCTCTCCTTCCCCTCTTCGGTGGCAACTCTTCCTCACCCTCCGGTTTAGCCTGAGGAGTCCATGCCGGATCAGAATCAGAGTCCATGAACTCTGGCGGTTCTTCCATTTCGTCTTCTCCTTTGTTAACAACCGCACTTTTCTTCTCTTTAGCTGCCCTTTTACTCGATTGTCTTCTCGGCGTGGTGTCACTAGCGTTTTTCTCTACAAATTAATGAGTCAGTAGAAAATTCACGTTTCCTCAAATTCAAAACTTACTTTTCAGAAGCTCCTTTTCTTTCTTCAATCTCAATTTTTCTTCTTTCAATTTCTCTTTCGCTTCCTTCTTCAACAGCGCCTCCTGCATCCTCAGTTTTTTCCGTTCCGACGGACCGCCAGGTTTGGGAGGTCGCCCTTTCCGTCCAGTTTTCTCCTTAGTTTTGACAGGAACTTCCTTCTTTTCTACAGGCGGGGGTGTTACTTTTTTCGCCGTGAAAAAATCATCTTCGGAACTGAATCCGTCGTCCGAATCGAAACTGTCCCGTTTTCTTTCCTTAGGTAATGGAAAATAACGGGGGTCGTCTTGAGGATCGCCTTGCGACAACCTAGTGACAGGAAGTGGCGGAGGCGGGGCAATAGCGGCAGGAACAACGGCAGCTGGTACGCCGTTACTTTCGGCAGGTTTTTCATCGGGTGGTGCTTTCGGTTTGGCCCAACTTTGTTTCCGACTACCTCGAGCAGCCGGCGGAGGCGAAGAATCTCTTTCGCCTTGAAGAAATTTGAGGTAACTACTCATGAAACCGGCTCCTGGGCCCAAAGGTTTATCCGCGGATTTGGAAATCGAATTTTGTTGTGCCGCTTGCGATGGTTTGCTGGGGGTTGCGTTCGATGGTGCTCGCACTGTTCCTGAAATAATATATTAAGCATCTGTTACACAAGGAAATCTTAAAAAAACTCATACTAGAAGAATATAATATTAGTAAAATATTACCTTCCGACAAGAAATTCAGTTCTTCTTCGATATTAGGCACTACAACTTTAGGTTGCTCTTCTTGTGGAGTGAATTGTGGGGTGGTAGGCTGAGGTGATTGATCGTTATAAGGTGTTATTGGAGTTAGTTCTACCGATGATTGATATTCCGCGGGAGGTGGAGCTAGATGAAACGGCGTAAAATAAGGCAAAGGTGGAGGATGATGACCTGGATGAGGTACCATAAGACCTTGATGTTGTTGGTGAATAGGTTGGGTACCGAATATTTTTGCAGTAGGTGGCGGTATATTCCAACGGTCGAAATCAAAATAGGTACCATTTTGCTGCTGTTGATTGCCAGCTGAACTATGAGCTGGCGGTGGAATGCGACCTATAAATATAAATCGGTAACAAAGCCTTGAAAATAACAACACAAAAGAAAGTTTGAACTTTAAATTCTCCAGTTTGCAGAGGATGAAAGCACGGATATAAATTCATTAAATAAGTTTCCTGCTATAAAGCAATTCTTTTTAAAATACAATACCGGCACCCAGAGAATGGCTTTTTAATTATGCGGAAATAGTGAATGCATTAGTATATATAGTCAAAAGACTGTGTTGTTGAATTTTTTTTTCTTGGACAATGTTTTATATTTTGACCTTAAAAACTGTCAACCGTGAAGTTTTTAACAAACATAGCAAAATATTTTTATTACATTATTTTGTTAAAAACTAAGTTTACCTAAATAATTTGTTTTCGGTAATTGAAAAAGTCAAAAACAAAATATCTTGGTGAAACCTCTTTTGTTTGGTAATTTTTCGCTTCACCGTCGACAGCACGCCTATTAGGCGGGCAAATCAACCCTTCATCACCTGGTTTCCCAGATCAAGGAGCTATTAGTCTCGCACATTGCGCCATAGGCGTTTTCCTGGATATCGAAGGGGAGTTTGACAATACCTCATTCGAGTCCATGTGTCATGCTGCGGAGAGACACGGACTCGATTACACCTTAGTCAGGTGGATCAAGACCATGCTCTCGCAGAGACTGATAGCGACGCACGTACACACGTCACCCGAGGATGCCCTTAGGGAGCAGTACTGTCTCCGCTCCTGTCGTGCCTGATAGTGGACAGTTCGTCGGTCGAGCTGAATGAGGCTGGGTTTTACGCCCAAGCCTACGCAGACGACTTGGCAGCTGTGACCCTCGGAAGACAAGCGGCTACTTTGTGCGAGCTTCAGAACACTGCACTTGGCATCATGGCTCGCTAGTGCCAGGCCGAGGGACGAGGAAACTGAAACTGCTACCCATACCAGACATTCGTCTATTAGAAAGGTCCCCTGCACATGAAATGCTCAGTGAAGTACCTTGGAGTTATCCTCGATTCTAAGCTGAGCTGGAAAATGCACCTGGAAACCCGGGTGATGAAGAGCGTTGCCTTCTTATGGGCATGCAGGAGAGCCTTCGCTAACACATGGGGTCTAAGGCCGCAGGTTCTGCACGCAGCCGTCGTGTGGTGGCCGGCGACATAAACAGTTATGTGCCGTCTGGTGTTGAACAAGGCTCAACGACTTGCCTGCGTGGGGATAATGGGGGCTATGAGGACCGCCACCCCCAGAGCTCTGGAGGTTCTGGTGAGGATCGTACCTCTACAGCTCCGTATCAAAAGTGGCCGCGGGTACGGCGTACCGTTTGGCTGGTCCGGGCCAGTGGGTCGGTGCGTCTGTGCCTCGCGGTCATGGCAAATGCTGGGAGAACTGCCCGATCCTCCGACTGATACAGGATACGATAGCGTCTGCTGTCAGGTTTCAAACACCAGACGTCCTCATACACAGAGGAGGGACTGGAAGAACAAAGACTTTGGACCGCTTCCGCAAGGAGGACTCGTGAGGTTAACGGACGGGTCTAGGATTGAAGAGTCTAGAGGAGTCGGAGTCTACTCGGGTGCACCAGAAGGGAGATTTCAGTTCCCCTAGGTGCCCACGCAACCGTTTCTAGGCTGAGGTCTGTGCAATACAGACCTGTGCCCTGAAAACCTTAGATTAAGCTACCGAAATAAGCGGATTAACATCTGCACTGACAGCCGAGCGGCTCTGGGCGCACTTCACGCCCACAGGTTGACTTCTAGGCTTGTCTTGAGAGTGCAGGGAAACTCTGGCTGAATTAACCAGAAGGAACAAACTCCAGCTAGTGTGGATACCTGTTAACTCTGGCGTGAAGGGAAACGAAGTGGCCGATGAACTGGCCAAACGGGGTTCCTTGAGTGCCCCTGGCTCCGATTCAACGATGGGAATTTCATCTGCCATCGGGCTCCACGCCCTCAAGAAGCTACTGGACAGACAGTGTCTCTCGGTCTGGCGTAATGCCCCCGGCTTGAGGCAAGCGAACCTCCATATTAGGAAGTTCTCGCCTAAGCTCTCTAAAACCCTACTCCCTATGAGCAGGAGAGGCTTAAAACTGGTGACAGGACGCTGTCATCTAATAATAAACATCTTTGCAGATCCAGCTTGTAGTAGATGTGGAGAGGCGGATGAAACTGCCTCACATCCTAGCAGAATGTCTAGCATTAGCTTCTCTTAGGCTACAACACCTCGGCAGCACACATATGCTGCTTGAAGCCATAAGAGATATCAGTCCATGTGAAATTTTAGCCTTCGGCATTGCCTTAGGCCTGTTGGACTGATTCTTGTATCAAGGGGCGCACAATGGACCCAATTAAGCGGTCTAAATGCTCCGGACTTGTTCGCTCCCGTTTTGATTGATTGATTGGTAATTATTCTCTGTTTAATTTAAGATTTAGTATTTTAAATCTCAGATTTCATTTATTTCGAGCTATCGTTATTTATCAACTTATATAAACGTAGAGATAAACCGAAACAAGAAGAAAAATAGATGACATAATATTATGTACAATACTTCTATCCTCTGTAGTAGCAAAGGAAGTTTCTATTTATTTATATCTATGATTATTTTGTTTTTCGTATAATCTTACACCAAAATGTGTTTCATTTTTTTTTCAAATTTGTTCAAATTTCAATTACTTTTTACAGTACTTAAAGTACTTCTCATTACTTGAACTACTTATTATTAATTCAAGTACTTCTAATATCCATAAGGTATTTGAATTACTTTACTTGAAAAAATGCAAGTGTTTTCTTATGGTGCTTGAAAACTAGTACTAAGTACTTTTTAAATTTGAAAGTACTTGTATTTGAAGTACTTTATGTTAAGTATTTGATACTTGAAACATTTTTTCCAGTATTTGTGACAGCTCTGGTTGCCAACTGTTAAAATGAAATACTCCTGGTTTGACAAAGATATCGCGACGCTCATTTATGGAAATTGTTCAAATGAATTAATTTTACAAAATTACTATAATGTAATTTTTTTCTTACAGCGAACAGCCCAAATTTCATATTTCAACCATTTGCTACTGTAATTCGATTACAATAATTCTAAATACTACTTTAAATTTGAAAACATAGTTCAAAAGTTTACCTGGAATTTCATTAACTGGGGTAACAGCTTTCTCACTACTTTTCCTCCTTTTGACAGGTGGTTTCACAACAACCTCCTGTTTGATTTCTGGCTGTGGAACTTGACAGCTCTGTTGTTGCTGTAAATTTTTAACCAAACTCATGGGATCTCCTCGACAACTAGACAAATCTTGCAGGGTGACCTGATGACCGCTGTTCGCCTCAAAATACGCTTGACCTCTCTCGGCGATATTCAAAGGAGCGGCGGATCTTTGCTGATCTGTTCTTGTCGACAGTTCAATTTGCCTGGACGGTATTTCGACGTTATTGCTCGAATAATTATTTTGTGCATTAACTTGACCTTGACTATTGTGGAACTTTCGATTTAGATTTTGACGTTCATCCCAACAATTCTGATTATTTTGTTGAGATGGTTGATTTGTCCTGTCATATCTTTCCGGGAAAGCTTTATCTGTATTCAATGTCCTTGTTATTACAGATGGATAAGCGACGTTAGCAGCTTGGGAACTTGGTCTTGGCACAGATACGTCCAAAGGTGAAGGTGGTGTTACTTGATTACTCGAACTTTGTTGTGGGGAAGATATAGAATTCATGGGACTATTGTACATAGGATAAGCTGGACTTTGAACATGACCCAGCGGAGAGGCTTGTGAGTGCGCCTGAAGAGGACTGGGGCGTCTAGGAACCACAACATTACAATCTGGACCATTTGTATTTGGGTAATCAGATCCACTTTTAGGTCTATGAAAATCTTGCTCAGAATTGGGGGTTTGTTGTTGGTAATGCCTGTAGTTTGTATGTTGAAACTGCGTTCTTTTACCTGAAGAATTACTTCCAGAATAGTTCACCCGGCCTGGTGCATCTATTATCGAAAAGCTGATTGGTGAAGATTGACTGGGCTCTTCATGATTTCGTTGTCTCTCAGTCTGGTTTGTAAGTTCAGGATAGATTTTAGTCTGAGCTTTAGTTTGTATTTGCGATTGAGAATTTTGTTTCGGAGGATGTGCAAATGCTTTTTCAATTTGCCTTGTGGGATTGGGGGAAGTCAAAAATGTCCTTGATGGAGCTTGAGGAACACGATACTCTTTAGTAACAGATGGAGAAGACACTATACACGACTGTTGTAAGTTGGATGTGTTAGTAGTGGAGAATGATTTACTGTTGGTGGCACTGTCTGAACCGGAATATGTTGTGGGTACTTGATAAAAAGTACCAGAGTTTGTTTGCGATGCGTTTGTTTTTGTTGTTGATACTTGTGGGCTTTGCGCTCTAGTTGCTGTTGTTTTTGCATTGACAGAAGCCAACTGTGAATTTAGATGGTTTAAACTTTGTGCAGCAAAATGTGCATTAAAATTTTCGTATGTGGCAGTTTTGGTTGTTGTGGTTGGCACAACACTTTCATGGGGAAGAATACCGAACGGACTATTTTGTTGCCATGCCGCATTTGCACCTTGTTCGAAGAACGTTTGAGGTTGATGGTATTCACCTTCTGTAGATTGTTTAGAAGCTGCTGCTTGAGCTTGGACTAAAGCTTGGGCACGGTGTTGTGTTACTTGTGTTACATAATGAGTAACTGGTTTAGATCCAGGTGCATGTTGAAATAAAGGACTAAATACTGTTTCATACCCCACAGGAGGGGGTGACAAGAATCCACCAGGCAGCAGTTGAGCTGCAGTAGTTGTAGAAGGAGCACCACTTGTGGTAGTTGTAGCTAGATGATGGTGCAATTCTCCTGTACCTGATGTGGTTTGTACTGCAGCTAATCGATTATACGAGGCATATGCCGACCATGGCCCGGCAGGATCCATGTTTGTATAATAGAATTCTTAGTTGTGTAGCCATCCCATCTAAAAATATAGATCACAAACTTACAAATCGATATCAAAACTAAAAATGAATCTACAAGTAGGTACTAAGATTTTCGGTTTCTACATGTTAAATAGTATAATACTGATGGAAAGATTGTTGTTTTGGTACAACCTGAATTCTATATTTCAAATCAATATCAATTCAATTATTCAAATTATCTCATTTATACCTCATTTATGAGAGCTTGAAAATATACTCCCTAAAAAGAGTCATAACTTGGTTTTCTGTCAAAGTTGAACCTATACTTAATTAAATTAGCTATAAGTATCATTATCCAAATTTCATAGTATAACCAATAAAAAAAACCATATTAATGACTAATATGGCTATAGGGCATTTACAAAGTTTTTATGTTTGCGCCAAAAGCCACTAAAATGCTGATTGATTATAACCTTGAACAAATCTTGTTCATGTTTTCATAACATAATATATAGGTTTATACAAATAAACAACTTTAGATCTCTGTTTGAATGATTTCTTCATATTTATGGAGAGCATGCCATGAACAATCCAGTAATTCAGTATTGAAGGAAAGTATTTGAACGTAGAAGCTAGTTTATCATCATAAATTTCAATTATCTAGCAAGATGCCTGGACAAATCATGACCTCTGACATGTACGCTCGCCACTTCAAACCGCCTTTTGCCTGATACGATAGCGCTGCAGTATTATTCTCAAGATGAATTCCATAATTTGTATTCTTAGAGTATAACTTACTTCTCATTTAGATGAAAGTGGGTGATTAACAGCTTTTTGATTACACATTTAGTAAATATGGCTCCATAAGATACACAAGGCTATTTTTCAACACAAACACTCAATAATAAAGAAAATTAAATATAGCACAGCTATAAAAGCCACACGTAAACTAGAACATTTTTAACACTTTCAATATAGCAATCAAAATAATACATAATCATCATTAGAACGGTGTTTTTATAGCTTCTTCAGATATATAGCTCACCAAACTTAGTCGGCCATATAAAATTTTACTAACAATAGAATGAGTGGCGAGCGCCATCTTTTGTTTAGCAAGTTCCATACGCGGGTAATTTGAATATTACAAAATAGCCAGATAAATCATTAATAAGTATTTTTTTTACTGTTGAAATGATGAAAATATATATGCCAAAGCTTGAGAGGCATTGTGTGTTTTTTTTTACTAGAATTCCTCACACGTACTTATCAAAAATGATGAGTTAACGAAATTGTTACAGGCATGTCCATTCTATAGAACACTAATGGAGGGCAATGTGCAGGAATTTCAGTATGTTCTTTTTAATTAAAGAAAATAATTACCGGATAAGTAATCATAAGAGTCTTGGAAAATTCTATTTTTATGAATAAAAATAAAATGAGATCTATGATTGAAGAAGGAGGAACATTATGTGGGTAGGCTATTCAACTATTATTGGGAACTTGTTTTATATTACCTATTTCTTATAGCATTTAATGCACACTACATTGATATTTCCCGGTAATCTGTAATATTTTCGGTGAAAATCAATGTTAAAGATTAAATATGAAAAGAACGCGCCATAACGCAATTTGCGTCATGGCACTAGGTCACGTGACACAAATGACGTTACCACAAAGTGAAATAGTGAACAGCAAACAACAGAAAGCGAAAGTTTGTTTATTTCATAAATTTTTTTTAAAGCAATGTTTTATAATTGGTGCGTAGTGCCCAAAGAGTTCTATAGCTCTTTGGTAGCGCCACAATGTACAAGTACATATACAACTCTGTCCCAATGGATGTTGTAAGGCTAAGAAGTGTTTACAACTAGATCGTAGAGACCCCAAAAGCATAGCTCCTATGTTCAAATGTTTTTATGTTTGAATATTACTTTGATGTAAGTATTTGATATTATTACCGCTCATCAAAATCAAAACAACCTCTAACCTAACAAAAACAAAAATTGTTGATCAAAGGCTTTCTAATAATGATGTTAAATTACAGTTGGAGAAGAATATAGCAAACTGCGTGAAGTGCAAAATGTAATTCAGCCACAAAATACTCTTGGTGGATGGAGTAAAAAACAACTGTGATGCTGGTACACTCGAGCAGTGTTTGTGAAAAGGCAAAGAGTAGACCTTCTCAAAGAATGTGATAAAGGAAGGCTGCATGAAGAAAATATTACTGTAACCTGTGTAGGAATGACAATGAGATGCAGAAAGCTATTGAATTGGAGCCTGAAGAAGTACCAAAAACACAGCACAAACAGACAACTACTAACTATTGTAACCTCTGAAAAATCTGTCCAAATTACAGTGAAAGTGCACTATAGGGGCAAATATGCACAAATAATAATACAAAAAAAATGTTTCTGTCTCCATGTAAAGTTTCCACAACATCTAGTTTTATTTCTCCCTTTCAAATTGAAACTTGCCATCAACATCTGGAGCTATTAAGAAAACAATTGTCCCTAAAGCAGAAAAATCAGACGGTGAGGTTTCCTGTTACACTGAAGCAACATCTATAGGTCCATCTTCTTTCATAGAGATCAAATAGTATATGATCTCTATGTCTTCATCACTGGTGTCTGACCACGGTCATACCTTCGACATATACATATGGACTGCGCGCGGCTAGTTAAGACGAGAGAGAGGGAAAACGAAGAGGCCGGCTCTATCGCGTTTCTATTGGCCGCTGCGTACTGTAGCTAGTATGTTTACGTCCCGAGCCGGCCTTTTCGTTTTCCCTCTCTCTCGCCTGCACTAGCCGCGCTTATCATTGCCACGCGCAGTTCATATGTATATGTCGATGGGTCATACATACAGGTCTGGGTACTCTATGTTTGACATGAGTCTCTTACATATCGCCAACCTCGTAGTCCCTCGCTCAGCCACCAACTAGCGCTTGGATCGAAGTATGGCAAAAATCACATTATTAAGTAACAATAATTTTTCTCGTAACGCAATATTTACTATTCTGATTTGAGAGAGGAATAGAACTGTAACTCTTGTCAAAATGTATTACTCACCTTAAAAATAACTTCCCCTTTTTGGTTATATATGCTCGCACACATAAAAGACCTCGTTAAAACGATTTCTATCTGGAATCGCAAGCATCCACTTTTTTCGCATTTCCCCATCTGTCGGCACTTTAAAAACAAGTTTCTTGCTTTACACTTTTGTACCCCGTTTCGCATTTCGGCACAATGCACGGTTTCGTAATTTTTTTATAAAAACGCAGGTATTCCTTGTGTTTACAAGTCAACAATGTCAGAGAACACGGTCGTATACGTGCAAGAGATCATTCCTCGACTGATGCGCCACCTTTTTGGTACTATGCAACAGATGACGCTTAGCGGACTCACTTCTCACATAGGAAACAGCCTCGAGTTCCCAGACCTGTATATACGACCGTGTGTCTGACACTGGTAGCAATGTCATAGACACATATTATGCGTTTGCATAGAAAAACTTTAATGTACGTTTTCTGAATTTGAGAATAATTTTGGAATATTGTCAAATTATGAGAGTAAATTATTCCTGAGAAACGTTCTTATTATTGCTAGTGTATTACATCTGTTCATAGTAAAGTTAGATAAAAAATCAGTGAAAAAGAATCTCTTGTTGCATTTAGACATAACTATTATAATGACAGTTGCATTAGACTGTTTAGAGGTGTTGATATACAAAAACTGTCGAAGGATCTTCATTAGGCTCTGACTACAAAAAAGCAAATACAGTAAAGCATTTAATATCTTGCACGCCAAATGTTTTGGTTAATTATATTTTTCCTGGGTTTGGAGGTAGAGGTTACAATAGTGCAAAACTCAATTTTTGGATGGATTACAACAGGGCACTTTTATCTTACCTGACGGAGGCTTTAAACAAACACATAGAGCCGATTCAAAATTGTCAAAAGCTAAAGTTCTTATTTAGTTTAATAAATATGACATAGATTAAATGAATATATAATGTATGTAAATATGTTTCTTTGGTTGTGTTGTCAGATTTTTTATTTTGTGTTATAAACATTCAAAAATATTTGATTTTTTGTGCGAAAGCATGTTTATGCATTTAACAAATATTAGAAATGTTTAAATTTAAAGATATTAAATATTGGTGGTCTTGTGAAGTCTTCTATGACTGATGCACGGAATGGTAATCATACTTACTTCTGTAGCTAGAGTATAGAATTATAAGTTAATGAAGGTGGTATAGACACAGAAGATATATATTTATCTGTGGTTTAACTTTCAGTACATTTTCCAGAAACGTAATCAAAGAGTTCTATATATAGAACTCTTCATAGTTAAGTATAAAGGTTTGTTGGAGCCTCCCTACCATCGTTTCTCGCGCTTGGTGACGTCACCTATCTCCTCCAATCTATACAACATTGCCTGGAGAGTAAATTAAACAATAACAATAGAGAAAAAATCTTTTATTACAAAACAAATAGTACATTACTTACACTAATTTAAAGAATACTTTGTAATATTCAAGCTACTGATTTGGCTTTTGTGCATCACTTGACGAGGAGCTCGAGGTACTTGACTGTTGTTTATTTGATTTGAGTGGTATTCTATGATTGAAAGCTTTACCTGCACGATCATACGTCTCTTTAATTCTAACTACGGCTGTTTTATTTAAACTGTCTATACTAATTTCTTTGGCTACTGTCTCAAATGTACTGATTACATGTTCTGCATTCCCTTTTGACACTATTACATCTAATAAACAACTGTAAGCATTTCCTAGAGCACCTTCAGTCACATTACTAATTTTCAAATGATCTATTAAATTCTTTATTAAATCTTCATTTTTGTCGTCTCTCGCGGTCTGAACTATTCTTTGGAACATAATTCTAGGTGTGGATTTCAGATGGTCATTCCATAATTGTTCTGCTTTTTTGTAGTTACCATTAATGAAATAATGGGACCAAAGTACATTGATTGGCGCTGGTATACCTTTATCGTTGTATTTTATAGCCAGTGCTTCATCTGTAATTAAAATTGATATTGATGATGCGAGTATTACGACTTTTTTTTGTTATAAAACTGAGATAATACCTGTAATTTTTTACTAATAGTAAAATTCCAGTATATTTAAAAATCTTAAACGCATTTATAACCAGAAAAACACGGCTGTCGTTACGGTTCAATAAAATACCATAATTCCATTTGAAAAATGATTACACGGCGCGATCGTCTGCATAGTGTACCCACACGCACACGCGTATGCACACATACACACAAATATCGTAGTCAGGGAGTTGATTTTATGGAATAGTTGGTAAATAACAATAGATCGCTAAAAGCAACCAATCTTTAATTCTTACTAACTAACAATTCGACTTGTGAATGCATACTCCCCTTGTCCTATCGGACAACACAAGTTCTTTTGTTTATCTTATTAACAATACGATGCGTATCGCTTTCTCATACTCGCACATTAATCCATTAATAATATAACGTCTCAAGTTCGAGTCGCGCGGAGGAAGCAAAACTGACGGTTAGGAATCTTGTGTTCTATGACGATATGACGAAGTTCCATATCTAAGTTCAATTGGACCAAAAAATGGCCATTTCGGACCAAAAAATGGCCGTTTTCGGACCAAAAATTACCATTTTTCAATTTTTTTGCGTTTTGAGACAAAACTACGGGTTGTATGAGAAAATATTTGTATCAAAAATTGTTGGAAAAATCAATACGCAATTTTTGGTTCCAGTCCGAAGTCGATTCCGGGTTGTGGGTCTAAGATAGAGCCCATTTAGTGTCTTTTTTACCATATTGAAAAATTTAGTATATGTCAGAGATTTTATGTTTTTTTCATATCCTGTTTCAGTGAAAAGATAGTGTTTTAATTTTTCTTTTCACTGGTTTTTGGCGCCAAAATCGGCCGTTTTGAAAAATCCGTATTTTGCGAATTTCAGACGAAATACTGATGTTATCGATCTAAAACTGAAATTATTCGAAAGATTTCATTATTCTGCACTTAATATGCAACATTCAAGCATTTTGGTCCAAAGACACCACTTTGGCGACATTTTGGACCATCGAAAAATTCAAATTTTTTGAGGTTAGAAATTTTTCGAGGAATCCAAATTGTAGGTCGTATTAGAAGTTTTCATAACGAGCATTTTGAGTCTAAGCAGATCGATCTGGGTTGAGTAGAAGTGGAGCTATCCTAATAAATGTGTTTGGGCCTTTAGAGGGCCCAATTTTAGGCCGATCTAGAAAAGACTTAGATCAAATTACAGAAACATATTTCAAACAGCGTACGGCGATTCGTTCACAATTCCAAGTTATAACGATGCCGGTGCCGATGTATGTCTCTGTAATTTGATTCAAGGTTTTTGTCGATAGGCCCAAAATTGGGCCTTCTAAGCCCAAACACATTTATTAGGATAGCTCCACTTCTACTGAACCCAAATCGATCTGCTTGGACTTAAAATACTCGTTATGAAAACCTATAATAGAGCCTACAATTTGGATTCCGTGAAAAAATGTCTAACCTCAAAAAATTTGGATTATACGGTGGTCCAAAATTTTCAAAATGGGGCCAAACTTACGTCTTTGGACCAAAATCCTTGAATTTTGGATATCAGGTGCAGAATAATGAAATCTTTCGAATCCATTTGGTTTTAGATCGATAACGTAAGTATTTAGTAAAATACGGATTTTTTAAAATGGCCGATTTTGGCGTCAAAAAATGAGGTAGGTCAAAATACCAGAAACCGAAAGAAGAGAAATAAAAATACCATCTTTCCACCGAAACAGAATATGAAAAAAACATAAATTCTTCGACATATACTCTATTTTTCAATGTGATAAAAAACACACTAAATGGGCCCTACCTTGAGCCCACGACCTCGCATCGACTTTGGACCAGAGCCAAAAATCGCGTATTAATTTTTCCAACAACTTTTGTTTAAGCATTTTTCCATACAACCCATAGTTTTGTCTCAGAACGCAAAAAATCGAAAAAAGGCCATTTTTGGGTCCAAAAAATGGCCATAGTTTTTCGAACACAGGGTTAATCCAAATTTAAACTACACCATCGTGTTCAGCGCATAATACATAAAAATAGACAAAAATTAGACCTCGCGGAAATTCGGACAAAAATCACCGATTTTCCTCTTCAAATGCCTGGACTAAAGGACAATTTACATGACAGACAAAACAGCGCAAAGGCGTATCGACAAGTATCTACTAGCTATCAATCTTTTCAAGAAAGTACTACTTACATTCATCTAGAAGTTCCGGATGTCCTTCCAAAATACCGAAAGCACCACCTCTCGGAAATCGTTCGGCCACATTCTTCAACGTTTCGTCCGTTGCGTTACTTATTTCGTTATCTAAATTCCTCAAATATTCCCCCGCTTTGCCGACCACCAAATTGGCGTGACATATTCGATTGTCGAAAGACACCAACTTTTTCGTTTCCAGATTGATTTTCGAGCCGATCGCGTTCAACGTATCCAGTTCGCCGGCACTCGCCAATTTATTCAACACGAATTTGAACACCCTATTGATCGGCATCATGCGCTTCTCCAACATTTCGTTAACCAAATCGGTCGCTTCGTTCAGTCGGTTACTCTGCGTCAGTTTCTCCAATAAATTCGAATAGTCCAAAACGGACAAATTATCCGCCAACGTTGTCTTCAGTTTCAACGACGCGTCGACGTCGTTCGATTTCACGTGATGTCTAAATAGTTGTAACGGAGTTTTCTGGATAGGAACGTCCACCTGCGGCTTCACTTGTTGTTGAGGTATTACGAAAGGCACGTCGACACCTTGCCCAATCAAATAGTTACCGAGCGTGTCGAGGAATTGATCGGTTGGAGCTACGTCTTCTTCTTGCATCTGAGTCCACAATCCGAAAGCTTTGTCCGTCTCGTTTTGTTTGATGTAACTTATCAGCAATTGATAATAAATATCGGTCCTGTCGATGTGACTCAAGTCTTTCGTTGCCGTTTTCAGTCCTTCCAGAGGTTGGACTTTCCCTTCCTGTTGGAATCGTTCGCAGGCCGTGTTGATACGTTGAGGACGATTTTGCAAACCCGGCGTTTCCAGGATTTTCCTCGCTTGGCGGATTCTGCCGCATTCTACGAACGAAAACACCAGATCGTACAGACTGTTTATTTCGCCGTGCACGGTCGTACTCAAATCCGTCAGTTTCTGAAGATTTTCCGCGTCTTCCGTTTCAATCAACTTACAAGCGATTTCGTTCTTGAACGGAGTCGATCGGTACAGATTCACGCATTCTTCCAATTTGGCCAGGGCTTTGTCGACTTCGTTGTTCACCAGATGCACTTTCACCAACGGGCCTAAGAGAACGTTATTCACTTCAATATATCCTCTACTGACCAGGGTGTTGAATAATCGATTCAAATCGTCCGCGCGACATTCTTCCGCAAGCGCGTTCATGAATCTCCAAACGAGCGATGTGTAATTATAATTTTTATCTTCTTGTTTGGACGGTCTGGGAACTTCCTCCAACAGTTGGATGCTCTCTTCGAATCGCCCATTTTTATACAACAAATGCGCCAATCGAATAATTTTCGTATCGTCTAAACGCATGTCTTCTTTACTTTCCTTCAGTTTTTCGTGGTAAACGAGGGCTTTTTCCAAATTTTCGTGATACGCATACAAATCCAATAGTTGGGCGTAAATCCCCCCGTTATAGACGAAAGTGGTCTGTTGCTCTAAATTTTCGAGTAGCGTCTCGGTTTTTTCTAAATCCTTAGCGCGATAGTACAAAGTCATCAACTGTCTCTGAAGCCCTCGAACGTCTTGTTTCTTCGACGCGAGATTCTCGATTAGCCGTTCCAATTGCGCGATATTCATCTGATGCGAGGGAGTATAAGAAGGGGGTTTTTTCGTCGAAGGTGTTAAAGACAATTCGCCGGAACTCAATTTACCGAGGAGAGAGGCAATATTATCGGTCATTTGATCGCCTAATTTATCTTGAACTATTTCGGCGGCTCTCGTCGATATACCGATACCTTGTTCGACCAATTTGGTTAAAACGTTTTCGATGTTGGCCGTGAAAGATTTTTTATTCCACGCGAGATCGGTAATAAAATTGCCGATTATCGTGGGTTTATCGATTTCGACTTTCGAAGACTCGCCTTCTTCCGATAATATTACGGTGTTTCGACGATCCAAATTCTCGTAAACCTCCCTGATTATCGTGATGTACGCGTCCAGGTCTTTGGTGTTACTAAAAGCTAACGTGAGCGGTCTCTTTATCATTTCGGGATTGTAATAAGCCGGCACCTTGGATATTATTATGGCCGCTTCTTGGATATCGTTCTTTTGGAGGAGGGTTTGCACCAAACTGCACGCTGACGCTCCAATAGATATATTAGCGTTTGTTAATACTTCTATAATTTCGCGGCTGTTGCCTTTTAAATTCGGTATCAAATAATCTCTCATCGTGTCAGAATTTGGAACCAAGCCGAATTTTTTCATCTCTTTCAATACTTTTATTATGCCTTCATTAGTAGGCTCTTTACTTTTGGCTACGAGTAGCGGCCAGAAATAGTGTTGCCTTGGTTTATTTCCTCGCTTGCTATATTCTTCCAATAGAGGGTATGCTAAATTCTCGTTTCCTAACTGCAAACACGTTTCAATAGCTAGGGGGAATGATTTTTCGTACATACCTTCCGTTTGCAAACGGTCACATAAGGAAATGATCGTTTCTAAAGGCCTGTTAGCTTTGATCAGTTGTTTGACGAAAAACAAACCTGTTGGAAGAACGAGGTTTTCGGGAGTAGTTGCGCGAGGCATAGATTTTAATATTTCGAATGCCGATTCTTCTTGTCCTTTGTTTACCAGTCTTAGAATTGTGTTTATAGCATCTTGATTGTATCCGATTGATTTTCGTGCCTTTGATAAAACAGCAGATACATGCACATTATGCCCGTTGGTTGCCAAAGAATAGATAATGTCGAGCAAGTCCTTATCCATCAGGTAAACTTCTTTGGCTTCACTTTCATCAATAATTTTTAAAACTATGTCAATATCCCCATTCTTGGCATAACCACATGCCAGAGTTGTGTATGTATCTGCGCTTGGTTCCAAGCCAGCTTGAGTCATAACATTGATGATGCCATGTGCAGAATCCATGTCACTATAAGGAAGTTATAGAGGTTTTATATGAAAGAATTAAGTAAATCACAATAACCACTATGAGTCTAACTCTAGCTGTTTTAGGCCATTGCTTTGGACATTTCAACAATGTATATTACACATTAATTGGTAATTCATACCAATCAAGATATGAAGATTAATATGGCAAAGTAAGTCGACTGACGTGGAAAAATAGTGCAACAAGAAAGGACTCAAAGTGAATACTTCGAAAATAATAATACTCCTTGAGAGCAAAGGATTCTGCGTAATCAGATATGCGGATGACATTGGAAGCATACAAGACTTAGTTTTGTATGGAACATATATACAGATGACGGACACGGTCAAGTACCTTGAGGTAAGCCTAGATAGAAGGCTGACCTTTGGGAAGCATCTGGAGAAAACCGCTAACAAAGCGATAAGGGCCCTGTGGACCTGTCGTCGTACAGTCGGGAGAACCTGGGGACTCACTCCACGGATGGTACACTGGGTGTACACAACCATAGTGAGATCCATTGTAACATACGCCGACCAAAAACAAAAACCAAAGCATCCCAGCATTCACGGAACAGAGTTCAGAGGCTGGCATGTTTAGGAGTAACAGGTGCAATGTCGACCACCCCAACGGCTGCGATGGAGAAGCTGTTGGGGTTGGAATCACTGCACCTCGCCGTTCAGGCATAGACCATAAGAGGAGCGTATCGCTTCGATCTTATCGGCCAAGGAAAGGCTGACCAAAAAGGCCGAAGCATCCTCGGATTGCTTGGATCACCTGGGCCATTGGGGATGAGATCCGACAGGATCAAGGTTCACAGCACTTCCGTGCCTTTCATTATTCAAACCTTGAATGGGCGGGAGAACGCTGGGGGCAGTCCTCATATGATACCAGGGGATTCCATATGGCTAACCGAAGGCACCAAGACGGGAAAAAGTACGGGTGCTGGAATAGTCGAGAAAACAGACCAAGGGGAAAGAAGTTCTTTGAACCTAGGGACTTTCGCGACAGAATTCCAAACAAAAATAGTTGCAATTACAACATGTGCTCAAATTATGAGGGAGAGAGTCTATGAAAATAGACAAATCACAATCATAGTGAGCAACCTCACAGTACTTAAGGCACTGGAGTCATACACAATCACCTCACAATGTGTACTTGATTGCGTTAAAGAACTAACGGCACTAGTAATGTACCCTAATAGAGTAACACTCGTGTGGGAGTCTGAGGAAACCAAACGAGACGGGACAGAAACTGCCGTCGCAGATAGAGTACCGTGCCTACTGGAGGGAACTGCCCCGTATGTCGCACTCTAAGGGATGGGAGATCTCCAGCAGCAACGAGTTAAAAATCTGCTGACGTTCAGCAGACAAGAAATACGGAATCTTGTTGACTGACGAGGTAGCAACATGTGAGGGCACAATAGGACTATAATGACCGCAGTGCAGTGGGGCTCCTCTTAGGATGGAGAACCAACCTCACGGAGGGGTTTTAGTCGGTAGGAATCCGGCACACCCGGGGGTACAGGCACCGAGGCGTCTATGCAAGATTTCCCCTCCTCTACGCAAAAAAAAACCAGTCGACTGATATCTAACAGTTTTTGTTCCAGTATTTTCAGCGAGTGGCAAAAAATATGTCAGATTTTATAGCAACACCTTTCATGATTTGAAAACATTCATCTACAATATGGATTATAATCTTGAAATTATGAGCAAAAAAACTTGTTAAAATTTCTACTGAATGGTCATAAAAAGTATGCAATAATACTAGTGAATTTTCTGTATCTCGATAATTTGAGGTGATAACTGAATGTGATTACTGGAAATTTATATACGACAGCAAATGAATAATAATCAATTCCCTTTTCCCTGTATTGTTTACATTGAGAAAGATTTTCCCTGAATCAGCATTTTTATATATTTTGTTACAAAGATTTCAACTTTATTATTAACTTATATTAAATTAATTATTCTTACCCAGCTTCTGAATGCCCAACTATGAGGGCATTAAAAACCATTTCATTAACTGGTAACTGTTTTTCTTTCATAAATTCCAGAATTTTTGTGGCTCCTTCAATATCCCCATCCTGACAGTATCTGGCAATTAATCTTTGGTATGTGACTCTGTTAGGCTCGAATCCTTTTGACTCAAGCTCAGAAAGGAATTCTGTTGGTGAAAATGGATGCTCATTTTCCAGGTACACTCTAAGTAATGCATTATAGTGGGAAATATCCATAGGGATATTTAATCTATTCAAAGTATTCCATATTTCTTGTACTAGTTTAGTCCTTACTTCGGGCATTTCTTCCGGTACTAAGTTCCCACAGCATCTGATGACAAGGAGGGATTGTGAACTAGTTGCAGTACGATTGCTCCTAATTTCTTCCAGAACATCTTCAATGTCTCTCCTGGATATTCGTCCCGATCTTCGAACATCTTGGTCTATTCTTCTTAAACTATTTTCTAGATTTTGGTCATGCTGTGTTGCTGCTTGATTTGCAAATGATCTGAAACGTTATTTCAATGTACAGAACCGTTTGATGATTTAAATTGCGTAACAAAATAATGTGCCGGTAAGAATATTAATCATTACTTACAGAGGACTTGCACCACATAAACATTGTGTAGAATTTACGAAATTTCCATCAAATTCACGTGGTCCATTCACGACAACATTCCTCGCAAATCCAACTATGTATCTAACAAATTTTGAGGATCGTAATATCGAAGCCATGCCACTATTGTCTCGTGTATGAATGAAAGGAGCAAATAGCAAATCTAGTTTGATGTTTGGTTTTCGTTTGGTATCAAATATTTGACAACTTATACGTAAGAAATAACCAAATAGCCCTGGATAAAAACCACAATCCAAGTTTAGGTTATGGGTTTCTGTGATTGGTACCGATATTCTAGAACAATCCTTACATAGAGAAACTAGTGTGTACAAGAACAGAACAGGCATCGATACTTTATGATTGGAGACTCTTAGGCAAGGGCACGATCGTATACACCGACCGTGGGCAAGGGTTATTTGGAAATGATCGATGTTCCTTCTTTGTGAACTTTTGATTTTCCTTGCCCATAAGCTCATGCATTATTGAAGTGCATGTACATTCAGGTAGGGGTATCACCCTTGCCTATTAGTCGCTCGTCACTCGATAGACTTTGACGTCCCGAAAAGATGTGGGATGTGGGTGTTTCCACAGACCACGGAAATAGCTGTTGCCGTATAACACTATTAGCTCAGAATAAGCGTCCTCTGTGATATTGCTATATAATTATATGGGTTGCTACACCCGGCGTTTGGGTGCCCATTGTTTGCATCCAATCCAAGAAGACTAGAAACAGGAAACTCCTTAACAGGGAAAGTTTTGAAACTCCAGAGTTTTTTAGGTGCAATTGACAATTATACTGGGAAATGATGTCCATCCTGGGGGGTGAAGGGGGTGGATGAACCCTAGCGATCTGGCAACACCGATCTGATCTGTGATCGTATAAAATAAATATTGGTCTGACTAGTAATAGTCTGATATTAGTATTTATCAATTTTAAATTTTAAATTTTTTGATGAACAGCTAATTCTTGTTAATTATGTCCATAGGACCTACATCTTCTCTGTGTCGTTTATGCTTAAGAAGAACAGAGGCGCATATAAACTTACTTCAAGGGAATTTCAAGCAAATAATTTTCGATTTAACTTCTATAGAGGTTAGAAATTCTAGTTTTAGATTCCGATATATTAAAAATAATTTTTTCAGATATCGCCTGCCGATAAACTACCCAAAATTGCCTGTATAAATTGCATTGACGAGTTGCAAAACGCAAATAATACTTGTAAAAAAATTGTGAAATCTGATGGGATTTTAAAAGCAAGATTACAATCAATTTCTCATGAAGAGAATATGGTTGATACTATTGATAACAATGAGAGATTCCACAAGTCTGTAGAGGATGCAGTATGTGCAGTCAAGACAGAAAGTGTCATAAATGATGAAGATAATGAGATAGAATTAATCTGCAGTACTAGTATATCAGATTGCGAGGAAATTAAAATAGAACATTCAGATCCCGGTGATGAAGTACCAATCCTTGAATCTGATGTTCATGTAAGTCCCTCAATGCTGAAGGCCATCAAAGATGTTTTTCAGTCAAAACCTAAACTAAAAAAAACAAAGAAGCCTTTGAAATGTGAAACTTGCAATATTGAATTCAAAGATGATAGATATGCGTATAATCTACATATGTGCAAACATAAGAAGAGTAAATGCAAATTGTGCGGTATTCTTATTAGAACTGATAACATGAATAAACATATGGAATGTCATACAAGTGGTCCCAGGGTTTGTGACCTATGTGGTACTACCTGTAAAAATGTAGAGAGCTTAAGAGGTCATATATTTTACATGCATCGAAGTTCAGCTGATGAATACAAGTGTCCCGATTGTGATAGATCTTTTCGAATGAAATATAAATTAGAATTACATAAGAAGAAAGAACACATAGGTAAACATTGATTTCTTGGCTCTTTTTTCAATGAATAATTGTCATGTCTGTCATTATTGTTGTTATTAATGTTATATTAATATTTCGACAAGGAAAACAATAATTTTTGATACAAACAAAAATGTATGTAGTTTGTTTCTACAAGTCACAAATAGGTAAGGTGAGTAAGATTTTATGCAAAACATAAAATCAATAATCACAGTACCTTTCAAAAGTTTTAGATTGCAAGAATTAGTTTGGGATTACTTTTCATTGTTTTGGAAAACTAATTTTGAAATGGGAATAAATTTTAAAATTTTCATCATCTAGACCTCCATCATCTAAAAATGAACAATCCACCTTGTTGAATTCGTTTGATTTAATTTTTGAACTTCAGAATAATTTGCTTAGAATTTCTTAACAAGAACATTCTATTCATTTTATTCAGGTGCAAAAGATACAATGAAAACAATCAATCTCGATTATTGATTAATTGAGGTTGATAAATAATACTAATAACTATGAAATAATCACCCTATCCACTAATACTATTAAAGCTGGTACCTGAAAGGTTCTTAGTACTTTAATAGTATTTTTAGTGGATAAGGGTGATTATTTTATATGTATTAGTAGTTCAGGCATAATGATTTTTTTGTCCGAATTTCCGCGAGGTCTAATTTTGGTCTATTTTTATGTATTTTGACACGCTGAACACGATAATGTAGTTTAAATTTGGATTAACCCTGTACTTGAAAAACTATGTCCATTTTTTGAACCCAAAAATGGCCATTTTTCGATTTTTTGCGTTTTCAGACAAAACTATGGGTTGTATGAAAAAATATTTAAACAACAGTTGTTGGACAAATTAATACGCGATTTTTGGCTCTGGTTCGAAGTCGATTCGAGGTCGTGGGCCTAAGATGGGTCATTTAGTGTGTTTTTAGCAAATTGAAAAATTGAGTATATGTCAAAGAGTTTTTGATTTTTTATATTCTGTCCCGGTGAAAAGATATTGTTATTTCTCTTCTTTCCGTTTCTGGTATTTTGAACTACCACATTTTTTGGCGCCAAAATCGGCCATTTTGAAAAATCCGTCTCTTACGAGTTTCAGACGAAATACCCATGTTATCGATCGAAAACTAAATTCTATCGAAAGATTTCATTATTCTACACCTAATATCCAAAATTCAAGCATTTTGGTACAAAGACATAACTTTGGCGCCATTTACAACATTTTAACCACAGAAAAACTCAAATTTTTTTAGGTTAGAATTGGGCCCTCTAGAGGCCCAAACACATTTTTTAGGATAGCTTTATTTCTACTCAACCCAAATCAATCTGCTTGAACTCAGAATACTCGTTATAAGAACCTCTAATAGAACCTATAATTTGAATTCCGTGAAAAATGGCGCCAAAGTTATGTCTTTGAACCAAAATGCTTGAATTTTGGATATTAGGTGCAAAATAATCAAATCTTTCGAATGAATTTAGTTTTAGATCGATAACATGAGTATTTCGTCTGAAACTCGTAAAATACGGATTTTTCAAAATGGCCGAATTTGGCGCCAAAAAATGAGGCAATTCAAAATACCAGAAACCGAAAGAAGAGAAATACGAATAATATCTTTTCATCGAAACAGAATATGAAAAATCGAAAACTCTTTGACATATACTCAATTTTTCAATGTGCTAAAAAACACACTAAATGGGCCCTATCTTGGGCCCACGATCTCGAATCGACTTCGGACCGGAGCCCGCGTATTAATTTGTCCAACAACTTTAGTTTAAATATTTTTTCATACAACCCATAGTTTTGTCTGAAAACGCAAAAAATCGAAAAATGGCCATTTTTGGGTTCAAAAAATGGACATAGTTTTTCAAGTACAGGGTTAATCCAAATTTAAACTACACCATCGTGTTCAGCGTGTCAAAATACATAAGAATAGACAAAAATTAGACCTCGCGGAAATTCGGACAAAAATCGTCGATTTTCATCCTTAAATGCCTGGACTATAGTGTTATATTGTATCCATAGTTTTTTTAGTGTATTTGATAAATAATGATGTAACATAAAATCTATAAATTGATGTTATTCATTCTATTTGCAGGATTGCGGAATCATATATGCAAAACCTGCAAGAAAGGTTTCTTCACACACAGAGATATGACCCACCACATAAATATGACCCATTTGAAATTGAGGCCTCATATATGTCCACACTGTGAACGGGGATTTTCCAGCAAATATGCTTTAAAAACACACGTCCGTCAACACACCAAGGAAACTCCTTATAAATGTTATGTGTGTGCTGAGGGTTTTCGACAGAACGTTTCCCTGAGGACTCATCTGAAATCTAAACACAGCATAGAAGAAAGTAAAGACTTTCTTTGCGAATTTTGTGATAAAGCATTCTCTACAGATCATGCACTTAAAGTGCATATGAGGTTGCATACAGATGATAATTATAAATGTGGAGAATGCAGTGAACTTTTCCAACAAAAAACATTTTTACTGAACCATCTCAAATCTGTTCATAATGTTCAACAGTCGGATAGTGCATCAGAAAATATCGATATTAATAGCCCTTAAATTTATTGTTGCAGTCATATTATGTGATCTTGTTTTGGTAACACACTGGGCAGGTATGTTATTCCAGTTCTGGAAAGTACAGTGTTCATGTATGTGGGTTTCTATTTTTTTTATCTTTAGAATTATGCATCTCAACTTTGTAAATGGAAAAAGGTTGGATTGTGTAATTCTAAATAGGAAAACGCTATTGCAAAATAGAACTGAAATTGTTGGAAAAACATTTCGGTTATATGGAGAAAGAACAGCGAGATTTGAGTTTATCTGAATATTGTGAAAGTAAGTTGTTCCAGGTTCGATGGCTAACATGTACACTGAACAGAAAACCATGTTCAACGGTAATCTGTTAGTTGCCTATTTAACACAACTGGGGGGACGTCCATAAATGACGTAACGCGCTTAGGGGAGGGGGGCTTGACAATCGTGACATGAGGGGGGTAGGGGGAGAGAATCAGCGTGATGTCACACTTCTTTATTAAAAAATTATTCCCGTCTTCTATATTTTTTGAATTAGAGCGCTCGTTATCTAATATATGGTTTTCGTTTTTATCGACTGGGCCATGAATTTGTCGGTATGCACAACAGCGCTGCTTCTGGAACACTCTTTTACATTGATTCTTATGGATGTCGATTGTGAATTCGTAGAACTAAAATCATAGTGAATGATTCAATCATTTTCTTAAAAAAAATCCCATTTATATCAACTGAAATGTGATGTAATTTTTTGGAAGGAGAGAAAAAATTGTGACAAAGGGGGGGTAGCGGCTATTTTTAGCGTTACGTCTTTTATGAACGTCCCCTGGCTGGACCCGTTGGTTATGTCATGCATGTATCAAAACTCCAAGTCATATTGAACTTTACTCATATTGTCCAAATATCTTTGCAGTAGATATACTTGCTCATCAGTTTAATAATAATTGGACAAGCTTTTGGGAAAAATTGAATCAAGTTGTACATTTTGTTCATCAAACTGATGAGTTATGTTATGAAGTTGATTAAACTTGAGCCCAAATGAAATAACTTGGAATTTCAAAAGACAGTTTTAATGGTATTTGAACGATTTTGGTCAAATAACCTGCAATAATCAAAAAATATAAGTTCAAGTTCAATATAAAACCATTTTAATTTTTTTTAATCTACAGGGTGTCAGTTTTTTGTAGACAAACTTCAACAGGAGATAGAACAGATGTTTTTAAGAAGAAATGTTCCTATAAACATTATGTCGTAGAAGGTTTCGTTTTCGAGATATAGGGTGTTGAAAAAAAAAAATTAGTTTCTTGCGAATATCTCCGGAACCGTTTATCGTACAGAAAACAGCTTTTGTAAGCATTTTCTACTCATAGTAACTATGTTCTGTGCAATACAAAATTTATTTAATCATAATAGGTGAAGATTTTGAAGGGGTAGTGGGTGTTTTTCTAACCAACTTCTACGCCACTGGAAAAAGTACGGTTTTGAGACGCCCATTTGAACCGCCAATGTTTTCTACACAAAAAAGGTACTTGGTCATAAGCTCTTAAATTGACCGTTTTCGAGAAAAATAAACTTTTATGTCGAAAAAAATGGTAAATTTTTTGGTTTTGTTACTTGTTAACGTTTAAATAAATTTTGTTTAATTGGCAAAAAATAAATTTTATTTCAAAGAAATGACCATGTTTTTCAATATAACAGTTGATTTTTCTCGAAAACGGTCAACTTTAGAGCTTATGACCAGCTACCTTTTTTGTGTAGAAAACATTGGCGCTTCAAATAGGCGTCTCAAAACCGTACTTTGTCCAGTGGCGTAGAAGTTAGGAAGAAAAACACCCACTACCCCTTCGAAATCTTCACCAATCATGACTAAAAAAAAATTTTTTTCTCTCAAAACATAGCTCACTATGAGTAGAAAATGCTTACAAAACCTGTTTTCTGTACGATAAACGGATCCGGAGATATTCGTAAAAAACGAAATTTTTTTTTCAATTTCAACACCCTGTATCTCGAAAACGAAGCCTTCTACGACATATGTTTATAGGAACTTTTCTTCTTAAAAACATCTGTTTTATCTCCTGTTGGACTCACCCTGTATACATAGGTGAGGTTTTATTCTGCAGATCTGAAAAATCAGATGTACCATTTTTATAAGGTGGGCCATCTGTTGGGTCTCCTTTTGAAATCGTTATTTAATATATACTGTTGACTATCTTTAAATGATTGTTGCTTTAATCAATGAGTTCACCTTCATATTACTTATTGACCACAATTAACCCATCTTCTTTACTCTAAACCCAATTTTATGGTACATTGTCGATTGATTGTGATTCTGTTATACAAAGTGATCATCCATATCCACTAAAAATACTATTAAATAACTAAGGATCTTTCAGCTAGCATGTAACCATCATCAGAGGAAACGAAATTACCTGTTTAAATACTATTTGAGGTTAACGATACAAAGTATTTAAATTTAAACAGATACATTTAGTTATTTTGATGATGGCTACTTGATGGCCAAAAGGTGCTTGTACTTTAATAATATTTTGTGGAAAAGGGTGTTTATTTCGTACTTATTGGTCCTATAGCGTACCAACTTTGAGTTTAAGGTTACTACGCAAAAGACCGATTATTTCAATCCTGCTGGAATCAAATCTCCTCCAAATAAAGTAATAAGAGTCCACAAAAATCAGTAAACATCATTTTGAAAGAGGTAGGGACCAATGATGTCAATACTTTAAAATCCACAAAAACAGTCACTCTTTTGAACGAGCAGGCGGAAAAGCACTTCAAAATACACAAAAACAGTCGCTTTTTTAAACGAGCACGAGGAAACCTTTTGTTATCATTCAGCATGCCAGTTTCACAAACTTACGATTACACCAGCCGTTGAGCTTCATTTCGAATAAAAATTCTTTTCAACTTTCCAACAGCTTCTGCAACATAGCTTGGAAATAATTTTTCTTTACTTTCCAACGTATACATATCCGCCAAATATGTCAAGCCAAGTGCGTCACTGTTGGCAATGTCGAAATAACACGCACTTGGAAAGAAACCAACAGATGGTCTACCATCCAAATATCCTCCAGAAACTACCAATAGAAGTGGAGATCCAGGGATTGTTCGCTCATAAAAATATTCCTATACCTGACGTCATGTACAACTGATTCTAATGCTCGGTGTCGGTGACTTTCACGAATTAGTGATAAGTCGATAGACGAAGTTCTGGTTCTTCAGGTTGAACATTGACACTTCTTTTAGACCCCCAGACACCTGTTTATTGCTACTCATTGATAATACAGTTCTCGCGATTCACAGAATCGACAGGGGAACAGTTAGAAATACTACCGCCAGGTGACGGCCCTGGAAGAACGCACATTTCGTGTTAGAAGTCGATAGACTAAAATACTTGTCACTTTTCAACACACTTCGTCTATTGACTATGCATAGTGCGAATTAATTTATTTACCAATATATTGTAATTTCACGGTAGATATGATTAAAGCTCAACAAATTTTATATCAATGAAATGGGAATCTGTCTTAGTCCGTATTCGGATTGATTTTAGTTCTTTCTATAATGTGACCTGTGTGAAAATGTGTTGGATGGATAACATTTGAATTTTCAGATCTCCTATTTTTCAAAAGCCAAATTAGTTGATGGAATATATCTTTGGATTTCTAAATTTTCTGGTGTTTGATCCATTGATTTGTACCATACCGTTCTGAACATTTAAAACAATTATTAACATCCACAATTTTTTTTTCCGACAAATTTCTGTGTTCTTTACAACATCAGGAAGTTCAAATTGATGCTTGAAAGTAGTAAAATCATCCTTCAAAATAATAAAAGTTGAATTTCAATTAAAATGTTTCCTAGAATAACAAAATATTACACTTACAACATGTGGACAATACCATATTCACATAACTACTATTAACCTCTGTGATATATCATAATTTCTTTAAAAATTATCTTGGGACATGTATTGCGTTTAATTTTCGATATTAGTCTTAGGAAGTACATATAATTACTATGATACATTTGATCAAAGAACAGTAAATACTCATTGGGAGATGTTCTAACGGCTTTGATATGTTATTTTATAATTCACAATGAATACTACCTTTATTTTAATTTCGATTTAAATATTTGCTTGTAATGAATACTTTATTTTGAGTGCAGATATGAATTCTGAAAATTTTTGTACTATTTTGGAATGTGGGTGCTAATGTGGATGTTAATATGCTAATTCAAATTGATACACCGAAATCATCTTATTATCTTTGGTTTTTAAAATCAGTTGTTTGCTTGCCCTTTATTTTATTTATTTCATTAAAGTTTTATTCTTGAACTGGAATTTTACTCTGATACTCTTTGGCATAATGATATTTATTCAAAGAACTAGAGAATAATACCCTGGTTGAATTTGAATTTTCAAGGTCAAACCGCTTTAAATTGAAAGTTCGAAATTCAATTGAATGGGAGAACAATTACTTTGTTTTTATACTACTTTTAATAATAACATGAAAACTTTACTACATAGTTTCAACATCGAAGTGCCATTATCAAACAGATACAAACTGTTTAATAATGGCATTTCGTTCATGAAACTACATTAAAGTTTTCATGTTATTATTACAAATGTTATAAAACATAGTAATTGTGGTTTCATTTAATCATAATGATAAATTACCATAAGTAACTGTTTCTAGCATCGATTTTTTACAAATTTGACATATAATTATATAGCCCGTTAAAAAAGGTTTCATCTGGGTAGTTTTTGTCTACGAATTTTTTCAGTTGACGGTCATTGCGTGCCGTGGGCCTTGCACTACATAATTTCGATAACATTGATACATATTTGAAACATTTTTAAAGCTCAAATATATAAACAGATCACTTTTTCTTTTGTCTCGGATGGCTGGTAAAACCCTTTTGAACTCCCAAAAATTCCCACTCAGATACGACCCTGGTTCTGTTTATAATGTGCTTGGGAGGAACAAATAGATGGATTGGCATATCAATCCATGATCTAATAACCAAAGGGGATTCGATATAAAGATTGTAAACATTCGATTGAAGCAGCCTCGGGTATTATCTGATAAGTTTATAATGGTGTGTTAACTTCCTATGAAATTTAAGTAATTAAAAACCAGCAAAGCTTTAGCAAGCACAGATTTGTTAATTAATGGTAGGATGGTATATTTTAGCTTCACTGTTTTTAGTCAAAACGTAGGGAGCTTGCAACTTGGAATATGGAAGTATGCGGTAGATATGGTGTTTTCACAATATAGGTAGTTGAGTTATGGGGCCAAATACAGGGCTAACAACACCCCTAGCGGAGAGTGCATTAACAGTTGATGTACCGAATTCAATGCTGATACTGCCAAAGCGTAGCCCAGGCGGTAAAATCCCGGCACCATAATATGCTTTTGCTTCCTATTGTGTAGATTCGAAAGTCCAAGCGGTAACGTTATCGCAGAATAACTTTTATTGTATTTACTATTCATATAATACCTCTATGGTTGAATCTCAGACTTGTCTGAGGGTAGAACGAGGAACAAATAAGCTGGAACGGGTCCTCTACATGAGAATTATATAATACTACTATGGTTTAAGCGCCACGGTCGTACATACAGGTCTGGAAACTCGAGGTTGTTTCCTATGTGAGAAGTGGGACCGCTAAGCGTCGACTTTCGCGTAGTACCAAAAGGCACCACATAACAGTATTGTCTGACAACTGTCAGTTGACTTGTCAACACAAGGAATACCTGCGTTTTCAGAAACAAATTATGAAACCGTGCATTGTGCCGAAATGCAAAGCGGGGTACAAAAGTGTAAAGCAAGAAACTTCTGTTTTTAAAGATGCGGAAATGCGAAAAAAGTGGATGCTTGCGATTCCGGGAAGAAATCGTTATACCACTTCGTGATTCGAGCGCTAGCTGGTGGCTGAGCCAGGGACTACGAGTTTGGCGACACGTAAGAGACCCATGTCAAACATAGAGTCTCTAGACCTGTATGTACGACCGTGCTACGTGCTAAGTACATTTTTTTTTGCTTTCTTCTATGGAAGAACTACTAAATTTCGAATCGGAACATAGTTGTTTTTTTAAGCCCTAAAATCACAGACTAAAAAGTTTAAAGTCTAGATAAAATATCATTTATTTAGATTTGTGAGAAAAGTCAATGATCCAAATAAAAATAAACAAAAACAAACACAATGTCCCAAACAATCCGTTTGTATCAATGTAGGTTATGTTTAATAGACTCTGAATTCTGTTATTCTATTTTTGATGAAGAAATTGCAGATAAGATTGAACTGTTAAGCTCAATAAAGGTAAGCGGTTATTCGAATAGTGGTGTCTTCAATTTATAACTTTCAATTTAAGATAGAGGACTGTGATCAGTTCCCTTCGTCTTGCTGTCCCAAGTGTTTAGAAGATGTATATAGTGCAATTGATGTTAGAGATCGTATCATAAAATCAGATCTGACATTGAAAAAGAAGTTAGATGATGTAGTGGATGATGAAGGTGAAGTAGATGAAGAGGGTTCCAAAGATGAACCTATAGAAGTAACAGGCTGTGATACTGAGTTTGAAGTGTTGGAGTGTGATCTGAATTCAAATGAAAATATAAATGATATAATTTATGTTGGGAATGAAGATGATTCGCTAACTGACTTTAAAAAACAGTTAGAAACTATATTGTCACCTGTTAAGGATGAAGATACTATGACAGTCGCTATTAATCCAGAGCTGATTTTTGATTTGAAAATGAAACTGAAGGAAAAAAGACTCATTAAAAATGAGATTGACTCACGTGGAGAGAAAATAGTTGTATCGCTACAGTCAATTCAAGGTTCACTACAATGTTTCGATTGTAATAAAGAATTCACAAATAGGAGAGTTTACTTACATCATATGAAAAAACATCAGACTTCTACTAAATGTGGCATTTGCCATGTTGCTATTTCATACAAACATTATCGAAGACATATGGATTTACACCAATCTGGGAAACAAATTTGTGAACTTTGTGGGGCTATGGCAAAAAATGTGGAAAGTCTGAGGGGGCACATGTTTTACATGCACAAAAGTACAGCCGATCAATACAAATGTGAAGAATGCAATAAATTCTTCAGATTTAAATATAAATATACTTTGCATATGAGGAAAAACCACGGAGGTAATTTAAGAATAATTTTATTGTCCTATTGATTTACAAAAAAAATGCTTACATTAGTAAAATATAATAATATAATGTTAAAAATATGTTTGTAGTAAACATTCACAGAAGCACAACAAAAGACTGCTAGTGTGTGACTGTCTAATACCAAAATCAAAAGAATATTTATTTATTTATTTATTTATTATATATAAATTCTTGGGCAATGGGTCACATTAACACTTATGCTTTATATTTTCTTGTCTTTACGTACGTTTTGGTCTCACGACCATCATCAGAAGACTTATTATGTCTAAAACTGGATTACTTAAAACTAATTGTATTACAAAAAGCGTCCTTATCGCACCAATTTCAATTAAAATGCCCACGTCGCCGAAACGAACAGAAACACGAATAATCGAAATTATAACACCTCAATGTTATAATTATAATATATCAAGAATTCACTGTTAAGCAGAACTTTTAATAAATGCGTGTTCATGTCAACAAAGTATTTGAACAACTAAAGACGTAAAGACAAGAAAATATAAAGCATAAGTGTTAATGTGACCTATTTCCCGAGAATTTATATATAATTCATACCTGGGTCAAGAATCTTTATTATTATTTATTTATTTATTTATATTAACTTTTAGTCTCAAAGAAACAATTTGAGGATCTCTACTTTTGAGTTACATATCCAAAATTTACATTTCTTTTGTACTGCCATGGAAGATTTTTAATTTGATAGTTAATAAATTATAGATTTTATTGAAATAGCGTAAGTAAAATTTTTGGTTAATCAACTTTCTGCTTCTTACTAGCATCCACTGTGAATTCGAAATTGATCTGGTTTTATAATAATGATCAAATAATGAGATTGCAATTTTTTTCTTGTTATGTTGTTTCAGGATTTCCATAATATACAATTCTCTCAATGTTAAAACCTTAAAATCAATAAAAATGTTTTTTGAGGGCTATATAACTTCCATTGTTAAGATCCTTTTCACAAGGTTAATTGGGAAAATGATAATTGTGTCAAGATGATAAAGTTATTTGAAGAATCATATTTTTGAGGACTTTTCTCAAGGTCTTCCTCTTTAGATCAATTTGAGCTCGAAAACGGAAGGTTTACTCGAGCACCATGCCATCTTAGCTGTGAAAAATATTCGGAAAATCGAAAACTCTTTTCTATGGCGTTTTTAATCTTTAAGACGAAAAAAGAAGTTTCGAAACGCAAGTAAACAAACACGTCGCTATATTTCTCCAGTGGCTGTAGCTAACATGGCGATCGAGTATATTCTCTTTTATAGTGCCTTAGATCAATAGCAAAAATAAGATATACAATATGTTAATGAATGACTTGGAAATATGGTTGCTGTAGGCAAAATCAACATTCTACTAACAGCATAGTTTTAATAGAAACATTTCCATCAAATGAAAATTAAAATGAAAGAAGTGTTCTTCAAGGTTTTATTTAGGGAGTTATTTTTACTCAAAATCTTTTTTATATAGTCTTACATTATGTGAAAATCTAGGCTATTAGCTGAAACCAACATCTAGTTCCATGATATTTGCGATTTTCGTTGCATAATTCGGCATTTATATAGTTCATTAATCAAATCCCTTTTCTTAAGCCTAGTGCAGATTGTAAACAATATTTCTGAGCAGTGTTAATAAATTTTTCTATGTCCAGACCTCAGGGAAGACCTGACATGACAGCATGATGTCCAGTCTGCTTTTCAATCTCAGTAACTGTTACTTCTAATGATTTTGCTAGATTTACCAAAACATTATTTTTCTTTCTATTTTTATGCCAAAACTTGTTAAATCCCACAAAGAAGTTGTTCAAGTTCAATAAGATGTAAAATGTGTTCTTCTCTTCACATGGTAAGCAGGGAATAACAGCTAATCCAAGCCCACCCAAACAAATCCTCTGGTTGGTGGAACATTGTCCAATGTTTGAAAATGCTTGCCATTTAAACGGGAAGCTAAGAACATGCCTTCTTTAGTCACGCAACATCTCTGAAACAAGCCGGAAACAGTTGAGTTGTTGCGTAACATTGTTTTAACATAGAATATGTTTTTACGGAGGACCTAATTGATGGAAAGCTTTACGCGAGAACCGTTACGTGGATCCGTAAGAGGTCTGATTGGTCGAGACCACCAATAGGCTCCTCCTCTTATACCAGCGCCGAGCAAGCGCGGAAACAACCGAGCGAAGAGGAGTGTATACGCGACTGTGACCACATTCATATAAGACAGTCTACTTAGGACACAATAAAAGTTTATTAAATATAATTGTTTTCAGTTGTGTGTTTTAGATTAGATTGTAATTCTGATTCAGCCTTGTTCAGAGTTATCAATTTATTCTTTTTTATTTGTTGGGGAGAAAGATCGTTAAACATGTTCTATGTTATTCGTTTTTATCCAATAAAAACAGTACATTTTTTTATTCTGGACTAGGCTTTAGTCAAATTAAAAATGATGACTAATTTAATATTTATTCAATGGTTGGTAAATAGTGATGGCATGTATATGATACAAATCAGTGTTTTCACTTTGAAGAAATTGTGCCTCAGCAATATTCAAATTTCAGGGATTATGATTCATGAAGAATTGAATATAATCGATTTTTGCGGCATGCCAAATCAATCAATTCAATTTTATGATTGTCTTGTATTTTTTGTTTTCTTTGCACTTTATGAAGATTTCTCAGGAAAGTTATGTCAATAATTCATTTCGCCATGTTAAATTATTATTCGACATAACGCTGATTTGAAGAACATGATCTTATTTAACTTCGCGTAATGTCTAATGATATTGTTTCACTCACTGAGGCGCCGCTTATCCAAGATACCGTCAACTTATTCATCGACTTGACCATCATTTTCTTATGTCTGATGTATTTATAATTCATATTTATAAATTATAGGGGCAAAAAGCCACACCTGCGAGGTTTGCGGTAAATGGTTTTATACATTCAGAGACGTTCAAAGGCATGTAAGATCAACTCATCTGAAATTGCGACCGTACATTTGTGAGTACTGTAAGAAAGGTTTCTCAAGTTCTCACGCCAAACGTACTCATTTACGTCAACATACAAACGAAAAACCTTATAAATGTGATGTTTGCGCTGAGGGCTTCAAGCAAAGAGTTTCTCTGAAAACTCATCTGAAATCAAAACATGGAATGAATGAATCGACCGAATATCAAAACACAATGGATATAAAACAATTATTATCAGTGAAGAAATAATTATTATCAATTATATTAATCTTTTACATCTAGCGCAAATATGTACGTGAAACATCCAAATAAATGAATTCAGTATTGTTTCAATGTGTTTTTTCTTAATCTAATAAGGTGATTTTGAAGAGAATTCGTCAATGAGCTTGAAAATGTAGAAGAATTTTTTTTTTAATCATCTGGTTATTACGTTTTATGCAATTGACTGGGAAATTAATACAAGATATGTTGATAATATAACTTTTTCAATGTCTTCATGTATTTGGAGGTGAATTACACTACAATAATTGAGATAAGTATTATCACAAATTGTGCAGTATGCCCTTTCATTGTTATTTTGAATCCAGGGGAATTGCCGTTTCGAATCAGAATTGAAATTTGCTTGTATTATTTCATTCTTTTTTTCGCTGGAGTATCATGTTGTCTGAAAGGCACGGAAAATTTCGACGGAATAGTAATTAATATTTGGTCTAAAGTGATTGCTTAATAGATTTTGATCAATAGTTAATAGATCTATTACGAAAGTAATAGCAGTGGCAACGCTGATTATGAATAAAGCGAGAGCCTATAAGCTACTCTCTTATCCCCCTCCCCCAATATAGTTAATATACTGTTCCCAGCAGCCTGCGAATTAACTGTTGATACACATAATTCAATGTTTAACCTACATCGGTGGTTGTGGCCTAGGTGGTTGAAATGCCGATTTAGAAAAATCGCGGCAAGTGTTATACATTTTTAGTTTTAACCACGGTCGTATATACAGGTCTGGGAGAACTCTATGTTTGATATGAGTCTCTTACATGTCGCCAAACTCGTAGTCCCTCGCTCAGCCACCAGCTAGCGCTTGAATCGAAGTATGGCAACAATCACATTATTAAGTAAAATAATTTTTCTCCTAACGCAATATTTACTATTCTGATTTGAGAGAGGAATAGAACTGTTACTCTTGTCAAATGCATTACTCACGTTAAAAATAACTTCCCCTTTTTCGCACACATAAAAGACCTCGTTAAAACGATTTCTTTCCGGAATCGCAAGCATCCACTTTTTTCGCATTTCCGCATCTTTCGGTACTTTAAAAACAGAAGTTCCTTGCTCTACACTTTTGTACCCCGCTTAGCATTTCGGCACAATGCACGGTTTCGTAATTTTTTTCTAAAAACGCCGGTGTTCCTTGTGTTTACAAGTCAACAATGACAGTTGCCAGAGAACACGGTCGTATACGTGCCAGAGATCATTCCTCGACTGATGCGCCACCCTTTCTGTACTACGCGACAGTTGATGCTTAGCGGACTCCCTTCTCACATAGGAAACAGCCACGAGTTGCCAGACCTATATGTACGACCGTGGTTCAGACTATCAGTCCTATGACATACGACGCATAACCCATCAACACGACAGGTAATGTTTCCATGACAGGCAGTGATAGGTCACATAATGTCTGACAGACCATTCCATACCATGGTATTCTAGCCAATTTAAATAAACATTCACATAACATAGAGTATATGTTACGTCTTTCCACGGCTTTAGCTGTTATTTATACTCTATAAAAATATTTGCATTTATTATTGAAACTAGGGGAATGTAGACGTAGGTAGACATCCACTAAGAACGGATTTTTCGAAACTCAATCCCAAACGAAATAAAAGGGCTTCGATCTATTTTGACGTTTTAACAGACAGTTCCATAGAATATATGATACATTGTCATTCACCTAATGTCCGTGACCTCAGACTATTACTGAGTCCCTGCCAGACCGTTCGAATACATATACATAGATATTCCAGTGAATTCAAATAATCTTTCACATAGCATAGAGTATACTTTCACGTGCTTCCACGCTTTTTACTGTTTGTCAAGACTTGAAACTTGGTGATTCACATCGCGGCGGAGGATCCAAGATCTTCTTCTATGGCTTAGTCCGCGGACAATAGCTCGTATAATAATATAATAGCATAATTAGGTATTTTTAATTTACATAGCAAAGCAAATTTTATCATACTGAACTTTAGATCATTAATTGGCTAACAAATTAGATGAATACCGTTAATTTTTCTCACATTACCGATTTAAGGTTTTATGCACCCACTGTATTACATAAATCGAGTCATCCAACAAGTTTTGTTAAAAAGCAACTTCATCTCTCACTTCTACCTCATTCCACAGTGTAAAATAACGAAATAGAAATAACTTATCGATCGGATGTCATATTTTGGAGTACTTGATTGAATATATTGTTTTTTTCTGTTAAATTTTCCTTTTATTCAAGAGATCAGTTTCTCGATATACAATAATTTATTCATTAAAGCGCTGTCACGGTGTCATTGTAAATATCTTTTCGAATCTACATTAACGTTACTAAGATATTTACCATTTGAATAAACCTCGTATATTTATATTCATATATAAAATAAATGAACGACTGTTGTTTTGAAGCAAGTACTAATGAGGCGATGCGATATCAAATTGATATTTTTATTTATTTTGCTGAAACTTGTTTCAGTTTGCTAAAGGATACGAATGTATGGACTTGCTCCATGTCATATTTAATGCTTTTAATTGTAATTATTTTCCTACATATGTAAATTGTGATTGAAAAAATAATGATTTTTCTTGCTCGGTCAGGGACTGCAGATGAGACGTTATTTAAACAACTAAACATTCATAATAATATACACAGGCAATTTATAACTTCAAACTTAAATATTTTGCCAATTAATCATTTTTATACAGGTCTGAAAAGACTGGGCAATTAAGTGAATATGTTCCTGTTTAATCTCAAGAGAATACAGTTACTTCATGAAATTTGCGTGAAATACATGCTTGAAATCTTATCGAATTAAATAAAACTGTCTTGAATAAGTGGGAAAATTCTTTTAGATTCGTAGATACAGGTTATTATTTGACTGTCGGTGGGTTCAGCGCCGTGCGGTGCTATGATGCAAAGAGGCGACCGCATCAGGCGGCACTTTCAGGGGGCGGCAAAAGGCAAAATCACTGGACTACATTTAACAAAAAATTTAAATGCAGGGATTTTATTCCTATGAATATTACTCATCTGCGCTTATTGTCGGTACCATTTGCAAAGGCGAGCGTTCGGCGTCGTTAGATTTTTTGTCTGAGGGCGCAAAGTGTTTGTGATCTATCGCACGCGGCAGCGCGGCCGCTTTTAATAAGAGCTTGGCGGTAGGTGGCATGTATCACAAAAAAAAATTGCACGTGTTACGTTTTCTACTTATTCTTTGAGATGGCGATATTTGATTATCATGTTAGTTGGTCTCCAACAGCAGACTCTTCAACAAGTGTCAGTACGTGTTATGGTACGTTGTTAAATACCTATGTTTTAAAAAGTCTAAAAAGGTAAGAGAATTGAATACTAGCTTTTTAAGTGCGTAATTCCTATCGATTTTAACATCAAGTTTAAATTTAATTTACGATACATATTATAAGGTAATTGATATTCTTATAACAGCGTGGAACAGAAAAGGAAAACACTGTCTGTAAGCCAATATAAAAAGAAACGCTCAAAGAAAGATGAAGGAGGAAGAAAGCTAACCCATGTCATGAAAGAAATCTTGGTCCCTAAGCCTCAGTCAGAAACGTCTACATCCACATCAACAGCAGCCTCTTCGGATATGGTGGACTCATCAGCGCTATCTGATTCACCTCCTAAAGAAGTTGTTGAAGAAAGCCTAGAGATCACATCCCCAGAAGATTATCAAGAGCAGGGTAGCAATGGCAGCGAGTTCCAGCAAATAGACAAGATCTCTGACGATCCTGCACTATGGAATAATTTCTGCATGACATCCAAAACTCGTCAGATACTAGTTGAGAGAGGTCTACATCAAGTTAAAGAACTGAAATTGCCTATCAACACAGGAAGGCGCAAATTTCCACCCTCTCATTATTGCAAAGTATAAAGCAATGGTGAAATTGTTGACAGAAATTGGTTGATTTACTCTGTTACAACTGATGCCGTTTTTGCTCTTGCGGCATATTGTTTGATAATTCGTCTTCCCATGATTGGTCTAAAAAAGGTTATTCTGACTGGGGAAATCTTGTACGTGCGCTCACAATGCACGAAAAGTCTGAAAATCACAGAAACTCTTTCAGACAATGGGAAAAATTTGACACTGGTCTAAAAAAGAACCAAACTATTGATGCCGAATATCAAAAACATTTAGATTTGAAAATTCAGCACTGGAGAGGAGTTCTTAAAAGAATTATTGCAATAATTAGACTATTGGCTTCACAATGCTTAGCCTTTCGAGGAACAAGTGAACATTTGTTTCAACCTAATAACGGAAAGTCAAAGCTTACAAATCTGGCAGTGATTTCTATTGAATGTACATTAGCTGGCTATACATCCCTTATTCAGGAATTTGCAAATGTAAAGTTCGAACCAACGAATTCGGATATACTAGAGTTAGTCAGTCTATTCGTAACTACGGAATTTTGTATCGCCAACATGACGTGTAGAAATCCAGTACTGATAGAGGAATAGTACCCCACGGCATAGGCGTGTATTGTATAGGGTATTTTAAACAGATTTCCAGGGTACCCCACGCCACGGGCGTACTATTTATAAGACAGTAGGTTCGTTTTTTTTAAACTGTTAAAACATCAAAAATAAAAACTTTATAACCTATATTAACAGTGTAGCTGTAGACATAGAAGAGTGTTAATGACAAATGTGGGTTTCTTCCATGTTTTACAGAAAAAGACTGGTATTTTGGCAATTAAACTGATTCACCTACTGACCACATTTGTATAATAGTATGGTCGTTTCTTCTTTTGGTGATTGCCATTCACCGATTCATGTGTGCGTGCAAGTAACTATATTGAAGCGCAGACTATGAGCTGCTTATTGCTTTGTTCATCTACATCTGGGCAATTAATTATTTTTATATATTCTTAACCAGTGAAAACATTTGTTTCTATCGAGGACATTATTAGATCACAATTATTTAATTTATATTGCAATACAATAATAGTTTCACTTTTTTTCACCACTACATCAACCTATAATTTGGTTTCAAATCATATCTGTATAAGTATATTCATACAAAATTCATTAACAAACAGGTACCTAAACGATGCAAAGTACTAAAAGTAAAGAAAATTCACAATTTTAGAACACTATTATTAAGTCGTTAGCTTCTTGAATTTTCTAGAAAGTAGAAAGAACAAAGAACTGTATCACCCAAATCACTCAAAGATTTGACAGGTTAAGTTGATCGGAACTCGTTAACTACACTTTCAAATAAATGTCACTTTTCTTGACAGTAGGTACACGATTAGCGGCGGCGAATTACGAATGCCAATATCGGAGATCTCTCTATTCAATCTTTATTTCTCCACACGATTGCTGGGAAGCTAGATGACAGTATGGTGGGAGAGAGACATGTTGGCGATACTCAAAAATGACTTTAGCTTATTCTAGTATATCCGAATTCGTTGGTTCGAACAGTGAAATTATAGTCTATGTATGTTTATGTTCAAGTTTTTACGAGTTTATATTTATTCATAGAAAATTGTTACGTTTGAAAATATATTATAGAAATACATTTCACATTTCACATTTTTCTGTAGTTTTTTTCTAATCACAAATATGGGGGCGGCATTTCGAAGACTTGCATCATACTGAAAAAATACACCGCACGGCACTGGGTGGGTTATGATAAAAACTAGAAAATCAGTAAAAGTAGGTATATTATAGAAGCAGATCTGTTTGTCGAGGGTATTATGCGAAGCGAATTATTTATTGGGAACATAAACCTCGAATCCTGCGTTGACGTTCGACACTACAGTTTGCAAGATGTAAAGCACAAATAGAGAGCGTAACAGGTGACAAATTAAATAATAGACATTCAAACCGAACGCGCAAATTTTTGTTGATATTGCTACGCCTAGTTAGTTCCATGAATGCCATTCGAAGATAATTGGCAACTAAGATCAATAAAAGATATAGAGCCACCTTGAATATATAATACTACACTTTGTAGTGAATCCAACATAAGGCTATGCGGGCAGGCGGACGAAACTGCCTCTCATATCCTATTGGAATGTCCAGCACTGGTTTCTTTTTGGCTACTACACCTCGGCAGGGCATACATGCCGCTTGAGGCCATAAGAAACATCTGTTCATGCAGAATTGTAGCCTTCCTCGCTGCTTTAGACTTGTTGGACTGAGTCTTGTTTCGAGGGGCGCGCAATGGACCCAAACAAGCAGTCTTAGTGCTCTGGACTTGTCCGACCCCGCTTTGATTGATTGATTGATTGAGTGAGAAAATGGGCTCTATAGAATGGTGAAAATAGAATCAAAATAAGCCCAGTTCTTGGGATCTCACAATCCGATTTACTATGTACTGATGAGTATACGAGGGCAAGGTGAAAAGTACCTGAAAAATGAAACAAGAAATGAAGAAGAAGAAATTATACACTTCATCCAACGTTTTTAAAATTTTTCGATCCCTTCCAAATAATACGATTTCGGCAATCCTTCGAAATAGGCGTTTGTTTCGGTGATGACCTCATCGTTGGAGCCAAATCTCTTTCCGCCGAGCCGTTTCTTCAAGTTTGGAAATAGATAAAAATCGCAGGGGACCAGATCTGGAGAATATGGTGGATGACGAACCAATTCGTGGCGCGTTTCATGCAATCTGACCATTGCGACTGCGGACTTGTGCGCCAGTGCGTTGTCCTAGTGGAGTGGAAGAGCCCTTTTTTCTTTGCCAAATGCGGCCACTTTCCCTTATCGGCGCCGTATCGATCCAACAGCTCTGCATAATATACGTCGGTGATAGTTTTGTCCTTTTCAAGATAATCGATATGGACGATACCGTGTGCATCTCAAAAAACGCCATGACTTTGTTGGCCGATAAACCCACTTTGGCCTTTTTCGGCTTCGATTCGCCAGGACAAGTCCACTGTTTCGACTGTTCTTTGGTCTCTGGTGTGTGTGTGATGAATCCATGTTTCATTCACGGCTAAGAAACGACGCAAATAGTCCTTCTTATCGCGCTTGAACATCGTCAAACACTCCTTTCAAGTTGTCATGTCACACGGTCGCGCTTGTTGTCAACAAAGAGCAAATGCGGTACCCATCTGACAGATAGCTTTCTCATATTCAAAAATGTATGCAAAATGTTCCGTATCCGTTCGGTTGAGATACCCATAGCCTCAGCAATCTCGTGTAGGTACTTTAGCCATAGAGATGAAGATACACTATGACTTCAACTCGTCGATTTTCCAATATACCATGAATTCGATGGTGAAGACTCCCATAATGTCTTGTTAAACTGCTTTGGTTTACGTAGTGTTTTTCACGTAAGATATGATGTTTAACCAAGACGCAAAATTCACTTTTTTCCATGTTTACAAAAGTCTTCAAGGTTGCTTGCTTTTGATGGGTGTCAAAACAGAACTGAATGACATACCAGTCTCAAAATTTTAATGCGTTCTAGTTAACGATGGTTCATCACAAATTACACATGGCATTTTCGATTGTGGTGCCCTCTGTTTTATTTTTCAGAGACTTTTCACCTTGCCCTCGTAATAATAATAATAATAATAATAATTATAATATTCTTTATTTTGCCTAACAAAAGATTAAAAAGTTTTAACACAGCAACGTCGGAAAATGTTGGTACAACATAATACAATTTTAAATTTAATAAACAAACTATTATAGGTCATCAGCAGTCGATTGCATAAAAGTGTTTCCTCTTTACATAACACAACCCCTCTGATGAACATATCATAATCAGCGAATTCTCTAATTTCTGGTGGTAAGGCTTTAAATGCTTTTATAGCTTTATACTGTGTTCTTCTTTGGGTGATAAATTGAGATGTATGTCGTGGCTAGAAACAATTCAACTCCTCAGAATACATAAAACGCTTGTGTAATTTTTAATCAGTCTCAGTTCTAAAATTTGGTTGTGTAATGCAATCTCCGATGTTAATCAACAAAAAGGACCGAGCGAGCGAAGTAATAAAATAAATCGTCGATTTTAATGGCACATGAGAGAGGAAACCCCATTTATAGAATACACATAACTAAAAATAGTGTTCCGTTAAGGTAAAAAGAATAATAAAATAAATGAATATATGTATGAAGTACCAATATTCGGAACTGAATGCTTCAGGCAACACAAAACCCTTATTCCTTTAACAATAGGTTGAGTTTCTAGCTTCAATCACTTCTACAGACATTTACTATAGAAATGCGTACAATACAGTAGAATGAAGAACTCACGGACATTTTAATACCTGGATTGATCATGCCTGAAACCTGTTTGTGGATAAAGAATCTCAGATCTTGTATTAATAAGGTGCAAATCTTATTTTCCGAATGATTGCCACATTTCTAAAAAGTCGGAAGTAACATCTATAGTCAACACTTGAACCTACTTACTTACTGATGGTTATCCTATCTGTTACATCTAAATTTGATAATTACTCAATGAGTTATTCTAAGACCTTATTTTGGAATTTAAATCAAATCGAATAAGTTGATGTGAAAACTCAGAAGTTGGAACTATCTTACTTTTTCATGGTGCATATTGCCATCACGGAATATAAGAGCGCCCCTTGTTACAAATGACCCCATTAAACACTGTTGATATGAAAGAATCACCCGTATCCACTAAAAATACTATTAAAGACCTGTATTCAAAATATGTTCAGGTACCGCTGATTTTTCGCTATTATTTTTTTTATATGGGCAAAATGTTCCTTATAACGAGTTAAAATGTTCCCTCTGGTTTGACTAACCTAGCATTTTGAACACGACCCACAGTTGATTTTGTGAATCCCGGATTTGTCAAAATTGGAAACTTTATCAAAGGTGTTGCCTAAATGGTGTTTCAACTTGTTTTTACATCTATAAACTGGTTGTATAGCAAATTTAGAAAACATGGAATTTATTAATTACTGAAAAATGATAAGTGAATGTTTTGAATTTTATTGAAGTATTTGAAGGTAATGGTTATAATTTGGTTAGTTGGCTACGTTCCAATTTCCTTTTTTGTTTAGAAATTAAATTATTGATCAAAGATTTATGGCACAGAGGATTATCACAATTAGGTAAATACCTTATTAAATGATGGTCCCTATGAACATATTACCAAATATCTGTTATCATAATGAGTTAAACTAGTCAATAATTCTTTAAAATCGTGCACAGTCTTAATCTCCGATAATTTGAAATACAAATTTAGACGAAATAATAAATAAAACTACTTTGTTTTACTATCACTGATATATCAATACCAGTGATAGTAAAACAAAGTAGTTTTATTTATTATTTCGTTAAAATGATAAACTATCACAAAGTAACGGCTTCAACAATTGAATTTTTTTACAAATTTAGACTTTCAAATTCTAATCTTTCTAAACTGTATTGCTTACCTAAGATTCATAAACCGGGTAATTCCATGAGACCAATCATTTCAAATATTAATTTTCCTACGTATAACATAGCAAAATGGTTAGTGAAAGAATTTGGCAATTTCCAAGCCGCACCAAGTTTGTGTGTGAAAAATTCTTTCGAACTTATTGCAAAATTGAAAGATTTCATACTTGAACTTCGTGCTACTCTCGTTTCATTTGATGTTGTTTCACTATTTATAAATGCTCCAATCCCTGAGTCGATAAACATTCTGAAGAAATAGCTTTCAAATATTAATATCTCCGATAGAAACTGCACAGAATACGTGATCCTTACATCTTTATGTATGGAGCAAAATTATTTCACTTTTAACAAAAATTACTATAAACAAACAAGAGGATGTGCAATGGCCAATCCACTTTCTCCTTTTCTGCCCAATGTTTTCTAAGCGAACTTGAAACTTCTTCAAAATTGAATCAGTTTCCAAAAGTTTGGTATAGACATGTTGACGATATTTTCAAGATTTCAAGTAAATATTTTGATTTACATGGCTTTTCGAACACACTTAATGGCCAATTTGATTCACAGAGATTCACTGTCGAAATAGAAACAGATAATCAGCTTCCTTTCCTTGATATTAACATTATACAATCATTGTATTGTGTTGGAGATATTTGCACACTGCGACCTAATAGATCTATTGTGTTCCCTTCTGCTGCTGACCTATTCAGGATGTCTCAACGGCTACAGCAGTTCGTCCAACTCTGCAGCTCTTAGGTAGTTTAGTATGTCGGATGGTTTCAAGTAAGGTAAATCTCCCTTTCTGTTTGATACGATCCTAGGCGTCGTGCCTTTGGATTTTGCAAGATTCTGCGACGATGATGTGGTTAGAGCTTTCGTCCTTCTTCCTCTACTAACACGAGATTCTTAAGGTGTCCTTTTAACCGGGAATGGCCTGTTGGTATTCTGAGTTTATTTTTTCTTAGGTTGATGTAGTCATTAGATATCTTCTGGTTATAGTTTCCCAGAAGTATCTTTGCCTGCCTAAATCCTTGTAGTTCACTTATTCCACAGCAAATTTCACTTCGGATCCACTCTAATAATACCTCTACCATCGATAACCATATGTCTGAACTTTCATCCGTACAATTAGGCGCATTCTGTTTGACCTCAATACCATAAGGCTAAATTGTAGGGAAGAAATGTGCCCCAGATTTAACACCAGTTCTTTGCAGCTTATTTACCCTTTTTTATAAACTTGCTGTGTTTCCTTTCAGCTGGAAGACAGCTAGAGTTCAACCAATTCCAAAAATAAGAAGATCTTCTCTAATGATTATAGAGTCATTGCAATATTATCTGATACCTCTTAACTAATGGAGAAAACAATCACCATCTAGCTCATCCAATATCTAGATTTAGAGAGCTCCAAAACTTTGAAACTTCGAGCGACCGATGATATGGCTTTCGTCACCACAGATCAACACGAGACCTGCTTGCCTACTTGCATGACAGACATCCATTGAATATCTTCAAAACATTTGAGCGAGCCTGGCCTCGTCCACAGCTTTTCAGAGTTTCTTCATCCATTCATCATTCATTCATGAGAGTTTTCTTCTACGATCTAATTTGTCAAGTTCTGGCAATTTTACCGCATAATAGAAATATGTTGAAAATCGAGACAATGATTTTTATTGAAATTGATACTAGGACGGAAGTACCTCAAGGATCAATGCTTGATCCACTAGGCTGTTTCCATACATACGGCGACGATCCGCAGATTTACAAGAACACTAAGTATTTTTTAATTTGTGCCTCACTGCATCATGATCTAAATGTTCTTTATCATCCGTGTATTACTAATCGCCTGAAACTTAATATGAGTGAATGTACTATAATGACTTTTACTTAGCAAATTACATCCATAAATACATGATTGCTGATACAGTTGTTGTCCGTTCTAACAATTTCAAAGACTTAGGAGTTTTATTTAATACGAAATTATCATTTGCATGAATTTGCAACGAAGGAAGGTATAGGTATCGAATATGCAGAATTTGTTATGTTATGCGAGAAATAAGTTATTTTGTTTTAATCATCAAAGACTTACGATTCGCACAGTTTCGTATTCCCGAAAAAAATTTCAATGTCTTGAAAGGTTGAAATTCCGATGAAGATTGAGCTATGATAACTCCCAAATTTGATTCGACGATAAATTAATAAAGGAAAGTGAAATGAAAAAAGGTGGTCTAAATTAATTTTTCAATTCAAAGAGCATCTTCGCAAAGGAATTGGCCTCGGGTGAACAGCCTGCATATTAAAACGGTTTTGAATTTTCGCGAACGATAATTTATATTGACAATAAAGCAATAAGTCCAAGGAATGACAGGTACATCTACCAAATAATCTTCAGCTACAATTTTAACGTTCATGGTCACACCCTTCGCCTAACGAAGTCCAACGAGAGTTTAAAAGAAGACAGAACCTACTGTGATCAGGTAATTGGCTACAATATAGATGCCAGCTCGGCGCATTGAATTTTTAACGATGTTGCTAGCTTTTAAAACGTATTGTTGATGTATTTTTGTTTTGTTTTATTAAACGGTGCCTTATTTTCATTTGAATTTTAATTCCGTTCTGAATGAACGTGTCTTCAAAATTCTTATAAAGTGTTGGCAAAATACCACCTTGATTGCTTATTATTTCTTATTATGTGGCAAGTATTAAAGCCCTTTATGATGCATTAATTGTATGCATACATCTAACCATGTTGAAAGTGCTTTAACACTTTCTATAATACGGGCATAGCGCCTCGCAAGTAAGAATCTATTTAGGTTCTTAAGGATAATCTTGACATAATGGCCGCCTGATCTCAAACACGGGGGTATAAATGAAATATATAATGTAAGCAGTAAGATTCTCTTATGTACACGTTTATTAGGATAATACTTTTATTCCAATATTTCCAATGCATGAGTGTCAATGTTTTTATATGGCAAGTCCCATAACTAACATACCATAAAGCTCTAAATATCCAACTATACCGCTTAAGTAATATGAGTTTAGTTAGAGTTAATAGTAAATTAAGATATTAGTTTCATAAAACGTGATTTTATCTATAAAATGTCTTATGAAGAATATTTTATATTGTTTCTATTTTAGTATGATATGTTTCCAAGGCCAAGGAAAGGCTGACCAAAAAGGCCGAAGCATCCTCGGATTGCTTGGGTCACCTGGCCCATTGGGGATGAGATCCGACAGGATCAAGGTTCACAGCACTTCCGTGCCTTTCATGATTAAAACCGTGAATGGGCGGGAGAACGCTGGGGGCAGTCCTAATATGATACCAGGGGATTCCATATGGCTTACCGAAGGCACCAAGACGGAAAAAAGTACGGGTGCTGGAATAGTCGAGAAAACGAACCAAGTGGAAAGAATTTATTTGAACCTAGAGACTTTTGCGACAGAATTCCAAGCAAAAATAGTTGCAATTACATGTGCTCAAATCATGAGGGAGAGAGCCTATGAGAATAGACAAATCACAATAATAGTGAGCAGCCTGATAGTGCTTAAGGTACTGGAGTCATACACAATCACCTCACAACGTGTACTTGATTGCGTCAAAGAACTAACGGCACTAGTAATGAACCCCAATAGAGTGACACTCGTGTGGAAGTCTGAAGAAACCAAACGAGAAGAGACAGAAACTGCCGTCGCACTCGCTAAAGCGGGGGCGGAAAAACCACTGATTGGACCAGAGCCAACCTGTGGCATTTCTCATGACACAGCGAAATCTTTAATCCAAAAATTGCTCGAGATAGAGCACCGTGCCTACTGGAGAGAGCTGCCCCGTATGTCGCACTCCAAGCGACTGATGGGAGATCTCCAGCAGCAACGAGTGAAAAATCTGCTGACGTTCAGCAGACAAGAATTACGGAATCTTGTTGCATTCCTGACACGCCCCATGCAACTAACATCTCTACACGATGGGACTGGTAGATCAGCCCATTTGCAGGGGTTGCGGCGTGGAAGATGAGACACCTTTGCATGTGCTGTGTCAGTGCACGGCATACACGGTAGGTCGTCGGACATACCTCGGAGATGATAAGACTACACCCGAGGAAATCAGAAGTATCCCCTATATTAGGCTACTGAAATTCATAGAATACACCGGACTGATGAGGAGGTAGAAACAAGTGAGGGCACAATAGGACTATAATGACCGCAGTGCTGTAGAGCTCCCCTTAGGATGGAGAACCAACCTCACGGAGGGGGGGTTTTAGTCGGTAGGAATCCGGCACACCCGGGGGCACGGGCACCCGAGGTCTATGCAAGATTTCCCCTCCTCTACGCAAAAAAAAAAATCATATATTTCGAGAAAATCATTTTCTTTTGAAATTATATGCGTCCTCATTACTTCAATATTTCACATGTTCAAATTGGTAACACTACATGCCCAAATCAGCAATTGCCGGCGCGTCATATCTGTAGTTTGAATTTTAAAATGTCAACAGCTTAAATTAAAATACCCAATATGGATGATTTTGAAAGAAAATTATGAATGGAAAGTCAAAATTGCACTCCCCCAGAGCTAAGAGAAATTGCAAACAGTAGCCTAGATAATTTTCTGACGAAAAAGTAAGAAAGTGTATGCAAAGGACTATCAGATTTTCAAAAACTGGTGCAGCGAAAAGAATGTAGAAGAAAGCAAAGTAAAAAAGGTCTCTACTTCATGGTCGTTGTATTCCAAATTAAAAGCATGTATAAATATTTATGAGAATAAAAATATTTCTAGGTACATGAAATTGCAAGCTATATATAAAATTCTCGGAAAGTAGGACACACTAACACATATGCTTACTATTTTCGTCTTTACGTACGTTTCGGTCTCACGACCATCATCAGAAGGCGTATCACTGTATAAAACGTGATTTCTTAAAACTAATTGTATCACTACAAAGCGCCTCTATCGTACTAATTTCAATTAAAAATACCCACGTCACCGAAACGAACAGAAGCACGAACAATCGAAATTAACACATTGATGTTTTAAGTATATGAATTAAGAATCCACTGCTAAGCAATATTCTTATAAACTCTAAAGACAAAGTATGTAATATGAATACTTTATTGAAATTGCAAGCTTCATTAAAAAGGGGCTCGGAAAGCTATAAACCAAAAAAGTCTCAAATTTTGGAATATGAACATACCATCATCTGCAAAGCTGTGGCGGGACAGGTTACTTCCAGCAGGTCGTTTATATGCAGCAGAAACGTATTTGGTGTCAAGACAGCTCCCTGTGGAATCCATTGTATTGGAGGATACTCCGTCAACCACCACATGGAGTAATCTTTCTGAGAGAAAACTTGATAGTAAGCTACAAAGTTGAGACAGCAAACCATATGTCGGAAGTTTCCCAAGAAGGCTTTGGTGACAGATTCAATCTAATGCTTTGGAGGTATCCAATGATACAGCTAGAGATCTCCCATGTTTTTCAATAGATTTCTGCCATACCTGGGTTACGTAGGCAAGCAGGTCTTCTGATGATCTCTGATCATGAAAGCCATATAGCCGGTCATTCACGATTTTGGAGTTCTAGGTATTGGATGATCTCGATGTTGATTGCTTTCTCCATCACTTTAGAGATCACAGATAATACTTCCATGGGTATATAATTATTAGGAATGATTACCATTATGATGTTGTCGGGATAGCGAAATAGCTATCCGGAACTACTGCTTGTGATGTTACTGCTTGATCTAGAAGAACCTCACCATTGATATATAATTTTTATCAAACTTAAATCCATACCTCAATTTTTCATTTCCTGGATTCTATATCTGCAATAGTTGATAATTTATTTGTTGAGAAGTTCAAATACATTAGGTACTGCTAGTTTAGTAGCATTCTATTCTTCGCAACTGCCAAGGAAAATGAAGTCTTCATCAGTCTACATATAAAGTACTATTTTAGGTATGTGTGGGATGTTGCGGACATAATAATTCCTATTAAAGCAAAATTAAATGAAACTAAAGATTATATTTTACATTAGGATGTTAGGATCACATTACTCATAAATTTATTTATCATGTTGTATAGCAGATTACATAAACATGGTATAGGTTTCTTTTTTGTTAGCTGTTAATTTATAATGGTAATTACCGGCTGATTATTTTAGCAACTTCCAACCATTAATAATAAGTTTGCACATAAAAATCATAAGTTGATTAATTCACAATTTATTTTGTACCAGACTTGTTTTCATTTCGCAATTTGTTAAAAGGGCATTGGATATCATAATATTATGATTAAAAATGCCAAGTTAGGGTGCTATTGATGTCATTGGTATAGGGTGTTAGTTTCTAATCTACACCTACACGTATCTACAAACTTAAGGAATATCGTGTTGAGTGTTTTATCAAAAAGGACTTATAATACAAAAATTCCAATCTTCCTTCACGTCTGGTTGTACCGAAAGGTGATATCAACTTCTTTAATTTAAATAAGACGTCAAAATTGAGAGTACCTTGATTCTCAAGTGTTTTTAAGTTATAACAATTGAAAAAAATATAGCGTTTGCAGGTTCTTACTTTATTGCCATTATCTTCAGGTCTAATCTCAAGTTAATAATTTTTTGACAAATGTTTCAATATGTTGTGAAATTGCGAATGTAAAATTTGGAAGAAAGTAAGCAAAAATAGTGTGATCATGTTATGAAAGTGGAAAATTTAAGATCTCTTTATCCAAATATCACCCCAATTTTTTTTCACCATCAGATTGACCAATTGATTCTCATTAAAAAAGAAATGAGTTGCTATGAGCGTAAAATTCATATTTTTTGAGGAAATTAGAAAGAACGATTTGATACAAAATTGCGAGAAAAAACAGTAGATTGATACTTTGCAAAACACTTCCAGGTTGCCATGGATTCGTGAATTTTTCGAATTCAAGATATGTCAGCAGTGAATGCCAGATTTTATCATTCAGCTTGAATGTTAAAACGTTTATTGAGAAAATGCCATAGTTGCTTCAAATCTTGAATATTCTACACCGGCGTTGTATAAACTAGCTCCTTTAGAGGACTCAAAGGAAACAGTTAACGAAGGTAAATCTATTGATCAAGCCGGCGTATTTCTTGTCTGCTGAACGTCTGTAGATTTTTAACTCGTTGCTGCTGGATATCTCCCATTAGTCGTTTGGAGTGCGACATACGGGGCAGTTCCCTCCAATAGGCACGGTGCTCTGCCTCGAGCCTTTTTTGGATTACAGATTTCGCTGTGGTATGAGGAATGCCACAGGTTGGCTCTGATTCTTCTAGTCTTGTTTACACATACTATCATATGAGTGTCACTCTATTGGGGTTCTTTACTAGTGCTGTTAGTTCCTTTACACAATCGAGTACACATTGTGAGGTGATTGTGTATGACTCCAGTGCCTTAAGCACTATTAGGTTGCTCGCTATGATTGTGATTTGTCTACTCTCATAGGCTCTCTCCCTCATAATTCGAGCACATCTTGTAATTGCTTAAATTTTTGCTTGGAATTCTGTCGCAAGTATCCCTAGGTTCAAAGAAATTATTAATCCTTGGTTTTTTGTATCGACTATTTCAGTACCTATACTTTTTTTGGTCTTGGTTCCTTCGGTAAGCCATACGGAATCCCCTTGTATCAAATGAGGATCGCCCACAGTGTTCTCCCGCCCATTCTAGGTTTGAATAGTGAACGGTACAGAAGACCTGTAAGCCTGTCTTGTCGGATCTCATCCCCAATGACGTAAGTGATCTGAACAATCCGGCCTCTTTGGTCGGCCTTTACTTGTCCAATAAGATCAAAGCGATATGCTCCTCTCATGACTTCTGCCTGAACGGCGAGCTGCAGTGGCTCCACCTCCAACCCCAACAATCTTTTCATCGCAGCCGTTGGGATGGTCGACATTGCACCTGTTCATTCCTAAGCACGCCAGCCTCTTAACTCCGTTCAGGGAATGCTAGGATACTTTGTCTTTGGTTTTGGCCACCACACGATTGAGGCGTATGTTCCAATGGGTCTCACTATGGTGGTGTGTACCCAGTGCAGCATCCGTGGTGTGAGTATCCAGGTTCTTCCGACTGTACGACGACATCAGGGCTCTTATTGCTTTATTAGTGACTTTCTCCAGATGCTTCCCAAAGGTAAGCCTTTTATCTAGGTTTACCCCAAGGTACTTGAATGCGTCCGTTATCTGTATGTTTCCCCCATACAATACAAAACTAAGTCTTGTATGATCCCAATGTCCTTTTGATTCACTTTGAGTCCTTCCTTGTTGCACCATTTTTCCACGATGTTCAGTGCTTGCTGCATCAGATATGCTATTGTGCTCCCGAACTTCCCTTGTACTATAATGACGATGTCGTCAGCATATCCGATTCAGCAGAATTCTTTACTCTCACGGAGTATTAGAAGTCCGTCCACCACCAGACTCCACAGCAGAGGTGACAGTACATCCCTCTCTGCGGACATCCTCCAGCAACCCGGACCTCTTTTTCAATCCCATCATTGGTAGATGAAGTCACTATTCCAACATCTTTGCCATATGTATAGAAAACCTTATTTGGAAATGCGAAAGCACCAAGTGATCCAAATGCCATCTACCAGAAGATCCCACTGAAAGAATTATTCATAATACAACATATTGCTTCAAAGTTCTCACGCGTTTCAAAGAAACGCCGCCACTGGCGGCTGTATGTTCAACACTATCCCCGTCGTTTCATGAAACGAGTAAGAACTTCCAAGTAATGCGTTGTATTGTGAATAATTCTTTAAGTGGTCTATCTTCTGGTAGATGGCGTTTGGAGAACTTGGTGTTCTAAGTATTTCCAAATGGCGTTTATGTAGTTCTAGCGGAGATAGTTTAATAGTGACATCATCGTCCTACTCGTTCCACAGATGAGCTCATGAGAGAGCCAAACAGCTGCCTGGTACTGATAGACGTGTTGTCACTGTTCGACCTAGAGCAACATTAGCTCTGTCTAAGCAATTATATATTTTATCGCTGAGTTCATATTCTAATCTATTCAGTTTATCACCTAAATCTTCGGCAATAAAGCAAATTTACTATTCGTGTGTTGCTAAATTTTGGACATCTTTTTATTGTGACCCATCCAGCTTCCTATTTTCCAGTTCAAAAAGTCCATCATTCCTCTAGAACTACAGGTACTAATGATATAATTTCGAATAAGGTATTCCCATAAATTATTTTTACGAGTTTTTCATAATGTAAGAAACCGTAATTAATACCCCTGATCGTTAAAAATAGAACAGGTTGGTTGCACGATGAACATACCTACGTATCGCGTTCTCTAAGAACGTTATGTATCACATAAAAACCATGAATAATATTTTTGAATGCATTTTGAGAGATGTAACAGCAGTTCTCTAGCGTGGGTAGACAACTGAAGAATGAACAGTACAGGCACCTCAAAAGCTGTCAAGAATTAAAAACCTGCATCCGTCTGCATATATTATTCACACTTTTGTGTTAGGCTGAACATATAAGTGTTTATACGTTCCATCTTGTTATTAATATGACGTATTCAAGGATTCTGCTGGTTATAATTCTGTTTTAACATACGAATATTATATTCGTTTTATGATTAATTGGTAGACCAACAAAACGGAATGTTTATTCATAGCATTATGCTCAATATTAATGGGTAGAATCCATATCTATGATATGTAAATACATGACTTAAATCACTTAGAATCTACTAATCTGTTCTAACTTATAGGACCGGTGAATAGTTCTTGAACAATTATCTCTTTTGCTAATACCTTGACGGATATTGAATTACAAGAATATATTAATGAATGGAAATAATATTCATCCATTAAAACTGAAATGAAAAGATGTAAGCATTCAGTTGCTAAGCAAAAACGGTTGCAAAATAACTCCTGCTGCTTAAAAAATTGATGAAAATTTTGTATTCTTGACCTTCAAAACAAGCAGTGCCGGTTTTGGCAAGTAGACGTAAATTGAATTAATGTGAATTGAACAATTGCCAAAGTAGCCCGAAAATACTTCTGGCCAGGGATGTTTAGAGAAATCTCACAATATGTTCCTAATTGTCCCCATTGTTTGAAACATACGGCTTCGCAACAACAACCGGCAGGACTGATGCAGCAAAATTAATTGTCACAGTCCTGGGAAGTCGTGAGTGTGGACGTGGTGTGACCCTTACCACGCTCCTCTAAAGCTAATAATCACTTACTAGTGTTTTAGTACAAAATGACGAAATGAGTGGAGTCAAGACCATTCGGAGAGCCTATATCGCAAAGGAAATTACTGCGATTTGGATGTCACCGAACTCTTATCAGTGACGATGGCTATATATAGCCAACTACTTCAAAAGTTTCATAACGGAAATTGCCATACGGCACAAACAGACCCCTCCCTATACACCGCAAACGAATCCCATAGAGGGGGTTAACAAGAGTCAAGTATGCCCTGAAAATGCCACCTGTAATGGTTGGTGGAACGTCGGCATTAATCAGTGCTTTTGGGACGCAGAATCCGTCGGGAAGCCAAGAATTTAGAAGATTAGCCATACTATTCAAAAAACTATTGGATTTGTGGCTCAGGTTGATTTGAAATTTTAAGCAGTGTATTTCTTTATGGCTTTTTGAATGATATAATGGGAGGAATTATTTGATAATAAAACAGATGCCTTATTTCTGATTTTAAGGATTGGGGTTGAGATAAGTTGACAACTCTGTGAACCAAGGAGTTCATGACAGATTGCTTTTGGGCAATTGGTGGTGGGAAAGGCCATTGAAGTATCTATCCGTGTGAGTGGGTTTTCTACGTCAGTTTGTCGACTAACTAATACATCTAGGAACGGGAGTGAACCTTTCGATTCAACTGCCATGGTGTAAAGGATATTGGGATGGAATGAATTTGAATGATTGAAAAAGGGAACAAGATTTTTGCGACCATGTTGCCAAATAACAAAAGTATCGTCGACATATCTAAGTCAACATTTCGGCTTGAGAACAGATCAGTCAATAGCATCTTTCTCAAAAGTTTCCATGAAGATATTAGCTATGACCGGAGAAAGTGGGGAACCCAAGGTAGCCCCCGAAGACTGCTCATAAAACAGAAAATATGTGGAAAATAGACAAACATCAATTAATGTTAGTAAGTCCGTTGAAATGTTTTTGGAAGGTAACCAATTGGTCTTAGCAATTGGTAAGCCCTATCGGATCCCCTACTTATAAACTCTCTCGATATCTGTCATCTATTCTCAAACCTCTTGTAGGTAATTCCAACAGTTTTATCCTAAATTCCTTTCCTTTCGTTGAAAAACTCCAAATGCTAAAAGTTGACCCAGGCGATTTGCTCGTCGAATCACTCTTACCACTGTTCCCATTCCAGACACCCTTTCCATAATTTCTCAACTGTTATCTTCCAAAAACATTCCAATGGACAATACTGTCACCACTTCAAAGTGATCTGCAGAATTTCTAATCCATACGACTAATAAGAACGGAGCAATAGTCTTCACAGTGGGTTACACACACAGATATCATGTCAAAAATAGTCTAGATCAATTAGAAAGGCTGAAAATGGATATATCCGCGAAAACCCGAGAATTTTTTTCAGGCCGATCACAATACTTCCTTTACACTATACTACGTATAGTTGGGGAAGTAAAGATGGCCTTTTTGTATTCTTAAAACATTGTTGTTATTTGCCATCTTTCTACCAATACACCACTAGGTATTGCTCAGTACAACAGAAACTGAAAAGGATACTATCAAAAAGTGCCAATTTTGATTTAATGATTCTTCAAATAGTAATATAATTGAATAAAGATGGGGATGATTTGATGCGATTATTTTTTATAGACCTGTCGGTACAGTTAACCAGACCATATTTATTATAAATCGCAAATTGAAAACAATGATTGTGAACGGTGAGGTATAAGCACTATATAAATTGCAATAAACCTTTGTCTGCCACTGACATTCACGACTAGTTCTAAATATATTACTCAATAAAGTTCTCGAGCTATTTAAAAATAATTGCAAAAAGTGTAGGCACCTCCTCTACAAAATATATCGAATTACGTTATTAAATATAGTGAAATATAATAATCTTAATTCGATTTATGGAGTTTCCAGGTTTATGGCCACATAAAAATGCAATAAAATCATTGAAATATTAGCATTCAACAATCCAAATGAAATTTCTATGGCATTGAAGTGTAGTAATGCTGTTATCACCATTGTCTCTGTCGGGAGAGATTTGGAGTTGAAAGACGAATTTGTTTTTTATGAGTAGAATTAATCATAACAGAAACACCGGAAAAACTATCTTGGAACAACGCCCTCTATTCTTAAGCCCGATTACAAAACATCATTAATCAGTTTCAATGTTCAATTAAGCTTTTATCGTACAAACCAAATGTTTGGTGATATTTAGTATGATTAATTTCGAAACGTTTGGTAATATTAACTGCTACAGGTCAAGTAGAGATTACTGTGGTCTGTGGGAAAAGGGAAAAGCGCTATCATTCATTTTAAACACGGTCTTCCTTCATAGCGATTCTGGGTTAGATATAATCCTACTTTATTTGCCGACTCATAGAATTGTTATCTTCAAACATTACTGTCAATTCCAATAAATTTTTATAGTCTTGAATTAAATTGTTACTAAATTAGTGATTTTATTATTCTTTTAATGGTGACTTCCCATTTGAAGAGAAACTATATTGGAACAGTTGTACACTGAAGGAAACGGGACCAGAACAAAAACCGGAATAAGAATGAAAGCACGGGTACAATCTAATATATCTGGATATGAATGTACAGTTAATGTGAAAGTAATTGAAACAATATGGATACATAATGAATTTCCTGGAAAACATGAGATTCTATACATACAGGTAGAAAAATGAAAAAAGCGAATAGTTATTGCTTATAAAAAATGTTGCATTATGATTAAAATCATTTTATTGAAACTGATTACTATTAATCAATTAACATTCCTTTTTATCATTACAACTGTTTTGTTCGAATTACTAGTATCTTGTGTAATTCATTGAAAATTAAATAATCATCACTTGTGATGGCACAACATGAAATTAGGCGTCATTACAAACTTTAATAGCAATTTATATTGAATATAATGATTATCAGATATGCTATAATAATTATCCAATGTCTTCATAAACAAGAAATTAGATGGATACATATTATAGTCTCATGTTACTATTAGTATTATATTTACAGTGTTAATAATATAGTTTAGAGTTCTCATCAAATATAACATGCCGATTCGGGCAGGAATTGGCATTACTTAATGGAAAAAACACGATGAGCTTTTTAGTTTAATACGAGGCCAAGGTGAAAAGTTCCTGAAAAATAAAACAGATGGTGCTACAATCGAAAATCATAAGTGACATTTGTGATGTATCATCTTTAACTAGTACGCATTAAAATTTTCAGACTGATATGTCATTCAGTTCTGTTTTGTCACCCATCGAAAGCAATCAGCCTTGAAGATTTTTGTAAACACGGAAAAAAATGAATTTCGCGTCTTGATTAAACATTATTTCTTCATGGAAAAAACATTGCGCAAACCAAAGCATCGCTTGTTAAACATTATGGGAACTCCTCACCATCGATAGAAATGATTCACAAGTGGTTTAGTGAATTCAGTTGTTTTAATATGTCCACAAAGGACGCCCAACATTCTGGTCGTCCAATTAACGTTAGAACACCAGAAATCTTCGATAAAATCCATTGGACGATCAGCGAGTTAAAGTGCACGAAATTGCTGAGTCTATGGGCATCTCAACCAGATGAGTACCGAACATTTTGCATAAGTTTTTGAAAACGAGAAAGCTAAGCCAGTTGGGTGCGACATTTGCTTTCTGTTGACAAGTACGACGGTGTGACAACTTCAGAGGAGTGTTTGGCGATGTTCAAAGGTGATAAGAAGGGCTTTTTGCTCCGCTTCGTAGCCGTGGACGGAACATGGATCCATCCCAACACACCAGAGACGAAATAACAGTCGAAACTGAGGACTTGTCCTGGTGAATCGAAGTCGAAAAAAGCCAACATGGGCTTATCCGCCAACATAGTCAAGGCTACAGTTTTTTGGGATGCCCACGGTATCGTCCAAGTCGATTACATTGAAAAGGGCAAGGTCATCGTTGAAACAAACGCCTCGAAGGATTGCCGAAATCGTATTATTTGCAGGGAACCGAGATTAGGAAAACGTTGGAGAAAGTGTATCCGGCTACAGAGAGATTATGTTGAGAAACAAAATAGGTTTTGACCAAATAAATCATTTCTTGTTTCATTTATCAGGAACTTTTCACCTTGCCCCCGTATATAAAGTTTCGTCCGCTTCTCTTTTAGGCGAACGTATACACTTTTGGCCGTCTTAAATAATCCATCAACCTAAAATCGCCGCATGGACATTCCATATGTTCTATTATATATTCAGTTAATGTTATTGCATCCAAAAATAAAGTTACAAATAACCTTCTCAGCTAGGATTGCTGCTATTTACTCTTATATGTGTTGAGTTAATGTTATTGCTTTCAATAATAAACTTACAAATAACCTATCAACCTTAAATAACCGCTTGGGGATTCTATATGTTCTCTTATTGTATCGAAAAATAGGCTTACAAGCAACCTATTAACCTGGAAATGCCGCTTGGAGATAATATATGTCTCCACATGTATTCAGTTAATGTTATTGCATCCAAAAATAAACTTACCAATAGCTTATTAACATAGAACTGCCGCAAGGAGATTATATATGTTCTCAAATGTGTTGAAGTAATCCAAACACATCCAAAAATAAAGTTACAAAAAACGTACTAAAGTAGAATTGCCCTTGGACGTGATATATGTTCTTAAGGTAAACATGGGAATGTCACAAAATAATATATATATATACACTGTAAAAAATAGTTGGGTAAAATTCCCCTAAGAAATGGTGGCCACTGGGCGGCCACCATTCCACGGAGTAAATTTAACGCGTAAGGGTATTTTTAACCAAAAAGGGAAAATTACTCATTGCTCGGGTAAAAATCCTTGGCGGTGTAAATTTTACAGAGAAAAAAACACGTTGGTGTAATTTTACCACCTAAAATTACACATTGGTGTAAATTTGTATAGATAAAATTACACTCTAATGTAAATTTGTACAGATAAAATTACACTCTAATGTAAATTTGTATACATAAAATTACATTCTAATGTAAATTTGTACAGATAAAATTACACTCTAATGTAAATTTGTATACATAAAATTACACTCTAATGTAAATTTGTACAGATAAAATTACACTCTAATGTAAATTTGTATACATGAAATTACATTCTAATGTAAATTTGAATAGATAAAATTACAGTTTGATGTAAATTTGTATAGATAAAATTACTGTTGTTAATTTTACAGATACATTTACACCAAATTGTAATTTTGTTTCTAAACGAAATACCTAGATGATTTGGCCCTGAAATATTCATTTAAAAATAAACTTTACCTACGCACTATTCCAACTTTTGATTAAAATTCTGTTGTATCATCGTCAACCAGGAAGATGAATTAACAAGTTCATGTTAGCCCTTTTTCTAACATTCTATTGTGAACCATTACCTGAATACAATAACCTAAACAAAATGAAACGAGAATTTTTGTTTTACTTATATTCAGGATTACAAAAGTTCATAAAAAATTCTTCAAAAAATTACAAATAACTAATATTGTTACAAACTTATATATAACAAAAACCTCATATTGGGACGGCAACAAAAGTAACAAGACTACCTGAAATTCAAAAATATTTATTATTAGAATAAGGGAGATGAGGAAAAGCAATACACATACATATTAGGGCCAGGGGGATTCAAAAATAGAGAAAATTGAGATTCAAAATACTGAAATGGAAAAACAGGAAAAAATAGGAAGCCTTTCTATAAAAATAAAATATACAAAATGAACCGTACGATGCAAACCAAATTATAATTTACTACCTACCTCTATAAGAAAACCACGAATGACAACAATGAGAAAATCACACTGTACATTATTATTAAGAAACAAAGATATAAAACCAACTTACTTGCACCTCAATTCCGATTGAGGAAAGAAAAGTATATTAAAACAAAATAATAGAATTATTGTAAAATACAAATTGATCAGACAAAATTCACCTGAAATTAAAATGTAGTATATTTAAAAGATAAAAACATACAAAATACTCACTTTTCGGGTACAAATAAATCTTACACCGTACACCTGTCTGTGATAATGTTAAAAATTATATTGCCTTAATGTAGGAAATCCATGTCTGCATATTTGACAGTAATAACCTATTTTTTATGTAATAAGTTCTGCTGGCGTACAGGTTATGTGTACATATCTTGGAAATCTATAGACATAAAAGACGAATATAGGTACAAAAACAGCAAAGAAACCCATCAACCTACCTTTCAAAAAGGGCCCAAGAAAACAAGTATTCCGGTTCTCACAATAACGAAATAATCGACTGTTTAATAAATGTATTTCATTTAAAAGTTTTAAAATAAAATGATCCTTAATTCCTTACTGAATTAGAAACAGAAGCTCATATGCAACACGACAGTAAGTGCAAACTGCAACTGCAATGTAATCTGGGAAATTCGACTATGCAAAACGTCTACGATAGCTGTATGTCTCTCGCTCGAGATCATTAGTAGCGTGTAATAGAGAGGGATATCAATATCTTTACGTATACGCAACACAGAGAAGACACAATCTGTCGATGTCAGTACCGCAATCAGGTTAGAGCGCAGAACCGATTGAGGGAAATTTGAATTGATATTATTTTGTTAACCGAAGATTCAGAGTTTTCATTCATATCGTACTATATTTTTGGTAGTATTTTATATGCATATTAAAGAAATTTTATTAATTTAATACTACAACGGCTTAGTTTTTCTATTCAATAAATAGACATATAGATAATAGAATAGCGGCTGTGTTGTGTAATAAAGTGTATAACAAAATATTTCTCTTTTATAATTAAATATTCTAACCTCAAAAACATAAGATGTTAACTGTCGCTGTATGTTTACTAATTTGCACAAAAAAATACTTTGTAATTTTTAATCATCATGACAATTATTTTTCAAAGTCTGCATGTGTGTTATCGGATACTTGATTAGCTAATGGAACCCTCTGCCTTTAACATACCAACCCAACCCTAACAATTTTCTTGAAGTCAGCTTCCTATTAGTTGATCAATCATCCATAACCGGTTCATAATACGATGTCAAACTGTACGATCATATCACCCATTTGAATAAATTTTCACTATTAGTGGGAAAATTTATCCAAATGAATAAATTTTCACTATTAGTGGGTAAATTTATCCAAATGGTATCAAATGTACCACGATAATGATAAATTTCCAGTCAAATCTAGGGTAAAATTATTCACGCAGAGGTAATTTTCTATTCTGTAACGTAAAAGTACACCAGAATCAAATTCACCTGGTAAATGTTCTCCAACTTTTAGGTACTTCAAGCTTTATCTCAAAAATGAGGTAATAGTTGCCAGTACATCGTAGTAATTTTACCAATTTACACCATTAAAATAACACCCATTTTTTACAGTGTAGGGGCCTAATATGTCGGTGGGACACGCGGCGGGGAGCTTAAGCTCTAGGGACCCCAAAACATTACTTCAAGATTTCAAAAATATGAAATAAAATATAAATCAAAAGAAATTTTTTTTTTCTAGTAGAAATAAATCCGCTTCGTAGACCATTGGACGTGTGGACGTGTGTAAATGGGAAAACAGTTTTTTTTTAAATAAATGTTTGATCATAAGAAGTTTTTTTTTCCATAGAGGGCCCATTTTTATTTTTTTTTTGCAGGGGATGTGGAAAATTTGAGGCTATGCCACTGTTTATTCTTTGCTTTATGCGATTTTGACGTATGTTTAATGTATGATACTGTCACTTCTATATTATATAATGCACTTGTCAGGGGTAATTCATTTGGGTTTATAAAATTATGAGATTCATATCAAATCATTATTCATTGTAGTACCTATGTTTAATGCAGAAAAGGTAAACAACGGAATTAATCCTTTACGCACAAATAAACTGCGGGGCGAATGAAACGAGCTACTGCAATAATTTAAAATGTATTAAAAAATGGCAACTTATTTCCGAGAAAGGTCAAGTAATGTCTGGATTCAATAAAATAGCCACAATAACACATTATTTTCCAAATGTTCGTCATAACATAAAGCTTGTTACATTTGTGTATAGTAATATAAAGTGATCAAATTACCACTTTATGTTTCAAGTAACGTTTTAGCATTGTTTCGTTTATTGTATTGCAAGCTAAATTTAATTAACGTGTTTTCGGTGCTTTTGTTATGTAGAAAATTGTTAATTAAATTCTTTTTTGCGCGATTTGATTGTTTACCACGACTGTTTCCAAAACAGTGCACTGTATTTACTAGTTGCTAGCTGAAATAAACTCGACTGTAAGTACCTTAGCGTTCTAGACGGTAAGTGAATTTATTCAAAATTAATTATATATCTATGGTTTCGGCGTTTACGTAGTGTAAATTCATAATACTTCAGAAGTTGGAGAATAAAACTCAAATTTTACACAAAACTTTTAACATTTAATTTAAAAATGCTGACAAATTGTTTCACCACACTGTGGCATTATCAAAGCGAGGAGTTATCAACTAAAGCTAAATCTAAAAGTATGTCCTTAAATATCAGGGATCAGAATGTGGTGCAAATTGAGGGATGGGGGTGGATAATGGTGGGAGTGTGTTTACAAAATTGTTAACAAGCGGTGAATTATATGTGTCGATTTGATCATTTAATATTACATTATTATTGTTTTTTGCGTGTTTCAAAATTTCTATGGATTCTAATATATTAAGTTTATGTCCTTTTTCCTGAATATGTAGAATATCAGGATTAAGGGTGAAATTGTGGTTATGTTCTAACAGGTGATTTGCGTAATTAGAGTCTTCTTTTTTGAGCCTGTAACTTCTCAAATGTTCATTGAACCTTACGCTGAAACTGCGTCCAGTTTGTCCTATGTACAAAGCACTACAGTCATCACATCTCAGTCTGTAAACTCCAGATTTCTTTAAGTTATCTTTTTTAGATTTCGAGTTATTAATATACGAGCATAGGTTATTTGTTGTTTTAAAGGCGACGTTTTTATTCTGTTTTTTAAGGAATTGAGATATTTTTAGTGAATGTTTACCTAAATATGTTAGACATGTGAAATTTGATTTTGTATTATTATTAATTTGCGGATAAATTAAGCTTAAGGCTTTTTTATTGAGTTTATTTTGGAGTATTTTATTAATTATCTTGACATTATAACCGTTATTTTTGGCAATATCTACGATTCTGTTTAATTCTAAATGGAAATTATCTTTACTTAATGGGACATTAATTAATCTATGTATCATACAATTATATGCTGCTAGCTTATGTGATTGTGGATGTAAAGAAGTGTTGTGTATTGTGGTATCTGTGTGGGTGGGCTTGTGATAAATAGCGAAAGAAAAGTAATTATTTATGTGTGAAAGTATAGCAAGCCGTAATCGCTTGCTATACAGGCAGTAACCGTCAAATAAATTCTTTTCTCACCTATATCAACAACTTACACCCAAATATAGAATTCACATTAGAGATGGAAAACAACAAGTCCTTAAACTTTTTAGATCTGACAATTTCACACACAAATAATTACTTTTCTTTCGCTATTTATCACAAGCCCACCCACACAGATACCACAATACACAACACTTCTTTACATCCACAATCACATAAGCTAGCAGCATATAATTGTATGATACATAGATTAATTAATGTCCCATTAAGTAAAGATAATTTCCATTTAGAATTAAACAGAATCGTAGATATTGCCAAAAATAACGGTTATAATGTCAAGATAATTAATAAAATACTCCAAAATAAACTCAATAAAAAAGCCTTAAGCATAATTTATCCGCAAATTAATAATAATACAAAATCAAATTTCACATGTCTAACATATTTAGGTAAACATTCACTAAAAATATCTCAATTCCTTAAAAAACAGAATAAAAACGTCGCCTTTAAAACAACAAATAACCTATGCTCGTATATTAATAACTCGAAATCTAAAAAAGACAACTTAAAGAAATCTGGAGTTTACAGACTGAGATGTGATGACTGTAGTGCTTTGTACATAGGACAAACTGGACGCAGTTTCAGCGTAAGGTTCAATGAACATTTGAGAAGTTACAGGCTCAAAAAAGAAGACTCTAATTACGCAAATCACCTGTTAGAACATAACCACAATTTCACCCTTAATCCTGATATTCTACATATTCAGGAAAAAGGACATAAACTTAATATATTAGAATCCATAGAAATTTTGAAACACGCAAAAAACAATAATAATGTAATATTAAATGATCAAATCGACACATATAATTCACCGCTTGTTAACAATTTTGTAAACACACTCCCACCATTATCCACCCCCATCCCTCAATTTGCACCACATTCTGATCCCTGATATTTAAGGACATACTTTTAGATTTAGCTTTAGTTAATAACTCCTCGCTTTGATAATGCCACAGTGTGGTGAAACAATTTGTCAGCATTTTTAAATTAAATGTTAAAAGTTTTGTGTAAAATTTGAGTTTTATTCTCCAACTTCTGAAGTATCAAAATTAATTGCTCTGGTACCTGACCTTGCTGTTGTGTGATCATGTGCGAATTGGAATTTTCGGGGATGGGTTTCCAAATGTTGGGAAGGCAATATCCTATGTCACGGTTCAGATTATTTGTATGTTTTAGGATTTCGATCGCTTCAAAAATTCTTCGCTGATAGAAGTTTGGGGCTCGGGTCAAGATTTTAGTATTTTGGAAAAGGATTTGATGATAAGCAGTCCTCGGGAGCTATCGTGGGTTCCCCACTTTCTCCGGTCATAGCTGATATCTTAATGGAAATTTTTGAGGAAGACGCTATTGACTCATTTGTTCCCAAGCTGAAATGTTGGTTTTGTGTCAACGACACTTTTGTTATTTGGAGTGTCAACGACACTTTTGTTATTTGGCAACGTGGTTGCGAGAATCTTGTTTTCTTCATCAATCATTACATCCCAATATCCTTTTCACCATGGAAGTTGAATCGAAAGGTTCACTCCCGTTTCTAGATGTATTAGTTAGTTGACAAATAGACGGTGTTTTGGGATATTCTGTGTATCGAATCGAGAACCCACTCACATCGATAGATACCTCAATGGCCTTTTCCACCACCACCCTGCCCACAAGCAATCTGTCATAAACTCCTTGGTCCACAGAGATGTCAACTTATTCTATATTAATGATCTACCAGAAGTTATTGCTGCTACTAGAAAGTTACTTATCAATTACGTAGGTGATAGTAACATTTCTGCAAATTACCTTTCCTTTCTCGAAACTGAAATTGCCTCTGCGCTCTCGACGATTGAACATTGGTGTATGAATAACAAACTCACATTAAACAAAAGTAAGACAAACTGCATCATCTTTACGTCAAGCCATAGTAGACTCCAAATTCCAGAAACATTAAATTTAAATAATTACATTTTGGAAATGTCTTGGAATAAATATAGACAAAAACCTCAACTGGTGTAAAGAAATCGAACAACGATGTAAAAGGCTGAGTTCTTTCACTTATAGTTTACGTGTTATGAAACCACAACTTGAGGAAAATGCATAAAAACTTTTTTATTATGCCAACTTTCGATCTCTGTTAAATTTTGGGTTAATTTTTTGGGGTTACAGCCACCAGGTTGAGATGATATTCAGGCAGCAAAAAAAGAGCAATACGAATAATCTTTGGATTAGGATATAAACAAAGTTGCAGAGGTAAGAAAAACTTACTAACTGTTATTGGAATATACATTTATCAACCCTTTATTTTTATTTTCAAACATAGAAGATTCTTCACAGACTTCAAAAAATGTTTCAATCACAACACACGTAACATTTCATACATATATCCAGCATATACGCTTACACTAACAGAGAAAAAATGCCCCTATATGTGCATCAAATTTTTCAACAACTTGCCAATTGATATTCAATGTATAAAGAATTTCTGTGAATTTAAGAATAAAATATTCAATATTATAGTGCAATGTGAACCATACACGGTTAATGAATACTTGAATAAGTAAGTTCTTGTCTTCGTATTTAATTTTAAATTCGTTCTGTATTGTTTGACTTGTTTTCTTATAATCTTGTTAATATTTTGCAACAATTATTATTGAGAAAATGAATTTACTTTTACTTTACTTTACTTTTATACCAACCACAATCCTTAAAATTGAAATTAAAACACCTTTTATCTGTCTTATTGTCAAATATCCCATTATAACATTTAAGAAGCCATAAAGAAATACACTTCGCCCAAAATTTCAAATCAACCTGAGCCACACCCCCCCCCCTCTTTTATCCACTGGTTATCTTCCATATATTGAAAATATAACAGATCGAATTTCTAAAATCCTTAAGATGCATAATTTTTTTACTCCTTTTCCCCACATCCAAAACAATCTCAGTTTTACAAACCTATCAAAGATCCTCCTCTTCATTCAGAAGATTTTTATTGCATTCCCTGTTCTTGCGGCAAAGTCTACATTGGTGAAACAGGTCGTACAGTAGCTACTCGTGTGAAAGAAAATGAACGCTGTACAAGGCTTCGTGATACCAGTAGATCTGCACTTGCGGAACACAAGTTTGACATTAATCATCAAATCTTTTTCGAAAATACTAAAATCCTCGCCCGAGCCCCAAACTTCTATCAGTGAAAGATTCTTGAAGCGATAGAAATCTTAAGATATCCAAATACTCAGGATATTACCTTCCCAACATTTGGAAACCATCCTCGAAAATTCCACTTTGCACATGATCACACAACGGCAGGGTCAGATGCCAGAGCCAGAACAGAATTAACCACCGGAATAAAGGCACTAAACTGTATAGCATGAAAGTCGTGCTATTGTGACGCAGAATCCGAAAGTCAAGAATTTTCAAGATTGGCAATCCGCGGAAATGTTAATAATGATAATAATCCGAACCCCGCTTGGAATTCAGTTCTGTTTTTATGAATTTTTTAAAATAAAATGATAACTAAATAAAAGAGTCGTTATAATAGAATAATAATTACAATTATCTCATATGAATGATTAGTTTTTTTTGTATTAAAACATTGATTCTAAGTTTAACGCAGCATTTATAATTAATATTGTAGAAAAAAGTAAACAATTATATGTTACATATTTTATAAAATATGTATGTATTTGTTTCTTCACATTCCTCATTCAGTGAAATCCGTTTTATTACTCCTAACTAATATTAAGTACATTATTTCACAAATGCGGTTGAGTAAGCAGGAACCAGTTAGAAGAGAATTTTTAAGTTCGTATAGGCATTTTATCTAATTTTTATCATGAGAAGTGAATAATACATCCAACATCTCGTAACTTAAACGTGAAATATATGTTCGCTCTGGCTTAATTAGTGATAACCACATCCATATAGGAGTTCCCATAAAACAGATGCCAATCGAAAAACCAAAACCAATAAGTTAAAAACATCAAATTGAATAACCTAACATTAATTCATTTATTCTCCCTCCGAGATATCGCGTTAGATACCATTCTAAATACAAAAAATCTCACAATAGATTTACGACCCAAACCAGGTCCATCTGACATAGTCATAAATATTGTTTATGTTTAGGTCGCTCAGGTATCTCGGATACAGGTGAGTTGGCAACGCCGGCAGGTTACTATTGGGCCTAGTGGCAACTCCCCCAGTAAACGCGACTTCGCCGAAGACTAGTGTTCAGTTGAGCATCGCGCGCGGTCGAAGACTAACATCCATACGAATTACGTTGCGCAGCTTCTGGACCACATGTGAATTCGTATTCCGCGCTTAACATCGACTTTTTCGAAAACGACAACCTTTGTGAAGTTCGATATCGTGTTTGCGGACGTGTTTTCATTCATCCCCCAGTGACAATTCAACGTTTATTGCTCGTTTTACAAGTGTATGTGGCATTCGTGCAATCGCATATAAACAAAGTTGACAGTGTATATTGACCTTGTTGTTTTCACGAGGATTAAAGGCTCTGCAAACATCAGTGACTCGCAGGATTATTGTTAGCAGGATATTGTAAGTAAGTGATTTTATGTGCGACGGACGTTTAGCTCAAAAGCGGATCCCTGTTGATCTCGTATGAACGGCCATATTGCATACCAGTCGAAGTGAGTGCCCGCTGTTTCTTGTTGCACATGCCAGAGCGAGACGACCGGCGCGCTCTCCAGAGGCTGAACAAGTTCGTAGACGGGGCAAAGAGGTGAGGAATGTTAGAGTACCGCAGCATCTAACACAGACACACGTGTCGATCGTTCTTTAACAAACGGAGCCGAAATGTTGCACTAATTCAGGAACTCTAATGCTCGACTCGTCGAGAGATTTCAATTAGCGCTTGCACAGGGAACAACCCGGATTATGTCACCGCGTCGCCGGTAGTCAAGTCCAAAATCGAAACGGACATGTGGGGCACACTTTCCTGGATCCTAGGCGTGATCCTGCTGCTTGTCGGGGCTCAAGGACCCGGACCGGGACCGGGTCGGAAACGAATTATTCCTGTAACCGATTCACCTTTTGGTTATTCGGCCCAGATGCAATCGCGAGCCGTTGACACCAGAGTAACTCTCGAAATATCCGAAGGTGCACCTAAAAATACAATAGTGGGACGGATACCAACGAAATCTGGATTCACCTACAGATTTAACGAACCTCCCAGAGAATTTATTTTGAACCCCAAATCGGGAGAAATTCGTACCAACGCAGTATTAGATAGGGAAATTTTGAAAAACGACAGATACGATTTGGTAGTGTTATCTAGTCAACCTACGTATCCAATAGAAGTTAGAATTGTCGTTTTGGACATCAACGACAATTCGCCCGAGTTTCCCGAACCGTCAATAGCCGTTTCGTTTTCCGAAAGTTCAGCAGCAGGAACGCGACTCCTGCTGGACGCGGCGACCGATAAAGATTCCGGAATGAACGGCGTGAACGACGATTACAGAATAACAGCGGGAAATCGAGACGATAAATTTCGATTAGCTGTGACCGCTAATCCCACTGGAGAAACGTCGTATTTACATCTAGAGACAACTGGAAAATTGGACCGCGAATCTCAGGGATTTTATATTTTGAATATTACTGCTAGAGATGGCGGAAAACCTATCAGATACGGATACTTGCAAGTGAACGTGACAATTTTGGATGTAAACGACAATCCGCCAATATTTGATCACAGCGATTACATCGTATCTTTAAACGAAAGCGTACCACCTGGGACGCCGGTCCTGCAGGTGATGGCGACCGACAGTGATCTAGGTGACAACTCCAAGATAACGTATTATCTCGCCGACACCGAACGCCAATTCACTGTAGACCCGGAAACTGGTATTATCACGACCACGGAACCTCTACAATGTCCCCAACAAAACTGCCCTCAAACTACCAAACCCGGGGGTAGTTGCCCGAAAAGTTGCGTTTTCACAGTTTTCGCCAGGGACCACGGTTCGCCACGACAAGACGGCAGAACTTACGTGACTGTCAATCTGGTCGATGCAAACGATCACGATCCTGTTATCGGTTTTCGATATTTTCCATCCACAGCAGGATTCGCCACCGTCGACGAAAACGCAGGAAACGGTTCCGTGGTAGCTGTCGTATCGGTAATCGACGTGGACGAAGGTCTCAACGGCGAAACAACAGTTCGGATCATTTCAGGCGATGAATTGAATCACTTCAGATTGGATTATACTCCCAGTTTCGATATAGTCCGGGTCCATGGTGTCCTCGATCGGGAAGAAATCAGCAAATACAATTTAACAGTAGTCGCAACGGATAAAGGCACGCCACCGAGGACAGCAACTGCATTTTTGATCATACATGTGAACGATGTGAACGATCACGAACCAGTATTCGAAAAAAGCGAATTTTCGGCTATTTTGAGCGAATTGGCCCCACCCGGCACCTACGTCGCTGGAATAACCGCATCGGATGAAGATTCAGGTGTTAACGCGCAAATTTATTACGCATTTGTTTCTGGAAATGAACACGATTGGTTTATGATTAACGCCGAATCTGGACTTATTACAACTCGATCGAAATTAGATCGGGAAGTCCAAGGGGGCGTCGAATTGAATATATCGGCCCGAGATGGTGGTCCCAATCCAAAATGGGCTCATACCCAATTGAAAGTTACCATATTAGACGAAAACGATGAAGCGCCCGAGTTTTCTCAATCGCGGATAAATATAAGTCTTTCCGAGAGCGAACCTGTTGGTACTCTTGTTGCCATGTTGACAGCAACAGATCATGATCAAGGTACGAATGGTAGCGTCGCTTATTCCTTACATCCCAGCGTTTTGCAACGATACGAAAATACTTTCGCTTTAGATTCATTAACGGGACAATTAACCACTAGGAGGCAATTGGACAGGGAAGAAGTTTCGTTTTACGAAATACTTGTGGTAGCAAAAGATCAAGGAATACCTCCTCAATCATCGACGGCCACAGTTTTTCTCAATATCCTGGATATTAACGATAACAATCCTGAATTTTATCCGCAAAAATATTTCCTCGCCGTCTCGGAAGATGTTAAAACTGGCGCATCGTTATTGAAAGTCACAGCAACTGATAAAGACGAGGGTGAAAATGCTATGATAATATTCAAATTGGAAAGCGGCGAAGAAAATTTATTCCATGTGGATCAATGGACCGGAGTGATAACTTTGAAAGGTAATCTGAAAGCTTCAAATAAGCCGATCCACAAATTGAAAATTTCTGCTAAGGACCATGCAGACAAAGCTGCCATAATTTCCGCTACAGTTGAAATAATAAAAGAGGCATACATGGAAGAACTGCACTTCGATAATTATAACGGTTACGAATTTCAAATTACTGAAGATTTTGGCGATACCGTTACCAAACGTCACGTGGGTACGGTCCACGTTAGAAATAACGAAGCGATGTATTCTATTATCTATGGTGATCCTAGACACAATTTCGAAATCGATGAAAGAACTGGTAAAATTTCGATGGCTAGAAAAATTGACCGGGAAGAAATTTTAACGTACAGTTTGACTGTTATAGCTCATGTGGGGTTGTCTTACGGTAAAACGGTGGTGAACATTGTAGTGTTGGACCTTAATGATAATAAACCAGTTTTCTTACGCGATAAAGACGAAGTTCGTTTGCCGGAGAACGCGGCTGTTGGACAAGAAGTGTATCTTGCTCGTGCTAGAGATTTGGACGCAGGAATTAACAGTAAAGTAACCTACAGTTTCAGCTACAACCCGGACAATCAGTTCAGGATATCGGAAGCCACAGGTGTTATTTACCTCAACCGTCCCATTCGAGCCGAACCCGGAACCGCGTTGCACGTCGAGGTTAGTGCGACAGATGGTGGCGAACCGCGGCTTTCCTCCAAACATCAGATCACGATTACAATCGAGGATGTCAATGACCATACCCCCGTTTTCGATCATACCTCGTACGAAACTTCGCTACTCGAATCCACGCCCGTAAACGAGAGGTTTTTCGCGTTGGCGGCCAGTGATGCAGATCTAGGGGTGAACGGCCACATATCTTACGCGATCGCCGAGGGGAATAACGAAGGAAAATTCGGTATATTCCCCGATGGATATTTGTATGTGAAACGTTCTCTGGATAGAGAAGACAGGGATTATTTTTCGTTAACGGTTACTGCGAGTGATGCCGGAAATCCACCGAGATTTTCGGTTGTTCCGGTGGTGATTCACGTCATTGATGAGAACGATAACAGTCCGCAATTCAAAAATACCACTTTCATCTTTAGCATACGCGAAAACGAACCTCCAGACTCGTTCGTCGGTAAATTAACGGCCACCGATCGCGATATCGGACGAAACGCGGAACTCATATTTTCACTATCTAGTTCCCAAAGTGATTTCGCTATCGATCCGAAAAACGGGTTCATAAAAACATTACACGTGTTCGATCGGGAAAATTTAGTGCAAAACACCGGACAGAACGTTATAACATTAGAAGCAGCAGTTACCGATAATGGAACACCCAGATTACGTGACAAAGTTAAAGTTAACGTTTTCATAACGGACGTTAACGATAATCCACCGAAATTCCTCAGGGCTCCTTATAAGGTCCAAATTTCTGAAGGTTCTTCCATTGGTGATCAAGTATTGAGATTGTACACGGCAGATGCTGATGAAGGATTGAATGGGGACGTTTTTTATACTATAACCGGAGGTAACGATGATGGACGCTTCACCCTGGACGATGCTACAGGCCAAATAACTTTAGCACGTACACTTGACCGCGAAACTACATCGAAATATACGTTAACTGTTGTTGCTTACGATGCAGGATTATCTAAACAACTCAGCTCGTCAACCAGCGTTTCAATTGAAGTCCTCGATGAAAATGATAACGCCCCTGAATTTACTCAAACTGGCTCTAAAATCTCAGTGATCGAAACCACGCCAATCAACACTGAATTAATTCAATTCCGAGCAACCGATGCGGATCTAGGGGTGAATAGCGAAGTTGCGTTTTCAATAACAGCTGGCAATAGAAAAGATACGTTCCATATAGATCCCATAACGGGAATGTTGTATCTGCACAAACAGTTAGATTTCGAAGACCTTAGTAATTATCAATTGAACGTAACAGCTTCTGATAATGGAAACCCTCGATTATCGAATACTGTACTATTTTCGATAGCCGTAGAAGATGCAAACGATAACCCACCTTCATTTCCTAGTACAGCTATTGTTAGGCAAATTCGGGAAGGTATTTCAGTGCATACTCCTATAATAACGGTGACTGCAGAAGATCCAGATTTCGGAATCAACGGAAAGGTTACATATGCGATTGTACAGCAAGAACCGGAAGATAATAAGAGGCATTTTGGCATAAATCCTGTCACTGGTGTTATCCACACGTTACTTCCAATAGATCGGGAAACTATCGATACTTTTAGATTGACAGTTACCGCAACGGATCAAGCTCAACCGATTCAAACACGTCTATCTGCAGATAAATTAGTGACAGTGATAGTGGAAGATGTGAATGATAACGCACCCAGCTTCGTGTCCATGAATTCCGCGGTCCTTCCGAAAAGCGGATCAAATTTCGATAAAGACGGTGCTTTGATCATGAACGTGTACGCCAGAGATTTAGATTCGTCAACGAACGGACTGGTTACGTACGAATTGGCGAGTGGTAACAGCGAAATATTTCGATTGGACCAAAGTACGGGCGCCTTGAAGCTTCGCAAACCGATCAGAAATCCAGAAGTTACTTATCGATTGTCCGTTAAGGCTACCGACGAAGCGGTTCAGAATGAAAGAAAATCTACCGAAGCTTATTTGACGGTGATTTCGAGTAGAGACGACGGTTCGGGACCGAAGTTCGATAGCGGTTTGTTCAGGGGTAGTGTTTACGAGAACGAACCGGCCGGTACAAGTATTTTAACAATTTCCGCGAAATTGGACGGTGCCGATGTGGAATATTACGTGACTAACGTAACCGGTGGTAGTGTGCAGGTTGATCGATTGTTCGATGTAGATACCAAACTGGGCGTCTTATCAACGGCTACCGAATTGGATCGAGAACTTGGAGATTACAGTTATGAGATAGAAGTGTATGCTATTGCCCTTGGAGGGAGATTCGGAACTTCTAAAACTAAGGTAAGTCGTAGAAACTTTGACATAAAATGTGTTTGATATTTATCGAATATGAAAAATTCAATTATCAACAATTTTGAACTGATTTACTATTTTGATGTATCATTTCTGAAACTGCATCGTTAATTATATCATAACATATATTTATTTGTTTATTTATTCAGTATATATATGCCCAACAGGTTAACCCAATTATAGGCCAAACGATACAGAGCAACTTGATATAAAGAATAACAAGAAAAATATAACAAAAAGTATATGTAATAGGAATAATGAAGACACTGAATACTATTGGAAAATAAGTCACATTGTGAACAAATAACATCAAAGTTTGTTGTCATGACAAATATCGGACATCTAGATAATACATTTGTATTAGACCTAACATTATAAAAAGTTAAAGGACAGCGAGAAGATAATCTAGGTACAACAAAATTTTATTTACCTAATAGGTACATAGTATATACATAATTATAACATCAATTTATTGATAAATAACAACATATCTAGTCTATTCATTGATTTGACGAACTCTTATCCAATGCACTCATGCAGAAAACCTTGGAACTGCGATCATTTTGGTCCGATTGTGAATTTCCAAGTCGAATCAGGGAAATAAAATCAGAACTTTTTTGAATAACGTTATATAAATATTCAAACTTCTAAATTTTCTGACTCACTTTGCCCAGAAAACAATGGTTCAATGTGTATAGAATTACAGATTCAAATGAGAGTTATAGATAGATAAACTTCATTGCAATTACCATATACATGAATTACAAAACAACTTCTACCTAAGCTAAACCAAACACTGAACTAAAAATATAATAGGTGATATATAGACATAAAATATCACATAAAGTAGTGGTGGACACATTAAGAATGTGTATGAAGGAAGAGACATACCTATTTAAATGGAAGAACACATAAGATAAGTTAAAAAAATTGTATGTATGTAAAATTTATAAGAATGTGAAATTTAAACGAATTATATAAATGTCATCTGGTTCGAAAGTGAATACTTGAACGTTATATTTGGTTCAGTGTTATTCAAACATTGCTTGAAATGACTCGAATATTATAAGAAAATTGCTATGCGGTGGATTCTTGATACATATTCATATACTAAAACATTAATGTGTACACTGAATCCAAATTATTTCGAACTCGAACACTAAAATGGGGAGGTGCTCCATGATGCATAAACCAATTTGCTATTGCATATGGCACATTTCCTAACACATCTGTGAGGTCGTTTTCCAAAAAATTCGAATGTCTTTCACTTCTTAAGCGGCAAGCATTAAAAAAGGTCAAATTAAATGTTTTCCGATTATCTCAGTCCATATATTAATCGAAAATGTGTTTTGAAATTTTGCTTCAAAATTGGAATGGAGATTTTCGTCTGCGGAAAAGTGCCGTGAGAATCTAGTTGAAGTTGAAAATTTTGCTGTTCAATAGATTGAAGGCATTATAAAGGATACGGCTTCAGCAACTGCTCATGCAAAATTTGCAATAGAATACTCTTAGGTAGGTTTTCTATCAAAGCCTGTCTCCTGGTACTAATTCCTGGGATACAGCAGGCACACTATTTAAAACACGTTTTTCTGCATCTGCGTTCCTAGTGGTACGCTTTCTGCCACAAAATAGAATGTATGGTCATAACTCGGGTCATAAGTATACTACTAGACATAAAAACTTTGAAAATTCCACCGCCCTTGTTGAACAAGCAATATTTCTAGTAAGCTCTGACAACCTTTTCTTTTTATCTCATTAATTTTCAACATCTGGTTCGAAAGTGGATACTTGAGCGTTATATTTTGGTTTCAGTCTTACTCAAACATTGCTTGAAATAATTACTAAGAAAATTGCTAAGCACTGGCTTCTTGATACATATTAATATAATTAAAACATTAATGTGTTACAATTTCTATTAGTCGTGTTTCTTTTCGTTTCGGCGACGTGGGCATTTTTAATTAAAAAAAATGCTATAAGGACGCCTTGTGCTTGATACAGTTACTTCTAAGAAATCCCGCTTTAGATATTGATACGTCTTCTGATGATGGTTGTAAGACCGAAATGTACGTAAAGACGAAAATAATTAGCATATGTGTTAGTATGACCTATTTCTCGAGAATTTATATATAACTCATCTATTATTTTCCCAATAGTGTGGGAAGTATCAAGAAAATGCTCGAATATGTGTAGAATAATACAATATATATTTGAAACAGAAATTAAATATTTTATGGAAAATATAGTTCATTTATTCACACAGTGGAATAGATTAAAATATTTACTAAACGTCAAATAGTCAGTCCTGTATAAGGTATCACTGTGGAATGTAATATATTATTATTTAGTTCACATTATCACCCTTTTTCCACTCAAACAGGTAACTTATCACTTTTCAACTGCGATGCAGATTTTATCTAAGACGTATCTGAACTAACTGCTGAATGCACCAATTTAAAATTTAATGCAAAATTTCTTTTCTTTCGTTCACATGTTTTGCTAGCCTTAGAGAGGGTTAGCAGAACATCGATCCAAAAATGGATGCATAATTATTATGAAATAGATGTGAAATTATTCAGATTAATTAATATAATTAATGCAGGCAAAATAAGAGATTTAATTATGTGGATAGTTTCACATCCATTTCTTAACAACTCATCAATTTTTGAGCCTTTGTGGTGGCAACTTTTCCCAAAGCTATTACTTTTAAATTGGTTCCGTTTAGAGCAAATCAAGAAACGGAAAGTTCAATCTGATTTACTTTTGCTTTATATTCCCATGTTTTATTTTCCTATATTGAGAATGATAAACGTTTCTTGAACATCATTAGAACATTCCGAAGTTTATTATATTTCACCATTTACTGCTCCAATATTTAAATTGGTTCGGTTTACAGGGATAAAGAAAAAAGAAACGGAAGATTCATTATGAATTAACAAATTTAACTATTTCCGCTTTATATTCCTATCTTCGATATATTGAGTATGATAAACGTCTTTTGAATATCATTAGAACATTTTGAATTCGACAGTTAACGAGCCAAGATTATTTATTGCGGTATTTATGAAAGAATAAATGAAAATTTAGTGAATGTTCTACTAGAAAGGAATGGTCATGAATGAGCTTTTATTATTTCCACTTTTACCAGTAAAATAATCAATTTGCTAATTGCAATTTATATAGATTGTGTATAACATTTTGATACTTTCCAATATCTATTTCATTGAAGGAAATGAAGCAAATTTCACTCTAAACAACTAGGTATTACTACTATTTATAAGAACTAATCACGTTTATCCACTAAAAATACTGTTTCAGTACTGAGGATCTTTCAGCTACCAAGTAGCCGTCATCAGAGTGCATCAAAATATGCCTATTTGGGGTAATAATGAAAATAATGGGTTACCCTCAGATGGAGATAAATCGGAATTTAACAAATTGCTTTTTCATTTATAGAATTCCATCCATTCTAGATATTTGTCTGTACTGTGTTTTAAAAGTGATATACTTTCTTGAGATATGGTGTGACCTTTATTCAAAATATGCTCACCTACCGCTGATTGTTCACCATTATTTTTCTTTATATGAAAAAAATGTTCCTTATAACGAGTTAAAATGTTCCTTGTAGTTTGACCCACATAGCATTTTGAACACGAATTGATTTTGTAAATCCCGGATTTGTCGAAATCGGAAACTTCATCAAAAATGTTGCCTCTCAGTGTTTTAGTTTGTTCTTACATCTATAAACTGGTTGTATTGCAAATTTAGAAAACAAACTATGGAATTTATTGATTACCGAAGAATCATAAGTAAAACTTCCGAATTTTATTGAGGTATTTGATAATAATAAGATAATGGCTCTAATTTGGCTAGTTGACTACGTTCTAATTTCCTTTTGTCTAGAAATTAAATTATTGATCAAGAATCAAGAATCTTTATTCATGTTAATAATGTTTACACATTTTACAATTGTCAATAAAATATAAAAAATAGTCACAATAACAAAAATAAAAATAGTAAAGTTAGTTTGACAGAACGTTACTCTTACAGGTAAGACAAAAACGTTTAAGAATTTTAAGGTAAAGTATTTAAGTTACCTGATAAGAAAAATTTATCTGTTGAATAAAAAGCTGATGATACCAGAAAGGTCTTGACAACAGTTTTAAACTTATTTGGAGAGTAATTTCTAACCTCTGGAGGAAGTTTATTAAAATAAGAAAAAGCATTGTTCTCATGTGCGCTGAGAGTGTACAAACAGGGAAACGTTAAAACATGAAGATTTATAAAAGCATGCCTACAATCATCTCGATACTTAATACCGGCCACAATACGTAAGCCCTTCTTTGTAAACCAAAGATTTTTTCTCTGGCAGCTGCTGACTTTACCCACACTATAATAGCATAGGATATTAGAGATTCACATAATCCGTAGTAGGCAGTGAGCAAAACATTATTTGAAACAGTGCCCGAGAGATTGCGCAAGGCATAAATATTTTTTGCAATTTTTATTGAAATTTTTAGTGGATAAGGGTGATTATTTCTTATCAATAGTGCTATAATCCATGGTGTGAACTCTTTTATAGTTTATTAGTTATTACTAGTATTCTAATAATTGTCACCCACATAAAACGTGAATAAAATTAAGTATTATCAATGCAATACAGAAATAAATGTGTATGTAACACCCTTCAAAACTTGTGCCAAGAATAAAAAAATTATATTATCGTGAATGGAACGACCTGATAATTCAAAGTAACGTTATCTGTCCGTGTGTCTGCATTTTGCGTTTGCGGTTCTGATGGATTTTAAATAATATTTACCCGCCATATATTTTGGATAAGTAAAAGACCACGTTTCGATTTATAAAAATCTTAACTTCCTGTCAAATGTACAAATATATGGAAATCACTCTCACTGGTTTTATTTGAATCATTCATCCATCAGTTATAAAAATGTTTATACAATTTTCATTATTTCTTTTCCGTTATTATTTATCGCCTACCTGTTTTTGATATAATCCTATACAGTTAAGCCATGTTGATAAAACTTGCAACAAGAAATTTTGCAGTCATAAATAATCACTATTGTTTAATTCAAATAAAAATTCTCGTTGGAAACTCATTATAAAATCCTGTAGATTAAATTATTTGAAATGTAAATTGTTTATCGAATCGCTCTAAGCTCATCGCCGTTCATTTTGTGTGTGCGTTTCTATAGGTAAACATCGATTAATAGACATAATTAATGATAGATACGATAATATATTTATCGAATTCAAATTGAAATCCAAACTTATGGACAAGCAATTATTTGGTAAGCAGATACTAAAATGGGCAGATATTACTATTTAAAATTAATGTTTGATAAATTACCTTACATTTTTTTAATTTGTTCTTGCGAGCACAAATATGTGTTTCGATATTTTATCTCAGGTCAGTATTGACAGTTAAATAAATAGACTTAATAAATTATAATCATTTAAATTCATTATTATGCAATATTCTTAGTAAGATACAATTTGTTTCGAATCATAATCACGTTTTAAAAATAACCTGTTTCGCTGGAAAGTTGATTTAGATTCCAAATCCGTAAAAAACGTAGGTATAAATATACCAAAGTTTATTTATGGCTTAATTATAATCAATTGTTTGTTATTGCGCAAGCAGATGAAGTAGTTAGTACCCACACCTTTGAAAGCAGTTGGATTCAAAACTTCCAAACCGTTTCTCTGAAAAAAGTGGGGGTTACACGAGATCATTCTTGATTTACTTAGTTGTATTATGTACTAGCAAGGTTCATTATATGCATGTCGTGACGCGTTCCTACTTCCATTGTAATGGGAACTTCATCATAGAATGCTAAATGTCTTCTAACGCTTTCCAAGGGACTGCGTAAACGAAATGTTTTGCTGAATAACTAAATAAACAATTCTCATACCGATTCGTTTTCACTCAGAAAATGTCAGTCTGATAGACCATCACAATTTGAATGTGAATACGTATTTTCGCAACAAAGTTGCCATCTCCAGTAAATATGTTGAAAAATTTGTCACTATCAGTAGAAAACGCTACCGAAAAATGTATTTAGATGTTCCATTCCATTTGTTGTTTATTATTATTTAGAATTCAAATCTGTTTGATAAATATTCGTGAATCAAATCACTAGTCTGGTAAAATTAGCAATCGACATCCGAATTTTACACCGGAGCAAGCATGGAGCTTATTTTGGTGTCAAAACTTTCGGAAGAGTCCCCTGAACCAGAAACCGATAAGGAAAAAGTGCGATCTCTTGTTTTTCCTTTTTTATTCAACAATTTATGGCCAATTATATGGTTTCATTCAACAAATAATTAACAAACTTATTTCATCAAGCAATGCATGAGAAAATTGGCTGAAAATTGTTACTCTGGGGTTTTATAGGTCGCTGATAACGAATATGAAGTTTGAAAGAAAAACCTGCACCTGAGGAGCAGTACGCTCTGAATTTTACATCTCCTCCCAGGAATTCTTGGACATTTTTGCTGAAATAGAATAAGAATCGTTACTCAGAAGTTTTCGAGGTCGCTGATTGAGAATATCATCATTAAAAGCTTGATTCATGAACCTGGGGGAAGAACGCCCTGGATGTTGCCTCTCCTCCAAGGAATTCTTGGAAATTTGCTTTCAAATTGAACGAAAATCGTTACGAATATTATGTTAAAAATTTCCTGTGTGCTCCTGGGGGCAATACGCGCTGGTTCTCACCTCTCCTATGAGGAATTCTTGGAAATTTACTTTCAAATTGAATTAAAATAGCTACTCGGGGTTTTTCGAAATCGGTGATCACGAATATTATGTTTAAAAATTTCCTCCATGCACCTATGGGCAGTACGCTCTGGATCTTACTCATTAAATTGAATGAAAACCGTTATTCGGTTCTCGAGGTCACATATTCTGTAGATCACGTTTGAAAACTTCCTTTATGCACCTGAAGGCAGTTAGCTTTGGGTGTCATCTCACCTCCAGAGAATTTATAGATATTTTCGAACTTTTCCGAACATTATGACATTGAAATGTGCTAATTTTTATACATTTTAGGCTATATTCACAGGACTATTACGCTGGCTAACTAAATTAGCTTAGGTATATCACTATTCCCATATACCATAGATATGAAGTGAATAATACGAAAAGCGTTCTCCCTATGTTATTGAGCCATTCACCCTGGTGCCACAACAATTATTTGAATTCAAATAATACTTACCTGCGTGAAATATTTGTGAAAAGATTATTATCTGTAGGTACCTGCTCGGTACTTTAACCGTTAGTTATTCTGGAATTTATGCCTTCCCCTAAATATTTGTCATCGAAGTTATTGTAAACACAAACAGTTCAAAACCATTACCTGGAAGTTCAATATCTTCTGACTAAAAACAGATTTAATTTAAATTCAAGTGGATGTAACACGTTCTGGTAAAAGAACAGGATCTTATGAGGAATCTATGCGTAGTAAATGTCAATCATTGCGTTCAATTGTTTCAGTGGAACAGAAATGGTTAATTTCAGCTCGATTTCAATATCACCTCAGCTGTAATGAATACAACCCGTAATTTTGTGTGCTCAACTAAAATTACATACGTTGAGAGTTGAAATTGCTAGATTCTCATTAAAATTTCAAAACAATACTTTAGATGATTTCAACCCAATGTCACATAGCTACCTGGTTAGAAGTTCTGCGTCAAAATGATCTAGTTGGTGTGTCGGTTTCATGATCGAAGTTAGCGTCTTCGGCCTCGCTGCCGCTAGAGCTAATATATTGCAAATGATTAGAAGTAGGTCAAGGCGAGGAAAGACTTCAAATTGGGCTCTATTTGATGACATTGTTAGCTTGTTTGAATTGACACGGATAGGGGAAAGGGGAAAACAGGCTGACATAAATATATTCAACACATTTGTGTTCGATACTCTATGTAAGTATCATGTTAATATTTTGCTATCAGGGGAACTGCTAAAATGATTGAATTATAACCTCTTTTATCACCTTGTTGCCTAGATTCTTCAGCTTCATAATTATCAAGATAGTTGAGTATTCGTGATTGGAGACTCAAACGAGACATTAGAAGAGTAACACAGATATTTTCATTATGCAATAATGATTATTATAATCATCAGTGTCATTTTAAATGAGGAATTGGAGGAGTGAAATGGATCACAATTGTACAGCTAAGAATGAAGATAAGAGCTCTAATTTAACAGTACTTCCAAACAAAAAGTTTTGTTGATGGAGACTACGACGAGAGTAACCTCAACATTTTATTTCAATAATGAAAATAATTCCCTCTGTATTTGGTTAAATCAAAGTTCAAAGAAGACAGAGGAATGAATCACAATTATCGTTCATATGGGAGGATTAATAACGATAATATCCATAAGTTATTGTTTGTTAATGGAGACTACAACGAGACATTCAGAAAGTAATCTACACATCTTTATTCAAAAATGTAAATAGTTGCTACAGTTTTTAGTTAACTAAGAATGGAAGAAGAATATGAGGTGTAGAGGAAATTAAATCACAATTGGGCATCTTAGAACAAAAGGTGAAATATATAAGTCAAGGATAACTAATAAAATATAGTTTGTAGTGGAGACTACAACGAGACGTTAAGAGAGTAACCGTAACATTTTTATACGACATTGAGCATAATTCCTTCAGTTCCTGGCCGAATGAGAAACGGAGAGATTAAAAATACATTTCATGGGTATAGGTATCTAGGTACAGAAGATGTTACTGGATTGTATCACAAGCTGACTTTGTGAACGTACCAATATACTTGCATCGACATTCTGACGGTTGCATTGATGAACAAGGGTATTTCCATCCTTCTGATTTTATGATTTGATTAACAAACGCTGGTGCAAGTAGCGCACATTGAGCATAGATGGAATAGACCTGTCCACCGATATGATTTTTTTGGTATTTTGTACTCGTAATCCCGTCTTCAATATAAGACAGCTTGATTGCTTCAGATTATTAGGGTACTGTGCTTTAAAAGGGATAAACTTTCTTGAGAAAAGGTGTGGCTTGTATTCAAAATATGTTGATTATTTTTATTTTTATTATTTTTTGTTTCACTTATCATCCTTCAGTAATTGATAAATCCCATAATTTTTTCTCTAAATTTGAAATACAACCAGCTTATAGATGTAAGAAGAAGTTAAAAAACCATTTAGGCAGCACCCTTGATAATGTTTCCCACAAATCAGAGATTTACAAAATCGGTTGTGAGTCGTATTCAAAATTCTATGTGGGTCAAACTGGAGGAACATTTTAAGTCGGTATGAAGAACATTTTGCCGGTATAAAGAAAAATAATGATGGAAAATCAGCGGTAGCCGAAGTTTGTAACGTTTAAAACACAGTACGGCGGACAATTATCTAGAATACAGGGACTCTTCCTCAGAGGCATTACATCCACGAGGAAGAGTACACCGACCTAATACTCACGAAAAACGTATCCGGGGATAGTGTACAAGGGTCTTTGGCTAATAGCATTGAACTTTATATTAAGCCCAATCGTTAATAATAGCCCTTGGGAAATAAGCAACAGTGATAATTCAAAGTAAACTGAAGAATGAGGTTAATTATCTATGTGATTCCATATATTGAAGATATGTCAACGAGTTGAATATAAATGTTCCTCGAGTGTGGAGGCTTAAGGAAGTCTCATGCCGACCCTGCGATAAAATACGAACAAGTAATATGCGAAAAGCAAGCGTTAAACGGAAGGAGTAAATATATAACAAGATTAATGCCGTAAAGTGTGAGGTCATATATATTTTCAATTATGCCATTATAATTGTGTTAGTGATCCTTTTCATTTAATGAGAGGATTAGTACTGGAAACAGGTATTATAAATAATCGGAATGAATATTTTATAGCCCTCCTCTCCAATATACTATTATGCGTTGCTAGCAGATGAAACATTTTAGTATCGTATAAAAATAAATTGTGTTAACAAGACCTGTTGTTTACGGAAAGCGGAAATCTATCGCCAGTTGCAACGACATCTTCAATGTGTTTGCCACAATTAATCTCTATGTTGGGTAATTTCAACACAATGTTGATTATCTTTATTGGAGATAACGGATTTTAAATACACACCTCTCTAACACACCTTCTAACTGGATAATGTAGTTGAGGTGCGAATTGTAGCTAATTTGAAGACACTTTGATAAACGAACCGACTAATATATATATGAGGGTAAGGTGAAAACTCCCTGAAACTTATTTTATCTTTCAACATAATCTTCTTGATGCCCGATACACTTCGTTCAAAGTTTTTCTAACTTTTTGATCCTTCTAAATAATACGATTTCGGAAATCTTTCAAAATAGGCGTTTGTTTCCGCGATGACCTCATCGTTGAAGCCAAATCTCTTTTGGTCGAGCCATTTCTTCAACTTTGGAAATAGACAAAAATCGCAGGGGCCAAATCTGGAGAATATGGTGAATGACAAACCAATTCGTAGCGCTATTTTGTCGCCATGTTTGTTAGCCGATAAACCCACTTTGGCCTTATTCGGCTTCGATTCGCCAGGACAAGTTCACTGTTTCGACTGTTCTTTGGTCTCTGGTGTGTTGTAATGGATACATGTTTCGTCCACGGTTACGAAACGGTGCAAAAAGTCCTTTTTATCGCGCTTGAACATCGCCAAACACTCTTTTGAAGTTGTCAAAGGATCGCGCTTGTTGTCAACAGAGAGCAAATGCAACGTCCATTTGGCAGATAGCTTTCCCATTTTCAAAAATTTATGCAAAATGTTCCGTACACGTTCGGCTGAGATGCCTTAGCAATCTCGTGAACCTTAACTCACCGATCTCCAATATCATACCATGGATCTTATCGACAATTTCTGGCGTTGTAACCTCAATTGGACTACCAGAACGTTTTTTTTTTGCGTAGAGGAGGGGAAATATTGCATAGACGCCTCGTTTGCACGAGCCCCAGGGTGTGCTGGATTCCTACCGACTAAAACCGCTCCTCCGTGAGGTTGATTCTCAATCCTAAGGGGAACCTCACTGTACTGCGGTCATTATAGTCCTATTGTGCCCTCACTTGTTTCTACCTCCTCATCAGTCTGGTGTATTCTATGCATTTCAGTAGCCTGATATAGGGGATACTTCTGATTTCCTCGGGTGTAGTTTTATCGTCTCCGAAGTATGTCCGACGACCAACCGAGTATGCCGTGCACTGACACAGCACATTCATAGGTGTCTCATCTTCTACGCCGCAACCCCTGAAAGTGTTTGTTGCATGGGGCGTGTCCGGTCAGGAATGCAACAAGATTCCGTATTTCTTGTCTGCTGAATGACAGCAGATTTTTCACTCGTTGCTGCTGGAGATCTCCCATCAGTCGCTTGGAGTGCGACATATGGGGCAGTTCTCTCCAGTAGGCACGGTGCTCTATCTCGAGTATACTCTCACAAAGGAAATCAGTCCCCATAATGTTTTTTCCAGCAAGAAATGAAGTTTAACAAAGACGCGAAATCCACTTTTTTCCATGTTTACAAAAATCTTCAAGGTTGTTTGCTTCCGATGGGTGTAAAAAAAAACAGAACGGAATGACGTATCAGTTTAAAAATCAATTAATGCATTGTTGTTAAAGATAGTACATCGCAAATGTCACATGGAATTTTCGATTGTGGCGCCATCTGTATTACTCTTCTTCACCTTGCCCTCGTATTCGTAAATTCGAAGATGCAGCGATGGAATAATTGAATTTGTTTGAACTGCAATGTAATTACCATCATATTTCTGCCAACAGGTTTGTTATTGCATGGTTCTCTCTATTTGAGTGTATTTTTCTATTTCCAATACAAATTTTATATGGAAACTGAATGAATGTTTAGAGAGAACCAGAAACAAAGAAGATTATGAAATATACTTATTTATCTCATGTTGGTTTTTGCCAGATAATAATAAGGTCTTTCTAGTCCAGATCGATATATGAGAAGACCGAAACAGCTGCCTGGAACTATAAGTTTGTGAAGTTACTGATCGATCTGGACCAGGAAGTCCCTATCATTGTTGAACATTCTTGGGATCCGGATGGATTCCTCGTCACAATAGCACGACTTGAGGCAGACGTTTCGCCAAACATTACAGGTAACATCTTCAGGGCATGCTTGAGGCTTGAACAATTCAAGAAGGAGAGATATTGGTTAACGAAGAAGTGCGAGGGTGTAAGAGATAACGAAAGTTGGGAGATACATTTTGAAAACATCTAATATTACCCAACAAAAAAGCAAAAAAGAAAAAATCCAGCAAATCTTAAAAATTGTCTGATTTGTCCGATCGTCAATCCCAAAAATCTGATAACAGCATTGAAGACGACAATTATGCGGAATGCTAAGATGTAAACAACACATTAAAGCAAGATGAATGAATTAGTATTAGATGCGGAGACTGGTTCTACGAGGGTTGTTCAAGTACTTGAGCTTGTGTGGCCATTGTGGTTAAGTTTTATGTAGGAAAAAAAACTGTCAACATAAAGATTCTGAATCGGAATGCATAATTCACCAGGAGTGTCCGGGTGAGATTGCTTGTACCTACATAAAGGATTCTTGAAGTTTTGTGTTCTTATTTGTTTTATTCTCAAGATTATAATGTTACTTTTAATAGCTATATGAATAACAAATTACAGTTAGTTACTACAGTAAATTAAAATTTCCAGATTCAATTCAAAAAGGTGGTGACCTTCCCCCGAATTACCCCACCTACCAATCGGATAGACTATATGAAATTTCACATTCGTCAAATTTTCTCCCTTACAATTGCGGTTGACAACTAAAATATAAACATGACCTTCATCATGTAACTCACCATTATCTCATGAGAAATTTGAAAGCTGGTATACCAAACAACAACACCTCACTTGATCAAAAATCAATCTATACCCTATTTCCTTTCAGAATATAATGAAAAAATTTGCAAAAAAATTCATCATTTGATAAAAAAACTGGAAACTCCAAGGTTACATATTTATCATATTATCGATTCATGGTAATTGTTTATACTAACACTATAATATTTTGCTATAGTGGAATAACATTTTTTTCTGATTTTCTTTACATTTTATAGATAAATCCATGTATGAGATATATGTATTTGATTGTCTAGGTAATTGCATGTTAAATTTGTTATATAATCACTTTCATCAGTATATGTTTAAAATTATGTGATTAGTTAACCCAACCAATTCCAAAAACCGGCAAGAAGAACCTTCCTCATAATTATAGACCATCAAACACCTAGAGAGCTACAAGATCAACAGGAGACCGGTTTGTCTACGTAACACTTGTATGGCAGAAATCTATTGAAAATCATGGGGAATCTATAGCTGTAGCATTGTATTTCTCCAAAGCGTTTGACGGAGTCTGGCACCAAAACATTCTTGGGAACTTCCGTCATATGGTTTGCCGCCTCATCTTTGTCGCTTACTATCGAGTTTTCATCCAGATAGATCACTTCATGTGGTGGTTGACGGAGGATCATCCGATACAATGGCTATAAACGCTGGCATTCCACAGAGATCTGTCTTGGCACCGACTTTGTTTCTGCCATATAAACGATCTGCTGGAAGTGACCACCTGTCTCGTTCACAGTTTTGCAGATGATGGTACAGTTCATACCGTATTCTCATCTAGAGCCTCTATACCATCCATTGGAGGGAGCGAGACAGAGACAGGTTGATGCAATTAATGGAGATCTGGTAAAGATTTTGGAATGGGCATCTGATAATTTAGTAGAGTTTAATATAACCAAAACTTAAGTTCCATTTCATGGAAAGATCATGTGATGTCTATTGCGAAAACCGCTTCACAAAAACTTGGTTTTCTATTCCTTGCCAGAGGTACTCTACATCCCTGCAGCTCTTCATGATCCATAAAGTATAGATTCGACCTGTTCTGGAGTACTGTTCACAGTTTGGGGTTCGACCCGAAACTTACGCTGAAGCTCTTGGATCCTATCCAGAAGAGAGCTGTTCGTCTGATATGATGTCACACTTACGAGTTCATTGTAGAAAGATGGGAGGTCCCTCCCTTTTCTATAGATATTTCCATGGTGTTTCACCACGAACACGGTATTAATAACTAGTCAAAGTATATAAAGAAAATGATTCCCATACACATAGATTTTAGATATATTTTGTTAATTCATGGTGGTGATGTGATGTCATTTTGTGGAAAATGTTACAGTTTATTACTATCCGTTATTCTAATTATTGATTAATGCCGGCCAATAACTGCAATCGTTTCGATGATGAAAGTTGAGGGAGCTTTTAAGTTCAGAATGTATTTCTTTTTCAACAAAGTACTTACAAAACGTTGATTTCGCATTTGGTTTTACTATTTACTATGGAGTTTGAATATTTATAGTTCAAATTGCTAAATCAAAATAACACCTTTTTGTTGTATTTTCTTTTTTTTTGCTGTTTCGGCCCCTCTTACACCGCTACATGTACGTTAATTTGTCATGAATGTACAAATTCTTAGTTCATTTTGTGGTTACGTAATTCAATAGAATAGTAAATGCAAATCAACAATTTATTATATGCAAATTTACCAAGTTGGCTCAAGAACAACAGTAATAAATTTCCATCAGCGTCTTAGGCGGCTCATAGGGGGTCGACCAGTGTACAGAAATAACATTAGTTCGAAAATTATAATAACTTATTTTAATTCTACGAGCGTATTCGTTCTTTTACTTGCACGTAAAGAACAGAATGCGACTTACGTTTATTCAAAACAAAATGTAACAGTGTCAGTTTGTATGAAATGCAGAAAATGGACGATCAGTCATGCGCGTTATTAATTGGTTAAATACCATATTCGTGTTCAACTGCTTATAAAAATGTGGATGATAAAATTAACCAAGGATTCCCAGTTGGAAGTCACTGTACAAATTAATTGCTATGCAGGATTTTAAATGAAATTTATTCAAAAGGATAACAGAGACGCTTATTAGCATTCATCCTAATATAACAGGTGCAGGAGATGGCTTCTAATGTAATCATCATGTGCCTTTCATTTTTAAATGGTGAAAGAAAAAAGCATTATCGCAGAGCAAAATTTTCATTCTAAAATGAGCCTGAAGTTCCTGAATGAACTGTGATCCAAAGATCACTAACTTGCAACACCCGTAAGAAACGAAAATATATTGCATACGATTAGAAACTGATAAACACAAAATATTCTCTATATCATGAGTGAGTTCACTAGGAAAATTGTTGTATTACTATTTTTTTTATACTTGCCTAATTTTTTTACGTATAGGTTAACTCGGTAACTATAGGAGTTATGTTCGATTTTTCGACTTTGAGACACATGTGAATATCATGGTTGTTTGTAAAGTTAGGAGAAAATAGCTATGTACTTTTTCAAATGGGAATCCTAGTTGGCTACAGTTCAGTTGAAACGGAAAATGGAATTTCTTTTGAAAGGCTATTCAAAACGTAAGAAAATATTTAAATACCTATTTATTGGTAACGATGAAAAATAATTCATAATAAATGCTCAAAATGATCCATTTAATTCAACGCAACGCCGACATAGATTTCATATCGACCTTCTTGTTCGAATCATTATTTTATTATTAATTTCACCACAAGCTCTTCGAATACGATTTAGTCGATCTTCTCTATTATGAACCGGCGTGGCATAGTTTTATCTTTCAAATAACCCCAAACAAGAAAGTTCAGAGGACTGAAGTCAGGGGATCGAGGAGGCCTGTATAAAAACATTAATTTTACTCCGCTTTGTAAAAGAAATTTCACATAATTATAAGCTCAAATTGTTGAATAGCTCAAAATTGTCATACACATGTCAGATCAGAGTAATTTATTGGTTTCATGATTTAGTATCTTAAAAAACATGATATCTAATCTCACTGTTGATTCGTGATAATAACGCTCGCGAATCATAAAGCTGTGGAATACAATAACAAGACTGTTTGCTCTGAAACCAGATTATTATAATTGAAACAGCAACTTGAGGTATCATCAAAAGAATAGGAGCTCATTTAAACCGGAACGGAGATGGTTTTTTCTTTATAATGACATTATTGCTCGCAAATTAAAAATGAGGTTTAATGTGTTTTCTTCACTAATTGCAATTGTTATTTACGTCGAGCATATCATTAATACATGTAATTTTATGGTTTTACAAATATCTTCCTTAGTTTTTCATTTTGTTTCTGAATATGTAAGAGTAATTGGGCCTTTAACTTATTATACTCGTATGTACTATACAGTTTATTATATTCCTCATTTTATGAGAAAATTAGTTTAATTTAATGTTCGGTTGAATCAGCAATGCAAAAACGCACGACTACACTCGTTGCTCCGATAATTGGTTCGAATCTTTTAATCCAATTGCAAATCCCTAGCATAATCCATCCGCTTGGTATGTTGGCGCAATTACACATTTCCGATGACTGTACAATATTCAATCACTAGTCATATGGATTGAACGAATTATTAACAATTAACCAACAAGGAATGCCAAAAACGTTCTTCTGAATTTCAACTTCAAATGCTGGTGAAACAAATCTGGATAAGGAATATTTCCGTTAAACTTTATAGATATAGACCTCTCTCGAGTTTTCGCGCAGTAGTAAAATAATCGATTTGCGGTATTGAAACACAGATGTCAGTCATAGTCTCTTCCCAAGCTTAATTATCTATAATTCCTAGCCGAAAACGTTATAACAATATAAAGAAAATAACCGTCACAAAAATATATGGATCATTCTTTACTTCATCCGTAGTATCTGAGTCGATACTATGACGGCAGATTTTCTTTTACATTGGCTCTTGTTTTCAAGTTTCGGCCTATATCAGACATTTATTGGGTCACATTTCTTTCTAAATTGTTTGAACCGAGAAACTTTGTTGAAGCACACAAATGTGTGATCATAGAATCAATCAAATATTCTGGAAGGACCTTCAGTATTGTGGTTGATGGTGATGTAATTTTTTCTTTGATTGAAACATCCGACTATTTTTTTTAGGTACAAGCCTTGGGTAAAAATATAGAATTATAATGCGACGTTATGACAAATCGGTGTAGAAATGATTTGCAGAGGTAAGCGGATTTAGGGGTAACATATTATGTTATCAAGACATCGACAAGGATGCTATTGTACAAATCTAATTAAAATCAAATGAATCTGCAATATTTCAAAAAACAATAATTATTCATCTCATTCAACTGTTTGATTCTTTGAAATCTTCTTGTACGTTGTTAGTCAAGTAGCAAAGCCAAAAGTCTATCGTATCTATTGTAAAGTAGAATGCAAACTTACATAATGCACTGTTAGACAGTCTCAGTTAATCAAAGCATTGTTACAGCGAATACAATTTATTCTATTCATTCATATTCAAATTATTCATGTTGTAAAATGGACACGAGGGATATTTTTCAAACTCTTAAGTTTCTGTTCCAAGGATAACGTTTTTCTGAAAATTGTAAAGGAATTCTTCGTGATTGGATAGAATCAACTATCAAGTGAAGGAAATCCATTATTAACTTACATAAAATAACTATTAGAAGTTTGATTTAAACTAATTTAATACATACATTAAATGCAAATAGTTTCGCTTACACCGGAGCTTCTTCAAGCATATATTACAAAATACTAAATTACAACATAAGAGCTAATTAAATATTAATGATAATCTAAAAATAACCAGTTAGTGAAATTTATCTAGCTGCGGTTTAACCCATCAAAGGATTTAACAATAAACTGGTTAATAAACTATAAAACAGTTCACACTGTGGATAGATAAACTATAATACTATAAATAAGAAATAATCACCCTTATCCACTAAAAATACTGTTAAAGTGCTGAAGACCTTTCAGCTACCAAGTAGCCATCATCAGAGTAAACTGTGTTTCTAACTAATTTAAATGCTTGTGGGTATTGCTACTAAAACACAAATCAAAGAACATGTACATAGTTATATTAATAATAAAACTAACTCAAATTTTTCAGAACATTTAATTATGCAAAACCATAACCACATACAGAATAAAAGTAATAAACTGAATTCGCTTCAATCCCTAGAAACATTGATTAATATACAAGTGTATTAATCAATGCTAGAAGTTAATAAGTATATATATGTATATGTAAATTCCGATATTCTGCTAATTGAACAATAAGTGCTTAATAGTTAGATTTAACATTTGCTACTAGCTTATCGTTTAGTCCCTTGATGGGTTAAGCCACAATTAGATAAATTCCACATTTATCCTATGATTATTAGTAATGTTATAAGTATATGAGTTTGGCTCTTTTTTGTAAGTTGGTATTTTGTAATATACGCTGTTCACTAAACGAGTTGAATTAGAAAAAAAAAGAATCAGCCGTTATGAAAATCCATCATAAACTTAAATAAAATAAGTATTGAGTATTTGATTTTGACTATTTTAATAAATAAATGTAATTAGTACTTTGTTTGAAGAAGTTACGGTGTTAAAGAAACTAGTTACCTATTTATTTATTAAATCCATGAAAAATCAAACTCTTAAAAGTTATTTTATTTACCGCTTCTAATTTTTGGTCTCCTTTCTAATTTACTGAAGATAGCATCTTAGTTTAAATTTAAATTTACTGACTATTCCTTTTTAGGGTATTTCTGATTTTGTATAAATGTGAAAGTTTCATAAATACGACGTTGCAAAGGTTATAAACATAATCATGTGCGTATTAATACACAACATAACATTAAACAATTACAAGCGAAGCGCATCCGTAAAATAACTGATCAATTAATTTTAGGTTGCGACGAACGATCGGTCTGCAATTTGGCAGATTAGTGGTTGTGGTTATGTACTATGTGGCGGGCTGTGCCAGTAAATCCAGGGACCCTCGAAGAAGGCAGCTCCCGTGCGCCTCGGTTATAAACTCAGTCGGTTTGCACCGTAACTAGATTCCGCACCGATATCTGTATCAGGAGATAGCCGGGACAGCGAAAGCGCATTAGGCTGCATTCCCCGACGACAAGCGCGAGCACGCCCGATCAAGAGAACTACTTTACTCTTTGAATACACTGCCAGTGTTGCCAACTTGCGAAAATTACTCGACTTTGAGATACAAAGTTAAAATTTAACCGCGTCGCTTATAATTTTTTAGTTGAGCTTGACCTTACCTACTCATTTGTTATCTTCTCCTCCTCCCGGAAGCTGTCCTCATGAGCCGTTTTTGAAATATGTTACCAACTTACGAAAATTACTCGACTTTGAGATACCAAGTTAAAAACTAACCGCAGAGCTTGAGCTTACCTACGCATTTGTTGCTACTTCTTCCGAAAGCAGTCCTAATGAGCCGTTTTTGAACTGTCATTCATAGCCTGTGACAAACTCATTGTAATTTCCTACATAATTCAATTCGGGGAACATTGAAAATCCAGTTGTTGCAAGGTCGAAAAAGTTAGATGATTAGGGAAGAAATAATTTGCATTTGTACAAAATCCTGCAGCGGCTTTATTATCGTGGATGTCAAAGGTTTTGTTTGGGTATTTTTTTTGTACCGTTCCTGCGTCAGATAATTTCATAATTTCATCTTAGTAAAGACGAGTAACTGTTTGTCCTGGAGGTACAAATTCATAATGTCCAACTCCTTCTCGAGAGGGAATCGTCATTAGTCGATATAGTATCACTTTGGAGATGGTTACTCCACTCATACAGACTATCTCTAACTCAAACAACGATAACTCAAAACTCCGGACATTGCTCAGTACACCAATACTCTCTATAATACAAGTCCTGAACGCTGACGTCATCAACAAAAAGCTTGGAATAGAGACGAAGCTTACTCAGTACCGTTTAATCTTATTGGTGCATGGCTACCATTGAGTGTGACAGGTGATAAATATTAGAATTTAATTAGAGTTTTACCTGTTTATTGTGGGAAATTATATGTTGCACCTGCTTTTTGTGAGATTGGAAAGTGTTTTACCTGTATATAAGCGTGTGTAAAAGTGTTATGAGTGAATAAAGTACGTTGCAAAATAGCTTCCTAAATGAATGTTAATGTTGGTGATGAAAGCTTAAAATTCTATTCTCTATCGGAACAGATTATACTGCAGATGACTTGCAAGGGAGGGTATAGATTCTGCAAATACTATGATTTTATTCTCACTTTTACATACAATTAGTCTACACGCGTATACTTTTTTAAGAAGTTAAGAAATGTATTAATTTTGCCGCATCCAACAACTATAAATACACATTTTAATTTATACTTAACCGATCCGGTAGTTGAAGAAAGACAAATGTTCCTTACATAAGTACAAAATCAATATACAATGAAAATAACATGATACTTCAAATGAAACATCAAAGAGATCATTTAGAACACAGGTTTTTTACATAAAAAAGCAAATGGGCTGCAACCAAGAACTACGTTCTCGTTTGGCAACTCCTTATATGTCCTAAAATAATACTTTTGTCTTACTGCTGGTATTGCATCATTTTGACGTCACGATCGAGCGCCTAGGCCTTGTGTTATGATGGTATGGGGAAGAAATATTCATGATTAATTCAATTCAAAATTGCCTTTACCAATAATTAGTTGTAGACAAGAGTGGCATGTCATTTAACTGAATCTGAATTGAAAAAATCTAAGCTAAAGCACAACAAATTCTTGAATGAAATATAAGTCAACAAGAAGGGAAATATGCGATGGCAAATAATCGAACGCCTTAGCTATAATATTTGTCTAATTACCATTAGATAATGTCACGAATATGGAGGCAAATTTGTCGAGTTGGCAACACTGCTCTCTGGCAATTCACATCATTACATACAACACAGTACGTTTATTCTCTTTCACTTTTATACACAGGATGTTTGAATTTAAAACTATCTTTATAGTCATCGTTTCTCATACACTCAGCACTATTTAAATCAAATTACTTATACAGAAGGAAATGAGCTAGATAATTTAAAGCCTAATTAACTTTTCATATGTTCAATAATTAATATCTAACATGAACGAGAATTGTCCGTAAGTCAATTTTTTCAATACACTTTATAATACATCAGAACTGAAGCTACATTTGTAATTGATTGCTTAATTAAGCGGGATTCTATTGAAGAAGAACTGAATCGCCATCAAGCAGACTACATTAGCATAAGTGAGTATTTTAAAGTTAGATGACACTCGCACAATATACAAAACGAAATTAACTTTTTTGTATTGCATTGTACCTAGAAGTCCTTGCAATTAAAAATTTTTTAATGAGTCATATTGGAAAAATGCATCATGAATAATTTTAGAGAGAGGTTTGCTAAAAAAAATTTCTAGAGTTGTTTCAAAAATTTAACGTTCAACTTCTCAATTCTCTTATTCCAGAATTGTTTCGCTTGTTGTCAGTATTTTCTGATCGCCTTCCATTGATGATCGTTTTAGACTTAACTATTACTTGGAACTTGTCCCGAAAAAAAACAAAATGAGTATGAAGCCAATATTAGAAAGTGAGTTGAGGAGTTAAGTTTGTTCTTATAGATACAGGTGGTTCTCACATCCCCCATTATCCCTTGGATTTTTAACCAATTGATTGCCCCCAAATGAAAGATTTTTATCCAAGAGGAATATGCGAAAAAAAATTGGTTGGGTTTTTAGAAGAAATGTTTGAAGAACATTTTTAGGTTTCGAAGTCTGTACCTCTTTGAAAACTCTAGACCTAAGGGGACTCGCCCCGACTCCCGAGTCTGACTCCACCTCACCCCCTGAGGATTCACCATAAAATTTTACCTCATATCTTTTGCAGAATCTTTCGTTACTCTACATAACTGCAGTTTGTAGTATGTTATATTTTTCTATCAAGTGCAAATACTCGACGAAACTCGACGGCTAAGCAAATTTTTTCTGCGAATATGTGTTGTCATTGAATTTAGTTCTATCCACTTTGTTGCTACTTTCGTTCACTTATGTAAGTGTATTCTGATAGTCGAGGAAATAAAGGCCAGACCTTCCAAAACCGGCGCAGTTGAATGGATTGAGATGCGGTTTCCTGCATTTGATTCAGAAGGTAATTTAGAAATTTTGTGCTGGGTGTGTTTTTTGCGGAAAAAAATTATTGCATTTCTACAGCCAAAAAGTGAGTGGACTTTTTGAGGTGAATAAAAAAAAAGCACTCGAATTGGTTTCTCGGAGATGTTTGGGGTCGCTGAATACGATTATGATGCTCAAAAAATTCCCTGAGGTTCCCTTGGACCATTCTTGGGGTATATGGGGGTCCTGACCCCTGGATATTGATGAATTTTATTGAAAATTATTTTTAATGCTTGTTAACTGTTCGAGATGTGATATAAAGGTCTAGCAATTTGTAACAAATTGAGACTCTCGGGGGTTTTCAAAGTCGCCGATCACGACTATGACACTCCAAATTTCCGCAACTTACCTTGTGGTGTTTCCGGGTCTCTGGAGCCCTGCGTATCTACGACATCTTAAAAGAATTTGTTGATTTTTCTTCATAATATGTAACACATTCTGACTCTAGGGGGTTTTCAAAGTCGAACCCCCGAGTAATCATCATTTGCGACCTTTATATCCTCACTCGAGCAGTTGACAAGCATCAAAAATTAATTTTTGAAAGGCTTGGCCTTTTTTAGTGCTTTATTTCCTCGACTAAGAATCTTTCGTTACTCTACATAACTGCAGTTTGAAGTATGTCATATTTTTCTATCAAGTGCAAATACTCGACGAAACTCGACGGCTAAGCAAATTTTGTCTGCGAATATGTGTTATCATTGAATTTAGTTCTATCCACTTTGTTGCTACTTTCGTTCACTTATGTAAGTGTATTCTGATAGTCGAGGAAATAAAGGCCAGACCTTCCAAAACCGGCGCAGTTGAATGGATTGAGATGCGGTTTTCTGCATTTGATTCAGAAGGTAATTTAGAAATTTTGTGCCGGGTGTTTTTTGCGGAAAAAAATTATTGCATTTCTACAGCCAAAAAGTGAGTGGACTTTTTGAGGTGAATAAAAAAAAAGCACTCGAATTGGTTTCTCGGAGATGTTTGGGGTCGCTGAATACGATTATGATGCTCAAAAAATTCCCTGAGGTTCCCTTGGACCATTCTTGGGGTATATGGGGGTCCTGACCCCTGGATATTGATGAATTTCATTAAAAATTATTTTTAATGCCTGTTAACTGTTCGAGATGTGATATAAAGGTCTAGCAATTTGTAACAAATTGAGACTCTCGGGGGTTTTCAAAGTCGCCGATCACGACTATGACACTACAAATTTCCGCAACTTACCTTGTGGTGTTTCCGGGTCTCTGGAGCCCTGCGTATCTACGTCATCTTAAAAGAATTTGTTGATTTTTCTTCATAATATGTAACACATTCTGGCTCTAGGGGGTCTTCAAAGTCGAACCCCCGAGTAATCATCATTTGCGACCTTTATATCCTCACTCGAGCAGTTGACAAGCATCAAAAATTAATTTTTGAAAGGCTTGGCCTTTTTTAGTGCTTTATTTCCTCGACTAAGAATCTTTCGTTACTCTACATAACTGCAGTTTGAAGTATGTCATATTTTTCTATCAAGTGCAAATACTCGACGAAACTCGACGGCTAAGCAAATTTTGTCTGCGAATATGTGTTATCATTGAATTTAGTTCTATCCACTTTGTTGCTACTTTCGTTCACTTATGTAAGTGTATTCTGATAGTCGAGGAAATAAAGGCCAGACCTTCCAAAACCGGCGCAGTTGAATGGATTGAGATGCGGTTTTCTGCATTTGATTCAGAAGGTAATTTAGAAATTTTGTGCCGGGTGTTTTTTGCGGAAAAAAATTATTGCATTTCTACAGCCAAAAAGTGAGTGGACTTTTTGAGGTGAATAAAAAAAAAGCACTCGAATTGGTTTCTCGGAGATGTTTGGGGTCGCTGAATACGATTATGATGCTCAAAAAATTCCCTGAGGTTCCCTTGGACCATTCTTGGGGTATATGGGGGTCCTGACCCCTGGATATTGATGAATTTCATTAAAAATTATTTTTAATGCCTGTTAACTGTTCGAGATGTGATATAAAGGTCTAGCAATTTGTAACAAATTGAGACTCTCGGGGGTTTTCAAAGTCGCCGATCACGACTATGACACTACAAATTTCCGCAACTTACCTTGTGGTGTTTCCGGGTCTCTGGAGCCCTGCGTATCTACGTCATCTTAAAAGAATTTGTTGATTTTTCTTCATAATATGTAACACATTCTGGCTCTAGGGGGTTTTCAAAGTCGAACCCCCGAGTAATCATCATTTGCGACCTTTATATCCTCACTCGAGCAGTTGACAAGCATCAAAAATTAATTTTTGAAAGGCTTGGCCTTTTTTAGTGCTTTATTTCCTCGACTAAGAATCTTTCGTTACTCTACATAACTGCAGTTTGAAGTATGTCATATTTTTCTATCAAGTGCAAATACTCGACGAAACTCGACGGCTAAGCAAATTTTGTCTGCGAATATGTGTTATCATTGAATTTAGTTCTATCCACTTTGTTGCTACTTTCGTTCACTTATGTAAGTGTATTCTGATAGTCGAGGAAATAAAGGCCAGACCTTCCAAAACCGGCGCAGTTGAATGGATTGAGATGCGGTTTTCTGCATTTGATTCAGAAGGTAATTTAGAAATTTTGTGCCGGGTGTTTTTTGCGGAAAAAAATTATTGCATTTCTACAGCCAAAAAGTGAGTGGACTTTTTGAGGTGAATAAAAAAAAAGCACTCGAATTGGTTTCTCGGAGATGTTTGGGGTCGCTGAATACGATTATGATGCTCAAAAAATTCCCTGAGGTTCCCTTGGACCATTCTTGGGGTATATGGGGGTCCTGACCCCTGGATATTGATGAATTTCATTAAAAATTATTTTTAATGCCTGTTAACTGTTCGAGATGTGATATAAAGGTCTAGCAATTTGTAACAAATTGAGACTCTCGGGGGTTTTCAAAGTCGCCGATCACGACTATGACACTACAAATTTCCGCAACTTACCTTGTGGTGTTTCCGGGTCTCTGGAGCCCTGCGTATCTACGTCATCTTAAAAGAATTTGTTGATTTTTCTTCATAATATGTAACACATTCTGGCTCTAGGGGGTTTTCAAAGTCGAACCCCCGAGTAATCATCATTTGCGACCTTTATATCCTCACTCGAGCAGTTGACAAGCATCAAAAATTAATTTTTGAAAGGCTTGGCCTTTTTTAGTGCTTTATTTCCTCGACTAAGAATCTTTCGTTACTCTACATAACTGCAGTTTGAAGTATGTCATATTTTTCTATCAAGTGCAAATACTCGACGAAACTCGACGGCTAAGCAAATTTTGTCTGCGAATATGTGTTATCATTGAATTTAGTTCTATCCACTTTGTTGCTACTTTCGTTCACTTATGTAAGTGTATTCTGATAGTCGAGGAAATAAAGGCCAGACCTTCCAAAACCGGCGCAGTTGAATGGATTGAGATGCGGTTTTCTGCATTTGATTCAGAAGGTAATTTAGAAATTTTGTGCCGGGTGTTTTTTGCGGAAAAAAATTATTGCATTTCTACAGCCAAAAAGTGAGTGGACTTTTTGAGGTGAATAAAAAAAAAGCACTCGAATTGGTTTCTCGGAGATGTTTGGGGTCGCTGAATACGATTATGATGCTCAAAAAATTCCCTGAGGTTCCCTTGGACCATTCTTGGGGTATATGGGGGTCCTGACCCCTGGATATTGATGAATTTCATTAAAAATTATTTTTAATGCCTGTTAACTGTTCGAGATGTGATATAAAGGTCTAGCAATTTGTAACAAATTGAGACTCTCGGGGGTTTTCAAAGTCGCCGATCACGACTATGACACTCCAAATTTCCGCAACTTACCTTGTGGTGTTTCCGGGTCTCTGGAGCCCTGCGTATCTACGTCATCTTAAAAGAATTTGTTGATTTTTCTTCATAATATGTAACACATTCTGGCTCTAGGGGGTTTTCAAAGTCGAACCCCCGAGTAATCATCATTTGCGACCTTTATATCCTCACTCGAGCAGTTGACAAGCATTAAAAATTAATTTTTGGAAGGCTTGGCCTTTTTCAGTGCTTTATTTCCTCGACTAAGAATCTTTCATTACTCTACATAACTGCAGTTTGAAGTATGTCATATTTTTCTATCAAGCGCAAATACTCGACGAAACTAATAGCTAGGCAATTTTTTTTTGCAAATATGTGTTGTCATTAAACTTAGTTCTATCCACTTTGTTCCTACTTTCCTTCACCTAAGTAAGTGCATTCTGGATAGAATGAAACGTATTAGCTACAGAAATAATTTTATATCTGACCATTCTACAACGTTTTGCAAAAAAAAGTGATAAACATTGTATTCTTGTTAATTTTAATTCAAAGCCGAATTACGGAACTTTGGTTCAATTCTAAGACAGGTTGAGGAATATAATTTTAATTTGATGCTGTACGAACAATTAAAATAAATGTAAAGTAATAAATTTTCCTGAGATTTGGGCGTGTATTGAGGATCTATCTCAAGTGAAGTTTAAAATGTCAGGTAACTTTCACTGTGTTGGTTGATTGAAACAAGCAAAGGCAGAGTTGTAATCGTTAATTTCGTGTGTTTTGCGGTTCCCTGGCCATTAGCGGTGGTCCTTCTCCAAAACAGGTAAAGAGTACCATTGATTCAAAATACCAAGACTGCTGGCCATTATCCCGCCCAGCCAGTTTCTTATCAATTAAGCACATTAGGCTTATAGCATGACGAGACTCAGTTCTGTTGCATAAAACCATCGCATACCTACATTGTATTGTATTATGATACGCTTCTATCGATCTAATTAAATGAAAAATATAGTTTTAAATTATATGTATCGCGTCCGACAGAATTGAAACAAAGATGTGGTTGCGTTCACGTTGAATACAAATTCCCTTCATTCTCTTTTGTCGGAAATTTAATCTGGATGAAAAATTAATACATAATGGGATTATTACAGAAAAACTGTATACTCACTTTTCAATTCCTATTTTACAAAATAAATGAGAAGTTCTTCGTAATATTGTTGTAGTAAACAATGCTGCAAACTGTTTAAAATTAACTATTAACATGAAAACGACTACTTCAGAATTAATATTCACGAATATGTTAAGCTTCTGTTTAAAAATAATATGCATAGGCATTAAATTACATATGAAACTAAATTGTGGCTCATTTATATACAATGAACGATGCTTCACGTTTTTGAAATAAAATCTGCATATTTAACAACATTATTCTTTCAGTGTGAACTCTGGATTGATACTTATTTCTAATTGATTATTCCTGAGCTATCACAGAACAATGAATGACTTAAACATGGATGCTGTCGGTGAAAATGATTATTTCTGTCAAAGACCGAATATAACAAGGGCAATGGCTTTCCTTTGAAGATGTGTGACAGTATAATATTAAAAATTTTCATTACGAATTAGTGGAATACGTTGAATTATAAATAATACGCAATCACCCTTATCCACTGAAAATACTGAGGATCTCTCAGCTACCAAGTAGCCATCATCATAGTGAACTTCTTAGTTTACTCTGATGATGGCTACTTGGTAGCTGAAAGGTCCTCAGTACTTAAGAGTATTTTTAGTGAATATAAAGATGATTCTTCAGTATTTATAGTGTAATATAGTATCCACAGTGTAAACTCTTTTATAGTTTATACGTTGAATTGTTCAATTATACTGTAGAATGAATTTTCATTTCATATTTAACCAAATCTTGTTGGAGAAAAGATTGAAGAACTTGCCCAAAAAATCGCTAAATATTTTCTCTCTTATAACAAATATTTGGAATTTCTATGAATATGATGAGATAGGCTTGCACTATAATTTAAAAAAAATTAATTTAAATTATCATACATAAATTACAAAATAAAACTTAACAATTCTTATTACCAAAATATATAAAAGGCAAATACCACTTCCTCACTCGTAGACACCCGTTAAGAACGAATGTTTCGGAACTATTTTGACGTTTATGACTGCTAATATAATCACCTATAATTTACATGACAGGCAGATCCATATGTTAATAGATCATTATCACAGTTCAGACTGTCTATATGCTAGGGCAGACAACGCGTAACCCATAAACAAGACAGGTAACGTTTACATGACAGTCAGTTAATACATTGACTGTCACATATTAACTGACAGACCATTCCATATCATAGATATTCTTGTCAAGTCAAATGAAGATCCACATGACATAGAGTATAATTTTATGTTTTTCCATCCCTTTATCTATTTCTACTTAGAAGTATTTTTATTAAGTATTGAAACTTATACATGGGGGAGACATCGTGCCGGCGCAGCCAACGCTTTCTTCTACGGGTCTACCTATAAAGGGGTGAGAATAGGAACTGCTTTTTTTATTTTGGGCGCGGTACTCCCGTTTCGAGTGGTATTTCTGGTATCCATTTTGATTTTTCAGAAGGAATTATGGTATTTTGTTGAACCATAAAGACAACAGTCTTTTTTTGGCTATAAATATATATCACATGTATATATTTAATATGCAGAAGTGTCCGAAATTCTCATTTTAAGACGTCATCGATGTGACGTCATGATCTATTAAATGTCTTTATTCTTTGGCATATTTTGATAGTTCATCTGATAGCAAGTGTCTGTATAAAACAAGGCTATATTATTGTGTGAATAATTGCGAAAATTAGCCTGATAGCAGGTGTCAGTATGAAACATGGAGTTGTGAAATACATAATGTAGACCAATTGGATAAAATTTAACGCAACATGTAGTATAATTCAACGTGTTTTATTAGAGGTTTCTAGATTATTCACCATATATTTTCTGTTCCTGCAATCATTCAAATTTGGACCGCAGGAATCTCCGAAACCTATTTAGGTAAGAAAAGTGAGGGAAGTCTCTTACATATTTGCTACTAGAGGCACTGTTGTGTCATTTTACCATCTCTGGACGCTTCTGTAATGAATACACCTAAATTAACATAGATTGGGGACTGCTAAAAATAGTTCGCAAAAAAGCGAATGGGAAATTCGCATTTCGTGACAGGTTTATTGGCTCACTGTTCAAACACGACCTACTATGAAAGTTGTTGAATATTAGTGTAAAGTAATGCAGTAAATCAGACGGACGCCACTGCGGTTATGTCGCACAGTAGGACTGTTGCGGGACCTGATTCGAATGCAGCAAAGTCAACTGCACTGTACCAAAAGCCATTTGTCATGGCGGAATGAAAAGCACGCGTATAAATCTGTCCCATAACTTATGGAACGCCAAAACAACAAGACACTTACAAAAATCTCCCTAAGTTATAGCTTATTATGGCCACGCAGCATTTGAAATTGCGGTAAGATTGGTGTCAGGCCAACATTGAACACGCTGCCTCTCTCGAAATGACCGGTGAGGTTCAAAGACACCGCCTCCTTTGTTAATCGTTCTTGCATATATATCGGAGTGACAATCTTCTGTTTCAGAATAATAACGTTGCGATGTTTTTTTCACCATTCCAACGAGCTAATTAAACAACTAATTCATATCGTTAAATCAATAGTGGACTAGGCTGGAAACTACGTCAATTTTAACACAATACACTCAGCTCAAAATAGCGATGTACTCAACTAATGGTGTAAGTCAGAAAAAAAACACGCGTCTATCAAATTTCACTTGTTAGTTAGTTAGTTAGTCGCCCAGAATGAAAGTTAACTTACAAGATTTCAATAAAACATTCACTTCGATTCCACTTGTTGAACTGACATTAAATTTGACACAATGACCTATTCACGATGGCAACACAGCGTTAATATTATCACAATACCTATACAGAATCCTTTTTAGAAGTTGGAAATTTAAACTCGAATTCACACAAAACTTTTAGCATTTAATTTACCAAATAATGCTAACAAATTATTTCACCATACTGTGGCATTGTCACTCAAAAGTAGGAGCTATTAATTAAAGTTAAATTTCATGTATATGTTAAATATCGGGATTAAGGGTAAAATTGTGATTATGTTCTAATAGGTGGTTCACGCAGTTTATCAAATACCTCCTTAATTTATCTGTTTTAGATTTTGGATTATTCATATAAGAGTATTTGTTGTTTTAAAGGTGACGTTTTTATTCTGTCTTTTAAGAAATTGAGACATTTCTTGTGAGTGGTTACCTAAATATGTTGGACATGCGAAATTTGATTTGGTTTTATTATCAATCTGCGGATAAATAGGCGTAGGGCTTTTGTATTACGTTTATTTTGCATCGTGCAGAGATATTTGTTGCATGGATGTTTATTCTTCAACGCCGTAACCCCTGCATGTGGGTTGATCTATCAGATCCATCGTGCAGAAATGTATTTTACATGGGGCGTGTCCGGTCAGGAATGCAACAAGATCAGTAGATTTTTTACGCGTCGCTACTGGAGATCTTCCATTAGTCGCTTGGAGTGCGACATACGGGGCAGTTCCCTCCATTAGGCATGGTGTGCTGTCTCGAGCCATTTTTGATTACAGATTTCGCTGCGGCATGAGAAATGCCACAGTTGGCTCTGGTCTAATCAGGATTTGCTCATCGATTTTCCTACCAAATAAATATGTAAATAGATCCACGTTTTGAGATTTAATATTTTTATTTGGTTGGAAAAATCGACTAGCATAGTTATTTAATTATCAATAATTGAGTTTCCATTAGTAATATGAAAAACATGCTAGGATAATCTGATACTGTGTTTCGATGTTAATAAATGAAATTCAATATCATTTTAATACACAAAGGCTTTTCTGATCCTAGGAAGTGTTTTGATAAGATCATTGAATCTAATCGCAACTGCTTCCATCAAAATTTTGTAAACTGGAGTACCAAATAATTTAATGTTTGGTACCATTGTAATTCAAGGCGATGAAAAGGGAAATGAAAAAATGAAAATGAATCGAAAAGAATGGAACACCTAATTGATATCTTCGCCCTGGATAACTCAAGTGTATGCTTCGAAACCGACGCAATTTGAATACTTTACTATATGGTGGACTTTACCCATAGGCTACGAACATTCAATAGGCAGTACAATTTTCACTGTGTAACGTGATCCTGTGAGAATATTAAATAGTACATGCATATCTTACACATTCACAAAATATGTGTATTGTACGTCATCTTCATTTGGATCGAATACAAGATATATAACCTCTTCAGGTTTTCCTCGACACCGTTCCTATATTTTTTTATTAAATTTGTTTTATATCAGAATGAAATTTATCTTCGATGAAATGATAAATCATTAATATGTCGATTAAGAATAATTTATTGGGAATTGCACGAGATGTACGTTCGTGTAATAAAGAACGCATAAATAATTCGAATTGCAGAGTGTAAAATATATATATTGAGTCGAAATACAATACAAGCAGATTGCGCAATATTCATGTACCATTTACATCTATTAAGCCCATACAATCGGTTTACAAATATTCATAAGTAGTTTGGCTTACGGAGACAAGAATCGGCCATTCATACTTCTTTATGGTTTCGTAATTGTAAATATCTAGCAGTCGCGGATTTCATATAAACGAAGTGCCTACAAAATACGAGATATTGTTCAGCCCACAGGATCAAGCTAGGTCATGGGATTATTGTTTATTATGTTACACTCGTGGTAGTCTACATGTGTTGTATCATTATGGGTTAGGTTTGCAATATGATATACGGTTTCAACGATTTAAATGCAGTCTAGGTTTGAATTGGATAGGAGTGCCGAACATTTGAAACATAAGACGTTCCTCACATCAACGCCTACCATTTTTGAAAACTCACTATTTATTGTTTATTTTACCTATGAACAACTTTTCGTCAATATTTAATACTTGATTTGGTTGAAAACTTACCCTCTCGGATTCCCTATCAATTTGACAGGTTATTTGATCCTTAGTTTTCGTTAAAACTGCACTAGAAATGCAAAAAAAATAAAATTTGTTATATAGAACAACATATTAAAAGCCTGCGGGATACCACAGTATATGTTCCTACATTTGATGATATTTTTAAATTTGTGTTGAGAATTTGAAATTTACGCTGAGCTTTTTAAATTTGTACTTGGATTTATAAATTTGTACCGAGATCTTGAAATTTGTGCTTTAATTTTCAAATTTATACCGGGATTCTTACAATTGTACTGGACTTTCTAAACATGAGTTTGGATTTTTCGATCTGTATAGGAATTTTTGAATTTGTGCTGGGATTTTTGCATTTGTGCTGGATTTTCTGAATTTGTGTTTGGACGTCTAGATCTGAATAGGTATTACTAAATTTGTGCTAGAATTTTTAAATTTGTACTCTAATTTTAGAATTTTAAAATTTGTGCTCGAATTTTAAAATTATACTCGGAGTTTGGATTTCTAGATCTGTTCAGGAATTTTTGAATTTTTGCTGGAATTTCTAAATTTGACGTTCGATTTGAGGATCTGCACAGGAATTTTTGAATAAATGCTAGCATTTTTAAATTGATGCTTTAATTTTTAAATTTATATATGTATTTTTGAATCTATGCTGAGATTTTTAATCTGTGCTTGAATTCTTCAATTTGTAGTGAGATTTTCACATTTGTACCGGTATTTATAAATTTGTGTTCTTAATTGTGCTCCTATTTTTAAAATTGTTCAGAGATTTTTGAATTGGTGCTGAGATTTTACATTGGTGCTGAGATCCTCAAATCTGTGATAATTCTGAATAAGATTTCAAAAATGAGTATATATTGTTTTGATTATTTCATTATTTATTCAATTTATACTATTACTCTTCAATTTTATATTCAGTGTATCTATCGATTCAGTGACTGGACGAATAATTTTAGCCTTATTCGTCCAGTTATTGGATGCCCGTAGCGGCCTCTAGCGGAGAGCGTATTATCAGTTGATATATTGAATTCAATGTTGATGCTTCAACGGCGATGATTCTCAGCCGGGTATACATCGTCTGCATATTTTATTGCTTCCGATGGTGTTGGTTCGATATGGGAATGTTTGTTTTTGTAATTGATTAATTCTTCATGCCCTTGTACACATGCATATCTATCTTAGATGCGTCACGTCACTATAAAACAGTTCATATTGTGAATACACTAAAAATAAGAAACAATCACACTTATCGACTGGAAATACTGGATCTACTCCATTATGCACAAATTACCGGATGAATAATTTTAGGCTTATACGTCCAGTTACCTGACGAATAGCTTCTCCCTTTTTTATTTGCGTGCAATACCTCATTCTTCCGGTCCTTATTGTCACTATCAGGACTTGAGGTCATTAATATGCCAATTACCAAGATTATGAATGCTATTGTACTGGAATTCATAAACTAAGTTATATAATACTTTACACACTGTGCATGAAATATATTTCGTGGCTAGTTTGGACGAAAAGTAATTACCAGCGTCCTTTCCCAAACCTCTTCTGCTACCTTAAATTGCAATGTTCTCTTCCTCAAGTTATAAAATTTCATATAAGATTTATGAGCAGCAGAAATGTTCTTTCCAACATTGATAAACAACTTGAGTAGAACGTGATATATGATTATTGGAACATCAAAACAGGCTATACCCTATCGAATTATGTTTAACTATTTAATTGTAACATACATATTTACAAATTATATACAAAATTCTCGGGAATTACGTCACATTAACACTCTGTTATAAATGTTCGTCTTTACATACGTTTCGGTCTCACGACCGACTTATAAAAATAACATAACAGGTAATACAGACAATTATATAACTTTACCATACATTCCGGAGACCTCAGAAAAAATTAAGAAATGTTTGAAAAAGTACGATATAAATGTTGCGCATAAACCTACTAACTGTGTTGGGAAATATTTCTCAAATCTAAAACCTGTAATACCTAAAGATAAACAAACCCACACAGTATATAAATTGAATTGTTTAGATTGTGATGGAACTTATACTGGAATCTCTAAACAATATTTACAAAAAAGAATGTACGGCCATAAGTATAGCACAAGAAACAATAACTTAGAAAATTCCACCGCCCTTGCTAAGCACTGTTTTGATTATAACCATCAATTTGATTACAAAAATGTTAATATTTTAACTGAAGAAACCAATTATTATAAAAGATCTATCCTGGAGATGATTCACATAAAAAGGGATTCAAATTCTGTAAATCATAGGAATGATATTCAAGGATTGAGTCAGATTTATACTAACTTGATTAATTAAAACTCTTGCAAATTCCTACATACGTCTTTATAATGTTAAAAGTATATTTTAGGAAGAACGCTTAAAGTAAACTAAATTCCAATGCAGGTCTAAAACCTTTTCAAGTACGTCATAAATCTACATCTGGGTCGTGTTATTACAAACAAATAGCTTAGAACTTCAGTTGCTTTGAGACCATAGCAATATGCGTTTGTACATTACGAGAATATTACTTAACAGTGGTTTCTTGTTACAAAAAAATCTATACTTTAATATTAACGATACAATTTTCGATTATTCGTGGTTCTGTTCGTTTCGACGACGTGAGCTTTTTGATTGAAGATTGTGCGATATGGACGCTTGTGCTAATTAGTTTTAGTTAACCCCTTTTTAACAAAATAAGTCTTCTGATGATGGTCGGGAGACCGAAACGTACGTAAAGACGAACATTTATAACAGAGTGTTAATGTGACCTAATTCCCGAGAATTTTGTATATAATTCATACTGGGTCAAGAATCTTATTATATTACATATTTACAAATAAATGGTAGCGTCAATATGGTAATACTCGGTTTCAGCATTCCATTGGAATATATTTGATGTGAGTATAACATTGATACCGCCATAGCTTATAGCCACAAGCATTTATTCGATAGAAATACGCGAATGCATTGGGTAGATTTCAGTTAAATTTGGCAGTTCCATTCCGAAAGTAGGTAATCGAACAAAAAGAACAGATTGTGTTATTTGCCTTTCCATGTTGTTATATACTTTGTAAAGATGGCAATTTGCAAAACTAGTTTGTGGGAACAGAGTTAATTTACATATGAAATCGGCGCGAGGAACAATCACTCTAAGAACTCACAGTTTTTAAACATACCACTGATTGTGCGTAATGAAAGCATCCGCTTACACTAGCCTATCATTTCAATCCTTCCACTTAATCGTAATTCACTTCAGTGCGTTTTCGTCTTTACCAACAACAGAACATTCCTCACAACGATGTTTTGTGAGTCAAGGGATACGGGCAGTGATCAGGAAGCAAAGTAAGACCGCATTTAGTTTTATAATGATACTATAAGTAAGACGTCCATGGACTCATAATTTCTTGGACGGATGACTCATGACGTTACACTGTAGCCAAGAGGTGTTTGAAAATTTGCGCTAATATACTGGTCGGCATACCTGCTAATGTTTTTATACGGAATTCTCCAATCGGAGGTTTTACCTTAATAAGCATCAAAATATAATGCGAACAGACAAACGTTGGAATGTCATTGAGAAACATAAAGAATGATGATAGGAACCTGCCACAGTGACGTTTTCATCAAATTGGTCCTTCGAGCCAGTATATGCAGTTTTATTTAATGCTATGAAATTTGTTGTAATCGAATTGAGATCATTCATATAGAGATGAATACTGTTGGATAAAGCTGTATGATGAATCTAATCGAAGCCATTAGTTCTTTTAAGTAGAAGGGATCTGTTGAATTTGAGGAGTTCAATTATCATTCAAATATCATGGTTATGTAATCTTAGCACCTAATGTGAACTACAACTTTTTGTCAATGCTTCCTCTATATTGATTAGATATCATGGAGTCTGACGACATGGGGAATCAGCGTTTCTAAGCATATCATTATAATATTCTATATATTATTCACTGCAAATTATACAAGTAAGCGTCGTAATCTGGAGTGGTCTTTTGGTGGTTACCAGTGTGCTTTGTATTAGTTTATGTGAATGACGTCAAAAATTACCCTTCCAGAAGGTATAAAAACTGAAGAAAGAGATATGTTATGTATATCTATGGTTTCGGCGTTTACGTAGTGTAAATTCATAATACTTCAGAAGTTGGAGAATAAAACTCAAATTTTACACAAAACTTTTATCATTTAATTTAAAAATGCTGACAAATTGTTTCACCACACTGTGGCATTATCAAAGCGAGGAGTTATCAACTAAAGCTAAATCTAAAAGTATGTCCTTAAATATCAGGGATCAGAATGTGGTACAAATTGAGGGATGGGGTGGATAATGGTGGGAGTGTGTTTACAAAATTGTTAACAAGCGGTGAATTATATGTGTCGATTTGATCATTTAATATTACATTATTATTGTTTTTTGCGTGTTTCAAAATTTCTATAGATTCTAATATATTAAGTTTATGTCCTTTTTCCTGAATATGTAGAATATCAGGATTAAGGGTGAAATTGTGGTTATGTTCTAACAGGTGATTTGCGTAATTAGAGTCTTCTTTTTTGAGCCTGTAACTTCTCAAATGTTCATTGAACCTTACGCTGAAACTGCGTCCAGTTTGTCCTATGTACAAAGCACTACAGTCATCACATCTCAGTCTGTAAACTCCAGATTTCTTTAAGTTATCTTTTTTAGATTTCGAGTTATTAATATACGAGCATAGGTTATTTGTTGTTTTAAAGGCGACGTTTTTATTCTGTTTTTTAAGGAATTGAGATATTTTTAGTGAATGTTTACCTAAATATGTTAGACATGTGAAATTTGATTTTGTATTGTTATTAATTTGCGGATAAATTATGCTTAAGGCTTTTTTATTGAGTTTATTTTGGAGTATTTTATTAATTATCTCGACATTATAACCGTTATTTTTGGCAATATCTACGATTCTGTTTAATTCTAAATGGAAATTATCTTTACTTAATGGGACATTAATTAATCTATGATTGTATGATACATTGATTAATCTATGTATCATACAATTATATGCTACTAGCTTGTGTGATTGTGGATGTAAAGAAGTGTTGTGTATTGTGGTATCTGTGTGGGTGGGCTTGTGATAAATAGCGAAAGAAAAGTAATTATTTGTGTGTGAAATTGTCAGATCTAAAAAGTTGCTAGCAGAAATATTTATGAATTACTTGGAAACTAAGATTTTAAATTCCAATTTTCAGCATATGTTTGTATATTGGTATCGCTATGTTGACGACGTAATCGCTTGCTTTACAGGCAGTAACCGTCAAATAAATTCTTTTCTCACCTATATCAACAACTTACATCCAAATATAGAATTCACATTAGAGATGGGAAACAACAAGTCCTTAAACTTTTTAGATCTGACAATTTCACACACAAATAATTACTTTTCTTTCGCTATTTATCACAAGCCCAGCCACACAGATACCACAATACACAACACTTCTTTACATCCACAATCACACAAGCTAGCAGCATATAATTGTATGATACATAGATTAATCAATGTCCCATTAAGTAAAGATAATTTCCATTTAGAATTGAACAGAATCATAGATATTGCCAAAAATAACGGTTATAATGTCAAGATAATTAATAAAATACTCCAAAATAAACTCAATAAAAAGCCTTAAGCATAATTTATCCGCAAATTAATAATAATACAAAATCAAATTTCACATGTCTAACATATTTAGGTAAACATTCACTAAAAATATCTCAATTCCTTAAAAAACAGAATAAAAACGTCGCCTTTATAACAACAAATAACCTATGCTATATTAATAACTCGAAATCTAAAAAAGATAACTTAAAGAAATCTGGAGTTTACAGACTGAGATGTGATGACTGTAGTGCTTTGTACATAGGACAAACTGGACGCAGTTTCAGCGTAAGGTTTAATGAACATTTGAGAAGTTACGGGCTCAAAAAAGAAGACTCTAATTACGCAAATCACCTGTTAGAACATAACCACAATTTCACCCTTAATCCCGATATTCTACATATTCAGGAAAAAGGACATAAACTTAATAAGTATACTAGAATCCATAGAAATATTGAAACACTCAAAAAACAATAATAATGTAATATTAAATGATCAAATCGATACATATAATTCACAGCTTGTTAACAATTTTGCAATCACACTCCCACTATTATCCACCGCCATCCCTCAATTTGTACCACATTCTGATCCCTGATATTTAAGGACATTCTTTTAGATTTAGCTTTAGTTGATAACTCCTCGCTTTGATAATGCCACAGTGTGGTGAAACAATTTGTCAGCATTTTTAAATTAAATGTTAAAAGTTTTGTGTAAAATTTGAGTTTTATTCTCCAACTTCTGAAGATATATTATGGATAAAATTCAGATTTGTTGATCTCGAAGTTATCAAAGGTTGCCCTTCTGAGGACATCATAATGGCATCTATCCCAAAAAAAAACGTACGAAGTGAAGTAGATATTTAAGCTTTGTCACGCACAACTAGTTATGTACATTCTATTTTCATCATCTTTTATAGCCTTCATTGGTCGGTGCGTTCGCACATGTTTTTCCAAGATTAGTTACTACTATCTAAGTGTCCTTCAAGATATTATTGACCCGTGAAGCGTCACAAATAAAAGAGAAAATGCTGAAACGTGTTAGCTAATAATATTGTTAAAATACCATCGTAATGAAGTGACAAGTTTAATCATACTCACGTCACAGAATAATACTGATAATCGATAATAACAAATTATAAATATAAACAATTGAGTGTCAGAAAAGTGAGAAACAAAAGGAGCTGAATAGAAACGTCAACGTGTTTCTGGAAAAATTACCGTTGAATAAATAGAAAATCGGAGGTTTTGTCATGCATAGATTCCCACCAAAAGATATTTCGACACCAATCCGCCTATTTCCTTAATAATTTCTATTTTAATAAGAAAAGAATTTATTCTAAATAATTACAATAAATTCCTCTTTTCTTATTAAAATAGGAGCTGCTCCTTTTTATTTTTGATTTCCTGAAATAATAGAAGGATTAAATTGACTCAATTGTCAATTGTATGATTTTATTAACTTGTCCCTATAGTCTTATTAATATATTCTTCAAAAATGAAAATATTTTATTTTTATATTATTATTTTATCAACAATAGCTATTGCAATATTCATAGGATTAAATCAAATCAGATTACAAAAAATTATAGCTTATTCATCTATTAATCATCTTAGATGAATAAGTACCTTAATTTTTATTAATCAATCTTTATGACTTATTTTGTAATTTATTGTTCAATTACTTAAAATATTACATTTATTTTTTATTTAATTCATACCTTTCATTTTCAACAATTAATTTCAATTTATAAATCAAATAAACATTTAAAAATTCTTTTTTTCTTTAATTTTATATCTTTAGGGGGTCTCCTTCCTTTTTATGGTTTATTCTCAAATAAATTACAATTAATTTTAAAATTTCAAGAAATTTTTTTTTATTTCTTTTTTGGTAGTAATTTTTACATTAATTTCTTTATATTCTTATATTCGAATTATATTTAATTCAATAATAATTTCTTCATTAGAAAATTCTTTTATTTTTGCAAAATTTTTCGATTTTTTTATTACCTCATTGAAATGCTCATGCCTCTAATACATGTGTGATTTTTTCTTAGATTCTTACACATTGTATTTCGTCTGTATCAAAACAGTTTTCTCTTATTGAGAGTAACAGGATTGTGACACATTCACGATCTGGCAAACTTAGAATTATGGATTTTTTTCCATAATTTTCGAAGAACAATGTGTGAGCCAGCGAAGGAATGTTGGGAGAGTAGAATAGTTCAAGAGATAGATAGGGATAAATTTTGTAAATTTCGGATTTGTCGAAGGCGGAAACTTTATCAAAGCTATAAACTCATAAAGGTCTTACATTGAAATCTACCGTTTTCCATGCTAATTTATGAATTTTACATATCCTTTCATCCATCCTAAAGTTTTATCTTGATATTTGGATTGAATGTAATAGTCAAATCTTGACTAAAAAGTTCAATGATGATTTCTTCAGTTCTACAGAAACTTGATATGGGATGATTCCTAATTGATGATTAGCTCAATGAATATGCATAAAAGTATATGCAAATTCTCCCAATTGTTTATTAATTAACATATAAACTGACTCCTCATAGTCGAGCAACAATGTCGGTAAGCAAATTATTCTCTTTGAAACAGTATTCTCACATATTTATAGGTTCTTCTACCGAACAATGCTTGAATGTGAATAAAAACTGAATATATTGTGTGTGGTTGCGTTTTAGTAAATTGTTTTTTCAAAGTCGGTGAATCTCAATCAAAATTTAACACGTTATTAAAATACAGGAACCATTACATCAGCAGAATTAAAACCAGATGTAACGAGATTTTAATGGTAGATAAAATATAGGTAACGTAGTTGTATAAACTACAAGAACTTATCTAATGTATCTTTAATAAAATATTCCAGTATTAATTATCGATTAATCCGAAAGGAATGATGATACTCTGCTCTCTTAAAAAAGCAAATACCTTTTAGAAATATTTAGTAGTTCTAAGGTATAATACGCCCGAGCTAAATAGGTAGTTCAACCCACCTTCAACTTTAGAAAATCTTCCAAATATAATTTGAGCCATCACCTGAAAATTTCAATTTAAATGTTGGTTCTTCGATATAGATAGATACTTTATTCGTGTGATGTACATAATATGTTTACACTCATCCAGAAAAATTAATTCTATCATCATCATAAAATTACACCTTAAAATAAAAATTTTTATTGTTAACAAACATTGGTGTTATAAACAGTCAATGTTTAGTGCAGCACCAAATTGAAAATTAAAAAAAATCGTATGTGGAGGTTTTTTAAGCCTGAGAAAATCTGTACTAATATTTCGCGTATTGTAATCATGAAAATACTCATTTGAGAAGCACTTATCACTGCAATTAAGTGCATACTTAAGACATTCAGAGTTTGGAACATTAGTATACCAAATGCTTTTTTGCAGCATTCCACAATGGGCCCAGCCATGTGACCCAAGTGCGTTTGGGGGATAAGCCTCTTCCCCTCAAACGACGATGATAATTCCTTGATATATTTATTTGTGATCGGTGATATAATGTGGTCAATATTTCTTTTTAATAGTAAGACTGAAAAGTAAAAAAAAAATTTGAGCTACTATTTTTGAATGCTATCTCCGATTTGAGTAGATGAGAATCATCTAGCAGAAATTTATATTTAAATCACTTTTTGGAATGGATTGAGACTTTTTTTGTGAAATTGATAAAAATAATAATTGAAGCTTTCAGTTGTTAAGTGTGTAATATTTATTGTCTTTTCTTATCGATTGATTCCCACCTAGTTTCTTTCGGGTGGTTCGATTTTTCATTATTTGATCATTTGCTTTTATTTTTAACTTCCTTTAGCTTTAACTTGTAATTAGTTTTGAGTTCATTACGTAGATTTCTCAAATCATGGTTATTTGTTAGTTTATACATATCATTTATGATCTGAAGCTGCTGAGGCGCGAAACATTTAACTCCGCAATCCTTAACTTTTCCAGTTACCTGTTTCCTTGGAAATGATATTTTGGAATGAATTAATAAAACCTTGTTGAAAAATTTTGAAACTTGCATGTACATCCAACTCTTCATCTAATAAGTAGTTCTCAAGACATTGTGCATATGTGATAAAACCCTTTTCACTCATGTACGGTTTAAGGTCTATTGAAATGGTTTTGATTCATTTATGTCTCCATCATATCTTTCGTGCTATATTGTTAAACCATTCTATTTTGTTACCGTTCAACAAAGCTATCATAATATATAAATACGTATAATAATTATTTTTAATTTATTAACTGAAATACCTGAAGCGTTCAACCGAAACAATGAACATATGTAAACATGATACGGGAAAACCAGCAGGAAAAGAGATACCTACTTTGTTTCTTTCTTTCTTATTACTGGGTTAAGTAATTATAAAATGGTGGTGGCGCCATGATAGGATGTTGATAATTAAAAAATAGTTCGTTCATTATTTAGAGACTGAAAATCGAAGGAGAAATTACTCAAGAATATTACAGAATACTCTGAAGCGCTATGTATGATCTGATACTACGATTAACCAAGGCGGCTGACATGTAAAGAGGACAAAAAAGTTTGTTTATTATTCATATTATGCTACAAGAACGAGTGTTTTCCGTCATTTTTTTTTCATCGCAATAGTATTGCTATCTTTTTATCAGAAAGTTGAGTAGAATAATGTATACACGAGGACTCGCTACAGTTTCATTATGTTATAACATTGTTTGTCTAACACATATTACTTACATTAACGTTTGATCCTTCTTCAGATTCACATGGTTTTAATGTGATTAAATCAAACTAAAGGTTTACTTATAATACTCAAAGTTTAATAACTTTAATAGCTTCAATTTTCGTGTTTCATTTGTGCAAATTCATCAAAATTTAATGATAGTAATTTTCAACCGCACAGTGGCATCACCAAAGCCAATTGTAAATCAATAAATAAATTATAATCACATCCTTGAGTATGAGACAAATGAAATGGAATTGTTCACTTTTGGCGTAATGGACGTTGACTCACTTAGGATTTCGGAGGGACCTGAGTTCGAATCTGAATTGCATCATCAGTTTTTTCCGATTTACCAAGTACATCATGGTTACGCGAATGACGGGTCAGTCCCTCTCAGTACCCCTTTCCGCATTCAGAACTCATCCCCTCGCCACTTCTATGTGGCTGGAGAAGGCATATAAGCCTCAAGGAACCTTGTTGTCCATGTAGGTGAGAATGGCAGAATCGTTCCATAATGTATGTACACTGAATACTTTTAACTAACCTTCAGTTTATTCGGAGAAGGGATCAGAATAGTTTTTTGATCATGTTTATGGGAAATAGTAAATAATGAAACGCCCATCAAATTTTAAGTCGATGTGAGCATGAATGTTTCAACATGCACCCATTCATAGTCCGGTATTCTAAAAAACGTTCAAACATCTGGTCCTTCGAGCCGATGACGAATCGACGTTCCATTTGCGCCTCTTCCATTTCCAGTGAAGGAAAGCTGCAATTGCATCAAAACCAAGCATACAATTGATTGTAAAATATCTAAATAGCTTCTCAGTTGTACCTACCCCCAGTTTTTATTTATTAATTACTCACATCGTCGCACTTCTGATGAAATTATCGCACTACTTCTCTAATCCTCATTTTGGAATTTTGTTTCTAATGAGAGGATTGTGATTACATAATCAATGATGTTGTAATCTGATAGTCTCGTTTTCATATTTTTTTTAAACTGTAGCTTTAGAAAGAAACTGCAATTCAATATAAATCGTAGTAACATTTGATCACGAGGAGTAATTCTTTTGTTTCAACTCCAATGCAAATGTCAATGTATGCCGTTAAAATCACTTAGTCATATAGGTACGTATGTAATGTTCATTAATCATGACATAGAGGCCAAACCCATTTTTACATTATTAATTATTCTTGCGTTTTATTGCACCGATAATTATATTATGGCGCTTAACGTTTATAATAGCCAATTAGTTAGAGCAGTGTTCAATCAATAAATGCAATAATTCCACATTTTTTTACAATTGATAAGTAATTACTTGTTGTGAGCTGTGCAGCGATATTTAATAATATTATTTATAACAAATTTATAGCACATATCGAGTGCCGTGTCGCGGTTGCAAATAGTGTATTATTGACGGAAAACGTTTTGACATAATTAGGTACTTTGATAGCAAATTACTTTTATAACAGATATTACAATCTAAGAGGCCGGGTTTGCATAATGTTTATCCGTCGGTGGTTCTTGTACTAGTGTATTACACTTTTTATCTTATACAATTTCGATATTTATGGGTGTTTATCATATTTGTTAGATTTCAGATCTATTATCGATAACAATCTGATGGTATTGCTGGGAAATTTTCACACTTCAACATATTAAGAATACCCACTACTTACAACTTTCTTATATCCAAAAACAGTGCCAAAGAGGCAATAGCAAAATATGACGATTTGCATCGAACAGAAATGCGCTGGAAAGGCCCGATATATTCCGAACGCGCCGTGACGTCACGATTCTACTTCTTCTTATTAGTATTTCGTACTGAAAACATGTCAAATCTCTTCAAAAGCTGATTATCTATAATCGTGCACCTCCTATGGAGCGGTTTAGCGGTGAAAAAAGGAATTTCAGGAAAAAAATGTCAGAAAAACAGGAAATTTTCCGTTCTACAACTTTCTCTCTTGATAATTTCCACCAAAATTAGTATTTCAAACTGAAAATTAGTATTCACACTGGAAATGTGAAAAATCACTTGTAAAGCTGATTATTATCTATAATATGCACCATAAAGGTAGGAAATTTTCCGCTCTCCTTATAATTTCCACCTAAATTCATATTTTTCACGTAAAATACAAAAAACGGCCAAAAACACTAAAAAAATGTGTATTATATATATAGATATCTTAAAAATCACCCCTCCTGTCATCTGCGGGTTGTGAAATTAGCGTTCTAGAAGTCGAAACCTTCCTAAAAAATCAGGTCTGTATGCTGCTCGAAATTTTTATACAAAAACTGACAATTCCAATGGACTAAATGGTTGTTATTTGGTTAGTTGGTTGCGTTCCAATTTCCTTTTTTCAAATACTTCAATGAAATTCAAAAACTTCTCATATCAACCTTCAGTAATTAATAAATTGCATAATTTTCTGAATTTGTTAATACAACCAGTTTATAGATGTAGGAACAAGCTAAAAAGTTTTAGCAACACTTTTGACAAAATTTTCGACTTCTTCAAATCTGTCGTTCTTCAAATGAGTCGTGTTCAAAATTCTATGTGGGTCAAACTAAAAGGAATATTTTAACTCGGTATAAAGAACATTTTGCCCATATAAAGAAAAATAATGATGATAGATCAGCGTCAGCACAACATATATTGAATGCAGTTCACACCATTTGTCAAGAAAGTTTATCACTCTTAAAAGACAGTAGGAACAAATATCTAGGTACTTTAGAAGGGATGGAAATTATAAACGAAAAAGCAATTTATCAAATTCCGAATTATCTCTAGCTGTTTTGCATTATTATCCCCAAATATTATTTAAACAAGCACAGTTTGACTTATAGTTTAGTTCAGTATGATGATGACCACTCGGTAGACGAAAGGCCCTCAGTACTTTAACAGTATTTTTGGTGGATATGGGTGATTATTTCTTATTTATAGTGTTATAGTGCTTACAGTTTATTGCAACGCGAATAAAAAGGGATGGTTTGGCCAATATGTATTTGAAGGAAAATGGAAGTTTCACTGATATATGTGTCTACCAAATAGTCAAAAAATTTCACAATTTTTTCCCTTTGTATTAAATCGGCAGAACAATTCTTTACGATGCAATATCCGACTTCATCGGGGTATAACAAAGATAAACAAAATGTATGTTGTAGCCATTTGCCGACTTCAGTTTTTTATTCCCAAGATTGACCGAAGTGAAATCTGCACCATTGTGTATAGCTAGTTCAAAATCGACAGTGACACATTTCGGCTTGAAACAAAATCCTTCATCACAAATATTAATTATAATTTGAAAAATATTTGTATAAGTACTTTTTGCTTTATTTGGCAGTAGACAATACACAAGCGGATATGATGCCAATTTTTTAGACCATGAATTATAAAAATTTAGAACTACATTGAAATGTACCATCCATAAATACAGTTCCCAAGTCGCATAGGAATTTCATTGGTTGAAGACGATTATATATACTGCTATATTATTATTATTATTATAGAGACAAAAGTGTACGTTTTTATCAGTTTTCAAATTAAAATTACAACACTTGATGCACTTCCAGTAGTTACTTCGCTAACGCCGGTAGTAAAATTAAAAACTGTGAATGTTCTTTTTTATTTTCTTAATATCACTGTTTCGTAACTTGTCAAATGTATCTTCATCCAATTGTCTCAATTTACTTGTTATCAATTCGTGAGGCGTCTCACATAAATTGTCAACTTCTTTCCTGTATGCATTGCTAACTTTCGCTGTAAGCAATTTATCTTCTCCGAATGGTGGCTTCTCCATCACTACGTAGTTATTCCCCATTGTGTATAATTTCGCCTTATACTTGGTGGTTCTATTGGCCTTTGTACATCGCCACGTCTTTTTCTCATATTGCATGAAATGATATGATACCCTTCGCCCCGCAATCAGGAAAATTAACCACTAAAATGGGTAAATCTCTCGATTACCACGTACATGGTAACAAAGGCCAAAAATTTGGGAATCCAAAGGAGACTATGGTAATGCAGAAGGATGCATTCGGTTTCTAATTATGATATCTTTGTGACGAGTAGTTCTATGACTTGAATGAATCGAATGAAAATACAAATGAAGTTACTTATAACTTATAATTTATGTGCATAATGCAACGTCATTTGCTAGTAATCCGTATTAGCAATTCTTATATGAAAGTCAATTGTAAAATTTAATTACATCTGACTGAGAGCGATTTTTTCAGAACCTGCAGGATTTTAACGTTGTCGTACGACAGCAAGTTACAATGTTGCGACGGTTACAGCCTTTGTAATGGTGCATTACGCTTATTAATTAATCTAATTTAACGACATGGTTTATTGCGTGGAAAGGAAAACGGCCACAGACGTTTTATATTCGTTTTACAGACGTTGAATGGAGATAGAGATATTTCAGATCAGCAGTTCTCAAACTTACTTCTTATCAGACTTAACTGGAAATTATCTGCGTCCTCAACACATATCATTCAGAATTTCCTCATTCTTACTCGCCAGGAGATTGAACTGATATGCGATATAGTAACTCACTAGGCAATAATACGTCAGTAAATCAGGGCCGGATTTAGGAGTGGTCAGAGAGGACAGCCGCCCACAGACCCCCATCAAGTGGTGGGGGCCACCAAGTATAATATATTGGAAAAAATTTTGGCTTTCAACAAAAATGATAAGATGATTTTGTTAATATCGTAATAAATTCATAAATTTTGAGTAATTTTATGCAGAATTTGTATTCACATATTTCAATTATTTATTTTACATTACAAAAGCAGGAAATGTTGTATATTTAATATTTATGTAATGGCAGGTAGAGATTGAAATAAATTATTGCTTTGAAACACAACATAATAACAAGTTCATTGAAATTAGTTATTCGAATTTTCCCGCGTGTTTAGTATGTGGCGCCATATTACAGATAAGTTTCTAGTTTTTAGTCAATTTGCAGAATTTTACAAACAGTTCCAGCAGAAAAAAAAGATACTTCAGCCGTGAACATTTCATGTACTCGTTGATAATCAAAAAACAGGTGCAGGATGCCTTTCTTAATGTTCCGATAATTTAAAAAATTTATCTTGCTCTGATGATCACTAACTGTAAGGCTGAAAGATCCTTTTTCTACTTAAAATTACTAAAAAAACAGATTGCGAACGGCAATGAGCCAAAAACGTCTCAATAATCTCCCGCTTTTGAGTAGCAATAATTAATTAAAATTTGAAGACTTGATCAACGAGAAAAGTGCGAAAAGTGCCTTTGTAACGATAATTAATTTGTACAAATAAATAATATATATATCTCCAAGAAAAGTTTTATTTAAACGACATTACAATTGCATTATAATTTTGTATTGTAAAAATATTTTGTGGCGTTTAATATTATCGTCTACCATAGGGGCCCTGCAGTAAATAATAATTTAATTTCATCTCTGACTGCTGGAAAGGAGGAAAATGAATTTATGAACATGAGCAAACTATATCAAACAAGCATTCCTCCATGATCATTCTTATAGTCAATTATTTCACCTGATCTGCATGTACCAACAACTGTCAATCGTTTTGCACTTTGGGCCATTATATGGATTATACAAGTCGATTTAAAGAAGAAAATTGATCAAATCGAAGAGAGTAGTCAATCAAATTTGCCTAATTCCCAGGTGCAAGTGGATACAGATCGATTCGATCTATCAAAGTAAATGCCTAAATATTTAAACAAGTTTTTGTATTTTTCAACTGCTCTAAAAATTGTCATGGTAACCCGTCGTATCCTCAGTTCGATATTTTCTGGATACATCACTGAAGACGACATTCAATGGGACTGAACACACCTGTTGAGAACCGCTGCTTTAAGTGATTCAGTTTAAATTACATAGAATCAAATATAAACAGCATTCCTAAGCCGTTTTATTTTAATAATGTTTGCGCGCGGTACTTCAACATAAATATTTACGCCAATCACATAATGCTGGGTGATCACGATTCATAATAAGTTATATGACGATAGTAAATCATTTCTTGAATTAAGACATATAAATAAAAATCATAAATCTCTACGACAGTGTAGGTGTAATTGTATTTTCCTCATTCTCTAATAAAAGTTCGCTTGAATTTATTATTTTAGAACCAGCATAGTTGGCTTCGTCGTCACAATTTATTCAATAAGTTGATATTATTGTTCAAATCATCAATACCATTTTTTGAATCATAATGAACATCGGCGTCACATACAAGTTTTTCTTTGAAATACGGATTTCACATGAAACGTATTCAACAATTAAATTATACAAACGATTCGTCAATTTAGTCAATAATTTAATAATATTATAACGGATATTTATTAAATTACTAAGGAAATAGTTAACACACTACTAAGGATGTGTGCATGTATTTAATCAGAAAATAACAACAATGAAAAACTCAAGTCATTAACTATTATTTTTCAGTTTAATTAACTTAATATAATCACGAGTAATTCATTAGCTTATCTTATGCATCATTGTTAGATAATTTCAAATGAATATAGCCGAACGAAAGCGAAAAACAATGCAGATGTAATCATTAAGTATATTCGATGAATCAAATTTATATTATACATATATTTTCTATGTGTGTATTCATAGAAATAGCTGATCAACTCCATGATTTAAATTGAATTATATTCAGGTTGTTCTCATAATGAGAATCATCTAATTATATTGTACTCAACGGAGGGCTGCAATCATCAAAAAGAAGAATATTGTGTAGTTGTGAAATCCTTGAATGTAAAAGTTGACATTGAAAGAGTTTAATTATCTGTGCTATTTTTTTATATACTTTGACTACACGAGAGGGAAACCTATAATTTCCGAAGAACATCCTGTGAGCCAGCAGTGAAATGTAGGACAGGAAATGGGCATTCGTATTTCCTTGGTTTGGAGGTTATAGGCATAGGGAAAGACCTCACTAGGTTAAGAGTTTCACAACTTCGTTCGATAAAGAATGAAGTTCGGCAGGTGAAGTGGTGACTAGTTTGAGCTTGTCCAGTCCACCTACCTGGAATCTCTCGTTGTGGAACAATATACGAGATTGCTAATGAAGACCGACCATGGATTTATCTATAGAAAAGGGAGAGATCTTCCATCTTTCTACGATATTCTAAAGAGGACAATGAAGTCGTTACTGTGACATCATCAATCAAACAAATGAACAAATAGGTCCCTTCTGGATAGAATAGAAGAGCTTCAGCGTATGTTTAAGAGCCGAACTCCAAATGTATGTACTCCAGGACAGGTCGAAACTGTGCTTTGTAGATTATGAGGAGCTGCTGGGATGTAAAGTAGCTCTTGTAACGAAATAGAAAACCATTTTTTTGAGAAACGATTTTCGCAATGGACATCCCATCGGAGAGTGCTGTTGGTGGTGATCCCAAGCATTGTTATGGAAGACTTCTAGGAATAGTTGTACCTGACATCATCATATTAGGGATTGTGGAATCCGCCTTCCTGGAGAAGACGCAAGCTTTGCCAGATCTCCATAAATTGCGTAAACTTGTCCCTGTCTCGCTCCTCTGGCTTCAATGGATACAGGGGCTGTAGATGAGAAAGTGGTATGAGTGTACCATCATCTGCAAAGCTGTGGACGGGACAGGTTGTCACTTCCAGCAGATTGTGATATGGAGTAGAAACCAAGTTGGTGCCAAGACTGATCCCTGCGGAACGCCAGCGTTGATAGCCATTGTATCAAAGAATACTCTGTCCACCACCACGTGGAGTGATCTATTTAGAAGAAAGCTCGATAGTAAGCGACAACGTTCAGGCGGCAAACCATGTGACGGAAGTTTCCCAAGAAAGCTTCGGAGATATCCAATGATACAAAAAATTTCTGCCATACATGTGTTGCGTAGGCAAGCAGGTCTCCTGTTGATCTCTGCTGACGAAAACTGTCTTCTAGCTGGAAGGAAACACACCAAGTGATACAAAAAATTTCTGCCATACATGTGTTGCGTAGGCAAGCAGGTCTCCTGTTGATCTCTGCTGACGAAAACTGTCTTCTAGCTGGAAGGAAACACACCAAGTTTGCATGAAACGGTAAACAACCTTATTGGTGAATCACTATTAGTACCAAATATTGTTATGGAGATTATTTTTTAATAAAATTAATTCAAATTTGAGAATGAACAAATCAAAATTCATAATCACGCTAAAAGTAAGTGTGGGGTTTCATGAATATTTATTCCAATTATAATTAAATACTAGATTTCATCGGAAGTTGGAGAATAAAACTCAAATTTTACACAAAACTTTTAACATTTAATTTAAAAATGCTGACAAATTGATTCACCACACTGTGGCATTATCAAAGCGAGGAGTTATCAACTAAAGCTAAATCTAAAAGTATGTCCTTAAATATCAGGGATCAGAATGTGGTACAAATTGAGGGATGGGGGTGGATAATGGTGGGAGTGTGTTTACAAAATTGTTAACAAGCGGTGAATTATATGTGTCGATTTGAACATTTAATATTACATTATTATTGTTTTTTGAGTGTTTCAATATTTCTATGGATTCTAATATATTGAGCTTATGTCCTTTTTCCTGAATATGTAGAATATCAGGATTAAGGGTGAAATTGTGGTTATGTTCTAACAGGTGATTTGCGTAATTAGAGTCTTCTTTTTTCAGCCCGTAACTTCTCAAATGTTCATTAAACCTTACGCTGAAACTGCGTCCAGTTTGTCCTATGTACAAAGCACTACAGTCATCACATCTCAGTCTGTAAACTCCAGATTTCTTTAAGTTATCTTTTTTAGATTTCGAGTTATTAATATAGCATAGGTTATTTGTTGTTATAAAGGCGACGTTTTTATTCTGTTTTTTAAGGAATTGAGATATTTTTAGTGAATGTTTACCTAAATATGTTAGACATGTGAAATTTGATTTTGTATTATTATTAATTTGCGGATAAATTATGCTTAAGGCTTTTTATTGAGTTTATTTTGGAGTATTTTATTAATTATCTTGACATTATAACCGTTATTTTTGGCAATATCTATGATTCTGTTCAATTCTAAATGGAAATTATCTTTACTTAATGGGACATTGATTAATCTATGTATCATACAATTATATGCTGCTAGCTTGTGTGATTGTGGATGTAAAGAAGTGTTGTGTATTGTGGTATCTGTGTGGGTGGGCTTGTGATAAATAGCGAAAGAAAAGTAATTATTTGTGTGTGAAATTGTCAGATCTAAAAAGTTGCTAGCAGAAATATTTATGAATTACTTGGAAACTAAGATTTTAAATTCCAATTTTCAGCATATGTTTGTATATTGGTATCGCTATGTTGACGACGTAATCGCTTGCTTTACAGGCAGTAACCGTCAAATAAATTCTTTTCTCACCTATATCAACAACTTACATCCAAATATAGAATTCACATTAGAGATGGGAAACAACAAGTCCTTGAACTTTTTAGATCTGACAATTTCACACACAAATAATTACTTTTCTTTCGCTATTTATCACAAGCCCAGCCACACAGATACCACAATACACAACACTTCTTTACATCCACAATCACACAAGCTAGCAGCATATAATTGTATGATACATAGATTAATCAATGTCCCATTAAGTAAAGATAATTTCCATTTAGAATTGAACAGAATCATAGATATTGCCAAAAATAACGGTTATAATGTCAAGATAATTAATAAAATACTCCAAAATAAACTCAATAAAAAGCCTTAAGCATAATTTATCCCCAAATTAATAATAATACAAAATCAAATTTCACATGTCTAACATATTTAGGTAAACATTCACTAAAAATATCTCAATTCCTTAAAAAACAGAATAAAAACGTCGCCTTTATAACAACAAATAACCTATGCTATATTAATAACTCGAAATCTAAAAAAGATAACTTAAAGAAATCTGGAGTTTACAGACTGAGATGTGATGACTGTAGTGCTTTGTACATAGGACAAACTGGACGCAGTTTCAGCGTAAGGTTTGATGAACATTTGAGAAGTTACAGGCTCAAAAAAGAAGACTCTAATTACGCAAATCACCTGTTAGAACATAACCACAATTTCACCCTTAATCCTGATATTCTACATATTCAGGAAAAAGGACATAAACTTAATATATTAGAATCCATAGAAATATTGAAACACTCAAAAAACAATAATAATGTAATATTAAATGATCAAATCGACACATATAATTCACCGCTTGTTAACAATTTTGTAAACACACTCCCACCATTATCCACCCCCATCCCTCAATTTGTACCACATTCTGATCCCTGATATTTAAGGACATACTTTTAGATTTAGCTTTAGTTGATAACTCCTCGCTTTGATAATGCCACAGTGTGGTGAAACATTTGTCAGCATTTTTAAATTAAATGTTAAAAGTCTTGTGTGAAATTTGAGTTTTATTCTCCAACTTCCGAAGTATTATGAATTTACACTACGTAACCGCCGAAACCATAGATATACTAGATTTCATTTCAACGTTCCTATTCCTATAGCATGAAACGGACTTCAACTGAACCAACATCTTTAAGTATACAAAGTAATTTTTGTAATTATTTCATAAAAAAGTTTTTATCTACCGATAAGCTGTGAATATAATACAAATTTACTGTTGCATATTGTTAATACACAGTGTCATACTGGGAATGTGATATTAACTCATCAACAAGACCCCCTCACTATTTAAATTACTTCATTATATTATGTTTTCATTTTGAAACTACAATTCAAACATGACGCGGCAATCAGTAACAACTATGGAATATTATCTACTGAAGTAAATTAAAACTAGGAGTTTTTATAGTAATAAAATTACCTATTCTTGAACATATTAATAGGTGCAAAATAATTAAACACCTTCATCATTCAATTAAATGATAACGTACGTATAATTCCGAACTGGAAATTCAAGAAACAGTAGAAGTCGAAGCAAAATAGAAAAGTCACGTTGAGAAATTCAAACTTCAAATATGGAGATGGAGATAGGTAGATATTGAAGGAGCTCTAACTGCGGCGTGACCTGAAACAAACGGTAATGAGTGATTGAAGAAACAAAGCTCTCATTATAAATTGTAAAGTGGGGCAAAGTCGATCGAGAAATACCGGGCTAATCAACCATTGAACCATGTTGTCTCGTATATTCTCTAAATTTTCAATATGATTTAGTTTAAATAGTAGGGGGCTAATTCTGATTATGCCATAGTATATGGTAATAATGATTTCTGTGAGAGAATTAAAAACAAATGATTATATGAACATACTCTTTTATCTCATGTTGCTTTTGTTAGATATCAATGGTAAGGTCTTCCTAGTTCAGATCGAGCAGTAACGTCATAAACTTATAATTCCTGACCGCTGTTTAAGGAGTCATAACCAACCTATAACGTGGTAAAAGAGACCAACATATCTCACACCATCTATGAATAGATGTTCCACTAAGAGATCAAGCAATGTACCACATTGAGTGATTTCTTGAACTGTACGTTACGGTGATGTGAGACTACATCAGTTCGCCAGATGGCCACACCAGGCCAAACCAATATAAAAAATTAGAAACAAATAAATATATAAATGTACTCATTTATCTCATGTTGGCTTTTGCCAGGTAACAATGATAAGGTATTTCTAGCTCAGATCGCACATTGGTTTGGTTTGGTGGCACTCAAGTGGTCTCTCATTCCCCGTAACTTTTGGTAAAATTCGAGAAATCTGTCAATGTGGTACATTGCTTGAATTCTGAGTGGGATATCTATTCATAGATGGCGTGATATATTTTGGTCTTTTTACCACGTTGTAGGTTGGTTATGATTACCTTCAAAGGAGATCCTTCAGTAACTCTATATGAAGACCAAAACAGCTATCTGGAATTATAATTTACTGATCGATTAAACCTCTATCATTCCAACACAACTCAAAGAGAGTATAGTAGTGCCTATCTTCAAAACGAGGAACAGAGAAAGCGTTGCAAACTACCGTTCAATATCATCAATGAACAATATATCAAAAATAATGGAAAAATGCATAAACAGTACAAATAAATAAATAAATAAATAAATAAATAATTCTTTATTGCTATTATAAAAAATTTGACAAAACAACTTTTTTAGAGCAAACGTCAGAACACAATGTTAAATTTAAGACATATAAAAGTAAACACAAATAAATATAGACATATCTACGTAAATAAGGACTTAGAATTAAGAAATTCGTTTACCGTGTAAAAGGAATGTTTTAACAGTTCTCCCTTGATTTTACGTTTAAATAGTTTTATGTCAGAAATAGATCTAACAGAAACTGGCAAATGATTGTACAATTTAAATGGCATAATTAAGTGACTATTACTTGTAATGGATAAATTGTGATGAGGAAGTAAGATTTTATCTTTATCTCTTAAATTATAATCAACGCTTCTATTTGAATAAGTATTAGAATTACTTAAATATGATTTTATTTTGATGTGGCAAGACTGACATATTGTCTAAGTTGCCATGTATATATAGTCTTATTTGACACAGTAATGCTTGTAAAATTATTAAAAAAATTGGAACACATAGGCATTCGCGATGGTGTGATTCAACTAATAGAAAATCACTCAATTGAAAGACATCAACAAGTCTGTATAGGTAGCACCCTAAGCTTCACACAAATAATTGAAACCGGCATACCTCAAGGGACAATATTAGGGCCAATACAATATTTATCAATAAATAAATTTCTTTTACTTGGAAATTACACAATTTTGTCTTATGCAGACGACACAGTTGTAATATGTAAGGGTACAACCTAGAATGAGGCTTGGGATAGAGCACACTCAGCTATGAATAATATAAAAATTGGTTGGATACAAGCAATTTGAAATTGAATAACTCCAGAACTAAATTAATATCATTCTCGCCAACGAAAGTAGGACAGGCATCCATCTTAGAACCCTTAAAAATAGAAAACTTCTCAGATGTAATTGATTAAACAAATTCTCTAAAGTATTTGGAGATATTTTTAGACAAATATTTCAAATGGGGGAACCATATCGATTTTTTATTGAAAAAAGCAGAAAAACTCATATATAGATTTTATTCCGTCAGGAGCATACTAAATCAGAAAAATCTATTGACTATTTGTAACAGTCTGGTTGTATCAATCTTATCTTACAGTGTGAACATTTGGAACTCTTTTGGAAGTTTTTGATCCCCGCAAGGACATGTATTAAACCTATATTTATACAAGAATCATTACTAAATATCAAACGTCTATATCTGTTCTCAGTAATCCAGTCAATACATAAACAAAATAATACTGCAAGAGTAAATCATTCCTACACAACTAGAGCCATACAGAATAAGGAATATAAATACCAAAAAATTAATAAAACTGTTTGTCAGAAAAGAAAACACTTTATTGGTATAAGATTGTACAATTCAATACCTGTCAAATTGAAGAGCGCCACTAAAGCACAATTCAAAATTCAGACTAAATTATACATTGTACAAAATTACAATTTATTAAGCTCGTTACTCAAATAAAACCCGACATCATTCCACCATATTTTTGTATGTTTATATTTTGTATTCTACATTTTATCTTTTATCTTCCAACCTAAATTTTTTTTTACATAATATGTACACCTACTACGATTGGAAACAACACATAACTAAAAGGCAGTATAAAATCAAATGCTGGCACAGCACGAGATTTTCGCAGGAGCCACAGATACAAGTAAAAATTGTAAATGTAATTTAAGAATAATTTGAAATAAACTTTGATCCGGAATAGAAAAACCTTATCATTATTCATCTATGTATTTGGTCTTCTAGTACCAGGATTATATATAAAAATTCTCGGGAAATAGGTCACAATAACACTTTGTTTTAAATATTCGTCTTTACGTACGTTTCGGTCTCACGACCATCATCAGAAGACTCACTATGTCTAAAAAGGGGGTTTATTAAAACTAATTATAGCACAAGCGTCCAAATCGCACAATTTAACTTCAATTAAAAGAGCCCACGCCGTCGAAACGAACAGAACCACGAATAATCGAAATTGTATCGTCAGAATTAATGTATAAAAAATTTTTTTTTTGTAGTAAGAATCCGCTATTCAGTAATATTATTAAAATATATGAGTGCATATTGATTGGTATTCTCACAACAAATGAGAAGAACGAAGTTATTTGTCAAGTATCTACTTTCGAAACCAGATGTGTAGGATTTATGACAAGGCACTTAAGAAAGGTTTCAGACCTGTACTGGGAAATAACTATTACGAATTCTTCCTAAAAACATTTTCTACACTTATAAAGACGTATGTAAGAATTTGCAAGAGATTATTTAATCAAATTAGTATAAATATGACTTAGATTTTGTGTGTCTACCCTGTGATTTACAGATTTGGGGTCCCGTTTTATGTGAATCATCTCCAGGATAGATCTTTTATAATAAGATCTTTTATAATAACTAAGGAAACCAATTATTATAAAAGATCTATCCTGGAGATGATTCACATAAAACGGGACCCCAAATCTGTAAATCACAGGGTAGACACACAAAATCTAAGTCATATTTATACTAATTTGATTAAATAATCTCTTGCAAATTCTTACATACGTCTTTATAAGTGTAGAAAATGTTTTTAGGAAGAATTCGTAATAGTTATTTCCCAGTACAGGTCTGAAACCTTTCTTAAGTGCCTTGTCATAAATCCTACACATCTGGTTTCGAAAGTAGATACTTGACAAATAACTTCGTTCTTCTCATTTGTTGTGAGAATACCAATCAATATGCACTCATATATTTTAATAATATTACTGAATAGCGGATTCTTACTACAAAGAAAAAATTTTTTATACATTAATTCTGACGATACAATTTCGATTATTCGTGGTTCTGTTCGTTTCGACGGCGTGGGCTCTTTTAATTGAAGTTAAATTGTGCGGTTTGGACGCTTGTGCTATAATTAGTTTTAATAAACCCCCTTTTTAGACATAGTGAGTCTTCTGATGATGGTCGTGAGATCGAAACGTACGTAAAGACGAATATTTAAAACAAAGTGTTATTGTGACCTATTTCCCGAGAATTTTTATATATAATTCATACTGGGTCAAGAATCTTATTAGTACCAGGATTTCCATATATAGTCAGAGTAACGGATGCGGCAATATAGAATATGGATGTTTTTATCCTTCTTTTTCCCATTCTGCCAAATAACTAGCAATTAGGAATACTTCATTGATCACTGTTTGTTGTATTCGTACCTTCTAATATTATTAGATCCGATTGATTTGCTGGCGAACTTAAAAATTGAATTAACTAATCAAAATGTATCTATCGCTTCATTTAGCAACTCATCTTGAATTGCGGTTATTTGAAAGTTTGTTTTATTATTATATAGAGTGAAAGGGAGTAATGGAATCAAAATCACATTATCAAGTAAATTGGAAAGTTATAAAAATAGATAGAACGCTCTATTAATTAACAAATCAATCAATTGGTAATTACAATAGACAATGTTAGATTATTTATTTGAGGACAGATGTCTTCCATCGTTTCCGTAAGAAATAACGTGTCCAAACTCATTCTGTTAAACTTCTTTATGATTTGATACAAACAATCAGAGCAGGCCATATTTGAAATGAGTCCCAATTCATGGCGTTGTTATTCTGGAGGTACGTCCTAACTGTAATGGCTTAATCAAATTCCAACAATATTAGCATCTAAAATCTGATTAATTAAAATATGATAGAGTCAATTAGAATGTTCTAAAACGATGCCCTGTTTGCATTACATTTTCACACGCTAGATTAAATTAAACAAGCCCACCATATGGTATTTTACGATAATTACGGCAACGTTGCAAAGTGGAATTTTATTATTTGATACTTGCCAAACAACGGCGGTCTTTAACCTGTAAATTCTTGATTAATCTTGACTTAGCATATTTAACTTGGCAATAAGCAGAATTAAGCATTTATAAATGGAGCTGATTGATTAATTAATAGATAACACTGCAATTTTTACATATCTCGTATATGGTAAGTGAACGTCAAAACTGACCAAGAGTACGTTGAACTGACCACTTGATGCATATTTGCATTAAGGACAAACTTGTATTTTGTAATTTAATGGAAACACTTTTATTCATACACATCCCTGGCATTGTTGTCCCGTTCGATGGCATTAATGACCTAACACATTCGATACATCATTCTTCTGTAATTTGGTGGATTTGTAATAGTCGATTCGTTGCAGGAATTTTAATTTATGCGATCAAAATCAGTTTGGAACGTGATCGGATAAAAGTTCATGCAGTTTAGATACATTTTACAATAATGTTCTATTCAACTTCATGTGTAAGTTAATTGTGTCGTTCTTTTGTTCGATCGTTGGGCCTAAATTAAATTTTGACTCAGATCCAATTTAAAGATCACAAAACAATATTTAGTCCTTGGTTGCGTGAATAAATTCAGTCAATAACAAATTATCGTCAATCAAATTTTGCGGAACGTTTTAGCTCAAAACGCTCCCTAAATGGAGGAGGAAAAATTAAAAAAAGTTACGAGTTAGCCTCAAAAGTTACGGCCATGTTTTGGCGCAAGAAAAGACGATTTTCATGTTTTTTGCGCTTAAAAAGAAAACGGTGGCTCAAATGAAAAAAAATTAAGACAAAAATTGCAAATCTATTTGAGGTTATAGTCTTGAGATATAAGCGATTTAGGATGATCTTGGGTGAATGCAAAATCTTTTTTTGCAAATCGAATATTGACCAAGCAAATATTCTGTTCATACAGAAAGATGGTACTTTTATACACTTTCTATTGAGTTTTTTTTAATTGTATCTTCCATTTTGGCGCTACATCAACCATTTTCGAAAATCTGTAAAACTGAGTTGCAAGCCAATAAATGGACCTATCGACATAAATCAAAATGCATTTTTTATATTTCAAGAAATATGATCTGAAACATCCACCAATACAGGTTTTAGATCATCTAAAAAATGTAGGACGACTTTGAAAATATCGGACATCGAAAAATTGAAAACTTTTTGAGGTTAGAAATATTTCACGATGACCAAATTATAGGATCTATTAGAGTGTTCTACGACACGTATTTTAAGCTAAAGAAAACCTTCCTACGTCAAGTAAAACTCGAGATATCGATGTAAATGTGTAAACTTCCCCAGGGCCCAATTTTGGGTATATCGGAAAAATTTGCAAACCGTTGGAAAGTAGATAAGTTTTATGATCTGAATTCAAAATGTGCTCTCGTAGGTGTCACCATCTATAATTTAAAGCGCGTTGAAATGAAAAAATGCTCGAACGACGTGTTTTCAATTTTTCTACAATTTTTCTCCCAACATGTTTTTTCTTTTGAGCCACCGTTTTCTTTATAAATGCAAAAACATGAAAATCGCATTTTTTCGCGTAACTTTTGAAGCTAATTTTTTAACTATTTTTCTCGTTTTCAGAGGATCAAAATACAGATTAAAACAAAGCAAATTTACACCTGCATTTTTTAAGGGGTATGCGCTGGATTTCGTACCTCTAGCGACTGTTCTAGAAGTAAAAATTGAACCAATTTATAATTAGTGGTAGTTGAACTTATATTTACAGTCAAAAATGGTTCAAATATACATCGATCGAGATATTTTGCACGAGTTGTTGGCAAAGTATTGTTTTTGTACACACGCAATCTAAAAAAATTCAGTACCACCCTCTTTCCTACTTCCTATTTCAGAGCAAAGTACAGAAATTCAAAAGTTCGAGAGCAAGGATACAAAGTGTGGTATGTTTGTCCAGTTAAACATTCACAATGACTAAGCGGAAAGATCGTATTGTTCACTTAAGGAAACAACAAGACTGAATCTTGTTAAATACATGCAGAGTCACGGAACATATTATACCTTTTGGGTAGTTTATATGTACCTTATAATTTGAGAGTTCTTGCCTTTGATAACAGAATACACAGTCAACTTGTTTATTTAGATCTGTTTAAATGAGTTTCTACACTTAGTTACATCCTATGAAATCAATTAAAATATCTTTCCTGTTTCATTTCTTACTCTTTGATAAAATTCCGTGCTGACACGGTTCAAGCGTGATCGACACTGGCTTCAATTTGTTAATCTCATATTCTAAAATTCTTCACTTCTTGTTATCATAACCTCAAAGGACCAAGTCTAGGACTTCAGCTAGTTACATAACTTCATATCTGCTTCTACGGGAGTTCATTATATTGAATTACTCAAACTGTGTTAGCCAAAACTGTAAAACTGTGAAAAGCACAATTCGACATGGCGCTTCAGTCCTTTGGTATTGTGGGCATGTACATAATTCAAAATTTTTCAGGTAAGCTCTTGCATCCAAACATTAACTTACAAATAACATACAAACCTGGATTTGCCGGTTGGAGGTAATATATTATGTTGTCTTAGATGTTCAGTTAATGTTATTGCATCCAAAAATATACCGACAAATAACTTACTAGCCTAGAATTGCCGCCAACAACACATACAAAATCGTAACTTGACAAAAAAAAACAATGAACAGACTTGTCACAGACTGACTGTGAAGTTCGAATCTACGTTACCGAAATACAAACTGGACTAGAACCGTTAATGCTAACTCAATACTGAATTAGATATACCTACTGTTAATAATGCGTGTGCTGCTAGGGTCGTCTTTCAAATCACCTGTCGCTTGTGCTTTTTACTGTAGTCTGATTTGATTCAATCAATTTAATGAATGAACGTAGTAAAAGAGTGAATATGTAGCAATATCCAAATCGATGAGGTAATAAACCTTTTCATGATGACAGTAATTCTTCTTACATAGAAACTAAGTAAGGCTTAACCAAAAATAAAATTTTGTCGGGACATGCACTTCAGAATCACATTCAGAATCACATTCTTGCTTTTCCCTGGGAGTGGATGCCACCCCATTTCGTGGATGAGAATATTTTAATTTGAAATGACCTCAGTGATGAATTCTGAGCAAAAAGGGTCATTTACCCTATATTGGTAGTTTCAACGTACCTCATGTGTATATTGGTCCCAAAAAAAACACTTTGTAGGGAATTTCAAGAGTTAGAAGCTATGTGCTGAGGTTGAACCTCGTAAGAAGCTTATTTATCAAGATATTTATGCTAAAAGACCTCCTTAGATTGAATTCAACACACAATCAAAAGTGTAGGGGCTTAATCTTGTGGAGTTAATAAATGTCACAAGATGTTGACGTAATTCAGCAATAAATTTGTTTAAAGTATTATTCGTTTATCATTTAGTGTACCCAATATCGAATTTCACATTTTTCACCCAATTTACCAATACACAGCGTAGCAATATTGTTCTCCGATGAATACATTGCCATCTTCAATTTCAATCAGTGCTGCACAAATTGTTCACTTAAAAACGTCGTTGCAGAAAATGTTTTAACGGTAAATGCATGATCAGTAAGTGTGAGTATAGAGCATAAATACCTTGCTCTACAGTTGAAACTTTTGTATCAAAACGTTTCTGCTTTTTCAGTTTCTGTCAACCGTTTTGATTTTAGACAACATGTTTCTCCTTGTTACGTTTATTATTATCAGTTGGTAGGCAACTTTAAAGAATACTCTTCGAATGAAACATGACCATTTTCATAACGAATATGACGTAAGACAATTGATCACACTCAGTCGTAAAAAATCCCACAGTTCAATAACTCGTCGTATTTAATTATTGTGTTCTCATGAAGAAAACCTAATATCAAATTGAGAAAACATTATAATTATTGAGATTATATCAAAAATTAACTTTATTATATCTATTTTATAATGTTATAATAACGTTTAATGATAGTGTCCCAAAGTTATTCAAAACATAAATAGCGCCAGAATCACAATGAGGTATTAACAATTTGACAATCGTTCGACTTTCGATGTTGTGAGAAAATTTGATGTACAGTTTGTATTTGTCTGGATAATTATAGTTTACAACCTACCGCTTGTTCCTGATATTCCATAAACATTAGCGATCGTTTGCTTATCGCAAATCTCAACTTGAGAAATACGGTTATTAACTAATAGTTACGTTTTAAATTGGCGTTAGTCAAACATATGGACCGATAGGATCAAGATTACACATTCCTCCGTTGTTCCAAACATCTGAATCGAAACAACTCATCACTGACAAACTCTAACTGTAGTTAATTTGAGACCTTTTAAATCTCCTAATGTGATCATCGATGTAAAACGTACAGGGGCGATGAAATACATGACATACTTTGTGTTGTTATGTAAAATTCGAATATCAGGAACATTTTCGTTTCCCAGTTCGCTTCGAATGACTTTTGTTTCTACCACGATAACCACCAGAGACACGAATCAAAAACACAAGCACGATCGAATGAGATAACTACAATTTATAGTCCAGTCAATGACGATTTTCACCTATGAATTGTTTTAACCGCCACCGGTTGTTACGATTCTTTGATTTCGGAGATAGACCATAATAATTGTTTTACTCCGGGCTAGGCTTTTGTTTTTTTTCCGTAGGTGCTAATTCAAAATGCCAGGAATGAATGGAGCAAAAAAGGTCCTTTACACTTGTTTCGTGAAGTTCATCGTTGCAGTGGTGAATTTTTCGGTGATAAAAAGGTGTTTTCGAGCGATTTTTTGCAAACAACACAAATTGAAAACAAAGAATTTGCATTTCCACTTATCTCTGATGGAACAATATTAACCGACTTACGGTTCAGTGATTCGGTGAAAGTTGCGCCCTGTTCAACGAAACAGAAATACTACCATTCAAAGTTGAATAACTACGATTCGCAAGCTCATTCGAAGAAAACTGAAAAAGAATCCCAAACACATGGAAATACATATGGAATATATCAATATGCTCAAGAAGGTATGCCGGTATAGAATGCGTAAGTTTGGAAGAAAAACATATTTACTATTTTCTTAAATTTTCAATTTACTTCAGAAAATTTTTAGTTCAGTTATCTAGCATTCAACAATAAAACATTTTTCGCTTCGAATACAAAGCTAAATTGAAACGAAATAAATAAGGCAGAGAATAAAGATTTCTTACACATTTATCAGTTGGAGTGTATCTCAAGGTACTTGACTTGCGAGATAAGATCTATGCCATCACGAACTCTTTTGAATCCAAGAATCTGATTAGAAATAGATAATGCCATTTCTTTGACTTACTGATCCGTAACATACTAAGAAGTAATAAAAAGTGATGAATAACTTGTTCTGCGGTTTTTACAACAGGCCAACATGTGAAACTTCAATGCATGTTTGTATTTACTGGATTCGATTAAGCAATTTGTATTTCTTTACCACTTCATTGTATGTTATTTCGGTCGCTTAATTTTCCAATTTAATTCATAGCTTCGTTGTTACTGGAATAAATGAGTAACGTGTATTTTGGAAGTTGAAATGACAAGGTATTATACAACAATTACTGCAGTAAAAAGTAAATATTCAACGACATATGATAACAACTGGGGCAACTGTATCCTGCAAATAATCTACTAAATTCCAACTCAGTGACAAGATATAATTTTTACCGTCACGCTACAGCTTATTTTAAGGCAAATATGTACCTATAACCTCCCTGTCAATTGTATTAAGCAGATTCTAGGCCTTTAGGAACGTTTGTATGTAGAAATGCAGACGTAAACGCAATTGCAGATCGACAGTTCCAAATCAGGAATCCAATTACGGGACTTTAGGAAACTATTACCTTCGGTAAAGAATCCCGTGGATCGGAACATGCACGTGGCATATTCTTGACTAATAATGTGATATTCTCATTAACTGAAGAGTGAATGTGTTCAAGACTCCCTTGACTAATAATGTGATATTTTCATCAATTGTAGAGTGAATGTATTCAAGACTATCTTGACTAATAATTTGATCGCTGTTGTTATATTTAGTCTGGGACATAAATAATCATTTTCACCGACAGCATCCATGTTTGAATCATTTATTGTTCTGTGATAGCTCAGGAATAATCAATCAGAAATAAATATCAATACACAGTTCACACTGAAAGAGTAATGCTGTTGAATATGAAGATTTTATTTCGAAAACGTGAAGCATCGTTCATTGTATACAGGGTGAGTCAGTTTTTTGTAGCCAAACTGCAACAGGAGATAGAACAAGTGTTTTTAAGAAGAAAAGTTCAATAAACATATGTCGTAGAAGTCTTAGTTTTCGAGATACAGGGTGTTGAAATTGAACAAAAAATTTCGTTTTTTGCGAATATCTCCGGAACCGTTTATCATACAGGAAACAGCTTTTGTAAGCATTTTCTGCTCATAGTAAGCTATGTTCTGTGTGATAAAAAATTTTTTTTTACCCATAATTGGTGAAGATTTTGAAGGGGTAGTGGGGCGTTTTTCTCCCCAACTTCTACGCCACTAGAAAAAAAAAACGGTTTTGACACAACCATTAGAACCGCCAATGTTTTCTACACAAAAAAGGTACTCCTGGTCATAGACTCTAAAGTTGACCGTTTTCGAGAAAAATCAACTTTTATGTTGAAAAACATGGTCAATCCTTTAATTTTGTTACTTGTTCTACTTGTTTGAATAAATTTCGTCTAATTAGTAAGAATTGACCATGTTTTTCAACATAAAAGTTGATTTTTCTCGAAAACGGTCAACTTTAGAGTCTATGACGATGAGTACCTTTTTTGTGTAGGAAACATTGGCGGTTCTAATGGTTGTCTCAAAACCTTTTTTTTCCAGTGGCTTAGAAGTTGGGGAGAAAAACACCCACTACCCCTTCAAAATCTTCACCAATTATGAGTAAAAAAATTTTCATCACACAGAACATAGCTTACTATGAGTAGAAAATGCTTACAAAAGCTGTTTTCTGTACGATAAACGGTTCCGGAGATATTCGCAAAAAAAATATTTTTTTTTTCAATTTCAACACCCTGTATCTCAAAAACGAAGCCTTCTACGACATACGTTTATTGAACTTTTCTTCTTAAAAACACTTGTTTCATCTCCTGTTGCAGCTTGGCTACAAAAAACTGACTCATCCTGTATAAATGAGCCACAATTTAGTTTCATATGTAATTTAATGCCCATGCAACCTGATTCCGAAAGGGGTAAAGGGGATTCGATATATTTTGAAATTGTTAACAGTTAATATGATCAGATTTTGCGAAACTAGATATGAGGAACAAAGCTGAAAATTGCATGGTTTCCGAAGATCTTAAGAAAATGATTGAAGGTGCAAACAATGTCAGATCATTTAAAGTCATTATGCTGGGAAAGAATGATTTTTTGATTTTGAATCGACAAAACTTCAAACAATAAAAAAATATCAGTAAGGTCTCAGATTGAAATCGAGAAAAGAAATCCAGGAATCTTAAAAATGGAGGAGTCTTTCAGTGATATAGAAGAGTGGGAAAGAATGTACTGAAATCATTCGAACCATCACCCCCTTCAAGCTATTGATACTCAATAATATTTTAGATGAAAAGAAAAATAATCTGCGTGACATGATACCTTATTAAGAAAAAGAAAAACATGAAGAATCTTCAGAGAAAAATTGTATTATTATTTCGCTCTAACAGATTTCATTGTCAATAAAGTTTGTGGTTATATGAGTCATTATTATTCACGCATATTACTACCGTTTCAGAATATACAGCTTATCGGTAAGATAAGAACATTGTAGGAAATCTAATTCTTTGTTTATTATAGACGATAATGTGGTAATGAAATGATTATTTACACAACGTGTATGTAATAAATTAACAATTAATTAAAACAAAACGTCATTACGTGTGACTAAAATTTATTGCTAAATAGTGATAATAAATGAATACATTGGTTTAATTAAAATAATAAACACTGCTGGTATTTCAGTACGTAGTATTGTCACACCAGATGTAGATATCAGTGTCATGTTATACTAACGAATAACGATATCCGTTCGCTTTCAAGTTATTGGCATGGAGGATTGTTTAGAAATAATTACACACATTTATTACTTGAATGAGCATCCTGGTACAATGAAAGTCTTATATTGCGCAGCATTCATTCACGAAACTGAGTCTAAGACTTAAAAGTATTCGTAAAATGATGAACTGATCGAGTTCTAGAAAAAAAAGCTTTCGGTTGTTCCTACTTCTAATCATTTTAATAATGTCTTGTGAATATATTTATACTGCGTTATTTTTACCCTGGATTCTATGAAAGTATTTCGATTTTTTTTACAAAAATGAACTCGAAACGAGACGCTTCCATAATCAGGAGAAAAAAATGATAACGTTGGAATCTCCGCACTTAACATTGTATCTTTATTAGCTGCATTATAATATAAGAAGTTCTAGAAGTAGTTATACAGTTTGAATGTCTTTAAAGAACTTTAGAGAGCACCCACGCATTAAAGCTGACCAACTTTAGTTCTCTGGTTAGCTGTCATGTTTGTAAAAGCGCTTACTTCGAACTCTATAGTGTCCTGTTCGTGTACCATTCGTTTTATATTTCTTATATACAATGTTTTGTTATTTATACAAGTGAACATTTGAATTGTACTTACCCATTATGGATCTTTGACGTGATAATATTGAGAAGTATTAGACGGTCTGAATAATAAATTAAAGATGATGCAAGATCAACTACATTCAAAACGCTGTATAATGTACAGCGCAGTACTGAGTGATTATCACCAAAAAATATTTAGAAATTTTATAAGCAATATTCAACACGTAACATAATTAACAATACGTAACTATTATTATACTCAATACAGTTCTGACCCCATGGTATAAATATTGAGCAGTACTTATATTTTAGAGACAACGCTGAAATTACTATAATCATCAGGCTGTACATCTGCAGAGAAACTTTCTCTTTGACAGGTACGTAAATTATGAAGTGATAAATGCAACAATAACTTCTTTTTCGGTCAGCGAGTGCTAATTTTTAATTTAAATGTTACATTCGAAAATAACAATACACAATGAACGCACAGATAATAATCTGTGTCATTCGGCGACTGCAATTAGACAATACATTACATAAGTTTGTAATTTCAGACAAAGAAAGGAACTTCGCTAAATTATGTGGGTGTATATCAATATGCAAAAAATGTTATTGTTGTAATGTTACAAGAGAGTGTGTATACATTAAAACTAATTTGACAGATTTTCGAAAACTGTTTGGCAGGCAATAGAAACGAAAGCCTGAATGCCTCAAAACCACAACACAGTAACTTGAATACGTATTCAAGTATCTGACAATTTTTCCCAGAAATCGTTGTCTCCATTCTTTCATTTCCATATTGTTATGAGACATATACTGGGATATTAATTTTTTCGAACAATCTTCTGGATATTTTCAAATGATATTAGGTAGGTATTGCTGCTGATTCTCTCTTGTCCATGAATCATAAATATTGATCGGATTAAAAATCACGAATTCTTGTTTATATTTGTTGCAAACTTTGAGGAGCTACTGTCTGGTGATTCTAATTTCATCATAGAATGGAATATTAATTTTATTTTTATTTGCAGGTAGGTCCTGGGATTCTTCATTCTGATACGTTGAAATTGGTGAGTTAATCAAATGATTTTTACAAAGTTGTATGAATTGATCGTTGAGGAGAAACAATAAATCTTACTCCACATGAAACTCAATAAATATATAATTATTTTCCAATTATAATTAGTTATCGTTTGAGTTCTTACATTTATTCATCTGGACGTCTTTGGGATGTCTTATTGATATTACCATGGATCTTACATTCGATGCTAAAGTTTAGCCAACATTTTATTGGTCACATTCACCTTCATATGTGACTATTAATATAGGTGGGATTCGAACCCTCGTCCTTTGATGACTAGTCTGAAGCGCTCTGGAAGGATGGTAGCTTCAAACAATAGTTGAAAATGTTTTGTTTCACTCTTGTTTTAAGTTTGCTGTAACGTGCTCCATGTTTTATTGAATCAGCTTCATTTCTCTTACTTGGTGCATAATCAACCAGAATAATAGTTTATGAAAATTGCATGTCCCACGTTTCGCACAATTCATTGAACATAGGTCTTCCATCATCACTAGAAATGTAACATGAGCAGCCTTTCAAATGATATTTGGAATATTCGTCTTTCAATAGACTTTCGTCTCATCACGCATTTGTAATTGTTCTTCTGTATACCTTTGACTTCTTGTTATCCTATACTTTGTTTTCTTCTTTGTATCTCATCTAATTTTTAATCCACCATATCTTCAATTTTCCACCTGATGCACTGTTATCTCCACAATCTTACGTTCTTCAGTTACCGCTCAACAAAATCACAACAACAGCCCTGATACAGCAATATAATCTCCATTTGTTCACCAATCTTAGTTGTAGAGTTGATTCATTTTTTCAAACAACAACTTCATATAAAAGTCAACGGATGTTTGTTCGAGACAAACTTATAGTTAAAATCTGCATATATTGAATGACATATACGATAATTCGCAGCCTCAAAGATGAAACCTTCTTCTAACATGAATGACAGAAAGCTTGGTCAAATTTTAGCAGTAGTTTCTCATACCACAAAGTCTTTTGAAATGAGATAGACCACGCCGCTTACCGTAATGCAGTTAAATATAAGAAGTATCAACAAGCGCTATACTTTTCCTGCAAGATGAAGACCTCCACGGAGCAAAACTCGATTGCAATATTATGAACTACTATACAGATGAAGGCTAGATGGCATAAATCACAAATACAATCTTCTTAAGCGTTCTTAATTTACTATTTGTCATAATATGACATCTCATAATGTATAGGTAATGTTTTTATTTTTAATCATTCGATTCCACAAGTCCACCTTGGATGTCGTTGGTTTGCCTGAAAAATAGAAAACAAGTAGGCGGTTTATGATATTTTAATCACGTACGCCATGTTCTATTAATTATGACTTGTGATAAATGTTGCACGTTTTTAAGATTTCTATATATAATCTTTTAATAAATCTTACGCGTAATACTTCTTACTGTTTTATATATTTCTGCAATACGTGATCCATATAAGTATTTCGTTGCGTTTGGAATTCATTAACCACTTCCTTTAGATGAATAAAGATGAAAATGAGTTAGAAGATTGATATCAGGTTGATTGGTCTTTAAGACTATTTATTCAACGTTTAACACATTCCTCATATAACTTACTTTGTGATTACATGCAATTTTGTTTTTTGGCAAATGGTAAGAACAGTCAACATGTAGTTTTACACAACTTTTTCGTGATCCGAACTAGAGAAATGGTGGATCAAGATACTTTCTTGTTGATGTAGAGTGCAACATGAAAGAAACAGATTCTGAAGAGTGTTTCAAAATCGCTCGTCATTTTTTACATTATCGACATTGAAGTTTGAGGTTAGGTATTGTAGACGTATAGGAGAGTAAATATGAGATAAGCTATAGAAGAGTTCACAAATGTACTATAACTCTAGTAAGTCAAAAATAATCATCTTTAGCAATAAAAATACAGTTAAAGTACTAAAACATTTCATCTACTCTATTTATTCAGATTATGACTACTTGGTAGCTGAAACGTTCTTAGTACTTAAATACTATTTTCAGTAGACGTCTCCTCTAATTTTGACCGAATTTTAGCTGCAAAAGATCCAGCCATTGAAAATGCCCTCCCTAATTGGATGCTTGTAGGAGGTATGCTTAGCAAATATTCATACAGTAACTGGAGATTCTGGCCATGACAACCATCATTCTCAAGAAGTGCACTATCGCCTTTGATTCTTTTACTTAATTCATTTGCCCTGGCAGTTGCAGTGGAGAATATTTTGATATTGATTTTCTGGACGCATTGCCTTTTCAAATGCCATATTTGATTGTTCTGTCAAAATCAATAAAACGAATCTAAAATATTCGTAACCCTTCTTATTTCATCGAAATTACAAAACAGTCAGTTCTTATTGAAATACCCTTTAGCTAGCTCTTCACCTCGCCAGATTGGATGCGGTTTGTGTAGATCGCGAAATAATGTTATGTTATCCAGTTTAGTCTTGACTGAATGAAGTTTTATTTGATCCATATGTAAAAGAGCCTATTAGCATAATAGTATTATTATAATACCGATCTCACAGGTAAGGCATTGTCTTCTGGAATATTTTGGCAGCGCCTGAGGGCAATGCATATTATAATATTCGAAGGATCGCATGTTCAAGCTGTATCATCTAGGTCTCTGATCGGCATCGTGCCCTGATATTTGCTGTCGATAAACGGCACTTTGCTGCCTCAACTACGGTTGTTTTGGTCGGTGGACTGGCGAATTCTAACCCTAATATTATAAATATTAATAATACTTTACAACGTGGTGCGTTCACTTGCTCCCATCTTGATCTCACAATAAAATTATCATATTACCACATATAAATTTTATGTAATAAATTCACCTCACAAATTGCTGTAAATGTATTCTGTAAAGTACAAAATATTAAACAGTTTCGAACACTGTAATCGTTATTGCCGAGAGAAGTACGACGTTGACCTTCGATAATTTGATTGATGCAAATTATTACACAAAAGCCAGCCATCTCGTTTCAAGATAATTATCATCGGACGAATCTCCGATCACCATGAACTTAAAGATCATAAAAAATCGTATATTTATTTTCGAGTTTCAAGTACAAACACCGTAGCCCCTGTGGCGTAATTATTACGAATTAATTTCCTACAAATATAATTCAGAATTAAACGCTTGATGCAATTAGAACTTATTTTTGCTATTCCTGTTCTTTTCTTGTAAAAAATCACATTCCATTTTGTTATAGATATGTAGATGATGTACATACCTTCTTCAAAGACACATCCAGACAATTAAATTTCCTTCTTTTATTTATTAACTTGCTTCATCAAAAAATTAATTTGGAAACAGAAAAAGAAGGGGAAACTTTTTAGACTTAACACTAATACGTGAACATAACAGATTAAATTTAAATATTCACAGAAGACTTACGTTTACAGACTACAAATTCTTCGTTCAGTAAATCGCTTATAGATTCATAGAGCTTTTTCAATACCATTGTCAAAAGAACACCTCACTGTTGAACTGGACAAAATGCAAAGTGTATACTTGACCTCTGGATTTTCAATATCGAAAATGAGGAGATATTAATCTAGATCAAACAGAAGAAGCACGGTTTTGGCATATATTCATTTGATCTGGAATTTGCGTTGTAGGGTTTTATTTACAAGACCTAGGATCTCATCACACTCTGTATGAAAACGTCCATGTCTTTTTACTTGATGTAGCTCATCCTGTGGAACAAAAAAGAGAGCGCACTGAATAAAATATGGTCGTTGTTTTGCAAAGTGTCGAAGAAGGTCCAAACACCACGAATGTTAACCGTCTGCAACGAGCAAACATCTGAGCGTCTACTTTATGGAAAATTTAAATTGAAGATTTTGGTTCAACACCTTACAAGATGCAGCTCGTTGCAAGTTGACCCATTGTGCAACGCAAAATTGTTTTCAACGATGAGGCACATTTTTGGGGGAAAGCTGTCTACAAGCATAATTATCGCATTTGAAATGAAGATAATTAACAAGCGACTTTTCCAAAACCGTTACAACCAGAAAAATGAAATTGGATGGCTTGTATGTGGTTCCAACAGAACGGCGCAACGGCCATACAACGCGTGAAGCAATTGATTTATTGAAGGAAACGTTCCACGAACTAGTTGAGTAATGAATGGTGATGTCAATTGTATACCATAATCCTGTGACCTGACGCCTCTGCATTATTTTCTGTGAGGATATGAGTCTATGGAAAATGCAGATAATCCAACGACATAAAAGAAGTTGGAGGCTATTATTCTGCGTATTCATTGTCGAAATTAGGCAAGCAATGATGGTAAAAAAGTGGTTGACATTTGAGCCTTCATGATTTGCTGTATTAGAGCTAGTCAAACGATAAATGGCATAAGATTTTCTATTGAATAATACCAAAATTCCATTCATTTAGTCAAATTGTATGTGTTTTATTCCAATATAAGGTTCTATGATGCTAAAAACACTAGATCTGGGAATTTATCTTCCTCGGAAATAATATTTTGGCTTCAAACAGCAGTTTGGATGAACCGTTCCAAACATGGTTATCCAGAGAAATTGTTCAAAATGGATTTGCTTTGTGAATGCTTCTTAATACATTATGTTCTGCAGAGACTTATTTTTGGCAGTAATATTGTAAATTTTGGATTTATTCGAATATCGCCATCCTTGGCATTGTAGTTTCATCTATTTTGTGTTGTGATATAGTGAATCAGGTGCTTAACAATGAAAGACCCCATGGTTCTTATTGAAATATCAATAAATTAAGGATATGTTCTTAATAAATTGATTGGTTATGATAACAGTGGACCGGACCGTAGAAAAAAGACACATCACGTGGGAAGGTAGAGTGTAAAATTCTATCATTTGTAGCTTGTCTCGTTGTGTTACATATTTCGTTTTGTTACAAGTTATCGGTTAAATATACCTACTTTGTTAAATCGTTCAACCGTTTTCATAATTGACACTATAAGTTCACTGTACACAACACAGATGTATGTATAAGTTCATAATTTTGAGATAAATTGAAAACTATTGTATTTTGTTCTATCCTAGATATCACTGAAGCTATTCTTCTATTTCATTTCTTCTAGTTCACTACTTCAATTGGCTGTTCTAATCTATTGACTCGATTAAATTTCCATATTCTTCACATTAAGAGCATAACTAATACCCGTTTTTATTTACCAAAAGCTAACACCGATACACTAGTTAAATCACCATTACGTTTTGCAACAGCCGATTACAATAATATGTGTTATTTTATTGATTTATACTAAGATTATATGAATGTGATATGTACTCAACTTTGAAATTGCCTCTTTAGGTTGCAATAAGACCTGAAACCATTAATTTCTGTTAATTTTGTTATACGCGATGATTATTCATGAAATTTATGTTCTTTCATGAAAGAACATCTATAATATTTAAGTCGACGATGAAGTAATAAATCTGAAGGTCGGCTGCAGACGCATTTCATTAATCGAAATAATCTATTCTTTTCTAAATTACATGGAAACACTAATTTACGATACAATTTTTGATAAAGATAATAAAATATATTCGAAAAGTCTAAAAAGAGAGTTTTTATTTTATTTTCAGTCATATTAAAGAACCAAAATACCAAGAAAACGTAATATATGTATTTATACATTAACCAACGCTTAATAAAACCATAACTTTTATTAACACTTAAAACGTAATAATAGAGAAATATTTATGCAAAACCAGAACGTTTGAATATCATAAGTTTTGTTTAAACGGAGGTTTGTTACATTCATTAAGATATCCAAATAGAGTATCTAATGTTGGCAGGCTCTGGAACATGCCATATAATCAAATAAAGATGGAAAATATATAAACTGGTAGGAAATCTATCTCTGCAGAACACATACAGAGAGCGGTATCTTGAATTTAAATTAGTTTTAATTGATTAGTTTATCTATTTAATTATTATTGGCAATGCGGCAGTGGTTCTAGCCATGTCAGTAGCACTTAACTATACTGATTTATTCTAACATAATGGCTGCTTTAACGATAAGTAATGTGGTGTGAAGACCTCTTAAAAAAAATCGCAACTACTGTATTCGAAGCAAATAATTCTCTCTGGAATAATCGTCATTCAGTTTGAAGTAATCTTTACGCTATTTCAAACAATGAATCGAAACAGGAAGCGCAATTCAGAAACATACGAATCCGTCTTCTAACTATATTTATGACAATTCCCTTTTAAATGAAAACTTGTCTTGGGCTTACTAGAAAATATGCATCAAAAGGAAGGTCATCTTTTTAATAAAGAAAAGTAACTAAGAAGGGAAGGTTTTCAGAAATTGGAAACAAGATTATACCTATTAAACTTGATACATTCGCTATATTCAGGGAGTCCCGTGACTCGATGCCCAGCGGCTTCTCGAAGGAGGCTCAGCCTCCTCACCAATTTATCTTAATGATCATTCTCCATTTTATTTCCTGTTTCTCTGATAATTCTTTAAATTTTACAATTAATTCCCCGTTCTCAGTAGTTATTTTCAATCTGGCAACAGTGGCCAGAGGCTAGATTTTCTATATATCTCAAACGCCAAATACGTGTGGTCAACACAGTTGCCGTTTTTCCAACCATTCAATTGCCAAGTGGGGTAAAACAGCGAATATGGCAACAGTCTAGGGAGGCTACCTTCTCGTCTTCTCGTACCCACTCGTCGGTCGAATGAAATACGATTACTTGCTCTCGCCTCCCGCTGCTAGAAGAATGCGACACGTGTTCGGTTAGTTGTTGTTTTTATTCCGCCAGGCGCAGTAAGGTTCAGTAGTTAAGTTATAATTTATCTAATCGGAATCGGTGAACGTTAAAATGATGAGTGACTTGGTTGCTGAGTTCTTAGAAAATCCATTTAGTGGATTAACATATGATAGAAAAGTGTTCTTCAAAAACAAACGGCCTTTACCGGATTTGAAAGGATTAGTGATGGCAGGGCCAGGGAAGTATCAAAATCGATCGTTTAATACTGATAATTATAAAAAATTTGTATGGTTAACGGGATCTGATGTACACAATAAATTATATTGCTGGTAGTGCTTGCTATTCACATCAGATACAACTTCATGTTGGGGGCACTTGGGTTATAAAAATTTAGCTCGTGGCCTAGATAGACATGAAAAATTGCAGGAACATATTACATCGAGTATTAAGTTCAAATTAACCAGTAAACAGAATATTGTTAATGCGATTGATTCTACACGAACACGCGAAATCGAAAATCATAATAATACAGTTAAAGAAAACCGCGAAGTTTTAAAAAAAATCATTGATTTCTTATTGTATTTATCATTTCAAGATTTGGCTTTTAGAGGGCATGATGAAACTGAAAATTCAGTTAATAAAGGTAATTTTAGGGAATTGTTAGATTTGTTTTGTAAATACGACAGTAAGCTTCGCGATTTTATGACTAAAAATCATATAGAGGATGAATTATTTGATGTCCCTTTTTTTCGTGGCAGGTTGACGAAACAACTGATATAACGTGTAAATCACAATTATCAATAATTTTTAGATTTGTAAAAAATGGACAACTAGTGGAAAGATTTTTAGGGTTTTACGATGTTAGTTCGGGAAGAACAGCGATCAATTTATTTAATTTCTTAATGAAAACATTTCAACGATTTGACTTTGCGAATAAATTAATAGCTCAAACCTACGACGGCTTATCTGTAATGGCGGGACATTTAAACGGTCTTCAAACAAAAATAAAATCAGTTTCGCCTCAGGCTATTTTCACTCATTGTTACGCTCACAACCTGAATTTGGTTTTAAGTAATGCATGTAATTCCATTAAGGAAGTTAGAATTTTTTTTTTCCAACTTATCGTCATTTTCAAATTTTTTTAGCAAATCCACCAAACGAACTGAAATTTTGAATAACATAGTAGGAAACAGAATTCCCTGTAATGCTCCAACTCGATGGAATTTTACGTCACGTGCAGTGTTTCCCATTCACAAAAATAAAGACAAATTAATCGAAACATTTGATTTTATATTAAACAGTGATGACTTTTCGACAGATCAGGTTTCATTAAATGCTGCTGTTGGTTTAAAATCTTATTTAGAAAATGAAGAATTTTTGTTTTTTTTTGATACTTTTAAATTAATATTTGAACAAACTGATCTTATTTTTCAAATTTTACAACATAAATTCACTGATATAATTTATTCAAGAGATCGTTTGAAACATCTCATTGATAAAATTTCAAGTTTCCGTAATACAGAATTTCATTTTAATATTTTATTTCAAAATTTTTCAACTGATGAGGCACCTCCCGCGAAAAGGAGGAAAACATATAATTTGGTAGACAAGAAACTACATTATAAACAACTTTTTTATGAAATTTTAGATACTATTAAAGGTCAAATTGAGATTCGATTTCCCGATTTACATGAATTGAAGTTTTTCGACTTGACGAATAGAAGATTTTTCGAATCTTTTTCAAAAGAGTTTCCCAATATACTTTTAGATAACTTAGTTCTCAAATATAAATTTTTTGATAAAATAACACTGCACAATGAATTATGCGTTATATACTCGGATAAAGATATTTCAGGCCAGTACAACATTCACTCCGATATGATAAAATATATGATAGACAATGATTTGCAACAAGTTTTACCTCAGTTTTATAAACTACTTTGTTTGACAGTCACCATTCCTGTCACGTCGGCATCGGTGGAGAGATCATTTTCTACTCTCAAACGAATTAAAACTTACATGCGAAATACAATGGACCAAACTCGTTTATACAATGTTAGTTTAATTTAAAAACAAAATGATACATTTTATGATAATATTATTGATCATTTTTCGCAAACTAAAGACCGTAGAATTCCGTTAATATATAAAAATAGTTAATAAAATTAATAAAAAAAAACAAAATATGAAAAATTCAAAAAAAAAGAAAAAATATCAAAAATCCAAAAAAAATAAAAAACAAAAAACGAACAAAAACATTTTTTGGTAAGAGAAACTCTACACCTCCACGTTGGTTCTTGCTGGGCAACAATTGATTTTGTCACAGAAGTAGCTGGTACGGTCGCTGTGCAAAAGTTAAATTAATCGGTTGAGTAGAGTATATTTAAAAAAAAACGTTTTGTGTCCAGCCTCCTCTGTTAAAAAGTTCACGAGCCGCCACTGATGCCCATTAGACAATTTTGAGTCGAAAGTGCCTCATACACTTGTCCAAAACTCAATAGTTAATAGTGGAGTAGTCAATCTACGGAAAAATAGGACGAGGTTTGTGGAAATTTGATAGATGTTAGCGATCTAGAAAAAATGGTGTTTTGTGATAAAACTAGTAAGATCCTGAAATTTCTATTACCAATATTGGGTGTGAGATCATATCTAGATAACAACTTTGCTATCCGTTAGATTGGAAGAGGAGGTCCAGCTCTCTGGCATCCTAGATCACCACACCTAACGCCTATCGACTATTATTGGAACAGATGTATGTATAAAGAGTAATGTAGAGTATAAATGAGCCACAAAACCATAGCTAATTCAAAATATTATGACTGCAAATGCAGCCATTCGAGATTACCCAGAAACTCTTCAGAGAGCTATATGTCTTTAAAGAAAGAAGAGCACGAATTTGTTGTGAGGCAGCGGAGGAGGTTTTGAACCAAACATTTGTTGGAATTTTAGTTAGTAATGAAAAAATAAATAAAACATTATATTACTTCATTCAACATGCTCTTTACTTTATTCTACACACTCTTAAATTTAATATTTTCCAACTATTGAGTTTCGAGCAAAAGTGCATGAAGCATTTTCGACTTAAAATTGTCCAAGGGATACGGTCTTAAGCTATAGGCTATGCGAAGTATTTCTAACACAGTATTAAGTGAACATATCAAAGTTAAATAAATTTAAACTCATTTTTTTTCTATTAAAAACATGTGTAGGTAGATATTTAATTGACACCGTTCAGAAATTGTACCTGTGACTGATGCGATATTTGATTTCTCACTATGGTTCATCATACCATCAGTTACCATAATAGATAGAGACACATTTTCCGGAGGTATTTCCATGTCCATACTAACGTGAACTCTGTTTTTCAATTAGTTCAATGGAAAATGTTATAAATTCTCAACGTGAGTTGATTAAAGTAATCGTGTCTGGCTTATATCTAAATGTAAGATACCTTACGCACAGCAGTGAACATGTAGAAGCAATGAGATTAAACTGGCTTTATTTATTGCACTGCATCTTTAGATAAAGTGTCAAATAACTTGGCTGAAACAATGAACACTTCACAGAGTATTTCAAAAAGAAATAAGGGATTATAGTTATCGCATAAGCACATAACTTAGTAAGAAAACCACAATAAAGCAAAGGAGAAGGTTGTTTATGGGAAGTATTTGGTAAATATGCAACCTCTGAATAATGTACTGCAAACTATCGTTGTAATTTGCGCCTCTCTAGCTCTCCTGCCAGCGAATATAGCAGGTTTGACCGCAGCAGGGGTCCGCCTGTGTTATCTCACAGAGTCGTTTGCCGCCGTGGCGCTGTACAATACAACATGCCGTATGTTGTTCATTTTTGCGACCGTACATCCGACCTACGCTCGATTGTCAATTGTCTTATAAATTAAAATATTACCACCAAGATACGATGACGCAAACATTTGTAAGAGGAGCGATTCGTTTATTTTTCTCGTCCAACTTAACAGTACTATCTGACGCACGCTGTATATCTTGGATGCGATGAATAATGGCGCGTGTTTATTTACAGTAAGATTGTGCCCAGTAATTGTAATTATGGGGTTTTGCGAAATGGAAGGAAATGATGCTTCAATTCTTCATTTTGACGTCTTAATTATTGTTCGAGTCTCCAACAAGTCCTCGTTGATTTGGATAGATCATTTAACCACCCGCTATGATATGGATACTCTGATACTGATGAATATTTATGATTTTTTGCAAGACTCGTGCATCAGAATTCGTATGAACAATGTCAGTGTCAATGAAATTGTGCAATACTGCGATATATAACAAGAATGCCTTCGATTCCTTGAGACTATTATTTTTTAAACTTTCCACTACGTCTATATTTATAAACTAATATAACTTGATAAATGAAATAAATAATGATTCTTGACCCAGGAATGAATTAGATATAAATTCTCGGGAAATAGGTCACACTAACACATATGCTCATTGTTTTCGTCTTTACCTACGTTTTGGTCTCACGACCATCATCAGAAGGTCTATCAATGATTTCTCAAAACTGATTGCATCAAGCACAAAGCGTTATTATCGCACGAATTTCTATTAAAAATGCCCACGTCGCCGAAATGAACAGAAACACGAGTAATCGAAATTGTGACACATAAATGTTTTAAGTATTTGAATATGTATCAAGAATCGACTGCATAGCAATCTACTTATTATATTCGAAGTAAACCAAAATATAACGCTCAAGTATCCACTTTCGAACCAGATTTTATAGATTTATGAGGTAGAAGGAAAAGGCTGTCAAACCTTATTAGAATTATTCCTATTCTATTTCAGCATTAAACCTAAAATAAACTTTTAACATTACAAAGACGCATGTAGGAATTTGCAATGGTTTCAATTAATTAAATTAGAATAAATCTGACTTAATGCTTGAACGTCTGTTCTATGATTTACAGACTTGGAGTCACGTTTTATGTGAATCATTTCCAGATTAGATCTTTCATAGTAATTGGTTTCTTTAGTTAAAATATTAACGTTTCTGTAATCGAATTGATGGTTGTAATCAAAACAATGTTTAGTAATAGCGGTGGAATTTTCTAAGTTTTTGTTTCTAGTTCTATACTTATGACCATTCATTCCATTTTTGGCACTAGGAATGAATGCAGATGCAGAAAAACGTGTGTTATGCATGATGGAGCACCTCCCTATTTTAGTGTTCGAGTTCGAAATCATTTAGATTTAGTGTACCCTCAGAAGTGGATAGGACGTAACTTTCCAGTTGCGTGACCTCCTCGTTCACCCGAATAAATCCCTTGGATTTTTTACTTGCCGTTACTTCAAATCAATGGTCTATTCGGTTTCAATTGAAAACGAGGGTAATCTTGATCAGAAGATGATAGAGCAATGCGTGTTAATTCGGAATAAGGAAGTCTTGTTTGAACGAGTACGAACATCCATGACGAATTAGCCATCGGGAAGTTGCATTGACACGAATGGTGGACATTTCCAGCACATGTTATTATTATTATTACTTAAAAGGGGGCATTGCAGCTCCTTAATGTCTAGGCCGAAACCCTCTGCACCTCGTGTCACGTTTCACTTAGTGGAGCGGTTCCTACAGACGAGGGTTCATCAGGCCACCAAAGGGTAGTCCCCATACGAGAGTGTTCACTATGCTATCCAGGTTAACGATTGATGTGTCACCTAATGGAGCGGTTCCCACACACGAGTGTTCACTTATTCACCAGAGGGGCGATTCCCGCCCGAGAGTGTTAACCATTCTCCCACAGGTGAACGTTTCCTAAAGAATAACACCAACTTCTTGATATATTATTTCTGTCTTAGTGAAGTGCGCTCCACTCGAGGGTGTTCCTCAGGGTGACCTCAGAGGTAGGCGGGATCAGTTCTTACTACAGAGTGATCAACGGGTGTCTGAGGTGGGCAAAGAGTGACCTACTCAACTCCCAGTCTGAACCGGGTAGGTGGTTAATGCCCTGAAGAGGCTTAGCACCATCTTAGAATCTAGTTTCTGAATCTCTTCAGTGTCGCATAGCTCTACTAATAGTGATCTGCGCCTTGGGGTGATCAGTATAACGCATCTGCACAGAATGTGGATTGATGTTTCTGCACAAGTCCAGGACCTGTCATTATCTGTGTCAGCAGTTTGTCATCGGTTTTAACCATGTTCCTCACTTGCTGAAACCAGTCTTCCCTTAATGTGTGGTCCAAACAGACCTGCAACTGATCACTAGTTTCACCCTTCCGAGTGTTGTGTTCTGACCCAGCATTGGATAGTCTCTTTGATCTTACTCTTCGAAATGCCCCCCGCTGGTTCGAGGCTCATTATGAGTTCTATAGCCTCCAATTTCGCAAGCTCATGGGCTATCTCGTATCCCCTTATTCCAGAGTGACTATGGGGACTCAGAATAGGGTGAGCTTGTCTTCGTCTCCGCCAAGAGTGTTTAGCGTGTTGACGCACTCCCACACCAGCTTCTATGTTATTCTTATGCTACCCAGTGCAACAAGAGCTGCCTTGCTGTCTGTGCATATACTGATGTGGGTTTGCATCCTTTTTTTCAGCACTATTTGGGCACAGCGCGTTATTGCCAGTATCTCCTCTGGGAGATTGGTGTGGTCTTTGACCATAGGTATAAAAATACTTTTACCTGTCCGCTTGCGGTATATCCCTTCTCTCGCCAGCACATATTATAATCATTTGTTTAATTTCGTTATTTAATTATTTTATGATTCGTTCGTTAAGTGATAAAGCGCCGTAGCTCTTCATTGAAGCATTTCCGGACATGTTTTTTTCATTTCTTTGTGTATAATCATCACTTCATGAAGCTTGGCATATGAATTATAATATAAGACTTCCTGTATATCTTCTGAAGATCTATACTATTCTTCGGCTATCTCAAATAACAGAAAATTTCAATGATAGTGCAATGGATAACGCTGAATAATCCTGCGTCTGCGAATGGAAAGAGTTATCAGTATTAAAACAGAAAGATCCATAGAGACAACGCTATTGTATATAGGAAGTATGTACTCACTTCTTGGTTTTTCTAGTGACTTCTTCACGCATTTTATCTAAAACAGTTACTGAAGACATTAATCTATAATTGAAAATCTTTTGTTTAGCTCCACTGTTATAAATAGGCGTTTTTATTGCTACTCACAATGCTGTTCGTCAAATGCCGTTATTAATAATTGAAAATGTGCACCTATGGTACGGAATTATACGTTTCATCATCGGGTTATTGTTTCCCAATTTTACGATGTCGTGTTTTGTTAGCAACAATTATCACAGGAAAATACCGTAAAGTATTAGATACAATGTTATTCAATGGTTAACCATCTTCGGATATCGTTTGAATGCAACATAACATAGGCGTATCAATTATTGTAGACATATTTGGACCGTTTAAATGGAGATGGAAATTTCTTAACAGACGCAAGCATTATCTTCCGAATCATGTTTCTAGGTGATTTGAGAAAAATTTTTTTCACAGTGTGGACTTCATTCCAAGATTAATATCAAATTTAAATGGCATATATTATAGAAACAAATCGTGACTGTAGTTTCGACACTAGCGTCTCATCTTCAAACGATACTAATGTATGAAAATATGAATTATATTGGCTATTTATGTTACAATATGAGATACAGGTAACAAGTGGGGTTCCGGTTGGGGAAATACATTGTTAGAATAGTATAATTGAATTGGAGTTAATATTGTGATAAGGTAATTTGAATGCGGATGTATACTATGAAGGCACAAGAGGATTATGGGAAATTTTACGTTATCAAGACATCAAACAAAATGCTGTAGTACACATCTAATTGTTCGTTTAAAATTTTATAGTCATTGTTTTTAATACCTTTGAAAATTTCTATTAATTCTAGTGTATTTAATTTAAAACCTCTACTCTGGTTGTGTAAAATTTTAACTTCATCTAAATTTGGAAAAGTGTGCCCTGTTTCTAAAATATGGTTAGATAATTCTATGATTCTATGAATAAGGTCTAATAGAATATTCAATTATTACAAGTTTATCTATTCATAAATGGAGAAAACATTTGTGATGAAAAGGTACCTTAATAAGTCATAAGTCATAGGTAGATTCTGAACATCACTCTATTTGTTCAATTGTTTACATGTTTTATCAACAAGTTATATAAAGAGGTTGATATAACATACAAAGTGGACTACATGTGTAATAATGCACTGTAAGCAAGGTTATGAAATGACGTATCAACATCAATGTATAAGGATAAGTATTTATAGTTTAGGATAGAGTTATCATAGATTGAAAAGAATTAGAATTAATTATCAGAAGTTATCTCAGTTATGAACTGTTATCTATATGCATAAGTGTTTTCCAATAAACCGATAAAACAAACGATGGTATAATTTGCATCTTACCACACCACCATTAATCACAACCTCCATAGAACCTGGCACCTGGTAATCAGGGGATATTATATGGCGACCCCTTTGCCATAACTTCACAGATTATTATACATTATGAATATTTTTTATAATAATTTCAAAGACTTTTAATCGATATATTTATTTTATATTATATACAATAATATTGAATTTATATTACAATTTCACACGGTGAACTTTTCCTTCAACAGTTGTTTCGATAATACATATTTTCTTTAAACAATTTGGTATATTTTATGTCAAGACCCAAGATATAAACTCGATTTTATGAAAGGTGAAAAAGAAAAATATTTGTTGCATCAATAAAAATTTGGATTGCTTTATCAGAAGTGTTATGTAAATGAAAAATCAGGAAAAACTTATGTAAATTCAACAGAAAAGTATTAACATGACATTTTCCTTGTTGTGGTAACATACCCTTTCGTTACTTCCAACACGTTGTTGGATTTTTGAGCTAATAAATATGAATAAAAACCCAAATGAGTTGATATGGTAGTATTCATATCACCACTAACTTTGATTCTTGAGAAACTTCAGCAAATAACTTGTGACAATGGTTACGACAAATCTTTGATCAATAATTTAATTTCTAAACAGAAAAGAAAATTGGAACGTAGCCAACTAACCAAGTTTGAGCCATTACCTTTAAATACTTCAATAAAATTCGAAAGTTTCGCTTATCTTCCTTCAGTAATTATTAGATTCCATAATTTGTTTTCTAAATTTGAAATACAACCAGTTTATAGATGTATGAATAAGCTAAAAAACCAGGATTTACAAAATCGAGTGTGAGCCATGTTAAAAATGCTATGTGGGTCAAACCAGAAGGGATATTTTAACTCGGTGTTAGAAACATTTTGCACATATAAAGAAAAATAATGGTGGAAAATCAGCGTTAGCAGAACATATTTTGAATACAGGTTACACCATCTCTTAAGAAAGTTCATCACTTTTAAATTACAGTATAGACAAATATCTGGGTAATTCATAAGAAATGGAAATATAAAAACGAAAAAGCAATTCATTAAATTCCGATTTATCTCTAGTTTACATTATTATCCTCAAATAGTATTTAAACAGGCTCATTTTGATATATAATTTAGTTGACGGCTATTCAGTAGCCGAAAGTTCCTCAGCACTTTAGTAGTATTTTTAGTGGATAAATGTGATTATTTCTCATTCGTAGCTTTATAGAATATCCGCAGTGTGAACTATCTTATAGGTTATTGGTCTAATCTATTTGAAGTAATTAACTATTCAAACGTAATAGGCAAGATCACTATCGTCCGAATTCAGTTTAATTGCTCGTATAACTGGAATAAAGCAATATCCACGCATCGTTTTTCGAACAAAACATGCTGTAATATTTAGGAAACCACCTTTCGAAAACGCGACAATTTCGAGGAACATTCAAATAGAGTAGTTTCCGGGGCTAGTTGATGACGTAACAAGTACTACCATAGATCAACATATGATATCTGTAAACTCATTGTCATCAAATCAGTGTTGCCACAAGTTCTGATGATAATTGGAAGGTCGAAACTAGCTGCCTTGTCTCGGCATCTTTGTTTACATTAATTTACGATTTTAGTTTTACTTATTGGAATGTCTGTAAAACTTTTTCCACTTATGAATAAATTCGTTGTAATTAAAAATCCATCGAGGTGTTGGCCAGTGAGGTAGAGAATTATTGACTGCTTTACATGAAAATATTTCATCCATCAAACCATGGAAAGATTATACGAATTACTCAGCAGAAAAAACCTAGAAACGTTTTTTAAACATTATAATATATAAATCATGTCAAGCGTAAGATTTTATAGTCGGTAATTAATTAGAAAATCCGCTTGTATTATTGTGTTACTATATAAATTTATACAAATAGTAATTATTACAGTAAAGGTAGTAATAAAGAAAATGCCGAATTGGCGGCTATATAATTATATAGCAAATCACCGAATGTTAACCATAAAAGGTACAAAGCACAATGTTTTTGATTTGTGTGGAGCAAAACCGATCATCTACCGGAGGCTTTATTTGACAATATCAAACAATAAATTACGTTCATTCGGAACCTTTAAATGTTTTACTTTTATGATTATCTTAATTACTGGTTTTTTGTAGAGCATTAACATATTTGTGATAATTTTAAATGCACTCTATATTTAAACGTGATACCATCTGACTTACTAATGCATTAACGTACCTGAAGGTGTACTGAATTCTTTAAAGTCGTTGAATATTTGGTAAAAATCCACTACAGCTTGTATACTGCATGCCAGTCGTGAAGTTACAATCAACTCATAGATGAAATAAATGTACAATTAGAGAGCTCTCGTCTTATACCGTTCCGTTTGAACAAAGAGGACAAGTAGATAAAAGTGAATTAAATGACATCTTCAAATACTTAAGTAGTCAACTAGATTTTTATCAATTTTATAAAAATATACAACACTTTGTTATTTGTTCAGTACAACGGGAGATAATTTGAATAAGATAAAAAATTATTGAATCACTACATACCAGAAGGAACTGTACTTCATGAAATCCTTTATAATTGTTATATTAAAATCATTATATGGCTTTTTTACTACGATCACATATGATATGCTACTAATTCATTAACCGTACAACTGAGAGAAAAACAAAAATTATACTTCGGTCAAACAGGTAAATCATAAAGTTTGATCCAAGGAAAGCATGTTTTGATTCGAACAAACCAACGGTTCCTAAACTATTGTCAAATGTAATTTAGTTAATCTACAATGAATACTGAAATGACCATGATGTTCCCTAATGATATGGAAGACATTCACATTATATTATGACTTTAATATTGTCTCTACCATCATGATGTATTTATTGTTGTCGTTTAAAATGATCACAAGTTGCAAAAAGCTCTCATAGCCCAAAATAAAAGCTGTAAAGATCGAAATGAATTTATTAGCTCACTTTGTATTTAAATGAAAAGTGATGATGGTTTTATGTCAAGTTTGACAGTTGAAAGAAAAAGAAATAAAGTCAAGTAAATAAAAAGTTCCTCTTTATTTCTAAAATAAGCTATTAATCTTGAAGCTCCACTTTGTGCTAAGCGCAAAAGATATGTGGGAAGATAAAATTACTCGCAGGAGTTCAAGGAACAATATTGGTGTACCTCTTGCGAGACTTGGATTTGGGGCAGAAAATAAAGCTCAATCTGTTGAGTGATAAGTGTAGAGTTTACGAATGCAATAGCTCTCTAAATGCATGTCAATCAATACTTTTTATTACTCACACTCCCATCATTTCTACCGGGATATCAAAAATTATCTTGGTCAAGGGTGGTTGTGAAATCTAAAACGTGTGTCGTGTCTTACTTTACGTTTGAAATAATTATGTCACTGTCACACTGACATCATCAATAACCTACAAATTTCATACCTATTTATTTCAGTTGTAAAACAATAATGAACTACAAATTATGAAATAATGGTTTTAGTAAGAAGTAAATTACAGTAATTGTTGGAAATGTCCCCTGTTTTGTTCGATGCACAAGTTGACGCGCATCCTCATGCTGTGAAAACCGTTTTGCAGCATTTCTGGCGTTATGGTTGCACATTGCTGAACTATTCTTTGTTGAAGTTCTTGCAAATTGTTCACTGGAGTTGCGGAAATCTTGTTTTTTAAATAAGGAAATATGAAATAGTTCATAATTGTCAAACAAGGTGATATCGGAGGAAACTCAACTTCTGTATGCAAACTTATCAGCCGGTCATCGGCTCGCGAAGAAAAGCAATATTTTCACCTGTAATGACTTAACAGATTCTGACACAACAAAATATATTCAAAAATTTAAAGTAAGACACGTTTTACATTCCACAACCACCCTTGACCAAGATAATTTTTAATTTGTAGTTCATTATTGTTTTACAACTGAAATAAATAGGTATGAAATTTGTAGGTTATTGATGATGTCAGTGTGACAGTGACATCATTATTTCAAACGTAAAGTAAGACACACGTTTTAGATTCCACAACCACCCTTGACCAAGATAATTTTTGATATCCCGGTACAATCATAACAAGGCAGGTGTATATGAATTTTATTATACTGACTGTTGTTCTACCAGAACAATTAGATGGAATTAATATTACACTGTGAATTTGATTCAAATAATTGATACTAATTTACCGTAATAATTTTTCAGACCAAAAACAATTCTTACTTTATTATTGATATTTATATTCAACGAATTGCTTAACTAGCGACAATAGAACATGAAACACAAAATTCCAAATGAGCTCTATTTCATTAGGTTATCGAACAAATCGCATGTTCATGAGAAGAAAAAAATAGGAAACGAATGTTGTCAACGCGATTTCTTGGTGAATGTTCAACAAATTATGTATCTTTAAGTGGAAACAAACGAAAAAGCAGGTTATTTTCGAAAACCACTTTGAGAAATTTTCAAACTAAAGAATAGACCTTAATAACAATAGTCTGAAAGCTAGACTCAATTTTTGTCTGAAATATGTATTAGGTTGATCAATCATTAATTAAAGTATGTATTTACCAGCAGCATACCATTAAAATAGTAACCATCAGTTTCAGTGATTGAACTGATAATGTCGTTTTGTTTAGCTACCAAATTAACATTTCGAACATGGCGGAGATACTAACGAAATAATGTACGAATTGAACAACTTAGAGGTCAAGGCAATGAAATGTAGACAAGTTTTGATGAAGAGATCAATATCATTTTGGAACGTAGATCAACTGTGGGCAAAATGTCCACGCAAACAATTCAACTACATACAATTTAGAAAAAGAGGCGTATCTTCAAAGCTTCAATTATTAAGAGTCATTGAGGTTCATTTATATATCTTCTATATATGTTAGACTTGCCGAATAGCCCCATTCACCGGAATAGATGATCAGTTCTTATGAAATGAATCTGCTCGAAATGATGAAGCTACATGAACAAAACTGTTTATTAGTTAAGGATGCTCTACTTACGTAGGGCTACGATTTTCCAATATACTACCATAAATCATCAGAAAACAAAAAGTAAAAACTCACTAGCAAAAAATTGATTTTTATTCACCTAACATCAACTTGTCATCTTTTTACAATTATATTTAGAAAATACTATTGCCAAGACATATTTTCATCTCACAATTGATTTCTCAATCCTCATTTATGGATAATAATGAGAAAAGCAAGATTGAAGTCACCAAACGAACCCTATTTTTTTCTTTCATATTTAAAATTTGTGTTTCTCTCTAAACTTATTAAAAATATAGTGTGTACATGTAATCAAAATCCAATATACCTATTTTTTTTGCATCAAATTTTAGGCACAAGTCCTCACTTATAAAATTGATTTGAATTTATTGTTACCAATAATATTTACAAATAAAATTACTTTCACTTTCCTTTACCTTACCCACCAACCTAGTATTCTCAAAAATACATTTAAATTCAACAAATTGGGTATATTAGTCTAGCATATACACATAATGAAGAAGAATGTTTGTCCGTTCAGTCCAATCTTGGCGAAAATTTTCACACTTGACCTCCAAAACAGGAGGAAAATCACGGTCTACATGAGATATCGAAACAAAAACCCCATCCTCCTCTCTCGTCTATTATATCAGCATTCAAGTGCACGCTTTAAGTGTCAGACGAAACAACAGGAAAGTCTGAAAAACATTCATGGTCTTCCATATTCGTAGGTCTGTACCTAATCTTTGGTTATTCGCTCCTGCAGGACTACTACACATATGACTGTCTGTAAATAAATGCCCCTACCAACGTTGGCGAGTTGGGGGTGACATGTTAAAATAATGAAAAATTAGAGAAGATTCCATAATTTTAGATGAGGGGCGTTATTGGGAGAGCCCTGATGCCATTTAATTACTTTTTCAGCCGTATATGGACGGTGTCACAAGGGGGTGAAACGAAATCATATTTTTCGATTTTGTAGCCCGAGTAATGCCGCTACTATATCAAATCTGCGGTACGATCTAGCCCCAAATAAAATCAATCAGATCTTGTAGTTGGAAACACCATAAATATCAATAAAATGTGTCAAGCGGTTGGATGCACCAATGGCCAATAACAAGAGTTGGTACCGATAATAATATATCACAATTTAATTCTTGGTAAACGTTTAGAAAGTGGCATCTACCCCTGTCATTAAACCAGTTCAATATTAATAGCAGCTAATCAAATCTACTTATTGCAGTATCGACATGGAGTATTAAACAAACATTTTAATTGAACCCGCAGTATGTCTACACCCTGTTGCGATCAATTATTCAACACTTGTATGGAACGTTGCATTCTTGCATATTAGTGCTGAAAATCGCTGTGCGAAGTAGCTGGTAAGTTTGCTCTTCTGGTTAATTGGGTATTGCAGTAAATATGGTGAGATTCTTATCTGAAATAACATAAATTTAATATGTTACAATTAAAGGTAAACGTTTTATGTCGCTGCCACTGAAAAGAATGTCTAAAAAATGACGAGACTTGTCTGGTATTTTTTCTTGGCCGTTTAAGTTGGGCTTTTTCAGATTCAGGAGAGATCTTTGAATGTCAAAGAAGATTATTAAGTGACGATATCACAGTGATTTTGCGATATTGAATGTTGAAGACAGTTTAGCTTGAAACAGTGCGGAGTATATGAGATAAACAAGGATGCTTGCTTCATTATATTGAGAAGTTGAAGGCAGAAAACTTGATTTGAGTTACTCATGATTTAATTCATGTTTTGGATATCTTACGTCTATGTATAACAAAAAGGATAGACATTAAATAAGAAGTGAGCTTCACTATCTTAAGTCATGTTCAGACATACGTATTGTATGACAAATATGTCTATAATAAACACTCTGGAGTTGGAAGAGGTTGTAGTTTTGGAATTTTGAATGGGGACTTGTCAAAAATCTCGAATTAGCCGGAGTAGGGGCATTTATCGTTAAGGCAGCACAAAAAACTTGGTCCCGAATTTCACATCAGTAGCGAAAGCCAACTAGAGTGAAACCTCGAGTTTCAATCTTCTCGCCTGAAAGCCCCAATGAATGACGCGGAGCAAGATCTTATCTTCAGGCGGCAAGTTGACAAGCTGATACACGGTGTTTTGTACCGAAACATGGAAACTCTTGGATTGTCAACCAGGCTAACCTTCGGCTACCTAAGGTCAGCCGGGCTTACATCCGAAACTGAGGGACTCACCACAGTTTGCCAAGATGGCGTCATCAACAACTTGGCTTATCGCTGCAAGGTGATTTGTGTGCAGGTTCCTGATGTCAGCTGCTGTGCCTACAAAAGGCACCTGAGACGCTTTTCACCTACTGTCGGCATGTCCGGCAGAAGCGGCCTCGGCGTACACCCATCACCATAATGCGGGCTCACGGGTGCTGTATTACCATCTAAGGCACTCGTACGAAATGGGCCGAAAGAGCCGGTGCTACCCTACATGCCAGAAGATATTCAGTCCGTTGTTGGAAACGAAAAATGTCATCTACTAGAATCATCCGTTTTCGACCGTCAGGTCCATACGAGCAAATAGATCTGACGTTGCCCTCCTCGATAAACCAGCCAAGACCATGTATGTCATCGAATCCTCTGCTCCGGCAGAGAAGCATAGTTCTGAAAAAGGAGGAAAACAGACAAAGTATCAAGATCTCCTGTTCGAGCTTCGCACGTTATACCCAAGCCACAAGGTCTTATTAGTGGTTCTGATTATCGATGTTTTCGGTCCTCGCTGCGTTTGAACTTGAAGATGATTCCGGTCTGTAAGAACTGTACGTATCTTGATAGACTGGATGCAGAAGGTAGTCATTCTGGGATCAATAAGACTATTTAGGGCACACGACTCAGGAACCTGAAGCTACTGGTGGGAAGGAGTAGCTTCGGTGAACTGAGTTTTTCTGGCGCGATTGCTGCGATGTCGTCGGAACGCCCTACCCCGATCAGGTATTATTAAATATAGTATTAATAATCAATTTTCGTTTCGGGGCAGATGACGCCATAATCGTAAAATGTTTTCGCTGATTTCAATCTAAACGGTAAAGATAGGAAACCGTTCACTGTGCTCAATTTCATTTCATCTCCGCCTAGGGTTATTTAGGCCAGGAGGATTTTTCATAACGGTAATTTTTTCATGCTATGCTACATATATCTTGATATTATGATGCCTCAAGATGAAAATCTCACCCGGTGTATCACTAGAAAATTTGAAACATATGAAACAGAATAACAATGAATTGTTGAATGATCGACCATATATTCATAATTCACTACAATATCATTGTCATAACTGTTGGGAACAGCGCGGGGAAATTCCACAGTCAATTCAGGGAGATCCCCCAATGTGGTACGGCTAGAATCGTACTAGAATGATTCAGAGCTTTCATATATAATACACTGACTGACATTCTTCACTACATAGTATAAAACAAAGTCGCTTTCTCTGTCCCTATATCCCTATGTATGCTTAAATCTTTAAAACTACGCAACGGATTTTGATGCGGTTTTTTTTAATAGATAGAGATAGAGTGATTGAAGAGGAAGGTTTATATGTATAACAACATCCATTAAATAGTGGAGAAATACTGTTATTTTTGAGGTTTCTAATGTGATGTCGTAAATAAGTATTGTACACATTGAAAAGGTCTACAGAAAACTCCGCATTTTTTTGTCATTTACTTTTTACGACAAATAATGGCTAATTTTCGAAGCGATTTTAACCAATACAGCATTAATCCTTATCCAATTAAATACCTTAAATACATTGTTGATTTAATATAGATCTATATGGCCCTTTACAGCATATGATTTGAATAAATATTTTCGAAGATATTACAGATTTAAAAATTGCGGGACGTAGCGTTTGCGGCGGTACCGGCCGGCCGGGCGGGAGCGTGCCTATAAATAGCGCGTCGGAGGCCGCGGTTCTCCCTATAGCACTTTGAATTTATCAGCATTGCACCCGTGTGAAGCCCGGGCGGGTCGCTAGTTTAAATATAATTCAGTCTTGTTTAATAAGTGTTTCAGTTAATATATTACTTACTCTAAAATAATAGTTTCTCGAATCATCTTTGCCATACGCATTCCACACCTATGATCATCTATATCATATTTATTATTTTCTTAGTTGTTTCTCTCAGGAAGCAACTGCAAGCTGGAACAATAATAATTATTAATACATATTTACACAAAGTATGAATTTCTGTCTACTCATATTTTATTATTACATCTTGAAATATACATTATTTAATATCTAAAGCTTGAAATCAAAAGAAAAACTATTCCAGCATGAAATACAGAGGCCACAATTAAAATGCGTTGGTAATCACTTTCATAGCTGCTGATGTCTGTAGCTATGTGTATGCAGTAGACATTTAGTTTAATTAGTAACCAACTGTAAAACGTGAGAAATTTAGTTAGGAATAGATTGATTTGTAGATATATAATTTATTCTTTGCCTCTTGATGCTATCCCTGATAGTTACCCGATCTTGAATCATTCATCTTTTAATCTGACAGACTACGCCGGGACGACATATTTGTCTAATTCCTTATCTGTACCTTTGAAACAGCTGTAGTCATGTTTCATTTGGCCCACCGTGTAACTTGTAACCGAAAAGTGAATGCGTTCGACTGTTTTTACTTAACATGGAATTCATCGTATTTACCTTTGGCTTTGATCATTTGATCCGATCATCGGAAGTTAACTACTAATGATAATTATTTAATCCGATTTTCAATTAACTAGAAACGTATAACAGCTAATAAGTTGGTATCTTAAGCAGCTATGTGAAAAAAGTGGATTTCGTCTGTTCCTGATATTCTCTAGAAATTATCAAGAGAACTGAAGATACCGTGATATCAAAAATTATTTTGGTCAGGGGTGGTTGTGGAATCTAAAACGTGTGTCTTACTTTACGTTTGAAATAATTATGTCACTGTCACACTGACATTAATAACCTACAAATTTCATACCTATTTATTTCAGTTGTAAAACAATAATGAACTACAAATTAATAATTATCTTGGTTAAGGGTGGTTGTGGAATGTAAAACGAAATGTTAACTTTGAACTTTTTTCAAGGTCGCAATATCCACAAACGGAGTCGAAAACTGTTTTAAATTGGTCAGTTTTCGATAAATCGAATGACGTTCACGTGAGGAGCGCGTAGCTCGCGAGTTTGAAAAGTGCAAATCTTCGGAACGTCTTTACGAGGACTTTTCGCATGCGGTTTTCGCTCCATGTCGTTAGTTCATGAACGTGGCCAACTAAATAGCATAGTTTCGGGCCCCAAAATGTCGATTAAATGGGAAAATTTAATTAAAATAGAAACAGGTACTCTCAGGTCTCAGCTACGCGCATCTAACGTGCGACGTACCAAAGGGAATTTTCTAGCTACTAAAATATACCCAAAAGCGGTTAAAAGCTAGCGGCCTATAGCCGAAAACACTTTATTACAACTTGCGCCGGCCGCACGGGGCATAAAACGGCCCCGAATTAACAAGATCGAGGTAAAAAGTATAAACTCTAACTGACGCGTAGCGAGCTCCTCGAGGGATATGTCAAAATGGTTACGTTCGTAGCTAATTACATAGGACGTCTGGCGTTCATGCAATAGTGTTTTTATACAATTCGGACCTTCTTATTTCGATAGGCCACGTGAAAATCACGGAGTCTAAAGCGCTAGAAACTTCTGAGTGTTATAACATTCGTATAAAATTGCGAAATTTCTCACTTTTAGAAACTTCAAATTGATTAATTTGACATAAGTTTTGATAACGTAAAGTAAGACACACGTTTTAGATTCCACAACCACCCTTGACCAAGATAATTTTTGAGATCCCGGTACTTTGCTGAATGAATAGAACGGAATGTATACAAAACATTTGTGATTTCCCTCACCAACTAGCCACCTCGACTTCCTCGACGTCACAATAGATGTACAGCAAATCGTATAATTCAAAATTTGGAATAGATCTGATATCTTAGTTGATGAGCTAATCTTATTATCAATTACATCATTGGTTGTTCAATTTCATGTTATTTCGTTACGTGTTCTCATTTTATGTTCTTGGAGATCACAGTTCTACCGAAGAATGTGGATAAATTACATACAACATACAACGCTACGATTGAAAGATCGCCATACGCTCCAGAGGAAGGGTACCTTGCAGGAGCTTGTTGTAAAACTACCATTATCATCTTCAGAAGGTATAAAATTCAGCTCCTGAAGAAATTGGCAATCGGGGGCAAGTGAGTTGAATTTCCGACACGGTGAAACATCTGGGAGTCACCCTGAACAAACACTACTCTACTATTAGGGCCTCTTCTCTTTCTAATATTTATCAATGATTTGCCTATAATAATATCGAAAAGTGGTCATACCTCGATAAACTATGCGGACGACGAGAATGTTGCCATTAAAAGTAACAATATTGAGAATTTGAATCAGGAGTTGATCCTAGTGCTGACGGAGATTGAAAATTGGTGTCAAGTCAATAAACTTGTAATTAACAAGTCAAAAACAAAGTGTGTGATTTTTCAAACTAATAAGTCGAATATTGAAATTCCAAAAACTCTTACTTTGAATAACCAAATTATTGACGTAGATAATAGTACTAAATTTTTGGGACTTATTATAGACAAAAATTTGAATTGGTATGAACAAATAACATCTTTTTCAAACAGACTTAATTCTAAACTATACGTATTAAGAACTTTAAAAAAATCGGTGGACAAGGAAACTCTAATGGTTGTCTATTACGCCTTTTTTCAGTCTCTGATAACTTATGGGATTACTTTCTGGAGCAACAGCTCTCAATCTAAACAGATTTTGATTCTACAAAAAATGACAATACGCATAATTTATGGCCTGAGGCATCGACACTCCTGTAGAGGTACTTTTCGCAAATACAATATTTTAACTGTTCCGGCACTTTATATCTCGGAAAGTCTTATGTTCAACTTCAGGAACAAACACTATTCGGCAGAATATGAAAACGGACAAGTATATGAAACTCGTAAGATTTTATATCTTTACCCAGAGGTTGACTTGACACTATATCAAAAAAATATGGAATACATGAGCCTTAAGCTTTTCAACAAACTTCCAAAAGAGATTAAAGAGATCAAGGAATTAAAAAAATTCAAAGCAGCTGTTACTAAATTGCTTATAACTTTAGAACCTTATAGAGTTGCAGATTTTTTAGAACAATAAGTCTGTATAGTATGTGCTAACATTTTACGGTGATAGTGTTTCTATATTATTTATTATTTGTTTATATATGTATATATATGTAGTGAAGTGTATATACATATAGTTACTACGACGTTTTTTAATATTGTATTGTTCATGTTTATTTTTTAAATGTAGACAAACCATGTTGGAATAAAGATTATTATTATTATTATTATTATTACTCTGGCAGAAGCAACTGGAGACTAGGTGCCACAATGCTATGTTAATCTTTTGGCAGTGTAAGAGAGCAATTGGCTAAAGTGGGATTTGCGAATATTTTCCATTGATTTTCAATTTGTATTAGCATCATCTCATTTGATGCAAAAATAATCTCATTATTCTATGAAACTTATTTACTTATTATTAATACATGATCATTCAGCATTTGGGAGCGACCTGGGTTCAAATCCTCGTTTTATCAGAGGGTTATCGGTCGGCAAACTGAATAAATACATCATATTTTTCCTTTTTCCTAACCTTTCCCCCCGCTTTCCTCCTTTGCCTTCCTTTTTATATCTGAAAGAGGTCTGGAAGCTCTAACCAATTTCTTCGTGCATCATCATCATCAATGTAGTGTGGGGGTGTAACCTCTAGATGCACGAAGGCTGCCATATAGGACCGTTCCGCGTAACATGATCAGTAGCATATTTTATTCTAGCAGGTTTGTGGCCCACCAGAAATCTAGAATTTAGCTTACGCTGACTTCTTATTCGCCGTTACCGTGGCTTCAGCCTTGATGACACATATGTCTTAGTGTCTATTGCGGAGGAGTTGTATACCAACCTCACGGAAGATTCACTGTCCAATTCTGACTCTGTTATCTTTGGAGGGAACTTTGTATAGCCTTCCTGCAGATGAAATCAGAGGCTCAGCAAGCCTCTAGTTTCGACATTCTCTTTGCTCTTTTTTGTAGCTTCTTTGTGCAGCTAAACAGCTTCCCTAATCAGTGACTACCTTTGTTCTTTTAGCTTTATTAAAGAGTTTCCAAGCCCTTGTTCGGTGTTCCTACACTTTGGAAGACCATCATGGTGTGGTATCTCCAGTGGTTAGACCCATTGCTGCCACCTCTGTCTCCATGGCAATTCGAAAGCATAAGAAGCCTACCACTTAGCTCCTCTTCATAGAGGTCCCCTCTCTTACATAGGTGTTTGATCTGCCAGAATTAACTGTTAGTTTTATTATCCCTACTCAAATTATTTTACCCCAATCATCAATTGGAGAATTATATAAAAATGGAATTTTGTAAGAATGAGGCTAATACCTTACAGTAAAAAATAAATTTGAAAATATCGAGATCGTCCCATAATCAACAAAATACACCAATCAAAAAGAAATTTAAAGTAGGCGTATACAGATTTAATGAGTGCGAAAAAAGAGGATAAGATGGGCTTGATTAATGAATTCGCCTGTGATCAGTACTTTACTTGGTGATAACTAGACGATTTATTCGATTGATTCATTCCACTTCAAGCGTTTGTGGTCAGCATGACTAGGCCCAACCTTTAATACTATTCAGATATTCAAATATTATTGTTGATTCAGGGTAATTTTATTTTATGTTATAGAACTGAGCGTAATTTCAACTTCTTCACTCCAATGCCAGAATGATTATAAAAACAATATCCAGTTTGTGATTCTCAAATTGTTACAAATTAACCTCAAAATTTGATTTATCATAATAATAATGCTTAGTTTGTCATTGGCTTATAGAAAATACCTGTGAATTATGTTGAAATAACAGTATTAAAGTTGATGAGTAATTTGTTGAAACGTTTAGAAGATTTATCAACATAATGCTTTTCAAGCAATTTGAGAATTGTTTATTATTTTAGTATCATTTAACTTGTTCAGTATTTCATCCGGAGTTACATCCTCTTATTACCAACCCAAAAATATCGCTAATAAAACGTGTTTTTTATAGACTAGGCCTGGATAAATAAAAGTGCACATTAAAATCATTTCAGGGTTTAAATTTACAATATTCGAAAATAATTATTGGGTTGTAAACAATGTGCTGTCAAAACTAATGACCGACTTACGCAACCCGTTTCTAAAATTCTCAATATATACCTAACCTGTATTTCAGATTAGAAAATAGTAGATAAAAACTGGGTTGTTGAACATCGCCTACCCGTGTAAAATATTACATAGGTTGTCTGTGGCGGATGGAAATATAGACCGTTGATTCAGGTAACAATTTAAGCTACAATTAGTTGCCTTTTCAAGAATCTTCTGTTTCTTTTTTTCTCAACTCGCAATTTGCATGCGATTCCTTCGCCATAAAAATGAAAATTCCGTCGCTGGAAAGAAATAATTGAAGCAATGAATGTATGTCACACATATATTTTCTAAGATAGTAGTAATTAGCATCATAAATATGATACGTAAAAAATATGTTATTCTTACTTCTGGTATATGTCATTACGTTACATTTATCCAAGTTGAGAGGCAATTTATTATCTATCGACCAGTTATATATTCTATTTAGGTCCTCCTGTAGTTGGATGCATTCCGACAAAGCCGACATCGACTTGAATACCTTTAAATCGTCTGCATATGTCAGATTCTGTCAGTCTGGATTCAAACCTTTTGGGCAAATCGTTGATGAATAATATAAAGAAGAGGGGCCCAAGGTTTGAGTCTTGGGGTAAACCCGAAACTGCCTCGAAGGCAAACGAATCCACGCCAAGATAGTTCACTGTCTGTAATCTCCCTTGTAAATATGATGAAAAGAAATGTAGAGCAATTCTATCAAATCCTAGTTGAACTAAATTTGGTCAGCAACAGATCATGATTTACCCTGTCGAATGCCTTCGAGAAATCCATGTATATAACATCAATCGAGTGCCCCTGCATCAACTCGCTGTCTAAGAAATCAACCAGGGCTAATAAGTTAGTTTCTACTTTATCAACTTTTTTTTAACTTTAATTTAAATCGAGAAACTGAACTTGATAACATTACCAGTAATTTACAATTTAGAAGGCATTTTGAAAGACAATTAGCTTCAATATTTTCATTTCCGGTCAATCCAGCTAGAATAATAACCTACCAATGGTGATAATTGTTTAATAAGACTACTTGTATAGTTCAATAATCTTACGACGATCACCCACTGCGGGACAAATCATTAAATGATGCCGGTCATTACCGTTATAGTTCACATCCATAGCCAGGACAAAGTCATTTATTTCTATCTTTTATCACTTTTACTTCAATTATCCACATTAAGTATCAATCTCAAGAGAATTGGTACTTTTCATTACAATACCAATAAAAATACTGTTTCATGGTTTCATAAATAATTTTTTCAAGTTATCAATTATCATTAATTATATATAAATTCTCAGGAAATAGGTCACATTAACACTCATGCTTTATATTTTCGTCTTGACGTACGTTTCGGTATCACGACCATCATCAGAAGACTTATTCTGTCCAAAACGGGATTTCTTAAAACTAATTGTATCATCACAAAGCGTCCTTATCGGCCCACGTCGCCGAAACGACCAGAACCACGAATAATCGAAATTGTACCACATCAATGTTTCAAGTATAAAATATATCAAGAATTCACTATTTAGTTATATTCTTATAATGAACAAACGCATGTTAGTGTAGTCTATTTACGACTGAAGACCAGTGATGCCGCAACACTATTTGGTATTGTACCACGAATATGTCAAAAATAGTGCCCAAAATACGTGAAAGGAGAGCACTGAGGGCAGTAATTATAATTTAGGGTTTTTCCTTCCTTTCCAATGAAATTTTTGACATAATAAGCCTTCTGATGATGGTCGTGAGACCGAAACGTACGTTAGGACGAAAATATAAAACAGAAGTTTCAATGTGACCTATTTCTCGAGAATTTATGATAATTCATACCTGGGTCAAGAATATTTATTATAATTATTATTGATATTTATAAAATACAAGAGACCTGGATTTCAATCATAATTTCAAGACGCTGTCGCAAAATCGATGAGTATTTAAAAAGGTGAATCAATTAATACTTCTGAAGAATATTTTGCTGGGACCGTCGAATTTTTGAAATTACTTATACACCATTAACTGTGTTATTCAACGCAAGTTTTGTTGTAATTGGTAAATTATACACACACACATTCAAGCTTAGATGTTGTTTAACATGGACTAATGTTTCGGAATTCAATCGAACAGTCGAAGTCAACTTTGAGGAAGATAATAATAATGACGAAATTCGATCAATCGATTCTTCAACAACCAGTTGGAATTATCCGAACAATTTAAATATGATACTCTACATTTCCTCACCACCTTGTTCAATCTAGCTTTAATTGTTTTCGTTTTAAGTTTATGATTCGTTGAAACCTCCTGCATAACAATTAAGCGGTTATCTTTCCTTTAATTAGTAATTAAAATTCAAAATTAAACACTCTTGTAATATAAAAAGGTATCGAAAAATTATTAATTGATTTATGTAATAAACATAAAATAACTTTGTTAGATTCCCGCCTCTTTAATTACGCTCGACCATTAGCTGACTAATTAGAACTAATTAAGAAATACTGACGATAAATTTCAAAGCAAACGAACCAATCATTCTTGAAGAGATTACACAACCATTACAAAACATGCAAGCTTCAAGTTTTTGAATATTCATAGCCATTACAACTAATCTAAACCATTTCTTACATTCAGATTTTCCCAATTCAAATGAAGATAAACATACATTTATTCGTGTAATAGACATTTCAATAGTGATCTGTCAACATAATGGGAGTTGAAATTCGTCAAGGGTACTTCTTATAACTTTTATATTACGAAACTCATGTTAGTGCTGTTAAAGGTTGTACAATTTTGCATACCTTGATCCCAAAATACATGGAGACGACGTCTTTAACCTTGTGTGTATTATTGATATATTGATGTAATTGGATCTGTGCATTCAGTTTTTAGTTTATTGTTATCAATATAATGGTTAGAGATAGTGATGAACTATTTATTTTATGTAAATCCATTTTGATAAAATGAAATAGAACAATTTTTTCCATAATTCCCACAAGAGTTTTAATTTTTCAATAAACAGGACTGGTTTCGACTTTTAGATCATCATCAAGTGAATATAGAAGCAACAGGTAGATTTATTTATGCATAAAGTTCACATATTCAGTAAAGGGGAGGGATTAAGGTTCAATTGACTATTAAGTGTTTTGAATTCGTGGTTTTACAGTTTCTTAATCTCCAAACTATTATCCAACAGATTCATTGTCTTCTTTTTATTGCAAGTATGAAGGATTATAAGATTATCTATTGTTATTTTATGATTTAAAATATTAATATATTCGAAAATTGGTGATTTACTATGGGATGAAATATGTTTTTCGAAACGTGATTTGAAATTTGTCTGTCCAACATAAGCCATTGAGCACTCACTACTTTCAAGCGTGTAGGTACCGGATTTTTTATTTTCATTAAATTGTAATTTACTTAGACTTATATATAAAAATTCTCGGGAAATAGGTCACAATAACACTTTGTTTTAACTATTCGTCTTTACGTACGTTTCGGTCTCACGACCATCATCAGAAGACTCACTATGTCTAAAAAGGGGGTTTATTAAAACTAATTATAGCACAAGCGTCCAAATCGCACAATTTAACTTCAATTAAAAGAGCCCACGCCGTCGAAACGAACAGAACCACGAATAATCGAAATTGTATCGTCAGAATTAATGTATAAAAAATTATTTTTTTGTAGTAAGAATCTGCTATTCAGTAATATTATTAAAATATATGAGTGCATATTGATTGGTATTCTCACAACAAATGAGAAGAACGAAGTTATTTGTCAAGTATCTACTTTCGAAACCAGATGTGCAGGATTTATGACAAGGCCCTTAAGAACGGTTTCAGACCTGTACTGGGAAATAACTATTACGAATTCTTCCTAAAAACATTTTCTACACTTATAAAGACGTATGTAAGAATTTGCAATAGATTATTTAATCAAATTAGTATAAATATGACTTAGATTTTGTGTGTCTACCCTATGATTTACAGATTTGGGGTCCCGTTTTATGTGAATCATCTCCAGGATAGATCTTTTATAATAATTGGTTTCCTTAGTTAAGATATTAACATTTTTGTAATCAAATTGATGGTTATAATCAAAGCAATGCTTAGCAAGGGCGGTGGAATTTTCTAAGTTGTTATTTCTTGTGCTATATTTATGGCCGTACATTCTTTTTTGTAAATATTGTTTAGAGATTCCAGTATATTGTGCGATTTGGACGCTTGTGCTATAATTAGTTTTAATAAACCCCCTTTTTAGACATAGTGAGTCTTCTGATGATGGTCGTGAGACCGAAACGTACGTAAAGACGAATAGTTAAAACAAAGTGTTATTGTGACCTATTTCCCGAGAATTTTTATATATAATTCATACTGGGTCAAGAATCTTATTATTTACTTAGACTCAAACCGCTAGAAAAAGAAGTTGTTATATTAAATTTTGAAAAATAGTTACTCTACTGTTTGATAATTTGCCAACATAACTAAAACATGCATATTTTTTCTGGTTATTCTGTTATGGAATATAATAACTACGAAATTTTTTTTGTTCTTCAATACGTTTACAAGGGAATTAATTAGATTGAGGAATTAAATTATGAGGTCGGTTTTACTTTGTCGATTCACTAAATTAGTGTAATAAGAAAATGTGTAACATATGATCAAGAATATAATGTACTTATAATACATAAATTTTACATAACACTCGGAAGAAAAACATTGAAAATTTTTGTATAATAATACTACATATTTTATGGATATATATTTGAAACAACTTTAACAAAATGGAGAGTATTATCTTTTGTTGTTCCAAATCTAACAATAATTTTTGCAAAAATCTTGTTTCCGAATTGTGGCTGAGTTTTTAGATTTACAAAGAGTAGCTACACTTTTACATTCTATGTACACTTCTATTTGAAATTTTAACAAAACATTAATGAAATAAAAAATATTCGGTGAACTATAATAAAAAGAGTTATTTAAATGAGAGTGAAAAGACTCGCGAGCGTTCGTGATTTTATTCAGAGTTGAAGAAGCTTCAACTCAAGTGTGGGGTTGAAAAGTGGCTGAGTTGGATATAAAATAATCCACCAAATAATCATCAAAAACCATTAACTTATCGCCACTTAACCGTAATGATCAACATCCGCCCATCCTTTCTATTCTTACCAAAGAAAGCTCTGTGTGACGAGTTTCAGGCACCCTTAAAATGTACTTGAGTCCTTGACCGGTCCCCATAATGAAATTGTGACGAATATCATGCTCTCCAAATTATAAGCAGCTAATTTATGACTAATATGACCGAAAGATTCCATAGAAATTGTCGCATCAGTGAAGGTGTCTTTTCTATAAATATTGTATAAAAGTTTATTATTTTGTTTAGAAATCGTCAAATCCAGAAAGCTCAGGAGCTGTTGTTTTCGATTTCAGCAGTGAATTTTATATTGTTATGGTGGTTATTTAGGAAGTATAAAAACTCAACTATTGGTCTATTGGAACCTTGGAAACCTACTAAAATATGGTCAACATAGCGGTACCAGAAAAGGATATGTTTTTGTGTTAAAGAATCATTTCATTTTTATATAATGGTTCATATTTGAAAGAATTTAACGTTTGACAACAATTCAAATTGATTAGAAAAAAGTATGTCGAAGAAGAATTTATCCTGTTGGAGAGAAAATGCATGCTTCAAAGGATCTTGATTCTTATAGCTACAGTTTGGATTGAAAACTTGTACTTATCTCTTAGACATGACAATTATAGTAGATTTATGACTCGCAACTAGGGTACATTTTGTCAAAGGTACAAGTGGTCTGGCGCTGGCTGGCAACGAAATTACTCAAGCCATAAAAATTCTGTTTTAAGTGTGTTCTCCATTCGAGTTCCGTCATTGCCAATCTGCAAGTATTACGTTGTTAATATAATAAATCTCGATGTAATTATTACTTTCTGCCAATTCTGCATGTAAATTATTATCTGTTCTTTTATTATATGCAATAAATAACAGTGTCTTTTATGTTTGCAAGTAACAATAAAGTTGTTCGCTTTTTTGAACATTTCCACAACGACAAATATCTACGTGATTTGAAATTAAACATACATTTGCAACTTTCTACCTTTATTTAGAGTTTATTGCTATGAGCAACATATGTGCAACAATGCCTTGCTTTTGTGAAAAAAATGTTACAACACTCATACACACAATTCGACACATTAATAAAGTAAAAGCTAATGGAATAAGATCTGTTGAATCAACATAAGTTTCATCTAATTGGGGAAATTTGGTTCAGACTAAGGTGCTAAATTTATTATTTATCATTTATAACACGATTCACATTTCACACCGATTACAATACGTTTGTTCTTCGATGAAACTAATATGTCAAGATCATTTCTTCATACAATGTCAAACTGATGTATGAAAGGCTGATTGATAGAAATAAAATAACTGAGATACTTTACAATAGTTTCGTAATTGGCTTCAACAAAAATTGGTGCTTCCAGCCAAATATGAATGTTTCATTTTATCATTTATAGTTCGTATAAAGATATTTGGATTCATTTTAATCGACATTCGACTTATTATTAATGACTATTTATGAAAAAAAAATTGTTTGGGAACAAAATATTATCATATGGCAACATTGCGAAGAACAACATTATACTTATACTTAGAACACACGCACACTGCACACAATTGCTCATTTCATTCAGGAAATGTTAAATGAAATGCTAATAGAATTATCTATTGTTTGCCTTTCTGTTCAGTATATTCTGAAACGATTAATCTTAAATAGTTGAGTCGTTTTACGTGATGTATATGTCACAGCAGTAATTTATTGTTAGCGTTTCATTAAACATTGTGTTTACTGCCTCTTTATAAAAATTCGAGGAGATTACATTCAGGAATTTACAAGCAGCATAATTATAAATTCTCAATTGTTCATAATTGGAATATCGGTAAACAGTAATAACGTTGTAACAACATGAAATTGGGACAATATTTTATAATCAAGTACATGTTGTGAATGTATTTGAGGATATTGCTACTATTGTATTATGAACATCGGTGAATAATGTATAATTATAACCTGTCGAGGTTATCAGGTCTTTCCATGAATTGTTGGTAAACTCAATATTACCTAAACAATTAGATGGAATTGATTGAAATATCAGATCTAATAGTCCACGCTGTGAACCGGGATTTTAGTTATAATAATAAAAAAAAAATGTAAGTTCGAATCGAAAATTTTTTTTTTGCATTAGCTTCAGGAGGTTCTCAGGATCATTCATACACCTTAAAACCTCTTGGGAACCCCAACCTCACCCATTGGGGGCGAAAATGGCCCAAAATCTCCAAGTTTTGAGTTATATTTTCTACAAAAAACGGTATTTTGGCATTTCGAGTGCACCTAGGGGGTTTTTTGAGTCGCTTAACACGAATCCGTAGCGGGGTGGTAGAATCGACGAACTATATGTTATATTGCAATTTACGTGTTTTAGGTATTTCGAATGCACCAAGAAGGTTTTTTGGGTCGCTGAATACGATTCCGAAGCCAGAGTTTTTTTCCATTATAGCTAAAATCCCGGTTCACAGCCTGGACTATAAACAATTAGTTGGAATTGATTGAAATATCAGATCTAGATGAAATACGATTTTTCGGCTGTCGACCTACTGCAACTTCCCCTGTTTTTGTTTCACTTCATAAAAGTTGAAGCATCCACAGAAATGTTTCACTTCTATCGCGGTTAGATTTACACTAACTCGTTTTTTCATCCTAAATCTAAAATATGTACTATAATATAGGCACATACTCGCCAACTCCCATCAATAGCTTCCATGGTTATGATAAATATTACTTAGAACTTTTTTCTACTGCATAAACATTAGCCGGCTTCAAGCGATACGCATCAGCACGAATATTTTCATTAAATCACAATTTTGAGCCAGATTAGGTATATATAATTAGATATTATACACTATACACCCAATCTGGCTGTGGACGAATCATAATTCACATTATTTGTAAGCTTATATAGACATGTCCAGGTTAGAACAACGGAAAATTTGGTAAACAGTTGTACGCTTTAAGCGATGAGATTCTATATTGAGATGTTCGAACAACCAACTTTCCTCTAATTATATAATATATCCAAAAACCTGTAATAAATTCAAAATTGACATCATTCGTAAGGGCACATAGCCATTTTTAAGTTAGAATAAAAATGTAAAGAAATCGATGGTGTAAGCCGTTACTTTATGGTAATTTATCATTTTGATTATATGAAAGAATAACTACTTTGTTTTTATATTACTTTTATTAATAATAACGTGAAAACGTAACTATAGTTTCAACACCGAAGTGCCATTATCAAACAAATAGAAAATTATGAAGGGTTGAGATTAAAGGATCAACGGAAATTTCAAAACAGGTAGATCCTAGGAATGTACAGTATTACATAGTAAAGATAGTAACAATTTGTGAATTAGTGTGATTATAATTTAATATTCTAAGAATTATTTTAAGAGCGGTTTGAAAGACACATGAAAACATCACTTCGATATAGGTCTAACTGCTCATTGAGGATATTTTTATTAGAGTTTTTGATACCTTTTTAAATCTCTATTGATTTTAATGTATTCAATTTAAAACCTCTGGTTTGGTTATGTAAAATGCTTAGGCTATCTAAATTAGGAAAACTATGACCAGTTTGTAAAAAATGATTAGCAAAGGTTGAGTCAGTTTGGTTGTCTGAATGAGCGAATATGTTCTTCGTATCTTAATTTGAAATTACGACAAGTTTTACCTATATAAAAGTCATCACAGTCTGGGCAAATCATCTTATAAACTCCAGATTTACTATATTTATTGGTTTTGTCTTTGGCGTTGTATATAAGATGGTAAAGTTTGTTTTGAGGTTTGAAACTGATTTTAAAATTATGGCGTGATAAATTGTTAGTAATATGTTCGCTTACTGTACCAAAATATTTCAAAGAGATGAATTTAGTGGTTACATATGTGTTTTATACGCGGATAAATTTTATAGAAAGTTAATTGTTGTTGTTTTGCGATTTATTAGTTTAATAATTAATTAGTTTAATGGAAAACCATTATTGAAGGCTATTCGTTTTATCGTGTTCAACTCAAAAAAGGTGTTCCTTCGACAATGATATCGAAAATGCTCTTTGAATCATTGAGTGATATGCTGCTAATTTATGGTTACGAGGGCTAAACGATGAGTTCGGAATAGTGATGTCTGTACAAGTGGGTTCCCTGTAGATATTGAAGTTTATTTTATTAAGGTTATTGTTCAATCTTTTTCTGTTTCTAACGTGAATTCAATTTTTGGGTGAAGTTGGTTAATAAATGAAAGAAAATAATTTAATTGTCTGGATGTGCGTTTGAAGAAAGCAAGTACATCATCTACGTATCTATACCAAAATTGAATATGAGAAATTTAGCTATTTCGATAAATATCAATTCTGGTTAAAAATCCGTGTAGAATTCATTCTCAAATTTCATCAACTGGAGCGATGAGCACAGGATACAGGTTTTCAATAAGCTAACTTTTCCAATATACGAGTGAAAGGTGAAAAATGAAACAAAAAATGATTTATTTGGTCAAAACTTATTTTATTTCTCAACATAATCTCCTTGTAGCGGGATACACTCTATCCAACGTTTTTATAGTTTTTCGATCTAGTCCAAATAATACGATTTCGGCAATCCTACGAAACAGGCGTTTGTTTCAGTAATGACCTCATCGTTGGAGCTAAATCTCTTTCCGTCGAACAATTTCTTCAAGTTTGGAAATAGGTAAAAAATCGCAGGGTGATCGTTTTGCTCTTTCCAAGGTAATCAATATGGACTATACCGTGTGCATCTCAAAAAAGTGTCGCCATGATTTTGTTGGCTGATAGACCCACTTTGGCCTTTTTAGGCTTCGATTCGCCAGGAGAAGTTCACATTTTCGACTAATCTTTGGTCTCTGATGTGTTCAATATTCAAGGTTGCTTGCTTTTGATGGGTGTCAAAACAGAGCTGAATGACATATCAGTCTGGAAATTGTAATGCGTACTAGTTAAAGATATTACATCACATATTTTCGATTGTGGCGCCATCTGTTTTCTTTTTCGGGACTATTCACCATGCCCTATTTGTCATTGTCCCCAGCTACTAACGAAAAAATTACATATAATATTCTGAGTTTGCATCTATCTCTCTCTTCTTAACAAAACAGCTGTTTTGTTAAACTGACGGTTCCACTACCAGTATTGACTTCAGCGTCCCCTGGGGTGTTCCATAAAAAGTTTCACTTCAAACATAAAAACTAATAAACCGAAAATGATGTGCTTTTCTATTGTTTTGTATTGACTTAGTGATGAAACCCTCGTATATTTCGTAGAAATGAGTTACATTAATCCTGATATACATGTAGAGTCGTTGCACCTGTAGAATGATTGATGGGTAACCAAATAACTTCACCGTGCTGCTCTTTCAAAAGTGACAGTGACAGAAAGATCAGACAGATAATTCGATCCGTTTGCACTCCAAATTAGAAGAGGAAGCTCAATTTGAAGGTATATATTTGTGTGAAGCTTCATAAAGCAGTTATTTAGTTTTTCTTGCCGCATTACATTAACTTACGATTTTACATTGTGTTTATTCTGTGTGAACAAAACGATCAGATAAAAGTAACCATTTAACAAGGTTATTCGTATAAGTTAACTAGAATACGGTATACAGTTTTACATGCTCCCGTTTGTTAGGCTAAACTCTGAATTGAAATAAATTTGCATATAAATTCTATTCATGTTTAGGAACATTTAACTATCTTCAACACTCAACATATCATTTTGAACTGAAAAATTGCTTTATATTAACAGATTACATGAGAAACATAAAATATAATTATTGCTGAATATTAAATTATCTGATACTAGATTTGGGTCTAGGGAAATTCACCGACGGAATATTCCCCGACAACAGTTCACCGACAAGGAACACATGTTTTTAATAATAATCTGCATAATTATAACACTAAATGTTTCCATAATATTATTATTGACTACTTAAGATTAAATTCGAGTCGCTGTTCTGCTAACTATTATAGTAAAGTATTTATGAATAAGCTACCAAAGAAGCTAAAAGCGTACTCACTCAACGTTTCTAAGCCCACATTAAAAAAATTCTTTCTTAATCATGCATTCTACTCGATAAAAGAATTTTCGTTGTCCCATTGGCCAATTGATTGTTTTAAATAGTTTTGAAGGGGTTTATATAAATTTTGTATGGCATGTCATACATGTCCACTCAAATTTGTCCATTCTGTGTTCCATATACATTATTAACTAAATTTACTTACAAACATTTTAATTCTTTTTTATATACATATCTCAGTATACAATTTTCATGTTTCATTTGACAAATATAAACAATAGTTTATACATGCAATACATACTTTTACTCTTACTCAGTAGATAAGGGTGATTATTTCTTATCTATAGTGTTACAGTGTATCCAAAGTGTGAACTAACCTATAGTTCATTAATCATTTTTATTTATAAATTAGTAAATAAACTATTACCTGATTACCTCAACCAGTATGTTGTTTATAATAATAAATCACTATGATTCCGAACGAATTTTCGATGAACATATTTCTATCTTACAATACGTTACATATTATTGCGGGAAAATTCAGTCATAGATATGTGGAAACATTGAGAAATGAGACCAAATCGCACCAAATAGGAAATGCTACAAAAATGTTTTAACGAACCATGCTATCAAATTAAAGTAAGGGACATCAGACGTCAGAATGCATAGAAAGAATTTTGTTTACAAAACTTTAAAGTTAGAATAAATAAATGAGCTATGCGAGTTTCTGATGGGAGATAATGATTCCAATCTACAAAAATTTCATATGTAAATGAGCATATTCTTCTAATTAAAATGCTATCTTGATCGACTGACGCGATACTGAAATAACTCAGAAATATTATGCGTACAAAGTTAAAATATTACTTCATACGTAATCGATCTTTAGATCGATCTCTGGTGCTTTGTTAGAAAAAGCCGAGACGAGACAACTTCAGCTTCCCCTTAGATTTAAATTGATTAGAGACAGTGAGTTCATGACAGTGAAAACATGTATGACGTGATCAGTTGATAGACCATTCAAACTTTATATCATTCAGGTCACAGATTAGGGAAGATCGATTGGCAATCCTCTAGAGCTAGACCTAGAGTGATGATAAAAATATTCCTTAATTCTTGATTTGGGGCCCTTTCCATTTTATTAATAAAGTAAACATTTCGATTTGAACTAATTGGTAACTTTCTAGGGTATATGGCAATCTGGATGGAGTAACATGAAAATGGTTTAGGTCAAACTTTGTAAAGTTGAAGAAATAGAATTCGAGCTTTAGATGATTTTATATCAGTAAACGTCTAAACCACATTATTTGGGTGGCTCCTTTGTGAAATTCTTCAGTTTTTAGATGCTACCATATTGAATCGAACCGAATCCTAATGGAATATAAAACACTGCATGCTATATATTATGTGCATTTAAATTTAGCTCAATTCCGAGATTGTCACGTAGGAAGTTTGAATAATTCTCAGACTATTTTCCTGGCTCATATCTCCACGGATAACTTTGATAATTAGGTTAATTGGGACATGTACAAGACGCCAGATATTGTTTCAAAACTTCCCCAAGGGGATTAATTGGTCTCAAGTGTGGTGGTTGATGAAGTATCCTCCGATACAATGACTGTCAACGCTGGTGTTCCACAGGGATCTGTCTTGGCACCAACTTTGTTTCTGCAACAGCGAAGTTGGGGAACTCTTTTCCTAGTGACGAATGTCTATTTCCTCTCCCTACATTCCAGCCAGACTCATAAGATGTTCTTCGAACATTATAGGTTTCCCTTCCGTATATTCAAAGTATAAAAAACTTCGCCGGAATACTCTAAGGTTTGAATATTGACTTCATTTCGGTAATCTAACACAGGTCTTGCTACGTAAAACCTTAGATTATATTGCAGGAAATTGAAGTTATCCCTAATAAATGGTACAAGTGGCATCATATTATGGTCTTGAATAATGTTTTTCATGGAACTTGAACGAATAGGGACGGACCAATTCAGTGTATGTGTCAGAAGAAATTCCTCCCTAGAACATTTTTGATCCACCACCGGTTCTCCTGGAGAGATGGTGCAACCACAAAACCTTTCTCCAGGTCTTCGCCATACTCTATCACGACCAACTGGACATTTTAGACTCAATCGTGGTCTGATTCATGAAGAAAACTCTCTTCTAGTCCTCGATCGCGAACTGCGCTTGATCTCTGGCGAACCTTAGCAGGCCTTCTACTTGCCAATCCGGCTCTTCTAGGTTTCTCCTGAAGGTTGAAGCTGAAGTTGTAACAATTCTAACATTGTCAAGTTGATTACTCAGCTCACTATCTGAACATTTTCTTAACACCTGTTGTGGGAGGAGGCACTAATCAATTCGACTTTATTCCTCTTTCTGCTCTTGCCACGTTTTGTGAGGTGTCAGCCAGTTCCCCTATATCTTCTATCCAGTCAACAAATTAATGGACTCAATCTACGACAATTTAGGGCTAGGTTGAGACATTTTGACTGGCAGAAAATTTTTGTAATGATGAGTAAAATAAAACCCTCAGTTTTCTCCCTATGAAAATTGTTGCAAAACTCTTTCATTCGCAAAAGAGTTTTTTGTCACCCATTTTTCGGGTTCCTTTTGCCCATTAGTTGCCACTTCCTCTATGGAATATAATGTGGTATATGCAATTATTTGCAACTCGATTTTGATAAAACAGTTCCGGAATTATAGGTATAGGTATTCTCAGCTCGTCGTCTGTATAAATAGAATAATCAATTAGGAATTTATTCAACACTTCCTTCTCATATCACCAGTAACTGAAACAAGATGATGATTTAGTCGCTTTAATGAAGCCCCATTGAACTGGACATTATGCAGTGAAGTAAATGAAGGTTTTGCTTCTATGTATCAGTTACTTATTGCTCAGTATAATACCAGTTCGTAATAAATGTTCACGCCAATCAATTGTGTAATTACAAACCGATTGTTACCAGCTCAATATACAAATTCTTCTGTATTGTACGAAGAAATACTTTAGAAATACCTCAGGAATATTTTATTCTACTTAAGTATGAGTAGCAAGTCATTGAAGATGCATATCAACTATATTGAACACGGTTACATGGTTAACATCAATATTATATATTGGACACTAATTGTACTGTGCGCCTATCTGACTTGAAATGAAATCAGTACCTTGAGAGATACTCTTTTAAAAAAATACTTAGGAGTATGATCATTATGACTATCAATTATTTATTAGTCCAATTTCTAAAAAATTCCATTTGAGATGAAGAATCAACTTGGATATTTGATGATATTATACTCACATAATTTCAATTAACGTTTGTAATTATTAATCAACGATCGACTATATTGCTTTCGTCACCAGATATCAACAGGAGAACTGATTTCCTCCAAAGTATTTGACTAAGTTTGCCAGCAAAATCTTCTTGGGAAACTTCCGCCATATGGTTAGCCTATGTGGTTTGCTGCTAGTTTTCTTTCCTATTTAATCACTCCATCTGGTGATGGATACAATAGCTATCAACGCTGGTGTTTCACAGGGATCTGTTTTGACACCAAATAGATTATTGCTCCATATCAACGATCTGTTGGATGTGTCCTCCTGTCCCATCCATAGTTATGTCATACAATGAAGCTACAGGTGCAACAGGGAGACAGGTTCATCCAATAAATGAATATAGGACTGCTCCACAGAAACGTGGATTTCTATTCCTTGTCAAGAGGTAATCCTCTCCCTAGCAGCTCCACACGATCCACAAAGCACATTTTTGCTAACATATTTGGAGTTCAACACCCAAACATACCTTGAAGCTCTTATGTTAGATTCTATTCAGAGGAGAGCTATCAGTCTGATTGGTGTTTGCCACACTTTAGAATTCACTGGCTTCTTTAGAACACCCCACGTGATTATAAAAAGAGCGCCTACATGTAGTCATACCTTATTATCATTAGTGGAAAAACACACCCCATTTATTCATTAAGAACAGATGGAATGAAACCACGATACATCTTTGATAAGAAGTATGGTATAAGTATAACCTCCAAAAGAGATTGGTTCAACAGCAACCAATCAGCCCTATCAACCAATGGTGAATTCTGGGTCAATGTTGGAGCCATAAACCATGGACAAACAAGAGCGGGGATGTACCCCAAAGGGTTCTGCTATTTGGTATGCCTCAAGATATCTTAGGGTTCTACAAGGTAGTGCATCATGCGAGGATGTGGATGGAAGTTCCGTCCTTCTTCTCGTAGAACCTGCACTCTTCTTCTTCTACCAATCCGAGTCATTTAAGATGTCCTGTTAGAATCCCCGTTAGTATTCTAAGTTTATTTTTACTTAGGTTGATGCAGTGATTAGATCTTTTTTGGTTGTAGTTTCGTGGAAGTATTTTTGCTTGCCTCAGCCCTTTTAGACCTATCCAGTACCTTTGGGCTAACACGCCTCTATTCCCCATGCGGAAATACTGGCTGTCACAACTATAGGCTCAGATTGTGTATGATATTCATTTAGTCTTCCCATCTGACTTCATTTTGAACAACGTTAACGCCGTTTTTTATAACCAAGATTTTTAAATTAGAAACCGGGTAGAAGGCAGTAGTTCGAGATTATTCTTGTTTTTCGTTTATATTCTCACTGTTCTTAAAATATAATTTCAGAATTTTTATTTCGAACCACCTCAGCCAGAATTATTCAGTGTGTTAATCTTCCGCGAGGAATAACATTGGCGATAACGCGCTGGGCAAAAAAGAACGAAAACTCACATCATCATTTGCATAGACAGCAAAGCAGCTCGTGCTGCTCCAGGTAGCATAGAAATAACATCAAACATCGTGTGGGAGGGCATTAAAATGCTAAAGAACCTTGCAGGAACCGAAGCAGACTCTGGAATAAGGGGAAGCGAATGGTCTAAGACGTTCGTTTTCGTGGCATAACCCTAAGTAAACAAGGCGTGAACCTGCAAAAGTGATATAAACCATTTCAAACTTCATGAAACTTCGCATGAAATAACTAGAATATGTTATTAAATAATTTAACTCAATACGAGGAAGACGTAAATAGAAAAGCCACCTTATTTCGGTTTAATTTCTCAGCTTATACTACAATTTGGGCAACTTTAAGAGAGGAGATAGAGTTGAGAGTTTTCAGGCTACATGAAAAATAATATATTCAACTATTTTATGTAGGTAAATGTGTGTGGTAAAACGATATGAAAAGGTGAAACTAACCACTGTTCTACTTCTTGGTTGTTGTGTTGTGTTACATTAAATTATGAATTCTGAACCAAATATATGAAGGTAAACCGCATGTTTCGTTAATGAAAGATTTCTGTATGTTTAGGCGCCAGACCCATAGCGTTATTGAATAATCATTGTAGAATAGAATAAATACATAATATTTTTCATTTACAGACGTTATTATTTTTGGCGTCACACCCAGTACATTGATAAATTAGAACTGCTCTCTGTATGTGGTTCACCCTCAAGAGTTGCCTTGCCCAAAACTTATAAATTAAAAGAAATATTTAATCCAGAGTACAATTAAATAAATTTACATTCCAAATGCGAGAATAAATAATTACCAAATTGTTATATTTAAATAATTCCTAGGCACCATTTAAATTTAAATTGATATTGAAATATGTGTACCTACTAATTCAAAAATAATCTTACTCCATACTTTATTTGAATATTGATGAGTTGCAATTATTGCAAAGAAGTTTATGTAACATTTTGTTGTTGTCCTCTAATTTTTGGATCATTTGAAAAGTAATTATTCAGGTTTTATCCGTTATTCAATATTCTACTGTTAAACTATTATTAGATGATAATCTTTATTAGGATAAATTATTTTATAGGTTGGCATTTAAACTGAACAGAATCAAATTCGAACTGATCGACGTTTTGATTTGTATTTAAGTTTTTCCAGGACAAGTTAAAGTAGATGATCGTACTCAAAGTGGATCTTCTAATCTGGATAACGAGATTTATCAAATCAACAAGCTAAAATAAAATTAGAATAAATATGTGGTATTTTACTTTTATAGGTTAATCTATTTTTTTACATATGAAAAAAAGATGTGGTAAAAATTGCTTTGTAATTTCCAAGAGTTATGCGTATACGTTTTATATGTCTGGTATCGTGTTTATGTAAATTTAAATTCGTAAGTTTTTTTTTTAATACTCTCTCTCTGTAAAACTTTGTAACAAAAAAGTTGTCTGATATCTAATAGTTTTGAATTTTTAAATAAATTATCTGATGTACAATAAAACGATTCTTAAAGTATTACACGAATAAACCGTTTCTGTATAATTTCAAATGAGTGTATGTTTTTGGTCACGCCACCCCAAGATAGCAATCCATACCGTAGATGCGATTCTACTAGCAAATAATATAAAGTTTTCAAATGTTTTAAATCTAGAACTTCTTTTAAATGTTCAACTTTATAAACCATGTTCCTCAATTTCTGAACTTTTCCAAAGTTTATCGTGAGTGATTTGTAATTAATCTATTTCTAAATTTTTGTTAGATCTAATTTAACTTTACGTTCATATTCTCCCAGGACGTAAAATCGTTATCGTGAAATACAACAGTGTCATCCGCGAAACCTATAATTTCCCTTGGGAATTGATAGAGAATATATCATTGATATATATTAAATAAAATTGGTCCGATAACGGTACCTTGTGGAATCTCAAATTTTGTACCTATTGACTCACTCATCTCATTACCTATCTTTACGTGTTGCCTCCTACTGAATAAATAACTTTGAAACAAGTTTAACTCATTATTCCTTATTGTAATGTGTGAAAAATCAATATTTAAAAGTTATTTTCCCAATAAAAGATTGACAAACGTTTGTTCATGCAAGATTAATATACGAATAAATGGTTGAAATACTACAACTGTGAAATTATGAAGAGTAATTTTAATTCTCCATATTAATAACATTTTTTATACGTTAGAAGCAATAAGCTTCAGATACTTTCGAATATTGGTACGTAAAAATCTTAGATCACGAATTAGGAAGACTTATCAGGTCTATTATAGATACTAACAATGTGTTGTAAATTAAGGTGGGCTCATCAGAGCGGGAAATAGAAAGAGAGAAAACTCTTACCGACACAAAAACCAAAGAGCATAAAACATAAAACATGAAAAGATCTGAAATAATAAAATAAATATTATGATAATTACTGGTATTGTAATACATTCCACTTCTGTTTCTCACATAATACACTACACTAATTGGAAGTGTCGAACATTTATCAGTGGAACGCTACGTTTATAAATTATCCATTGTTTTTTAAAGAGAATGTATTTGTCAAGTTTCCAAAAATCAAGTCGACCTTGGGAGGCCATGTAAGTCCATGATGCAAATGTTTTCGGTGGCATTACATGTAACGTTTTGTTTTCAGGTTAGTTTATTTTTTGTTTGAGTAGAACAATCGAATTCAATTCAACATGCTTCGATGGCGATTTTGTTATTTAATTAAACGGTGCATTTATTGAATCATGTATTTTGGAATAAGATCTCCCGCTTTGTTTTTATGCTTGTTTTGTTTTCGTTGAACATGCTCTCATGGTATCGCCTGATTTTATTCGACCATAATACAGTATAGTGTAATAACCTGAGTTGGGGTGTAGAATAAATAAAGAACAGAATATCCAAAACGACATTAGAACAATATTATCTTGTAAATATAAAGTACAGTATAATTTCAGAATAGTTATTTTTGTTCAGGAAACTATTTCTAAATATTAACCATCATTCCCAATGCTCTTTAATGTTTCAAATAATAGCTTCATATAAAAATGGGTATCTCTTTGATCATAGCAATCTTTTTGGGGCGTTGCAAGTTCAGTACCAAACTTTTATAAATAAAAAAACCTCGAATTTTTTTGAAACACCTACATTTTATCTTTTATTAAATGTTAATTTCAGCAATTTTTGATGTAAAATTCATAATGAGCGCCCCAAAAACCCACACGAGGACACATCACAAGGTCATTGCAATAGCGTGATAATGTTTTCCATTGTAGCTTTCCGTGAATTTCCATGGTTTTCCGTTATTCGTAATCGTTATACGTGACTGGTAACCTTGATGACGTAGAGAACGCAAATCGTGTGTGTTTTCCCGGCCGTGGTATGAATTTTCCGGGAAAGTGATCAGCGACCCCAAAAACCTCTTAGACCCCATTTCAATGCTTAATTGTCATTTTTAAAAAAATTAAATATTAGTCAAAAGTGAGGGTGAGAATTTGGGATATTTCATAGTATAGAGGTGATCGGGGGGTTTGACAGGTTGGTAGAGAGTCACGAATGACCTTAAGAGTAAAGACATTTTCTTGGATTCGACCGTCTGTACAAAACTTAGTTAGTCGGCCTAATTCCCCAGCTCACAGACTAGACTATTGACACATTATTGAACAAAGAATGAGATCATAGAGGGGGTACATTCACGTTCGCTTCTAGCATCGCACGACAATCTACTGAAAAAGTCGGTTGTCTGTAAAGTCGGTTTACTGACGATAGTTGAACGTGACAACGTCATAAGAAAATACTGATGAAATGGTTTCATAGAAAATTTTAATTTTATTTGTTTGATAGATATTTTGTATGAATATAGAGAAGGAAGTAAATGGAAACCACAATTGAATTGATCAAGTTACATTTATTTGTACGCATAAATACAATTATGTCAATTTAGCTTTGAAAAAGCCCGCCTCAATGTGTCCAACCTGTCATTTCAGACACGTTGTTATGATATGTGGAAGATTTAACATTTATGTTTTAATTTTTTGAAATCATAGCTACGCTCGATAATTATTTCGATCGAATAGTAAAGCAATTGATTTTTTACTCATCGTGAAATAGTTCTGTTAACTTATTGTTATAGTTTTGTCAATTATAGCATAACCTACAATCGCTGCACTAGCGGACCGATGCTATTTATTTTAATGATGAAAGCACGAATATTCGACAATATATCACTGAACATATATTTAATATCGAAAGAATCATTACCTTTATCGCCGCAATTATCGTTGCTATAAACAATTGACACCACATTCACTTTTCACTGCACTTACGAAAACATGTAAATGTATTGTTGTATAGCAGCGCGCTCTCGCTTGCACTTCAAGACTTAAATGGAACGCCTCAGAGCGGGGTAACGCACAGCCGGTCAGAGCGAGGTAACGCCGCATGAGTCATGTTTTCCCGAGCGTGCAGCCGGCTCCATCGAATTATAAGACATTGTCACGTCAAAAATATGATATACAATAAAGCGCAAAAATAATACAATTCTGTGAGCCACAACACGTTTGTATTTTAAAATTTCAATGGACTTTCGCGAAACAGTAATGATTAAATCTAACAATCGAAAGTAATCTTCACTGAACTTTCGCATCAATGTTAATGCCTACAATTGAATGAGTCCAACTCTTCGTCACAGTGTAACATAATGATAATTAAGAATAAATTATTTATACTCCGACAAAAGAGAAGCATGGCACTGTTTGTGTATCATTCTCTATCATTGTGAAATGGATGGATATTTTCAATAGAGGTATGCATAATCATTTATCATTCACAATTATTCATTTCGATTATTACGCTTTCCCTATGACACGATTACCGATTGAGAAATGAACAACAACACAGAGATGTCTTTTACTATTCAAAATATCGAAAAATGCCATCATAACGCAATAATCTGATATATCGGGACGAATGCCGGCCGACAATGCTATAAGATTACAAATCGCATAATTGCGACCGAGTTGAACGGTAGAGATGTGGTTTACCTTAGTAAAGTTACATAACCTAATATAGGCGCCGTTCTACCACAGTTCGCGCCCACACGTAACGACAACCTTGCGCTCTAGAATTATATGTCCCCTGGTTGTTTATTACCCATTCTATAAAGACAATATGTAATGCGAGTCCGTAAAACTATGCTTTTAATGAATGTTGCTATTCCTAAGTAATAATCACTTTCATACAAATATGACCGCTCCATTCATTCTGTTCGCACAAGGTGTTCGATTTAAATTATTTCTCTACTTGTAGGCATGTACCATAACGTCCGTGTTGACAGTTCAATTGCGAAATAGCTTTGACATTTTACACTATTTATGCCGAAGCTGATATCTAGTAATTATAATTTTGGGCGGTTTCTCAACTACTTGTTGTGTAATGAGATTTAAAACTGGAGCATGTAAATGTATCGCTGGATTGGTGCCAGGGATGCCTAGGGAACCCCGTTTGTCCTATTCTTCAGCCACTTCGTTTCCTTTCACGCCAGAGTGCCCATCATAGGTACTAGCTTAAATTTGTTCCTTCTGGCTAATTCAGCCAGGGTCATCATGCACTCCGAAACAAGCTTGGAAGTCACCCTATGGACACGAAGTGCGCCCAAAGCCGCTCTGCAGATACATGCCGCCTACCTCGGTAGTAGTCTCAGGTTTTCCAGGGCACAGGGCCAAATTGCACAGACCTCAGATTGAAAAACGGTTACGTAAGCACCCAGGGGAACTGAAAGTCCCCTTCTGGGTGTACGCTAGTAGACTCCTGCTCCGCTAGACTCACCAGTCTTGTACCTATTCGTGAGTCCCCCTGGCGGAAGTGGTATGGAGTCCTTGTTCTCCCAGTCCGTATTCTGGGTTATGAGGACGTCTGGTGTTTGGAACCTGAAAACAGGCGCTATCGCATCCTACTTCAGTCGGAGGATCCAGCAGTTTAATCCCAAATTTTGCCATGACCATGAGATACACGGGCGCACCGACATATTGGCCCAGACCATCAGCAAGGCGATACCCCATACCCGCAGCTACTCTTCCAATGTGGAGCGAGAAGGGATACAATATCTAGCTGATTGAACTAATCCAGAACATTTAGTTTCCGGTCCCCCCACGAATCCCGTATATACTTCTGACGTGACAACGTCTTACAATTCGATGGAGCCGGCTGCACGCCCGAGAAAACATGACTCATGCGGCGTTACCTCGCGTTCCATTTAAGGCTTGATTGAAGTGCAAGCGAGCTCTCCTACTTGAGTGAGCGATGCGTCCGCTTGGACAGCTGCTATACAATAATACATTTACATGTTTTCGTCAAGTATGAAGTGCAGTGAAAAGTGAATGTGGTGTCAATTGTTCATAGCAACGATAATTGCGGCGATAAAGGTAATGATTCTTTCGATATTAAATATATGTTTTCACTGATATAATATTGTCGAATATTCGTGCTTTCATCATTAAAATAAATAGCATCGGTCCGCTAGTGCAGCGATTGTAGGTTATGCTATAATTGACAAAACTATAACAAAAAGTTAACAGAACTATTTCACGATGAGTAAAAAATCAATTGCTTTACTATTCGATCGAAATAATTATCGAGCGTAGCTATGATTTCAAAAAATCGATTGTAGGTTATGCTATAATTGACAAAACTATAACAATAAGTTAACAGAACTATTTCACGATGAGTAAAAAATCAATTGCTTTACTATTCGATCGAAATAATTATCGAGCGTAGCTATGATTTCAAAAAATGTAAACATAAATGTTAAATCTTCCACATATCATAACAACGTGTCTGAAATGACAGGTTGGACCAGCCAGGCGTCAAAGGAAACAATTTTCTCCGCATTGAGGCGGGCTTTTTAGAAGCTAAATTGACATAATTGTATTTATGCGTACAAATAAATGTAACTTGATCAATTCAATTGTGATTTCCATTTACCTCCTTCTCTAAATCCATACAAGATATCTATCAAACAAATAAAATTAAAATTTTCTTTTGAAAAATGAAACCATTCCATCAGTATTTTCTTATGACGTTGTCACGTTCAACTATCGTCAGTAAACCGACTTTAAAGACAACCGACTTTTTTTCAATGGTATATGTAAGTTGATCTGTTTTAGGTATAGGAAAGTTGTTGATGTTATAAGGAGACTTACATCAGTGACCAAGCTAAATACCTACCTAGGAATCATCTTATACATTAAACCCCTATGGAAACCACAATTATTAGAACAAATTCACTGAACTGGTTGTGCAAAAGGGCCATTTGCCACATATACCATAATCAGTGCTGGATTATAGCATAAGCTTGACTAAGCTATAGCTTAGGGCCCCCGACATTTTGGGGGCCCCGCGGAAATTGTAAAACTTGAAAATTAAAAAACTAAGTATGACAATTTTTCTGGGAAAAAATAACGAAGTAAATAAATTACTGGAATATAAAAGTTTGCGTATGCCTAACGACTGGTAATATCTAAAATTAGTCAAGAATTAGTTGATTTTGTATTAAAGGCGAATAATTCGCGCTTATAACTACTCTTCATCTTGGAAGTGCAGTGCAGTGGCAAGTTAAAACGCATTAAAAACCCTTTGAGGACAAATATGCGACAGGATAGGTTAGACTCGCTCGCACTACTGTGCTGATGTATTGCGTCGAATCAGCTTTGATGACCTGATAAAAGATTTTGCGGCTAGAAAGTGCAGGAAAGGATTGTTCTAAGTCAGTTAAATATAAGCGAATCATTCAGTTCCCAAAATTGCAATTGTAAAAGTGATTAATGTAGTTACGCATTGTATATTATGTCAAATTAAGAAGACGTACTAGTAAATATTCATGTATATACTTATTTTCCTGGCAATAACCTTCTCCACGATTTAAAGCATTATATTACTCTACAAATTATTTTATTCTATGAATAAAGAGTAATTTAAATAAAAATGTGGGAGGGGCCCCCAAAATCTGATGTGCTTAGGGCCCCTCATAGTGTTGATCCGGCCCTGACCATAATAGCCCATATTCCATAATAGATTATTATTACTATGTCTCAAGTCTAAAGTCTAGTAATAACTTAATAGTGAGTCATTGAGTATCAGAATTATTCTACATTTTTCTTGTGACAAATCTGAAGTTGTTACCCAGTAAACGGATAAAACTTACGATGGTATAATTCCATCTGTAAAACCACTCTAATCACAAATCTCGAGAACGTGGACCCTTCACAGTGGATCTTCGAAACCATACTTAAATCCAGGTTGTGCCTCGGTGGTGTGGTAGAAATGAACAGCGCTCAAAACAACCAAAGCATCAGACCTTGAGCATTTGAGAAATCTCATGCTAGGAGCGGCCACGGGAGCTACGAAAAAGACTTCCACGACCACACTTGAAGCTTTAATGAGGGTGGAGCCATTCCACCTGACTCACGGTCGTATACACAGTTCTGGAAACTCGAGGTTGTTTCCTATGTGAGCAGTGAGTCCGCTAAGCGTCGACTGGCCCGTAGTACCAAAAGTCGTCACGTAGAAGAATTCTCTGACAACTGTCATACTTGACTTATAAACACAAGGAATACCTGCGTTTTTAGAAACAAATTACGAAATCGTGCATTGTGTCGAAATGCAAAACGGGGTACAAAAGTGTAAAGCAAGAAACTTCTGTTTTTAAAGTGCCGAAAGATGCGGAAATGCGAAAAAAGTGGATGCTTGCGATTCCGGATAGAAATCGTTTTACCACTTCGTGATTCAAGCGCTCAAGTCAACCATAGAGTTTCCAGACCTGTGTATACGACCGTGACCTGACTATATGTCAGGCTATCCACAGACTTATGTCAATGGGTCTGTGGAAGGCACAAGGTAGTCACAGCTTACTCCCAATTAGTAGAAGAATACATCTCACTCATTCAATAAGAACGGATGGGATGTTACAACGATACATCTTCGATATGAATTTTGGCACAACCACAATCAATCAGCCCTACCAACCAATGATGAAACATGGTTCACTGATGAATCCAGGAACCGTGGAGAAGCGGGAGAGCAAGGATTCACCGCAAACGCCCAGACATAAAGTATACCTCTGAACCAAAACGTCACCAAAACTATAATAACTGATGAAAGGTCTGGCAGTGTCGCCCTATAATATCTGAACAAGGGCTTTGGCTTGCAAGGAAGCCCATGTCTTATCAGTTAACAAGTTCGGTGCTGGGTCATGGTAGACGTTTCGTATGGAACTTAGACATAGGAGCAGATAGTTGGAATCACAAAACTGGTTTTAATACTTTCTAATATTAACTTTGACTGAGTAAGAACTAGCTTAACTGGCTGAACCTACTGAACATACTTATATATATATTATAACGTATTGTGGCGTCTTGAATTCACGAAAAAGAACAGTGTAATAGACAATGAAATGAACAATAACATGGAAATGAAACATTTAAACATTTATATATCAAATTGTATGTGGAATTAATCTTATAATATTGAATCCAACTTATAATACTTAAGATGGAGTGAAAAATTAATAGACTTCGAAACATCTACTATTGATCTGATAACTTTGGATTGTGAGAAATAAACTACAATCTATTTTTTAAATTTGGTTATCACATTTATATTATTGTCACTTATACCTAATACAGGAAGTTTGGTATCCAAATTGTTCTAATTTCCAGATAATTGACTTTATAAACATGAATAATAGTTCGTGATTCGTTTTTGATACAGAACAAATATGGACAACCTCGTTAATTAATACATTTAAGCTTCTTAAAAACTTATATACGTGTAGACTGATTGTATGTAAAAGTGAGGTTAAAATCATATTATTTGCAGAATATCTGTACTTTTCTTTCACAGGGACAGCCGATATCCGTTGATTCTGTAGTTCGTTATCTTTATGAAAACTAAACATATGAACTTTAAGGTGTTGTAAATTTTCTCGCAGCGTAGACACAAAACGCGGGAAGAACTAACAACATTCAATTAGGAAGCTATTTTGCAAGGCACTTCATCCGATTATAACATTTTATGAAAGCTTATTTACAAATAAAAATACTTTCCAATCACAAAAGCATACCTAGGAACAGGTGCAACATATAATTTTGCACAAGAAATAGATGATACTTTGTTAATTCGTAATAAGTATCACCTGTTGGCCTCTGTATCGGGTACGAGCCATTAAGAAAAGACGATACTGCCGGAACTGCCGTGACTCCCTGAGCCTCCCCCGTCGATGATGGCAAAATGACGTTTCTACTCAGAGTTGAGGCCTTATAGTATAGAGGGTATTATAAATAAGAAATAATCACCCTTATCCACTAAAAATACTCTTAATAAAGTACTGATGAACTTCTGACTACTAAAAACTCCAATGATGGCTACTTGGTGATTATTTCTTATTCATAGTCTTATAGTGTATCCACAGTGTGAACTCTTTTATAGTATATGATAGAGGGTATTGTTAAAACACGCTGTGTTATTTCAGCTGGCTGCAGATGGTTAATTCTTGACGAATAATAAGTTACGCTACGCGAGGAAATCCCACATTGATTTTAATTACATTATAAAGAACATGGAGAAATATGTTGGTGATTTTTATATCTTCTATAAAATTAATCGTAATGTTAGTTTTTGTGTGAGTGTCCGAACAGGCGCTTTTCAAAGTCCTTGCTACATATAAGGTTATAGTATTTTGATTGGAAACGTGAAGGCAATGGAAATCACTTCATCGGAAATGAGCATTTGTGGAATCTAACCGTCGAATAGGAGATGAACAACTTACTATTTCTAGCCAGTTGTAAATAAACTCTTCCCGACAATATTATTCAAGCAAAGGTTCGATTCCGCTCGGGAATCAGATTAAGAACAACTTTTGAAATGTATGAAGTCAGGACGTCTTGACATGTTATGATAATTCATCTTACTTAAAAAATACAGAAAGTAGTTTGCCGTGTTATTTTAATGTAAGTTATTTTGAAATTGATACGGAACAAGGAATGCATTTATATAATTCATTCATTATACATATAAATGTATCATATTTATTCAAATATTCTCATCATACACCTATCCGCATGGACGCAGCTTTAAACAAACTCCAAAATCGAAATAAAAATTTAGAAAATGAACAATAAGGAATGGACATGACACATGAATGTCATTCAAAAGTATAAGGGTGTGGATGTTTTCAATATTTGTGACTATTGTAGAAGGATTACAAAATTTGTCTGAAGAAGGAAACACAGCAACCAGGACAGTGGTATTTCACCTGCACTCGGCAGCATCAAAACGTGCTTTTTTGTATTTTTTGTGTGCCTGCAATCAAAAGCTGCTTGCAGCATATCAAGGAAACTACTTCGGTTATGACTTCTCACCGTCTTGCCGCCCAAAAGAACTCGCATAGAAAATTGGTGAAGTCCTCAGATTCGAGTTGAACATGCCTAGATTTGTGGGGAAGCAGCAACAACGCTCTAATTTGTTCTAATCCTCCAGCTAATAGTCTCATTAATATCTACATTTATTTCGTATCTTTGATTATTTCCATAACTGACCCGAAATCTGTTTTTTCGATGAAATGGCACTGGCGTTTGCATTGCAATCATCGTAATCATCATCATAATCTACCTGAGCTGCAAATCGAGACTGAACTGCGGTTCAATAACAAGTAAAATCAACGCACTCGCATTATAAACACATGGTTTATGCTCAATAAGGTGATAATACTGTTTTGGAAAGTGATGGACGTTTTTTTCGGTCATTTTCTTAGTTAATGGTGTTACTGACGCTATTTATCCGTGAAGTAACTAACAAATACTTCAGCTTTCACTTCGAATACAATGTTCATTGCAGCACCCTCCTGGGTTGCTCCTAAGTGTAAGGCTTAACTTTCTCTAACATCTCACGTAAAAGCAGAAATTACGTTTCCATCATAATAATTACAGTTAACATTATTGTTCCGGAAGATAATAACATTTGTAGCAATACCATTTCATCGAATGCAAAAGGATATATTGAATTATCATCAATGCTATCATTATTAATGACTTATAAGTATAAGTTTTATCTCTCATCATAATTCGAACATCAATTGAATCTGCCAATTGAAACAACATTAATGCAATAGTTGAATATTAAAGAAAGGGACAGATATCTCAAAGTTTCCGTTCTCCGCTCTCCAATCAATTTTTATTTAGAAGATAAATTTGTTGGTGAAACTAAAATATTAAAATTCCTAATTTTGACACCAGGACAAAGTGGTCTTGGATATGTACATTTCTTCAGTAGCTGACACTGAAATTAAGGTTTTGGAGCGTTTGGGTGAGAATGTGAAGCTTCTCCTGAATCATACCAAGAGCACCCCGTCACTCGGAGAGCCTGGTGGTTGATGATATTCCGATTGATGAATTAGGGTCAAGAGATCTTAGGAGCCCAGCTTGGACCATACAATGGTCAGTACCCATACTAGCTCAACCATCCTCCCTGCCAGTGGAGGCTCGTGAACTTTTTAAGAGAGGAGGCTGGACATAAAACGTTTTTGTAAAAATATACTCTACTCAGCCAATTAATTTAACCTTTGCACAGCGACCGTACCAGCTACTTCAGTGACAAAATTAATTGTTGCCAAGCAAGAACCAACGTGGAGGTGTAGAGTTTTTCTTGACAAAAAATTTTTTGTTCGTTTTGTTCGTACGAGAAGCTAGCCTACATGGAGTGTTGCCATATTCGCTGTTTTACCCTATTGCAATTGAACTGGTTGGAAAAACGGCAACTGTGTTGACCACACGTATTTAGCGTTTGAGATATATAGAGAATCTAGCCTCTGGCCACTGTTGCCAGATTAAAAATAACTACTGAGGAGGAATTAATTGTAAAATTTAAAGAATTATCAGAGAAACAGGAAATAAAATGGAGAATGATCATTAAGATAAATTGGGGAGGAGGCTGAGCCTCCTTAGCCTCATTCGAGGAGCCGCCACTGCTCCCTGCACTCCAAAACAAGCATAGAAGTCGACCTACAGGCGCAGAAGAATATACAACATTAGTATCGTTACCGCCATAGTCCACGAAAACTACGTACACTCGCTTCTTCCACAGGAGTGTTGTGAAAAGATTAGCGGAAGAGTAATTCAGAATATACTTTGGGATTTATTATAAAGAAGTATAACAATATGTGTAAACTTCCACATGACATGTTAATCGTTAAAAACATTTCTTCATATGGACCGCTTTCATTTAAGACAATAAACAGCTAGTTGATCTTATTCAAATTGATTATAGAAATGAACAATATAATGATCTATAGTCCATGGGTGAAAACTTTCACTCCAACACGAATGTAAGTATGGAGCTCATCATCGTATGTCCTCGTCTCATAATTTACCACCAAGATCGACGATTATATATTTTGATAACACATCAGTGTAAAGTTACTATATAAACATCTGAATCTCTTGAAAAATATCTTCGGTGCCAGTACCAACAGTCAAATTGTATTTCTAAATGTGAATTTAATGTAAATTAGGAAGCCGACTGCCCAATCCAACGTGGAATACTATTTGAGTCACAATAAATTACTGGTTTGAATTTTTAAACTCGACGGGATATTAGAGTTAGATCATCTTTCTAAGTTTTAACGCTGCCTCTATAAACATTATTTTAAATGAACCGAACAGAAATAGAGAACATTGTTGTATGTTTAAAAGGTTGGATGTTCACTAAATTATAAATGGGGGACACATAAATTCATAAATATTTATTAGACTTAGATTCTCATATTTTCTCGTTAGCCGCCTATAAACTTTGGGTTCCGTGTTTGTTCGAATTTGTTACTATCATAATCTTTAATTGTACCAATATTTCAACTTTGGTAATGAGAAATGTGTGCAGCTACAATTAATATCCTTTCCTCGGCTGCTCATTCTGAATGGTTTTATTCATTTAAATATCACAAAATAGGTCAATGTATGTGTCCTCATTAATTTGTTCAGTGTCCCTAAAATCATGCTTCATCATCGCCTTTCATTTATATTTATTCATTTACTTATTTACCACGTATTTAAGGCAAAAATAGGGCATGGGAAGTTACCAGCTCACTTTAATAAAATAGGCCTTAAGACTTATCTTGTTTGTTATTATGATAACACTTTTATATGCGACTAAAATCACATACACGAGCCCTTTCCAGATTCAGTTGGCCCATTCGGTAAAAAGTCAGTTATTGCCGCTTACTGAGGATCTTTTAAACTGATAGAGATTATAATTATCCTTTTTATTTTTAAATATATTGCAAAATAAGCATTGCAACTAATTACAACTATTGGAACTGATTATGACTGAGAAAAGGAATAACGTGCAGTCCTGAAAGGATTGACTATAGCAATCGCTTTTGCATCATATGACACAAACTCTTGATAGGCGAAAGGTCCGGACTAAGACACCCATTTTAGGCGCTGTAATTCATGATCTGAAAGCCATTTGACGGATTTTTTTGAAGTATGACATGCAGCATCGTCCTGCTGCAAGGTGAAGTAATTGCCAGAAATCTTGCTCTCGTCCAAAGTAGGCTACAACGACTTCTCTTCTAGACAGATCTAAATATTTGTTAACAAAGCCGTTGATGAAGTGTAATTTTCCAACTCCTTCAGTCAACATTAAACCCCAAACCATTACCTAAGATGGAAATTCAAATTGTCTCTTAAGACAATCAGCATGATAAGTGTGATAGTTCTGGTGGATAACTCGACTCTGGCACAGCCTTTTAATAGCGACTCGTCACTCTAAGTCCACTATGTGATGGGAGAAATAGTTACCTTTTTTTTCTAGTTTGCTTGCTTTGAAATGACAATCAGATAGACCTGCAAACACGTCTTCCAACATCCTCACTCCAGAGTACACTCAAACATCCGCAGTGTCTATTAGCATTTGTTAATTTAGACTTTTTTACATAATGAAACTTCTAGGCAGCTGAACCAATTGATTTGTATGATTTTACAATATTTCGAACACTATATTCATTTATTCATTTATTAATTTAGTTAGTATGTATATATATGCCCAATAGGTTAACCCAATTATAGCTGTTCCTTATTCTTCTTTCAGTACAAGTGTCAGACAATCAAAAGTAGATGATAATAATTGATGGTTGAAACCTCTTCTAGAAAAGATATTGAAAGTTCTAAACCAGAGATTTTGCATTACGCTGAATGCTCTCAATTAGTGTAATCTGGAATTCATACTGACAGTTCCAGATGAGTGAAGGATATTCCAGTTTTGGTCTAACCAATGAGTTGAATAGTGTTTTTAGTACCTCCAAATTGTTGAAATATTTGGAATGCCTACATATAAACCCTAAAGTTCTATTAGCTTTAGCACACATATCACTTATATGTAGATTAAAAGTGAACTGATGATCGTATAGAACGTAAATCTTTGACTGTAGTACTTCTAGAAATAATTATTGAATCTAAAAGGTATTCGAAGGAAATAGGATGGACTTTACGATTGAAGCTAACAACACAACACTTACTAATATTTAGAATCAATTTATTGTTCACGCACCATTCAAAAATATTGTTCAGATCATTTTGTATTGCATAGCAGTCATCTATGGTCTTTATTTCTGAAAATATTCTCAAGTCATCAGCAAAAATTAATTTCAAGCCAAATATGGTTTCAGCCAAATCATTAATATATAACAGGAACAGTAGAGGACCAAGGTTTGAGCCTTAGGCACACCGGATTTGGCGATAAATGAATTTGATCTTTGATCGTAATACTGCACAAATTGCGATCTATTGATGAGGTATGAGCAAAAAAACGCAACTAAGGAGTACTAAACTAAATATATTCGAGCTTGGTTGTCAAGAACAGCAGCCATATACATGTTCAAACAAGTAAGATTCGTAACCGAAGATTTCTTTTGGACAAATCCATGTTGGTATGGTACCAAATGCGAGAAGGTACTATAAATGCATTGCACAGACACATCTCAAAGACCTTAGGTAAGTTAGACAAGACAAACTATATCTGGATAATACCAATATTCCAATTTCTTCGTTTGATTTTCTAGATTTGTATAAATTAATGATAGTTAACTGTTTCACAATCAAAATAGCTGTACCTATCATTTATGTAAAAAAAGCTTCGCTTCAAAAGCCACCTTAATCCTTTTGGTTAGCTGTACCTAGATAAGGAATTTTGACGTTTATACATAGTATTGTGTTGACGTTTTTACTGTGGATAAATTTTCTTTTGAAGAGTAAAGGAAGAAATATTGAAATCTCCTGATAGAATATTAAAAAACAGGAAAGAGTCCAGACAATCAGGTGAGTAATCCGAATGACAATTGTATACAATGTATTTATCGTCCTACTATAGGTACAACAAATTATCAAATGATAAAATAGTCGGAAATCATAAACGGGAGGAGGACTTTCGAAGATGTCGACATTTATGTAATTAATTAACCAGCAATCACGCTATAAAGATGGATATATGAGGGGCGCATTAATTAGAGGGGGACGAAACACCTGCGTAATACGGTCTCTGGAATCCAGTACACTCGCGATAAAAAGCTCTTCTCACTGAAACCAGTCGCTCGGATGGCTGTAGTAAATTGTAATAATTCATTCGCACTTATGAAGCTAACCTTATATTATCCACGATATATCATTAAGTCTCGACTTGACATGAATCAAAATTATTAAATGATGTCGCAGTAATAATCCCACGAATTTTATTAGGAGTTCTGCTAAAATAAATCACTTTCGCTAATTATCTAATTTGCTTAATTGTTCGTAGAATCCAACCTCCATCATCCATATCGAAATTGCTTTATTTATGGCAAAATGGACAATAAAAAATGTGATGGCTTGGCAGCTTGGAAGAATGTTATTCTTTTAGTGAATTTTTTTGCTTGTTCTTAATTAATTAATTTTTATATGATTGCTAACATTAATAGCTTAAAGATAGATTTCATAGATTTGTTCACTGCCAAATTTGATGGACATGAATTGATTGTTGAGGCTTTTAGGCATTACTAGGAGAGTATCAGTAAAAAAAACAGCTTACCTTGTACTGATAATTTCTAATTTGTTTTTAATGAAGAAGCATTGTCACTTTTTATGTAGATGGGTACTGAATTATAATATATATTACATGATACACTGTATTAACTCCAATTTTCCTGCCGGATAATTGAAAAAATGCACGAATAAGAATAATTCCTAGTTCGTTTTTTATTGTTAAATGAAAGAGCAATTACTTTGTTTTCATACCACTGTTAATAATAATATAAAACTGTTTTTACATCAAACTGTTAACTGACATTTATCAAACAAATACAAAAGTATGGAGTAAACAAAATGCTTTGGTTATCTACATTAGAAAAAGTATGACACCTTTGTAAAAAATGGCTAGCAAAGGTTAAGTTTGTTTTGTTAAGTATTAAAGAACGAAAATGTTCTTTCGGAAATTTGTATAATTCAAATGCCTAAGCGTTTTACATATTCAAACCAAAGTTTTAAAATGAAATACATTAGAATCAATAGAGATTTATTCTCGGGAAATAGGTCACACTAACACATATGATTATTATTTTCGTCTTTACGTACGTTTCGATCTCACGACCATCATCAGAAGACGTATAGTTGTATAATGTGTTCCCAATGATAAAATTCAATACGTGAAATTTAACAATTTCCACTTTAAACTTCAATTTAATTGTGAAACAGAAGCGAACAAAAACATAAATTTCCTAGATATGAACATTAGGCATGATGCAGATGGAAAAATAAAAACTTCGTGGTTTACTAAAGAAGTTTGGCCTCAACGTTATCTTCAATTCAATTATGTTGCACCAACAAGTTATAAAAAAAAGTGTTATAAACAGCCTTACAGATCGCGCGGTCAAATTGTACCACCCAGAGGACCGTTCCAAAAATATAAAATTGTTCATAATACACTGGAAATGAATGACTACCCAAAAACATTTTTCAATCTCATGATTAATCATACATTCAATTCGATGTATTCACACAATTATTTTACTTAATAATTGTTGCCATACTTCGATCCAAGCGCTAGCTGGTGGCTGAGTGAGGGACTACGAGTTTAGCGACATGTAAGAGACTCATATCAAACATAGAGTTCCCAGACCTGTATGTACGACCGTGGTTTTAGTTGACTCTATGACAGTCGAAGAGATATTATTCTAGGTTTCTATGGTGCAGGTCATTGATAAAATATGAGAAATCACGTAATCATTGTAGGTAACCTGTAGATATCATTCACTCAGCGATACCAACGTTTCCTTCAGTACCTTCACGCTCTCGGTCGGATCTGGCTAAACGAAGTACAATCTTCACTTTATAATTCTGCCGAAAGGATATAACAAGATCTCCATGCTAGTTCGATTCGTACCTGCCGGTTTACGATATTGTGACCTTTCCGATAAGCGGACTGCATTTCGGCCATGATTAACGTTACTCGTCTCAACTCCCAGGGGGGTATCACAGCAGGCGGGTCGGTAACTATCAATATGTTTCAAATATAAATAGCCTCTTGTTTAGAACAGTATCATGTCTTTGTTATGGCTCGCTGTTATTAACTACGAACCGTACGAATTTTGTCGTCAATTATTTCTCTACGACTTGAAACAATGACCCATTTATTCATTTATCTAAGACTTGTACTTTTGAACACAAAATGAATCATAGGAAAACATCTTACCCAACATTATGGATTGTTTCTTATAATATTATTTCCTAAGAGAGCTTTACTTTTTCGACCTTCTTGTCCTATTCAATATCTTCACGTATAGAAGTTGTATAACGGAGTTTCTTGAACAGTGATTTCTTAACCCAAAACGCCTCAGCGAAGTTGAAGTTGCAAGAGCCGTAACATCAATTGAAGTAGGGCACAAGTATCGTAGTGTTGCAAAATACTTCATGTAAGCCCTTCTGCTTACAGACATAAAGTTAAGGTAGACGAGCTGGTTAGGGTGGAAAATGAAAATCCTTCAGCAAGACATATTTTTGCGGAGTTTGTGCACTCAGATGACTTGCATCTACTGCTCGGTAACTGATGAATGACCTCAGAAGAGGTAGTGGAGTTCAAGTTTGTATGGAAACCATAAGTAAAAGGTTGCGAGAAACCAATCTAAGATCCGGAAGGTCAATCCGTAAATCAAGGTTGACTATGGCCCACGAAAAGAACCAACTGAAGTTTATTCAAAAACATGTAGATTGGAGATGGAGCAGTGGCTCCTCACTTCTCTTTAACGATGAGTCCAAATTTCGGTTGACAAGTTGTGATAGTTGTCTTTTGATTTTAGCAGGTACAAAGTTTGGAGGTTGTAGGCATAGGGAAAGAACTCACTAAGGAAAGAGTTCTACAACTTCGTTGTTCGATGAAAAATGAAGTCTAGTAGCAAGAAATTCGGCTCTCGCCGGATTACCACCTCTACACTTATACATAAAAACTGAGGCCATGAGAACGGCGTATAGGTTAAAGGGCCTAGGCCACTGGACAAAAACGCACTACTCTCGTGGACACTCATCGATTTTCAGTGACGCAATCTCTAAATGCCCCATACTAGAAATGGAGCAAGATAGCATGATCCCAGCTATATATCTCACTTCTCCCAAAAACCTCATCCCGGATAGAGGAGATTGGAGTAACGAAACTCTCACCTGATTGCTACCAGACGGGTTTGTATGGTTCACAGATGGGTTCAAGGTTGGTCAGGCCTCTGGGGGCGGGAGTGTGCCTAAAAAGGCCAAAGACCACTATCTCAGTGTCTCTAGGCGCTTACTGCATGGTTTTTCAGGCGGAGGTCTACGCAATATTGACTTGTGCCATAGAAAACCTGCGGAAAACTACTTAAATATGAGCATACTCGTATATATTTGCACAGACACCCGGTCGGCTCTGGGAGCTCTCAAATAACATCAAGGCTTGTCAAAAAATGTAGGGATACACTGACTGAACTAGCCAGGAGGAATAAAGCTCAACTCATCTGGGTCCCTGGACCCAGTGGAGTTGTAGGAAATGAAATGACCGACTGTCTGGCCAATGGTCGCTTCACCAGATTACCCTTCTAGGCCAACTGAATTAAGAGTGGTCTGAACTGTGGCGAGAATTACCACGCATGAGCCAGGCTGAACTCTTCTTCAAAGAGTCTGCGCCTAGGCTCACAAAGAAACTCCATTCTCTGAACAGAAGGGACATCAGAGAGATGACTGGAATCCTAATCGGTCACTGTCGTCTTAACAAACACCTACACACTATGGGCATCACAGATGACCCAATATGTAGGAAATACAGAGAGGTGGAAGAAACTGCCTCTCACATCCTGTTGGAATGGCCAGCACTAGCATCCCTCAGGCACTAACACTTCGAGGAATTGAAACTGCTCCTAGAAGAACTTATAGAAGCCAGCACTGGCAATATTCTGGGTTTCTGGCGTGCCATAAACCTGCTAGAATAGAATAGACTTCTGACCACGGGACACACAATGGACCCAACTGAGTGGCCTAAGTGCCATCAAGTGATGATGATGATGATGATGAAGACATTCGGCGAATCTCGAGTTTCACAATGAAATGGTGACTAGTTTGAGCTCGTGTAGTCCACCTATCTGGATGAAGACAACTTTGGAGTATGATCTGATGAGGTGAGCTGGTATCTCTTTTGATTCTCGAACAGATTTTGTTTCCAACCCTGGACCAATGAATACTCATTAATACATCGATGACATTCTCATAAACCATGTGGTACCAGTTAGAGCCCTTTTAGGTTCTGGGTTCCTCTTCCAACATGATAATTCTAGACCATGCGAAATCCCAGTTATAGATTGCTTAGCTCAGATCTCAATCCTATTGAGCACGTATGAGTTCAGTTGAATCGGAAGATCAGAAACCAACCTGTGGCCCTAGAAGTTCTTCAACAGCTTTTGGTAGTTCTACAGGAAGATGTGTTAATATACCTCAAGAGGATATCTGGAGGTTGATTGAAAGTATGCCACGTAGGTGCCAGGTTATACGCGTTGCTAGGACTTTAAAAGTACATCAGTTGTAATTTTGTAAGCCTAAATTTTATGGTTTTGACAATTTGATTGCTTAATTGGGAATGGAAGTTGGAAACGTCCAAATTTACCCAGCTTTTGTATATAAAACCATAAAGTTGACAACTACTGAGTTACAATGTTTTATTATTATAACCAATTTACTTAGTGTATTATTTCCATTGCTTCCGTTCCTTTGTGAGCATTTTTTTGCACCTTGAAGTAAAATTACCGATATGGTTTACCGTTATAGTCCATTCTCAAGTTGTTGTTCCCCATATTCTGATATATTTTGCGTTATTTCATTGAGTTATTCTCATAATAGGTCTTGAAACAAGAAAAAAATTGGTAACCGAATGTGACTGTAACGACGATGTATGAAAACAGACCAATTCCAGGAACGTTCTTTTTTTTGGAATATGTAAATCTAACAACACTAATTCAATACAATCCATCGGACAACAGTATAATTGATGATTTAGGTCCAGGTGGACTCAATATGAATGAGCGTAATTAATCTCACATGAAATATACATTTAATCAATACTCTCACTGCAACGCCATCGTCATCGAACGTGTTACCTTCATTGTGTTGTCAAATTTTCGCGTTCTGTATCGGCGAAAAGCTTCAATGGTTGCTCGTTTACAAATGCAATGACTACAAAGCATCTGCTTTAATCCGTGTTTGCGCAATTGAGTTTTTTGAAGTTTTGAGCAATCGCTGAAAATTTAACATGGACGTGGTTAAAAAAAATGGACATTTCATGACAATACAAACTCATTTATTAAACTTAAAATGACGAAACATCTGGGAAGGTCCTCCTTTCTATTTGGTTTTACATTTCGAAACATTGATAAATTTTCAGTAAGTCATTGGTATGCACTTATAGCTTCCGATTAATCAAGATGCAAGAGCGTTCAGCGAAATATGTCTGTGCCTTTTCGTCGTCCAGGTTGCTTTACGATATGTAGAGCTGTCGATGTGGCCGGCTGAGATTCGTATCGGAGACGTTGTCGCCTGGCGATCGTCTTCTTTTTTATTTGTACGTCATATTTCTGCTCCTTGTTATGTTAGCTGGTTTCAACTTTTGTTCGGTATTTTTAAATCGTGAATCGCTTCAAGTACAGAGTTGTTATTCATCTTGAAATTTACTTTTGTCATATTCTCACACGTGTTTCTTTATCGTATGAAAGACTTATTTTGATCTAACGGATTATTCAGAAGGAAAGGTCTTAGCCTACTTTCATGACAACATACGAAAGCGAAAGTATTAAGTCAAACGTTCCACGTTTTAATAATAATAAACATTGTTATAACGTATACTACCAACAAGTTATTAAATTGAACATAACATCATAGATGATTAATTATCAGTCTAGCTTAAATGCGATCTTTTAGTTTTTTCACATTGAATCTTATGTTAATTATAATTTTCTGTTATAGGTGAGTCATCCAATTGCAGGAACTTTTTACAACCTACATTTGGGTAAGTTTTTGTCCTTTCAAACATTATTTTAATAATAAACTATAGAAGAGTTCACACACTATAACACTATAAATAATAAATAATTATCCTTATCTACTAAAGTAGATGATGGCTACTTGTTGATTATTTCTTATTGATAGTGTTAGAGTGCGAACTTTTTTATAGTTTATTAAATGTAAGAAATTTGTATTAAAATACACTTCAAATACGGTGTCGTATAAACAGAAGCTGATGGTGATTTAAAAAAAACTCGTATTGAACAATTAAGATCAATTTCAGATAAATAGCTTTGTCAATCCCAGAAAGTTGAAGCGTGTGGGCCAGGAAAATAAAAATGTTCCTTGAAAAAACCAATGCATACTGCCTAAGAAAGTAATCTTTTTGAGGAGCATAATTGCGTATTTTTAAGATTTTCAACAGAAGATATTAGTTTGTAACATAACTCGGGTTGCCAAGTTCTTAAATCGTAAATACGGTGCACACCTAATTCGAATTCGATTTACCAAGAACTAGGCCATAGGAAGCATAAGCCGACGAATTTATTAGTTACCACAAGATCAGACTCGACTCGCGTTTCTTATTATTCAATAAAGCTCAACCTAACAAAGTAAATGGCTAGGTGAAATCTAATAAGTATAAGATAATCACCCTTATCCACTTGAAAATACTATTATAGTACTGAAGATCTTTCAGCTACCGGGTAGCCATCATCAGAGTAAATTAAATTAGAAAACAAAATGTAGCTGTTTAAATACTATTTGGAGTTAATAATGGAACAAGGGGTTACCCTCACATTGATATAAATCTGAATTTAATAAATTGCTTTTTCGCTTTTAAATGACCTAGATATTTGTCTGTACTCTGTTTTAAAAGTGAGAAGTTGGATATTAATATATGTACTGTTAATGTTTATTTTCAATATTATTTTTCTTTAAATGGGCATAATGTTCTTTATATCGAGTTGAAATGTTCCTTCCAGGTGTTGCCTAAACGTTATCTCAGTTTTTTTTTGCATCTATAAGCGAGTTTTATTGTAAGATTAGTAAACAAATTATGGAATTTATTGATTATGAGTGACTTTCAAATTCCACTGAATTATTTGGAAGCAATGGCTCTAGTTTGGTTAGTTGATTGCATTCCGTTTTCCTTTTTTGGTTATAAACTAACTTATTTATCAAAGATTTGTCGTAACCATTGTCCGTTGCTATTTGCTGAAGTTTCTCAACTGCGTTTTCGGTTTCTCAAAGAGTACTTAATGGAGCTATTTTATAAATAATTGAAAGCTGGTTATTGCTTTCTAATTCTACGGCAAATTTAATTGAATCAAATTTTTATTAAGCGTGGTCAACAAATCATAATCCACAGGTTTGGTATATTGGTTAGGTTAAATTTCAAAAAATTATGATATGCGAGTTGTAGACTTGTTGCGGATGCTCTCTATGGTATATTATTTAAAAAAATTAACTTATCAAATAAATGATTAGGTTAAATATCAAAACAAAATTTTTTTATATAAATTATGATATGTGAGTTGTAGATTTGTCGCGAATGCTTTCTGTGGCTTTGTAATTACTAATTCGCAATATGTTATTGTCTGAGGAGAAGGTTGGATTAAACGTTAGCACAACATTATTCCAAAAAGGCAATCTCCTTATAATAAGGAAATAAAACACTTATTGTAATAACAAAAAAAAGATATACGTATTACGTATTATACTTATTTAGTAGCACGTTTTTATGTCAGTATATAAAATAAACAAAAATTCTATTTGACAAAAACTAAAATATTCTAAATACTCTTGAAATCACTAACCACTTATCCAAAAAGTCTAAACACCTAGCCATGAATTTTGAATAACTCGGGCCCCTGATTGCCTGGAAGGGGAACCACCACGTAATGTATTAAAGGGTGCAAAGATCCTTGGCCTAGGCATAATGAAGAGGCACCCCTCTATCAATAATAATAATAATTGGACTAAAGTTTCTCGCTTTGAACAATTTTTGTATTTTCTCAACTTGGGATATCTGCATCTCACAAGGACCTATTTGCTTCTGTGTAGCCTTGAAACATAGCCAAATATAATTTTTCTATGGATTCAACGTTTACTTGATGTAAATTCAGTTTTAAAATATGTGTAATAACAAAATAAAACCCAAATTGAAATTTACATGAGATTAGTTGCTTTGCACCTCGTGTAAATTCAAATTCTTATTCAACTATTCTACATATTTTTTAAAATATAATTTCAGTTAACGTGCTCACTAATTACTGGTTGTTCGCTGGGAAATTTCAAAGTGTAAATCTTCAAAGCAAGTATAATAATAAGCAATTATTTCAAGTATCTACGTTACACCTTTTTGATAATTACACCTTATAAAAACACATAAATAGCTCTAACGCGGTAATAAAATAGGCATTTTTACAATCTGTCATATTTATAAAACTGACTTGGTACTGAAAAACATTATCCAGCCCACGCTGGAGTTCAACGGTCGACGAAATTGTAGAGGTCTGTTTTCTGTTCCGTCACCGATCAAAAGTGTTTTTATTTTTATGCAAATATCATTGGCAGGGCCGGCGCGAGCCTTTCTCTACACTAAACCTCCCTACACCTCTAATAATAGAGTAAAAAAGATAAAGATAAGTAAGGGCCACGCATTATGATCTCTCCGTTGCCGAGAAGTGAGCTGCAAGGACCGATACTATCGGTATGGATACTTTCCTATTCAAAACGTCGGGTATTGAGACATTGTTGATCAAAATGAACGAGTTTTTGAAATAAAGCAAATTAACCCCCTCGATCATATCTTTTCAACTCAGCAAATTTAATTAATGGAGATCTCTCCCTCTTCAATAGATATTTATATGGTCGGTGTTCATCAGAAATCTCGTCTGTTGTTCAACCACTAGAGATTCCAGATGAGTGGACTAGACGAGCTCAAACAAGCTCGAGATCTGCCGAACTTCTTTCTACCAGACTTGATTTTTTTTTATCTAACAGGGTAGTTGTGGAAATCTTTACCTAGTGAGGTCTTTCCCTATACCTATAACCTCCAAACCTTCAAGAAAATACGAATGCATATCTCCTCTCCCTTCTTGCCACTGCTGGCTCACCCGATGTTCTTCGAACATTAAATGTTTCTCTCTCGTGTAGTCAAAGTATAAAAAAAAATTGAAACCAATTGTTATTTAAAAAAATCACAGTTTTAGTATATTGGTTATGTTAAATATTAAAAAAATATGATATGCGAGTTGTAGACTTGTTGCGAACTAGACGAGCTCATATAAAGCACATTAACCCCCTCTATGATATCTTTTCAACTCAGTTATTTATTCAAATAACATGTGATCTGCCGAACTTCTTTCTACCAGACTTGATTTTTTTTTATCTAACAGGGTAGTTGTGGAAATCTTTACCTAGTGAGGTCTTTCCCTATACCTATAACCTCCAAACCTTCAAGAAAATACGAATGCATATCTCCTCTCCCTTCTTGCCACTGCTGGCTCACCCGATGTTCTTCGAACATTAAATGTTTCTCTCTCGTGTAGTCAAAGTATAAAAAAAAATTGAAACCAATTGTTATTTAAAAAAATCACAGTTTTAGTATATTGGTTATGTTAAATATTAAAAAAATATGATAAGCGAGTTGTAGACTTGTTGCGAACTAGACGAGCTCATATAAAGCACATTAACCCCCTCTATGATATCTTTTCAACTCAGTTATTTATTCAAATAACATGTGATTCCTAATATTTTTGTTTCATGTCAATAAATTCCAAAGCCTTCATAGATGCCATAGATTATCATTACATTTCTTCCAGTTGAATTTATTATATTCCAATACTTTATTTATATTATTAATCGCGTTAATATTAATTAAATCCAATCAATTCTCATTATTATACTGAACTTCTGCTTCTAGTGAATCGATTCAAAAGGAACACTGTAGAAAATTTCACCTTCGATACCAATACTATCGATAAATTTTGCACGATATCTGTTTGGTTACGAGTTCATTAAGCCCCCTAGAACATTGTAGAAAGGTGAGCGATTTCTCCCTTCTCTATATGGGCTTCATCTTGGGATGCCTGTTATACCCACTCTATACTATAATGATCTTCCTGATGGTGTCAATAACGAGTTCAATTCGCAGATGACCCATCAGAGGTCATATCCGGTGTAAATGATGAAATCCTAGAAAGAAATTCAATTACTAAAATTTGGAGAACAACAGTGGTTTCGAAATAACAGCCTACAGATGGATGTTAATAAAACAGAGATACTAAATTTTCATTTATTATAAAAACAACAGTTTTAAAATTTTATACAACAATAAAGAAATTAAATTAGAAATTGGAGGGTATATAATACAGGCTAGGATATGTCAATATTTTTTGATGTAGCTCACTAGACTTTGCGAAAAAGAATAATATGCAGCTTGCCTTACCTAAAAAAAGGAGAATGTTGTAAAAGAAACTCTGCAGGCCTAAATATACTTACCCTAATCGACGTATACATGTTTGAAGCTGTATCATTCATAATTAAAATAGAGAATTATTTGAAATAGAGGGGAATCATATTTATAACACCCGATATAAACATAATCTGAGTTGTGATAGATATTATTATACATATCTGCAAAAAAACTGTTTATATAACATTGTCAAAATTTACAATACACTTCCTATGGAATTGAGAAACTCTACACGAAAAGTACTTTTGAACAAACTCAAATAATTTCTTTTGAAACATTTTGCACCACTTCAACTGTGCGTTGCTTATTATCTACAAAAAATGTTTATGATAATTTTAAGGAATTAGGCATTTTGGGCGCCAATATTGATATCGTTCCGCTGGGGCCACACGTTGGGCGCCAATATTGATATCGCCCCACTTTGGCTCCATCTACAGCGAAGCGGTATCAATATGTCATATTTGTATTTCATAAACTAATTTTAAATTTAAGGGGCATTATTGTTAGTATTACACCATTTATTTTCTCATGATACGTTTTCTTTTATTATCATAAATGTCTTTTGGAAAACAAGTAAAGATCAGATCTTATCCCCAAGAACAGCATATTTTTTCCTTGTTCTGTAAGATGTTTAGACTAGAAATTGTTTGGTTTGTGGTAGGCGTCCGGCCTGCCTAGTTGAATACAGATGATGTATGACGTTGTATCCTTGTTCACGAGTGTTTATTTAACCTATTCAAAACATTCAATCACAATATGAACCCGTCGTGCATTATTTGTATTATTACGAACGATATCTTCAAGGTTTTCTTCGGAAATGCCACGGACACTTTGATACATTTGCATCGAACATTGAAATTCACCATGACAAAAGCGGTCCTTTATCCATTAGGAACATAGTCTACGTAGGTTTATTTACGTAGTCCATATAAATGATTAGTAAATATTGGGCAACATTCAATGTTATCTTGTCAATCTTCTGTCTGCGTTCTGAGAAGAAATTATTTGAATAACATGTGTGATTGGATAGGTAAAGCTATACCTACTTTTGAGTACATGTTTTTTTATTGGATCTCTTTTCAATAGCAAGTTCATACTACAAAGTTCATTCATTCTATGTCCTGGGTAGTTAATTTGCTTTTGGGGACGTAGTCAAGCTTACAGAAAATTGCTAGAGGTATCATGTGTATCGACGGCGACAGCCTAAGCGGAGTGTTTACCTCGGAATGTATAATTTAGATCGATTCAGAAATGTTCAAAATGTACACATCCGAAAAAATCCGAAAAATATTTCATAAGGTGATTACAATACGTCCCTGACACCAGGTATATACTATGTATAGTGAGGGAAGTATAAATGGTGGCAGGATTCAATTATTCGATGTTTTTTGTTCTTTCAGAAGAATACCTTTCTGAAACGATGCGCCCCGAGTGTCAAAATGGTTGGAAATCGGTCGATATCTCTGTTGTTTTCCAAGATAAGAAATGTAGATAGAAAAACAAATAAAAAATATACCTAGGGTATCGAATAAAAATCAAGTTGATAGTGTACTTTTCTATGTATTTTCATTGTGTATGTCTCTCAAAAAAATTGTAACTTTTTTATCTGAAAAAATAACAGATATCAACCGATTTCGCACAGCCCTCTATATTGAATATTCAAAAATTATACTTACAATTTTAACGCACCTAGAACAGTAGACTTTCCCATATCTATACGTACAGGGCCGGATTTAGAGTGGTGGGGGCCTGTGGGCACAAGTTTGGTGGAGATCCCCATGGTAGACGGTAATGTTAAATGCCACAAAATATTTTTACAATACAAAATTATAATGCAATTGTAATGTGGTTTAAATAAAACTTTTCTTGGAGATATATATTATTTATTTGTACTTGTATTAATTATAAAGGCACTTTTCGCACTTTTCTCGTCGATCAAGTCGTCAAATTTTAATTAATTCATTATGGCTACTCAAAAGCGGGAGATTATTGAGACGTTTTTGGCTCATTGCCGTTCGCAATCTGTTTTTTAATAATTTTAACTTGGAAAAGGATCTTTCAGCTTTACAGTTAGTGATCATCAGAACAAGATAATTTTTTTTAATTATCGGAACATTAGGAAAAGCATCCTGCACCTGTTTTTTGATTATCAACGCGTACATGAAATGTTCACGGCTTCAAGTATCTTTTTTCTGCTGAAACTGTTAGTAAAATTTTGCAAATTGACTAAAAACTAGAAACTTATCTGTAATACGGCGCCACATACTAAACACACGAGAAAATTCGAATAACTAATTTCAATGAACTTGTTATTATGTTGTGTTTCAAAGCAATGTAACATCAGAAATAACTTATTTCAATTTCTACTTGCCATTACATGAATATTAAATATACAATATTTCCTGCTTTTGTAATGTAAAATAAATAATTAACATATATGAATACAAATTCTGCATAAAATTATGATATTAACAAAATCATCTTATCATTTTTGTTGAAAGATGAAATATTTTCCAATATATTATACTTGGTAGGGGCCCCTTCTTGGTGGGGGCCTGTGAGCGGCTGCCCCCTCTGCCCACTCCTAAATCCGGCCCTGTATACGTAGTTCTTTGTAAGGCTCAACCTACACTGACGCACTACTGACTTTGGGCATTTTACCAATAAAAATAAATAAAATACCACAACACTACAAAACACGAATTGATATTATCTCTTCTAAAGCACAATCTGAAATAAAATTCAGGATTCGATTTATTATTTTATTTACCTACTTATGTAAATATAGGTACAGTAAAATAGTTGGGGGCTTGAAACGACCTATTTTGAGTTCTCGGATTTAATCCTGGGAATACTCATACTCTTGTACCTCTTATAGACGACTGTGGAGACTCTTCTTGAAATTCTTAAGAGCTGCAAATTAAATAATAAATTGCTTCTTAATGATAGGGAACCTTGAACCCTTTCGCCAAAAATTCTTTCAATTATGCACAATATGCTATTATTGAAGATATATGCAAATATTTAAAAAAATGCATTTAATATGCAAAATATGCAAAATATGCTCTTTGCATATTTGGATGTCCCTAATTATCATTATGCAATAATTGAACATTAAATATTGATAAATTGTCGAGACTAAAAACAAGAATCAAACGTAGGTAAATACACGACAGAATTAACATTTTTCATTGCTGATAATTGAATATAGTATTATTAAACTATATGCATAAAATCTTTCAAGTGAAGGGAACTGACTATTCGATTTTCAAGTGATGTTTAAGAATTCTAGCTTAGTGGGATAATCGTTTGATCAGGACTTGAAGGTTGTACCGGGATATCAAAAATTATCTTGGTCAAGGGTGGTTGTGGAATGTAAAACGTGTGTCTCACTTTGAATTTTTGAATATGTTTTGTTGTGTCAGAATCTGTTAAGTCATTGTGCTGAAATTTTCTAATCTAGTTTTTGAATCATGCCTCTTACCACACAGCACAAAATTTTCATGATTGAAGCCTATTTTCGAACGGCTGTGCTAGTCAATGGAAATTGGCAATACAGTCAACGTTTGTGTTTGGACAATTTTCGAGAGCACTCCCCAAACGTGGCAATATTACCGGTCAATTTTTATGCGTGCCTTACAAATTGTGTTGAATCGTTTCGCGAAACTGGTTGTGTGACTCATAAAAGAGGTACTGGTAGACCAAGAGTTCGTACAGAAGAGGTTGTCAATGACGTTCGTCAACTCCGGTAAATAATTTGCAAGAACTTCAACAAAGAATAGTTCAGCAATGTGCAACCATAACGCCAGAAATGCTGCAAAACGGTTTTCACAGCATGAGGATGCGCGTCAATTTGTGCATCGAACAAAACGGGGGACATTTCCAACAATTACTGTAATTTAGTTTTTCTTGTTACTAAAACCGTTATTTCATGATTTGTAGTTCATTATTGTTTTACAACTGAAATAAATAGGTAGGTTAGGTATGAAATTTGTAGGATATTGATGTCAGTGACATAATTATTTCAAACGTAAAGTAAGACACACGTTTTATATTCCACAACCACCCTTGACCAAGATAATTTTTGATATCCCGGTATGTTTGACTCACAGAGCCTTTAGCCTCATATTCCTCTATTGAGTATTAATCCTGGTGTTAAAGCGTGTATAATAATATTATGAGAAATAAATTAATTTTCACTATGATATTGTTAACTGTTTTCAAAAAGGAATATAACATATATTAGCATTCTCTAAACGGTGCTTTTGTGTAAACTTTCCATAAAATAAGCAGGGAAAATATTGCAATCTTTTATTAGTAAGACACCGTTCTCAAGCTATACACTTATTGAGCGTAATTTACATAATACTTCTGCCTGACGTGTATTTGTAAATTTATCAAAAATAATTGCCAAAATATACGCTTCAGTACCTAAGTAAGGATTGTGTAATTTTTCCATCCGAGACCGTTATCCGAGTTAATTCAGTCTCTAATTATAATAATTACATTATAAAACATTTACAATCAACGTTTACTTGACAGTCTGCGAAAATTTGTTGGACTCAAGAATACCTTTTATAAATCATGTGAGACGTTTGAGCATATCGATGCATATTTTGATATTCGACCGAATCTTATTGGTCGAATCGATTTTTTAGGGAACATTTTAAAAATTACAGCTCCACCCGTCCGTTTTATAGACCATGAAAGGATCCTTCCGTTTCAGTCGCACCCGGTGTCTGCTCGTATACTGTGGCCTCAAGTCCGCAGGGCAATGTTAGAGTAATTGCGGTAGAAAGGAAGATAACTTGTCAGATAAACTCATTTGGTGGCGGTTGTGAACATTCCGTCTCTTGCCATCGATAATACATCAACTCGAGAATTAGCCCCGGTTCTTGCCCTTCTTTTTTCAATATGATATCGATTTACTTTTACTCAGTTTTACATAACCGCGCCATGCAGCATTTTTACTTAATCGAATCTTCGAAATCTGTTTCGCCAAACCTTCGGGCATTATCGTATCAGTAAATCTTACGTTGTATATTTTCCTTTATCTTCAATTTCTTTATGATGAATGTGTGCTTCTTCCGTCAAAACCAACGTTCCCCTTGGTCATGAACGCAACGTATTAACATAAAGCGCCTGTAGAAATGCCTTGCATTATTTCATTGTTAATCTAAAACTCTTTTTTTCTACAAAATTTTTCGTTGAATCCGATCTGTGAGATTCATGAATCTGATACCATTCAATGAGACGAAATCTCAATTTTGCGATTCTTTATTATTGTAAAAATAGAGATGTAAATGAAATATATTCATGTATTTCGCTATCGTTACATTGATTCGGTTTGGTGTCACCATCTGATGCACTCAAGTAGTCTAGCATTTCGAGAAATCTATCAGTCAATGTCGTACATTGTTTGATTTTTTTGATATCTACTCGTAGATGGCGTTAGATATCTTGGTCTTCCTACCATCCAGTAAAGTTGCAAGTTTCCTTCTTCTACATAATTTTTCGTGGTGGAACAACAGACGAGATTCCTGATGAGCATCGATCATGGGAATATCTATAGAAAAGGAAGAGATCTCCTACATTTGTATTATGTTCTAGAGAAGTCAATGATCTCGTAAATGTGACATCATCAATCAAACGAATAGCTGTCTTCTGGATAGAATCCAAGAGCTTCAGGGTATGTTTGGGAGACGAACCTCAAACATGTGAACAGTACTCCAGTACAGGTCAAATCTGTACTTTTGATTATGAGGAGTTCCTAGGATATGAAGTAGCTCTTGGCACTGAATAGAAAACCAGGTTTTTGTGGAGCGGTTTTCGTAATGACATCTCATGAGAGGGTGCTGTTAGTAGTGATCCTGAGCATGGATATGAAAGACTTCATAGAAATAGTTGTACCTGACATCATTATATTAGGGATTGTGGGATCTGCTTGCCTGGGGAAGATGCAAGCTTGAGTGTTGGACGCATTAAACTCTGCTAAATTATGAGATACTCATTTCAAAATCGTTGTCAGATCTCCAGATTCAATTGAAAGCCTGTGAACAAATATCTTGAGATGTCTTGAAACGAAAAATCAATAGGGTTCATATCTGAACGGCCAGGATTGACTTGGTTCTTGATCACTTCGTCCAATCACGTTATTACTGAGTCTTTGATTTCATAATACATGAGCAGTCAAACTAAAATGTGGGGACCATCATCTTGCATAAACCACATTCTTCCGATTAATTAGCTCTTAGGAACATTTTCAAGTAGTTCAGGTATTAAAACAGTTTCGAAAAAATATCTGTAGGAAGCATCGGTTAACATTCTTGGCAGAATGTAAGGTCCAACAATTCCATTGAAGAACTGTAACCTTGTTATTTCACTGATCGATTTAGACCAGAAAGACTATCACTTTTTAGTACATATTCATCAATTTTTGATTATGCAGTTATGAATGCTTTGTGATTTTAATGGTGAATACATCATTTATTACTACATAAGCCATCCACTATGTTTCTACTGTAATACTTTTATCTCAGATGTCTCCATGAAGACAATGATGGTCCTTGAGATTTTTTTCGAGCTGCTTTACCATTATCTGGTTTAAAATGGAGGGTAGCCTTCTTCATGATTATGTATTCATTGTGAATATCACAAATGGTGAATATAATTTGATGCTTCCATGGTATTATTATTATTATCGGTACAAGCTGGGCCGATGAGGGCACCGCCCAGAGGACTTTCGGTACCACCAGCTCGCATTTCCTAGACACTGAAGTATACTGTCATTCGAGTTTTCATTAACCCTTAGCTCCATGATGCCAGTCCCAACACCAGCACCATAAGAGCAAATGAGCCGCTTATGGTCTCTGGGTCCAAGGTTACTGCTCTAGAGCAATTCCGTTAGAACCTTGCAGTTCCTTAGGTAATGAGGAATTGATCCCCTCTACGCATAGCTCTTTTGGTCCATATTGTGGCCCATTTTTGGTCGGTGCTATCTCAGGCCTCCATGTCCCTTATAAATACCGGTCATTAGCTCAATTTCGCGCCTACATCCCTCCACTTCGATTCAGTGTTTCCTGAAGAAAATACGAGCTTCACGTTTGGTTGGAAATTTCGTAATCGTTGCGTCAACCTGTCTCAGTCTCGCTACTCTGACTTGATTAGAAGATTTAAGGTTCTAGATGGGAAACCAGTATGAAGTATACGAAGCTATGAACGGGACAGGCGGTCTCTTAATCGGTGATATGTAGCAGAAAAAAGTTGGTTTCAAGACAGATCCTTATGGAACACAGTTAATTGTATTGGAGGAGACTTGGTCCGCGATAGACAAAGTTTAGCGGGCAAACCATATGACTGAAGTTTCCCAAGGAGGCCTTGTTGCCAGACTGGGACAAACATATTTTTCGATAGATTTACCGTATATAACACATATTACATAGGCAAGCACAAGCAAGTCCCCTGAAGATCTCTGGTGACGAAAGACATATTGCCGGTCATTCACGATTTTCGAGCTCTATACATTTGATAAACTCGATGTTAATTACTTTCCTCATTATTTTAGAGATCACAGATGGGTCTATAATTATTATGAAGGTTCTACTTTCCTTTTTTTGGAATTGGTTGGACTCTCGAGGTCTTCCAGCTGAGAGGGAACACACCAAGCTTGTGCGAAAGCATTTAAAACCTGCAGAAAACTGGTGTTAATTCTGGGGTACATTTCTTAAGAACAACATGCGGAATTCCGTTTGACACTCCTCCTCTTTAGATTTTTCAATGTATTGTATTGGTCCTATATTTGATAGAAATATGTTTTTCTCTAATCTATTCCCCAAGTCTATTTATTTTTGTCTTCACAAACATTTCGGCCTCACGACCATCATCAGAAGATACCATTTACTTATAATTATTCATATTTGGGTCAAGAACCATTATTATCTTATTAGGAACATAACAGTCGTAAGACTATTTTTTCTTGTTTATAACAATAATAATACATATACATTTCACACTACACAATAAGACTGAACATAGGCTAACCTAGATGGCACTTCGAGGTGAATTCATCTTCTTTTCAGAAGGAATAAGTCTTTTCTTACTTATTGTTTAGAATTGGCACACGACATATTGAACAGTAGGTAGTACTATTTTGAATCATATTTATGAGCAGGTAGCTTAAAATAAGTAGATTTGTAGCTTTTTGATTAATTTTTTCAAAAGAAACGAGCAGTTATTTTGAGTAGTTTGAACGATTATCATACAGGACAGTTTCTCAGTCTTTTTTAATAAACTCCTCAATTATCATGCCTAATGGTCAAAACACCCACGATTCAAATTTGTAACATAAATTATTATACTGGACAACAATCTTTCATTAGAGAATCACGGAATATTTCAACTTTTCATCATCACTAAAAATTGATAACAACAATCAGTGATATTAGTCAATTTATTTTTTTGAATCATTACGTGGGACGTCTTCGAGCTTCTGTTCTTGTAATATATCGTGTCTTCGAAGAACATTTTAACGCAATAAAAATGTTATTACCTCGACAGAGATTAGAATCTTTATGTGTTAAGTTCAGTAATACGATTTGAACGTATAAGCGTCGTGTATTATTTATGTGTTAAGGCGCGACTAGATGTTTTAAATTCCGAACATTATAACAAACTAATCGAGTTTGCGAAATAGTCGAGAACCTACACATTTAACAATACGTGTAGGTTTCGCAATTGGCTAGGATATTGTTTCCCCAGTCGGCACTATCATTTAGATTAAACTGTAACTTCTACATGCTTGATTACCGTTCAAGAGGTATTTTCTTTGCCGCAAAGCTTTTTTTCAATTATCCATATATTTAGTTTCGAATCACTGAATTATGCTTTAATCGGAACTCGCTTACGAGCCTAGATCAATATATTCTTCAGGGGTAGAAGAAAAAACAAAAGGTTATTGTGAATTTAATCGAACAGTCAATGTAAAATGTTTTATTTCTATTTAATGTGTACCTCTACAAAAACAACGAGAATATTTCCAATTAGAATGCTCCATCTATATCCATCTGATTCAATGTGTTAATTTGTTAACTCAAATAAAATAACTATTAAAAGTTAAATTTTCACTAATTTAATAAATAAATGTCTCAAGCTATAGTTTTGCTAACACCGTAGCTTCTTCAAACAAATATTACAAAGTACTTACTTACTAAAAAAGAGCTAGCCTAATATATAACTTTAATGATAATCTTAGGATAGATGGTTAGTGGTATTTTACTTAATTGGATTTAACAAGGGAGAATTATTGAGTATTTGTTGATCGTTGAATACGATATCGGGCTTCTTCTTATGTTCATTAATTTCTAGAGTTAATAATAATAATAATAATAGTAAATGGTCTTTATTTAACAGTTATATACATTGTTAATGAACCTCGCGAAGGCTGGGCGGAATCTAGCTGGAGCTACTCAACTCAACCCAACAATCGGTAGGCGACAATATGTGACGTATTTACACATTATATCATGTACTAATAAAACCACCATTATAAGAGATACTAAACTATGACATTGTACACATAAATCAGGATAGTATGAAGCAAAAAATAAACGAAATGGTTATGCGTAAAAATGAACCAATCGTAATTTACATTATCGTCACAACGCTCAGTTTGATAAACACAAAAAAGCCAACCTGCGCTACATACAAACAAGCGAAGCCTATTAGTAGACAATAGGAAAAAATTTAATCTACGTCTGAAGCTGTCCACAGGATTCTAGCAAATGTTGTTTATTACTTTTATTCTGAATGTGTAAAATATTAAAATTCTTATCAAAGTAATGGTTTTCCATAATCAAATGTTTTGCAATGTTTGAATTAGATTTATTATTAATAAAACAATGTTCTTTGATCCGTTTTTTGTATTTCATTCCTGTTTGACCAATACATATCTTAGAGCAAGACCCACATGTCAGCTTGTAAACCCCATCACATTTGTCATCATCAGATGATTCATCTTTATTATTTTTGATGAACTTAGCTAAATTATTCAGAAGATGTTTATAGCGTTCCCTGTTTTGCGGGAAAAACTACATTGGTGAAACAGGTCGTACAGTAGCTATACATGTGGAAAGAACATGAGTACTGTACAAGGTTTCGTGACACCAGTAGATTTGCACTTGCCGAACATAAATTTGACACTTATCATCAAATCTTTCTCGAAAATACTGATATCTTAGCCCGAGCTCCAAACTTCCATCAGCGAAAAATTCTTGAAGTGATAAAAATCCTAAAACGTCCAAATAACCTTAAATTTCGCACATGATCAAACAAGGGCAGTATCTATAAGGTTTTTTCCACAATAAACACCCCTACAGAAATCACTTTCCGATCAAGCCTCAAGCCTCCCCTGAAGATGGTACTTGTAACGGTTGACAAATTGTCGGTATCTAGACGTGGTGTTGTGAAGCGGAATCCTTTCGGCAGTCAAGAATTTCTTAGAATTGTGATTGATTCCCAAATATCTTTGATCCTTGATTTAACTAAAGGACTTAAGTGAAATAAAATGTTTAGGTTACTTTCTTAATATCACGTCGTAGTCTCCACTAACAAACGGTATTGCTTGGAAGTATAGTCAAATCTTCAAATAAGAGCTCATAATTTTTGAAGCTGATCCATGAAACTGCTCTGGTTCCTCATTTAATAGTACATTCATGATTATAATAATCATTGTTGCATGATGAAAATCCCGGTGTTACTCTGGTAATGTCTCGTTTGAATCTCCAATCACGAAGAAACTCCTCTATTACGAAATCTTCGGAACTATGAAGCCGAAAAACTTGAAATTTGGCAGGTTATGTCACGCAAACACTAGTTGAGTAATTTATTTTTGGAATTCGACCACAAGACTATTGTAGGCTGCTATTTTATGTTGAAATGGATGGTTTGCTTGCGACATATTGAAAAATCAAATTTGTTATTAATTTTGTAGATGTTCAAATCCAAAAAATTCATGAACCTTCCTCCATTTCAATTGTTGATTTTGATATTTGGATGAATGCACTGTATCTGTACGAAAATATAAACCTCTTCATAACGGAGGCCTTATAAATTCCAGTTTCCAAATTATCCATAAATATTTCTAATAAGGAGCTCAAAGGATTACCCATAGTTGAACCATCTTTAGACAAATATATATTATTATCAAATTGAAAATAATGCTTTATTAATAAATAAATCACAAATAAATTGTTTCTTTTGAATGATTTGTATCTGGGAGATAAATTGTTAAATTCAAAGTGTCTCAGGGAGCTATACTGGGAAATATGTTTATACGCTGAATAACACTAATTTATCATTAACTGAGATTACAATATTTTAGATTTCAGCAATTAAATCATAACAGTTTCTGACACTGGATTTCACAGAATGATTGAACAGGAGTTTGTGTCCTCAATGATGCAAGAAAGATAATGTATTGTCTTATTATGTAAATTATTATCTTGCATATTTTTCATAACTTCTTTTATTATTGCTCTTGTCTGCAAAAAGACGCCGAATTTTCACTACAGAACTATGGAGCCTCTTCAAACTAGACTTGTGAGTCATACGCGATGACATCACAAGTCCTAATAAATGGAAGATAATTTAAAAAAAAGGTCCTAACTCGAGTATCTTTCACATGTCAGCAGATCTATTATTTTCTCTCATATTGACCTTGACGTTGACAAAATTAAAATACATTTCGCGCAACGGTTGTTTACGTATATACAATCCAATCAACTTCATATATTTCTATCACAAATTTCTTAGTAATTAATCAATCAAGCTTCAACATCATAATAGTTACAAAAATGTACAGTATAAATCAGGCTAATTAATGCGCGAGAGAGATATAGAGTCGTTACCCTGAAATTATATTAGACATTCCCATAAAAATAATTATCAATTTGAGTGTCTTAAAATGCCATTTGGTCGTTAGCACACAATACTATGAGCTATAAATTAATTACTTATTCCACATTCGAATTTTATTATCATTAATAATTGGCCAAATGAGGCCGCTTTTTCAATCTCAACAACGTGATCGAAGCGAAACATGACTCAAGTTATTTATTAACTCTAAAATAAAAACTATATCTCCGCTTCGAAATTATTCTAAAGGTTTAATGTATGAATTATACACTACGATATTTTCTTATAAGTTATATGTGAAGTCTGCCCCACATCCTCAGCGTATTGTACCGCAATGCTAGTTATCGTTAATAGGTGAGAAATAATTACTATTATCAAATTAACAGCGGAGCGGCAGATGGACAGACATATCTGAGTGAAGTGTGCTTTTTGCGCAATATCTGAGTCTGATACTCTGGCTTTGTATGAATGTGTGGACTCGAAGGACCATGCTAAAGTATTTACTGCGGATTACTGCGCTTATTAAGGGATTCAAATATTTTATGATTTGCTGATGCAAAAAGAACAATAATAAAAATTTTCTTTTTGAAATAAACTTTATTTTTCAAAATTCTTTTTCAATACTAATAAATTATATTTAAATAAATTAATTAATAAATTATTTCTTTTAAGTTTGAATAGATAAATGTTTTAAATATTTTTTTATATTTAAATTAAGCTTTTAAAAGCTATCTTTTCAATGTAAATAAAATATTTTTATAAACTATAATTTATTTTATAGATTCACTTCCCAATAAATCTACTTTGTTACGACTTATTGAAAGTGACGGGCAATATGTGAATAGTTTATAACTAAATCATTAAAAAAATACATAATTATCTACTCACAAATCCATTTTTCATAATAATTTTGAATACATTAATTTACTTATGAACTGTATATTGTAACCCATCTCTTCTTTATCATAAACTGCACCTCGATTTTTAAATTTCATTTAATTTTTTTTTCTGCATTGTTTGATGATATCATGATTTATTGGATTATATATTTATTATTTATTATTGGATTATATATTTATTTGCAATTACAAGGTGAGTGCTGATGTTAATTAGAGCACCACCTACTGTCTTAATGTAGATTCGATAAAATATATCGTATTCTGGAGTTCGGGAGTTTCCAGGTTGATGTGTGACGACTTGTACATAGGACAAACTGGCCGTAGTTTCAGCATACGGTTTCACGAACATTTGAGAAGTTATAACATCGAAATTTGAACCTTAATCCAGTTATTTTACATATTCAAGAGAAAGGAAATAAGCTGAATATTCTAGAACGCATAGAAATTTTAAAACATTCAAAAAACAATAGTGACATAATATTAAATGACCAAATCGGTACAAGACAAGAAGGACTATACTTTTCAGATAAATTGGAAAAATATGACAACAAAATATTTTTTAATTTCGTGTTTCTTACACCAACTCCATGAACATATCGTATTGACGATTGCATTTTTCATTTTAGGGGGCGTGCACTAAATATCTCCCATAATTTTTATAAATAATTCACGAGGAAAGTTTTACAATGGAACTGTGACAGACGTGATAGGCGTGACAGCGACAAATGATTTCTGTTTAAAGTCAAAGTTACAGCTACGTTCATAAATATTTGCGGTTGGTAAAATGCTTGATTTTTACAATACAATAAAGTGTTTGTTAACTTCCGGAAATCGCTATGGTAATGTATGGCTTTATTGACGGTTGGCGATAATAGCTATTTATGAAACAAGGCCGTAAAGTTACACTTTATCGAACAAGCTCGCAGATTGCCAGACGAGGCAGAGCCGAGTCGGGAGGCAAACGAGTTCGATACAGACCCAAAATCATTGGAAATTAAAGAGATGTCAATAATTTTTTTTAATCATCAAATATAATTATCTGGTCCATTCAACAAAAATGTAATAACTTCTCTTGTGCTAGTGTTTTTGATTTTTTGGAAGTGTGACTAATAAGACCACATAAGTAGTTGGAGGCGAATACTTTTCAGCCCTCTCGGCAAAATATCCCATGAGGACATTTTCACTATATTTTGTGATTCGATTTTTGGTATACCATTCTAGAAATAATTGATGTTGTCTTTCATACCTTTCTTTGGACTTGGTAACATATTCAAACTAGCCATGATGCTTTTTTCTCTAACCTCGGGGGGAGTGCAATCAATATTATCCTCTTCAAGTTAACTCATTTCCTTGTTAAGCAAGTTTTATGATATCAATAACATTTTGAGCAATGTAGGCGTTCGATTTACCTTAATTTATCCGTATTTTAGTTTATAACCACAACCCGCGACTGCCAAGCCACGCCGAGAGATTATATGTTAATATTTTTTAACATTTCCTTGAACCAACGGTGATGTGATTGGCGTTAACGTAGGCAACTCTATTTAACAATTTTCAATTTAATTAATATTACAGAAATATAAATCTTTCAATTGCATTGTGGATTAAAATATGATGAAACATAGAACGATACATTTGTTCTTATTTATAACTAGAGAATGGTAATTAAATGGATGCAATTAATTATTTATTACTTAAAGTACTTCACTTGCCTAGACAGACAAAGTGTCCTTGAATAATTACGTCAAAATTATATTTTCGCTACTGCATTCAATAAAATTATTTTACGCTACGGTGACCCCGAAATCATAGATATATAATATATCGAATTAATTTCATTTGTTATTTACAAAACGATCGTCTTAGGGTAATATATTGAAAATAAAACGTGTCTATCTGGTAGATCAACATTATAACTTTGCACACAATGAATTATTCTCGTATTTATCATATTAAGTATATTAGTTTCATTGCTTTAAAGCCTGTGGGGGTAAAAATTTTGAAAATATGAAATACATTATTCATCTGGGTATGTTCGAATCCAGCCGACGAATATAATATTGAGCGTAAGGAGTTGTTCCACGAACGAAGAACGAATTGATCGAATACAGTTACAGGCTACAAGAACTAGAATTAAAATACATGTTTCGTTCAAGCACATATAGGAAACGTTGTTAGTTTTCGTTCTGGCATGTTGAGTATATAATATGAGAAGTGTAAAAATGTTCGAGTCGAATGTTTGCGAAAAATGCTTCTCATCTCATGATCAGTAAGGAATTTGTTTGTGGTATATTGCTGAATGAATGAGCTGCAAATAACAGTTCCTTTCCATTAATTTCATTCTAATAATTATAACCTTGCATAAAATAACCATCCTTACTATAATACGCTATTTTAATAATATAATAATTAAAATTTAGTTACATAAAAGAAGATACTGGCAGGAGAATATAGAATAATCCCTGTATTATGATTAATTGGTGTGTCTGAAGCCGCAGTAGTATATCTCTTCTATAGTTTATTCATTTCGTCTGTTAGAATAACTTCACCATTGAGCTACACATACATCGTATCGGAAAACTAGTTAGCCAATTATAACATAAAGACAAACTGAGAATTTTCATCATTTGTGGGGAGCACTTAGGCCACTTAGTGGGCCCATTGTGCGCCCCGTGGTCAGGAACCTTTTCTATTCTAGCAGGTTTGCGGCTCACCAGAAACTCAGAATATTGCCTAGGTCGGCTTCCATAAGTTCTGGGAGGAGTTTTGATTCTCCGGAGTGACGTTGCCTGAGGGATGTTAATGCAGGGCATTCCAATAGGATGTGCGAGGCAGCTTCTACCACCTCTCTATATAAATGATCATTCGCGATGCCCATAGTATGAAGGTGTTTGTTAAGACGACAGTGACGGGTTAGGATTCCAGTCATCTATTTGATGTCCCTTCTGTTGAGAGAAAAGAGTTTCTTTGAGAGCCTAGGCAGAGGCTCTTTGATGAACTGCCCTGGTTGCAAGATCGAGTCTACCACATGAGGTGGAGTGCCCAAAGGGTATATCTTAGAAATACCTTAGAATTCAGGGACTCTCACACTACCTTATGGGATGCTACAGGATCATAAGGTGCCTATAAAGGGTTTCAACCACCTCTCAACAAGAAAAAAAACCATTGGCTCCGCCGGACGACCCTCGCCTGGCAAGGAAGTCGGTCACTCCATTTCCTTCAACTCTACTATGTCCACAGACCCAGATGAGTTTAACTCCTAGCTATTTCACTTGGTGTATCTCTGCATTCTTTGACAAGCCTTGATGTGACTCTGAATGATTTGAGAGCTCCCAAAGCCGACCGGCTGTCTGTGCAAATATATATGCGCCTAGTTTCTTCGCAGGTTTTCCATGGCATAAGTCAATATTTGCAAAACTGTGCAGTAAGCACCTAGAGACACTGAAATAGTTTTGGGTAAACTCATGCCTCAGAAGCTGGACCTTCCTTGGAGCCGTCTGTGAACGATACGAACCCACCTGATGGCAGTAGGGTGGAAGTTTCGTTTCTCCAATCGCCTCTATCCGGGATGTGGATTTTGGGAGAAGTGAGATATATAACTGGGATCCATGCTATCTTGCTTCATTTATAGTATGGGGCATTTAGAGATTGCCTCACTTATTATCGCTGAGTGTCCACGACAGTAGTGCATTTTGGTTCAGTGACTTATGCCCTTCAACCTATACAGCGTTCTCATGACCTCATTTTTTATATATAAGTGTAGAGATGGTAGTCCTGCGAGAGCTTCAAGGGCCCTTATTGGAGCCGACCTCATACCGCTCAATATACCCACACATGCAAGCTCTTCTGCACGCCCAAAAGGACGCAGATGCCTCCCTTTTCGACTACTTTCTATATTGTTCAATAGATGGGTCTTGTTTATAGCGACGAGTTTCAAATTTTTTTCCATCAAATTGTGGTTAATCTCTACTACGTTAGACCGCGATTTCTGAGTAATTATACTAAATTTCCGATGAAACAACAGTGTTGATATATAGGTCAAGTTTCTTCTGAATAAGTATTGTGAAAATATGTAATTAATTTAGTTTCTGTTCTCTTTGATTTCCATCAGTGGAAGTCGGTAATGGTTGAAATTCAGAACATCCTGTATGTTAAGCAGTTAAGCTACAGGTTCCCGCACTCTACGTTGATTATGTGTTGAAAAACTTGTGTGGTTCCTTCTTTGTGAATAGTTAAAATAAAACGTTCCGGTTTCAAACAGCTTTTGAAATTAACTTGGTCCCAAACATTGAGCTATTATGAGTGGCGAAAATATGTGGCGGTAATTCAAAAACTACAATAGCCAACGTAATAAACTTTAAAGCTCTAAAAATTAACGACATGCCATTTAAGAACCGTACCGAACGGGACATATTTGAGGTTGGCACATAAAAATTTACACATTAAGTGGTTTTTGAATTCATTTGAAGAAAAATTCTTTGCACACTTCTATGCCAGAACTAATAGACTTCGTGGTTAATGTACAAGTGACTTAATCATTGACCGACAGAAAACAATTTTGATGTATGCAATGAACGTGAGAAGAAATTAATACTCTCAAGGAATGTTTATAAGGAAATGTAAACCTGTAATGATAGTAATATTTAAGAAACGTGACCTTTATTCACGAATAAAAGATTTCTCCGAATTCGATTCGACACAAAACTTCTCAGAAATATAGAATGTTGGATCGAATATCAATAGATTTCGAAGAATACTGTCTACATATTTTGGTTTTACAAGATCTCGGTCATTTTATCAATTTCAGATATAGCATCATGTTAATATTAAACTTAAATAAAATAACTGTTAAGAGCTCCATTTTCATTATCATAATAAATTTAATAAATATAATAAATTAATAATGAATCTTGACCCAGGTATGAGTTATACATAAATTCTCGGGAAATAGGTCACACTAACACATATGTTTATTATTTACGTCTTTACGTACGTTTCGGTCTCACGACCATCATCAGAAGACCTAATAATGTATAAAACGTGATTTCTTAAGACTAATTGTATCATCACAAGGCATCCTTATCGCACTTATTTCAATTAAAATTGCCCACGTCGCCGAAATGAACAGAAACACGAGTAATCGAAATTATAACACATTAGTGTTTTAAGTATATGAATCAAGAATCCGCTGCTTTATATTCTTATAAACTTTGAGGTCATATCAAATAACAGTATGCAATACGACTGAAGAACTGAATCAAAAATACATCTCGAGTGTCCACTTTCGTACCAGATGTTGAAGATTTATGAGGTAATAGAAAAACGTTGTTAAACATTATTAGAAATATTGCTATTTGAGCGTTCTACCTAGAATGTACTTTTAACATTATAAATACGCATGTAGGAATTTGAAAAAGTTTTAATTAACTAAATTAGTATAAATCTGACTTAATGATTGAATATCTGTTCTATGATTAGCATTGATTTTTATAAATTCATTATAATGCCATGAGTCACATAAATTCAATTTTTTTCTATTATATTGTTCGTTTCAGCGACGTGGGCATTTTTAATTGAAGTGTGATAAGGACGCTTTGTGCTGATACAATAAGTCTTAGGAAATCCCGTTTTAGACATAATACGTCTTCTGATGATGATCGTGAGACCGAAACGTACGTAAAGATGAAAATAATGAGCATATGTGTTAGTGTAACCCATTTATATATAGTAGATATTAATGTATTCATCATATTAAAACATTACAGTGTCTATAAAAATATTGGGTAACAATAAGTAAAAAATTTGTTATCATTAATAGTTGATGAACATCTGGAATATTACTTAACACTTAGTATCTATTCGAGTATTTTGAAATTTGAGAACGGTTCAAAAGCTCATATTGTCTACATCGGATGACTATAATAAGTTACACGGGCAATGGATGTGCTCCGTCACGGTTTAAGAATGCAGTTCACTTGAGTGACATGGTCTGAAGATGATATCAGATAGAGCCATGTAGTGAGTGTGACAAGATCCACTCTGTATCAGGTAATCCTTACATGTTAAGGACAAATCACGTCCGGACGACAGTTTATGCCTCGTTTTCAACTGGACCCATTTGAAGGCGAACCCTGATATTAAAAACCCGTAAATTTATATGTATATTCTTTTAGTTGTTTTAGCAATCTTAATAGTTCGACAAACATTATTGTAAAACCATATTGATAAAGACTAAAGCAATTTCCCTGTAAACTTACGAATTGTGATGGTAACACAAGCAATAATAATACACTTGTCTTGTTATGGTTGATGTACCGATAATAGACAGTCATCGAGTCATATCCTAATTTTCTATAACATCAGGACATAACAAGTTGGAATTTGAATTTGGAATTTGAATTTCTCGTATTTTGATAACTTATTCTCAGAATCTTGTGTATGTAACAAATGCCAGTGGAATAAAACAATTTATTTCATCAATTTTCCAAATTCATAATGATTTTAGTGAAGTCAATCTACGGAAAAATAGAATGAGGTTTATAAAAATTTGATAGAGATTAGAGACCTGGAAAAAATGATGTTTTATTTTTCTTTGACTCCTTAAACTTCCGGCTAAGGTTTGAAATTGGTATTTGAGGAACCTTCAGTCCAAATATCGTCACATTCCGTTCACCCCCTCCTGAAATATGTTTTTGGAGCAAAAATTCAAATTGGGCTATTTTGGCCAAATTGGAACCAAATTTGATGGAAAAGTAGTTGGCGGCGGTCCTAATAAGTGGTCCAAATATGGGCTAAAAATATTCAATAGTTTTGCTTAAAATCCAAATTTGGTCAATTTGGCCCAAATTTTAAAATGTCAAAAGAGTCGGAGCGTACTCTACTTAAGCTCATGGTATGCGGTATATGTCCGTATCAACTTTTTTCTACGATTCATCCATTTTTTGGTCATTTAGTGTATATGTTATAATAAATCATTTATGCTATTTTAAAATTTGGGCTTTCAAACAAAACTATTGAATATTTTCAGCCCATATTTGAATCACTTATTTATTGTGACTGCTACGACCTACTTTTTCAACAAATTTCGTCCAATTTGGTTCTAATTTTGCCAAAATAGCCCAATTTTAATTTTTGCCTCAAAAAAACCGATATATATTCCAGGAGAGTTTTGTGGAGGGGGTAAACGGAATATTACGAAATTTGGACTGAAGGTTCCTCAAATACCAACAATAAAAGGGTACCAATTTCAAAACTTAGCCGGAAGTCTAAGGAGTCCAACAGAAATTAAACTCCAAAACTGACTTAAAAAAGGGAAAAAACAGTTTTTTGAAGGTCAAACATGGTTCCACCCAATATTGGAAATTGAAATTTTAGGATCTTATTATATTTATCATAAGACATCATTTTGTTTAGGCTGCTAACCCCTATCAAATTTTTACAAACCTCGTCCTATTTTTCCGTAAATTGACTCCACTATATGCCAAAGCCAGACTTAAAGTTTTATTTGTTCTGAAATTTAAAGGATGTGATTCATTAACATTTGGACTGACTATTTCGGAGGCTAAATAGTACAGCAAACAAGTAATACTTTATTAATGGTGATTCTTGACACAGGTATCAATTATATATAAATTCTCGGCAAACAGATCACAAAAAAAAATTTAGAACAATAAAATAGAGAAGCAAAAATAATTTAGCGTACGCCACCTTATTTTGCACCTTGCTAACCATATTATCCTTTAATTTAGATTTAATGAAATGCGGAAATACTTGCAGATTCCTACATCTTACCAGAAATAGTCTGGGGTTCATATCTTGTTAATATCTCCATTAACTTTCCATATACCTTAAAAACTCTAGGAAAGGTTGTTCCTTCTTTAAGTCTTATATTCCATATATGTGAATGTTGAACAAATTTGATCAGAATTTTATATCGTACTGAAATTCGATCAATGATATTGTTTACTCTGCTGGAGACGCCAGGGACAAACAACAGTGAAAAACAATTTTGAAGAAGAAATCTAATTATTATATTATTATTATTATACTTGTTTTTACGAATCTAACAGCGTTAATTTGATAGCTTTTATATTATAACAATCATTATCCCAATTATCCGTACCAAAGCAATTCATATAATTCTCCTAGTTATATCTAATTGGTAATTGGTAAGTAAACTGCTCCTAAAAAGTTAAGAAACGAACTGTAAAATAACACCAACAAGCGTTTTTAAATAATTTTTCCACAGTAAAGTAGGACGCATCAGAAATAATATAAAATAAAATTTGGTGCAATGATCATAAGCGGGAAAAGTTAAAAAAATGTATATAATGCCTATAAAATATAAATTTTTGTTTGTATGATCTGGCCATAAGGTAACCTTTACGTAATTCACGGTCGATTTCTCTGATATTTAATTTTACTACGAAATGGGAAGATGTAAAGAAAATTTACATTTATTACAATTCATTATGACGGAAGGAATTTTTGAAATATCATGACTCAAAATGGCAATATACAGGACCAGATGGACGACTACATAATATTCGAAAAAACGTCGTATATACAACTGGCGTAATGGGGATATGATGGCGTGATAGTTCTCGCCCTCGGCCTCGGTCATTATTACCACCCGGTGGACCATAATAGCTTCATTACGCCCTTTGTATATGAATAACTATTTCAAATTTTATGAAACGTGTGATCTTTTGTAGCGATTATCATTCTATATTGCCTTTGCAAAGTTGCTACGAGATAATCCAGAATTTGTTTGGAGATATGTGACTAAAGACAAGGTATTAAGCCAGTTGACCTCAAGCAGCCACTCAGGCCTTGACAAATGGTTATCCCGACTTTGTTCTAATGTATATAAGCATATTATACTGACGGAAGGAATATTTGAAATAGTATGTCTTGAAATGGCAATATATAGGGCTAGATGTACGAATACATTATATTCTAAAAAATGGTTGTACATGATGGCGTAATAATTTTCGGTTGACGCCTCGGGCATTATTTCCACGCCGCGGGCCATAATAGCCTCATTACGCCCTTTGTATATGAATAACCATTTCAAATTCCATGGAGCATGTGATCTTTCGCAGCGATTATCATTCTATATTGCCTTTGCAAAGTTGCTACTAGAAAATCCAGAATTTGTTTAGAGATTTGTAACCAAAGACAAGGTACTAAGCCCGTTGACCTCCCGCTGTTACTCAGGCGTTGGCAAATGCTTATCCTGACTTTGTTCTTTGCTATATTGACGTTATGACTGAACAGAAGGTTAGTAGAAGTAACATTCTTTCTACCCGGAAAAAATTTTCTTGTTTTGACAACTACTTCATTACCATTCTGTACATCTGCCAATATATTTTCAAGATATCTTATTGTCATTCTATTTTACTACAAGTAAAAGTCCATTCACCTAAGTCCTTGTTGGGTGATTCAACGATAAGTTCCTAATTTTCAAAGAGCAGTTTATTTCCAGGCAGGCAATGAATCGAAGAGAATAATAACATGTCCTATTAACTAGACATCGAAAAAAAGTCATAGATCAACATTTCATAAAAACGATCAACACTTGTTACTTCTTCGAATTTCGATGTAAGGAACTGTTTAATTTGATGTAATATTCCTGATATAAGTAGTTGAAAAAACTTAATCTACAATCTAACAACAGAACAGTTGATTACGACGTTACGAAAAATTCGTGGCCGTCACGTTTTGATAAATGAGTCGACATACAACAACCGGTAGCTCGGTTATTATAAAATTAGTGTGGCCCTCTCGTAACAATGCTCTTCGATATACATCCACTCATTATTATATTTTATAATTTACTAAAATTAGTGCAATTTTCACATTAGGCGTGACGTCACGCTATGTCATTTATCATTCAAAAATCAAAGAATGCGCGCTTCAACTGCTGTTCTTTCCATGATTTTACACTAGATAGCGGTGATTTGGGCAATCTCAATCGATAGGTTACTTTGCCACGTTGAGTGTAACGACTATTTGTGTGTACGCATTTCGCCTTCACTTCTTCGACTAAACGGAAATATTTCCTATTCATCGCATTCAGTCGGAAATTCTGGAAATGTTTTATACTTTCTATATATACTATTATTGTCTTAAGTTCATGAATATGTATCAAGAAACCCCTGCATAGCAATCTACTGATATTCGAACTCATCTCATGCAATGTTTGAATTAGACTCTTATTGAGAACTGTTTGAGGACGTATATTTTCACCTACTTTTTCCTCATTTTTATCAACTTTTTTCCTGGTTATACCAGTAGTATTCAAATACATAGGTATTTAGAGTTTTAGAGTATACTCTTTATTAAACTTCAATATTTTATCTTTTTAAGACTTCATTTATTATTGAACTGAAACTATTAACCCCCAAATCAAAAGGAAACACGTAAAACTTAAATATACAATATCTAAAATATAAAGCTGAAAACTTGTTTGCTTTAATGTAGCTCAGAATTTCTTAATCGGAACCGAAAGAGTTGGAAGGTATGTATTGGAATGTTGGTAGTTGGAACAGATTTAAGATATTCAATATTGCAATGATGCGATTATACTCAGAGAGAACTATTAGTATAGAGTACTTGCTCTGTACTTTGGATAGAAATACGAGTTTACTAAATATGCTCTGACTTTTTCCTATAAATGGAAGTGTCCGTACTGTCTTTTTTCTTTATAATGTAACTGAACAGGAAGTAATATAAATAATCAGAAATCTTAAAAATACAAAATCTGTAGGTAACGACTTGATCTCTACAAAATTCCTGAAAACTTTTAAGGATTTCATTGCCAAACCATTGACACATATAATCAATTTATCTTTTACAAATGGTATATTTCCATTAGATCTCAAAAATCAATAGTAAAACCTATTTTCAAAAAAGGTGATGCTAGTGATATCAATAACTATAGGCCCATTTCTATTTTAAACAATATTTCGAAAGTATTTGAAAAATGCATATCAAACAGAATTCTTAAATTTTTCACACAATATAGTTTATTATCTGACCAACAAAATGGGTATATAAAAGGCAGATCAACAGAACGGGCTATCTATCAACTTCTTGAACACATACATAACTCATTAAATAATAAAGCTAAAACGAATGGCATTTTCCTAGATCTGTCAAAAGCCTTCGATGCAGTAGATCATACTCTGTTAATTAAAAAATTAGAAAAAATGGGAATTAGGGGCGTAGCATCTGATTTATTAATATCTTATCTGACAGATAGACAACAACAAATTAATATAACTACCCAAAATAATGAAATTATCCAGTCGGATTGGGAATGTGTACTACGGGGAGTTCCTCAAGGCTCGATTCTGGGACCGTTATTGTTTATAGCATATGTTAATGACTTACCAGATGTCCTTGAACACAATCTTACATCTTTTGCTGATGACTCTGCTGCAGCGATATCCTCTCAGACAGTGGAAAATCTAGAAAACAAAACAATTAACTCGTTAAACCTGTTAACAAACTGGTTTTCTGAAAACTCACTTACCTTAAACTTAAACAAACAGAAATTGTTCTATTTCGCTCGTCATATCAAGAACTTGAATTAACTTGCCTATTTTTAAATAATGACATAAACCTAACTTATAAAAATTCTGTAAGATTTCTTGGATTGAGATTAGATAACCGTCTAACATGGAAATCCCACATTGATTATTTAGCTCATAAGCTAGCAATATTAAGCTACCAACCAAGAACTTTACACAATAATACTTCTATTGAAACATGTTTGAATGCTTACCACGCGTATGTACAATCCATTATTAAATATGGCGTAATATTTTGGGGAAACTCATCACACATAAATAGAATAAAAGTGCTTCAAAAAAAGTGTATACGTAACATTTTCACTTTAAATCGGACAGACAGCTGTGGACCTTATTTTTAAAAATACAGAATACTTACCGTAACTTCTATTTATATTTTGGAGAGTGCATTATTCCTTAGAAAACACTATAATTTTTTTGAAAACAAGGAAGCGACACACTCATATAAAACGCGGAACAGACACTTACTGAAAGTTGACCAAACGCATCTTACTCAGCATCAAAAAAGTACAAATACTACAATAATAAAAATATACAACCATCTTCCGAAGCACATTAAAGATTCTCCTTCTGATGGAAAATTCAAATTAAACTTAAAAACTTGTTTGATTAATTATTGTTTTTATGATATTGATGATTTCTTCAACACAGTGTTTTAAATACTTTATATCTTTCTTTTTAAATTGCTGCTTATTGTATTTATTGTTAATAATAGAACTCGTATGTTTAGCTTATATCTTTAACTTATATGTTTCTGTAGCTAATTATTCTTTTATAATGTACCTATATTTTAGATTTTATATTTTACTTGACATGTTCGTTGCCCATTGTGGATTTTTTGAATAAAGCTGCCTTATTATTATCTTTATATTGTGTATATAAACTATACATAGATCCTTAGTACCTTACTCGAATTAAAAATTACACATTACGGAATTAAAAAGTCCACATCAAAGGCGAATTTCCAAATTAGATTCCCTTATTCGAACATTGCATGAGATGAGTTCGAATATTAGAAGTAGATTGCTATGCGGTGGCATAGCAATGTTAGATATTTGAGATATTTGGAGACCGTGCCCCTTTTACGAAATTGCTCTAGTTACACCAATGCACATCGGGCAACTTACTAGAAATTATGGAGAACGTAATCGTAAGCTAACCGGAAAATTAAATCCAAAAGCACCTTTCAATTAATTCGTAGTTATCAGAAGCAAAGTCTACCTCATGGATAGTTGTGCATATTGTTTATAAACAATATAGACAATTTGCACTACTATCTATGGGGTAGACCTTATTTCTGATAACATTCTGAAGATGCACTTTGTCTCATCTAAATCAAACCTTTTCCCAAGAATTCACGGTCCAATATCCATTTGACTGCACTAATTGTGTATTTGAAATGATGCAAATTATTACCTCTTATTACAACAAAAATTTCATATAATAGTTTTATCACATCAAAACACATCAAAAGTTGATCATCAAAAACTATGAATCAACAAAAAAAAATGCCAAAAGCTGTTTTTGGGTTTAAACTCAGAGCTCCCGAAATAAAATTAGTTTGACACTTTCCTCTAAAAAAATCAGCAAAGCGTCCCAAACAACTTCACTGTTCAGAAGCGTGGGTTACATATGTAATATATTTTATAGTATGTAGGTATTTATAAATAAGTTGAAGCCCCAGGCATTTAATATTTAGTCATATGAGTTCGAAGATACTATGATCTGATCTAATACCAGTGTTTAAGACTACAACTGCGCCTTAAAAACTGGTCTGGAACACATAATTCTCTCGTTTCGAGTACATTTTAATGGAAATTTATTCGAAGAAAATTCTTATCATTAATATAATATTCAACTGATTCAGAATAAATTGATTGGACCATGGAATGAATGTCGATTAAACAAGAGTATAACTTTTTTTCTCTGTGAAAAACATGATGTGCGAAGAATGGTTAAGATTTCCTTCTACAAGGACCTTGGATGGAAAAGTCCATGTATTTAAATTCCCATAACTCACAACTATGAACTCCACATGTGTATAAACCTATTCATAGAGGAACTAATTAATTATTGCTGGTAATTGATAGCACACATTGTAGTTGATAAGTGCACCTAAAGATACATATTTAATGTTTTATCTACAATTTGACGTGCAACTTATCTAACAAGGGAACGGTTAGCAACTCGTATACTAGTAAGAAAATGATAAAATTGTTATTTATGCCATGTTTACACGTTGGAATATCGCCGATTTAAAATTTTATAGAGCAATGAACAAGCTAAGCATTCTTATTACAGGGTTATTAGCCAACGTTGAGTAGCGATATTTTACCACTAAGAAGTTTTATTCTACTGTAAAAGTACCATTGTTTATGTTACTTGATTTATTACGAGGGGGAAGTAACTGTGTATAAAGTTTACTGCCGCTGATATGCTTTATTGGTTTGGTTTAGAACAAAAATCGTTCCGTTTAGTGCAATAGCATGAATGAACTAAGAAACGGACACCAAATCTTATCGATACACATACGATACTTTTAGATTAAAATCAATTATATTGAACGGTTTCAATTGATTTCGAATATTTATATTCCCCATACAAACTGCACAGAATACGTGATTGGTACGTCTTCATGTAGGGTACAAAATGTGCATTGGGCAATCCACTCTCTCCTTTTTTGACCAACATTTTTCTAACCAAACTTGAAACCTCCTTAAAATGAGAATTAAACCATATATATCATTTTTACACGTGCAGATAAAGGAAATTCAGATATTGCTATTACCAGAAAAGACTATATTGATAAACCTGTTAATTTTTTTAATTCCGGTAATTATGAAAAGTTAAAATCAAACCCAACAGACAAGTATCAGAGAGAAATCAACATATCTCTGGTACATACGGTTAGTCTTTTTAGTCAAAATGAAAAACAGTTGTTAACCCTCATGAATCTACAACCACCAAAATTATATTCTTTTATTAAATTCCATCTGTCAAGATATCGGAGAAACTTATAAAAACAATTACAACAAACACTAAATAGTATCAGAAACTCTTATGAGTTGATCAATAAAATACAAAATATTGTGATTCCAGATAATGCAAAATTAGTTTCATTCGATGTCCAGAACCTTTCCTCTAGTATACCCCCGTCAGATACTTTGAATTTAACATTTAATCTAGAGAAAAATCATACGAACCCTTGTATCAAACAAGAGATAACCAATTTACTTGCGATTTGTTTGAAATAGAATTATTTCCAGTTTGATAACAATATGTATTTGTCAAAAAGTGGTTTAACGATGGGAAACCCGTTGAGCCGCTTGTTGACAGAAATATTTATGGATAATTTGGAAACTTAAATACTTGTTATGCACTCCTATGAGAAAAATTTCATATTTTGGTAAACTACCAGACAATTGAATACTTTCCTAGAATACAAAAATACATTTCACATAAATATTAAGTTCACTATCTAAATGGAAGAAGAAAATGCCATTAAGTTTTTGGATGTAAAAATCAGGAAAATTAATAGCAAATTAGATTTTAAAATATTTCGGAAAACCACGTATACTGACTTGACAATTCACAATACTTCAAACTATCCATTCAAACATAAAATAGCAGCTTACAATAGTTTCATACACAGACTTATCAATGACAATGAATGCCATTAAACAAATCGCTGTAAATAATGGTTACTCTCCCGACTAGTAGATCAAGATCAGATCATGGTTAAGAAATGAAAAACCAAACTATTCTTATGTTAGCTAAACATACATGGGACCACACATCAGTAAAATTTCTAATTTTCTTAAAAAATTAGACATTACCCAGTGTATAAAACGCAGAATACTTTATCCAAATTTATTAAAAATAATAAAGATGCATCATCTAAGGATGACAAATGTCAGGTGTACAAGCTAACATGTAGGTCTTACCCTATGATATAAATTAGCCAGACATGAAGAACCTTCAAGAAAAGGATCAAAGAACATAGAAGTAGTTTCAATAACAATAAATCAGACTCAACTTTTGCTGAACACTTAATTATGGAAAACCACAACTTTACTGATAATTTCAAGATTTTACTCACAATAGAAGTTACAAATTAAATCTACTTGAACAGGAATTCGGAAATCCTATTAAATGACCAACAAACACTTAATAATTCATCCTTGTTGAACTTGTATTATTAGATCTTCTGCTTACAACCAGTGTAATCCCTCAATGGGGTAAACCCAATTAGTTATATTTTCCAATAGCTATCTACCCTGTGATTAGCATTAAATTATATATTAGTTCAGCTATTATGTTATCTGTTAGTACTTTGTAATACGCTTGAAGAAGCTACGGTGGTAGCGAATCTATAGTCACATTCTTAATAAACTTGTGAAAATCGAACTTGTAATAGTTATTTTATTTATAGAATTAAATCAGTTTTCAAAAGGTTGGTATAGATATGTCGATGATATTTTCGCGATTATAAGTGAATATTTTGATTAACATGGCTTTTTGAACACGTTCAATAGCCAATTTGATTCACTTAAATTCACTGTCGGAATAGAAACAGATTATCAGCTTCCTCCTTGATATTAACATTATAAAAGATAGTAATCGCTTGGAATTCAACATATACAAAAAACCCACTCAAACAAATAGATTTACTCCTTCGGATTCAGTTGAACCAATTAATTATAAAATAGCTTCCATTTACTAGTCTTGTTCGTAAATTATTAAATGTGCCTTTGAGCCAGCAAAATTATAACATCGAAGTTGAGAAACTTCAGCAATTAGCGATGGACAATAGTAACAACAAATCTTTGATCAATGATTTAATTTCTAAAAAAAAGGTAATTGGAATGTAACCAATTAACTAAATTAGAGACATTACCATCAAATAGTTCAATGAAATTCAAAAGTTTCATCATCCTTCTATAATTAATTAATTCCATAATTTATTTTGTAAATTTGCAATATAAACCCGTTTATAGATGTAAGAATAAGCTAACAAACCGTTTAGGCAACTAGTTTGATAAATTTTCCGACGTGTTAAAAATGCTATGTGGGTTAACCTAGAAGGAACATCTTAACTCGATAGAAAAATAAAAAAATTCTGCCCATATAAAGAAACATAATGGTAAAATATCAGCGTTAGCTGAACAAATTACAAGTTCAATTGTTTTTCACTTTTAATACACAGTACGGACAAATATTTAGGTAATTTAGAAGATATGGAAATTCATAAACAAAAAAGCATTTAAATGAATTCTGATTTATCTCCAGCTAAGGGTAACCCCTTGTTTGCGATATTATCCCCAAATTATTAGAAACAATTTGTGAAATAAAGCCAGGAATTACTCGATATTGTAGTGCTCAATATTCTAATATTTTATAGATACCGTTGATAAAGTCCTCGACCCTTTAAGATTCAATGGACTGGTGTTATTATCACGAAGAAGTAATTGTTAATGACATTCTACATTATGTTACATGTATCCTTAATGGGTTTGAATTCTAGAAAAACTTGTGCACTACTTAAAGTAAATTAACAACTAACAACTTTATTTTACTAGCAATAAATTATAATATAAATGCATATACATATTCAGTAGGTTCCTTTACGACCTTTTGATTTATTATTTATAGTTTGCAATAAATCTCTGCAAAAGAGATTAATTCAATAAGAATTAAGTAGCCGCAATTCATTAAATTCAGATTTAATATTGAAAAAGTGGGTGGGTATTTGCATAATTTCACTGCCAATGATTATTGACATTCCTATTTCTGTAACTATTGGAAAATATTAGAAATTTCATATTTTAAATAATTAAATTTTAATATGTAATAATGTGCCTCAATTGATTTTTGAATCAATAAGTAGGTAAATCAAATAAATCAATTATTTCACAATTTTTATTTGCTAATTGAACTACATAATGTATACCCAAATACAAGTATGTAAACAAATATCAAATGGAGGAAAATACTTTACTGTGTAGGTACTGAAGTATATAATTAGAGACTCTTCTAAATCAATATTGAACCATTATCTCCAAATTATCTTAAGCTAGTAATTCTGCAAATGTGACCATGTGTGTATGACTTAAGTTACTTACACTATAACTAGTTGGCTTACTTAAAACCTATGGTATATTGGGAACTATAATACTCAACGACATTGAACAGTGCATCCTTCCAAACCTTCATCCAATTATCGTTTTTATTGAAGACTCCTAATATTCAGTGGTTAAAGCTACCTTTGCAGAAACTTATTGTTCGTAACAAGCTTATATTTTCTAATTATTATATTACGCAATCGTACACATATTCTTATTACATCTATCTAATTTGGAGCAATAGAATGTTAGACATAATCATTCTACCCACTCGCACTTCAATATTATACAAGACACTATAAGATTGTATCGAAAACCTCTACAGAAATAAAAATCAGTGTATATAATTTAAATATAAAATTAACCAGAAATATTTGGCCAACAAGGCAATTATCTAGGTACATACCATAAGGCTTTATAATTTACATAAATTAAATGATTTCATAATAGATAAATGTATTGTATGCTTATATTTTGATAATATAAATAAAAGCAATTTTAGAAAAATTTAGGAACATAAACTGATTGAATTATGTCGTAGATTATAATTTACATTCAGAACGGGGATAATATATCTTGAAGCTATATTTGGTCTTGTTGCAAAATATGTAATTTAGACATTTTTGAGATAATCCGATATAATCTGTATATGCGCACCTATTGGTAGAGTGAATTAATTAAATCGTAAGTGGAGATAATATTGCATCGTCAAACTTCATTTAATAACATTATCTCTAAGTCTAGAGATCTAATTTCAGCTCTCACCTGCCTAAGTAGTAGAAAATCCAATCTGAACAATTTGTTTTTCCTGAAATAAAACACATATATGGTTACCTACCAGCAAAAGAAATGACGTGGAGTATATATTCCCAGAACGTTCAATAACCAGAACGAAAAAGAAGGGACGCAGTTAACCAGCTTTGTGTAAACTCATTTGGTGATGGGTTCTTACAAGATGCTTAAATTGACATAGAAAATAAAGAGAATGTAACAATTATAACAGTAACGATAGCACCAGTTGCAAACAGAAGAAAGATATTGGGCCCAAAATGAGATCCTTGTAGGGTAATCTATGTTTACTGAAATTCCACCATAAGATTCCTATTCTGCTGCCTCAAACCACTGTCCCATATGTATTGATTGGTCTCACTATTATGCTGTGTACATCGACTGCAGGGTAATTGGGTGACACCACCAGTTTTTCCCGTAATGTTTATGCACGTCAGTAGGGCTGTTGTGGCTTCATCTTTATCCTTTCATGCTTTTGCATGCTGGTATGAGTCCAATAAATGACGCTGCCTTCTAATTCGTTACTTTTCAGGTGAGGTTTCTTTCCTTGTAAAGGCACACCCCAGTTGCCTTAGGCAACTAGGGTGATCTACTCACTTGGTATGCTGAGCTAGGTGAGATTGCAGAAGAGTCGATCTACAGTTAGGTTCCACGTTGAATTGGGGAGTTCACTCCTTGTAGACCTCCCCTGGTCGTGCATATGGAAATAGTGTCTTGTCCTAATATTGACTGCTATTCTGGTACTGAGCAATTACGACATCCACGACCCACTTGGTTGTTGTGCTTTCTAATCCTTTGTCTTCCAATGATCTTTTGACTGCTCCATGAGCCGTCTTGTCAAAAACACCTTCTACATCAACAATGACAAATACTGTCATATGGAAATAAAATCAGATTCTGGTAAGGCCTGATTAAGATTCTGCTTAAAACAATTAGATTAACATGTTTATCGGAGGAAAATTGAAGTGAAGTACCTGAAGAAGGGCGTAATGCATTGTAGAAAATAATGTGAGAAGTCATGTTTTGCTACGATGAATGAGATTTATCTATAGTCTCAACAAATTTACGTAATATTCAAGAACAGCACGAAAAGTAAACATCTTAGATCAGTAATTAAACAAAATATAATACGTTTTACCTTATAAATGTCTTGATAACATTTTAATTGTATCTGTATACGAATTCCTGTACCAAACGTGATGGTCAGTCCCTAGATTATTTCCATTTGAATGGTAAACATTCCTGAAATAAATTATTTCTACCAATTTGCAATTTAAATTGATTGTGCGAGTTATTAATTCGTTCAAGTTGGATTATGACAAGGCCACTTTTGTAGTTGTCACTCAGTTTTGATATTCAACTAATTAGAGAGTGAAATGAAAAGTTCTAGAGAAGGATCGATTGACAACGGTTGATTCAAAGAAATTAATTAGAATGGCTCTAATTTTCTGACCAAACCTTTCATGCCAATATCGTATGTTGATTATCAATACCAAGGGAGAGTGCATGTGTTGAATGGTCAACACACAACAGGTATCTCGCCACTCCTGTGATATTTATTTATTTGTAGATTGATAAAAATTAGAAAAAAGTGATTCACAGGTCAATAAAATGGAAGAACTCAATTACATATTGCAATAATGTTGAATGATTAAAAAGACATCGGCAGTACCATTTAAAATAATAAAAATTCAGATTCACATGAAGAAAACCATACAACCAGAGTTTGCTAAAGTCACTGCAGTAGTATTCACCCTGAGAGTAGAATCCAAAAAGTCAGTTAGTCAAAACCATTACTTTTGAGGATTGTAAAGTAAATGACTTCATTTATTTAAACAGCATGCTGGATGGATGGATCATTCAAACAAGACGAACATATTTTTTGGACTGAATATCATCAGACAATACATAGTTTGCAATCCAAAACGTAGGTACTGTTGAATTTTGATCGCCAGACGATATGCAAATTTTAAATGCAGTTATTAATAAAATATTTAGGTCTTTAATACCTACAGGGATATTTCTTTGGATAATTTATCTCTGCTACTGAACGATTATTGATTTGCTGGATATGCTGATGATAGAAAAATCTAACAAAGATACCAAAGAAAAGGTTCTTAAGAATTAAGATATACTCATAAGTACTTCATATGGCTGTGAGTACATGAAGCTATTCTGTTCATTCAACTGTAAAATATTATCTTCTTCTCATTAGCTATATGTAAAATAGGTGACATATCCCTCTAAAGTCTCTTATAAAAAAATGTGTTACAAATCTGGCATTTTTGTTTCATCAAAGGCAGTATTTTGATTGATCGACTAAAGGACCGAAGTACAGATAAAAAAAAGAAATTTTACTTTGTTGAATATCACTCTATTTAAAAGAAAGTTGATTACAATTTCGAACTTTATAGTTAATTATCGAAACATACAATGAGAAAACACTGGAACAATATATGTATTTATATGAAATTTCCTATGAAGGGTTAATTATGTTGATATATTAAAGGGAAAGGGATTGTATTGTAATTGTAAGTAAAATATTTAGGTTTTCCAGTGGAAGAAAACGGCGTTGGGTTTCTATAAAGTGGTTTGTTGCTTCATTATTATTATTAATATTATTTGCGCGAATGGATATGTGTAAGTTTACTACAAAGATTAAATATATTACTACTCTAACTTAGCGAAACGATATAGGGGAGGGTCATTTGAGATTCGTTGTATGGTTATTTATGGCGTCGTATAATAAAGGGATTTGTTGACTGTATCCGTATTATTTTATTTCAAGCCCTAAGTTATTTAACCACACATAAATATTAGGATATAACCGCTAAAGCAAACACGCTTCACAAATAAAGGTATCAACGTTTATCAACAAGATGTTCTTTTGAACAAGATCGTTACTTTAGTTGGTGTTTGTTTTGGTATTAACACTAATTTACTAAATTCCTTTTGACAAAATCAAAGCCTGTCACCCTTATGTTAATTGAAATATAAAGACGGCTAAGTTGAATAGTACTGTGGAAAAATTATGTCTGTTCGTTGTATTCACTTCTTCTTTATTTTATTATTTTATGTAAGGGATGTGGTTATCTCGTGAAGAGATTTGTCAAGGATGGTTTTAGATGTGCGTAAAGTTTAAACATAGCAATTTGATTATTTTATTTTGAATATTGGGTGGACTATTAATATATAAAGGAAAAACTTGACTCATCTGGATTCTACATTTTGTCCTAAAATAAGGAACCATATACTAGGAACCTTGTTTAATATCTCCCATTTTTTGATAACATAACAATAGTTGATTCATGTTTGGCGTAATGAACACCTTGGTCTATCGCCGCAACGCGATGGGTGTGCAGGTCCCTGATGTCCACCTGCTGTCGGCATGTCCGGCAAAAGCGGCCTCTACATACACCGTCATAATGCGCCCGTACGGGTGCTGTATTACCATCCAAGGCACCCGTACGAGATAGACCAAGAGCCGGTGCTACCTTACATGTCAGGAGATATTGAGTCCATTGTCGGAACGAAAAAGGCCAGATCTACCGGAACTACCCGTTTCCGACCGTCTGGTCCATATAAGCAAATAGGCCTGACGTTGTTGTTCTCGATAAACAAACAAGGACTATGTATGTCATCGAATTCTCTAATCCGGCAAAGAAGAACATATTCTTATTTAATCTTTGTTATTTGTATTATAATATAGTTGTCTATGAAAATAAATAATAAATTTACATGCTGACATTGACAAATAAAAAAAAGAGTTAACAACCTGGTCCTTCGAGCCGGATATGGAAGGTTCTGGGGAAAGACTAATTCAATCTGTCAAGAATAACATCAAAGAAGTATTGAAAACCAAATATCCACAAGAATATGTTCTAAGGACAGTTTTTACTGAAGTGGAGAACATATGATTATTAGTCTCTCCCAGGAACCTCCCATATTCGGTGCGTAGGCAGCATTCCAAAATCATTTTATCGATTTCAAAGAACAAAACTGCATTATATCAGATTGATTCAGCTTCTCGAGATTTTCAGACAGTTCTCGTTCAGCTCCTTTGAAACAAGTTCCATTATCACTATGAACTTCTTCTAGAAATTCTCGCCTACATCCCAGTGGCGGCTCGTGAATTTTTGAGAGAGGAGGCTGGACATAAAACGTTTTTGTAAAAATATACTCTATTCACAGCCTTTTAACCTTTGCACAGCTACCGTACCAGCTACTTCAGTGACAAAATTAATTGTTACCCAGCAAGAACCAACGTGGAGGTGTAGAGTTTCTCTTGCCAAAAAATTTTTTTGTTCGTTTTTTGTCTTTTATTTTTTTTGGATTTTTAATATTTTTTCTTTTTTTTGGAATTTTTCATATTTTGTTTTTTTAAATTAATTCTATTAAATTTTTTTATATATTAACGGAATTCTACGGTCTTTAGTTTGCGAAAAATGATCAATAATATTATCAAAAAATGTATCATTTTGTTTTAAGTGTTTTACTAAATCTTTTTCAATAGATATTAAACTAACATTGTATAAACGATTTTGGCCCATTGTATTTGGCATGTAAGTTTTAATTCGTTTGAGAGTAGAAAATGATCTCTCCACCGATGCCGACGTGACAGAAATTGTGACTGTCAAACAAAGTAGTTTATAAAACTGAGGTAAAACTTGTTGCAAATCATTGTCTATCATATATTTTATCATATCGGCGTGACTGTCATACTGGCCTAAAATATCTTTATCCGAGTGTATAACGCATAATTCATTGTGCCGTGCTATTTTATCAAAAAATTTATATTTTAGAACTAAGTTTTCTTAAAGTGTATTGGGGAACTCTTTTGAAAAATATTCGAAAAATCTTCTATTCGTCAAGTCAAAAAACTTGAATTCATGTAAATCGGAAAATCGAATCTCAATTTGACCTTTAATAGTATCTAAAATTTCATAGAAAAGTTGTTTATAATGTAGTTTCTTGTCTACCAAATTATATGTTTTCCTCCTTTCCGCGGGAGGAGCCTCATCAGTTGAGAAATTTTCAAATAAAATATCAAAATGAAATTCTGTATTACGAAAACTTGAAATTTTTCCAATGAGATGTTTCAAACGATCTCTTGAATAAATTATATCAGTGAATTTATGTTGTAAAATTTGAAAAATAAGATCAGTTTGTTCAAATATTAATTTAAAATTATCAAGAAAAAACAAAAATTCTTCATTTTCTTAATAAGATTTTAAACCAACAGCAGCATTTAATGAAACCTGATCTATTGAAAAGTCATCACTGTTTAATACAAAATCAAATGTTTCGATTAATTTGTCTTTATTTTTATGGATGGTAAACACTGCACATGATGTAAAATTCCATCGGGTTGGAGCATTACAGGGAAATCAATGATTTTTTTTAAGACTTCGTCTTGTCAATACTACTATTAGTATTAACAATGATCGATTTTGATAGCTACCTGACATTACTGATCCTTTCAAATCCGGTAAAGGCCGTTTATATAAAAGAAACACTTTTATCATATGTTAACTCATTAAATGAATTTTCTAAAAGGCAGCAACTAACTCACTAACACTCATTTTAAATTTACAACAGACAACAATCTAACCTTACTTCGCGTGGCGTGACAACACATAAACAAGCACTGACTGACCTACTCAGCAGTCGGCAGAACGCACGTCTCGTATTTCATAGATTGCTAGCGGCTGCCGCAGGCTAGCCTCCAGAGGATGTTGCCATTTTCGCTGATTTACCCAGTTGGCGTTCGGACTGGTCGGAAGAACGGCAACTGCGTTGAACAACACATGCTCAGCGTTTGAGATATATAGAGAGTCTAGCCTCAGGGTACTGTTGCCAGATTAAAAATAACTACTGAGAACGGGGAATTAATTGTAAAATTTTAAAAATTATCAGAGAAACAGGAAATAAAATGGAGAATGATCATTAAGATAAATTGGTGAGGAGGCTGAGCCTCCTTAGCCTCCTTCGAGGAGCCGCCACTGCTACATCCAAATTGTCGAAAAGAGTATGTTCCAAGGACAGTTTCCATTGAAGTGGAGAACATTCTCGATTCAAGACTATTGACTCATGTATCTGTAGACCCTGACGATCAAGAAGCCTTGGCACTGAATCATCTCCTCATCGGACAGTCGTGTAATGTTTTGCCATGTACAAAAATTGATTTCAAAAGTATCGATCTCCTTTCAAAATGGAAATCGGTACAGAAAATCGTCTATTTATTTTGGCTTAGGTGGACGAAGGAACATTTGCCATTTCTAGTCAATCGCAGCAAGTGGCACAAAGATCAGAAAGCCGTCAAAATTGAAGATATTGTTTTGATTGTCTACTCAGCTGGTCCTAGGAATGTTTGGATGAAAGGGAGAATAATACAACTTCATCCATTGACAAATAAGGAAAGTGTTAACTTCTCCTGTTGGAGCTCCGCAAGCTTAACGGAATAGTGAATATTTTCTGGCTGTTGTTTCAGTTTTATGTTTTCACTAAGCATATTCTCCATTTCTCTTGTTACATCAAAAAAAAATTCATAATGTTCTATTAAGGCTCAATGCGTTATGTATAAAACCTCTTGCGCTGCTTTATTCTCAAAATGCAGTGTCAAACAATGAAAATGTTTGAAAGTGTTTTATTGGATTCATACATACATGAGACATGTGGTGATGTTGAGGGAGTATGACATTCTTTCGTTAGACAATAAGAACTTACGATTTTCCAATCCCAACAATCCGACAAGGGTCACTCATCATGTCGGGTAATTGCGATGTACTGTTATGTTATATTACAGGAAATGCATTGCAATTTTTTGTTTAAGCTGTCATAGTGGATATTCCATCTCCGTCTGATATTATTGAATTGGATTTACGTTTAACGATGATTAACCAATGTCATAAACTGTAGAATGTGGCACTTTATCGGGCGACAACAGTGAACGTCTCGTTTTTATTGCGAAACCAAACCGCTAATTTTAATTAAAATTACAAACAATTGTTACAAAGCATTCCTCATAAATTAACCGTATAAATTGTTTGTCTATTGTCGGTATTGAAATTAACATGGAAAAATGGTTCTGGTCAATCGGCCGGTGCGAAATGAAACAAATAATTGAACCATTGTTGTGGCGACCATGTGCGTCAGTGAAAATGGCATACTTTACTTATATAATAGGAACATCTTTAAGTTTCTCCTTGAAACAGAGAGCTTACACCAGGACCGTAGTGAAACAATCACGCGTGGTTAATTGAGCTGCCATTATTTTGTTGCGATTATTAAATTTGATATTAAAAACCTACATATATTAATAAACTGGAATTCACCGAATGCAACTATTCTTACAATGTTGAAATTTGTAATTTTCTTCGATTTTCCCAAATTTTCAAACAATTGTTTTTTCTGACATTACTATTAATTTTCGTAATTCAACATGCACATCGAAAACACAAAGACTAATAAACACGACACGAATTTGATTCCTTTTTATTCTTATTTATCCTGAGAAGGAGCGAAACGCCTGTCTGGAATTATTACCTGCTGTATTATTGGCAATTTGGAAAAACCTTTTTGTTATTACTTTCTCAGAGACTAATAGAGTTTTGATCTTATACATCACATTATGAAATTTTTTTGGATACCTTTGCATAAATCTATGTGTAGAAGTGAGTTTCCTATAAACATTAAATTAAGAATTATTTTCAGAATGTAAACTCCACATTAATATCTTTTTCTGAAGTGAATCCTTCGGAATTGAGTTTACTATTCGAACAATTCCAGGAATGATCAAAATTGAATGTTTGCCTGTCGGGAACAACTAGTACCAACGTGGCTTGGTCATATTGCACAAAACATTGGAATTTTACATTCACATTATATTCGAGTACTCATAACGGAATCAACCATAGATGACCAAGTTGGAATTTAACGTTAACAAAGTACAGATTCCAAGACTCGAATATTGAAAAATACAGTCAGTAATGTATGTTTCAAAAGTTTTGGCACAACATTCAATGAAGTTAACACAGGCAATAACGAGGAAACATATCAAGTTGGCTTTGTAAATAAACATTCTTTGTCTGTTTTCATGTCGAAAGATCAGTTTAAGACATTCTTTCTATTTATAGTACAATAACTGATTGTGAGCAAGGTGGCTATGATTAAATTTACCTAAAAGTGGAAAACCCAGAAGGGCGGACGTCAGTATCGCACATATAAAGACCCGGTTTCGAGAGGCATGGTCTAAAATATCCCAAACGGAAGAAATGCCCAAAATATACGCGAAACTGGTTCTAAAACGACATAGATGACGAGAAATACTTTAGGCGATCAAAATGAATGATATTCTCTATACCAACAACATGCAAGAGTGTCCAGACGATGTTGAATACGAAGGGAATGCGAAATTCGCAAGCAAAAATTTGGTTTGGTGTGAAAATTATAAGTTAATTCGGTTGGTTGTTTCCTGACAGTTTTCAAAGTGTGAAGATCTGCACTTATATATCTAATCCAACCTTCAGGAGTTCCACAAGGGTCACACTGTGCTCCATTACTCTCTGACGTATTAATGAATTATATTGTCAATATCTTCCTGATGTTTGCAGATTAGCTAATGCTGTATAAGGAAATCAAATTTCCTGCGGATGTATTTATCCTCCAGGAGAAACTAAATAACCTTTTTCTATGGTCAAAGAAAACTCAACTATTTTTAAATATAAATAAATGCTGCTTTCACGTTTAACAACAAATCAAACAATGTAGTGGACTATTGGTGTTTTATAGAGGAAATTAGTTTAGATCGTATTGATAAAGTTAAGGATCTAGGGATCATGTTTGATCCTCGTCTTAATTTTAACTATCATTTGAACGCAGGGTGTTGGCTTACATGCTTCGTAACTGTTCTGAATTTTTCGTGTCAACTTAAGAATGTTGTGTTGCTCTTTAGTTCGCTCTAAACTAGAATATGGTTCGTGTGTATGGTTGATTAATAATTATGTCACACAAAATCTGATAATTGAGAGATAGCAGCATTAATTCCTCAGGTTTTGTATGTTTTAATTGAATTTGATCAATGTAAACTACAATCATATTGAAAACATGCTATATCTAAGATCTTTAGCTACCCCTCGAATTTATTCTAACCTGAGTTTAATTTTCAATCTAACTTTTTCAGAACCTTACCTTATCCAAATACATTCCATATTGAAAAGCACATGACCAATTATGGCATGAACTCTCCCATAAACCGAGCACTAAATCTTGTATAGTAATGTGAATTTCTTTGGCTGCTTTCGTTAAATTTAAAAATAAGATAAGGATGTATTTGTAACAAGTAGATTTACGTTTAAAATCTAATAAAGTAATTATTTATGGGAAAACTTTTGACATATTCATTATTTGAGAATTTTGAAATACTTTTAGTTCCGGCCCTGTCAGACACGATAGAATGCACGAGCAATTAATCCGAAATTTCACAACAATGGAGTTCTTTTATTTTTAACCCCGTAGTCTCCTACGCAGCTGTTAAGTGAAAGTTGCGTGGGTGTATCGCTGAACAAACTAGCGCATACGGGGTAGCACACGCGAAACCGTTATTGAGATCGAACATAATGTACCAGGTCATGATAAAATTCGCCGTGTAAATAAATAAAACCTTCTCGACATTATGTCAATGAAACATTTCTCTCTTGACAAATTCCCGATTTTATTACATTCGGAAATCGAATTAACGACTACAAAATATCGTAACATCAAGAAAATTGATGTTGCGGAACATGATTGTTTTATCTGGAATCAATCGGATTCATCTTATCCTTAGTGGTGGATTTAATTATTTACAATGTAGGTTCCTATGTTTTATTGACTTATATTTCCACGGAACGATAAAATTAATCGACCTCACTGAAAAAATGAGAAGAATGTACAGAATGAATATTTGCACCTGTTCATCAAGAAGTTTTCATGCTTATTGAGTATTTTGACTATTTATTGAAGAATAGAAGTACCTATTATATATAATAACATTTAAATATAAAGTAGTGTTGACATTTTTTCCTATTTTATCTATACAATATTATACCTATTTGATTATTGAAGCAATAGTATTTTTCCTCAAAAAACCGTAAAACTGAGTTTGAGGGGTAAGGGTGAATCCTGAACTTTTGAAATTGTATGGGGCATCTAGCTTCACGCTAAATAAACGTGTTTTGTTCGGAAATTTATAAAGAAAAGGGTTTTAACTCGAAGGGGATGTTTTTTTCAAAAACTCATTTTGAATTCAAAAATCCATTGATAGAATTTTCCCATTTTGACATAATTTGGGGGTAGTCGAATGTTCTAGTTTTAACGAGCCACCATATTAGATCACTGTTTGGAATTTTTGAATTTTGTTTCAGGAACGTACAAATCAAATTTAAAAAAAATCCAGTTACTGAAAAAAAATTGATATTAAAAATGCTTCATTGACTGGACTATAAGAAAAAGATTTGTTAGTGAATTTTTGATTCTAGCTTCCTACCAATCTAACGGAAATAGTTCTGTTGAGAAATATTGCGCGGAATTCCTGATTTTGTTTCGAAATTGCTGAGCAGCTCCTGAATAGAACATATTGACGAGTTTATAGGACGTATTGAATAGAATCGTGTCAGGAATCGTATACACTACGTTCGTTCACAAATTTATATGGCAATTAGTTGCTTTTAATGAACTAATTATTAATATGGGATACGCAAAACTTTCTATCGCCTATCCATTGTTGTTACCGTCAAAACGAGAAGTGATTGCTTGTGAAACAAACGAAATACTACATCTGCGGAAAGTGTACGGGTGCGGGTGTAGAAATTAATGTAAACATGTCGCCAGTTTCTAATTCTGATTCATGAACTGGATTTGTCTGGCTCTATACGTACTAACTAGAACACACCATAGTACAGCTCATTTCATTTTTCTCCGTTGATTTCTTATCTAGACGGCATATTGAACTGTATTTACACGTTGCGAGAAAGGTTTGTCAATTCAGAAAGTGTTCGCTGATTTGTTATCTGCATTCAAACACTTAATTAGCACGTATGAAACAATAGAGATATAACCAGCCTGGGGTTTGATAACCGTTAAGTGTTTATTGGCATATTATAGGTGCGACGACTGACCTGAAAACGGCTCAAAATTCATGAACAAACTTGGCGCAATGAGCCTTTCAACCACTGGACATAAAATGTGTAATAAGCAGCCTTATAGATCGCGCTGTAAAATTGTCACATCCAGAAAACCGCTCCTAGAATTTGTGAAAGGTTTGTAATACATTGGAAATCAATGGCTACCCAAAAAAATTGTTGACCTCATCATTAAAGAAAGAATAAACAAAATATATAATGGTACAACATACAACATTACCATACATTCCGAAGACCTCAGAGAAAATCAAGAAATCTTGTGCATAAGCCAAGCATAACAATGGTGAATATATTTCAAATTTAAAGCCTTATAGTACCCAAAGATAAACAAACTCACACGGTATATAAATAAAAATTTTTAGATTGCCTTGGGACCTATACAGGAATCTGTGAACAAAATTTGCGTCAAAAACGTATGGCCATAAGTACAGCACTAAAACTAAAAATAGATTACAACCATCGGTTCGATTATAAAAATATAAATATTTTAGCTAACCCAAACTATCATCATTAGAAAAGATCTATCCTGGAGACGATTCACATGAAGTAAAATTTACACCAATTTAGTTAATTAAACTCTTCTAAATTGTGTATATGTAGAAAGTTAATACAATAAATCAGTACCATGGGTACAGCACACACTTTTTCTCTCAATGTCATAAACACATCTGTTCAACATTGTACTTGGAGTAAAGATATTTCGGTTGTGAGACTGTTTCACCTCTTTCTCGAAATATAACGTCTTTACCTATGGCAACTTTAGTGTGTAGTGGTTTTCTAATACATATTTTTATATTTTAGACATTAAAGTGTTACATAGATAGTTTTAACTGAATTAAGTTGATGTGAATTAGTTTTCAAACATGTTCTGATGATGGTCATGAGACCGAATCGTACGTAAAGACGAAAATATAGTAAACGCAAGTGTTAATATGACCTATTTCTCAAGAATTTACATATAACTGGACATAAATACCCAGTCAGAAGTATATTCAGCTATTCGGTGGAGTTCTCCAAGGGAAAGTCACCTTACAGCTATTTTTTTCAACGGGAAATAGATTTTAATAGAATGTTGAACATGTTTATTCAGGGGTTTTCAACTGATGGATCCACACCAACCCCAGGCGGAAGTGGTTTGAACTCCTTGTTCTCCCTGTTCGTCCTCTGGGCTCTGAGGAGCTTCATTTTGTCAGGCTCTTATTGACGTCTATCCAATTCAATGTATTCATTAATTATTATTTTCAGGATATTTAGATTTGATGCTATAAGTAGAATGTTGGCCAAGGGGCCAAATCATAATGCTGCTAGAAATAATATTGAACTATCCAATACAGTTACAAACTATGAGGTATATCGAAAATTATATATTAGATAGACGGAGAAGGTGAAGAAATTATATACTAAGTATAACATACATATATTCTCATAAACGATATAAATGTATTATCTCAATGCAATCAGTCTATATATAGATTTATCATCCTCAAATATCTACTAGTAACGTGTAAGATGAACTTAAAAATAAACCTTATAGTTCGTGAAGGCCCGCGGTTCTAACTTGCGAATTGTTTCCTATGGTAACCGTCAATTACATGTTAGTTATGGTATAGTTATAGAGCTTCGGTATAACAATTTGCAGTCTTGCGTTCCCACGTGTTTTAAACACTGCCATTTATTTTTATATGCTTAACTATTTGCTCAAATTAAGAATTACAGCTGTTCGTGTTCTGCCGTTTCAAATGGGACGGTTTTACAATTTCCGCCAATTTACCTTAGTTGCAGGTAACGCGACAATGTACGATCTTTGAATGTAAACATCACTCCTGGTTAATTCATTACTATATCAGTCGAAACGGTGGCTACGCAACGAGAGCTTTGAAATACTGTAAGTCACTATTAACTTTTCTTAAGTTGCATAATTCCACTAGGGGAATAAATTGGTTAACATTATATTAAGTGGAAACTGCTAATGTTGGCGATAGATTGGGGAATATGCGTTTCTGAGCTACTCATCTCATCAGTATAATTTGATGATTGGTGGTTACAATATTATGTAAGAGTATATACCTAATCAAGTAGAGGTAGATCTGTCATAGCTTGGGGAATGTGGATAATTCTCCTACTACTTCCCTAGCTAGTAGCCTCAATCAATATTAAATTTTGAATTAGAAAATATGCATTCAACTATGATCACGTGTGAACAAAGATATATAAAGTTGACATATGTTTCTTCAGAATTCTATGGCAACTCTTGTTTACATCCTTCCGTAGCCTAAAGTATCGTATATAGATACATTCTTCAGCTCCTACTACGTGTGAGTTGAATAAGATATATTTATCTCCTCTCAAGTACATTACATTTAATTTCATTTGATTATTTCCTTTTTCCATAAAGCTTAGGGAAAGTTGAGGAAATTTCTATACAGGGAGGTATTACTTTGGACTGCAACATGACAATAGGTCATTCATGAAGCGGCAATAGCGATGAACCAAGGGTAATGCTCTGTGGCGCACCATATTCTATCTTTTCTACGTTTTTGTGTCCTTTGTGTAAGGTAAGCCTCTAATAATGATGATTATGTATCCTGATCAGACGAGCCCCCTCCAAATGATAGCCAGAACCTAAAAATTAAAAATTGTAAAGAAGGAAAAATCACTAATGCCTCATCATGAAAATAGTGAACAGAAGTTCAATCATTGAGTCAGATTTATACTAATTTAATTGATCAAAACCTTTGCAATTACCTACGTGCGTCTTTATAATGTTAAAAGTATATTTTAGCACGAATGCTCAGAAGTAATATGTCCAACCTTTTTCTATTACCTCATAACTCTTAACAAAGTAGATACTTAACGTAATAGTTTTGGTCTTCAATCGTAAATAGATTACACCAACATGCGTTTGTATATTATGAGAATATTACCGAATCGTGGATTCCAAAGTTTTTACACCAACCAAAATACCAATTACTGAAGGAAACATTGAATAAAATTGGTGGTCTTGTATATTTTCCATATACTGAGAGTGATGACATCATAGATTCCACAGAAGCAAAGCCTAATTCGGTAATAATATTCGATGATGTTATGGATGAGAAACAGGAGAAAATTCGTGCTCATTTTTCAAGATGGAGACACAGATCAATTGAAAGTTTCTATCTTTGTCAGTATTTTGCTAAATTTCCAAAACATGAATTACGCGACAATGCAAATTGCTTGATTATTTTCAAACAGGATGAACTCAATTTGAAGCATATATTACTGATCATATAAGTACATACCGATATGTCACTTGAGAATTTCAAAGAAATATGTAGCGTATGTTGGTAAGATAAATATGGATTCCTTATGATAAACAAAGATTATGAAATGAACAAAGAGCGTTACCGCAAAAGTTTTGATAGTTATTTATTTAAGAAATCCCGTTTTAGTCATTGATAAGTCTTCTGGTGATGGCCGTGAGACCGAAACGTACGTAAAGACAAAAATAATAAGCATATGTGTTAGCGTGACTTATTCATGACAATTTATATATAATGAGTTTACTTCATGTATTTTGAACAAACATAATAGTCAATCAGAATTAGATATTATTCTTACAAGTTGCATGCCTTGGTCTTCTTTAATTATTCCAATAAGACAACAAACGTACCGACATTCGATTTTGGACGGTAGGGAATTTGCTACATGACCCTGAAATTCATTGTGCATAACCTGTGATTTCAATAAGAATAATTTATAGGATATCCACATGCGAACTCACTTTGTAATTTGTCGCTTTATTTGATATATCGTCCATATTGCGTTCTGCATTTGTTATTATTGCTTATTAAAGGGCTATTCGTTTAATCCTCAACGGTTTATGTATATGTACGGTGGTTTTCCGCGAACAAAATACTTGTTGGGCTTGTTTTACTCTCAACGTATTTGCATTTTAGATTCGCCAGGGTATAATCGATTATAAGTTTCGTTTCATACAGACGTGAGGATAGACGAATTGAAGTAAACTTAGGAATCTTTTCGATCAATTTTCGGGTATCAATAATTTGGGTATAGTTTTCTACTGAATTGTACATTCAAATTGAACTTATAAAAGCATGTTGAACTTTCCATTTTAAATAAAAGATAGCTGATGTTTTAGGCTGTACAAAGTTTATATTCATGTTACAGCGTATGTATTATCAAAAGGCTTATTCCTGCTACTAATTAATCATTCGATAAATGAATATATCAACAATTAAGTAGCGCCAGGAAGCTGCTTCTTCTTCTCTGGCTCATAAGTGGAAAGTATAGACCTGTAATGCCACCAGTCCATTAAGTCAATGTTCGCATTCCTTGGTTTTTTCTGAGGAACATCTACTCGCAGATAGATGACATTAATTGTTCTGATGAGAAGGCGAAAGAGCTGTCTGGAGCTGTTTAGCTGTGGTATCACTGATCAATCTAGAGACCTATATACTACCTTCTTGGTTTAGATTGATATCTAACAAGTTAGTATTCTAAGTGTTCAATTATTGATTTTTTATAATTGTTTCATCACACAGTGGCATCATCAGAGTTATTGAGATGTGATTCCTCGATTTCTCAAAGAAACAAAGGTCGCCTTATATCGCCATCGAGCACAATACTGAAGGCCTATTCAAACTATCTGATCGTTTATGGTCACTAATTTGTGTGCTACAACAAGGTTTCTCGAATGTGGTGGTAATCGAACTTATGTCATGAAATGAGCACCAGTTAAATTTCCACTAAAATTCATCTTGCTAAATGCCTCAAGAATACAGCCTACAATTCGATATAACATATTCGACTGTATCATAAAGTCAATTTTTGTACCTTATTGATAACCAAATTACATTTATGCTCAGTCATATTAAGATTTCACCAGCTGAAGCTGTATAAAATACAGGGAAGAGGGTCTAATCTGAACGAAGAGTGTCCAAAACTAAATCACATTTGCACAAAACCAAATATGTATTAGATGGTTTATATCATAATTATCTACATTGTTCTTTTATGCAACCAAACGCAATATTTCGTGGGTATTTTCGGTGATGGTTGAACGTCAGAAGAACTCGTAATCCCTGGAATAAACTGTGAATTGTTTGGTTATTAGGTTGGTCTATAGAACAATAATCCACCAAAGCAAATTTTGAGAACATATCAGTAACTGTTGAATGGCAAGCCGGACGTAACTGTTATAAACAGTTAAGTTATGCACAAACAATATAGTCAAACAACTTTTACAATTTCATTGTACGTATATTTCATAAAAGCTTCGCCGCTATTTACAGGAAACAACTTGGATTTTGCCAAATATTTGCAAACAAAATTTACGCTGTTTGGAATTTAAATCTGCTTAGGTATATATTAGTTCATCCGAATTTCAGGATCTATTAATTTCAAGATTCTACGAATTAGCAGATAACTTGAACGTTATCATGTATTTGAATATGAATCACCAAATATAACCATTATATCCATTTATGAGAATTACGTCATATTTGATCATCATCGTCATCATCAATTGGGGGAATTGACTAGTGGTCTATAAGAATTTTACGGTTACATAAAATACATAACTTATTGCGTAAATGCTTGAGATTTCTGTTCAACTTTTCTAACAAGAAAATTGTATACTAAACGGTTTTGTCTTTGGCATTCGAAAGTTGAAAAAATATAAATATTTTCAAGAATTATATGGTGCTTCATGTGGAGGAAAGTTGATCTCCTATTAAGGGTAACACAGTTCCTTCAAAAGATTAGGTACCAACGGTGAATTTTCAAATTTAAGCAGCCTCAGCATAAATTGGAGATATCATTCGATGGTAATTGTGAGAGTAATAATATCAGATATAGGATTCTATTACAGCTGCAACAGCAATAAGTATTTATAGAAAGTTGTTGATCTAGTTTTCTTATTCGAGTGAGTACATTATCAATTATAATTTATTAAATTATTATTACTATCCTTATGCGTAAGTAATTGTGAGAGTGATTGACGTGATTATTATTTAACTATTCCATTATTCATTTCAATTAAATACCGTGTGAAATAAAAAATTTCAAACAACTGGCAATTCCACTATCATGGAATTTCAAATCGAGCAACTTTTTTCTTATGAATATATAGGGATTCTTTGTATTCAAGGTTTCGAATTGATGATACGTGCGTAGGAAATCCGACATAATCGATACATGGATTATTAAAACCCTTTTTAACAAATTACTTTTGTCAAATAAACCATTATATGACAGAAATTTAAAAGCATTGATTGAAAGAGTTAGATAGCTAAAGGTGAATAGATGTATATTTTTAGTTTTCAAATTGTATAATTTCTGTAAATTCTATATTGAAAAACAATAGTGAATGAGTTGTAATTAAATTCATTTTGTGAACCGAATATTTATTAAATATATTGTTATGATTTCATTTCCTAAACAACAAAAATGATAAAATTAAAACTTACCGAACATTGAAATTCAGAAAAGATTAATAAAAAGATATTATATGGAATTAAAAACAATATTAAAAGTTAAATAATAGTTAGTATAATATAATAAACAATGTAAAACATAATAAACAACAATGTGATTAGAATTAGAAGTGTAAAACAAGAACTTCAGTGAAAGTGAATAAACGTACAGTGTTACGAAGAAAGAAATCATAATTAAAATGATTACAAAAACTATCATGAGATAGCACAAACTATTGAAAAATGTTATAGATATAAGTTAGGATTAGTAAATTTGAGTTATATAATGTTAAAGAAATGTTATTGATATGTTATATTATGTATTAGTTTTTAAGAATGACAACTGCCAAATTTATAATAATTATTGGAATAATCATATTAATAATAACCTAATAATAGGTTATCTTATACCAAAGTGTGTGGAAAAATGTAGGCAATATGAATTTAAAAAATAAGTTGAAAATCTCCAATAATTCAAAATTTATAGAATACTAAATTCTGATTGGTCGAGGCGATTTTATAAACGTCAGACTGATAACAATGTAAACTTATGTCAGTTTTCAATAATCATCAAAGCATTCTTGATAGGTAAACTAAGCACCTTATTGGTTATTTTTGAAAGTACTTGGCGTCCTTTTTGAAGGCCTATAAAAGGCATCTGAAGACAAGTCAAGTCAGTTGACAATCAACATCTGTAGAGTCAAGGTACTTTTGCAACTCATAAAATTTTCCATAACCTTAGATTATTGGATAAACATCGGTGAACCCAAGTGTTCCAGTAGCTTCGTAAGGTTGAAAGTAACTGAAGCAAATAAGTAATTTCTACAAGTCAAGTAGTGCTCCAAGTCTCCGAACAAAGTTTAAAGGTTACAATAACCTACAATTCATAAGTAACATCGAACGATAGCCAACCTTCGATAAAGTTTCAAACATCATTGAAGAGTTTTATATCTTTAATAAAAGAATAAAACTAAGTTAACAATTTTCAACAGTTCCTGATTTCAAAAGAAGTAACCAAAATAGTTTACCTGTGTTTATTGTGCATAGCAAAAAAATTGTGTATGGTTAAAGTGAATTATAAAATTAATAAGAAGATCAAGCCAAGTGAACATTGCCTACATTTTAAAACATATTCTTGGATATAAACTAAACGTAAGTTTATTTATTATTTCTCCATTGTATTATTATCTGTCTGTAAATCTGAAAGAAAGATTGTAGATTATAACTTTGTAAACAAAGATAAATAGTAAATAATTTTGAGGTTAGATCATAGATCTATTTGAACATAAAATTGTTAAAATTGATACTCGAGATAAAAATAGAGTCATAGAAATTTAAATATAGAAGTTTTTAACATTCAAAGAACATTGTGTTTAATTCCATAGATATAAAATAAAAAGGTAAAAGTTCATTATTCAAATCAAACAAACATTAATAAGATTCAAAATAAATCAAAATACAATAAGAAAGCTAGCCGGTAGAATTAATAATAATTCATAATTAAAGAATAAACTCATAAAAGAGTTTAGTTAATAATTGTCACCACAACGTGGGGCAAAATAAATCATAAGAGATAAGTTAATAATATATTGATCAAACTAAAAATATGTATTGATTTTTAAAACAATTTTATATTTTTTTTCAGATACGAATTGAATAGTCTTAAAAATACATTTAAAAAGTATAATAGACACGTAAAGTATTAAATATATAAATTAATTTTCATTTGTTGCTTTTATAATAACATTTTCCGAAATCAAAATAAACTCAACTGGAGGAAGAGGTGCGACGAAGATAGGTTCCTGTATTTTCCAAAAGGATCATGACTGCTGAATATACTTTACCATCATACTGAAGATTTTTATTCTATGTCTAAAAATGATGTCAATGCTACAACATTGTTTAAAGGTGGTCATTTAAAATCTATTCTCATCCTAATACGAAAAACGTGGGTAGTTACAGTACAAGCACGTTTTCACTACAGGACTCGTTGTCATTTTTAAACAAACTTGAAGGCATTATCACTCATGTGGATACTTTTGAAACCTCCACCTCACACGCTGACGAATGTCATTTGTTTTTGCAAGTAATACAATCGACAAAATTTTCACACCTACCAGAGTCAACAAATTAGTGATACAGCTTTCACTATTGTCGAATAATATTTTGAAAATGTTTCTTCAACGCAACAGTTACATTACAAACAACGTTAACTGTATTAAAATAATATCATTGAAACAATACAAAGCATCTGTAACCATTGAATGCTCTCACTTAAGCAAGAAGCAATTACAAAGTAAAATATGGCAACTTTCTAAACTTCCTACTAGAGCGTATTTGATAAATCCGAACACTGATTATTTAAACAGTATACCGGCTTATTTATGGCTGAATGTCAACAAACTCTTATAATAATTCTTATTTATGTAGTTGATTTATAACGGCTGTTATTGAGAAATATCATAAATTGCTTCGTCTAACTACGTAGAATTTAGTGACAAATATTATAGTCTTAGTCTTCCTCAAGTTAAATAGTTCACATATTTCATGCCTCAGACTTCATACCAACGAATGAACGAATTGTGTAAATACTATTACATATTGGTGCAAGAGTTCTTAATTAGTTCCACGGCAAATCGAGCATGAACGTAGTCAATGCTCTCAAATGAGTCAAACGTGATAAAATATTGTTATGATTAAGATACAAATCAGAGCTTTAATAAGAACATGAACGGAGAAATCAAATCAAATTATTGAACAACGAGAAATACTAGAATTATTGGTTATCTGTATCTTGGATGGTTCGAAGTTATCTACAATGTGTGTACTGCCAAAACATATTTATTCGCCAAACATCCAGTATATGACGGAATTTCAATTCCCGAAAATATTGAACTTTGACGGTGATTAAAGTAATGAAATTATGGTTTAAACTGAGAATCTTCAAATCCCACATCTGAATGAAGGCTTATGTCTATCCATTCGTCCAAAAAATCCTAATTGTCGAGTAGTTTAGGTGGTCAGGAAATGTTATTAGTAGTAATAGTAATAGGGGCGATTGAGGCAGAGAGTAACTTCCTGTCCTTATCAGATGTCGGTGAGTATTGCCACTGTATTACCGGCCGTGAGGTCACTGTATTACCTGCGAGTCTGAATTTTGAAACACGTGACTCAATTCCAAAGCATGTGACCCTCTGTCAAAAGCACATACCAAACACGTGCTAAAATAAGTGTCTGGATGTTAAAACACATGTCTGAATGCTGAAACACGTGTCTGAATGTAGAAACACGTGTCAAAATATTGAAACACGTGTTTCGCGGCCGGTAATACAGTGACCTCACGGCCGGTAGTACAGTGACAATACTCACCGACATCTGATAAGCACCGAAAGTGACTGTCTGCGTCAGTCGCCCTTATTACTACTGTTAACCGAAATGCGTACCAATTATTATAACAGAAAACGGAAATAACTCAAGAAAATTGGAAGGTATATACTGTGCACTTTGAATAAAGTATATAAGATTCAAATACAAAGTCAAGTAACGATTTTCTTAAAATGTAAGAATTAAATTAATCTTCAAATAGTTTAGTAGTAGAATCACAAAAATATACAGGCTAGGGTATTCCAAGGTAACTTCCAAATCATATATCCTAATAGTTTCCTCTTAGTCCAATAATAATAATAATGATCGAGGAAATAAAGCACTAAAATAGGTCAACCTTCCAAAACTGGCACAGTAACATGGATTGACTTGCGGTTATTTGCATTTGATTCAGAATGTAATTTAGAAATTTTGTGCCACGTCTATTTTTTGGGCAAACTCTTTATTGCTTTTCAACAGTGAAAAAATGCATTTTGATGAATGTACTTTTTTAGGTGAATAATAAAAAAATAATTACTCGTTGAATAATTATTCTAACGGGCTCCAGATGATTCCTCGGGGGTTTTTGAAGTAGCTGACCACGAATATGATGTCCAAAAATTCCCTGAGGTCATCTTGGACCATCCCTGGGGTATCTGGGGATCCTGAAATATGAAAAAGCTTTCCTGAAACACCTGCGGATACCTGGAGATTGGATATCTACATCATCTTCTAGGAATTCGTTAATTTTTTCCATAATATACAACAATTTCTGACTCTCGGGAATTTTCGAGGTCACTGTTCACGAATATGAAGTTCAAAAAATTCCCTGAGGTCAACTTCGATTATCCCGGGGGTATCTGGGGATCCTGACGCCCTCAATATTGATAAATTTCATAAAAAAATATTTTTTGATTCTTGACAACTGATCGAGCGAGGATATAAAGGTTGCTGATGATGATTATGACATACAAAAGCTTTCCTGAAACGCCTGGGGATACCCGGAGAGCAAATATCTACGTCATCACGACTATGAACGATTTAAAGTGTCATAATCGTGATCAGCGACTCCAAAAACCCGCGAGACCCAGAATTTGTTGCTTATTTCGAAGAAAAATCAACGAATTTCTGGAAGATGACGTAGATATCGGTCTCCGGGTATCCCCAGGTATTTCAGGGAAGTTTTGCATGTCGTAATCATCATCAGCGATCTTTATATCCTAGCTTGATGAGTTGACAAGCATAAAAAAATAATTGTTGATAAAATTAATCGATATCCAGGGCGTCAAGATACCCCGGGAATGGTCCAAAGTGACCACAGGGAATTTTTTGGACATCATATTCCTGATCAGCGACCCCGAAAACCCCCTGGAAACCAACTCGAGCCAGCTTAACTCATTATTCACCGATTAATTAATTTTTTTATTCACCTCAAAAAGTGCACTCGTAAAAATTCATGTTTTCGTTGTAGAAATAGGTTAGTAGATTTTAGTGGAGGACACTTGAGAATGGCTATTGCACCAGTACGGCAGTACATCATGATGTTTTCTTATGTAACGACCAGGACTAATATGAAATTAATGTTGTAGAGATTTCAGAAATAGAACGGAACAGAATTTGTAAATCTATTGAAAGTATAAAACTGTTTCCTAACCTCGCTTTATGATAAAACTAAAGTTGTTTAATGTACTTAATAAACTGTATGATATCGAGTATCAACAGATAAGCTCTTTAATAGAAGAAATACAGCGAGAATAAATTATGATACGCTACGACGTTAACATTAAAATTATTACAAAAGCAATCATAAACGTGACCACCCGCAAACAGTAAGAATGTGTTATAATTTTTATATTAAAACAAGGTTTCCTTAATAATGTTTCGAATTAACCAATCTCCTTATGTGGAATTGTTCTACTGTGTGAAAGAAAAAGCACACGCCATAATAATCTCTTATAATCTCAGTTATACAGGGCAACATAAGAATAGTTTTACACTTGAACAAGTTATAATATGAAAGTTGGAAAAGAGCTTGGGATTATTTTATGATTGCACGTATCTGTAGTACGAGTACTTTCAAAACCACCAGGCAATAAACATAAACAATATTCGCTATTAGGGTTGCGATTATTACATAGAATGGGCCTTTACGTGCAAACTAGTACACCCTATGACATCGAGAAACGAAATTAACAAAAATTTTATATTCATAATAATCGGAAATGTATTCGAACAAAACACGATTACATAAAGTCACTATATTGAACTCACAATTAGATAAGTTCAGGAAACTTCGACCGAGTGCAGTTACTAGCAACTAAAATCCGTCTTTTGAGCGATATTGCGAAACGGCTGATAAGTCAACGGGGGTGCGAATAACATTTGGTCGAAGCCTCGTGTCCTTATTAACATTTACTACTGGTTGTTTTTTTATGGTAGATTAAGTTAGATTTGTATGGGGCTTATGGGCTAGGAGCTTCACAACCGCGACCTTTGCAGATATATTGTGTATGTTCTCTAACAAAGAGTTCCCCATCTAGACCCGTCTTTATTATCAGACTCAATAGACCATAAACCAGACCTCAGGTCCCCCATATAATGGGAGTGTTGTGGTTATACCTGTCGTTGAGAACCTTAGCCTTGTTAGGCCTTCGCAGTCTTCTCGTTTTCTTCGAAGCTGCATAGGGTTGTATCTGCCAATGTGTTTGTTGAGTCTACAATGCCCTGTCAGGAGCCCAACAATGATCCTAGGTGATCTTCTTTTCTGGCTTAGTAGGTACTCCGTGAATTTTGGCGATGGTTCTTTAATGAACTCTTTGACCTGTTCATCCCCGGCGCCTTGTTCCACCATTCCCGAGATTGATTTCTAAACCAAGTACTGTTCAATGACTCGCTTCCGCTATACCACAGAAAGGTTCTGGACCAATTAGAGCCCTATGTGCTCCTTCTCGGGTCAGTGAATCAGCCTCTTCCTTACATAGGATAATGATGTCTTAGAATAAGCAACAATATTGAATATTCTGTGAGAGCATGCATCAGACATAAAACAAGCAAATTGAGAAATGCTGCAAAGATGACAAATATATTGGCGAAGAAACATTTCTTCTTCGATGTGATTCTGAGGTTAACATGAATCATTCATATGATCCTTATATCTACTCTGAACCTGATGCATTTTATGGAAATAGAAAAACTATTTCCCTTTCAGTAATTTAATCTGAACCAAATTATAGAATGTATGATAAAATTGAGTCATTTGTGTTGTTGACCAGTTTGTGTTCAAACCGAGCACCCGATCAATTTGATGAATTATGTGCGGTATCGTTTCAAATCGCTAATTGAAATTACTTCCACAATCCGACATTTTCCCTCAGATTTACATCGGAAAGCCATAACAATTCAAGTTTAAAGTATAATAACATTGAATCTCACGTGGTGATGGCTATAAAAAGATTATTTCTTTTAACGAACAAGCTATAACTGTGTTAAATAAATAAGAAGTTTATTTATTACGGTCATCATGCGGCTCCGAAGTTATTATAGTTCCATTCGAGTGAGTGAGCGCGCGGTTTCGACTCTAATAAATATATAAGAATGTATATTACACGTATAAGTGATAACTTAACATCTTATTAAAGCGAGTGCACGCAATGCTAGGCTTAAGTAGCTTGCTTCACGCCATTTTGATATTTTCCTCGTGACGCAAACGTCAGACATGCGCTGTGGGAGACCCACCGTTTGTGAGGTTATGATTCTTTATGACCTTGCTGCATGCCAATTACTTTAAAAATAATTGGATATCCATTTGTTTACAATGTTTTAGCTAGTACGATCGCTTCGTTTAACGCGCCGTGGTATTTTAATTGAATTCAGACAATCTTTTATTTACTTTTAGTTACCTTTGCTTGCATACATTTGAAATATGTTAAGGAATACATTCTGTATGCCCCCTATAATTCTTATCGTTCCTCATACCGCTTTATATGCATATGTACCAGGCTTAGTCGAAAGATTTTCAATGTACCTAGGCATATTTAACTTTCCTAATGAATACATTTATTTCACTGTTGTGTGGTTGTTGGAAAAATCGTGTTTTCAATATCCATACCACCCAACTGGGGATATTATCTTTTCTGGGTGCAGTCGAATAATTGAAATTGTAACAGAATAGTGGGTCAAGTATCATTATTATATTATTGCTAACTAAATTCATGAACTTCTGCAATCAATTCTTTCTGAGGAAGAGTAGTATCAGATGGCTATCACAAGGCTGTTTAACAATGGTTATTTACTGAAATGAAATGTGTGGCGTTGTAGTAATAATTTCTGTAGTAATCAATAAATAATTTGAAACGCTTTGGTGCTGCTGTTCTACAATGGTCATTATAAAATGAATGTCCAAGTAGCTTGCTGAAAAGAAAACAACAGTCAACCAATATAACACGGATTTAAATACCAGCAAAAAAAATACACTTAAAAATAACGTCCTGGCTTCAACACTGCATGATTGCCTTCTATCAATTCGGGGAATAATAATATTCAAGGTCAATAATGAAGATATTTGAAGTGTGCGAGTATATATTGGAATGTCAATTTTCCGTTTCAGCTTGCACAAATTCTAGAACTACCGAATAGTTTTAGTCGAGGAAATTTGAGAAAATTGGTTCACTAAAAGTCATTCGAGTCTTCATTCCTCGACCAGAGTATCTCTTAAGAGGCATTGTATTAGTCCGGATCATTTAAACAGATTTCATAAAAATACCTACAAGATTCCGATGCTCCTTATTGATGTTACGAGTTCGTGGGAACACGATATGCATACGAATATTTGGTTTTTTAATTTGAAAATATTGTCGTTTGAGGCAATTAGCTAAAACAAAAGGGAAGGCGCATATACGATCTGTCTGCAAAGACTAATAGACGTTTCTCAATCGGCCGATAATGAAACGAGTTTGGAGTGAACGAGCTTCGACCGACTTTATCAATTTGTCATTCCACCGGCCAGAAGCTTTCACGTTTTATCGGAGCTTTACCACCACACACCCGTGTCTCTTCTCAGTTCTTCTTTTTAATTACCTAAAAGTTGCATTGAAATTCAATAAAATAATGATGATTCTAGAATTTCCGAGTTTACTCCGTGTAAAATGTTCATTTTATTAACAATTATTGACGGTATGGCACTGGCATTGGGGAACTTAACACAAGGTTCAGCCAAACAATATTGTCGATTTACATTTGCATAAAAATCATCTCTAAGAAAAACTGAATAATTAATCTACCATGGTATCAAGTCTCCCCTATTCAGATTAATTATCCACCATCAATCATTATTTAAAAAAAAATAGATGATGAGTATAAAATACTTTATTGGAACTGAAATAATTTTTTGTGTTCGTCCTAAAATTTGTTTTATGATTTTTCTATTCATTATGCTCCAAAATAATGGAAAAATACCCATAATCCATATAAAGTTTGCTTTTGTGGTAGCTTAGATAATAATAATTTTTTTTGTTACGTTCTTCAACAAAGAAGATGGACTTTGTTATTGTAATGACTATAAGAGGTTTGTTTGAAGCATTTGCGATGCCCTGTGTTCCCAGTAAGTGGCGTTTATTTATTGACTCGACGAAAAGCTTGAAACCCGTTTTATTACATATCGGAAATAAATTTCCATCTCTTCCGGTCGCTCATTCTATACATCTGGAAGTAAACTATGAAAGTGTCCAAATTTTACTCGAAGCTTTGAAATATGAAGAGTATAAATGGCAGTTCATTGGAGATTTTAAGATGGGAATAGAGGGTGTATATTCAAAATATCCTTGTTATCTCTGTTTGTGGGATAGTAGAGCAGATGCTCAACACTGTGTTCAACGATCCTGGCCAATAAGAACTGATTTTTGTGTTTTGAAATATAAAACGTTGAATGTGAACCTTTTGCTGAACCTGAAAATATATTAATGCTGCCTTTACACATCAAGTTAGGACTTATGAAACAATTCGTAAAAAAGGTAGATGAAGCTAAAAGTTGTCAGAAGCTGGATTATGGGAAATTGTATGTTATCCAGGCATTGAAATTCCCTTATCATAATATTAACTCTACCTCATTTTCCAATTTTAATTATACTATTCTAGCAATGTATTTCCCAATTGTAACTTCATTGATGGTGTCTTAGATTGTACCATAAATAACTTAAGAATGTTCAAATTTGCATACATTTGTATCATTTGATGATGACACGATAGTGTCGAAACTATAGTCACGAAATTCTATTCAAAACATAACAATAACAGTATTTTTAGTCCCGGCGATGCAAAAAATTATTTTAAAATGTACCGACGACGAAATGTACTGGCGATGGAACGGCAGCGACGAAACGGTGGCGACGAATAGTCTCAATCCCATTTATTATATATTTATTGTATTTTTTTATGCTCATCGTGTCATTATCGAACTATTACTAGCCACAATGTTTATTATTGTTCCAATACATACAGTGTTGGTAGAGCGGAGAAAAATATTTTAAAAAGTAGAGTTCGTTTCTAATGGGCATTTGGAACAACACTACTTTATTGTCTGTTGTCAATATAAACTATTCAAAAGAATCGGATCTTCAACGAGAACTCGCAGAATGTTATTTATAGCTTTAATAGAAATATTGATGGAACGTATATTTCCCTTGAGAACAAACAGTTCTGTTACATACACAGACCTGCTGTAGTGGATGTTGTAACAATCGATACATTATAAAGAGCAAAAGTGAATATTAATCTTCGTTATTCTGCTTGTAGCCGTAATGAACAGCACTCGATATCGTTTCTTGCCTCGCTTGCCGCCTACAACCTGAAGAACGGTGATTACTGCCAGGCGTGGCTTTACAATTGCAGATTCATTGTCACTTATTATTTGCACTACAAAATCATGTTTGGATTTGAAATTCTTCGACTTATATCCGCGACTTTGGCTATAATTTAATTAACTAGTGCCTAACAGCAACTTCATTATTATTCAATTTCAAATTAACGGTTTTCATCGTACCATAACACAGGAACAAGTAAACACTTCAATTGTATAAGAATTAGACTTTCAAGTGCCTCTAATGTAGGAACAAACTAAAACTCCACATGCATGCTAATCCAGCATGGTCCTAATGTGAAATGACAAGCTGGCAAACTCTCAGATAGATCACTCCATGTGGTGGTTGATGGAGTAAACTCCGATATAATGGGTATCAGTGCTGGTGTTCCACAGGGATCTGTCTTGGCACCAACTTTGTTTCTTCTCCATATCAACGATCTGCTGGAAGGGACCACCTGTCCCGTCGACAGGTTTGCAGATGATGGTACACTTCTTACCACTTTCTCATCTAGAGCTCCTATACCATCCAATGAAGACAGAGGAGCGCGAGAGAGAGAGAGAGAGAGAGAGAGAAAGAGAGAGAGGGAGAGACAGATTGACGCAATTGAAACATATCCGAATGCAATTTGTTTCAATAGATTCATTTACATTCCCATGGCATACTTTAAATATGGAAATTAGCTTTTTATAGAGAAACTAGCGACCCGCCCCGGGTTCGCACGGCCGGCCGGTACCGCCGCAAACGCTACGTCCCGCAATTTTTAAACCTGTAATATCTTCGAAAATATTCATTTAAATCATATACTGTAAAGGGCCATATAGATCTATATTAAATCAACAATGTATTCAAGGTATTTAATTGGATAAGGATTAATGCTGTATTGGTTAAAATCGCTTCGAAAATTAGCCATTATTTGTCGTAAAAAGTAAATGACAAAAAAATGGTATTGTGGGATAACCATAAGAGATAGACATATACCATCGCGGAGTTTTTCTGTAGACCTTTTCAATGTGTACAATATTTAGTACATTATTTTGATATATCTCGTAGGGTTCATCCTGCGTTTGCAATGTTAGCGGAAAAAATGTAATTATTTACGACATCACATTAGAAACCTCAAAAATAACAGTATTTCTCCACTATTTAATGAATGTTATTATACATATAAACCTTCTTCTTCAATCACTCTACCTATTAAAAAAAACCGCATCGAAATCCGTTGCGTAGTTTTAAAGATTTAAGCATACATAGGGATATAGGGGCAGAGAAAGCGACTTTGTTTTATGTAGTGATGTATCATTTAGATATGTAGTAACTTAATAATTCACTTTCCAAAAATTGATCAAAATGATGAGAAAAATATTTCTTTCACCGCTTTCAAGTATGTCTGGTAGAGGTTTGCATCCCCAGAATGTTCAGGCACTTGGAATTTTTTACTAAATGCCTGAATAATACGTCTCGCTATTAAAAGTACAGTACAACGTACAAACTTGGTTTCTGATCGTCCGTTCATTTCATGTATACCTAGGATATGAGTCGACCTAAGGTTGTAGAGAGCCTAAAGACTTGGACAAGAAAGATAGTTCAATTGACGAAGTAATTTTTGGTGCTCACTGGGAATATCCATTCTACAAGGGTGATTCACTTTTACTTATCAAAAATTACTGAAATGTATTGGGTAACACATGTACACTCAAATAAAACTCAACAGACCCTCAATTTACCATTGATTCCTCATTGACGGCTAAATTTCTACCCTGAAATGATAAATTCCTATTTTGGAACAACCATAAGTTACACTTAACAAATTTTATCCAGAAGAATTAAGAACTTATTCAGAACGGTAAATGATAACACCAAAATCGTCTATTCTGATTATATTGACATTCACTATAGGTGGTTAGCCTCTTCTTATCTGCATGCCCCTTCGACAGCAACAAGCCCAAATGCTTTAGAGACTAGATTAGAAAGTGTCACTGCCATATTTTGTTGTAGGTTGGTCACACAAAAACCTAAATAGTTCATTTGTAGATTCTCTACAAAAGATAAAATATAAAAACCCTACTACAAACATAAATGCAAACTTAAATATTGAACTAGGAACAAGTGTAGCAGATCCAGTTGAAAGGTAATGGCGAAGGATAGTGAGAAGTAACCTTAAATTGTTATCAATTAAATGCTAACTATTATCATAGGTTATATACTCACCTGACATATCTAGGTACATAAGCAAATTTGAAAATGCTTTGAACCTTTAACTGTTACAAACAAAAAAAGGACCAATTACTGTTGAATTACTGAAAAATGCTCCTTGTAATTGACCGTATCACGCAATTTGAGAAGTTAATCTTGGTTTTAGCATATTCTTCACGTGTAAAAACCAACATCGGCTTTTCCGCGGGCGAAACATCAAATTTAATGGCATCGTAAAACAAGTTTGTTAATTAGTGATTAGTTACACTCCTAGAAATTATAATATTAATAATGAATTGTTCACGTCTTTTTATAGCCAGTAATTTACTTTGATAAGTTCATAGTGGATTGTATTTTAATTTCTAAGTTTGGTACCTACTTGATATGATTGAATATAAATATCTAATTGACAATAATATAACAATCGTGAATTTTTTTTTCCATTAAAAATCAGCATGCGAGTTTTATTACATTATCAAGATATCTTTATCAAAAAGATATAAATAAAATATCGAAAAGTCAAAAGAAAAAATCTTATTTTATTTTTAGTAGTATTAAAGAACCAAAATACCAAGAAAACGTAATAAATGTATAATCTGGTTAAAGACTATAGGATGTCCCGTAACTCTATGCCCATAGTTTACGAGCATATTCCTAGGAGAAGCTTAAGTCGAAAGTGCCCCATGTACTTTTGCCTAAAACCCAATGGTAAATAAGCTATCTGCCGTATTAAAATTAACAGAGTGTGTGGAATAAAATAGAGAGCATACATTTCATCAGAATTTTGGTTCAAAATGTTCCCCCGCTTCCTCACAACACATTCTTCTAACAATTGAAGACTAAGCTCTCTGAAGAGTATCTGGATCGTCTCGTATAGATGCAACTGAAGTCATAATATTTTGAATTCGCTCTGGTTTGAATACAGACCTTTCATTTTATAAATGTAATGATCGATAGGCAGTATGTTTGGTAACCTCGGTGGCCAAAAAACGGGAGCTCCTCTTCCAATCCACCGGTTACCAAAGTGTTATTTAGATATACTCATACATTTATACCAAAATGAATTGATGCGCTATCCTGCCGAATCCACATGTTAACTCTCGTCTGAAGTGGAACATCATCCTTCAATCCTGGCAGCTCGTTGTGTAAAAAAGTTAGATGATGCTCGGTTGTTGAACATTCTTGAACTACGAATGGCCCAATAACACCACACCCAATATTCACCAAGGAGTTTTGTTGAAAATGCGTTTCCCTGGTTTCAAAATGGTTTTCAAGTGCTCAGGAATGTTAATTTCTAGTATTCGTAATTCCATCTCTAGTAAACGTGACCTCATCCGTTAACATAATTTGTCCACAAAGCTGTTGGTGTGCAATCAACCAACGATAAAAGTCAACACGCGCTGCATAGTCTGCTAGTTGTAAATGTTGAACAGATGTGATATGGGTACGAACCAAAATTGTGTAATGTTCTCCACACTTTCATTCGACTAACATGAACACGGTTAAGATATTCTTCGTACGCTAATAGAGGTACCATTTTCATATTAAGAATAGCTTCTTCTTCGGCAAGTTCTTGCTGTACGGGACGTTCTGTAGTGGCTTTAGGAAAATTACCTTTTTCTGTCAAATGACGGTGCATATTGCTGAACATTAGATATTCTTCGATTAGGAAACCTCCGCTCATATTCCCCAACTGACGCTCCTGCATTTTTATCACAGCATAAACTGAATATCGGCATATTCTTGATTTGAAAACGTAGTCGTAGCAAAGTAATCTTAAAATGTCAAAGTCAATTGATAAACAATATCGCCATAATGAAATGACAGAAAAAAATATATGGCCTACCAAATTTATTTACTATCAAATTTAATATCTCCCATAACTACAATATGACCAAACAAGAATTACTGTTGAATCAAATATTGCTAATAACTCCTAAACTATAAACTATATACTTTTGGACAAAAGTATATAAGGCACTTCCGACTTAAAATTGTCCAGGGAATAAGCCCTTAAGCTATGGGCATCGCGGTTTGCACAAAACGAATCATAATCACATAAATTACTTAATGTTGTCATAATGATTATCAGAAACTGATTCATGAATGTAACATTTCCTTTTACATTAATATTATAAAACACTGTTTTTATTACTTCTAATATTATAGAAATACGAGGACTAGGTGACAAGTGCCTGAAAAATAAACCAGATCACCGGCGTATATTATGCAGAGCCGATTTGTAGCGAAAGCTACAAAGAAAAGAGTGCTCTTCCACCAGGATAACGCACCGGTGCAATCGCAATTGCAAAATTGCATGAATTGCGCTACAAATTGGTGCGTCATCCACCATATTCTCCAGATTTGACCCCCTTAAGATTCTTATATATTTCCGAACTTGAAGAAATGACTGGACTGAAAGAAATTTGGCTCCAACGATGAGGTCATCTCAGAAACAAACGCCTATTTTGAAGGATTGCCGAAATCGTATTATTTGGAAGGATTCGGAAAATTATAAAAACGTTGAATAAAGTATATATACAAGGAGATTATGTTGAGAAATAAAATAAGTTTTGAGCAAATAAATAATTGTTTCTGTTTTCAGAAACTTTTCACCTTGCCCCAAAATCATTCATTCATTAATTGAACGAATTGTATAGATTGAATAAATTCAATCAATTCAATGAATTAAATACATTTAAAAAAATTAAATTAATTAAAATTAAATATCAAATTCGATACGGAATATACAGGTTGGGTGGATTACTTAATGACGCAAATGATTTTATTCCTTAGCCTACCTTTCCTCGGGAAATATCTAACTTTGATTTTCAAATAGAACACCCTGTTCTCTCCATAATGATGTATATTGAAACTGCAATCCTTTGATGTTTTTAGCTTATATTTGACTGTCTAAATATCTTATTCATACTGTTAAGATGCGACAGCAGTTGATCGCACCTTAAAGTGATTGGATGCGAAATGTTTTATGCGACAGCATTGATCGCACTTTGAAATTGTTGAATATTCTTCCACTTGTAATGAAACACGACTTGTTTAATATTGCTTGTATTTGGTAAATAATCACGGTGAAATATATAAGCAAGTTACAAACTCAAGAGTTGGAAAAATACTACAAATTACAGCCTGATAGAAATTCTAAACTAAACAGTTATCCCTACTACACTCCTCATGGGGTTGTTTGTCATTCAGTATAATATTAAGAGGTAGAAGTTCATTCTATGTCTTATTGGAAAATTCCGCTTAATCGTTTATTGCTATGCAACCTTTCTGCGAATTCTTACTTTGTATTTACGACAGGAAAGTCCATTATCACTGTGTTCCAAAATATCTATTATAAACGGATTAAGCTCAATTCCGTTCACTTAAATAATTACGATACCTAATATAATACAGGAATATTTACAATTGAGTTTTATGGATCTTTCAAAGGATGTCTTTGGTTTGGAACAAACATACTCCCCCCCTTGAAAGATCTGTGGGTGTACTACCCATGAGCTGGTAGTGCAATGGAGTTCCACGAAGGTCAATAGGGCATGGATATACATTCACATAGACATTATATCATAATACAAATATATACATTTACATAGAATAATATGTTACAAATACAATATATACAGATCAATAATACGAGTATGTTTCAGATACATTGTAGTTCATTTGTTGCAGTCGACCGGGTTCACTTAAACATTATCATCGATGGGTAACAAACTCACACGGGACACTGCACGTTTTATAAAGCCGTTGGAGGTTTTTATTGAAATCACTCTAGTGTTGTTGTCCTTTCCTAGATGTAATTCCGTTACTCTACCCGTCAGCCATCGTAATGGTGGTAGATGGTCTTCTTTGATTATGACCATGTTTCCCACTTGAACTTCCATGGCATTTTCCGGTTGAGTCTTCCATTTACTTCGCCGCTGCAAGGAAGAAATATATTCCTTGCTCCACCGCTTCCAAAAGTAATGACGCAGTTGTTCAATGTTCTGCCATCGGGACAACCTATTTTGCTGTATGTGGGTGATGTCAGGATGTGGGGAAGATAGTAGCGAGTCACCAATTAAAAAATGTCCAGGAGAGAGATAAAGGAGGTCATGTGGGTCATTGGACAAGGGTGTGATGGGTCGGGAATTTAATATTGCTTCAATTTGTGTTAATATAGTAGTAAATGCTTCAAACGTTAAATTGGCGTTTCCTATTATCCGTTTTAAATGATGTTTTATGAATTTTTTGATAATTGAGCAAGTACTGAATTCAAAACGTGGTGAAGACATTATTTTTAGTTTGAAAGTATAATTGTGATTACTCACGATCAGTTTGGTTTGTTTAAATTGACACCATTGAGTGTTAAGATCTATGGGAATAGATTCGTCCCATCCGATCTCTAGTTGCCATAGGGTTTGTAATATCAACTTTGCTAGCATATTAGTTGCACCTATCAAACATAGGGGATCGAAGAGTTGAGAAATTTCGGATAATATCGAACGTTTTGTGATGCGATTTGTTTTTTCCAATTGTACTTTATATTGCAATGAGTCAGACAAATTATTCCAAAGAACGCCTAATGTTTTTGATTCTGTTATGTTTTCCGTAAGTAATGATTGCACAATGTGAACTGGTTGTGCTTCGATCGGCTCGTAATTTGTATTTGATACCCATTTTCTTAAGTCAAATCCTGCCGTTGCTAGTAAATCAGTCACATTAGTTTTGATTTGAGTAAGCTCTTCTACTGTTTCAGCCCCAGTTAAAAGATCGTCAACATAAAAATCATTAGTGATAATATTATTCGTAATCTTTGAATTAGTGTGATGATTTTCTGCAGCTAGGTGCTTTAAAGATTTTATAGCTAGATATGGTGCACTTCCGGTGCCATATGTCACTGTATCGAGATTGTAAACTTTTACAGGTTGAGTAGCGTCCGAGCGCCAAAATATTTTCTGGTACTCGCGTTGATCGGGCTCAATTAATATCTGCCTATACATTTTTGCGATGTCCGCTTTAATCACGAATGAATGCTGTCTAAAGCGTACTAAAATGCTGAATAAATCATTTTGAAGCGCGGGTCCTATCATTTGAACATCGTTTAATGATAGACCGGATGTTGTTTTGGCGGAACCGTCAAAAACCACCCTTAACTTGGTAGTTGAACTGTCCTGTTTAAAAACTGCATGATGAGGCAGGTAAAATCCGCGATCATGACTGTCTTGGTCAGTTACATTCGTCATGTGGCCTAATGCTTCATATTCGGACATGAAATCACCATATTGTTGTTTTAATGCCAAATTTTTATCGAGCTTCCGTTCCAGAGCATAAAACCGTTTCAATGCATTTGTATATGAGTTTCCTAAGGCTTGCACATTTGATTTGAAGGGAATGCTTACAATAAACTGACCATTATTGTGACGCCTTGTGGTTTGTGAAAAATGATTTTCGCACATTTTCTCTTCACGTGATAAGTTCGATCTGCCTTCTTGATAATTTTCAAGTTCCCAAAATTTGGATATTTGATTGTGAATTTTGTCATTTATACTCAAATTGCATTGAATATGATATCTAGGAAACACATGACTACCTGAGACTATCCAGCCCAATTTTGTTTTATGTAATATTAAATTTGAATCAGAAATCTTAATTTGACCTATGCATAACAAATCCCAAAATAGATTTGCACCTATCAATAAATCTATATTAGCGGGCTTATAAAATGTCGGATCTGCTAGCTGTATGTTTGTGGGAATATGTATATGTGAAATATCAATTGGTTCACTTGGTAGATGTGCTGTAATTTTAGGCAAGACCAAACATTGCAATTCAACTTGAAAATCGTTTGTATTTGATTTCAAGTTTATAGAAGTGCTAGAAGTAATATTTGATTTAGATTGGTTAATTCCTATCACCGGAATAAAAGTTTTGTTTTGTTCTAACTTTAAGCGACTACATGTTTCAGCAGATATAAAGTTTGATTGCGAGCCTGAATCAAGTAGAACTCGACATTGATGTTTCTGACCTGTGATATCAAAAATTGAAACCATTGCGGTTGATAACAATGTTTGTGCTTGCATTGCATGTGCACAATGGGTCACGGTAGGAGAGCTACCTTGCTGTGACGTCGATGGTTGATTGATTTGTATTGGTGTGATTAAGTTTTCATTGTGCAACAATGTATGATGTTTTTTATGACATATCTTGCATGAATACCTTGATTTGCAACTTTGCACATCATGGCCCTGGTATAAACAATTCTGACATAACTTACGAATTTTTGATTGTGTTATCCGCGACTCTAAGGTCAACGATAGAAATTGTTGGCATGTAAAAATGGAATGCGGTTTTTCTGCATCTTTGCAGAATGAACAAACCCTTGGTTGTGCAACGAGATAATTGAAATTGGGTTTCGAATTACCGAGCAACTTGGTCTTGTCACGACCAGTATTTGATAGGTTATGATTTAGAGACTTATTATTGAACAATTTATCTAATAGTTTTGCTCTATTTGCTAAAAATGTTGTAAGACATTCAATGGTGGGAGCTTTTTGTTCAACGATGTGGCGTTCCCATTCGCGCTTTGTGCTATAGTCTAGCTTTTGACAAACTAAATGAATTAGCAGCCTGTTTGCTAAATTGTTTGGGTCATCTATAGTTTTAATCGCCTCTAATTGATTTGAAATATCGTCCGATAGTTGACGTAATAACGCTGATGATTCTTTGGCTACGGGTGGTAATTCAAACAGGCATCTTATATGTTTTATGATAATGCTTTCCCTGTCTTCAAATCTCTCTATTAATTTATTCCAAGCAATTGGATAATTAGCATCTGAGATAGTCATTGCTTGAATAACTCGAGCAGCATCTCCACTCAAAGCTGCTTTCAGGTATTGAAATTTATCGATATTAGAAATATTAGTATTTGAATGTATTAACGAAAAGAATGAATCATGAAAATTTAACCATTCATTAAAACGTCCATCAAAGCCGGGAATTTTAATTTCAGGTAACTTCACACGTTGTTGATATGGTGGAGATCCAGGAACAATATTACTTTGAATGTTTGTAAGTAAACGCTTTCCGATACCAAGATTCTGATAATAATGAGTTTCAAAAGCTTCGCGTTGACTTAATGACTTCGTCATCGTTTAATTCTTCAATATCATTTTGAATTTCATTGAATTGACTATAAATTATTTCCATATCATTGTAGCGTATTTGTAACTCCTCAGACATGTCATCGGGTTCAAACTTATTTAGAAAATTTCTGAAAGAAGTTAATTTTGCTTTCAAAGTACCCCTTTTCTTTATTAATGATTTTAATCTGTTAGCATTTTCATTTGAATCAGGCATGTTGATATTGACTTTATTAACACAAACGAAACAATACTAAATGGGAATATTAGGAATACTTATACAGGAAGGACTCACCCACGCTATTTCTTCCTTTGATGATATGTATGCGATGTTAAGCCCCGTCTTCGTACTAGCGGCTTATCTTGAATTGTTGAAGTACCTATATATGCATTATAGGCAAATGATGTGATGTTGTTCCATTGACACTCACACTGGTCTAGGTTGATGCTTCCGACAGTTTAAGTGAATGGATGTGTTGAATTGTAAAAAACCAAAAGGCACTGGAATTTTTACAATCCGGTTCGAAGGACCAAAATGTTAAGATGCGACAGCAGTTGATCGCACCTTAAAGTGATTGGATGCGAAATGTTTTATGCGACAGCATTGATCGCACTTTGAAATTGTTGAATATTCTTCCACTTGTAATGAAACACGACTTGTTTAATATTGCTTGTATTTGGTAAATAATCACGGTGAAATATATAAGCAAGTTACAAACTCAAGAGTTGGAAAAATACTACAAATTACAGCCTGATAGAAATTCTAAACTAAACAGTTATCCCTACTACACTCCTCATGGGGTTGTTTGTCATTCAGTATAATATTAAGAGGTAGAAGTTCATTCTATGTCTTATTGGAAAATTCCGCTTAATCGTTTATTGCTATGCAACCTTTCTGCGAATTCTTACTTTGTATTTACGACAGGAAAGTCCATTATCACTGTGTTCCAAAATATCTATTATAAACGGATTAAGCTCATTTCCGTTCACTTAAATAATTACGATACCTAATATAATACAGGAATATTTACAATTGAGTTTTATGGATCTTTCAAAGGATGTCTTTGGTTTGGAACAAACACATACATTTCTTTCAATAATCTAAGTGATAAAAACAATATGATAAATCATCACAAAGTAACGCTTTCCAGTATGGATTTTTTTATATTACAATGTCTGTTTTCACTTTTTGATCTTCAAAGGCTTAGAAAGCTTTGAGATATAATTATAATGGCGGTACGTTTGCGTTTATATCATAATTTAAATATCTGCATTATAGGAAAACTAGTAGAACTGTTCAGAGTTGTTATCGGCCTCAAGTTATTAAGATATTCAGTATTCATTAGACGAATTTATGAGCAAGAAATAAAATGAACTTAAATATTTCAAATGCAATTGCTTCATCACTCATCTGTTAATTCTAATTGCTTATATTTTGAACTTGTCATAAATTTCTATAGATGCACTGTAACTTGGATGTCTTTACAAATCACTCGGATACACCGTTTGAAATTTGCATTTAAATTCCTGAAATGTCCATTTCAACGCTATCATCAATTTTGCCGTATTTAGATATGAACAAGAAGACGGTAGGTGATTTTAATGGTTGAATGTTCATTGGACAGTTACACGGATGCTTAACTATTATCAATCACTAGCTGTATAGATGTGAAAGTTAATTTACGCCCTTAAATACGAAAAACGCATATTACAAATATGAATATGTCCCGCTGAAGTCACAAAAGGGACGAAACGGAGCTGTTACTACGATTTAACATCTGTTCCAACCTGCTGAGTTTTGTCTGAACCTATACGCAACATTGAACACATCCAGCTACCCTTTTTTTTTATTATACGAGTTTTCACACTGCGAACATGTCACCTGTGCCAACAATATAAAACATGGTGAAATATAAATCAAAGATTTAAATTAACTGCAAAGTTACTTGCTGACAATTTTTCGTCACACAGTTATCAACTCAATTAGTTGATGAAGAAGATCTACTTTTTGCCGGTTGATTCCTAATTCAACTGCTATTAATATAGATGTTTTGAGTAACGTCTTGTGACAAATGAGTCGTGCTTCAGTCGAAGTGTGGTCGTGGATTTCCATAATCAGCATGTTTGTGCGCATGAAAATTCACATCAAATTCAACCAAAAATGTTCAGTAAGAATTCAGTATCAATGCCTGGATGAGTATTTATAAGCAATCACCGTTTTGGACCTTACTTTCTGCCACCAAGAGTGGTCAATTTTATGCAAAACTAAATTTCCCAGAGACTTCGATAAGCCGATTTACCACCAAATTTATCATCTGTTAGAAATTTCTTAAAGCATACATACGATGAGTGGATTGGGAGACCTTACTCCTTTAGATACATTATTTTGGAGGTTTTTGAAAAATAAAATATATCCGGATCTAATAGAAATTTCAGGCAACTTTGGAGATAAAATAGTAGAAGGAAATGAGAATTTAAATGATCAACCTTAGATAATAGAAAATTATTAAAACTAGAGCACAGATACCAACTTTGTATTGAACACAAGTAGTTTTTAAAGGACATGTTGTTGATTGTTGGTATAATCTATGTTAATTAATGATATAATTGTTTTCTAAGATAATATAAACGGTTTTCCTCCAGATGCAAGTCTCATTTGCGAAGGGTTTTTATTATTTTTAAATAAATATAATGACAAAATAACTAAAAGTGTATCTAAGGTCAACATTTTTATACTTTCTGCAATGGAATAGAATCTAATTATCATCTTTACACTAGTATTTGACATATTGAAATTGGTCACTTCTATTTGACGTTTTGTTTATATCCAAGGCTAATATGATAAATGAAAATGTCTAAGCACCTGCAGCTTCTGTGTTGTGAAAAAGCTCCATAGAATAACAACTGTTGCACCGATTATAACATTTATATGTATATATTTTCGAAATCAGGAAAACACGTAGAATTCAATTATCGAGAAATATATAGACTGTTCCATTGAAAAAAATAGAAACTAGGTTCATATTTCTTCAAGTGGCAATCACTTTATTATTTCATTCGAAAACCCTATACTTATATCAAATTAAAATGGAATTGAATAAATTATTATTGTTATTTCTGGAGCTTCTTAATTTTGATTAAATCTAGTGACATTTCTTTAGTTCTGTCAGCAGTGAAGCGGATATTTTCTTTAAGTGTTTATATCAAATGAAACTAGCGTTAATAAAATCGCTGAAATATTTCGAGTTCGTTCACCGACAACAAACTGGCTTATTGTGGAAGCTTCGTAAAAGTGGACGCCCATTTTAATTTCTTGCCACTGTAAATGAGAGGTTAGACCACTACCATTAACCTACCCAATCTAATATTGTACCTGGTCGCAATCGCCAAACTTGTTTCGTGAAAACTTTCTTAATATGCTTCCAATTAATATAAATTGCTATTTCTTGCTGGTATATAAATTGTTGTTTACGCATCCATATAGTAGGAATACTACAATAAAAATTCAAAGAATACAACGCGGTATACTTATTTACAAAAGCAACTAATACGAAAAATGTTTTTTCATTTTTGAACAATAAACAAAACGTATTTATATAAATTTACTTGTTTATTCAACTTTTTTCTTTATCAACATTATTACAAGTTATTCATCGTATGATTAATTAGTATACACATGTTCATAACTATTTATAACTAATTCCATTATATAAGATGCAGTTGCTATCCGGAAGTCATCGGATCTACCCTTGGCAAATGGCACCCAACGTGGGGCAGTTACATTCTTTAAATTCAAATTAACATGGTGATCAATACATAATGGCACCCAACGTGGTGGCTAGTAGAATATTTCAAATTTAATACATCAATGTTTGAAGGTCTGTTCCTTCCGCAATCGTAAATTGGAGATTGTAGCTTGCCCAATTTGTTTTGCGTAGCAGGTGGAAACCTAAATAAATGTATGTAGGGTGGTTAATGGCCATTGTACCATTGCCATGGCCACAATAGAGACTTTTATTCCGATTAAACTTAATTTATTTATCGTATGATTAATTAGTACTCGCATGTTCTATTAGTTAACAAAACTAACGTTGAAGTGTTACGAAGAAGTATCTAATTCTACTATCTACGATGCAGTAGCTATCAGGAAGTCATTGTGTCTACAATTGTGGCAGCCTGTGGGACATTATTCAATGATGAAAATGTGTTAATTGAAAATGGCACCCAACGTGAGGCAATTACATTCTTTAAATTCCAATTATTATAGTAATAAATACAAAATGGGACCCAACGTGGTGGTTAGTGAAATATTTCAAATTTAATAAATCAATGTTTGATGGTCTGTTCCTTCTGCAGTCACAAAGTGGGGATTGTAGCTTGCCCCATTTGTTCGGAGAATATGCGCGACAGCCAGGTTGGGGAATCTCAAGTTTTGCGTAACGGGTCGGAACCTAAATAAATGTATGTAGGGTTAAATTCTTTGTCATTCATATCTGTGCAAGAAAACGGACGATTTACTCTCTATAGTCGATGATTACATAAAACGAAATGTAACAATTTTTTGTCTAATTTCCACAAGAGATTTTATTTATTAATAAACACGATCGGTTTCGACTTTTACGTCATTCTATAATGATGTAATATTTATTGAAGAATGAAATCTCTTGTGGAAATTAGACAAAAAAAAATGGTTTATTTCATTTTATTAAAATAGATTTCCATAAAATAAATAGTTCATTACTATTTCTGATTCGAAGATTATATCTCAATCTACATAAAAGTAGCCACTAATTAGTACTTCCTTATTACTGAAATGCATATGCTTCCTCTTTTTATGTGAATTCAAAAACTCCTCTTAATCGTCAATTATTAGTATGCTGACCCTATCAAAAATATCTGAATTTTCTGAATTATTCAACGAACCAGGAGAACGAAATAATTAGATAGAATAGTGAAATGTGAATCAAGCATACTTTTATACTTGAAATATATTAACAATAATTGTTTGACCACAAAATGGCATCCTCACGATGCCAAAATCTCGGACAGACACAAATTGGTAGTTTGAATTGAATTCATACTGAATTATAGAATTTATGCTTCGTGTTGGTATAATAAAGTACTTAATATGGCTTTTGAATTGAATTGAAATGCAGTTTTACAGTATCATCAACGTTATACGATTCAACTGTTTTCTTCGGAACTTGGAAGCACACACTGTAACAAATTAAAAATTATCAATTAAAATGAATTGTTCTCAATCTACATTGATACATTCCCGTTTAGATTGATTCTAGAATGACATATTTATTGCATTCCGTTTTCACATCTTCATAGTACAAAAGGCCAATTAAAAAGACATACCTAGCTCTCCGATCCCTTGCATAATTCAAAAAGCTGTAATAAAGCTAAGAAGGTGCATTTCTCTGTTAGAAGAAGAACTGCTGGTTAGGTGAAGGCTACACTTAAAATAAGCTCATGTTCAGACGCATCTACGCATCTCTGTTATTCTTGTTCATTTGTCAATCTTGCGGCCATAGCCGACGTTAGCCGGTATCCTCATGTCGTTAGACTCTTTTGTTACTCTTCACCTCAAGGCTCTCTACGATGCTATGTTTTATCATGTAAGCGACCGTCCAGGTAGAAAAATAGTCAAGCAGAATTAGTCCTGCCTAGATTATCATCAACAATGTGAACCTACACAATCCATATACCTACATTTCTTTAGGATTGTTGTAAAATGCTCAAGCTATCATATACAACATTATTAACTAGAACTAGTCAAATCTGCACATTCCAACTGAAAGATTAGATAAATATATTATATATTTATCATTCCACAATATTCTATAAAAGTTAAACATTCTTTCGCAATACAATTTGAATGTAGCATCAGGTGAAAATCAGACAAAAACTCCAATTTGTTTTATATTAATGTGAAAACAAAAACTAAGAATCAAGAGTATATAATTTGACCTGTCAAGAATGCGATGCCTCACTTATATGCTGGTCGTGCAGGTAGCATTTGAAGTTAGATAGATGTAAATGTCAATTCAATCCATTTAAACTCAAGGAGTCTAATTAAAATTTTGCCATACACTTTTTGGACTCCTAACAGAGCTCCTTCGTCCTCCGATTGAAAATCTAGACATATTTCATTAAACCAGTAAAGGTGGAATTTTTGAAATCAACCGAAAATGCAAGAACATTCAGGGTGTTCATTCCGAACAAACAGACTTTGGAACCTTTACTACGCATGTACGGGTGTCCCATTGTAACAAATATCAACGTCAAAAGGTAGCAGAGAAAAAAATGTATATTTTGGGTGCCATAGTGCTTTGAGGTCAAAGTATTCTTTGGCATCGGAAATTTAAAAAAAAAATCGACGGCATCTATTTATGAAATATAAATATCGTCGAATAACCAAAAGCTCTAGTGTGTCTACCAAATTACTTGTTTTGATAGGTCCCACAAAAAATTTTGAAACTCAGCTTGACACATCTCCCTTCTTATGGCAGTTGACGCTTCTTCTAATTGGGAGAATGATTGCGGTATGTACGCCTTCACAGTTGATAGTCACGTGGCATTACTGAGGTGCTGAAGTTCTTTAGACCTGCAACAATAAAAAATAAATCTAGATCTAAAAATAAAAATTTCCCTAAATGATGACTTGTCTACCTGCCAAAGTAAGCCCCAGGTAACATTTTTTTTATTGCGGTGGTGAAGAAAACCCTTTCTGGGGAGGTTATGAGTCTTTGAGTCTCATGGCCAACTGTGAGAGTCACCATTCCAGGTTTATCTGGCTATTGCCTCCGGTGACATTTAGGCCTGCTGGCATATTGTAACTCGCCTATGTTTTGTATCCACTCGAGTATTCTTGTACTTGTACGAGTTTGTCCTTTACTGGGTGGGAACTGTCGTTAGGCTTTCCAAAAATGAACTGTCTTTTGCGATCCAGTGCCTCGCATTTACACAGTATGTGTGTCACTGTTTCTGTATCCTTACCGCAAAGTCTGCACGCCAGGTCGCCATTGTACAGTCCCATTTTGTTTAGGTGCTCTTTTACTGCATGGCCAGTGACGAGCCCTGTTACGACTTTCATTTTTTCTCTATTAAGTGCTAATAGGTCAGTCGTTCTTTTGTTGCACTGGGCTTTGTTGTATTTCTTCCCATGTTCGTTTCTTGAGATTTTTTCCCAGTATTCTTTGTGGTTTTCCATGATCCAGTCTTCTGCAGATCTTCGTGCTGTACGTTTTGGTAACCCCGTTGTCTGTTCTAGATCTGGAGCGTTCTCCGACCGTCTTTTTGCAAGTTTTCGGCTTTTTCATTGCCTGTCGTTCCCTGGTGTCCCGGCAACCAGATCAGCTTATTCCAAGTTCTTCTTGCATGTCCATACCAGACGGGATGTCACTTCCAGAATTCTCATTGCCTTAAGTGCAGCGTGACTGTCTGTCAATATGTGGATCTGCTCTTCAACGTTATGTGTTACGCAACAAATAGCTCAAAATATTCAGTAATGACCAGTTCATCATCAGTACATTAGAACGAACTATTCTATGGACTACAAGTTGCTGGGATCTGTTCCCCGATTCTCTAATCAAAAAGACATTCAATTAATAATTTGCCAATCAAAATAACACTCAAAAAGAATGCGATTAAAATTTCTCCATTTATTGAAAAAAACTAGGTATTCTATAGGAACAAGTACAAGAATGAAGATAATGGAAATGCATATCCCACGTAAGACGTTCATCACTAGAAACCAGACAAAGAAGAAAGCTTCACGTTACAAATAATAATATACATTTACTTTCTAGATTAAAACGATCAGCAATAAAACAGTTGGCTATGTACAATAAACAAATGACTCTAATGAGATTATTGACGGCTGTAAAACGAAAAGGTGTCGTGAATTTATAGATTTCATCTGCTTTTCGTTCCAAATTCATCTATTAAAGTCATAGAAAGTGCAACGAAATCGTGAGTTCGATTTCCAATAAACATAAATATAATGCATACACAGGCAGGCAAATGCATATCGCAAATTGACAACAGACACTCCAGTTATTCACGTTCACGGCCCACTTCGATACTTCGATGTCAGGCAGGATTGTCTTTGCGCCAGAATGAGCGGGGTTTTGCGCAATCGGTAATACAGGGATCAACGACACTTGTAACTCTAATTTATGTAAGGAAAGGAGGAAGTTATTTATAAATTATCGGTGCGATGCGCAAAGCAGCGTGATTCACGCTTCCAATAATGCATTTTGTTAATTAATTAAATAAAATGCGTTGAATTTTTTATTCTTCGTCGTGAACTGCGTGCATTTTCAATTAAGAACCATATTCCCAACCTTTACCTTGTACCTAAGCCAACTGCGAGGTATAAATCCACATCGTCGATCGTTTTTTCAATTCGGTTTTTGATTGGAAATTTCAAATGAATTAAGTTATATTAGATTGAGCTGTTGGAGTATAACTAATGTGCTTACATCTTCTTCTTTTTCCACACATCGATCACCAGTCATTATAAAACACTTTCCCTGTGACTGACTAACGTTTGTATACTCTTAAATCTTGAATGTGCTGTATTAGATTGAAGTATTGTAAATAAACTTGTATTCTTCCAATACAATATAAAATTTAGTTTGTTTCAATTCCGGATGGCATCCCGCTCCAGGTAAATATTTAAACCTCTTCAAAAAGCAAGTTGCACCTGTTTCAAGTTTCTTGGAATGGTGAAAATACAGGTATTTTCTGTCGAGAGTCTTAAACAGACACAATGCTTGCTCCCCATGGTGAAGGGATGGTATTCAACAATAAAGTTTGACACCCTACATAAATATCAGGCCCGCATCCAAGCTCATTTACCTGTTATAGCTGCTGCTGCTGTTGATACCTTGTACCATCATAAAGTATGAAAAAATGGATAGTGCTAGTTAAGAAGTTTTCATGAAGATCTTAATTATGCAGACGTAAATAAACTTGTTTTTGGATGTTTTTCAAATGGATTACGAAATTACCATTGTATACCAACAAACAACAACTTAATACTAGTTAATAAACTATAGAAGAGTTCACACTATGGGTACACTAACACTATAAATAACAATTATCACCCTTATTCACCAAAAATACTCTCAAAGTACAGAGAACCCTTCGGCATTCGAGTAGCCATCATTACAGTAAACTAAATTAGAAACAAAAATGTGCCTTTTTAAATACTATTTGGGGATAATAATGCAAACAAGGTGTTACCCTCAGCTTTTTCGTTTATACATTTCCATCCCTTCTAAATTACTTAGATATTTGTCCGCACTGTGTGTTTTGAAAGTGATAAGCTTTCTTGAGAAATGGTGTGACTTTTATTCAAAATATGTTCGCCTAATGCTGAATTTTCACCATTATTTGTATTTATATGGGTAAAATGCTCTTTATTCATATGTTCCTTTTAGTTTAATCCACATATTATTTTGAACATGACTCCCGGACTTGTCGAAGTCTGAAACTTTATCAATGGTGTTGCCTAAACGGTTTTTTATATTATTTATATTTCAAGTGAAAAAATGGTATATTTTGACAATTTTTTTTGAGGACACTAGGTGAAAACGATATTAGTTTCTATGATAAGCTACAAAACATTCGATATGTAAGGCAATGCCCATTTTGCAAATTTTCTTTGCACTTTTTGGTTTCATATTCTACACTTCGTTTGTTTCTCTTGAGAAATTATGTAGTGATCCTGATCTACATTCAATGTTTTCCAAAACAGTAGGTACCTCTTTCATTTGGCACTCTATTAGTTTGCAGAAGAGTAAGGGAGATTTGGTATATACATTTCAACTGGTCTTACTGCTGTTGTATAATAACTAATGTTTTCTGCAGCGATCAACCCCGTTCATGAATAAATTATGGACGTGTACAGGATGCGGTTGTTCTTACTCCTATAAACTGGTTGTATCGCTAATTTAGAAAACAAATTATTAAATTTATTAATTACAAATCCGGGATTCACAAAATCGATTTTGAGTCATGTTAAAAATTCTATGTAGGTCAAACTAAAAGGAACATGAATAAAGTGATATTTAACAGAATAAAATTTCTTGTTCTTATCTGTAAATATCAAGGTAATTCAGAAGGGATGAAGATTTATCAACGAAAAAGCAATTCCTCAGTTAGAGGAAATGCAGAAGAACTTATTTCAGTGGTAAGGAGGAAAATGAAATTATCATGTGGCAAAGGAAGTCATAAACTACATATCGTTTTGATTATCCACGTTATTGAACGGTTATAACAATGGGTCAAGTTCATATTACGTTATCATTGTGTGAATAATCCTGTACGTCACATCATAAATTTTCAGTAAAGGAGGTTACGACATTATTCAGATTGCGTTTTTTTTCCACGCATCATGTTAATCTTATTGGGTTGAAGCAATATTGCACAACGGAAATAAAAACAAAAGAGTGAAGGCGTCACGTTTCAAACTTAATCTGTAAACATGTAAAGCATCTGTAAAAACAACACAATAAAAGCAAATGGTGCAAAGGCAAAAATAAAAAGAAAGTGTCTTGGCTGTCCCAGTAACCAAAGCGACGTATTCCTGTTTTTATTTTACGCAAATAAACAAGGTGTTTGGGTTCAGATTTATGTAGGCTATCACTGATTCAAATCTCTGATTTGCCATTGAAGTGTTTAAACTTTCTATATATTTACAATTAATTTTATGTACGATCCTGGACGCTCTAGTAATTGTATTCAAATGCAATCTACATCTGCCTGCGATATTTTATGTTCACATAGCAGTTTGTGTCCTTTTTAGTACCAGCTTTTATTGAGGCAGGTTGGAAAGAAACGGCTAAAGTGTAGCTCAATTTGCAGCCTTTTCGGAAACGATAAAAAGAAAGAAAGCCGGATAGTTTAACGAAATGGACGGTAGAATCTGATTAAACGAAGCCTCGAAAATGGATATTTCCTTAATTACCGATTCAATTTATTATTCCATGTAAATATCTATGCAAGGACATATAAACATTTTGTTTTACATTATATTTATTGGAAACGTTTCAACCGCTCTTGTACTGATGTTATGATAAACATTTTGTTTGAAGAAACGATAATTTTTATGAATTATTTATTCATCAAGTAGCCCTCTGAAGCTTAAATTTATTTCCTTAATTAAAACGTAAATTGATATATAAATTGCATAACCTTTTTATGCAATTTTTTGTTTATATTTTGACTAAGTGAGAGGGAATCTTATAATAACCTTGTTGGAATGTTGGGATAGGAAATGGTACCTTTCTGTTAGAAAGAATTTCGGCAGGTCTCGAGCTTGACAGATAGTCTGCCTACTTGGTGATCGAACAACAGACGAGATTTCCGTAAAGCACTGACCATGAAAATAGCTGAATATAAGTATGAACCCCTCCCTGTAAATCAGCAAACCTGGTACTCATCCCAAGATAATATGGAAAAAAGATATAGCTTCGTGAAGGAATTTGGTATGAAGCTAAGTCGCGCAAAAGCGAATGGGTCAAAAACATCATCCCAAGACTCAGTAGGAATGCCATCAAATGGTTCACTGATGCTGTGGTAACAGAAGGAACTGGAATAGGAGTACATGGGCCTAGAACCGAATACTCTGAGAGCTTAGCAAATTCCAGTGCATCTTCCAAACGGAAATTCACACAATAGGAAAATTCATCCAGTTCAATATAGAAAGAGACTTTCGTAGACAAGAAATAGTCATCATGGATTCCGGGACACACCGGAGTGAAGAGTATTGAAAAAGCAGACAAACTCGCTAAAAAGGAGGCCGAAACAACATTTCTAGGACCCTTCTGCGGAATAAGCACCAGCATAATACTGGAAGAACTCAAAAGAAGTAGACAACAGAAAATCCATTACTGGTTAGGACAACAAGGACCAACCAAGGGTCCAACACCTCGGAGCGTACCGAATATAAGTGGATTATTTACCAAATGTGAAGTCGTCCGACATCCTGGACTTCCTCAAAGCTGCAGGGTTGGAAGAACTGCTTCAGCTACAGCAACGAATTCTCTTCTGAATATAATCTAAGAGCTTCAACACATTTTTCGTAGATGAACTACAAACATGTAAGTAGTACAATTCCAGAGCAAGTCGGATAAATGCCTTGTGGATCATGAGGAGTTGCTGGGGTATGAAGTAGCTTTTGGCCCGAAATGGAAAAAACATGTTGTTGTGATGCAGTTTTCGAAATGGACCTCACATGATCATCGCATAAGAGGGAGGTGGTGGTGATAATGTGCGTGGATATCAAGGACTTCACAGGAATAATTGTACCCGATCTCATCATATCAGTGATTGTGGAAACATCTTTCCTGGAGAAAATGCAAGCTTGATATTTTTGTCGCATTAAACTCTACTAGATTAATGGAACCCTATTTCGTGATTATGGCCAGATCTTCATTTATTGCAAGGACTCATCACTGTCTTGCATTTTGGGCCTATTGGATGATATGGGCGATTCAGAAGAGAAAGCTGTATGACATGTATGATCATCCGTAAAGTTGTGGACGGGAGGTAACTTCCAACAGAAGGTTGATATGGAGCACAAACAAAATTGGTGCCAAGACTGATCCCTGTGGAATACCAGGGAAGTTTGACGGAAGTTTTCCAAGAAGTCCTTGGTGCCAGAGTCGGGCAAATGCTGTGCAGATAGCTATTGCTACAGCTAGAGATTCCCCATATGTTCCCATATAAATGAAATTATTGTAAAAGTTAAGAACGCTTTTGAAATGGGCGCTTAAGATTTCCTCAATACTCGGCAAAAGGATAAAGTTTGCGAATAAAATTTCTTAGTAAAAAATGGATCATTACTTAATAAAATGCAGTATTGACAATTAACAATAATTAATAGTCTTTGAATGTTTGTTGGCTGTCTTATAAATTTATTTCGGAATGCATTTTATAATAAGGAAGAAACCCGCGCTGTACACGACCTTGTCGATTTCTCTACTTTACATTTAATCGCTTCTCGCTTTTTGTTGGCATTGACACTTTTCCCTACAATAATAATTTATTTTATATGTCAATTAATGATTTTAATGTAACATTTCTGAATATGTTATCGCTCTATTAGTGTCTGCAAATCTTGTTCATTGCATTCGATAAAATGTTATACTTTGCCTTCCTTTAAAATTTCATTATTAATTGATATATTTTTCTTTTAATTATAGTCATAAATATTACGTTGTTTTATAAATATTGATACGGTTGACGACAGGTAATTGTGTTTTTTTTCACGATAGACATGTCACCAGTACGTCTATAGTTATATGCAGGGTAATTATTATTTATGATTGTCGCTTATTCTGTCATAAATATAATAATTACCCTACCGCATTGTCCTTCCTTTCAAGTTTACATTTTCCACTAGTGTTTTTGTTAGAGCTCCATTAAGAGATATGATTGATTACCACGGAACTTTTGTGCTAATCTTGGGCAGAATTTCAACATGAAGTTTGTACAGGGTGATCGAAGTTGACGTCCAAAACCTACTACGACAAAGGTTAAAAAGATAATTGAATTATGATCCTAGGATCGCAAATATGATGCCCTGGGGTAGATTTTTAGCTAACAGAGAAAAAATGGACGTAATGTCGTCGTCGGATTTTTTCCCAGGAATATACCCCTATTGTTTCACAGTTGGGAAACCCTTTTTTTTTGCAGAGGTGAAGAAAACTCTTTATGGGGAGGTTATGAGCCTTCGGGTCGCATGGTCTACTGTGAGAGTCACATTTACAGGCATACTCACTAAAAACTTCACCCACTCTGTAGGCTTGTCAGGCAATTGCCTCCGGTAACACTTATCCTGCTGGCCCGTTGTATCTCGCCTTTGTTATGTTTCTTCACAGTATCCACTAGAGTATTTTTGTACCTTGTACGAGTTTGTAGAAGTCCTTTACTGGGTGGAAACTGTATAATAATGGTTCGCCGTTAGGATTTCCAAAAATTGACCGTCTTGCGGTCCAGGGCCTCACATTTACACAGTATATGTGTCACTGTTTCTGTATCCTTACTGCAAAGTCTGCATATCAGGTCGCCATTGTACAGTTCCGTTTTGTTCAGGTGCCATTTTACTGGCACATGTCCAGTCATGAGCCCTGTTACGACTTTTATTTTTTCCCTATTTAGTGCTGATAGATCTGTCGTTCTTCCGTTACACGGGGCTTTGATGGATTTCTTCCCATGTTCGGTTCCTGGAATTTTTTCCCAGTGTTCTTTGTGGTTTTCCATGATCTAGTGTTCTACAGACGTTCGGACTGTACGTTTTGGTACCCCCATAGTCTTTTCTGGATCTGGAGCGTTCTCCGACTATCTTCCTGCAAGTTTGTCGTCTTATTCATTGCCTGTCGTCCCGGGACCCAGATCAGCTTAACGCAGTTTCGGTCTGCCAGTGTTTCATGTTATTCTTCACATGTTCATACCAGACGGGATGTCACTTCCTGACTTCTCATCACCTTGAGTGTAGCCTGATTGTCTGTGAATATGTGGATCTGCTCATCTTCGATGACTCCCCGCTTGTTTTGCTTCACGCATTGGAGGTTTGCATATACCTTCTCTTGGAAGACAGAGGTGTGTTTACCCATTGAATAGCTGAAGCCAATTTTTGGGTTTCTTGAGTATATTCCTGCACCTGCACCTTTTTCAGTCTTAGACCCGTCTGTATACCAGATCTCTCCCGGTAGAATGTCGCCCAGGTTTGTATGTTCCCATTCAGTGTTTTCTGTAATTGATACCCTGAATGTGTTGTTAAAAGAGTATCGCTTTGAAATGTCATCTGTTCTCATGCCTAACACGTCCCTGGTCTCGATTTTTACGATGCTCATGTGTCCTGGCCCAATGTCTGCAGTGTATTTTGTATTCTGGAGGCACTTTTCCTCGAATAACCAATTGGAGGGGAGGTAATCCCAGTAGCGTCTCCATTGGTGCAGTGTGCGTTGATTTCATGAGCCCTGTGATCCCAAGACATGCAAGTCCCTGAACCTTGATTAGTCTTGTCGTGGTCCTTCTTTGTTGTGTTTCAAGCCACCATACCAAGGAGGCGTATGTTATTGCGGGTTTAACCACCATGTTGTACAACCAGTAGAGCATTTTCGGTCGTAGTCCCTATTTTTCCCCCGAAGAAGCGTCTGGCCACAAATAATGAGGTCTCCGCTTTTTTAAATACTTTTCCCAGATGCTGGTTCCAAGTCAGTTTCGAGTCTAGTGTCATCCCGAGATATTTGACTTCTCCTTTTATCTGTACAGTATCTCTTGCATTTTCAGAGGTCTCAAGCCCTCTAATTAGCGTTAACGAGTGAATATTATTATGGTGGCTTTGTGGGGACTGATAGAATCCGTCCATGTTATTACCAGGTTCAGAGTCTCTTGCATTTGATCTGGGACCATGGAGTTGTATTTTCCTTGTACCATGGCAACTATGTCGTCGGCATAACCAAGGGTTCTTTGTCCGGGAGGGTTCACATAAGCCCTTAGTATTGTGAATAACTTTCAATTGAAAAAATTTTCACTACCTATTTTTATTCATGTTCCCGATGCAAATTTGTTTGTTAGACTGGAATGCAGTTTAGGCCGAAACCAAGATGCATTTACTTGAAAAAAAATTTGATTCATCCTTCTTTCTCCTATTGGATGATGCCTTTTGAGAAATTCCAGTGCATAAAACATATTTGTAATATTCCATTATATAGTGACCTCAGTTTGACTGAAATCATCTTTCAATTTTCATATCTTACTTCGGAATTCCATATTTTGAATTATAACAAATCCGCCCATGGCCATGTGTATATTCAATCCAGTCAACGGTTATTTGTTAGGTCAGCCAATAAATTCAGACTTTTCGCATCGTACCAGATTACATAATGGGTGTTTATCATGCCTAAAACGCAATAAATAACCCAGTAAAATGAAAACTGACACATGAAGAAGCAAACTGCTGAATGGGTATGTATATATGCCCATAGATGTACTCATAATTTGTGGTCGCCAATAACATACATTTTATTAACAATAATGATTGGTATTGTACACAAGAGACGGATGTGTGTATGATAAACGCATTGAATGTGTGATTTTTTTTACAGTAGCGTAGGAGGCTGGCGTAGTGTTTATGGAGCATGACAGGGACGCCCACAGGCGGTCCCTTCTTCAAACTTACGATCACCTACGGCGATTTTATTACACCAAAATCTAGCAGACGGTGTCCAATATGGTAGCAATTACGGCTTAGACCACATGTAGATAGATTGACAATCCTTGTATTTTTTACTTACTGGTGTTTCAAACTTGTCCAAACGTTTAATCGGATTTTAAAACATCATCCTTTCAAAACAATTCTATAACTGCTGACCAATTGTTGGTTATGTAGCTCATACGACATCTGTTCAAATCTTGTAAAACATATGAAAATACATTGCGAAATTTATTCAAAATAAGTTGTATCATTAAACACTAAGGGTTAAATGAAATCGCTTTCAATATAACTACTCTACGAATAGTGTAGGTATGTTGTGGAAAATGGGTCTATATTATATTTTAGTAATAAAAAATCTGTGATATCAAGCCAAAAATCTACCTGAATCTTGTTGTGATGTCAAATAGACTTAAACGTCAACAGTAGCTTGTACTTCGATGTAATAAAAATTGTAATTGGATTATTATTTTTAATAAAGGTATAAAATAAAAAGAATTTCTCATTTTTTATGAGTATGAATATGGACATTATGGACTGTTTTTAGGTGCCTTTTAGAAACCATTTTATTAGTGCATCCAATCATGATAGCTCAGTAATAAAAAATTTCCTCCAGAATCTGTAAGCTTATTGATTTTCTCAATTTTCATGAAGATCCAGCGTATGAGGCGCGCGCCGCAGAACACAGGGTCCTGTCTTAAAAATATGAAAACGGAAGAGATTATGAGCGATTTTGCAAAAAAGAAGTCTAGGAAAAAAATTATAGATGTTTAGTTTTTTAAATATGTTGTTTTATTTAGGAGAATTTCAAATAATTTCATTCACAGTTACATTTTTGTTATACTCAAATTTTTTCATATTTTCTACCTACTAAAATAATATTGTTTTACAATAAAAACGTTTGTTACAATTGCATGTTATATTTTCTTAACTGCAAAAGCAATAGAGTCCGAGAGTTGAGAATTATTTTAATAAAGTTTTGTTACAGTAAGAAATTTTCCTCAGCATTTTTTGGGGGAATTTTAAAAGGATTATTGTAAATATTATCAATTTTAGAATATTATTTATAAATAAATATATTGAGAATTTCATTTAAATTTATGAATTTTTCGTTTTTTAGATAAAATTGAAGGTACATTTTTACAATTTTTTATTTTTATTTTTATGTGTAATTTTCTAAATAAATTCATCAAATTTTTATGGGTTTTGAATGAATAAATTCATCTATATTTTTAATTAAGAATTTAATTCGGTCCTGTGTGAATCCCAAATGACAAAATAGTTGGGATTCTTACAATAATATTGATGATTTGTTTATATGAGGATAGATTAGATTCCATGAGCCTATTTTATTATTATATATAGATTCTTGTAACCAAAACTGAATTCGTGTATGGACGCTGATGCTGACTGACAGCTTATGAATCTAGTACTCCCATTCACAGTTGCAGGCGGTGATGTTTAATTGAATAAATAGAAATCGTCAATAAAACGTTCAAAATTATACAACGTACAGAAAGGAAAAAAGTGAAATTCCATTTGTGCTCCACATAAGTAGCCTTCTGTAAATGTCAGAAACCAGAAGTATTGAAAACCATAACATACTAGACGACCCACTTCTCTAAGAATTTATATAACTTTCGTTCGAATTTAAAATGCGAGACCAAGTCAACAACACTGACAAACATCCGCAAGTCGCAAGCGAACATCGAGTGGGCGGTGAAGACTACTACATTTGGTCTCGAATTCTTAATCCGTACACACTATTTGTCAATATTGCCTATAATAGTGATGTCGAAATCAAGCGTCTCAACCTCACACTTTCACTATATTAAAACTAATCCTGAACAATAACGGCTAGTTCATTTGGAATTAGGACAATTTTATGAATCGGATGCATACTCTAAATTACCATCGTAGGAGAACCGGTTTCAAGAAAGATATTTTGGCATCCTGGGTTTTTAGAATCGTATCTGTAAGGGGTGAACAATGAATATCGGCTGTCTCTGTAGAAGATTTCGTGGTAGCAACAATAACAGAATAACATTCTCCTAGTAGTACCGTAGCTTATTTTATGCTTTAAAAAAATACATATACTAGAACATGATGAATTGTTAAAATTTCGATATTCTTTGAATTTGAGAGCACTCTATCCTACACATTTGGAACGTGAAAGTGTTGAAGTATTCAATGAATGTGTTATACAGGCTCTACTTCAATTTGGTTCAAATGTAGAGTGTTCCAAATCCACAAGTGAGTTATAAATATTACATCAAGTTGGTGTAAACTACTAAATGTAAAAACTCCCCTGCAGAGGCAACGATTAAGGGACATTTTTCACGAACCTATCAAAGTTTTTGAGAAATTCATTAACTTGGTTAGATACGTGAAAGTATTTTTTTGCGTAGAGGAGGGGAAATCTTGCATAGACCCCTCGGGGGCTCATGCTCTTGGGTGTGTCGGATTCTTACCGACTAAAACACTTCGCCCGTGAGGTCGGTTCTCTTCTTCCCAGAGGGAGTGTCACCGCACTGCGGTCATTAGTGTCCTATTGTGCTCTCACATATGCATGGGTGACTCTTCTTCTACGCTGCAACCCCTGCATGTGAGCTGATCTACCAGACTCATCGTACAGAGATGTTTGTTGCATTGGGCGTGTCCGGTTAGGAATGCAACAAGATTCCGTATTTCTTGTCCGCTGAACGTCAGCAGATTGTTCACTCGTTGTTGCTGGAGATCTCCCATTAGTCTCTTGGCGAGTGACATACGGGGCAGTTCGCTCCAGTAGGCACGGTACTCTGTCTCAAGCTATATTTGGATTACAGATTTCGCTGTGGCATGAGAAACGCTACAGGTTGGCTCTGGTCCAATCAGTGGCTGTTCCGCCCCCGCTTTAGCGAGAGCGATGACAATTTCAGTTCCTTCTCGTCTGGTTTCCTAAGACTTCCATAAGAGTGTTACTCAATTGGGGTTATTTACTAGTGCCGTTAGTTCTTGTACACAATCGAGTACACATTGTGAGGGGACTGTGTATGACTCCAGTGCCTCAAGCACTGTCAGGTTGCTCACTATGATTGTGATTTGTCTATTCTCATAGGCTCTCTCCCTCATAATTCGGGCACATGTTGTGATTGCTACTATTTTTGCTTGGAATTCTGTCGCAAGTGTCTCTAGGATCAGAGAAATTATTTCTTCTTGGTCCGTTGTCTCGACTATTCCAGCATCTGTAGTTTTCCCGATATTGGTGCCTTGGTATCATATGAGGATTGCCCCCAACGTTCTCCCGTCCATTCAAGGTTTGAATCGTGAACGGTACGAAAGTGATGTGAACCTTGATCCTATCGGATCTCATCCCCAGTAAAGGGTATTGGTCACGTACGTACGTAGGAACCCACTAATGTCAACAATAGTCTAGATCAATTCATGAATGCTCAAAACGGATACATCCGCGAAAATCTGTACAAAAACTTGTGGGCCGATGACAAAATCTACTTCTCTTGCTTTATCGTATAGTGAGGGAGATCTAAAGTGTCACATTATGAACAAATAACATTGAAGTATGTTGTCAAATATCGGACATCTAGATATTAGTTTTTTTCTCGAACTCATACATTTTGATTTAGCTATTCAAATTGTTGCAATTGTTTCATTATGCTTCTAAGTTTCACGTAAATCTCTATTCATCGGTGATTGTTCTTTTGTTTTCTTTTCGACGTTGAATAGAAGATGTATGTGTGCGTTTTTCATGCGATTGTGTAGGAAGCAACATATTCTGGTACGTACGGACATCACCAGTATGTCGCTAGTGAAATTGAATCGAATTCGACGACTTGTCGACACACTGCCGAGAAATCAGAGGGCATCTGCTATGCTCGATAAAAAACTTTTACTTCGTGCATTACCATGAGAAAAAGCGGAATTATTTGTTGCATAAGTGCGGATAATGCATGGTCAATAAGTCACGAATATTGAAAATAACGACATAAAATATGCAAAATGGGGCCGGCGGAACGTTTCACCTCTATTATCAAAAATTTCAACATATCGCGATTTATGTCATGCCAGGGTTACACTATTGCAATCTTGATTGCTTGTAATAAGTACACAAAGTTTTCTTCCTTTCCTTATCGCGACTTGACCGAATGGCTTATATTAATACAACAATGATATTCAGTGGCACCCCTTGCCATATACATAGGCCATATCGGACACAGTTCCAAAGTAGGTTCGAGGGCGTCGTAAACGTTCCTATATTGAGAGGAGGGTATTAGTATGTAGAGTTGTGTGTTTCATTTCCCATATTTACGAGGTACAACATAAAAATCGTAATGTCCTAAATAATACATCAAACTTGAGGACTTATATTAAATTATTATGTCTCACTTCTCCCAAAATCCTCATCCCGGATAGAGGAGATTGGAGTAACGAAACTCTCGACTCACTGCCACCAGACGGGCTCGTATGGCTTAGGGATGGGTTCAAGGTGGTTAGGGCTTTTGGGACGGGAGTGTACCTGAAAAGGCCAAAGATCACTAACTCAATGAATCTAGGCGCTTACTGCAAGGTTTTTCAGGCGGAGGTCTACGCAATATTGACTTGTGCCATGGAAAACCTGCGAAGAAACTATGTAAATGGGCGCATATCTAATTGCACAGACAGCCGGTCGGCTCTGAGAGCTCTCAAATCACCCAGAGTCACATCAAGGCTTGTCAGACAAAGCAAGGATACACTCGCTGAACTAGCCAGGAGAAATAATGTTCAACTCAGCTGGGTCCCTGGACACAGTGAATTGTTTCTTTAATGGTACTCCCCCAGATGCCCACCGCTGGTTCAGGGTCTATTAGGAGTTCCTAAGCCAGCAGTTTTGCGATTTCATGTCTATTTCGTTTCCCCTTATTCCATAGTGACCGGAGACTTGCCTTCGTCTCAGTCAAGATTGTTTAGTGTGTTGATGCACTCTCACACCAGCTCTTAGTTTAAACGATAGATATCAGATCGGATGTTTTCCTTGCATCAATAAGGAAGGACTAATTGAACAATCGAGATATAAATGATTGTATGAATACATCCATTTGTTCCTAGTTGGATTTTACCAGATAAACAATGTTAAGGTCTCTCTAATCTAGATAGATCTGTAACATCACAAACTGATAAATCTAGACAGCTGTTTTGCTCTTCTCTAGAGCTGCTCGTCAGTACAAAGAGGAAGTTTGTAACGTTACTGGCCGCTCATTCTGTTGAACTAACATAACCTGTGACAAAAACACCAAATTATTCAACACCATCTAAGAAGTCAAATAATGTATCACATTGACTTCTAGGTTTTTCGGTGAATTTTCGGTATGTTGTCGCCATCTAGTGCTCAACTAGTTTAATATTTCCCGTAACTGGAAATTCAAGAAATCTACTAGTTAATGTGGTACATTGTTTGACTCCTTAGTTGGACATCTATTCATAGGTGAAGTTGAATAATTTGGCCTTTTTACCACGCTGTATGCGGTTATGTGTACAACAGACTGATCGGTCAGTAACATTACAAACTTTCTCTTTCTACTGATGACCGGAACTGCTGTCTCTAATCATTAATATGTAATGTTACTGATCGATCTATACTAGAGAGTCCTTTCATCATCAATAATTTTTTTTACAACGATTTCCAGAAATTGACTCTTGTCACGTTCGCAGAATCTACTGAGAGATTGAACATTTTTTCAATATCTCTTGTGTGAAATGTAGAATGTACCACTATATCTTCGAAGAATACAGATCTATGACTTTTCCAAACTATAGCTTACAAGCCTCATTCGTTCGTCAAAGCCCTTTTTGTTGATCATAATTATAACTGTGTAAATATTTAAAACATGTCGATAAATTATATTCGGTACTATCTGATATACTACAGAATCGTTGAATATTTTTACGTTTCACCTCCTTCCGATCCAAACCCCAGTATGACCAGAGGAACAGCTACTGTCGGTCCTTTGTGCCCCCCAACTAATTTCGATCGTCCCATTAATAAACTTTTACAATTTACAAATAAAAACTGTGTTGTCCCTGCATCGCTACGGTACTTTTCTTCTCAAGGATTAGGCCAGAGGGATGTGGTAGTTTTTTCGGAATCCTGTGTTTTCCTTCTTGTTTTAAATATCAGGTGTGCGAAATTGCATCAACATCGATTTGTATAAAGAACAAACAAACATTCTTTTTCAATTTATGAACAAGTGCCGGGATTTTACATGATTATCAAACATGCATTGGTGATATATTTTGAGATCCTTTTGAACTAAGGTATTTTCGTCAAATGCCGAATAGTTGCAAGATATCATAAAAAACATTTATTGCATAAAATTTGAATGAAGTGAGATAGAACCGAGTTCCTGAAAAATTATTGAAATCTTTTCAATAATTCTGAATAATTCAACATAAAAATGCTACATCATCCCAATTATGCCTATGTTTTGGTGAATCAGTAAATCTGTCAAATCTATTTGAATCAACTAGACTATAAGTCGACATTTCTGGAATATGTAACATAATGCTTTTAATGAGGACATGGAGTCGCTTTTCAATCTACGAATATTATTGATAAATAATATCTGAAGAAATGTTCCGAAATTATTGAATTTCCTTTTGTTGATTGTTCGAAAATAATGAACATCCGAAAATGCCAACTCTCGAAAATTGGGGGTATGGGGACTTCGATTATGAAGCTCAAACAATACCAGTTATATCAACTAGTTATTAATGAAAATAATTTAGAATCATGTTATAACTAATGAGATGATAAATTTCAGTTAATGTATTGAAAATGTAAGGCGGTATTATATAACCGATCTCAAATGGAAAATTTCATGATTCAACCGGTAATTTAGACGTTAGTTTGAATGAACTAACTAACTACTATCACTTAACAATTTACTCCTATTCAACTCAAGATGTTAATATTGTTGCGCCGATATTTCACTAACGAACTTGTTCAACTTGTTTGAAATATAAAGCGGAATTATTTCTATTTATGTCTATTGGAATGTATGAAGCTCCATTATAAAGCGCAATATGTAAGAAAACAGGCATGAATAGTTCAAATTGAATGGCTACCGTAAATTCAAACTGCAAGATTAACTAATATATATAACATTGCAGTCAGTATCTTCTCTACCTTAGACGTAGTTAAAGCAAACGAATTTATTAGGCAAATTATAAACTAGTTTTTATAAAATCATTTAAAGTACCTACGATAATAATTATTTGAATAAAAGGTCACAGTCTTATAATAATCCAAAAATTAAACAAAAATAATGGTTATATAAATACATTATACATACGTATATAGTATAGGTACACTTAAAAATAACTCAATAAGCAATAACCCGGCAGAAGCACTCAGCACGTTCATTAATTGAAGAAATTATAAATATAGCATATTCCGGATGGATTTCGCGTCACAATAGCGCGATTGAATGCCGACGTTTCGCCAACCATTGCAAGTATCATCTTCAGGGTAGGCTCAGAGCTTGAACTGAAACTGATTCTTCATGTTTCTATAGCGGTATTTATTGTGGGAAAAAATCTTCACGCTACATAGTTCACTACATTTATTCCGGTTGTTAACCTCTCAATTCCTTCAAATTAAAACCTGATTTAGCTATTCAAAAAGCTGATAAAGGTCATGGATCGTTCAGATTGTTCGCATTTTTTCATGGTGCGGCACTATTTTCCTATTCCCGAATGGGGAACCAGTAGTACGTCTTGAGCCACCCTTATAAGAATAAGTCATCGAATATAGTTGTAAAGTATAACAACTAGTTTTATTTCACGGTCCTTCGAGCCAAATATAAATAGCGGTCCAGAAAACTTTTACCGACGCGTTGGCTAAGCCGTTTAGTTGTAATGATGATATGATATCGCTAGCTCCGCTAAGAATTGGTCCAATATAGTTGTAAAGTATAACAACGAGTTTAATTTCACGGTCCTTCGAATTTCGCAAACACAGATTATGTTTACAAAATCCTGTAACATGTCTAGACTAATTCCTATAAGCTCCTACCGAAAGATCGCACACCCTCTATAGAACGTTCAGTTTCACGAATCACCCATCTTTTCCCCTTCCTGATCCAGATAAGGAATTCCTCATCCCCCATTATTCAAAAGCGCTTGATTATATGGTTTGCCTAAAATTCATAAGCCCTCAGTTCCCCTAAGACCAATTGTCAACACTATCGGATCCCCTACTTATAAACTCTCTCGATATCTGTCATCTATTCTCAAATCTCTTGTATGTAATTACAACAGTCTTATCCTAAATTTCTTTCATTTCGTTGATAAACTCCAAACTCTAAAAGTTGACGCAGACAATTTGCTCGTCAATACAACGCCAGAATTCGTCGATAAAGTCCATGGTATGATATTGGACGATCGGCTGAGGACATAGGCATCTCAACCGAACGAGTACGGGACATTTTACATAAATTTTTGAATAAGAGAAAGCTTTCTGCGAGATGGGTGTCGCATTTGCTCTCTGTTGAAAATAAGCGCGACCGTGTGACAACTTCTACAGAGTTTTCTAGCGCGATAAGAAGAACGTCTTGCGCCGTTTCGTAAACGTGGACAAAACACGGATCCATCAGAACATACCAGAAGCCAAAGCACATTCGAAACAGTGAACTTGTCCTGGCAAATCGAAGCCGAAGAAAGCCAAATGGGCTTATCGGCCAACAAAGTCATGGTGACTTTGGTTTTTTGAGATGCACACGATGTCGTCCTCATCGATTACCTTGAAAAGGGTAAAGCGATCACCGGCGTATATTATGCAGATCAGTTGGATCGATTCGACGCCGATTTTAAGCGAAAGCAGCCGCATGTGGCAAAGAAAAAAGTGCTATTTCACCAGAACAACGCACCGGCGCACAGGTCCGCAGTTGCAATGGCGAAATTGCGTGAATTGCGCTATGAATTGGTTCGTCATCCACCATATTCTCCAGATTTGGCCCTTTGTGATTTTTATCTGATTCCGAACTTGGACAAATGACTCGACGTAAAGATATTTGGCTCCAACGATGAGGTCATCGCTGAAACAAATGCCTATTTCGAAGGATTGCCGAAATCGTATTAATTGGAAGGGGTCGAAAAATTAGACAGATATTGGATGAGGGGTTTCGGGCTAAAAGGAGATTATGTTTAGAAATAAAATAAGTTTTGATCAAATAAATCATTTCTTGTTTCATTTTTCAGGTACTTATCACCTTGCCCTCGTACATATATCACTCGCCGATTTGTTAGTATTCTAGAAATACTTATTATGACTTGATGAATTCATTCCTAATTAATTGACTGGCTAGAATCGTTGATGGAACATGGAATTCCATTAGCAGGTATTCATTCCGAGCGAAAATAAAAGTCTTATTCAGACATAACATCTAATCAAAAATAAATAATCCGAAATTTTCAAATTTCCGTCCGAAGCTGTGTCGAATTTGGCCTAGTAGTTGTTCAGTGGTATTACAATAGAGCCTCAAGGTCAATTTTATAATGAAACGATTCGCTGTCAGTCAGAATGAAGAGGGATAGACTTTAATCTCGTCTATCTATACATCTCACCTTGAATTTAGACTGCTTTCGGTCCGGTGGGAATGCACTTCGTAATTTAAACCTTGTTGTCATATGCCACGATTTCATAAGCGGCCGCATTTAGAACCCAAATAACACACTCTGTTAAATGGAATTATTTTGGTAAAGTAACGACTTCATCTTCATCCATTCCCATCGTGGTACTAAATGTTTATGGGCATTGTCTGGCTTATGCTTCTTACGTACAAGTACTAAAAAGGAATTTTATATATCCGCACTCTAAAAGAATGGAAATAGGTGTTATGAAAAATCATCATATTTGAAAGGCACGCAAAATACTGTGCACCAAGTATCTATTAATGAAACTCAAAAGTTCAATGGATTCTCAATTATTCTGATGAACGAAATTGAGAAACCTTTCGCGAAAATAAAATTCGCCATTACCGTTATTGTTTAATTTTTTTGATTTGCTTTCCATTTATTTCATGTTGATTTCTGTCATATAATAAAGATAAGCTCTTTCTAGTCCAAATCGATCAGCAATCAGTAATAATCATTAATTGATTTGGTCTAGAAAGACCTTATTATGGTTATCTGGAAAAATATATATGAATATACCTACTCATTTGTTCTTATTTCTCTTACATCGGTTTGGTTTGGTGTCGCCATCTGGTGCACTCAAGTAGTCTCACATTCCCTTAACTTTTATAAAGTTCCAGAAATCTGTTAATTACAAGCATCATACACTTTTATAACAAATTTCACTAAAAATAAAATTCCACCAAAATATCAAAATGTCTCGTGATGGTATTTGATGCAACTATTGTATGAAATTGACTTGAAGGACAACTGCAGTTGGCAGTTGTTGTTTCAAATTTCAACATCAATTTAAAAGCAAAAATAATAATTATAAAAGGATATTATAAGTTTAATAATTGAATTTCATAGAAAACACTGTGAAGGGTTGGAATTTTGAAATATAATGAATCAACAGTTACGAATTCAGAAAACTCATAATGTTGACTTGACAGTAGTAATTTTTAATTAATTCTATTTCAAACGTCATCCCCTACTTCTCTCATAGATGGCCAGATTAATTAATAATATACTTTACTCAGGGATGAGTAAATAAGATTTGTTATAGTCTCCCCCCTGGCCTCGAACTCGCCTCGAGGAGGGGCCAGTTTCATGGGCTGCTTTTTTTTTTTTTTCAAGGGTCGTCCCCTTCTTGTCAACACAATTATAGACTTTTCCTCTTCTGGTGAATAGCGGTACAATACAGAGAAGTTTGCAACGTTACTGAACAGAATAATCTCTATTGAAGGTAGTCATAACCGGACAACAACATGGTAAAAATACCAAAACTATCTCACGCCATCTATGAATAGATGTCCCACTAAGAAATCAAACAATGTATAACATTAACTGATAGATTCCTCTAACTTGACAAAAGTTACAGGCGATGTGAGATCACTTGAGTACACCAGAGGGCGACACCCAACCAAACCAATGTAATACAATTAGAAATAAATGAGTATATTAATATACTCATTCATCTATCTGTCAATGAGGTACATTGTTTGATTACTTAGTGGGACATCTATTCATAGATGGCGTGAGATACATTTGGTCCTTTTAGCATGTTGTTGGCCGGTTATGACTATGACAGTAACGATGCAAACTTGGTCGTTTCACTGATGAGTGTTATGAGGAGAGTGAAACAGCTGCCTGGAATTATAAGTTTGTGACGTTACTGGTCAATCTGAACTAAAAAGACATTATCATCGAACGTCACATCACTAGAATGGAAACTGTTGCCTAACAGCACGTTCCTGACTCTTGTCATCTTTAATGACACATCAAACGAATTTTCATAAGATTGACACATTATTTTTTGTCGTAGCTCTTTATGGATTTGGTTAGGATCAATTTTCTCATTGCCTTGGTGCTTTTGTATTAACTTCAACTTTAGATCATTAGATTATTATTATATCCCTTTTTTTTAGGTAGCTTACAATTTGTTAAGTGAGTTTATACTTTCTTTTAAGTTTTTCTCTCTATTTTATTGGTGTTAATAAAGGCAATTTATTATTACTATATTATTATAAATGTCAGTTTGCATCCTCCGAAATGCCAATTTTCTTGACATAAAATGTGTAGCTGTCGCTATTCCCGAGTATTCAAAAGCGACTCAAGTTTATTCTGATAATTCAGATTAAAATTTTAAATTCGTTATTTTAGTACAATGTTATGGAATAAAACATTTCACGACATATCCCTTGGAATACTATTAAAGTACTCGTTTAGAAATTCCAGACTCGGCTCTTTCCTCACCTCGTCTGTAAACATTTAAACTTTTATAAGTCTTTTTCCGTTTTCATAATGTTTATTAATGATCCTATCTCTCTCTATTTCTATAATTATAAATACTAGTAACTGATAATTTCAATTTACTTAATTCTTTGATGATGCTAGTGAAATATAGCGCATAATATTTTACAAATCTATAGTAGTACAAATTTTATGATTTAACTATGAGATATAGGCTTAGAATATATATGGAGAATGATTATCCTAAAACGTAACCAAATATCTTTACACAATTAGTTCTGTATAATGAATGAATGACAACATGTTTAAAAAAGTAGGCATGCTATAATTTTAATCTGTATTAATGGTTGATATGGTTAGCCAAGCAGAAAAACAAACCTTGTTGAAATTAAATACTAGTACATTGTGCGCTATGGTTTGTTAAGTGCTTAAACATCATTTCGAACAATTAATTATTCAAAACCCTACTATATAATCATAATAATTAGTGTAATTGAAATTTTAACATAACTCCTACTGTTAATGACTTACAATTTCAACAAGATTCTATTAATTCATAATAACAATCTTCCCAGTCATATAATCATCATGATTATCAAGAATTGTCGTAGGTATTGCCTAATCATATAAGGCTTTCTATATGTATATAAACACCAATATTTGTGTTCTAGAAACCCAGATATCCCTAACTATGAAACTAAAAATATAGAGGCGTTCAGGAATGTAAGGACATAGACTCACATATGTCAAAATGGTTCTATTTATGAATCTTCCAAGTTTTATACCACTAGCGTCCTATGAAATTATCCTTGCAAATAAATTCAAATAATTTCACAAAGAATTTTCAATAACAAAACAAAAAAATTGAAAGAATGTACGTAAAAACACTTAATTAATATTTCTTTAGATAACTTTCAATTTGAATACTTTGTAAACAACAAAATAACTTGAGAATATACTACAAAAGGATACACGTGGATATCAAACGGGAGCCTACATATTGTATAGATCTAACTCAGTGACGTCACAATGAGATGAGTCATTAGTATTCCGACATGTTATCAGTGTAGGCTTTGGATGGTGCATATAAACCATCTGTATACAATGGTCTTTTTCAACCAGATTCATATATCGAAATCATGGATACTAGTTTATCTAGAATCCATGATCGAGAGATATAATTCTCAAGAATTTTCTTCATGCCTACGTATAGGGTCAAAAAATAATTTGATACTTTATTTATTTGTTTGATATTGAACTGCAATTATTATAGAAGAATTATATGAATTTTAGAATTAAAAATCAAAATAGATGTCTTTCATTTGAATACTTTCATTGTTTAGCTAACCTAAAAACATTACTATCCAATAAAAATATTTTTTTTTGCGTAGAACATGAGTGAAGGGGGCTATGAGAGAATGAGGTAGCTGAAAACTATAATCAAGGGATAATGGAAGAAAGGTATGTTGGGAAGGGCTGCAGTATCAAATACGACGGCAAGGTGAAAAGTCCCTGAAAAATAAAACAGATGGCGCCACAATCGAAAATCCCATGTGACATTTGTGATCTGCCATCTTTAACCAGCTGAGGCTATGAGCATCTCAACCGAATGGGTACGGAAGATTGTGAATACATTTTTGAATATGAAAAAGGTATCTGTCAGATGGGTGCCGAATTTTCTCTCTGTTGACAGCAAGCGCGAGCGTGTGACAACTTCGAAGAAGTATTTGGCGATGTTCAAGCTCAAAGAACAGTCGAAACAGTGAATTTGTCCTGGCGAATTGGAGTCGAAAAAAGCTAAAGTGGATTGCAAAGCTGTTTGATCAATTCGACGCCGATTTGAAGCGTCGAAGCGAAGAAAAAAGTGCTACCAACAGGACAAGGAACGTCGCACAAGTTCGCAGTCATCCACCATATTCTCCAGATTTGGCCCCTTGCGATTTGTATTCATTTTGATAAACTTGGAGAAATGTCTCGGCGGAAAGAGATTTGGCTCCAATGATGAGCTCATCGTTAAAACAAACGCCTATTTTGAAGGAGTGCCGAAAGCCTATTATTGGGAAGGGATCGAAAAATTAGAAAAACGTTGGACGGCTACAAAGTTTTGACCAAATCAATCCTTGTTGCATTTTCAGAGACTTTTGACCTTGCCCACGTAAGGTCAATATCGTCATTCTAAAACGAAATACAACTTGACCAATTTAATTCCAAACTCAGCTACAAATCATTATTAAAGTCTTCAATACATTATTGTAAAAACAACAGTTTTCCCAACGAATAAAGCAAACACGAATGTTACGCCCATGAAGCATACAATTTGGTTAGTTGGGTGGACCTCCAAGTTTCGATCGGCTTGGCTTTAAATGATAAAATCAATCGCCGATTAATTTATTAAATAGCATTAAAGAAGCTCATCAACGGCCGAAGTTTTTCAATAAGAAACGCAAAAATGAACATCAGACAACATTTAACATAAATACAATGCCGTTTCGTTCGAATAAATTAAAAGACAGAACGAGGACCGCGCCGATACTGCCAGAAAAACAAATTCCGAACGGTAACCATGGAAACGGCCGAAAAAAGCCCATTGTTGACAAAACAAATTCAAAATGGCCGGTAGAGACGTCTCAGCTGCGAACTGAGATGTGGAGTAATTTGTTTTTTTGGCGTTGACAAGAATACGCTTTAAGTCTTGGATCTGTTGATTAATGTGGCCAGACGAATTGCTGCTCGTTTACCAATGGTGGATGATGTTTGAAGATGCTTTCACATCACTGCTTTAGATGTCATTCCCAATATAAACGAATATCTCGATAGCTGAAATATAACTTGAACTTTATTTGTATTCCTTATAGCTCATTTGTACTCTGCACCGTATACAGGTTGTGTCACTAGACACCCCTTTGTCTCATTCATTGAGATATGACATTGATGATGCCAATTTCCGTTCGATTGTTCACCAATCACTCTTACACACGGTTTTGTTTCGTAAAAATATCCAATTCGGGGAACTATATCATCTGTTTCTCACTGTTATATTTTAATTTCGAAGAACTTCTGGAATAGGAATATAATACAAGGCTAACGTCAAATTCAGATATGAAATGACGATAAAATATTAATTATGTCTACGACCATCTCGGGAAAGAGCTGAAGTACCTGAAGATGTTACTAAAACATTGCTTCAGAATATTAACATAAGTAACTGCTTTGATTATAACCATCAATTCGATTGCAAAAATGTTAATATTTTAACTAAGGAAACCAATTATTAAGAAAGATATATTCTAGAGATGATTCACATGAAACGTGATTCAAGTCTGTAAATCATAGAACAGATATTCAATCATTAAGTCAGATTTATACTAATTTTATTAATAAAAGTTCCTGCGAACTCCTACATGTATTTCTATAATGTTAAAAGTATATTTTAGGTGAAATGCTTAGATAGCAATATTTCTAATAAGGTCTCACAACCTTTTTCTATTACTCATAAGTCTTCAACATCTGGTTCGAAAGTGGATACTCAAACGTTATATTTTTAGTTCAATCCTTCAGTCGTGTCACGTACTGTGATTCCATAGTCAAAGTATACCAGGTCTGCCGGAGCCTCCCTTCCATCGTTTCTCGCGCTGGGTGACGTCACCCAGCTCCTCCAATCACAGCCTTGCTCTCATCAGCTCGTCGCCGGCACGTAATAACATCATATTATGTCCTCGTCCATAACATTAAATAAACGAAATAAACGACCAATCAGATTGCACTAAAATTTTAAAAAGAGTAGAAGGGAGGCTCCGGCAGACCTGGTATACTTTGACTATGCTGTGATTCGATATGAATTATATATGAATGTGTTATAATATCGATTGTTCGTATTTCTGTTCGTTTTGGCGACGTGTGCATTTTTAATTGAAATTATTAAGATAAGGACGCCTTGTGGTGAAACAATTAGTTTCAAGAAATCACGTCTTATACAGTGATACGTCCAGTGTCGGACTGGACCACAAAAGGCCCCCCGGGAAATAAAAGGAAGAAATTTGTAGTAGTGTTAATATTTTCCTAAAAATCGACGGGCCCACCAACAATGAAACGGCAGGGCCTACCGGGAAATCTCCCGGTATCCCGCCGGCCCAGTCCGACACTGGATACGTCTTCTGATGATGATCGTGAGACCGAAACGTACGTAAAGACAAACATAATAAGCATATGTGTGAGTGTAACCCATTTCCCGAGAATTTTATATACAATCCATGCCTGGGTCAAGAATTATTATTAATTAACATAAATGATAATGCGGATACAGTTGACATTTTCTCATTCTTGGAATGATCACATTCTAATATAGATGTTTTAAAAGTATTTATTTATGTATTTTTCATTAATTTATTAATACTGTGTTATAAAAATTCTGCATAAGCTATTATAGTTGAACCGATCACTTTGTTATATGAAGAAAATTAAAAAAGTACAAAAATGGGGGGGGGGATTACGGGATCACCACCAATAGCACCCTCCCATGAGACGATCCTGTAAGGTCCATTGCGAAAACCGCTTCACAAAAACTTGGTTCCCTATTCCGTGCCAAGATCTAGTTTACATCCCAGCAGCTCCTCATAGTCTGCAAAGCACCTGTTCTGGAGTATTGTTCCCATCCTTGGAGTTCGCCTTCCAAACATACAATGAAACTCTTGGATTCTATCCAGAAGAGAGCTATTAGTCTGATTGGTAATGTCACTTACTAGTTCATTGACCTCTCTACAACATCGTAGAAAGGTGGAAGATCTCTCCCTTTTCTTTAGATATTTCTGTGGTCGGTGTTCATCAAAAGTCTCGTCTGTTGTGCCACTACGAGAGATTCCATATAGGTGAACTAGACGAGCTCAAAGTAATCATTCCTTCCCTGTCAAGCTCGAGACCTGTCGTCTTTCACTATGCCTATAACCTCCAAACGAATGCCTATCTCCTCTCCCTATATTCAACTGCTGGCTCACACGATATCCTTCGAACATTATAGGTTTCCCTCTCGTGTAGTCAAAGTATACAAAAGAAAGGATGTTCTGAAAATGAACTTATCAAATTAGAAATTGCGATAAACGTATATTGAGTGAATTTCGGAAACCACCTTGGAAAAAACGAAAGTGGAGAAACGGAAAAATACACAAATCTAGCTAGGAGAGAAAAGGAGAACAGCAACTACATAAACGTCGAAATCATAAATATGTAAATAAAACATAAATCAACAGATTTTCTGATAGTTTTCAGAAAGAAAATAATCTGCCATATAGCCACGTTACTTTAGTGGTAAATAATAAAGCTTGAAATTGGAAACTCAAAATCTTTTTCGATATAGCTTTCATCATCTAAGATAATCGAATAAAAATTTGTATTGACATTCGACAAAGTAATTGTATTTTCATTCAATCTCCACAAAGTAACTGTTCTTCTACAAATTGTTGTGCTGTTTATCCAAGGAATGAACATTCAGTTCTACTAATAACTTCTGGTGGATATCGAAAAGCAAAAAAAATGTGGTTTACTATTCAGAGTGATTTATGATTAATCTAAAATTATGACTAGCAGTAATCAATAGTATCAAACAATTATGCGAAATGACCACATGCTGGTATTCATTCTATTTAAAGTAAAAGTATCCGTAATATAAGATTTCTCGAAAGTATTTAGAAAATGTACTAAAATCGTTGAGACATGAATTATGACATTAAAAGGAATTATACGCTCAGTTGTGAATAATTACATGGGACTTCAGTAAATTGCATTATTAAAAGGCAATTTGCACTTTTTTCGATTAATTTACATTTCGTACTGTTCATTCTGAAAATGTCACAGACGGGTTCCCAGTGGTGACATTATTGTATATTAATTATAAATTATTCAAATTTCATTTATTTGTCATCAGTTTGATGACGTGAATAATAAGACATTCCATCATAACAATAATTTTCTGATATTACTTTGCAAATTGTCGATGCTAATTGATACTCTTTAATACATATAATTGATTTCTGTATAGACTGTTTTGATTCTGTTTATTTGTAAAGAACTACCTATAAATCTTGTTTAAATTTATTCCATGAATCAGCACTATTGATTCCAAAGGATTACATAAATCTTATAAAATTATCCAATTAGATAAGTAGATTACAAACTGACGGAGTTGGTAGGATGGGTTGGAGAAACCTTCCCGCTTCAGTCAACAACAAAAAGATACGACAGACATATTTGACTAAATATTGATCCATCCTGATTGACTATTTTAATTGTGTCTAATTTTATTCAGCACTACTGATTCTAAAGGATTCTATAAATCTTATAAAAATTATCCATTATTATTTAAATAATTATTCCATATTTTATAATGAAAATTCCTTATAATAAATTATTGACTAAAATTGCAGGTATTAAACATCAAATCAGTATTGATGTGTTTGATAAATGAGTAGATTACAAACTGGCGAAGTGGGTAGGATTGGTTGCAGAAACCTTCCAGTTTTAGTAAAATACTTAACGATAAAACAGAGACATTTGTCCAACCTGATTGATATTGCTTTTATCACAACAACTGGTCCCAATGAAAAACACATGCTCGTATGCCCTATAGATTTTAAATAAATTCTCTTCTTCATTACTTGCATTAAAATAACCTCCGCGACAAAAATGCTTTTCTAGAATAGGATTTACTTATTCCTAACAACACGAGGTCACCTAAGCTGAGTTTGTAGAATGACATTTTCGATTGCTCAGAATTATGGTATTGGTACAAAGTTATATAGAAAGATAAAAGTTTCGAATTAGGACTAATGTCTTTGTGTCGACTCAATTCGATTCACTTTTCCCGACGGGTATCTTTTCTTGGCACATGAATAAAAGTTTTGTTGAGAATATTTTCAAGAAATTTTTGCATAGGGTTACAAAGCAGTATTTCTAATTACTAATTTTCTCAATTTGCACTATTAAATTATGAAAATTACGATCAGATTTTAGTTTATGCTTGTTGATAAATTGTCTAGCGGTGAAGATTAGAATCCTGACGTCACAACGCGTTTAAATACTTCGAGTCTTTCCGAGGCATTTCAATGGAATGATCATATTTTTCAATAACATAATAATTTTGAAGATAAATTGAAAAGAAAAAAAATTGATAAATGAAGTGGGTGGGTATTCTTAATATGTTTAATGTGTTTTCAATAAATACGTGGAAAGTACGTTTACTGCATTGAGTGCATAAACTTTATTTCGAGATAATTTCCTCGATATAACAACCAAATAATTATGAAATCGAGTTGATTCGATCTCATGTCGAGGTTGTTCGTTTAGAAACTAGTCGTTACTATTTTTGAATTAGTATATGCCGTTTCAGTAACCGGCAAAATCTTCTTTGAATCGCATATTTTCTGCCTGGTTAATTCCTGAATCCAATTATATTACGATTGTATCTTGTATTATATTGTATTCCTATATCACCTGTTCAAATGATTTGGATGTGGTGCGGAAAAAACCACATCAAATTAAAATTTAAATAACGTACTTACTTACTACAGACATTCAATTTTGAGTTGAATACACTTTTGAGTGGCATACTATTAGTTATAGTTACTTCTAGTGGTCTCAGAATTTAACACGAAAGCAATCACACTCTTTAATACCACTTCTTGTAACAATTAATGCAAGATGCAGTCCGTATTCGAGCAAAAAAAATCGACAAAGAGAAAGGTCAATTAACTTCAATGACTGTCCGATAACAATTAAAATGTATTCGTTATTTTGGCCGCCACGTCCTTTCAACCATTAGCATCTTTAATTTATTGGAATTCTGACGACGTGGGGTTCTTACAGACAGAATTCGATATAGACAAGACAAACTTAGAGGATGACTTGCAATTGGTTAAGTCTGCTTGGTCCGTTGCATTACGATTAATATCGCTTCACAAGATTGTTAACGACTTTAGATTGTATTTTGATATTTTATCAGAACGAGCCTTATGATTTAAATTCGCTCGACTATACAGTTATTTTTACAGGTGAAGATTGCGGACCAGTTTATGTGACACAGAATTTTGGTAATTAAAATGGAGAATTAAAATACACCTCGCTATTATTACAAATTTGATAACGAAATCGTGACTGTAGAATAAAGACATTTAGATTAGAATTATCTTATTTGTTCTTTGCCAAGATATTATCTTAGCAATAATGACAAATCATTACTAAATTTTCAACATGCAGTTTGATCAGTATTAAAAATTCAATGGTGGAAGCCATCACTTTGTGGTAATTTATCATAATGATATAATAAAATAAAACACTTTAACTTCGTTTTAATCATATATATTATAGAAACAAATCGTGACTAGTTTCGAAACAAGCATGTCATCTTCAAACTATACTGATGTATGGAAATATGAATAATATTGGCTATTTATGGTGCAATATAAGACACAAGAGACAAGTAGGGTTCCGGTAGGGGATATACATTGCTAGATAGTTTAATTGAAATTGGAGCACATCATTTATGACAAGGTTTATTTTGATGTAATAAATTTGATTTGCTCAGAACAACATGATTTTTTCAGAAAGCAATCAGTAGAAACTAATTTATTAGCCCTGGTTGATTTCTTAGACAGCGAGTTGATGCAGGGGCACTCGGTTGATGTAATATACATAGATTTCTCGAAGGCATCCGACAGGGTAAATCATTATCTGTTGCTGCCCAAATTAGCTCAACTAGGATTTGATAGAATTGCTCTACAATTCTTTTCATCATATTTACAAGGGAGATTACAGACAGTGAACTTCTTGGCGTGGATTCGTTTGCCTTCGAGACAGTTTCGGGTGTACTCCAAGGCTCAAACCTTGGGCCCCTCTTCTTTATATTATTCATCAACGATTTGCCCCAAAGGATTAAATCCAGTAGTCTGACATATGCATACGATTTTAAGGTCTTTAAGTCGGTGTCGACTCTGTCGGAATGCATCCAGCTACAGGAGGACCTAAATAGTATGTATAACTGGTCGATAGATAACGAATTGCCTCTCAACTTGGATAAATGTAACGTAATGACATATACCAGAAGTAAGAATAACATCTTTTTTATGTATCATATTGGTAAGTCAAATTTGAAGAGAGTTACATATATGAATGATTCGGTTGTGGTTTTTGACACACAGTTGAGATTTGGTACGTTACATCGAAAGCTTATAGATCACTTGGTTTCATTAAGCGTGTAGGGAGAAAGTTTAGAACATATGTGACTTTCAGGCATCTCTATTTTTCGTTGGTGCGAACCATTCTGGAGTATGCCTCTAATGTTTGGAATCCTTACACATCCATTGCTTCACAGGCGATTGAGACGATTCAGAATTTGGCTATTAAATACATGTACTTCAAAAAGTATCGAAGATACCCTCCATTTGGTTCCTATTCAGCAATTCGTCAAGATTTCGACCTTATCAAGCTATGCTATAGACGAGAAACTGCTAGTATATATTTGCTGTACAAGCTATGTGGTTTCCTAATAGATTCTCCGCAGCTACTTTCAGCGCTGAAATTCCATACTTTCAACAGCAGAATACGTCATAGACAGCTATTTTTCTTGACTCCTACGCGTAGCGATTCTCCTATCACTAGAATGTGTAAGATTCATATCAAGCACTGTGCATATATGGAGTGTGGATTGTTCAATGTGAGCGTGCGACAGTTTCGACAAGGTTTGTTTGAGTTGAGTAATGCAATTCAACGGGAGGCGGTTCGGGTTGGTACGAGTGATTTTTGATGGATGTATATGTTGGCGAGTGCTCTAGATAGTGACAGACAGAACTGGGTGGACTGGTGGGTACCGATAGCCGAGGAAGTGGTGAGGTAGTTGTGAGCCAGCAGTAGGGTTGTAGAATAGCTTTTTTTTGTTTTTTCTTTAAACTATATATAGTTTGTTTTCGTTAATTATTGGATGGCTTTTATATAACTCTAGAACATGTAATTAGTTTATAAGTGATTGTAACCTGTTTGTTCTTGTGAAATAAATAAATAAATAATGAGGTAGAGTTGATACTGTGATGAGGAAAATTCAATGCAGAGGTATACTAGGAAGGCACAAGAGGATTATGGGGAATTTACGTTATCAAGACATCAAACAGAATGCTTTAGTACACGTCTAATTGATCGTTGAAAATTGTATTGTCATTATTTTTAATACCTTTGAAAATTTATATTGATTCTAGTGTATTCATCTTGAAACCTCTGGTTACGTAAAATTTGAACTTCATCTAAATTTGGAAAAGTGTGCACTGCTTCTGAAATAAGACAAGAGAAAGATGAATTTGTTTTATTAAGTCTAAAAGATCGAAAATATTCCCTATATCTAATTTTCATATTACGACTAGATCTGCCGATGTAAAAGTTATCATATTCGGAACAGGCTAACTTATATACTCCAGGTTTATTAAACTCATTTGTATTATCTTCAACATTGAACAAAAATTAGGATGGCTTCATAACGTAAAATTTCAAAATTAGAGTGTTTTATTTTTTAGATCAGTATTAATATTCATTTTCATCACGTAATTTCAGCTAAACGTGTCAAATTTTCATAGGTTTAGAGTTAGAAATGAAACGTTTGTTTTCCATGTTCAGCTATTTCGTTGTCTACAGAACTCCACGTCTACTAACTGGGGTGAATTCAGGTTGAATGATTGAATGTTGTTGACTATACGATCTTTTAAAGTCGGTAGGAAGAAACTGACTTTTCAAAATTGACAGTTACTAATACACGTTGAGATCGCAGTGGTCAACCAGCCGAGAAGAAAGACAATAACTAACGAACTAACAGTTAGAATCTGATAAAAGATGCATTTCAGACATTCTTATGATTCTCTGGCCTAAGGCCGGTCTACATTCCGTGCATCACAGCTTTGTTCTTGTTCAAATGCAGTCAAGTACCTCTCACTTTATTATTGTATAACTTGACGTCGGTCGGTAAAATTGATATAATTGAAGTGTAAATAATCTTCCGACCAATCAGATCACTGGTCCGAGTTACACAACCCGCCAATTAAAATGCTGTTAATAAATTATGTATTGGCTCCGAGCCAAACATTTGTGTTTAACGCGACTTTAGGGTATATCGCTCCGAATCAAACTCTCAATTCTGAATCAACTCTTCTATGTGGGAACAGGGTATTAGGTCTGATTCATTATTCAGAATTACATTTCGTAATCTCCAAATTATCCTATCGTGAAGATAATTCCATTAAACGTTTTAAAAATTTAGAATATCGAATGAAGATCTTCGTCTATATGCAACTTGTTGGTCTTAGGGTAATTGCGTGGAGATGAGTTATACAAGTTGATTGCTTCGACTAGCCATATCTACCATATTAAATAAACATTCCTGGAGAACTCTATTAGATTATCAGATTCTCATTTCAAACGGACAGGAGGACAGGGAGATTTTAGTCACATTTTTATATTTTCGGAGTAATCCTTTCAATTTTAATATGTCATGTTCTTAACCCCACTCTACTAAAATGGGTACTATTGACTTTATTAGACCAGAAAAGTAATCCTGTAAAAGCATCATTTTGAGAGTAGACTGTGTTATAACATTTGTTTTGTGCATCTGTGTGTTGTGAAAATTTTATTGGTTTCAAAAGCTGCACTTTAACTATGGCATATATACAATCAATTGTTTGCACATAGTGGTATGAACTAATATGATATTTTTTTTCAGGTATGCTCATTTTGATTCTTGGATTGCAGAAAGAGTAAGCTAATTTTGTTTATATTTAATTAATTTGGTTTTATTTGATATTCGAATCTAAATCCCTCATGCTCTTTAGATTACTTATTGAAAACTATTGTTGAGCTAAAAATATAGAGTATTATTATAATAAGTGATAACATTAACCAAATACGCGCTAATATTTGATCACAATATCATACATCAATTTCGAACTGTTCGTTGGACACAATATCTTTTACCCAATTGAGTCATAACATGGTGGTTTGATCATTTTGGTCAGAAAACCATGTTATCAATAAATGTCAGTCCAACTCTACGTATGGTCCTTCGAGCCAGTTATGAATACGTGCCCTGTAGTGAATATAATATTAATCATTTTTTGTGCCTCAATTAGCACTAGAATATATTATCTCAAATTATTCTAGGGCAAGTTGAAAAGTCCCTGAAAAATTAAACAAGAAATGATTTATTTGGTTAAAAATTTCTCAACATAGACGCCCTAGATATCGATGAAATTGATTAAAAAATTATTTTTAATGTTTGTTAACTGTTCAAGAGGTGAGATAAAAATTGCTACACACGGTAGCCACGACATGTTCTAGGAATTTGTTCATTTTTCTTCGTAAAATGTTACAAATTCTGGCTCTCGGGGGTTTTCAAAGTCGCCGATCATGACTATGACACTCACAATGTTCTGCCGGGTCTCTGTGTATCTACGTCATCTTCTAGGCATGAACTTTCTGAGTATCATAATCGTGATCGGCGACTTCAAACACCCCAGAGAGCCAGAATTCGTTATCTTTTATGAACAAGAATGAACAAATTTCTAGAAGATGTCTTAGATACACAGAGACCCGGAAACTGCCCCAGGTAATTTGCAGAACATTGTGAGTGTCATAGTCGTGATCGGCGACGTTGAAAACCCCCGAGAGCCAGAATTTGTTACCTTCTGTGAAGAAAAATTAACAAATTCCTAGAAGAAGTCGTGGTTACCCGGTCTCAGGGTACCACCAGGTATTGCAGAAGTTTTTGAATCGTAATCATCACTAGCAACCTTTATAAAACCACTTGAACAGTTAACAAACATTAAACATTATTTTTCAATTAACTTTATCGATATCTAGGGCGTCAGGATGCCGAATACCCGGGGGAGGTTCGAGGGTAAGTTTCTTGATAGCATATTCGTGTTCAGAGACCCCAAAAACCCCCGAGAAACCAATTCGAGTCCCTTTTTTTTATTCACCTCAAAAAGTGCACTCAGAAAAATGCATTTTTTGGCTGTAGAAATGCAATAAATTTTTTCCGCAAGAAAAAATACCGGACAAATTTTCTGAATCATTTTCTAAATCGAATGACGAAAACCGCATCTCAATCCATCCAACTGCGCCGGGTTTGGAATGTGGAATGCTTTATTTCCTTGACTAAAGTAATACTGAGCAAAGATGTGAAAATTCATCATTTACTTGAATGAAATGAATTAAATATTTGTTTCTTACTCATCATCAAACTGTCTCCCCAGTGAATCGATAGTTACAAATAATTAAATAGATCCGCTTCCAATTTTGAAAATGTTGCCTCATACGGTATCGAATTTGCGTGTTCTGTGTTGTGTTGTGCTTTCGAGTTATTATCCCAATGATTATTTCAAATTCATTTAGCCGTGAGGCCGTATATTTTATAAGTTGTGAGTGTCCCTGTGTTTGCTTAAAATTAAAGCGGAATATGTTAAATAGCGATATTAAAACAAGCGCTTTTTTATTTTAAGGTATGTAGAATGAGGCGATTTGAAGACAGAAAGAACGGAGCTGTCAGAGTTGCATATTATTTTACATATTTATTATCCTGTTCGGAAGACGCACTACGTTATTTGTGTAATTTTGCCAAATTTATTGTTCATTCGCGTACCCTGGTCCCCTAACAAGATTCATAAAAGTCCAGGTGAGATTTTTGTATCTTTTATGACTTTGTTTTTATCTTGAGTAAACATAAAAAATGAACTCGCATCGTTTTTTTTTTCACTTTTAATTTTGGGTTTTATTATTTCTAACTCGTTACGTCATGCTCGAAATCTTGTCTCATCAATTACGTCACAATGTGATGATTATAAAATGTTAAAGTTCCTTGACCATTTCAAATTAAAATATTTCGAGTCGCGTTAGCTATTTGATTTCACATTCCTCTTATTTCAATGTCGATCTTTCAGATTTGTTGGATCTAAAATATTTATATCAACTACATTCTTCATCATCATCAATATGAGTCACGGTTTGAGGCATCGAATTCATCTACCATAGTCTTTAGTTCCAAAAGAGTTGAATATAACAACATTGAAGACACTGATACAAACTCGAAATGCAAATTATCAGATTTGAAATTATCTCAATCAGAGACACCTTCTTGAATAATTTGCTACCATTGTGGACTGGATATTGGAAATAGAATTAACTAAATGACTCAAATTATAAAAACTAATGTATAATATACATAGTTATTCACTCTAAACACAGCTTCAGCAGATAATATATCTAATTCAAATCAAATCAATAGATTTTTTTATAGAACTTTCAGCATCATCCCCACCATCACAAGTATTTAGATTTTTTGAATTGCTCTTGTTTGTTAATGGACGGAATTTGTAAACTTAATTAGGTTATCTGAACGTAATTTCTTTCAATACACTATATTCAATGAAACTCTTTCAGTTTCAAGTAGTTTTTATATCTTTTCGTTCTTAGCAGGTGCCTATGTCGTATGATAAGCAGTGGAGGCTGGTGTGACATGGCTACGGGGGTGCGCGTAAGTGGAAAACTGCGCCGAAAGCGAGAATTTTGCATCTTTCAATGTCAAATACCCTAAAATTATAAATGGGAAATTCGCAGAGCAAAATTATTTGTTCAAATAAGTAGATTGCGTTGACCAAATATTTCATTTTTTGTTGCTATTGACAGAAATCCACAAAAGTTATTTAAAATAACAATTAAATAGGTATTTAATATTTAAATATCAAAAAATTATTGGTACACGCTCTCAGATCTTCAAGTTCTAAGATGAAAAGTGAACTTACCTAGAATCCCTAGATATATCCAACTATGTAGTTATTTGTATAGACTCTATAGACAATCTATTCGTCTATTTTTGGAATTTCCAAAAACGTCAGTTACACGTTTATTAAAATTTGAAATCTCTGGAATTAGTGTTGCCTCCATACTTGTCATGCAAAGTGAATTTAGTATATATTGTGCCACTATATTTCTCAAAAAGGTTTTAACTATTTTAAGCGATGAAAATCAGCGTTCACTATCAACACTTGTCATCAGTACAATACAAATTAATTTTAATGATAAAACAGTTTCACTAAAAGGTTTCGATCTATAAATAATTGCAAAATGGCTAAGCAACTTGCTTCTTCAAGAAAATTATCCCTGCTGTATATAGCTTTTCAGTTATATACAGCCAGTATATTTGTTTGCCTCTGAACTGTAACGTCCGTACATAGGCCAAACTGAACGTAATTTCAGTTCATGGACCCACGAACATTCGAGAAGTTATAGGTTCAATAAGGAGGACTTTAATAACGCGAATATCCTATTGGAACGTAATCACTATCACCCTCAATCAAGATAGGTTACATATTCAAGAAAAAACCCAAACCCAAATCATTGTGTATTCCCAACTATCAATTTTCACCACATTCAGACTGATTTCTAATATTTAAGGACATGATTCTAGATTCAAGTTTACTTGATAACATGATAACTAATAGCTTTCATAATGCTTCATTATTGTGAAACAATTTGCCAGCATTATTTTCTAAATTAAATGTACAATGTAAATTTGTGTTTAACTCTCCAACTTCCGAAAGTCAAAAAAAAACGTCGAAAAATAGTTGGAATGGGTTCATATAAAAATTAAATTGCCAATATCATTTTCACATTTCACAAAAGAAGTCGTCAAAATCATATTTTGTCTTTTATTGGCTGAGAACTTGAATTGAATACTTGGCTATCTGGTTTCTCAACAACCATTTTGAAAGGTTCTCTTGTAGTTGTAGTATGTGCCTTGTTGTTGGTTAGGTGCAAAATATGTCTGCAATTTATTCAAATCGCCTCGGGGAAAAATATAAACAGAAAAATCTGTATCTATCTAATGTCTGCAGTTTATATAAACATACGTATAATTACAAATTATAAATTGCTAATTATAATGACTTATGCCTCGATTGTACCTACGCGATGCACAATTAAATAACGCTTCACAAGGTCAATTTAAAATTCTCGAACATTTCCTCGCCATCATATGTTTAACATAAGTTTAACATACTTACAGTTTCAGTTTAACAACCTTTTAACATCGATACATAGCACGCAAAAAATGGCGGTATAGTATTCACTAAACCTATTGATTAATAAAAGCCTTTCGAGTAACGTTACCTTGATATACTCGCTCATGGAACTTATATTAGTAATATTCACACGCCCCTCCTTTCTAATACAGGAACTTTCCAATTTATAGCAAAATCATCAGTATACAGTTCTATACAAAATAACTAAATGAGTATTAAAAATGAGTTATTAGACTTTCAGTATAATTTACTTTTGATACATATAAAGCATGAACATTGCTAAAACATCATAATGATTCGAATTTTGTAAATTATATAGATTTCTTCTTCTTGAATTGTCCAAGAATTAAAAGAAGCTGATTTACTCGTATGAATTTTTGTCAAGAAATGCCGCAGCGTTTGGATAGGGAAGAAAACTTAATCTACCATATGTTTACGTCAGATGAAGCCCTTGTTATTCTTAACGGCTACGAAAATAAACAGAATAGCCGATATTGAAGCGCTGAGAACCCGCTTCAGTTAAATGAAAAACCCTTACATAGCCCTAAGGTGACAGTATGGTGTGCTCTTTCATCATCTGGCATTTAGGGTCGTTCTGTTTTGAAAACGATCGAGGACCTACAAGCGTTACTGCAGTTTGTTATTCAAATATGGTCACAACATTTTTGGATAAGAACTGGTTCCATTTTTGAGGATTACTTGGTTCCAGCAAGACGGTACTACCAGTCATACTGCTTGTATGTCTAGTCTATTGCTATTGAGAGAACTCTTTCCGAATCATATCATATCCAAAAATGTAGACATTGCTTGGCCGGCTAGATCACCGGATTCGTTCATATGCGACTTTTTCCTCTGAGGTTGGCTCAAGACTGAGGTGTACGTTGCACGTATGACACCGGAAATGTTACGGCGAGTTATGAAACATTTTCGAATAAGACTACAAGTATGCGTAGATCGTAATGGTGCCCACCTATCGAGTATTGATCCTTAATAATAAAATAGCAACTCTAACTCAACAGAAATATGTAGAAACATTGATGTTAAAATAGAAACTTACAGTAGTTTAAAATTGACTGTATTTACAATATAGTGATATATTTAATAAGAGGTTAGTTTGTAAATGTATTTTATTGTTTTGGTACTCATTTATATCACTAATTTAGGCTAAAAAGTTATGTCTATATTTTATTCAATCCAGTTCCTAACTTAATTTCAAAAAGTTTAAATGTTATTACTTCTGCCTTAGTTCTGGACATAAGGATTATATCATCTGCATAGGCTGAAAATTGGTTTTTGTTGTTGTGAAAATTGTCCCTAAAGTTAGTATTTCCTTCTGTCTGGTGAATAGCCAACTATTAAGTTAATAATTATCTCTTGATATTATGAAACCAATGAACATTAGTCATAAAAGATGATACAGAGCTCAGTCGACGGATGAAAGATTTGTTCTACTTTGTACTTTTCAGACGTCGGAAAAGTTTGATGATGTAACTGGACGTCCACATTATTCTACAGCTACTTCGTATAGTATGTCGTGATAATAGTGGCATATCTAAAATTCATCTTATTGCCAATGGAAAGTACATATAAGTGTAAGAAAATGGAAATGTGTATTGTTTTTAATCGCGTTGATCGAGAATATTTGGTACCACTGCTCTACCAGTGGACATTTCAGAACATTACAGTTTGTGACACATCAATAAAGCCATTATTCTCCGCCTTCTATCTCAGTCGGTATTTCTAGATCTGCATCAATCTGTCTCAGCATCACGAACACCGCCGCATCGCTATATTCCATCTAGGCATTTATTTCGATCATATATATTTTTTATACAAAGTATTTATCATATATCGTTCACCTTAGGGGCTCGATGGGTCGAGAATGCTCGATTATTTACCTTACGGACGGTCACAGTAAGAACCATTTGCTGCGCCTCTACTCGAGTAGTTTATTTCGATGCGAGTTTGTTTTGTTTTAAACACCGACTAGATTGTCTTTTGTTTCGGTTTGCTTTTGTGGTATGTCTGAACGATACGTTTTGTTAAGTTTACTAATAATAGAACCATAAGACAGTTGCTGTGGATGATAGCGCCGATATGTTGCATTTCAAAGATGCTTTCTCTTTTTTGTGTGTAACGTCTTTCAACATTTGCCGCACAAACGTAACAAATTTCGTTGTTGCAAAGCATAAATATAGATCATGCACAGACAATGTCCATTCCGTTAACAGTTATTAGTAAGTCCCAACTAATTGACAGGTTGAAACTGGAAACAGTTGTTTATGTTTATCGTTTCAGTTCATTATCGTATTGATTTATATAGCGATAATTTCAGATGTGAAAATATTACTTTGTGATAATGTAACAATTCGAAATCCTTCTATTCGCAGACCACAATGCAAGAAACCCTCCAATCCAATCGATCAAGTTAGATCACGTATCAACTCGGTTCAATGGTAAATGGATAGTGATGAGCGATGAGGGTATAAAAAAAGTTCCATTTTAATTCCAAATATCGAGGTGGATGCGCCGGGAAATGTTTCAAGTCTATTATTATATTTAATATAATATTAATGACAAATGCACATCAATTTTCATCCATTCACATTGGACATTGAATGGAACATTGCATCACTAGACCTGCTTACGTCGCTTGAACAAGTTACCGTGTCTATTTTCTTCACAGAGAGAATGTGTAGCTATCACTATTAGAGACCCAATGGAACTGTTTTTTGACAACAGATTAAAATTTCAAATTTTAATAAAGGAGTATGAACTAAAACATTCAAGGACACATGGCGTAAAATATTGTTACAGCATGTTCCTAGCCTCATCCGCAAACCTCTGAACTAAAACTTTACAAAGTTTACCCATTAGATCGTAACGAATCATTGCTAAAGAGATATCAGTCTGATACTTGTTACCCACGATCTTTTCATGAGTGGGGGACAGGAGAGTTGTAACTGCGTACCTATGTGAACAAGAATAATAGTTACCACTAAGGAAGACTCGTTTTGCCATCACATCAGGCACACGACGAGTCTTGACCGAATTGGTAACATTCAAGTGGGGTATTTTCCAAGGAGGGCCTTTAATCTCTTCCTGCTCAACGTATCGCTGCTGCCGTTGCGTTAAGACAGACTCGTGGATATTACTCTGGACCACCGAACGACCGGAGGTATCAGATCACTCATTCATTTTACATGGATGATCTAAAACTAAATGCCTTCGGAAAGTAGGATCTCCATCAGGCTCTCAACGTGGTTCAGGAATATACATGAGCCGTAGGCATGGAGTTGGGATTGGATTAGTGCGCAGTGTTTCATTTGAAGAGAGGATCCGATCTCCGGAAGTTCACGAGGATATGCAGCTTGCCGACGGAAGCATCTTCAAATACCTTGATGCTGGAGACACTTATCGATACCTGGGAATTGAACAGCATCCTAATGGAGACGCTTCTTAGGTGAACAAGTACAGAAGCCTTGATCGAAAGATTTTGTCTTCCGAACTTTCGAGTGAGAACAAGATGTCTTCAACAAATGTGCTTGCCGTTACAGTTCTGATCTACTCTTTTGGAGTGTTGAAATGGATGGTATATGAGCTGCATAGACTCGAAAAAGACACCCGGAAAATGATGCATATCTATCACAGTTTGCATCCTAGATCGTCGCATGTCGAAACGCTCGGCTTGTCAACTAGGCTGATCTTAGACTGTTGGCTGCATCATTCGATTTCATGATCATGATTGACTCTCCACTCGTGTGGGTGTGGTCGCCCTAACAAATGTAGGGGGATACCTGCAGTTATACAACGAACTTCCCTGACTTTGCACTAGGTACCCAACAGAACTCGCCACTACTATTTGGCACTTCTGACCAATCCCTCCGCGGGAGGGAAACCGGGTCAGCCGGGCTCACATCCAGCTTCACGAACACCGCGACACATCCGAGATCAACGGATGGAATCCTGCAGCTTGCCAAGATGTCGAGATCTACACATTGGTCCATCGCCGCAACGTGTTGGGTGGGCAGGTTCTTAATATCAGCTGCAAGGCCTGTCGGAAGGCCCTATTACTACTACTAAGTTCAGAGTTCACTCTGATGATGTCTACTTAGTAGCCGAAAGGTACTTTGATAGTATTTTAAGTGGATAATTCTTATCAATAGTGTTATGTTTTGATCTACTATCGACGGCTGAAGTTTGGCAGATTACAACTGGGACACCTTGTATTATGGACAACAATAAATTAAGAAGTCAGACAGACCTTCCCCTATTACAAATTGATCTAACAATATATCAGAAATAAAGAAAATTGAATCTAATCTAAAGACGCCTGCGTATCTGCGACTCTATTATAATTCTAGGTATTCAGTGGCGGAGTAGAATTTTCCAAGGGTAATCGAAGAATAAATAATATATCTATTAGAAAAAGCAAATTTCCTTATGGCACATTCATTATTTCTTTGTGCGGTATACATTGTAGTGAAAGTGAATTACCATAGCAAATAGTTAGCAGTGTAACGTTTCAATTATTCATCGATAATTTAGTAATAAATTCCAATGTCTTATTCGTCTATATGTATTCACTGATTAGTGTGGACAAAAACAAATATGCATTTAATGTGTTAAGTAACAGTTCATAAACACATGTGATGGATAAATACTAAAATAAACAAAAAGCGAAAGTCGATTAATTAAATTTATTGTTCATTAAATTTACATAAACAGAAGTTACAGTAAGTTACATGCACGTTTGTTGTATATGGAACAACGTTCGGTATATACTGGCCGACAAAAAAAGCAGGTCACCAAACAACTACTCTTCTTCTTCATACCATACGAAATTGTATCGTGCATAAATTAATACGATTTTTGCATTAATATACTTCATTTATTTATTATCTTATAACAGGATATCATTGAGAAATTCACAGACAATACTTATATAATGTTGTACAACAATGAGAGATAAGATTGGAATAATAGGAAAAAGGAAAACAGAGAGAAAATAATAGACTTAACTATTTAAATATTCTTTTTCGCATTTTGTGCATTAACAACCTCAAAATCGTACACTAATGAGACATTTTACTACATAGCAACCATTACAGTATAGCAACCAGTGCTGCAAAGAAACATCAGTATCATTAACACAATTTAACAAAACAGGATTCTTTTGAGTATTATGACAATAAGTATTAAAGTAACAGTTGTTTAAGTTAGAAAAGGTTACAATTCTGACCTCGCTGCATTAACTAGTTGTTGTTGAACATTTTTTTCAATCATCACAATTTCTAAAGGGTCTTCTTGGGATTGTCCAAGCTGGACATTGTTGAATATCCTTCAGCTACAATTGTAAATCGCCATCCCCCATGTCGTTCAAGAACCTGAATATCAGCGCCACTGTAAGCAAGAAAGATTTGCAGGAGTCCTTCTCAGGCAATGTCCGGTGTAAATTACACCTAGATGTAATCACTTTACACTTCGATACGTTAACATTCAAATGATTACGCTAGCGCCATAGAGCTAAGTTATCAAGATCCTTCTGCGAGGCAGTGGTTATTATCAAAGATACGTGCGAAGAATTTTAAATCGTTCGCAAACCTAAGCTCTGATGACTCAATCACACTTCAAATATCGTTGATAAATAGTGAAAATAATAGTAGCCCATTGCTAGACCCTTGTGGAACACCGAAAAGATCGCTATATGTGGTAAATTTGACAACTTCATGCTCCACGAAGTGTTCTCGATCATTTGATACTCTATGAACTATTTGTATATTGGCTGTGGGGTACTTGCTACCTTTCACTAGAATACTCAGAATGGATTTGCACCAATGCCATATTTTGAATTGATACCATACCAAAAATGGAGGGATAAAGATTTGAGCATCAGTATCATTTAGAGAACTACAGGTGAAAACAAATTCCCATTATATACCAAAATCAAAGATCTCATCCAAATGAAAGCATAACTCAGAAAGAGATGAGATTTATGAATAATTTGTTGAAATATTGTGACACATCAACTTTGTTGCTCTCCCAGATCGTTACAATTGGAAGAACTACCTCCTGTAGAGAACCGTTGCCAAGATGTGCAAGGTCGTAAGCCATTATGAATATTCTAAGTTCGCTATTAATAAAATTATATTTGCATAGCTTAATTGACTATCTGGAACCTCAAACTCGAATATCAAATCAAATAAACAGTTGACTAAAGAAGAAATAAGGCAATTGCTCCACTTTCTGTAACACTGAACTGAACTAATATTGTCTTATTTTTATTTAAGCTATTATTACTTCGATTGTCAGCAATTAGTGCAATTAATTAAAAATAGTGATGAACTATTTCCTGCTTCCTGTATCAATATAGTCGTGCTTTGGATGATCTAGTTTAGCTTTCCATGACTCAAATTGAATGTACCGATTTCAACATCCTCCAGTATAGCTTCGATAACGGTTTTAAATTAATTATAATTGATTGAATCATTAGAACTTAATTACCTACATTCGCATAGATTATTGAAAAACTCATGTGAATTATAGTGTTTGATTGAAATCTAATCAACGTAGCCAAGCCGATCAGTGGTAGACGTTTCGATAATCATTTATTAGAAAAATTATCAATTCGGGATACGTTTGATGTATTTGAATAGCAAACCTGTCCTATTTATCTTCTTATCTCTTAAATATCATGAATATTAATTGCATATGTTTTCAATGTTAAACAAGATGTTTCATGCTTTTAATGCTCTGTAGTTTGGTAACAAAAAAATACTAATGAATTTTAGATTCGATAATTAGGTTGATCGAACTCTGAGGAAACCATCGAACCCATCATAAATATACTTCCCAACTATCGCGTCGATAATCAGCTCAGAATTATGGTTTCCTATTTTGAATATGATGATGGAAGCTTAACTAAAAAGAAGAGTCAACAGGCATTCGGTACATCTGTATATCTATCAATTCATTAACCGTGCTAACCATTGCTGAATAGCTACAATCAGCACGTTATTATAGTTGTACAACATCATCGAAGGATTGCATTTCTAATATAATATGAATAATACGACTCTAATTATTATTTATAGCATTTAATAAGATAACATAAGAACTTGAATGAGCATTCCGACTACTAGGTTGCCATCTTCAGCAGTTCTGAAACAAACAAAAAATTTTATTTATCGAGAATATTTTACGTGTTTTATTAGCCGTTATATTGTAATTTTCACTGCATTGTAACGAAGCTTAAATTTTGAAAGATTGTTTAATTTAGATCAGGCAATAAATACGGATGTTACATGTAATTTCAGTTTGAACATTTCATTATTTCAATAGATATGAATGAATTCCGAATGTGTATTCCGTGATTGTCACTTGTATAAATCTCCGTAATTTCGAATAAGTATAATTATTCAAATAGATGAATCAAATTCATGTCCGTTCAAAATTGCATTTCATCCCAATAAAATATGTTGCAAAAACAGGGGTCTGGCCAGTTAAGACACCAAACTTTGAACAGCCTTATGTATAAAAAAGGCGAACAATCGAAAAACTCCGATAACACTTGCTTAGTCCGCCGAGAGAAACTACCGGAGCGTCATGTGCGCGAATTTTAGATCTAAAAAGTAGCGTCACTTTTATACATTGTTCGGGGCATAAGTAAAAAAAACCTGGGCACAAAATAAGGAATTGGTGGAGCGGACCTGTCCAGAACCTCGGAAAACATATAAAAGCCGTGACAGCCAAAAGATAGCTCTCTTGTGTTTTTGAATTTTGATCAGTGAAGTAGCTCTCTTGTGTTTTTTTGAATTTCGATAAGTTAGGTGCTCTTTTGTGATTATAAATCAGTACCGTTGAAGTAAATTAAGACAAAAATCGAAGTAAATTAATTATCTGAGTTTGAGTAAGATTCAAAATTGTGAATTAACAATAGTTTTCCGTTCAAGGGAAATTGATACATAAGGTAAATGAACAAATAGTTTATATTTTTGGGCATAACGATATATGGATTTCCGTAATTTATGATTATTATTGTAATTGGTGAACGTTTGTACGATACCTGAGTTCCGTAGCATTCAGTAATTTGAATGGTTAAATTTGAGTTTATTCCGTCATAGTCGAATCGCGCGTGAATTGAAATATTCAGGTAATTGTGTGGTGCGTACAGAGTGTGTATGTTTGAACGACAGGGGCGTCTTTGGTATATTTGTGCACGCTGTGTCACCCCGGAAGTATAAGTATATCCTAAGACGACCACACCACCAACGGCTTGTGCACACTGTGTCACTCCAGAAGTATAAGCTGAGGGTGGTTGTGTGATTGAGAATCGTAATAATTCCCTTAATACTATGAGAAGTCCTCGGCCGTGGATATAGGGGTTATTGCAGATGTGATAGTTAGGGCTTGTACACACTGTGTCACCCCGGAAGTATAAACCCTAATTGTCTAGATTCTGAATCTATAAAGTGTATAAAATCTAATACTGTCACACAATTACCGGGTACTCCGTGAAAGTTAGTACAAGGGTGGGTGAGGTGACAGAATTAACTCAAATAGAGTAATTAACCGAAAAATAGTAAAATCTGATATCGTACAATCGGAAAACTAGTGAAAACAATATTTTCCAAACCAACCGAATATATCGTAGTGTGATTTGAACATTCCATTTATTAGTGCTGCTATCTAAAATTTACAGAATACCATTCATTAAGCTAGGACCTGTTTGATTCGTACTCTTCCGCAAATTGATCATTCTGAATCATTTATCAACCGATCCCGTACCGCTGAATTGAATTTAGTTACCGAACTTATCGTAGAGTAGATATCTTGAAAGAGTTTTCATTTACCATTTGAGCTTCATTACATTTTCCGTCTGGGTGTAATTTTGTGAAATAATACCGTTCAATTGTATTTATATTGATTATTCTGAAAGTGTACTTGTTATATTTATTATATATTTTATTATTTGGAATTCCCCGTTTTATTAAATTATTTCTGGTCCATCTTTAACGAGCTAAGTTTTAACCAGGTATCAATTGTAATTAAAGCCTACAATTCTGATACTGTTTTCTGCCCATTGGACTCTGGTTATACTTCACTGTAGCTACCCTAGGGACAAGGCTATCTTTAGATAGCATAGTGACAAGCCTTGTGGAGAGGACCCTAGCAGAAGTCCTCAAAAGGAGTTAACCTTTAGAAAAATCTGGCGCCCGAGGATTTGAAATAAGCACTTCACCGAAAAGTCGCAAGGTACACGTTATAGCATAATGAAGAGATCTGATCATAATTGTTCCGTAATATTTATTTATAACTGTTTTTTTCAATTGTTCGTACGATGCAGTAATATAAAAATATATAATAGACATTGTCTTTGAACAAATTATATGTATCTGATTATAATGATTATGAAATCGTAATCGATTTAGTTTAATCATACTTCTACATCAGTAGATAAACAGATAATGGCTCGTGATCATATATAATTAAAATGAAAATTCCTACTACAATGACAATAGAAAAAACATTTAATTGTCTATTGTTTTTATATTATAATTACAATGCAATGAGAACCTATTCCATAACTCTTATTCAATATCGAAATGTTCAACTAATAACAATAATCAATAGATAAATAGAAACATTATCGGGAAAAATATTATTCAAAGATGAATAAACGATCGTACGTCAAGTATACGCTTATTCGAAAAAAAGGTTATTGATCTTGAAGATTCACAATAAGTCATAGTCATATTGTTACCAACTTGACAAGTTGTATCCTTGACCTGCATAACCTGTCTGGGGCACCTGAACTACACAGCAATAAAACGATAACACCATGGGCAATATTTAACTTATTCATAAAGTACTGTTCTTCAAAATCGTATGCGTATTGTATTAGTTTTTATGAAGAACCTACGTATAAATATTGCATATGTGACTAGGTAAAATTATTTTCATACAATGTATTGAACTGCGGGTTACAACTTGTAAGTAGATCCATCCGCCAGTTCGAATATACCGTCTACTTCATATTCCAATAACATTCCGACCACGAATTGAAGATGTACGATCGAACTATGATGGAATGACAAACAGTAATGAAACTTCGTCAAAACGTGCAAAATGTCAATAAAGCAAACGCTGAATTCTTTGAGAAGTTTTGCCTACGTCACAAAATTAAATTTACTGTCTCTTTTGGTCAAGAATTTTTTGATGAAATCTCTTATGGAGGAAATTAAAATTACAGGTAAAACATAGATTTGAAAATATAAACTTTGATGTTGACTATGTAGTTCTAAAATAATACGCAAAATAGATTTGTGAAACAAACTATCTTTCAAAAATATATATTTTACTCTTATTTATACTGAAGTTACAAAAAGGTTATATTTTGCGAACAATTTCAAATTTATTATAACGATTTTAATATAATAAAATTTGACTTGCTATGGAAATTAATTTTTTTACATGTAATAATCAAAAATAATAGGTTCTTCATGAGTGTTAAATTTTATTTTTGGATGATATCACCTTGAAAAATTCATTCACTGCATTTAGTAAACATGTAAAAGACACAAATCATTCGTTTACTACAATAATAAAAAAATTTAAATATTGCAAAGGATAACAATAAGCGTTTGAACAATTGTGTTAATGACAAAACAGATTCCAGTCTTCCAAAAATAATTCAAACTTTTCATAACCAAATTCAGTTATTTTCAAGTACCAATTTCTATTGTTTATTTAATTTAACCTGAAAAAGATAATGTATTATCTGACATTTATAAGTGACAGCTATGATGTTAGATTCCATAGAATTATCTTAAACTTGATTAGTTGTTAGTAATAGAGATGAAATGTGAATCATAGAATAGCTAATTCATAGATATTTAGAATTGTATAATCTTAAAATAATGTCTTATGTTTTTAATTATATTCGATCCATTTCAAATTGATAATTACCTATACATTACTTTTTCACACACAACCTATCCAATGTTCTCTGCAGTTTTAATTCAATTTAAAAAATACAAGTCGGCTGCAGAATCATTTAATTAATCAAAATCATATATTCTTTTCTAAATTACATGAAAACACTTTATCTAAAATTTTTTATAAAGATAATAACGTATTATCGAAACGTCAGATAATTTATTTCCAGTCATATCTAAGAACCAACATACCAAGGAAATATAACATACATTCCCAAATGGTTCAAGAATATAAAAATATATTCTAATAAATGTTAGTCTAAACCTTCTAAGCTTTCGTGTTGTCATCTTGGAATCGGCAAAATAGCTGAGCTGTTTTCGCAACGAGCGAGTCGATAAAGGACACGATGTTAACATTATGTACCTGACAAGCGAATAAGAAATAAAAGTTGTTAATTCTTTTAGAGAATCGCGAATGGCAACGCACATTGAAGAGTTGCAATCGCCGCGAATCCTTAAGTCTGGACTCAACAGATAATCTACTGGAGTAATTTTAAGTAGCATTTCGTGTATCAAGTGCTTATCAAATATTTATTGGAATCTGTTTATCGTATACATTATTTTAATCTTCAATTTTGAAGGTTTTATGATTCTACATGAAAGGCTACTTTGGATTTATAGTATCTGTTCCTTTATTAAATTTAATATTCCCCTGTATCATGTTAAGTTATTGTCTTTAATTTAGATTCCTATTATCAATTATTCCCTCAATAAACAACCATTTAGATTATTTCAACTATTAAATACTAACTTATTATTAGCTTATAAGAAGCTATTAATGCGGAGTCAGTTCTTTTCATGCTTATCACTGACTTATTATTATTTCCTCTGAATAAAGTGCATACACATATTATGGGAGTTATCGCGAATGTTTTGCATTTTAGTGGAACTTATTGCGTTGCTTATTTTTTCATTCGACCAAGAACAATCTCCACTTACTTATTTGTAAACTCAAGACAATTGTGATGGTTCTATACAAGTGATAATTATAATAATTACAAAGATATTTGCATTGCTAAAATATGTATTTGAAGATAAATGTCAACCACGATAGAAATTCAAATTATAACATTTCAGTAAGTATCGTTTTTATAGAAGAAGAAAATTACTGATTAATTGATTACGTGACTTCACTTTTGTAAGTTAAGTCGTATTTGGGCACTTCTACGATCAAATGCATGATTATAGGAACATTAGACCAGAGTGAACAAAAAAAATAGACTGCATCTTCACATATCGATGACGTCACTTGGATCTTAGAATTAGAATTTCAGACACTTCTGCAATTAAAATATATGCGTGTGATTAATATTTATAACCAGGAGAACATTAAATTTCTTCACTAATAACCCAGATCTCCATGAAGTGGAATTCTGTTCACCTTTGAAAAACTCCGACCATACACTAATTTCCACCACCTAACTCTTTACCATTCCACGAAACAGTCAAAGACCTTCACGCTTCTTTTGGCCTTATAACTGACTAGGTTGGTCTACGCAAGTTTTCCTTCCAATTTTTTTTTTATGTTTTGGCTACTCGAAAGGGAAACCTCTTGTGAGCCAGCGGTGGAATGATGGAAGAGGAGATAGGCTCTCAAAAATTCGAATATTATAGGCATTGGGAAAGACTTCTCATGGTAAAGAGTTTCACAACTTCGCTGTTCGAAAAAAAATAAGTCCGGTAGGAAGAAGTTCGGCAGGTCTCGAACTTGACAATGCGGAGGTGACTAGTTTGAGCTCGTCTAGTCCGCCTATCTGGAATCATTCATGGTGGTACAACAGATGAGATTTCTGATGAACACCGACAATGGAAATATCTATAGAAAAGGGAGTGATTCTCCCACCTTTCTACGATGTTTTAGGGAGAACAATGAACTCGTTAGTGTGATATTATCAATCAAACCATGCAAGCTTATGTGAATCGACAGTGATGATCTATTCTCGATACGTTAGTATTTTGGTATCAGCTGAACTTTTAAAATCATTGGATTACAACCACTTTTGTCTCCTTTTGGGTCGAATTAGAAAAAATACTCTCGTAACCAGTGTCTACATGGCATAAGGAACATACTTGCCAAATTTCAAGTCTTTGGGGTTCATATATCCTGAGATTTCTTAATAGAGGAACGTCTTCGTGATTGGAGGCTCAAACGAGTCATTTGTAGAGTAACACAGTTTGATTACGCAATAATAATTATTATTATATTGAATGTCTTGTTAAATGAGGAACCAGAGTAGATATATCCATAACAATTTTAAAACTCCAAAAAATATGAGTTACAATTCGAAGATACTTCCAAACAGTACCATTTCATAGTGGAGACTACGACGAGATGTTAAGAGAGTAACCTGAACATTTTATTTCAATAATGAAATAATTTCTTTAGTATCTGGTTAAATGAGGGATCAAAGATATTAGGAAATGAATCACAATTCTGAAAAATTCTTAGCTGCTGAATAGATTCGGCGTCACAATAGCACGTCTTGAATCCCGACGATTCGCCAACCAGCATCTTCAGCGCAGGCTTGAGACTTGATCTGAAACTAATTCTTCTGGGGTCTGTAGCGATATTTGTTGTGGGAAAAAATCTTCAAGTTACATAATTCACTGTCTTTATTCCGGTGCTTAACTCCGTCCTGGCACCTGAGCTTGCCGTGGTGTGATCATGTACGAGATTTTTCAAATGTTGGGAAAGTAATATCCTGAGTGACGGTTCAGATTATTTGAATGTTTCAGGACTTATATCGCTCCAAAAATGTTTCACTGATAGAAGTTTGGAGCTCAGGCTGAAATTTTAGTATTTTCGAAAAAGATTTGATGATATGTGTCAAATTTGAGTTCCGCAAGTGCAGATCTACTGGTGTCACAAAGCCTTGTATACCGCTCATATTGTTTCACGTTGGATAGCTACTGTACTACATGTTTCCCCAGTGTAGGCAATACAGCACAAGAACAGGGAATGCTATGAACACCTTCTGCATAATTTAGCTGAGTTTATCAAAAATAATGAAGATAAATCATCCGATGATGCCAAATGTGTCATGTGGGTCTTGCCCTAAGATATACATTGATCAGGCCGGACGGACCTTCAAAGAACAAATCAAAGAACACAGTTTTATTGATATTAAATCTAATTCAACCTTTGCTGATTGCATAATTGTGGAAAACTATAACTACCTATATTATTTTATGATTTTACACATTCAGAATAAACGTGAAAAACAAAATTTGCTAGACTCCCTGGAGATTAATAAATATGAGGAATTCGATATCCTATTGAACGATCAACAAATACTTGATAATTCTCCCTTGTTAGTTCATCGTTTAATCTCTCGGTGGGTTAAACCGAATTAGATGGAATTCCAATAATAATCTATCCTAAGATTATCATTATATGTATGTATTAGGTTAGATCTTTTGTTGTAAGTTAGTAGTTTATATGTTTCTTTGGAGGAGCTACGGTGTTAGCGAAAATAAGATCATCATCATCATTTGAGGGGAGGAAACTAGCCACTAAATGAACTCAGACCACTCAGTCGGGCCTATTGCGCGGCATGTGGTAAGAAGCCAATTCTATTCTAGCAGGTTTATGGCCGCCAGAAACCCAGAATATTGCCAACGCTGGCTTTCATAAGTTCTTCTGTTCTGTTAGTTCAGTTATGATTCTGCGAAGTGACATTCCAACAGGATGTGAGAGGAAATTTCTTCCTCAATGCCCATAGTATGAATGTGTTCGTTAAGACGACAGTGACCAGTTAGGATTCCAGTCAACTCTCTGATGTTCCTTCTGTTCAGAGAAAAAAGTTTCTTTAAGAACCTAGGCACAGGCTCTGTCTCATTCAAGGCGATTTTCACAACAGTTCAGACCACTCTTTGTTCAGTTGGACCAGAAGGACGAGTCCCTCACGCAATTTGATAAAGCTACCATTGGCTCCGGTTCGACAGGAGCGCTGGATGACCCTCGCCTGGCCAGGGAATAGGTTTATTTCATTTCCTTCAACTCCACTACGTCCAGGGACCCAGATGAGTTGAACTTTAATTCTCCTGACTAGTTCAGCTAGTGTATCTCTGCATTCTTTGATAAGCCTTCATGTGAGTTCATTGTAGAGCTCCTAGAGCCGGCCGGCTGTCTGTGCAAATGTATATGCGCCCATTTACTTACTTTCTTCGCAGGTTTTTCATGGCACAATTCAATATTGGATAGACCTCCACCTGAAAAACCATGCAGTATGCATATAGAGTCACTGAGATAGTGATCTTTGGCCTTTTTAGGTATACTCTCGCCCCAGAAGTCCGACCCACCTTGGACCCATCTATGAACCATACGAGCTCACCTGGTGGCAGTAGGGTGAGAGTTTCGTTATTTCGTACTCCTCTATCCGGGAAGAGGATTTTGGGAGAAGTGAGCTGGAATTATGCTATCTTGCTAGTATGGGGCATTTAGAGATTGCCTCACTTAAAATCGCTGAGTATCCACGAGAGTATTGCATTTTAACCTTTAATCTATACGTCGATCTCATGACCTCAGTTTATCGAAACTATAGTTATATTTATTTATTAAATTAGTAAAAATCGAACTTTTATTAGTTATTTTATTTAAGTTTGATATGGATCACTCTCTATTTCAAAACAGTCATCAATACATTCATATTCATAAGGTGTTGTAGTTATCGTTTACTACCCTGAAAGTGAATTACTGAGTATGAATCGTATAGAGTCTAGACTTCTAATAAATTGTATAGAAGAAACTTATAAATTACTCAAGGCAATCGTCGAAGAATCTTAGAAGTAAACGCGGGGATCACACACCCACCATAATCTCCATATATCACGAAGAATAATCGAAGCTAACAGAGTTCAATAACATCATCGGCAGCACGAAAAAAAAAGCGAAGAGGTACACCCTAAAATCACAATTTAGCGCATTATGCAAAATACCGCCAAATTCTGTAAATCAAGGAATCGCCATACAGCACCAATAGATCACGGTTGATATGCGTTCACTTGTTTTTGATAGAAAGATTACAGTCAAGAAGCGCCTCGGGTTTCCGTCGCAAGATGTAACATACATCACTACATTCAACGGTAATAACGACCATTCGGCCAGTTTCTCATTGCGACCAACATGGTCGCCCAACACATTCGGAGTTCCTTTGTTCGACTGTTTGAATTAGCTGTGCCACGGTGATGTAGGCTGCTTCGCCCGAGGTTCTTCAATGATGTTTTCAGCTTTTCACAAAAAAAGCATTTCGGTATTTTATGAGTTTTACTTTGCACCGGATTATTATTACCCGAGTTATTGGTCACTTTAATTTGAGATCCGCACGCGAATCTTCTGCCTACATTCGATACTTTGTACGTTATTAAAATTTAGTGATATTTGAGTGCTTATACAGGTTGTGCTGATTCAAATGTATTTACCAGTTATCTCGTATTCTATCGTTTTTCATGCTCTCCAATGGTAGTTCCGATATTATTTCGTTATAGTTCTATTGCGATAAACTTTGCAGTAACTGTAAGCTAGGTGTGCTTTTGAATCACCATTTGGAACCACAGCATCTGGTTCCATGGATTTGCTATATGATTCCAGATCATTACATAAATTATCATCATTTGTAAATAATGATAATTTATAACTACAAAAACAGTCCGCAGTAAATGGCATAAAGTTTTAACGTTGCACAATTCCCATGTATTTTTGCGTGAATGCAGCATTTCTTGAAGGAATCCTAACCACCAATAGTGTATTATTGCTAATCTAAACTATTTTAACCTCCATCTATTCTTATAGCTAAACAATTCATACCATTAGACCAGAGTAAACACAAAAAATAGACACTTCGATGACTAATATTAAAATGAGAATTTCTGACACTTCTGCAATTTAAATATATGCGTGTGATTTATATTTATAACCAGGAAAACATAAAGTACGTGATGTTTTTCTCACTAACAAGCCAGATCTCTATGAAGTGAAATTCCGTTACCTTTTGAAAAACTGACCATATACTCATTTCCACGACCTGACTCTTTACCAACACCTTCACGCTCATTTTGACTTTAAAACTCGCTGACTAGGCTGGTCTTCGCAAGATTTAATCCGTTTTTTATACTTGGGCTACTCGATAGGGAAACCTAAAATGTTCGAAGAACATCTTGGTGCCATGGGCATTGGGTGTTTCTTCTTCAGAGAGATATGGTTCTTCTACCGAAATTCAATACATCCCGGAGATAGTATTATTCGCTATCCTACGTATTACTATGGATGGGACTTAGTCCCATAGTATTATATCTAGGCTAACAGCAGAGCAGGACCTTAAAGCCCTCATTGTGCATATGCATACGAGCCTTTAAGTATTATTTACATTCCTTTGTTTAGTAATTTCCTCGATTTTATAGCTCCAGGCTATCACCCCATAGATGAATGTGAGGATTAGTCTCACCATTGTGTTGTACTTGCAGAGCAGAATTTTTGAAGAACAACCCCATGTTATCCTCCTGCCTGTTAGATCCTTGCTATTTTAAATTTCTACTCAACACAATTCCAAGGATATGATTGTTATAATTATAAAAAAAGATACAAATCTTCTTTGGTGGCCGACTACGTATTTTCCACCTACTACATTGATGCATAATACACTATGAAGTGAAAATAGTTATATTATTAATTTTTACAATATGAATATATCAAAGTTCCATAATTTTTATGAGTTCTCCAAATATTCTAGACGAGACAATGTGTCTGTTAGTAAACACGCTCATCCCCAGCTGATAAATTCACTGAAATTATGACGGATAAGAGGATACTACGAAAATAAATCCAATAGCAAAATCATTCCGAAATTTTCTATTCACTTGCAAACTTTACATTTTCCAATTTTATCAATTGTAATTTGCCACCGTGACATTTTCAGAGATATGAGTTTGTGGAACGATTGGTGTCATGAATTCCATAGTTTACAATGTAAACTAGAAGCCCGCGTGTATGCCAACGCAGCATGATATTAAATATTTCCGTGATACTACAGCTCTTGACGATAAGTTAGTAAACTTATCCAGCATTATATTGTATAAGCCCGACAAAGATGCTTGCTGATGAATGCATCTCTATCGGCGCTTTCTTTGTCGGTAAAGCGCTCCACATGCACGCTACATCGCCAGAAAACAGCGCGATTTGTCGCCACTACGCAACACATGGCTAGCTATGCATTCGGGCGAGGAGCACTGTCGAAACTGCACGATTAGTGGTAAACAATATAGAAACTTTATCTGTCTTCTTTTCATCACTACGGAACAGATGGGAGTGTATGCTAACAACACTCTAACAATACTATTGGATTACACTTCAATAGTTATCAGGACTTCGAGCCACAAAGTCTTAACAGATGTCAATAAGCATGGTTACTGATTTACAGACCATACCTATATCAGAGCAAATCAGACCTCATAAAAAGGTCATAATCAGCTTTTTGTCAGGTCAGTTCAGCTTTTAATAAGGCAATGGTTACCGACATCAGATAAGAATGCCCTGTCCAATATCAGCATAATGAATTTTCAACGTACAAGCTTTCCACTTTCATGGATTGCTGTCAAAAAAGCACACGTGCTCATTCTATCTTTATCAAACTTGATATAGCGCCGAAAAGCTGAATCGGCTGGTGGCAGGACATTGTAGGCATGGTTGGTGAGGGACCATTCTCTACCACCTTATCATAATTGCAAAAGAATACGGACAAGACATACTTCAGGATCAGCGGCGGTACCATAATGCAATATGAAGCATTATATTAGCACGCTATCTTCCTCTCTCTTGGTCCCACGCTCACGCTTTTGCACAGTTACATCGTGTGTCTGACACACACGCTCCAAATATAATTAGTTGAGAAGAAGAGATGAAATCGAAGTACTCCAGACACTGAGCTCTTTTGTAGATACCACCGTGTTGAATTGAAATGAATTAATATAACTATTAGACTTATAAGGCCAGTAGCATAAAGATGCATCTGCATTATCCATGAATGAGAACTAAAGAAAAATTTAGAAACTGTCCTTAATCATATAGGTTAGAAAGCCGAGAACGCAGAGGAATTGATTTTAATTATAATAATTACAGTCGTCCTGTTTTAGATTAAAAATGCCTGGTTTTCCGATAAAAATCACATGTACCTCTAGCAATATAGTTCAAGTGTTATTAATTTGAGCTCAAGGTTAAGACATATATCGTGCATTGTAATCTGAATAATTGACAACAACTTCATGCTCAGCCACGTCGCCTATGTGGATATCGCCCTAGAGAGCCCCGTACTGTGTAATTATGTACTTGTATATTATAATTTATTGCTATTTATGACATAAATATTATGTTTTTACTACTTTTCCAGCTCGACCCTTCTCCATGTTAGAAATACGTTCGTTTTGATATTGTAACCTGAACCATTTCGTATGTCTGTAAACTTTTAAAATGTCAAACCGGAAATGTGTAATTAAACGGAATGGCCGTAAAATCAAAACATATTACATGCTTTGCACATAGACTACAGCTTGATATGTATTGTGCGGAACAGTAATTTGACAAGCTTATATGGTCGTATAAAATATATAAATATATCCACAGTAATAATCACGCGCTCAACATGTTGTATTGAAATAATGCATGTACTTCATAATTATTACGAGTTACATTTGTTAAAGTCTTAACGTCGCTCAATCCTCTTCTATATTTTTTTGTTTATGCAGCATTTATTAAGGAACCCTAAAAATCAATAGGGTATTAATGTTATTGTATCGACACTATTTTACCTTTCATTTATTCTGACAGTTTAATTATCTACAGCCAAGCTTTGAATATAAGATTTTTCTCAAAAAGGATTAAAATTTTCATTTCTTCAAAAAAATGCCCACGAATATCCTAAGTATTGTAAAGTCGACCTATTTTTGGGAAATTACCACCATGAAGATTTAGGTTTTTCAATAGAATAATTTTTGAAACGTGATTTACTGTCGAAGAGACAAGAAATCGTTGTAGCAAAATGAATTATAGGGAAGTTGGCAAAAGACATCAGCAAGTTAATATTGTATACAGGGTGAGTCAGTTTTTTGTAGACAAACTGCAACAGGAGTTAGAACAAGTGTTTTTAAGAAGAAAAGTTCCTGTAAACATATGTCGTAGAAGGCTTCGTTTTCGAGATACAGGGTGTTGATATTGAAAAAAAAATTTCGTTTTTTGCGAATATCTCCGGAATTGTTTATCGTACAAAAGACAGCTTTTGTAAGCATTTTCTACCCATAGTAAGCTATGTTCTGTGCGATAAAAAAAATTTTTTAGTCATAATTGGTGAAGATTTTGAAGGGGTAGTGGATGTTTTTCTCCCCAACTTCTACGATACTGGAAAAAGTACGGTTTTGAGACAACCGTTCGAACCGCCAATATTTTTTACACAAAAAAGGTACTCTTAGTCATAAGCTCTAAAGTTGACCGTTTTCGAGAAAAATTAACTTTTATGTTGAAAAACATGGTCAATTTTTTGGTTTTGTTACTTGTTCTAACGTTTGAATAAATTTTGTTTAATTAGTAAGAATTGACCATGTTTTTCAACATAAAAGTTGATTTTTCTCGAAAACGGTCAATTTTAGAGCTTACAACCAGAAGTACCTATTTTTGTGTAGAAAACATTGGCGGTTCAAATGGTTGTCTCAAAATCGTACTTTTCTCAGTGGCGTAGAAGTTGGGGAGAAAAACACCCACTACCCCTTCAAAATCTTCACCAATTAAGAGTTAAACAAATTTTATTCATTGCACAGACCATAGCTTACTATGAGTAGAAAATGCTCACAAAAGCTCTTTCTTGTACGTTAAACGGTTCCGGAAATATTCGCAAAAAACGAATTTTTTTTTCAATTTCAACACTCTACCCTGTATCTCGAAAAGGAAGCCTTCTACGACATATGTTTATGGGAACTTTTCTCCTTAAAAACATCTGTCTTATCTCCTGTTGAAGTTTGTCTACAAAAAACTGACTCACCCTGTATAAGCCAACGAACTCGTATTATATCCGAGTTCGTTGATATAAGCATATACAATCAGATGTTTCGAAAGTAAATGTAATTCCTTTCAGAAGCGTATTCCTGAGCAAATTTGCAAGTATATATAAATGATTTTAATTAAATTTGGCAGAAAGCAAGAAGATTAGATGTTGGAAGTAAAGAATTATGTTTACTTTCAAAATACCTGTGTAATTTAATTCTGTTTGTGAAAAAAAAAACTAAAAACATATTGAAATATAAAAACTAGTACAAGATAACATTAAAACAAAATTCTGTACTATCCCGCAAGAATAATTTCTTAGTAACACAAGAATTAGTTATTCCCCTTTTTGAAAGAATATCAATCTGTATTAACCAAATTCAGATGTGCTTAAGCAGATATTAAAGTTAGTACAATTTACATTTTTTGATCGTAAAAAGATTCGAAACGCGGCTACCGCATTTAGAATGTCATTAAATAAACGAGTATTATCATTATTAATTAAAGAAATGAGGGGGGGGGGGGGGATTTTTGAATATGAAGAAGCTATCTGCCAAATGGATGCAGCATTTGCTCTCCATTTACAACAAGCATGACCGTGTGATAACTTCAAAGAACTGTTTGGCTATGTTCAAGGGCGATAAGTAGAAATTTTTTCTCCGTTTCGTAGCCTTGAACGAAACATGGATCCATCACCATACAGCACAGACCAAAGTAAGTCAAAACAGTAAACTTGTCCTGGCGAATCGAAGCCGAAATAGGCCAAAGTGGGTTTATCGACCAACAAAGTCATGGTGACGGTTTTTTGGAATGCACTCGGTATCGTCCATATCCATTAACTTGAAAAACGATCACAGGTGTATATTATGCAAAGCTGTTGGATCGATTCGTTGCCGATTTGAAGCGAAAGAGCCCGTATTTGTCAGAGAAGAAAGTGCTCTTCCACCAGAACAACGTACCGGCGCACAGGTCCGCAGTCGCAATGGCAAAATTGCATGAACTGAGCTACGAATTGGTTCGTCATCCACCATATTTTCCAGATTTGACCCCTGCGATTTCTATCTATTTCCAAACTTGACGAAATGGCTCGGCAGAAAGAGATTTGGCTCCAACGAAAAGGTCATCGCTAAAGCAAACGCCTGTTTTGAAGGATTGCCGAAAAATTAGAAAAACGTTGGACGAAGTATATCGGGTCACAAGGAGATTATGTTGAGAAATAAAACAAGTTTTGACCAAACTCTCAAGATCATTCAAAATGTTCAACGTATTCCAATCACTATTGGGATTTGAACAACAACTTTCAGGCCCAATTGTGAAATATTGGTCCAAAGAACATAAAGCTACTCTACGGCATATTCGTTATGGAACATTCTGTGTATGAAGGAAGACTATTCTTATATTCTCTTGGTAATATATATCCGCTAAAATCCGAGGCATTTTTTTTGCAATAACCATCTTACAGTATGTACTACGTATAGTGAGGGAAGTAACTAGTGAAAACATTTTATTTGTAATCCAAGAAAACACGGTTTTTCGATTTTCATAAAGATATGTCAGAAACTGTCAAGATCATTTGAAATTTTTTCGAACTTTAACGTATTTCAATTACCATTGCGATTTAACCAACAACTTTTAGCTTCAGATTTTGACCCAAGGTGCTGCTGCTTAACGGCCCAATCGTTATGCAACATCCTGTGTATTAGGGGAGGCTTTTCTTATATTCTCTTGGTAAAACATTCTCGCGAAGATTCGAAAAACGTCTAAATTACATACTTCCCTTTCACTATATACTAATGAACTGTTAGAGAAGTAAAAAAATGCAGTTATAATAATGCATTCAGACTGCGAGCGCCTACGTCCTTTTGGCCGAAGTGATTTCTGATCGTTTCAAAAAAAAATGTAGAAAACCCCATTTCGATACGAGTAAGTTAACGTTACTTCCAACAATTTTCTAAAATCGGTATACCATAACTGTATAATCGGTAAAGCCATTAAGAACAATCCAGTTCATTCGCGCCTGAACCCCTAAAATACCATGGTTCTACCTCAACCGATTTTCGGCAGGATCGCTTCGTTTCGATACGTTGGAACGATGTTGTACATAAAGCATCAATAAACTAGGGCACATATAGGTCGCACACAAGTTCGTCCCTCTTCAAGCATTCCCCGCTAGATGTTTATGAGTCTCAAGCTCGACTGTTCAGTTGAAGAGTTTTTCAGTACGATTTTGAAATATTTGCAGAGCTGGTTGTCGTCGTTTAGCGGCAGAAATGAGTTGAATCGGAATGCAAGCCGATGAATGTTGTCGGTGTCTTTTGCCATTCTGTTTTTGGATTAATTCACGGAGAATACTAATGAGCTCCGGGTATTTACTAAATATATTCCTGTTTTCGTCACTTTGCGTCTTGTCTTGTCTCATACTTTCAGTTCCGTTTCTTAGAACGGCCCCACCGAAAACGCAAACGATTTTTGACTGGCTCGAACACCACGGAATGACGAACGACATTTGTAACGTCCAATTTCGAACTATTCAACTACAACAATTAGTGAAATTCTCAGTACTTACATTAAATTATAATGAGTGCACTTTTTGCCCCGTCAAAATTCGGGGAAATTTTCTCGTCGTGAGGAGACATAAAACTTCTTCTTTACCATTTCGAGAAATATGGAACTAATACATTCTCCATCGTGTACTGAAAAAATTTGAGAAATAGATTAACTTTCATATTCGCATAAAGAAGCACTGGTTCCAAATGTGTTGGTAAGAGAGAACAAAGGATAATAAGAACCGTTAATCTGGGTTTTAAAAGACTAAGATATTCTCCATCGAGTACTACACCGGCATTACAGCAGGCTATGGATGAGATTGTCTCACCCTTTTCGTCTTTAGCTCATTTTTCGGCTAACATATGGTCAGGTCGACTGTTTAGCTGAAGGCCTGTTCCATCGACATTATAGAAGGACCAAGTTTTGTGAAAAAGCTGATTTTCTTCCAATATAGTTGGAAGTTTAAAATAATTCACCACATAAACACGGTCCATACTTTCACCTCGCCCAGGATGTCATCTGAAAAAAGACCCAAGCCAATCGGAACCGACTATTCCTTTTCCCTTATTGAACATATGATTGATTTGTAGACTTTCAGCAAAATTATAGGCAAGCTTTCAAACATAGGGAAACCGTATTTTAGTGCCGTCTTAATGTGTTCTTACCAGTTCTCGTCCCATTATTCTTTATCTTTCTTTCGAGGGTTTTTCTAGGAATGTCAAATTTTTTTGAGGATCCAATTAGAGAAGAACCGTGTTTGACAGCTTCAATAGATAGCCTTAGATTTTCTTCAGTATAATTTCCACGATTTGATTTCCGTCTTTTGGGTTTTTTCTACATTTCATTGGAAATTAAGTCAAACTATAAGAAACCAGCTGTAATTTTCTACAGATACGTTCACAGTAGCACGTAGTATGCAACTATTATAAAATTCCAAAACTAGACTATCTCTGAGTGTGTTAATATTACTTTGGCGCAGACAAAAACACAACGGCCGTTTTCAGACATGGCTGGAAAGGATACGCATCGTCATCGAACAAACGATTTCATTAAATTCTGGCAGTGGGCTATCTCACCCGATTGACCATCTTACTCAACGTTACCCCTCATGTTTTCTAATGCTCTATACTTATAGCCAAGGAAACTAGTGAGCATAAGGATATTATTATTATTTATTAATAATACTTGTCAACCGTATAAGGTATTGAAATATATATGTGCGTTTGTAATATATTCCCGACCACAGTTTACTTCTTTCACCAGAAATATATTGAATTATTTATAACCGTGCTAATTAATCTATTCTAAATTTAGATATCAGCCATTAGATATATTAGTTATGTGTGAAGAAGTTTCCGGTAGGAAAAAAATGGATTATTTTAAGACTGGGATAAGTTATAATCTTATGCATTTATTGATGATAAATGTGGCGTCATATTTCTTGTTTAGATCCTACTCCAAAATAAGGATGCAAGATAGGTTGTATAATTATTTCAAATGCAACACCAAAAATCTTTCGATTTACTAAATTGACTCAAATATTCAAGCTCGACAACTTCATACTAAGTATGCACCCGCTAAGAAAGGATTTTTTTGAAATTCGACTCTTTAGAGGATAGAGGGGATCGCAATCCAATGATTTTAACAGTTCGCCTTATAGAAAATATAATAATACATAGAGTATAAAACATAGAGTTGTAAAACAGATAATGCCAATCTGTTTATTGATTATCCCGTCAAGTGGAATAAACTTTCAATATCATGACATAGAGTACGATTTGACGTATTTCCACACCTCTTTGCTGTTTCTAATTATATTAGTTTCAAACTTGAAACTCAAGAAATTACAGTGGAGGCGAAGCCGACGCTGCTCCATGGTCCTAAGGGCATGGATATAGGAGATTTCATACATAGGAATAGTTTTACTAGACATCATCATATTAAGGATTGTGGGATCCGCCTTCCTGGAAAAGACACAAGCTCAAGTTTTGGTTACATTAAAAACTACTAGATTATCAGATCCCCATTTCAAAATTTTTGTCAGATCTTCATTAATTGCGTCCTCTTTTCTCTGTCCCGCTCTGGCTTCATTGGATGGTTTAGGTACTCCAGATTAGAAAGCGGTATGAAATGTACCATTATCTGCAAGGCTGTGGACGGGACAAGCGGTCACTTCCAGCAGATCGTTTATAAGGAGCGGAAACAAAGTTGGTGCCGAGACAGGTCCCTGTGGAACACCAGCGTTGATAGTCATAGTATCGAACGATACTCCGTCAACCACCACATGGAATGATCTATCTGAAAGAAAACTCGATAGTAAGTGACAAAGGTGAGGCTGCAAACCCAGAAGGCTTTGATGCCAGAATAGATTTCTGCCATACATGTGTTATGTAGGCAAGCAGGCCATATTACTGGTCATTAACGATTTTGGAGATCACAGATAATAGTGCAATGAGTCTATAATTATTAGGAAGGGTCTTCTTTCCTTTTTTGGAATTGGTTGAACTGTAATTCTTAAGTTAGATTTAATTTTTCTCTTCTAACAAATATTTAAGAATAGGTTTGCTTCATTATTTTTCAAATATTGGAACTGAATATAAATTATACGTCAAACTAAGAGCAAATTCATCTCTAAGATTACAGTAATCAAAGTTCACGTAAATATCTACTAAGAGTTATGTACGTAATTGTAAAAACCAGTTTGATAAAGGTTTAAAATATTTATTTCATTTTACAACAATGAATGGTGGGGTTATGATGTCACATTATCGGAGTCACAATCATTATGAAAATACTCATTACTCTATTTGAGAATACTAATCTCAACTTATATGTATTCAATTTATCCATGCTTATTCGAAAGAATCGAACTATATGACTGTTATGACACAAAAATAAAATTATATCTTATGAAAATCACATATACCATTACAGTTGAATCATTTCAAATGTTGGAGCGCGAGCTATTCTATAGAACATTAGCGGATGTGTGTATTCATAATTTATCTTATAATTTGCAAATCATACTCACAGTGCATTATACTGTTACTAATTCATAATTTTATAACATCAACGTTCTAACAAACGATGCAGAATGCACAAGGCAAATGTATAATTTTAATCTATTATTCCTTCATTCTGAAAGCCATTGTCAGGGATAAAACTCAATAGCGACGCAAATAAACTGTATAATCTCAATGTTATACAGTCTAAGAAATGAAAGAAAATTTTATTTATTGTAAAATGCAACCGTCAAATTAATAACTTGAAAAGTAATAAAATATTAAAGATGACTTAATTCAGAATCGTCTTGGTTAATAAGAATTATTATGCATGACGGTGAGTTCTTATTAAAGCAATTTCTCTTGTACTTGCTTGGGGGAAATAAAATACCGTCTTCTCCTAAAAATATTATTGATCATTCGATCAGTTGTATCCGATTAATGAATTGGGCTATGGAGCATTGCTATACAGGATGTACAACATTTAGATATACAAAAAACTGTAATTTTGAATATCGCGCCATTTTCGCCCGTTTTGTACACTTTCTACGTTTCGAAACAACCAAGCACCTCTATCAGAATGTACAGAGAAGACACTATCATATCAAAGAGATAACCATTCATTCAATGATATACTTTATTCCATATTCCACGAGTAGAGTAGTACTTCATTCAATGATAGAAGTATATTTGGCTACTAAGTAGATTATATCATTGACTTGAATATAAAGATCCATTGGATTTCAATGGATTTTTCAAATAAAGGTAGCATTTGGATATCAATGATATACTACATTAATTTCAATAACGAATTTATAATTGATTCTATCTCAGTTTCATTCAATTTATTGTTTCGATATCATTGATATACTATAATAATTTCAATGCAGAGTTTATCACTGACTAGACCTTCAACAAGGTTTCAAGTGGATGTAGCTCTCATTAAAGATTGTTAATTAGCTCTTGCTTCAATTTTATGAAGCATAGGTTCGAAAATTGATTCCATCCGAAATAAGTACATTATATGATGACTTCAATATGATTTCTGTTGGGGTACATATATGTATTATATACATACATACCTATAACAAAAACAAGACTATTTCGAAACGTATTTTATTATAAAGTCAAGAATAAGTAATAAAAGTCTTACAAAAACAATTTGATATAACATATAACAAAAACAAAATATATAACATAACAAAAATCTCTTTGAAATCATAAGATATCAAAAAAATACAAATAAACCCTAAGCAGTGAAAAATTTATGTAAAAATGAATTCGGCATAAAGGTCAAGGTGGCTTGCATAGTCCACACTCTTCAGACAAAATGTACTTTTACTCCTAATAATGTCATACTGAATTGTTAGGATCTACACTTTCTTGTCCGTTACTTTTGAAAAGTTTTAATATGACTGTTTCCCTTTTTTTTTGTAAGAACTTACCACATGTGAATCTGCAATTCTAAAAAGTATTGAAATGGCTTAGGAACTCTATCTTTACTCCAATTAAAAGAATTAGTTTCTTTTATCATGTCCTCAGATGAATCAAATGAATTGTCAATGATGATCTCACTTTCTAGAAAAGACATAGACGTTGATATTTGACCACTGGCATGCATAGCCCATGATGGTGTCTCAGAGATGAAAACGCCATTGTCAAATTTATTAAAAATTATTGAAATTGATATGGAAGTAGGGACTTTTTCATAAAAAGGGATAAACATTTTTTTATTCACGAAATAAATTTTGAAGACGAATCCTATGACGCAAAATAGAATCGTGATGATAATAGGTAGATAAAAATAAATGAGTTCTGGTTTTTAAGTTTCGAATTATAAAAACGTTATGTCAATTCACTCGCTACATTAACCTTAAAGGTACAGGTCCGCAGTGCAAGGGCAAAATTGCATGAACTGCGCTACGAATTTATTAGTCAGCCACAATATTCTCCAGATTTGACCCACTGTGATTTTTATCTATTTCCAAACTGCCTCGGCGGAAAGAGACTTGGCTTCAACGATGAGGTCATCGCTGAAACGAACAGCTATTTTGAAGGATTGCCGAAATCGTATTATTTGGAAGGGATCGAAAAATTTGAAAAACGTTGGATGAAGTGTATCGATCTACACCGAGATTATATTGAAATATAAATTGAGTTTTGCCAAAAAAAATCGTTTCAATTTTCAGTTAATTCAGCTTTTTTCATATTTTATTTGTGGATAATATAATGTATCCAAAATGCTTTAATTAAATATTCGATAATTAGTATAATACTATGTTATATTAGAATATTAGTTCACTTCGTTACTATTAGAGTTGAGAACAGCGATAGACATTTTTATACTTTATAGCATGTCGGCAAGAGCTTCCACTCCCAGCATTTTATTAAAATCGAACCTATCATGGAACTTAATGCCTTATTAACATATTCTACGATTCATAGATCGTTCCAGTAATAATTATTATATTCGATATTTTTTACTGTTGATCATAAACATGTTACTCTGCACGAAAATTATGTTGACCCATCACCTAAATCTTCTTGTTATTCCCAACAATTACGCAATCAACGATTTATACCTACCATATTTTATCCAAACGCATCATCAACTATTCCAAATGCTTATATTTTAGGCTTTTTAATTGCATGTTATATAATTTATCACGGACAACTATTTGAAATAATCATTACCTAATCATTTGAAAAAAATATTGTAAAGTGAACAGAATTACGAGAAAACGGACAGTCCCGTTCTTTTGTTTTATTATTTATGATTTAAAACAACAAATAGTAGGAACGGAAAACTACCATTCGACAACAAATAAAACAAAAAATTTCGATTATTCGAGCTTAGGTTCGTTTCGGCGACGTGGGCATTTTTAATTGAAATTGGTGACTTATTTCCTGAAAATTTATATATAAGTTATTTTCAAATAAAAATTGAGTCAAAACAAATACATCCACATTGTTTGGATGAATAGAAACAAAAGTAATAATCTAGCAGGTTTTGCTTGACAATTATTGTATAAATTCTCATAGAGGTTGACTAATTTTTATTTTCGTCCAAGTCTAACGGTTTTTGGGCTCAATTATTAATATTGTAAACACGTACAAAAGAGGAAAATGGAAGTTAATTAAAATAGTTCCGTATTTAGATAAGAAGGTACGAATATTTTTAATTGATTGTAATTAATAAACTTATTGCATTCTGTATGCTTGGTATAAGATATTAATGAATTCCTGAATATTAGTTCCCAACCATCGACGTTGTATACTGCTGGTGCGTTTTAATGTGCAGTTATTATTATTTCGAATAACTCGCAGGAATGTTCTCTATATATACATTAAGTGGTTTTTAATCTTTATCTTCAGCATACTATTCGAACTCTCGAATCAGAATTCACTTATACGTATCGATCAAAGTTTTAATTTTTATTCCTGCTCCTCCCTATCGGTAGGGTTATCATGATCATTAAAAACTCCTGAATTCACTATGAACCACGTTACGACGATCATCCAAAACGTTTAATCTTGGTCCAATGAAGAAAAAGGTTCAATTGCAGTTATACTCTGGCATGAAATACGTACAAGAATCTTCTTGGCTGATCTGTAGAGGCAGATATATTTAATTTCTCCAGTTTTAGAGTACAATTATTATTAATTTTTAACATCACTTGCCATGATGCCAGTTAGTCGAAAGCTAGTCGAGAAGACTACAAATATTCAGAATAAGTGATAAACCGTTTTGGTCGTGAAAAAAGAAGGCTCCACTCTTTATTTAAGTCTAATTACAGAGACGATTGTTCCTTTTATTTCTTGTGTTGAGTAAGTTTTCAATTTTTAAGATTCTACTGATCGTTACTAGTTGAAAATCCATTATATTGCAAATGACTTAGACTGCAGCAAACATCCACAATAATCTTATTCGTACTATCCACTTTCTTACAAACTAGCAGCATATCAATGTATGGTCCACAGACTTGTGTCAATTCCAATGTCAGCCCAAAATTTCCGAGAAAACTAAATATTATAAAATAGGTAGCAATAAACAATAATTTCGACCACAGTCTGGTAGATAATATGTTGAAAAAGAAGGAATAGAATATTGCTATTGAAGAAATAAAAGTTTTTGGGGATTTTTCCTACAGTGTCGAATACACTCATACTACATACTAAACATTAAATACTGGGGATCTAATTCACTCCACACGGAGGGCGACTGTATGAAGAAATTCAGAAACTTAAGGAACTTGAATTACAAGTCAATCAAGGCTCAATCTGGAAGGAATATTTCGTTTCTCGAACTGTCATTCTTTAATCTCACTTTCTTTTTATTAATGTTAATAATATAGTTGGATGATTTGTTATAAAAATCGTCAACTCTGTTTTTTTAAGTTATTTAATAAAACTTATTCTTGTTTCAGGTTTCCATAACAGTTTTGGATAAAAATGACAGCCCACCATCTTTCAAAGATACGCCTTTACATTATACAGTATCAGAAGACTTGAGCACAGGACAACCAGTGGCCACGGTGAAAGCTGATGATCCTGATACGATAGGAAACTTGCAATACACCCTTATCAAAGGCGATGATGGTCATTTTTCTCTCGATAGTGTTACTGGAGAATTACAACTCATCGATTCACTGGACAGAGAAACAAAGGATGTTTACAAATTGACTGTGAGAGCTTCTGATGGACTCCAACATACGGACACAGTCCTAACAATAGAGGTAAGTCGATTTTAAATGCTGTTCACGTTAAGAAATAAATGACTCAAGGTCAGCCATGGTTGTCAAGTTGAGCATGTTTTCAATGTTTCTGGATACAACTAACCCTGTAATTCAACAAACTGTGTTACAAACAAATTTGGGAGTTATGTACTCATTATCAAATAATACAAATTATTTGTAATTTTGAATGCATACACAAACTGTTGTAGTGCTTTTGAGAGTTTTCTGGATCGATTATTGAATTAAAACTGATCTTACACCTGTCAGAACAATTTAAATAAAGATATGGAAAATTTACTCTCACCTTCAAGTCAATATTATTAATCCATTTTGTGTTGTTAAAGTATGCGTTATTATTTATGGAAACAAATACCCGGTTATCAAAATCTTCAAATCAATGTAAGATTTCCAAATCTACTCAATAATCTTGGTACCACTATTTTAGTAGGATGAATATATTATTTCAACAAATATTCAAGTAGAACCCATTTTTTGGAGGCATACAAGTTGGGAAATTATCTTTCATATTAGTTATCTTTGATCATATGAATGTTTATTTCATTTTCCGTTGCATTGTTATGTATGAGCGATGTTAATATAGGTCAATGTTGTAGAATATACTATGATATAAAGAGCTTACTTACTTTTGTAGCACAAAATAAATATTGAATTTATCAGCTAGTTGAAGGCAAACCAACCTGAAGCTGAAAGAAAATAATCTTAACAAGATTCATTTCGGTCACATCTTGCATACATTTCACAAGAGGATCATAAACGATATGAGAAATTAAACTAAGAGTTCGAAATACAGGTATGAAAATTAATTTCAGAAGAGGAAGCATATAGCTTCATAGTCAAATATATCTGTTGGTATATGAACTTGTTAGAAAATTTCTGTGAGTGAGTTGTACAACCAAATATACACATATTCATAAATATATTCATTAATTCATATCTGAATTGTGTAAATTCGTAATCCATAAATTAGTATATAGATATGGTTGACGATAAGTGTTGAATGCGTTCTTAGGAGGTGCCTACGTCGTATGAGGAAAGGAACATATCTGCCAAGTTTCAAATGGGTCCCCTTTATAGTTTCGGAGATTTTGTGATGAGTGATTCAGTCAGTTAGTGGTATTTGCTTTGCTAGAAATGGATGCTTCATTTTGCCCAACCTTCTATAAAGGAAGTGAGCGCATCGCAAATGGACCTCACTAGGTCCAACCTCCTAAATACTTGCTAGAGTTTTACGTATCCACATAGCAATAAATTGCGCTTGGCTTGCTCCAACTCGTATATACCGAAGCTGTATATATTCACACATTTTCACTTCAATCACATCCGCCAACAAAATCAACATTAATTTCGTAATGACTTCAGAATAAAGTCATTCATCTGAATACCGACCTATATGAAGTGAGTACAAACAGATTGTCTCAAAATCAACAGTTATACGCTATGCTATCTCAAGTTTGAGTAATTAATAAGAAATTTGTTGAAACATGAATTATTAGTATACACCATACCCTAAAGGCGTTGAAATAACTGATGATGTATTTATTATGCACGTAGGTATACATTTGCAAATAAAATTACTTCCTCATGCAATTCTCTATCGGAAAATTATTTTTAGTAGTGTAAGCCTTGCATCTTAAGGCAATTAAAGGCATTTAACTTACACCTCATTAAATTGTATACAGTAAAAACGGCTTATAGACATTGTGTATCATTTCTATTGCTCCGCCCCCAATTATTTGAAACCACTTCACTACAAACTGATCTTTATTAGCGATTACAGGTAAATAAGGAGAATAAATAGTGTTATTATATACAATTTATGTAATCACACGAAAGAACACAATCAAGCGTCAATATAGTTGTTATAAATTTAATAGGAAACAGAAAATGATAATACAACTTTAGGTCAAATTTATTATACTCTCCGCGACGACATCGGGAGAGTATATTACATTTACTGAAGATATTTCTAAGAACGTTAAAGAACCTGACTCCTAGGTACATACCTATAGTTTTAGTGCATTGTTAGTTGAGAATAAATAGTTTTATTGATAGTTTTCTATTCAATTTGAATATATTTACCCGTAATAAACACCGAAAAATTATAATAAAAGTGAGCAATCTGCCTAAAATATACATAGTACGAGAAACAAAAATATAGAAAATTCCAGTGCCCTTGCTAAATACTGCTTTGATTATAACCATCAATTCCATTACAAAAATGTTCATATTTCAACTAAGGAAACCAATTACTATAAAAGATCTATTCTGGAGATGATTCAAATAAAACGTGACTCCAACTCTGTAAATCATAGAACAGATATTCAGTCATTAAGTCAGATTTATATTAATTTAATCAATTAAAACCCTTGCAAATTCCTACATGCGTCTTTATGTTGAAAGTATATTCTAGGCAGAATGCTCAAATGACAATATTTCCAATAAGGTCTGACAACCTTCTTCTATTACCTCATAAATCATTAACATCTAGTTCGAAAGTAGATACTTTAGAACGTTATATTCTTTGGTTTCACTCGTATACAGCATTTGTTAGACTTGAGTTCGTATATTATGAGATAAAAGGTAATCAGTGGATTCTTGATACAAATTGATATACTTAAGACATTAATGTGTTACAGTTTTGTTCATTTGTGTTTCTGTTTGTTTCGGCCACTTGGGCATTTTTAATTAATTCTTAAGCTTCAAGATATCCCCTTTTAGACATCATACGTCTTCTGATGATGGTCGTGAGACTGAAACATACGTAAAGACGGAAATAATAAGCATATATCTTAGTTTAACCTATTTCCCGAAAATTTATATATAATATAAACTCATCTCAATCATTATTTCTACCTAGTTCTATGATAATTATTTTTAATCAATGGTCCAACTATTGTAAGAGCATGATTGTAATGTATGGTATATGCTGTTCGGTGAAAGAAATAACGTCGTAGCAATGTTGTCAACCGTACGGTAATTACGTACGTGTACTATGTACCAAAATACGGTTTCATAGCCAACTTTTAAATTTTCGAAGATTTTAAATTACATAGGTACAATACGTGTTTTTATGTAGTCGCATTTTTGTTAAAACGACAGAGTTTTTTGAAAAATAACAAGAGTAAGAAAAGTTGAAGACTTAAATTTCTCATAAAATAAAGTAATAATTAGTTAAGTTCGTCAACGGGTTAACAAATTCTATTATATTGAAATGGTGCATCACCTCTTATCAAACCTTTGAAATGTTCATAACATGTAGCAAATTTTCTTTTTCTATGTTCAAAAATAACTGAGATATAGATTTTATTCGAAATTTGAATCCCCACTTTTAAAGCCTAAAACCTTTCAGGGGTGCAACTTAGTATAGAGGTAAGTTGCGTTAAATTATCATATTTGGGGTTCCCCTACATGCTCCTGCATAGTGACGGTTCCTATGCGGAACATTCTATATATAAAATACAACCAAAATAACTACTACAAGTTTGATTTTCTCTAATTTAATTAAAAGTAGTAAACATCAAACATTCAATAGTTATTCAATTTAAGTTTAGAAGAGATTTCCATCGCGTAATAACTGATCATATTCAATTTAAACATAAAAGATAGCTTTTAATTTTAATTAAAATAATGTACTGTAATTCGGCGAAAAATACGGTAATTTTGGATAGCCCGCGCCGGTACGGTAAATTGGAAGGAATGGGTTGGCAACACTGCGTCGTAGTTAGTAATTTTGTACAACGAATACATTAATTTGAACCATTTGCTTAAACAAGTGCCGCGGAATGTTGCATTTTAACAGTTGGCCAGATGGCGATACTTTCTATGGTTGCCGGACAAAACTAAACTACAGAATACGCAGGCCTGTAATTCTACCTACGCTAACGTCTAACCATAAGTAAACTTGGAAAATGGTATTCTCAACAATAAATTAATTTCAAGAGAAACGTGAATAGAATTCTACTAATGTTTTGGTGGAAGGTCCTTGTCGCATATAGATTGATTAGGGGACTGACTTGAATCGAATGCCGGTATTTAAAAATATGCCTGCACTTATTTAAAATATCGCGTCACTTGAATGCTCGTAATTATGTCGCAATATAACAAGCTTTAAGAAGCGTTCAATAATTGAGCCTGCACACTTTTGCGAATGTCGGTCTGATTATCAGATTAAAAAGTCCATTTAGAAGAGGCTTTTAATTAATGCCCTTGTAAATTATAACTAAACGGTATTTAGGTTAATGAAGAACGTTATAAAAGTTATTCGAAGACAAAGGTATAAAATTCGAGGGCACTTTGCGCCGTCTCTCGATTTTAATTTACTGGCAATTAGCCTGTGTCCTTAATATTGTACATAATAGTGTGAGTTATCGATTCGCTCGTATTCTTTCGTCGCATTCGAAATTCGATTAGACCGCTCAATCGACTATTTAGCAACGTATTATTCAATTTTTCAATCAGACAATTTAAAATTGAAACATAAATTCACGGAGAAGAAAGTCCGTACTACATGTTTTGACGTAACTGGGCCGTTTGGTTACGAATTATTCATCGACAACTTGATTTCGTTAATATCGCTTTGTGAATCAGGTCCTGTCCCTCATGAAAATTTCATTTTAGGTACAGGGCGACTTATTTGCGATGATGTTTAGGTGTTAATTTGAATGAAATCTTACAGCTCAATAATTATGATGCTCATTCCCGTAAATACTCGATAAAATGTTTGATATCTTGCTAAAGTTTCTTAAGATCCAATCAAAAGCATAATTCTACAACTGAGAGGATTAATTCAGCCTGAAACAATAAAAATTGGCCTTAATTAAGTCGATTAATTCGGTTAAACAATCTTCTTTCTCAATTTTATTTCTATATTACATATGTTTACTATTTTCGTCTTTACGTACGTATCGCTCTCACGACCATTATCAGAAGACGTATCAAAAATGATCACTGTCTAAATCGGGATTCCTTAACTGATTGTATCAAGCACAACGCGTCCTTGTCGCATTAATTTCACTTAAAAATGCCCACGTCATCGAAATTATAACACATTAATGTTATAAGCATATGAATATGTATCAAGAAACCACTACAAAGCAATCTTTCAATAGTGATAGAAGTCATCTCATGAATTGTGAGAATAAAACTCACAAGCAACTCTAATACGCTCGAGTATCCACTTACAAACCATTATGAGGTATATATATGACAAGGTTGTGAGACCTTACTAGAAATATTGATTTTTTCAGCATTCTACATAAAATATACTTTTAATATTAGAAAGACTTAGGAATTTGCAAAGGTTTAATCAATTAAATTTGTATAAATTTGACTCAGTGATTGAACGTCTTGTAGTATAGGAATCTTCCATTCCTATACGAGATTACCTAAAATCCCTAAGTTATAGAATGCGACCTTATTTCTATTTAGTAATGTTATTAAGTATATGTTTAGATCTCGGAGCTGACCCACAAGCAATATGTTTATGTTGTGTTAATATATTAAACATATTGTGTGGCACAGATACCTTGAATTCTTAGACTAGATAACTAAGACATAATAACAATAACATCACATTAGATTATAATTTATATATACTTATGTAGGACATGTATTCATTCATATATAGATATAGTATTCATATTCATATAAGATATTGATATAAGATATTCATTCAAGTGTACAAGTTATTATTATGTAGAGCGAGACTTTAAGTCGTAATGGCGTCAAGTGAAGTAACTCTTTTCTAAGTGCTGTGTTTCAATCCACTATGCCTCCACCAGGACCACGGGTAAGGTTAGGGCAAACCGCCCAACATTAAGACCTCTTCCCCACAGGACGACCGTTACCAACAATCTAACTTTACATGGAGATCTCTGCCAGTCCCTTTCTTTAAGGGAAGGCAACTTGTTTTGGAATGGAGCTCGTAACTTTACATTCTATTCTGTGATTTACAGACACTAATAAAAGATTGTTCTGTAGTGTTTTCTTGATACATATTCATATACTTGAAATATTAATGTATTACAATCCCAATTACTCGTGTTTTTGTTCGTTTCGTCCACTTAGGTATTTCTAACTGAAACTAATGCGACAAGGACGATTTGTGCTTGATACAATTAGCTATATGAATTCCCGTTTTACACAGTGATTATTTTTAATACGTCTTCTGATGATGGTCATGAGACCGAAACGTACGTAAACACGAAAATAGGAAACATATGTGTCAGTGACCTATTTCCCGAGAATATTCATATAATTCATACCTGGGTCAAGAATCAATATTAACGTATTTCTATACGTAAATTCTCAAAAGTAAACAAAAGCATCGCAAATAGGAAACATCTGACATATGTTCAAGTCCATAATTTTTCTACGTAAATCTTCTGAACCTTGTTGGAATTTATTTTGATTTGAAGGTTCCTTTTTTATTCGAAAACTATAGCCAAGCTGGTTCACCCAAGTTCGCAATATACCTGAACATAAACTTTGACGAAATAACACAACTAGAACTGCTGACGTCATGACTAGGCTTTCCACGATGTTTCAACAGAACTGGGTGCTCAAGAACGATCGCACCCCTTAATGTCATTCGGTCACGAAAGTAACCATTGAATGCATGTCTGTGAGGTAATATACACAGGTGGGTCAAATAGGTGGAAATTGCTCCTTTTGCGGAAGAATTCACTCGCTCAGAGGCTTAATCGAGTCATGTTGGAATGAACAAGAAATCACCTTGATTGAATGAAAATCTTTTGAAAGCTGCTCCGCTGCTCGTATCCGAATTTCAAGGAAAGATTGTACTGACCCAAGGAATCATGCTAGCCAAGTTGCAATGAGCAAGGATAGTTACACCAGAACTAAACTAAAAAGGTGTTCATTCATCCTTTACTAATAAATCCTAATATGACTATAACTCGAATCTTCATCTCTAGAGTTACTCCACAATACTTGGATCGTTGAGCCATGTTTCTAGAACATGATTCATTTAGAGGAGGAACAGTTGCAATAATTATGCGATCTAGGTGAAAAAATACGAAACACCAGATTCCTTTGTTGATGGTTCAATTGGATATGCGACTTCTTATTTTTATTAATTTCTCAGGATTCCAGCAAATTAAATTTATTGGTTTTACTCCGAATGTGTAAGATTTATTATTAATGGAACTACGCCTATATTCTTTGATCTGTTTCCTCAAAGGACCTTACTGTCTGACCAATGTATATCATAGGGCAACACCCACATTTCAGCCTGTAAACTCCACATTTGTCTTCATCGGATGATTTATGTTCATTATTTTTGATAATCTTAGATAAATTATTCTCCATTTTATATCATGGTATATATACGTTGGTATAGATACGTTGACGACTTGTTTTATTGAAACTAATAGACAATCAAACATTCCTAGAATTAATGAATAACATCCATCCAAATATTAATTATTTCATAATTGAAATGGAGGATGAAAAACGTTTATCAAAAATAATGAAGATAAATCACCCAGTGAAGACAAATGTGAGGCTTACAACCTGACATGTGGGTTTTACCCTATGATATACATTGGTCAGACAGAAAGGACCTTCAAAAAACGTATCAAAGAACAGAGGCATAATTTCATTAATAATAAATCGGATACAACCTTTGCGGACCATTTAATTATGAGAAATCATAACTTTAATGATACTCTTGAGATTTTACTCATTCAGAATAAAAGTGATAAAATCGAACTTTTAATAGCTATTTCATTTACGTTTACAACGATTTTTTTTGAAAACGCTCATGTTATTGAGAACGCTTATTTTCACCTTCGTATCAAATTTCGCTGAACATCAAAATTATGGCAAGGAGATATGGTAGAATATAATTTATTAATCTGTTGATTATGTGATGCATATAACATTTTCTAGTCCAACTTGTAGGTCGTTTCTTGTTTTAATGGTTTACGTTTATAAGATCCTTAGAATACCCACAGCAAATTGTAACTGTTTATTCCAGAAGAAATATGTGCTATTTTATGCAATGTTTTAATAAAGCAATAAATTCATTACAGTATTACACTATAAATGCTGCTTATTTGACGGAAACTCAATAACATATAATACCAGGTATAAATAAATAATACCGACTGTTTCACCATAATAATTTATCTAAGAGGTTTAATTGAATATTTACTTAACGTACAGTTATTTAGGATAATATCGGAGTTCTAAAAACAGCAGTTCCTTCCAATAATAGTCTATCATTTCACAAATATTTTCAGGCTACATTCATTTTCTTGCAAAGATAATCTCATGCAGGTAACATAGAATCAAGTGTCTACATAACAATTGCATTCAATAATTATTATTGATTTCACAAACATTTTAAATCGTATGCGTTCATTTATAACACAGATTCATTTAATTCGAAAAATACTAGTTTTTCGTTGGAAATACTCCATTTCGGAAGTTATAAGACAGTATCATTAGTAACCTGAGCTCGGTAAGAGGTCCGGAATAATGAATCAAAATTATTTTTCATAAATGTTATCTTCTCCCATGAGAGCCTGTAAGCTAGGTATCATGCCTCTCACTTATAGTAAATATATGCTCCTAGCGGCGAGCGAATTAACTAATTATATACCGAATTCAATGTCCTATGTGCATCGGCGGTTGTGGTTGTGGCAAGGATAGATTGAATCGACGGGTAGAACTAATGACAGTTTATCTAGACATATTATTCTAATTAAAGGGGTCATAGAACTCGGAGACCTTAATAATTTTTACCGACTGATGCATCAAAGAATTTCGCACTCATACTGCACATTTTTATTGCAAAGTCTGCAGCAAGTTTTCACCTAGAGCTGTATAAAAAGGTCATATTCAATGAATAACATTTCATATTTGAAATGACGCTTTCAGCAATTCCTTGTTTTAATATGATGATCACTTGACGTAGCTATCCGTATTATTTCCTTAGACAAGTTGAATGGATTATTCGTAAGCTGAAACGTTTAGGAACGGCATCGTGCATAGCTTGTATTAAAACCACACCCTACGCTTTCCAGAAAACTATCTGCGGTCACAGATCCAGTCATGTATTATTAAGTTACGATGTCAACGTAAAGATGACCGCTTGAGTGATTTGTGCAGATCGCTAGGAATTCGAAAATCGATCAACAGATGTTGTAAAATACCTACGGATTTTTCGAAAACCGTAAGGACATTAATAATTGTAGAAGTACAGAATAATCGAGCAGTACCATCAACAATTACAGTTCATTGCTCCTTCGCAGTTAGTATGAAATCTGTCGGATCTGCATCTCTAGTGGCAACTATGATAAACTGCTAGTGCGGCCAGTTGCTCTGTCGGTAAGTGCATAATACTGCAATACGCCTCCTTACCAATCGCAGAGATCAAGAAGAGTTCCGCATTTCTTCAAGATTTATCAATTCAGTCAGATTTCTTTGGGACAAAAGGCAGCTTTTCATACTTGAGTCTCACTGGAAATAATAGGCGTAAATTTTATCAGTGTCTATTATTCTACTACAAGAATATAATTCCTACCACGATGTCAAGTAAAAAACTATGGATCAGTGGCAGCTGGTGACTAATCGGTATTATCAATAATAATGAATTCAAAAGGGGTCCTGGGGGCTAACTCCAGTACTTGATACTATTTTTTATCTTAAATGATCTTTTCTTCGATGTTTCAAATAACATAAGGCCAGGCAAGGCGATATACGAAGGGATTCTCTTATCAGTCGTCAGTTGAATAATATGTCTCATATTGTCTTTCATTAGCGCAGGATGCATTCTTGTTGATCTTAATACCAAAAAGTCGTTTCTAAGGGATGTGCGCCAGAATTACACCAGTTTTCTGCAGGTTATTTTACCCTCCCATACAAACTTGGTGTGTTTCCTTCCAACTGGAAGATAACTAGAGTCCAACCAATTCCAAAAAAAGGAAAGAAGACTTCCTAATAATTATAGACTCAATGCACTATTATCTGTGATTTCTAAGGTGATGCAGAAAGCGATCAATACATGGAGAATTCCAAAATAGTGAATGACCGACAATATGGCTTTGATCAACAGCTATGTAATACATGTATCGCAGAAATATATTGAAAATATGAGATCTTTAGCTGTAGCATTGGATATTTCCAAAGCATTTGACAGAGTCTGGCACCGAGGCCTTCTTGGGAACTTTCGTCATATGGTTTGCCGCTTCAACTTTATCACTTAGTATCAGATAGGTCATTCCATGTGGTGGTTGAACAGATTATCCTCCGATTCAATCTCCATTAATGCTGGTGTTCCACAGGGATCTGTCAACACCTTTAGAGATGATGGTAAACTCCATACTGCTTTCTAATATAGAGCCCCTATACCATCCAATGAAGCCAGAGGAGCGAGACAGAGACAGGTTAACGAACCTCACAAGCTGTAATTCGAAGACCTTTTGGCCGGTAACACAGTGAGCTCTAACCCTCGGCCGGTAATACAGATACTCACCCTGTGACCTCTCGGGCGGTAATTCAGTGATAATGCTCACCGACATCTGATAACACTGTCTGGCGCAATCGCCTTCACCCCTACTGTCTAGTATGAAAAGAAATTAAAAATATTTCAATCTATTGAACAACTATACTTTACTTTGATAGTTATTTTTGACGATTCCTGGGTTTGATTTGAAGGGTGAGACACCATGTCCCCTGCCTACCCGAAAATACCGCCACTCTTTGGATTGTGAAAATAGATTAATTTCATTCTCTCAACTCGATTTTAAAATGTTGAGACACAACATTGATAGATATTCATTCAACCACAACAAATCTTATTTGCATGGCTCATTTGATTTCATATTGGATGAGGAACAGCCGACTCTGAGTCAACTATGGATGAGGGTAAACAAGTAAACATCGTTTGCTCTGACGTACCTGAGACTCCGATGCGAATCCTGGAGTGCATTAAACTTAAATAATACTCTGGCTTCCCTGACCATTTTTAGTAGTACTTACTTTCTCAATCTAATCAAATACCACAGATTTTCTACATTCTTATGAAAGACATGGTATTTGTTTTGTGCAAATGATGCATTATCCGTATTGAAAACTGTTCATTTCGCCTCTACCAGATAATCTATACGAATTCAATCAATAACGTTTCAAACCTATTACTTTTGAACATCATAAGTGACAAAATAATACCACTTAAGGAAATTACCAATGCTACTATAAGTCCATTGTTGCGATAATCACCGGCCCAATTCGTTACTGTTGGAGAAAAATGTATCTGATGTTGTTTGAAGCAGTGCCAATAGTGTTACATAGTACTGACGAGAGCAAGAATACATTAACAATTATTATTCAATTGATACCCTCAAATCATGTTATTCTAACTCTAAGTGGGGTAAATTAGCCTTCAGTGCTTATATTTAGGATAGTCCACGATGTTTGATTCATTTTGTTTTTAAATGAAGATAATAAAATATCTATTCGTCATTAGTAGCAGTTAACTTTGAGCATACGTGTTCTGAACTATAATTTTTACCCAATGATAAAAATTAACAGGAAAAAACTGAAATAGTTGCTATACCTCCAGCGAAAAGAAAAGTGGCAGACTGAAGTAAATGACTTAAACTGTTCTTCGACAATATCATTACGTTTCAATGTGTTTATAATAGCATTAAATTCCGAACTTAGTATTATAATTACAGCTGAAGGAAAGATAATTTGTTATGGTAGGTCGGTTATATAGATTATAAGCAGACTTTAGTGACAGTGCTCTTTAACGTTGAGAATTGATTGTTACACTGGAATACGATAAGTTTGCAATGACGTGTTAGGCATCAGCTGACGCGATGTTGCAAATATGAGCAAAAGTTTTAACATTTCCAAGACATATAATAATGCTGACCATTCTGATTTGTAAAGAGTAGTATTAACCTACCTCTATACCATCCAATGAAGACAGAAGAGCGAGACAGAGACAGGTTGACGCAATTAATAGATCTGGCAATGATGTTGAAATGAGGATTTGATAGTCTAGTAGAGTTTAATGTCAAAACCAAAAGTCAAGATTCAATTTTCACTAAGAGGGCGGATCCTAGAACCCCTAATACGATGATGTCAGGTACAACTATTCCTATGAAGTCTTCTATATCCATGCTCGGGATCACCACCAACAGTACCCTGTCAAGGGATGATCGTCTGAGGTCCATTGCGAAAACCGCTTCACAAAACCTTGTTTTTTTCTGTGCCAAGATCTACTTTACATTCCAGTAGCTCCTCATAATATACAACGCACAAATTCAACCTGCCCTGGAGTACTGTTACGCTGAAGCTCTTGGATTCTATCCAAAAGAGAGCTCTTCCTTTTCTATAGATATTTCCATGGTCGGTGTTCATCAGAAACCACCGATCACGACTGTGACACTCACAATGTTCTGCAAATTACTTGGGGGTGTTTCCGGGACACTCCAGCCCTGTGTATCTAAGTCATCTAGGAATTCGGCGACTTTGAAAACTTCAAAGAACTAGAATTTGTTACATTTAATTAAGAAAAATCAACGAATTCCTAGAAGATACACGGGGCTCGAGTGTCCCGGAAACACCCCCAGGTAATTTGCAGAACATTGTGAGTGTCACAGTCGTGATCGGCGACTTTGAAAACCCCCGATAACTAGAATTTGTGACATTTAATCATGAAAAATCAACAAATTCCTAGAAGGTGACCTAGATACCCAGGGCTCCAGAGACCCGGAAACATCCCCAGGCAATTTGCAGAACATTGCGAGGGTCATAGGCGTGAACGGCGACTTTGAAAACCCCCGAGAGCCAGAATTTGTTACCTTTTATGAAGAAAAATTAACAAATTCCTAGAAGATGAGGTGGGGACCGGGACTCAGGGTACACCAGGTATTGCAGAAGAGTTTTTTCACGTCGTACCATCACTAGCAACCTATATTTCACCTCTTGAACAGTTAACAAACATTAAAAATAATTTGTTAATTAATTTCATCGATATCCAGGGCGTTAGGACGCCCGGATACCCCCGGGGAGGTCCAAGGTTCAGCGACCCCAAAATCCCTCCAGAAACCAATTCGAGTCCGTTTCACGCATTATCCACCAAGTACTTAATTTTTTTTTATTTACACCAAAAAGTGCACTCAGAAAAATGCATTTTTTGGCTGTAGAAATGCAACAATTTTTTTCCGCAAAATGAAAATACCGGACAAAGTTTCTAAATCACTTACTGAATCGAATGCAGAAAACCGCATCTCAATCCATCCAACTGCGCCATATTTGGAAGGTTTGGTCTATTTTAGTGCTTTATTTCCTCGACTAATACTGTTGAACTCATAAGTCGTTCTGTAATGTCTTTTTGTGGCAACTACACATCAAACTTATGAACTTATTATTTTGAAGTTTCAAAATAACATTATTCCAATTTTTCTGCAAAGTATTCCTTTGAGAAATGATCACACGTCATAATATCGATAAGAAATAGAGCAGTTGAAAAACTGAGTGTACAATAATCATTTAGTTAATGTATGGCGAAAATTACGTCTGAAAATGCAACTAAACAGGTATAAAAATTTAAAGGCACTAAAGAAATAGCGGCAATAACAGTTGAACGGAATGTAGTTGGGATTTTTATCCTTGGCAGTTGGACAGGTGTTTTATAGACAAAGACGCGAGAATTTGTGGTCCTGGACAATATGAAAAGAAGTTCCTTATCGATGCAGTGTCAATATGGTATAAACATATTTGCAGAACTTGTCAATTATATATGATAAACTTATATGAGGTTTGAGAGATCCGTTTTATTTATATCTTCAAGACAACGGCAATTCTTGCATATGCCTTCAAAGAGGAAGACAAATATTTTAAAACATTTTACTGCCGTCGATAGTCTAAGATTACATTAGTAAGATTATGGTGGATGTCAAAGATAGTTGTAAAGCTTATGTAGGAACTTTCATCGACTTCTCGGATAATAATTCATCACATCATATGTTACAAGAGTCTTGTGTTATCAAGCATTTCTTATCTGCCTCCTACTGAAGTGAAATTCAAAGATCTCGAAGTGCGTGAAAGAAAAACTAGAATATAGAAAAGGCGTTTTGTGAAAATTTTCAGATATTTATATTGTTATATTTCAAAATATCCTCCTGAACCTGAACTGACAAAGTAAATAACCAAAGATGTTTCTGGAAAACCCTTCAAAATTAGAAAAATAACCAAAAACTTATGAAAAAATGACAAAAGTCTTAAGACCAGAGTTGTTCTTGATGAACGTAACTAAGAAGTTAAATATTATATGAGGCCTTGATTGGTCTATTTTTCAACCAACTTGAATGTTACTCAGCCATTTATTTCAATATCAAATAATGAGATATATTATAGTATTTTCTATATTCTGTAAATTCATATAGTGACGTATCCTGGTATCTATTTACGGAACATTTCTTCGATAAGTCCAGATCTATCAGTAACGTCACGAACTGGTACTTCCAGGCAGATGTCCAAGTGTTAGTTTTACGTGAAGTGCACGTCCCAAGACTCAACCGCACCACCCCCATGGGCGAGGGATTGGGATCACGCCGAATCAGCGCGGTAGGATGACACCTACCTGCCAGTATGTCCGAGGAGGGAATTCCCCGACCCCACTGGTACAAGCGGGACCCTATCCAAGTTCCCAGCCTGTGCTGAATCGCAGCTCACTCATCGAAGGTGAAGGATTATAATACTCTCCAACACCCGCTAGCCAGCATGCAGCTTTCAACCACTGCCCGTCCAACGCCTTAATTGCAGAGGAGACGGTCTTTTGAACCATCACGTGTTCAGTGTTAAACAGCTTTTGTTTGACGAGTAGCCATCGGCCTACCACATATCATTGCCCTGGCCGCGAATCCATTGCCCAGAAACCTGGAATAAGAAGCACCGACACCGGACTTTAGGAGTAAAGCCATGTGGTGCAGCATTTACCCATGCAGAGGCAGCTGTTTTATTCGCCCCCGGCGGGACTATCTTTCCCAGGGACGAATAAGTAAGATTGAAAAATACAGGCGGCTACTACCTCATCTCCAGCACGTCTACGGAGCAGATTCTGGAGAAGTCCTACCGATTGTGGTAGGAACGAGGGGGCAATGCCCAGGGAGACGGTCAATGATCTCGCCAAGCTGGGCATTAAAGACCGCAAGACGCTATTAACTATCTCGTTAATGGCACCGTAGCTCCATAGAAATGTATCATACATTCATGGACTACAATGCCCCCCTCGGACCGCATCGATGACAACCCTGATGCTTTGATCCGGAAACTTTTGACCACATAGCCCGCTGGTTTTTCTATTTTAACACTGTGACGTTTCCTTTTTGTCTTTTTAACTATTTATTATATTTTTCATTCCAGCCTGTGTTGTTCCTATGTATTCGTACACAATCAGGTGGAGATGTTGGCCTTCTACACCCATATCTCTACAGATAGTCATTTCAAGTCATCATGAGCGTTTGCTAAGTATACTAGCGGTGCGAGTCGTAGAGGCCTACCATCATAGGCTGGTGGCAATGCTACGGTGGCGGAGCCAGCTGCTCTTTTGTCCATGAGAACAAACAGCTGGGCGGAAACCTCCATGCGGTTTTCCCTGGTAACGGAACCTACAGACCTTCCAGAGGTCCAACGGTCCCGGCCAATATCCGTTTCCTCAACTGACGACTCCGTTCCCCCGTACGAATCTGTTGGGCAGGCCAGCCAGACAGGTTTCTCACCCGCGGGGGGATTGGTCAGACAGAAGTGCTTGATAGTAGTGGCGAGTTTTGTTGGGTACCTAGTGCAAAGTCGGGTAGCTCATTTTCCAACTGCAGACCTCCCCTCCCAGCCAGGTATCCCCTACATTTGTTAGGGCGACCACACCTACACGAGTGGAAAGTCCATCATGATCATAAAATCGAACGATGCAGCTAATAGTCATAACCAGTCTTCCAAGTAGTAAGAAGACCCAAAAATTTCACGCCATCTATGAATAGATGTCCCACTAAGAAATCAAGTTATGTACAACATTGACAGATTTCTCGATCTTTACAAAAGTTACGGGGAATGTGGACTACTTGAGTGCGTCAGATCGTTACACAAGCCCAAACCAATGTAAGGGAATTAGAAACAAATAAATATATGAATAGATGGCGTGAGATTCGTTGGTCTTTTACCACGTAGAAGGCTCGTTATGACTATCTTCAACATCCTCAAGTAATGTTGCAAGCTTGCTTGTTCCTCTGATGAGATCTATCAGAAGAGCGAAACAGCTGTCTGGAACTATAAGTTTATTACGTTACTGATCGATCTGTACTAGAAAGACCTTATAATTGTTATCTGGCAAAAACCATCATGAGATAAATGAGTGTATTTATATAATCATTTGTTTCTAATTCTCTCACATTGAACATTTCTTTGTTTATCTGAATGAAACTAATGCAAAGTCAGGTGATGCTAGGTGGTTTGCAAATAAAAATTAGCAAAACGGTCAACCTTCAGCGAACATCGAACAAGAATGATTGCGTATAATAAATATCCAAGTGTATGATTTATCCAAATGATTAATAGCGCTCTATACAGATATTTATGTTGTGTACTTTTATTCAGTTAGTGTTAGTAGGTATCCGGTAACATTTAGAAAGATATTTAAAAGTTGCCTGACAAGCACTTGTGATTACTTATTATTAATGATACAGATATGTACGTGTCATTCGTCTATGCACATCTCACAGAACTTGACCCTCGTGTCACGTATCGATGGTCTGTCTTCTTCGTGAAAACTTTTATTGATTGTTGAAAATGTAAGGATATAACATCCTATCAGATTACAAAGATGAATTGATACCAATAAGCAGCAGCCGATTTCCCAATGCCACGAACGTGAACATGTTGAATGTTTAATTTGTATTTCTCAAGACGAGTATTAACGCAATGCCCATGCAACCAAAGATACACTCGATTCGGTGAATGTGCCAAGAACGCTTTTCGGAGAACAAACTCCTCGCTTTAAAAATAAGAAAGGTAGACTCTTGACGTTTCACAATGCAACATTAAATTTCGATATTCTCCCTTGAGTTTTTTAGGTGGATGATTTGTAATAACTAAGTTTTATGACGCTGGCAATGGCACCCTTACTATATTCTGAATTCTTTTATTCCAATTAATTATTGATATTGTACCCTTGCTGTACGTGACAGAGGCTGTTGGCTAAAGGTTAAGACCAAAGCCATATAATTAGAAAAAAAAAAAAAAAAAAATTTCGATATTCAATAGGTAAGGTACCTAAACCTCGAGAAGATACATCGAATATTTATTTTTACCGCTTTTTAAATTTTTGCCGACTGTAGTTGGATGTTCTGGTTATAGTTTACTATAGGGTTTTTGAATGAATTCCAAATTCGCAATCCTCTGAAAATACCCAGTTACTAAAAGAACATTTCTTTTGTTGATTCGTTATTCATCCGCATTAGTATAGTATGTATGAAAAGTGAAATATAAACAGATTTAGTGTTAGCACCTACAGACAAAGTGGTTGGACGATCCAAAATCTTTGTCTATTGATTCTAACACTAAATGTGTATTTCACTTGTTGTTTTCTTTCTGGGTCGTCACCTGGCGGTTGTATTTCCAACTGCTCCCCATCAATTCTTTGAATATGATATCCGTGTTATCAATGCGGGGCATTGTGAATACTATTCTCAGTGGGACATCTGCTTTTTAGCAGATGATGTTGTAACATCAGGGTTCCCAAACATTTTTAAATGTGGTGCTTATACGTCTGACGGAGATGGTCGATCAGTGACTTCATCGTCTGGCTCGTTTCAGTGATAAGCTCATGAGAAGAACTAAACCGCTGTCTGAAACTAATAAACGTGGGGGTCACTGTTCAACCTGGAGAATCAAAACTATGTCCAATTAGTATGTGATGAAACAATATCTTCGTATAAAAAAAATTTGAATGAATGGGTTTTGCAAGAAATTGTTCATAGGGAATGGCACGGTGTAAAAATTAATTACTGCAGATTCTTCTACTATCATACAAATCTTGAGATATTAGGCTCTCAAAGAAGTAATAAATGCGTTATTGAGTATTTGGATAGATGCAATTTGCCACTTTCTTAATATATCGCAGAAATATTATTATAAAACACAAAACTGTCCTCCCCAATAATGAACTAATTAAGCGTATTATTTGCAGGTTACTGACACAAACGACAATCCACCCGTATTTGCTGACAATGCTTATTCTTTCGACATACCGGAGAATGCCATGCGAGGATCTAGAGTGGGCCAAGTCCAAGCGGTAGACCCCGATTTAGGGGCAAACGCAGAATTAACTTACACCGTCATCAGCGATTGGGCCAACGATGTTTTCTCCTTGAATCCTCAGACTGGAGTTTTCACGCTGACATCACGTTTGGATTACGAAGAGGTGAGTTTTTTTTTCAGTGCTATTTTAGATGCTTACAGGAAATTAATTCATTCCGTAAACAATATCATGGATATTCTTCTTTTATTGATAGTATTCCAAATTCATCAACATCCTCATAAGCGTGCCCAATCTTAGTTAGCTTAATGTAGGTTTTGGGGAAAGAGAATACAAAAAGAGATTAAGTTAATGTTCTCCCGGAGAGGAATTAAATTTCTAAACATCATCAAAAAGATGGGGAACAGATGTGATGCCCCGGTTAGCCTCCAGCTAGGTGTGCCTTGATTCCTCTTTCCCGAGTATCAAGCCTTTTAATCACTGTTCAGTCATCATTACTTGGTTTTGGTATTATATATGTAAGTTAATTATCTAGAATCTGTAGGGTAACTCAACAAGAACTCTCGAATGTTACACCATTTCTGTCTTTAAATTAAGTCAAGAAACTGGGAAACACAACAAGGTTATCTCAATGTGAGTCTCTTACAAAAGGAGATTGAGTTAATGTTCTCCAGGAAACGAATTAAGTATCTAAATATCATTGAAAAATGGGGAACAGAATAAAATTATGCTGTGAGATTTTAGAGGGTAGAAAGACTGCCAAAAAGCTGAGGAACAGCTCAAAGATATCTTAATGTAGGTATAGGGGATGAGATATAAGAAGATATGATGTCTCGGTGTTCTCCAAAAAGGGAGTTAAATCTCAAGAGACCGTCAAAAAGCAGAATTATCTCAATGTAGATGTTGGGGATGGGAATATGAAATTAGATGTAGCTGTGGTTTCCAGGGAGGTAACAAAAACATCTTCCATATTACAGGAATCGTTCTCAGAGATAATAAGATGTATGATGAGTGTGCAGTTACTATACAATTGAAATAACGAGGAAGTTAAAGCACAATATTCGACTAAAACTAGGTCAGAATTGTGAAAATTGGATAGGAGTGGTGAATCATTACACTTATAGCTAAACCCCATGCATAATCTGTAATGACCCGCTAATAAGTTTTTTCGTCGAGTGAATGAAACTATTGACAATTGTTGGTTGATGGTTTTGGTTCCAGTAGGTGAGGATCATAATTTTTCGGAAATAAATGTTAGCTACTGGCGGTATCTTTGGTTTTAAGTTCTCACATGCTAAACTAGATGGTATGAAATCCCATGATGGATTTTGATGAATCCTTTTGTACTCGCCGCCAATGCTTATGGTAAAATTAAAATGATTGAAACCGAAATAGAGTTTCATACGCTCCGCAGCGTCTAGCAGTTGTATAAACCCAAACATGCATGTAGCTAATTCGAACATCAACTGTAACTAATAAGTATGTTTTCTTATTAAAACCAATACATTCTGTGTATGTTGAGTCCACAAAAAACGACCAGACCTCATTGTTATAACCAGCCTGTTAGTTTGATGCTCATATTGACTACAGACGGACATTGAAACCGTAAATCTCATTTACTAATGAAAAGGTGTTATTAAAAGTAGCAAAGTCACTTTCTAAAATACATAAACAAACCGTGAACTTGCTTCGGCACTGGAGGCGCGTTCTCCCCTCACCATTTTATACGTTTTCCATGAACTCCACCGGGTGCGCGCTTCAACAGCAATCTTACGTAATTGTAATCTACCACATTTTTATGCAAATATAAACATGGTATTGACAATGAAACTCGCGCTCCAACATACTAATTATGCAATTTTTATTCGCAGACAATGCGATTCAATTCAGACTTTATGTTACGAAAAAGTGTCGACCTTTGGTATTGTTTTGTACTTTCAAATTCAACGGTATAAAATTTCGTTACAAAAACGTTGGAGAAGTCATCGCTTATTAAAACATAACTAAAATAGCCAAAAACAAATCTCAAATGTATCATTTATAATATTATATTATTTGAATGAAGCCTTTTAGTCCTCCGGACTTAGACTTTGAAGACTATTGTGATCCCTGTTTCCATTCAACTCCACGATGTCAGTCCTCCTCCAAAACCGTGACATCGTGAGAACAGAAGAGCCCCTTATGGTCTCTGGTTTAAAGGTTAATGCTCGGAAGCAGTTCCATCAGACGCTTGTTAGAGCCTCGCGGTGCATTAGAATCTTATGCCTCCAAACTTGTAAGGCTTCGGTGACTCTTGCTTCACTGGGCTTTTGTCCAAGCAGAGCTTTTTCCTGCTTACAATGATCCAGTATTTACGATATTTGCTCTGGATCCATTTGTGGAACATGCGAGTGAGTTTATGTATGTAATCGATTCTGAAACTGTGGTCAGCCAATCTGCTACTTGCCACTTCGTTATTTCTAGTGCCGGAATAGCCTAAGATTCAAAACAGGGACATCATCAGCCTTGATGTAATTCTTGAGGCCAAAGCAGCCCAGCTGTCCGAGCAGATGGAGTATTAAGGGTTGCCCTGTCTCAGTCCGATCTTCCCTTGGGTTACAACAACCTCATAGCCTTTTCTATAAAACCCCGGTTCGTTATTCCTAGTGACGGAATAGCCTAAGATCCAAAACAAGGACACTTGACATTGGTATCCGCTCATTCCTAAAAGGATGTACGACATTGCGTCACCATCAGCCTTGATGTAATATTTGGGGCCGAAGCAGCCAAGCTGTTTGAGCAGATGGAGTATTAAGTGGTGCCCTGTCTCAGTCCGGTCTTCCCCTGGGTTACAAGAACTTTATACGGTATCCTGAACTCGAAAGAGCTTCTGCCCTGTCCATAAAACCCCGGTTAGCCTCCTCTAACTGTGAATTGATCTTCAGCCGGGTGTCCCTTGTATCCTCTTTCCCGAGTCTCAAGCCTTTCAATCGCTGTTCAGTCATAACTTGGCTTTGGTATTATATACATATGTAAGTTGATTAACTAGATTCCGTAGGGTGACTCAATAAGAACTCTCGAATCTTACTACATTGCCGTCTCTAAATTAGGTCAAGAAACTGAAAAACCATCAAGGTTATCTCAATGTGGGTCTTGGGGGATGATAAGATATAAAAAGAAATTGAGCTGGTGCTCTTCAGGACAGGAATTGAATCTGTAAAGGTCATCGAAAAGTTGGGAACAGAACAAAGTTATCCCAAAACAGATATTGGCAGATAGGATTATGAATAGAAATGGAGTTATCGAGGGAAGAAATTGAATCTCTAAAGACCCATCTAAAAGATGGGGAACAGAGACAAGATATTTTAATACAGGTGTTGGAAATGAGGGTTCTCCTGATGCAAGATCTATAGATTTAGGCAATATTTTACAATATAGTGGGACATCTACGTTAGATATTCTGGTCTCTCTAGAATTTTTCTCAATGGTGTATTTAGACCTTGACAAATATGTCAACCACTAACACGACAGCTTCCTCGTTCCGCAGATGAGCTCAGACACCTGTCTGGAACTATTACCTGTAGTGTTACTGGTCGATCTAGAAAGACCAAGTTATGTTCACGGACTTATCAACATATTGTTATTATCATGTAAATTTGTGTGGTTCACCATCATCAGCATCCGTATAGGGCATGGGTCTAACAAGCTAAATACACTAAGGCCGCTGGATTGGACGCAATGTGCGCCCTATGATCAGTAGCCTATCATATTCCAGGACGTTTGTGGCCCTTCAGGAACCCAGAATACTGATTACGCTGGCTTCCATGAGTTCCTTTGGAAGCAGTTTTGTTTCGCCGAAGTAACGTTGCCTTAAGAATGTCAATGCAGGGCCTTCCAACAGGATGTGAGCATATGTAGCTGTCTGTTAAGACGACAGTGATCCGTGAGGATACCTGTCATCTCTCTAAGATCCCTTCTGTTTAGAGAAAGGAGTTTCTGTGAGAGCCTAGGCACAGGCTCTTTGATGAAGAGATTGGTATATCCCCTCCCATAAGTCAGACCACTATTTGTTCAGCTGGCCACGAAGGGCGAGACCTCCCAATATGTGTGGTTGCAAATAGTTCTTTTAAGAACAGTTTTCTTCAGGAACTACACTAACTACAGTCAATTTCAAACTACAAGTTATATTGACAGAGTTAAGGTTTCTCTCAGCCCAAGACAGATGTTTCGCTTTTCTCATAAGCTCATCAGTGGGACCATTCGGACGATGTAGTCACTATTCGATCATCTCTTCCAGGGGTATAGAAAACCCCATTTTGGAAATACTAAGGCAGCAAGTAGTTCAAACCTAGAGCAACCTGCACTCTGTCTATGTATAGCGAAATACAAAGTTCTGGTTCATTAGTTTGAACCGTGACAGCAAATATTTTAGTTCCAGATAGCTGTTTCGCTCTTCTCAGAGCTCGTCTGACCTGAAGTCACTGATCTACTATCTCCAAAAGTGATATAATGAAACACCCTCGAAAATATTTTGGAAACCTAGATATTCCAACACCATCTGAAGTCTGCCATCTGCATTCTCAGTGGGACATATGCTTTCCAGCAGATGGTGTTGGAACATCTAGGTTAGCAAACCTTTTTCGAAGGTGTTTCATTATATCACTTTCGAAGATGGTTAATCAGTGACTTCACATTTACTTCGTCGCATGGCAAACATGGGAAGAGCGTAACACCGGTCTGGAACCAAAAGACCTGTTGTCACTGTTCAACCTGGTGAATCAAAACTTTGTCTATTAACTCTGTCGGTGCTAACACTAAAATGTGTTCGTTATTCATCTAATGCATTACAAATTATGTTTATTATACGCAGACTTCTATAATGCTAATACTGATGGGTACCGTTAGGGTTCCCAAAGCTTTACATTCCGATTACAAGCAGAAAAACCAGATCTAGGGTCGTCAACATATACTTGCTTATGTTACGTAATATTTAGTACAAAATGAACCGTAATAATCGTAACGTTCAGTGATTTAACACAATTCAAATTTGTCCGCGAGTGTTAACTAATTCGATTCGAATATGTTCATAAAAACCCATTAGCCACATTATTTATTCTCTAGCGAATTTTTTCTCTCCATATTTACAGTCACGTTGTGTGGTACACAATTATTTAATTTGTATTCTAAGCTTGCATTGATGTACTGCATCGGCGATTAAGCTTTTTCACGATTAATTACCAGTTTTTAAAAGCCACACGCACATATCCCTGTAGGATATACTAAGCTACGTAAAATGAAACCGACTAGTTAAGGTTTATCAGTTCTATTCGTGTCCATCGCCCAAATTGAAGAAATCTACTTTATAACTTTGTTATGTCGCTGTAAAAAGTAGGTACTGCAAATTTATTTACAATCGTATCAAGTGGTTCATGTATACACTACAACGCTACGGCCTTGCAACATCGTTGTCCGTATTTTAAATTCCTTTTAAGTCATCTAGCTTCATCTTTTTTTGCCTCTCAAAACGAAAAGAGCAAGAGTTTGTTATGTGTGGATCGGACAGTTGCCGACTGAGATAAAAGAACAAAAAGATAAACTATTGTCAACGTAACGTCGTGGTTATTTTTAAGTAAAACGCTGGTAAACTGCTAAAAAATGCCTGACTTATGATTGTCGGTCATTTTTTTTTAAACCAGACCACCTATGATTAAACGTTGTTATAGTTGAGTCTTACCTGTATTTGCTTGTTTTTTAGATTTATTGTTATGAAGACATGATTTTTCTGATCAACATTCACTGACGGCTGTTTTATTACCTTTAAATATAAATAAATAACTTTGTTAATTTCAAGCTATACGGGGTTCACCTTGAATCGAGAATTTCGCTTTTATGGGTCGAAAAATCTCAACGACAACCAACTTTAATAAAACGTTTCCTTCAGAAGTATTCCAATAAATAAATACTTACGTGCAACTCCACCCAAATAATCGTCATGTCTGAATACCTCAGATGATATACTACCATTGTGACTAAAGTAAGAATGGCATTTAAATAAAATTTTATAGGGACCTGTTATACCAGAGGGTTATACTTTTTTTTATATATATCACGTACACTGTAAAAAATATTTATGTAAAATTACACAGAAAATCGTGGGTCTATTTGTGCCCCATGATTTTTTGTTAAATTTTACACACAGCCGATCTGTTACATAAAATGATGTAATTATTTTCTACATAAATATATACAATGATTTAAATAAAAATATGTTATAACTTCCATAACATTATCTAATGTATTACATACATCATATGTATAGTAACATATTATTCAAAACATCAAATAAATAGAATGAAAAATTCAAGTTCTGTTGGTTCCGATAAAATACCCGTGTTTTTTATTGAAGATTGTAGACAATTATTAATTGAACCTTTTGTTGAATTATTCAATCTTTGTATGCAAAGGAGCATATTTCCTGATGTTTAGAAAGGATGTAAATTTTCAAAATAGGTTTTTACGATACCTACACTATAAGGAGGATAGGATTTATACAACCTATCCATTTCTAAAATCAAGTAATGACTTAAGACTAAAATTTGACTATACTACTTTAGAAAAGCGTCGAAATAATTCTCAAATAATGTTTCTTTATAAGTTATTATGATAAATTGTTTATCACAAAACAATGCTTCAAATCTGCAATAGTATAAGAGAACCCTGTTGACTATTCTGTAGGCAGAAGATGGTAAAACTCCAATGAAATCAGCAATGATAATTTGCATTCTAACGAAGAGTATAATATAACCTTTTTCAGTAGCGGTTTCTAAATAATCTTATTTCAACATGCTTTCGAAGTGAGTTAGGGAGTAGCCGGATTAAACTAAAATTACTAGAATCTATATGACTTCAGGAAATTTGTATGCTTGGCTCAGGTTAAAATTTGATGATATTCGATTGGTTGCTTTATGCTATGTTTTCTTTGTCTTTTGAATACCAAATTTTAGCTTTTTGTTTTGTGATCTCGTTTGGAGACTTTTTGCATATTTTTATTTATTGAAAATAATAGTGATGGGAGGTTTCACTCAGGCAATTAGTTATCTATTAGAATAAGAATAAAGATTTATTTTTGTTTCAGTTAACTAATTTTAAATTTTACCTCTTCTGGTCTTGTTTATAAGACTTTTTGAATGTGTTTTTTCTGCAAATAAAACTTATTTAACTATCCTAATTTCAGTCACTTACCTAATTCTACATTACCTTAAATTTTTGGTTACCTATTTTAAGAGTGTAATCTTTATTGTAATTTCACATACAAGTATGTAATTTATTTATTTATTTAATATCTTAGAAGAAGAAAAATAGAAGTGTACAATGTGCAAATTGTGATAAATAAAAACAATTTTAGTCTAAATACAGCAATAGTATCAGCAAAAATGTTAAAATTTATGCTACGATTGTTACATGAAATACACATTTGTATTAATAGCTAGTTACTGTGTCTGTTAGTCCTAGCTGTAATATGAAACGAAGAGAGACTGGAATGTGTTGTACGTATATCAAGTATTCTAAATTTAATTTGTGCTATTAATGCCATACCATCAATTTTGTCATTTAATAACTTATAAAGAAACATTATTTGAGAATTATTTCGACGCTTTTCTAAAGTAGTATAGTCAAATTTTAGTCTTAAGTCATTACTTGATTTTAGAAATGGATAGGTTGTATAAATCCTATCCTCCTTATAGTGTAGGTATCGTAAAAACCTATTTTGAAAATTTACATCCTTTCTAAACATCAGGAAATATGCTCCTTTGCATACAAAGATTGAATAATTCAACAAAAGGTTCAATTAATAATTGTCTACAATCTTCAATAAAAAACACGGGTATTTTATCGGAACCAACAGAACTTGAATTTTTCATTCTATTTATTTGATGTTTTGAATAATATGTTACTATACATATGATGTATGTAATACATTAGATAATGTTATGGAAGTTATAACATATTTTTATTTAAATCATTGTATATATTTATGTAGAAAATAATTACATCATTTTATGTAACAGATCGGCTGTGTGTAAAATTTAACAAAAAATCATGGGGCACAAATAGACCCACGATTTTCTGTGTAATTTTACATAAATATTTTTTACAGTGTACGTGATATATATAAAAAAAAGTATAACCCTCTGGTATAACAGGTCCCTATAAAATTTTATTTAAATGCCATTCTTACTTTAGTCACAATGGTAGTATATCATCTGAGGTATTCAGACATGACGATTATTTGGGTGGAGTTGCACGTAAGTATTTATTTATTGGAATACTTCTGAAGGAAACGTTTTATTAAAGTTGGTTGTCGTTGAGATTTTTCGACCCATAAAAGCGAAATTCTCGATTCAAGGTGAACCCCGTATAGCTTGAAATTAACAAAGTTATTTATTTATATTTAAAGGTAATAAAACAGCCGTCAGTGAATGTTGATCAGAAAAATCATGTCTTCATAACAATAAATCTAAAAAACAAGCAAATACAGGTAAGACTCAACTATAACAACGTTTAATCATAGGTGGTCTGGTTTAAAAAAAAATGACCGACAATCATAAGTCAGGCATTTTTTAGCAGTTTACCAGCGTCCTTTATTTATTATGTAAAATAAAAAATAATACAATTTATTTGTAATCTCAAATGTGATTCTCAAACAGTTGTGACAACAACACACTGCATCGATTACCTTTCAGCCCCTAGGTGTAGAATTAAAAAAATCCTTAATTGGCGGGTTCCTAGATCCATTGTTAAAATCTCAAAGGCCGTGAATTCACCATAGAAAATCGAAACAATCAACATGCGTTTCAATAAATATATGAATGTCTATAAGTAACAGATTTTCTCAAGTTATATTTTAATTCAAATAGCTTGTGCCTTTATGAAAACTTATGACTCAGATACCAACTAAATAAGGCTAAAAAATATAAAAATTAAAACATTCCTTCACTAACATTCCTTTTATAACAACTTAAAATTTTGAGTATTTGTTTATAAGATGTTATAAGATACCAAACATTTCTGATTCTATGAGGTAATTAATTAAATTTAATTAGTAATAAATATAATGGAAATGTCAATCATTCTTGTTGCCCACATCGATTTGGACGTTTGTAACCGTCACGGTTGAAACGTGTTTACCATAAAATAAGCATAATACCGAACTAGTCATGAGTTGCCCATAGAATACTGAAAACGATATTTGAACAGCTTATTAAAATACTCATTATTATTATTATAAAACGGAATTGTTTTACGCACGGATTCGTTATTTTCAAATGATTACACAGTTCTCAAATAAATAACATTACTTGTAAATACATATACGAGTAGTATAATTAAGTCCTGTGTTTCACATTCTGAAACAAGAATTTCCAATTGGATGACTTCTGAGAAAATGTAGCAAATACGACACCTTGCGAACATTGCTTAGCAGGAATAGTTATTAATGAATTTTATTGGTTTGAAGTTTCGCTTTTTGCCGCGTCTGTGTGTGTTTGTGTGAGAACGTGCAGCTAATCAATTAATTCTGCAACGGCAACTGCAGCAAATTAGTTGGCAAAGTGTAAATATTATAAACTATATAATGAAAAACAGGAATTCGTTTAAATCGCAGTTTTTATCAAAGGAACGAAGACACTTACCAGTTTTCAAAATAAACATCACATTGACAAACCTACAGCATTGACAAACGTGCCCTCATGTTTAAATAGCCAAACATTATGAAAGGAAGTATTTCTTCCAGGCATTGTTCTATCAGAGCACCTCACTTTTTTTAAGCTTTGACTGCACGAGTGTGAAACCTTTAATGTTCTAACATCGTGTGAGCCAACGTTGGAATATTGGAAGAGGAGATATACGTTTGAATTATCTTGAAGGTTTGTAGGTTATAGGCATAGGGGAAGACCTCACTAGGTAGAGGTAGAGGGTAACACAATTTCACTGTTCCATAGAAAAATGAAGTCTGGTAGGAAGAAGTTCGGCAGGCCTCGAGCTTGACAATGAAGGGGTAACTAGTTTGAGCTCGTCTAGTCCGTCTGAAATCTGAATCTGAAATCTCTCGGGCGGAACGATAGACGACCTTTCTGATGAAAACATACCATGGAAATATCTTCCTGGAGAAGGCGCAAGCTTGAGTTTTGGTTGCATTAGGCTTTACTTGATTATCAGATCCTCATTTTGCTAGATCTCCATTAATTGCGTCAACTTGTCTCATTCTTTTTCCTCTGACTTCATTGAATGGTATAGGGGCTCTAGATGAGAGAGCGGTATGAAATGTACCATCATCTGCAAAGCTGTGGACAGGACAGGTGATCACTACCAGAAGATCGTTTATATGAAGTAGAAACAAAGTTGGTATCAAGACAGAACCCTGTGGAACACCAGATTCGATAGCCATTGTATCGGGGAATATTCCATCAACCACCACATGAAATGATCTATCTGACAGAAAACTCGATAGTAAGCGATACAATCAAGGCGGCAAACCGTATGAGGGACGTTTCCCAAAAAGGCTTTGCTGCCAGACTCGGTAGAATGCCTTTGAGATATCCAATGCTACAGCTAGAGACGTTACGTAGACAAGCAGGTCTCCAGTTGATCTATGCTGACGAAAGTCATTTTGCCGGTTATTCACGATTTCGGAGCTCTCTAGGTATTGGATGAGCTCGATCTTGATTGCTTTCTCCATCACTTCAGAGATCACAGATAATGCAATGGGTCTATAATTATCAGGAAGGGTCATATTCCCTTTTTTTGGAATTGGTTGGACTCTAGCTATCTTCCAGCAAGAATGAAACAGGCTAAGTTGGTATGAAAGCAGTAAACTGTGTTAATTCAGACGCACATTTCTTGAGAATGACAGGTGAAATTCCATTTGGTATTGAGATCAAGCAGAATACGCCTAATTGTGTGCTAATGAAAGACAATTTTAGGCATATGGCTATCGATGGCAGCAATATTAGGAGGGTCCTTCCCTAGTGGATCCAAAGTGGAATTTGCTCCAAAAATTCCAGCAGAAAGGTTGTCTTTTCTTGTGGTGTAGTAGCCAGTGTTTGGTTAAGGGAATCAATGAACTAGAAGTGAAATTTATACCAATTGCTTTGGCGAAAGTCCAAAACGAACTGGAGCCATTCGGGCATTCGATGATCTTGATCTTATTTTGGCATTATATGCCTCTTTCGAAGCGTTTATTGTTTCACTGCACATGTTTCTGGCTTCAACATATTCTGTTCCGGTCTCCAAACATGGGTTACCGCGCCAATGACGTTCACCAGAGACAGTAATTTGTTGGTATGTGGTATGTAAGTTTCCATTACTAGCCTGATAATATCAGAGATCTCTGTGGAAAATTGCCTTGTTGGATTGGTTCATATAGTGACTTAGGGATATGCATTCTGATGAGTGAATGGTCATAGTTTTCCAGTTGTGAACGGACCTTTACGTCATGGGCATCTGGATTGTTAGTGAATAATAAGTCAAGCGTATAAGTGTTTGGATGTCGCAATATGTCACCTTAGTTTGTTCAGGTTGAAATTATGAAGTCTGTTATATCTGTTAATGGTCATAGTCAGCTTGAGCATGTTCCTTCGTATCTTCAATAACTATGTCACCGAGAAAGTCAGCTTGTAGTTGCACTCTCACTGTTATTCCTTTATCTCTGTATTAGTGACACCTTCTTGTTGAAAGAAGCTAATGCCATCTGAATGAATGCCTTCACAGAACCAAGATTCCAGATACAAGAATGGGAGAAGGATGATGATATCACCAACCGGCCATCCAGCCTTCCCCTGTACTAGACCTGACCTAAAGCAAAGACATAAATCTACATCTACAATATTCCCAAATACCGAATGATTCACCCTGGACACTATGTTATGGTTCCATCAAGTAGTACTTGCTTTTACCTGAGACCTATGGACCCAAGAAGCGTATCCAGTAAAAGCATGGGTCTTTATAGAACTATGTTGTCTCTATTTACATATGTCTAAACATCTGAACTGGTTTGAAATAATGGAGAAGAAATTAACTCAACGTTACGGATGTGAAGTACCTCTGGAAAATACATTCAAGTCGTTAAAATCTTTATATAGCGTCTGATTTATTCTAAGTGTTATTTAAGACCGTTTGGAAGTATATAAATCTAGTAGTCTAAAAGACACATTATAATAGAATTCAAATTAACAGACACTGGAAGATGGAGTAATGTTGCGAATGTACCTGGAAGTGTTTTTACCAGCACAACTTACAAACAATATTCAATGTAAGCCGAGAGTAATTAAAGGTATCTCATGTACGACAACAAATCGAATATATCATACACCTCCACGAGCATATTTCATTTTGCTATATAAACGTTAAATTAACTCCAATAATTATTCTCATACAATTACTTGGTGCAAGTGGCTGAGCCCACGCGGCCCTGCGTCGCCTCACATCGAGGAGTGTGCTGTGTGCTTATAGATTATCATGTTATTTCGAATTTCTATCACTTTTAGTTTTTACGTCTTTTACGCGCATAATTTAGCATAATGCTGGATAGTCGCATGAGACATACACATTTATTAGAATCGTAGTGCTTAACAAGGCAAGGTTCCATGCAGGAAGTGCAAGGGTTAGATTTTTTACACATGTGTGGTAAGATGGAAAGAAGCCAATAGCCTCGTGTGTATATACACCATGCATAAAGCAGGAATGAAGGAAACGTTTTTGCTTCAAATTATATTATGTACAATATCTGCAATATATTACAACCTGTAGTACTGGAAACAAGATAGATACAACTATCTGAAGGATAAACGCCATCTCCTGGGAGATGTGTGAACAATTTAATTTAGTCCAGTCAAAAGTGTGAAAAACATCTAAAATTTCATAGACGAAAATGCAAATTTCTTTTAGCATCGTGTTCAGGATGGCTTACACATCGTTATTCAGAAAAAAATGGGGGCTCCTGTTTATTACCATTAATAAACAATGAAAAACCATTTTCAATTAACAAATGGAATGTCTTTTATAACAAATGAAATATCTTGGGCCCTTTTAATCCGCAGTTTCTGGAATCAGGGGTTTTTTGCTCCGCTGAATCCGAATCGGAAGTCGGAAAATGAAAAATCCTGCCCGTTTGCTGAAAAACCTTCACTAAAAGAAGGAAAATTCTGGAAAATTGGGTCGTTTTTCCTCCATATTCCTACCTCGGTCTTCGTCCAACGTGTCAGATTGTAGGTTTTTGTCGCTGAGTATTATATTACGGCAATAAATATCAAAAGCTACTATAGTAATTCCGAAAAATGAAAATTTGCCATATTTATAAGACAAACTTTAATTGTTATTTTGTTTTTAGAAAAATTTTAGACAATTATTATGATAAAGAATTACAAGTCTCTTTTATTATGGCATGTACAGTACCTCTTTCAGAGCAGGTAAAAAAGAGCACATGTTTTCGAAGCATCAATGATGATGCGGCGTACGTGTAACATCCTACACACAAGATATGACGTGGACAGCTGCCTTTGAGTGTGGAGGAAAAGGAACTGACATGCTAGCAAAGTATCTCAGATGCGGCTGTAAGATCACGACCTTTTTTCTATTTTAATTTATAAAACACGTGAACTCTAGGAAATATCGATTTATATTAAAACATAGTACCCGAAAATAAAATTATGTAAATTAAGTAAAAGTATATGTGCATTGGAAAAAGTTTTCTCAATGATGAGAAATTTGATTCAAACGTTAGTTTTAAAATCAGATGATTAACCACGTTAGTGTCTAGAGACCCCGAATACGGTTCACCAGATAGATACACATTAAACGTAATAAAATCACATACAAATAAATAAAGCCCACATTACTTACGGTATGGAATTCAATCGTTGGTTGAACAAAAACTGAGTGGAAGGTGAAAGGAAAATTTTGAAAAAGTTTCGTTATTATAATTTTCATAAGGGGACTAGTTTTAAAAACATTTATAGAGAAGTGATCTTTAGAAGAGGAAGCGTATAACTTTGATGTAATTTCTTCGTATTTAATTTGTTGTTGTAACCACATTAAAATAATAAATATCATTTTGCTGCTTAAACACTATAGTTCCCTTAAATATTGCACATTACCATTAACAGTGAATTATAAACTTAATCAGTATGTCGAATAGTCTTTGGTGTTGCGGTTGGAACTGTACCATCTGTACCACCCTCATCTATATAGTAGCTTCCAGTGATACCCCAGAAAAAAAGTGTATTAAAGCTTAATCAGATTTACATTTTCCGGAGAACTATAGTTGCTTTTGGTTTTATAACCATAAACTAATATTCAGCGACCACAAAACCTATAATTTGACACGTTGGACGAGAACGACGCAATTTTCCAGAATTTTCCCTCTTTTAGTGAAATTTGTACCGAGAACCATCACGGTACCTTATTATCCCAATACCACTCAAGGCCGAGAAAAAATTTTCTTAATGGTTAACATTTGGTATAATTTTCTGGGTTTTACAGCAATCGGACCGGATTTTCCATTTTCCGACTTCAAATTCGGGTTCTGCGGAGCAAAAAACCCCCTGATTTCGGAAACTTTGGATCAAAAGAGCCCGAGATATTTCATTTGTTATAAAAGACATTCCATTTGTTAATTGAAAATGGTTTTTCATTGTTTATTAATAGTAATAATCACGAGCCTTCTTCTTTTTCTGACTAACGATGTGTAAGCCAACTTGAACACGATGCAAAAAAATTTTTGAATTTTTGTGTGATCTTTAAAATTTTTTTTCACTTTTGACTATAATTTGTAAATTATAGATATGGATCTACGATATACAAATACGTGTCCTACTGCAATTGAATTCTATTGACCTGCCCAAACATTGTGTATAACTTTAAATATCCCAGACAGCTGTTTCCATTTCTTAGTTTCTTGAGCGGAACACTTTCCAACAAAATGTACTCCTTCCATGTCAACAGTAAATCGTATTGAGACTATATTTTCTCAACTTAGTTATACTATCGTCATTTATTGTTCTAAATCTGTTATTATTGCATCCAAAACTGCACCATCACGTTCTAGTTGTCATTGTCATCAATCTGATGACCGTCATAAATGAATCGATATCAATACTTTCTTATACTGGAACCTTCTTATTGAAGCAGCGAATTCGCAATTCTCTTAATTGCCTCTAAAAATAAAGCACGATGGTTTGCTCATGGGATGGCATTCCGTCATGTGAAATATTCAGAAGAAGTTTTTGTAATCTGTATTCAGAATAAACCGATATTTTAACAATGTAGCTGTATATAGTAAGCAGATCCCTTTTGAGTAAATTTCCCGGTAAAAAGTAGACCGGCTGTAATGCAGTTGCCGGAACCCGATCAGGTTGTTTCCAATGCGCGACCTGCACACTAGTTTTTGTCGCCAAATCTGATAAACTAGCGGTGGTTTAACTGAAGAATTTGGCTATGTTCCTGATATCACCTACGTCATTTGTTCAACAATCGGACGACATTGTAAATTCAGACATAGATAGTGAAATTAATTATTCGCCTACTTATGAAGCTCTCATCTAGATATTCTAGAATAATAGAAAAATTTAACTTCTCCACAATTAAATTAAGTTTCCAATCCCATGACATTTTTATAGAAAATTCAGCACATGAACAGGATGAAGCGTGTAGATTCTTGAAAGTATTGAAGATGGAAAAAAATGTATAACAGTTCTTGCCAAATTTCGATTTATCTCTCATTCTTATCAGTTATTCAGAGTTTTACTTAATCATGATATCAACCTAAATGTTCATATACCAGATGCCGACGCCGCTACCAGTTCGTACGGATGCTAGCCGCCCCTGCTGGATTCGACCAATAGCTAGTAATATATAATGATACAGAGAGTATAAAGCTTCGAATAAGTGGATGTAAAAGCAGAAATTACAAAATCATTATATTAAAAGAGATTTATAATGGTTGAAGGATCCGACACAAACCCATGTTGGGCATCAATATCATGTTAATAATTTTTTCAGCAATGTGGTTAGCAACCGGCGGCATCGGGTATCTCCAGCTATGATAACGAAAATCCACAGTTTTCTAGTAACTAATATTGTTACAAATAACTACTGTTCAATCTCACAACCAGTTCAAACAGTTCACTCTATCGGCCAACGAATGGTCCTTCGAGCCATCTGTTTGAGACATTGCTGATCTATACGATGACGCTATCTGGACGCCAAACTTCATAAAGAGACATATTAATAATAAAGATTCTTGACCCAGGCATGAATTATATATAAATTCTCGGGAATAGGTCAAATCAACACATATGCTTTATATTTTCGTCTTTACGTACGTTTCGGTCTCACGACCATCATCAGAAGACTTATTTCGATTTCGTGTTTCTATTCGTTTCAACGACGTTGGCATTTTAAATGAAATTGGTGCGATAAGGACGCTTTCTGTTAATACAATTAGTTCTAAGTAATCGGGTTATTGAAATAATAAGTCTTCTGATGATGGTCGTGAGACCGAAACGTAAAGTGGAAAAGACGAAAAGTAGTAGTTAAGACGAAAATATAAAGCATATGTGTTGATGTGACCTATTTCCCGAAAATTTATATATAATAAAGAGACATAGAAGTTACTAGAACCTACGAGGCCAAGCTGAAAAGTCGTTGAAAAATTTGATGATTTGCGATGTACCATCTTTAACTAGAACGCATTAAAATGTTCAGACTGATATGTCATTCAGTTCTGTTTTGACACCCATCGAAAGCAAACAACCACTCTAGTCTATGAGTAAATACAGAAAGTTCAATATACAGAAAGTTCAATATACAGATGGGACGATATTTCTTTCTGTTTTGCTTATTACCTTTTTTGAAAATAGGCATAACGTAGGTAAGTTTACAAAAATCAGAAAACAGCACTCCGACAATGATTTATTAATAGGCAAGAATCGAAACTGGTTCAACTAGAAAATTTGGCCGTTTTCCCAATATGTTAATTGCCTTGTCATTTGATAAACATTTAGAACATATTGGCATTTCATAGAATAGTGGAATTATCAATTGAAGTTCGTTAACACTCTCACCAACATAACATTACACCAAAGCTGTATGAGGTCAAGAAAGGTGGTTTCTATTATATCGTATAACGTATAACTACCAGCATCTATATAGGTACTTCAAGTAATATCAGCAAATATATCTATTAGTCTACAGATGATAAGAGTTTACAAGTTAGTGAACTTCAATTAATAATTTCAGTTTTCATAAGTTGTATACGGATTATGACATTAGAGTAGGTGACGAAACATAACATAAAAAGGTTTAGGTGCCGAATCGGGAATTTTTGGGTCGGCTGTCAAAACGGGAGGTGACGAAACGGAACTTCATGAACCAAGCTTGTTCGTGGAGATTTTGATGAGGGCTAAGCTCATACCAAACGTTATAAAAACACCTAATTTTCAAGTTTCAAACGCTGTTGGTAACAAACAACTTTGTAGGTAGTCGTGCTCACGTATCACTAACGGGGCTTTAAATAATTCCGAAGCTCATTCCTATACCCGCATCGACATAACAACAGTTTCTGGAAAATGTACAAGTGGAGACGATTTGAGATCGAATATGTTCAGAACAGTAGAAATCATTGTCACTAATCAATTCAGATTGAGTGGAATCTAGTATTACGGTATTGAATTTATTCCTGTTCGAGGTAATTTTAAAATTCTCATTAGCACAAATGATATAAATAGTAATTATATATAAATTCTCGGGAAATAGGTCACACAAACACATCAGAAGACGTAGACGTAAATATCTAAATAAAATTTACAAAAAAGAATTTAGAAAATTCCACCGCCCTTGCTAAACATTGGTTTGATTATAACCATCAATTTGATTACAAAAATCCTAATATTTTAACTAAAGACACCAATTATTATAAAAGATCTACTCTGGAGATGATTCATATGAAACGTGACTCTAAGTCTGTAAATCATAGAGCAGACATTCAATCATCAAGTCAAACTTATACTAATTAACAACGTCTTTTTTTGCTGTCCTATTCCCGATAATGTTTTACTGTAGTAATATCTCTTGCTCTGACTGACGTAGCAGCGATGGCCGAGGTCCCAATTCAAACTATTAGGCCTAAGTGGAACAAAAGTTTGAAATCGAGGAACGCAAAAAGTTTGTGTTTTGGTGGAATTTGTTTCAAAACTCTGCATTTACCAAAGGCAAATAAACATATAATTCTTATATGAAAAAAACATAAGACTTCTCTCTCCAGCGTTGGCCTTACTAACAAATTTAGCAAATGTAGCTGTGCTATCCTATTTGCTTCAATGGTTCGCGAAGCCAATCTTGCTTCATTATCGAACGGAAAAAATTCTTTGATAGTTTCAATTTGCAAAGCTATTTTGTTCGGCGCTTGATAATGTAAGGGAATTTTGCTGTAATTTATGCATTACATATTATATTGAAGATGAAAATCATTAAATAATCCTCAGGAAATATTTAGATAGATCATAAAAGTCGTAGGAAAAGTTCCAAAAATTGTAGGTTCGCGACCCTGAATTAGCCAGAAAGAACAAATTGCAGCTAGCATGGTCAGCTCTGGTTCCGATTCAGCGATCAGAATATCATCGACCACAAGGATCTTCGTCCTCAGAGAGCTAATGGATGTACAGTGGCTCTGGGTTTGGCACACTGCCTCCAGTATGCGCTCCACATCGCCAAGTTATCGCCCAAACGCTCGAAAACCCTGCTCTCTGTAAGCAGAAGAGACTTAAAGTTGGTGACGGAACTCCTAATAGGAGTTCTGAATAACATCTACACTTACTTACTTACTTACTTACTACACTACAGGTTGTAGTAAATGTGGAGAGGCAGACGAAACTGTATCTCACATCCTTATATCCAGCACTGGCTTCTATTAGGCTACAACATCTCGGCAGCGCATACATGCCACCTGTAGCTATATAAGAGACATCAGTCTATGCAGGATCCTAGCCTTCGTCACTGCCTAAGGCCTGCTGGACTAGGTACTGCATCAAGGAGCGCACAATGGACCCAATCAAGCGATCCTAGTGCTCTGGACTTGACCGCCCCCGTTTTTAATTGATCGATTTGATTGAGGTTGTACAAATCACCCGAAGCCATAATACGTCGCTTTGCCATAGCTACGCCACCCTTGCTCTCTAATTTAATAGTTTTGGAAGTTGAACAATATCTCAACACTAACCCTAGATATGTTGCAGCATTCGCAATATTTCTCTTCTAAGTTGATTTCTAAATTCGCTTACATTTCAATGCAATACAAAGAAACCGCACCGTTATTCTGAAAAAGGCAAAATCAAGAAAGTGAACATAAATTTAAAATAACATCTCTCGGATATGTTCTATAATATTAATAGAATATAGATAGATTCGTTGACAAGTTTTTATTCAGTTTTGTCACATACATTCACAGCTTCGATATCAAAGTATGCAGTTATTAACCATTTTCATTCTTTCTGCATTGTCAGTGGCGTCTCAACCTTGACTTTGATTAAAATCAAACATTTCATTAATTTGTAAATCACCGCATCCACTATTTGCAGTTGAAAATATATTATTGAATGAGTATATAATTATCCAATTGATGCTTTGATTCAATTTTTCTTTGAGGTATCAAGTTGTAAGGGTGGAAGAAATGCTTATCGATCTAAGATGACATGATTTTGCGAAGTCACAATATCTTATGCCACTTTGAATTTTGAGAATTGGTCACAACTTTGACATCAACGTTGATGAATGTGAATATATGCGTTTGTTTAATCGTCGAGAATAGAACAAAGGTTGGTCAGTTGATAGAAAAAGCGCCACTGGTCTATCTTGCAGAAGCTTTCAAATGCCAGTTTTAAACAGGTTCCAACTATCCTTTAGACTAGGCATATATTGTGTATTTTCATACTATATCTACGTTTTTTCAAACACATCCACTTTATGTTCTTAATTTGTCTTATATGCCTTGCTGACAGACAATTCTTTTGAGATCGTGCTATAAATAACAAGTATTGAACCTGCTCATATTGCAATGTGCATTCTACAATTCTTGCGTATCCAAAAACCTGTAATTCCATTGCGCCATTACATATTTCTGAATGAAATGTTATCTCAACGTTACTAAATTATTTCGAGCTTAAGTTAGTTCCATAGAACTTTGATAGAAGTTCGCCATTTGAGGTTTTTAAGAAGCTCAGACAACGGGGGGACCATCCCCGGAGTTGAGGTTGAAAGAGAATGCTGCAAGATCTGCATTTCCGAAAACGAATATCAGAAAAAAATTGAATTCCGTGGTCGTATCTCGACCACGGTCAAAAATATCTCTCTCAAATTCTACATTACATTTCTGTGAGGATTCTATATTATGCATTAGGCACAAAAAAAGTTGTGCCAGTTGCATACTATACTTTTTCCACGATAAACTACTTTTCGCTTTCAACTTCTAATAAACTATGAACATATTGCTAGAAATACTGGTGACATATTCAAATATCCCGCCGCTAGTAACAGCGAACCTCCCCTTCCCCTCAAATACGTAATGGTTCATAATGCATCGATTGCTAGGCAACGCGATGGCCTTCGCATGTTCTTCTCCGAGTTTCCTTTGAGAGGCATATGTTTTGAATCTGATGACCCAACGCAATGTGCCACAGGGATCTGTTATATTATCACGCTAGGAATGGAAACTTACATACCCCATACCAACAAATCACTATCATCTGGTGAACGGTTCAATAAAATCTGTTCTAGGGCCATCGCTTCAAAGCAAACAGCATACCATCGTTGGCGTGGTAACCCATGTCTGGAGACCAGAACAAAATATGTTGAAGTCAGAAATTTGTGCAATGAAATAATAAACGTTTCGAAAGAGGCAAAATAAGAACGAAGCTTATCAAATACCCGAATGGATCACTTTTGAACTTTCACCAAAGCAATTGGTAGGAATTCCACTTCCATTTCATTCCCTCCTCTAACCAAACATGATTACACACTGGCTACTACACCACGAAAAACGCCAACCCTTTTGCTGGAATCTTTGCAGCAACTCCAACTTTGGATCCACAAGGGAAGGACTCTTCTGATGCTGCTGCCATCGATAGCCATATGCCTAAAATGTTCGTTCCCAAGGAATGTGCGCCTCAATTAACATCAGTTTTCTGCAGGCTGTTAACCCTTTCAAACAAACTTGGTGTGTTTTCTTCCAGCTGGAAGACAACTAAAGCGCAACCAATTAAAAAAAAAGCCCCTTCCTAATAAGTATAGACCCATTGCATTATAGTCTGTGATCTCATCAAATTCTTAGAGAGCTACAAAATTGTGAATGACCGGCAATATGGCCTACGTCAGCAAAGATCAACAGACGACCTGCTTGCCTACGTAACACATGTATGGCAGAAATCTATCTCATTGGATATCTTCAAAGCAGTGTGGCACCAAAACCTTCTTGGGAAACTTTGCCGCTTACTATCGAGTTTTCTCTCAGATAGATCACTCCATGTGGTAGTCGACGGAGTATCTTCCGATAAAATGGCTATCAACGCTGGTGTTCCACAGGGATCTGTGTGGGCACCAACTCTCTCGTAGCACTAACAGCGAAGTTGTGAAACTATTTGCCTAATGCGGTATTTCCCTATGCCTATAACCTCCAAACCTTCAAGAAAACTACGAATGCCTATCTCCTCTCTCTATATTTCTCTGCTCGCTCACACGATGTTATTCGAACATTATAGGTTTCCCTCTCGTGTAGTCATAAGTATAAAATGCAGTATGAACCATTACATGTCAGGTCCTCTATGCAATATGGCATTCTGTGCAAAATGTAGATATTTATGATTCAATTCACGATGGTTCAATGGACATATTTCGCAATTTCGCTAGAAGAAATAGAGTTGAAGGGTGTTAAAGAAAGTGTCATAAGCTTGGGGCAAATTTGACTCAAAACATGCAGAGAAATTTCAAATCGACTGTTTCGGAGATGCATCACTGCCTAGACTATCCACCGCTAAGAACAGTCATTAGGTAGGTTAGACTGTTTAAAATTCAGAAGTTCATAAATTAAATTTGGTCAGTTTAGTTAGTCTATAAATTTAACGATTTCATTTGAATTGAGTTCAATGCATCGAAATAGAAATCTTAGTCGGTTCGTAGGTTTTTATTACTTTCAGAATAAACGAAGTTATTTTTTAACGATTTAATCCCAAACATGGGATATTTTGCTGTGATATTTCAACCTTTCACGACTCCGGAGTTCATATAATTAAATTTATTTCAAATTGGTCGGATGTTACGAATTTCTTCAAAACAGTGTGCGTACAATGAACTCGTAAAATGACTTTATTAGCTTTTTATTGGTCACTTTGATTGGTACGCCTATAAAATTTCATTGCAAAATACACCTAGGACTGATTTTTATTGTTCGAAAATTAGTCGTTTGTTAGAAGAGATATGCATCTTCGGCAATATTCATGCTAACAATGGGATAAAGTTGTGTTGCATAATTTTATTGGCTAAACAATTTATTTTCACTCAGTGTCTTTATATCATTTCGTTTACTGAACTGTTGGGTGCCGGCGGTTGTATTATTCTCATATCCTCCAACTTCAAGAAAATTTTGAAAACACAACAGAATCGTCCAACTATCCTTCAATTACATTTCCGTTATAGCAAAGCAGAATCTGTTAATTAAAGGTATACAACATGACATCTGGATATAAATCTATCATAATTCAACATTCCATAGAGTAATTCTTAACGCCGTCTGTACCTGTCATGTAGAAATATATCTCATTAGTGCGTGAAGTTATATATAATTTTTTGATCATGAGTTCAAATAGCTCTCACTCTAAAAATTTTTGCAGGAACAAGATAATAATATCATTTTGTTTAAATATTTTAGGAACTAGACCATTTGTACCTGACATGTTGGACCATTATAACTTGAAATTAGGAAAATAATATGATTCTAATTGAACATTGTAAGAATTATGTTTACTCAATACATGCAACTGAGGAAAATCGTTGGTAACTGTGTACTAATTATCATTATTTATTCTAGGTGCAGCATTACATCTTGGTTGTGCAAGCTCAAGACGCCGGACTTCCGTCATTATCCAGTACCATGACAGTATACTGCAACGTTCTAGATTTGAATGACAATTCACCACTGTTTGATCCGATGTCCTACAGCAATGAAATTTTCGAAAATATCTCCGTAGCAACACCGGTAGTCACTGTCAGCGCTACAGATATGGATTCTGGTGAGTGTTTATGTAACCATCACACGATTTTACTCACCAATGTCGTACAAAGATACTTGAGCCTAATTGAACAATCCATTCGATGATTATTATCATAATCGTTGGAGGCGAAGGGGTTCAGCCACCAAATGCACTTAGGCTAATTATTTGGGGCTATTGTGCGTCCCGTGGTCAGAAGCCTATGCTATTCCAGCAGGTTTGTGGCCTGCCAGAAACCCAGAATATTGCCAACGCTGGCTTCCATAAGTTCTTCTGGGAGCAGTGTTGATTCTCGGAAGTGACGGTGCCTGAGGGATGTCAAAGCAGGGCATTCCAACAGGATGTGAGAGAGTGAGAGGCATTTTCATCCGCCTCTCTGTATTTGCTACATATAAGATCATTCGCGATGCCCATAGTATGAAGGTGTTTGTTGAGACGACATTGACTGGTTACGATTCCAGTCATCTCTCTGATGTCCCTTCTGTAAAGAGAAAGGAGTTTCTTTCAGAACCTAGACACAGGCTCTTTGATGAAGAGGTTGGCCTGCCTCGTGCGTGGTGATTCTGGATACAGTTCAAACCAATCTTTGTTCAGTTGAATTGTCATAATTGACGGAAAGCCAGCTCCAACATGGCTAAACTGAACAGTTTCGAAACAGCTCCTTCTCACCATCTAACCTCATTCATTTTTGCCATAAATTCCCGTTCCGGCTACACATTATTCTGTAAACTAATTATAACTGTTGATATTCTATTCAATACAAATAATAAATAAAAATAGACGCTCCCATTACGCTATTATTTGAATAATTGATGACAATTGATAGTAAATCGTAGTAACTAGAATGGGAATAATCAGGTGTCACTCAAGTAATGAAATAAGATTTTGCTTATAGTAACAAAAGACGAAAAGTCACAGCAGATGTTTCGCGAAGCGAAATAAAAATTCTCGTTTCAATTTTAAGCAAATTACAGTTAACTGTACCTTGAAAGATCTTCCAGGAACTCTTGAATACATATCAGACATAAATACAAAACATTTCATCAATGAGTCTTAAAATTCCGAGAATCCGGTGTCATAATTAAATGTTATGATGCATTCGGAAAACTAGTTTTAATTATTTAGCCTAGCACTGCTGCACGAAATTACATCAAGAGTCAAGATTCGTCACGGCTTTCTGAGATCGTAATTTTAGTTTTGTTAGTGACGGCCATAACGGACATCACATTTCACTTGTCAAATGAAGATATTAAGAGACAGATGCTCCAACTTATGTTACAAAAGGTGCAAAACATCATTCTTATTTCGTGTACAGTATTAAACCAATTTGTGACACAAGCATAAATCTGATTCCAGATTTCTCGGCCAACGGATCATTATTTTAAAAATAACGTTTCGAAATTAGGAACACATTTATCCATATAATATATGATAACAAATACATCAAATTGCTTTATAAGAAATTCCTTTGCTATATAATGAGGCAAACTCACTCCGCATGCTTTGTTATTCGACAGTGAACATATACTTAAAATGACAATTTAGGTGACGTTACATTATTCTCACCTCATGTGAGAATTTGTTTTATTCAACTAATTATAATTCTCAAATACTAACATCACCTAAAATTGACTTGTAGAAAAGCGTATCTTTTTATATGTCTACTATAGACCGTCATTTTATTGATTGAAATATCGGAATTAGTACTTCTTAGCAAAACGCCAAGTACCTTGTATTAGTTATTCTATGGTCTCTTCACGGAAAAACAGAAATGACTCCATAGCTGAAGGTGATACAGTGTTGTCTGGTTAATCAGGTTTTCAATGTTTTTGGAAACAACTAGCCATTTGATTCAATAAACTATGTTGCAAACAAAATCAGGAGTACTACTTAATATGTCAATAATTCTACGCTTAATGGGCATTACCTCTCATATCCTTGTAGAATGTTCAGCACTGGCTTCTCTTAGGCTACAACACCTCGGCAACGCATACATGCCGCCTGTAGCGATATAAGAGACATCAGTCCAATTACAATCCTGGCCTTCGGCCCTGCCTTGAGCGTGCTGGACTGGGTCTTGCATCAAGGAGTGCACAATGGACCCAATCACGCGATCTGAGTGCTTTGGACTTAACAGCTTGCGTTTTTGATTGATTGATTTGATAGGTTGTAGGGTACAAATCACCCGGAGCATCAATGCTTCGCATAGGTTGCCATAGCTACGCCACTGTTCTTTAATTTAATAGTTTTGGAAGTTGAACAATATCTCAACACTAACCCTAGATATGTTGAAGCATTAGCAATATTTTTCTTCTAAGTTGATTTCTAAATTTGCTTACATGTCAATGCAATACGAAGAAATCTGAAAGAGGCAAAATCAAGAAAGTGAACATAAATTTGAAAGAACATCTCACGGTTATGTTCTATAATATTAATAGCATATAGATAGATTTGTTGACAAGTTTTCACCTTATATTAGTTATTCTAGTCTGTTCGCTTAAAAATAGAAGCTGAAGGTGATAAAGTGTTGTCAGGTTTTCAATGTTTTTGAAAACAACTAGCCATTTGATTCAATGAACTACGTCCATCAGGCATCTACTTATTAGATCAAATAATTTAAACCTTGAATATGATTAACAAACACAACAGTTTGTAAGAATGTAACTTTGTGTAATTATTCAAAATAGGAAAATGAGGGCTTCCATTTCACCCACCGAGGTCAACTAATAATAAAAATCAATGAATTCTAAAAACAGGAATGGATTCGCATGTTTTCATATCTATGTTTCCACCTCCAGCTTATCGCACATCACATTAAAATGATAAATATCACTTCACTGCTCTAAGCACTATAGTTTCTTTAAATATTGCACAGTAATAATAACACAAGATTATTCACTTCATCAGAATGTCGAATAGTCTTTGTCCATGTTTTTGGCGTTGCTTTTTCTAGCGCCTCTTTCAACATGGCCACTGATTTATCAAACCAACTCTACCAACGTATAGTGGCTTCTAGTTATACCCCAGACATGTTCAATGAGATTATAAAAGTAATGGTAACGGGGTTGCGAAGCACTCAATGTCCATATCTTTCAGGTAAAATATACTGGAAATGGTTTATTCATTTTTACCAAACCCAATAGCTTTAGTTTCAATAAAACTGAACATCGGCATTGCAGATTAACAAAATATATTTTAGTGTTCTGTAGATCTGTACTAGTGTGCTCTGTGCTTGTTGATGACTTGTGATTTGCAGCTATTAGACTGCTAGCCTTATTTATCTTTTTCCTTTTTTAAAATTATAACTATTATTATTTTGCCACTTTCGTTCCGTTTAGGTTAAGATCATTGTTTTTTTTTTCATACTTTTATGATGACTGAACTCCATTTGCAACTATTATTTTCGAAACAGTTCATAAAATGCATTTAAGAAATATCTATTTACATAATTATTAGCATTGCTTTTTATAGTAATACCCCTCGACAGATAAAATTATCTCTGGTTAGTGGTACGATGATGTACGACAATTTTACCTTAGACTATATAATAAAAATTTTACTCATACTCTAAGAATTTTACACCCTTCCATATGATATTTTTGATGCGATAGGTTGGCAACACTGATGTACGTAACTGTAAGTTACAGTTCTCGACAATAACTGTTATTGAAGCGATCACACCTTTGCAAAATGTCACAGCGGGTAAGTTATTATTCGAAATAGTCGATGTATCTTATGTGGACAATAGTTGGATAGTTAAATGTTAGTGTTTGAAGTTTTTTACAAGTTTATGTCAATCGCATGAAGGTGTGTCGTGTGATCGGTGTGTAGATTACAAGGTCCGATTTTCCTCATTCCCTCCGTAAACCAACAGTGTTCCTCTAATAACATGACATTACAGACAATGCAAGACCTTAAGGTCACCCGTGCAACAATGACGATTTTTTCAATTTCCTATTGCTCGTAACCTTTGTCTTGTCTAGGATACCCACTAGACCAGATTCTAGATGAAATAATCAAACTCATTCTGCTGAACTCGTGTTTGAAAATTTCACAGCCAAATAACCGTTACTTCCGATGAATTAATTACTTTATAAAGACCAACGCCGCTTTTCTCAAACACTCAATGTATTAAACATATCAAAAAATCATTGTCAGAACCATAGAAGAGATATACAAACCTTGGCTTTGACATGTATGTCAAACTGTGTGTTATCAGCAATCATGTTTTTCTCTGATAGGATCTATGTGTGATTAAAGAAGGCATTCAAATTTGGCGCTTAAATAAAATTGGAATCTCTTACATTTGTTTTTATAGTTGATGTGTTTCAAGTCTCGCATTACATGTATCAGTTAATGACTATCTTAACACTGTCATCCCAGATTGAAAGGAGCTGATTGATCCGAAATATACAATCTCGTGCTCATACTTCCAGTTGTACAATCAAGTGGATATTTTCTGGTCAAGGTATTGCTATTGTCCATTTAAAAGATTCCCATAAAATATTGATATTCGATACTCAAAATCGTAAACTGCTGACATAGATACTAAGGGACCTCATGACACGGCTCCGCAAAATGAATCTGAGCGTAGGTGGTGCAAACAAGAATACAAAACGATATTTTTGCTGGTGCGTAACACTGATTCCACCGGGCTCAAGGAGCTACTGGATAGACAGTGGCTCTCGGTTTGGCGTGACACCCCCGGCATGAGGCACTAAACTCACTAAAACCCTACTATCTTTGAGCAGGAGAGGCCTAAAACTGGTGACAGGACTCCTCACAGGACACTATCAATTGAACAAGATATCTACACACGATGGGCGTTGTTGAAAACCCAGCTTTAAGTAGATGTAGAGATGCGGACAAAACTGCCTCTCACATCCTAAAAGAATGTCCCTCACTGGCTTCTCTTAGGCTGCAACACCTCGGCAGCATACATATGCCGCTTGAAGTCATAAGAGATATCAGCCCATGCAAAATCTTAATCTTCCTTAGGCCTGTGGACTTGTCTGCCCCCGTTTTGATTGATTGATTGATTGAACACTAATTCCCCAAGATGCGGAGCTCAGGATATCCAAAAACTAGAAGCGGAAACGGTTCTTAACCTCTTTAGGGCACTAACCACGTATTCTGACACCCGGGCTTAATGAGTTTTGGATGGGAGGCTGTATGTCCAACTTGGTGAGCACTCTTGTGTGGGAACCGCTCCACTACGTGATATGCAAATGGGCTCAGCCTGGGCATGAAGGAACGTCATTGTCTATCCCCTACATTGATAATTATAAGTAAGATGAAGTGAGCGTAGCCAAGACGTTTCTTGAATCATTCGAATTAAAAGGCGAATGTATGCTCTCGTGTAGCGGCCAAATGGTAAATGCAATCCATTTGAAATTTTGACACAAAACTAGATATGATGCTCAAAATCTACTGGCATGAAAATTAAATGTCGTATCTTCAGCCGATTAGAGTAGAGTCGAGCGGTCCGTCAAAATACTCGACGTTATTCGCTTTGTTCCGGGGACCGTTCGGTGCGTTAACTATCTCGCAGATTGTAGAGAAAAGAATTTGATATAATCAAAATGATAACTAGCTACAAGTATATAATTAAAAAGCTATATAGCCATACTGAATGGAATGGTTAATGAGCTCCATATATTTGAATTTTTAATCACATATGTCAAAAAATACTCCTCAGAGTACCTTCAAGAGAAGATTATCTTTGAAAAAAGTATTTAGTCACATGAGCTATTCTACTTTTTATTGCACGTTATTAATAAAATCCAACAACTATTAGAATTTTTACTCAAAAGATAATAAAGCAATAGCAAAATTCAATATGGTTGAATTATTGCAATTATATGCAACTCCGAATGACTGTTAAAAAAATTGCCAAACAAACTTTTATCGTAAGAGTGAAAGAAAACACATGTTTCGTCACACTGTGGCTTCTTCAGTTGTACAAATGGTATTTAAACTTACAAAGGTTTTATATATATTTTTTTTGTGCATAGAGGAGGGGAAATCTTGCATAGACGCCTCGGGGGTCCGTACCCACAGTTGTGCCGGATTCTTATCTCCTAAAACCCCTTCCCCAAGATGTTGACTCTCCTTCCTTCAGAACACTGCCTACCCACTGCACTGCGATCATTAATGACCTATTGTGCCCTCACATCTCCTCATCAGTCCGCTGTATTCTATGAAATTCAGAAGCTTGATGGAGGGGTTAATTCTGATTTCCTCGGGTGTAGCTTCATCGTCCCCAAGGTATGTGGTATCTTCCTCCTCGCCGCAACCCCTGCATGTGAACTGATCTACCAGGCTCATCGTGCAGAGATGTTTATTGCATGGGGCGTATCCGGTCAGGAATGCAACAAGATTCCTTATTTCTTGTCTGCTGTACATTTTTCAGTCGTTGATGCTGGAGGTTTCCCATTGATCGCTTGGATTGCGACATACGGGGCAGTTCCCTTCAATAGTCACGGTTTTGGATGTTCTGATGTGTTTTTGATCTCCTAGAAAATTGTATCATATACTTTAAGCAATTTATACAGAAATATTGATACAACAAATGGCGTGAACCATTATGTAGTTGTTAGTGTTATCATTGTCATGAATGTTTAATTTTATTCTGATTCATGTATTTGTTGTGTTCTTGTTTTGTTATCCTGATGACAATAGGTAATGTTCTGGTTCCCGTCTTTCTTTTGTTCCCTTCTTGAATAAATACCATGCAAAAATTTATTTGAAAGGCGATATCTTACATATTTATCAGATGTCTCAAATCCAATGCTTCTAAAATGCGGCAAAATATTGTACTGCATTCAGTACAAGAATGAAATGAATCTATTGCATTCTATAACGGTCAGGAAACTTGTTATTTTATATCGTTATACAATGCATAATTGAAAGCAATGTCTCGATGATATTAGAATTAATTAGAAACCAACATATAATCGATGCCTTGTACTCTTACTCTCGAATGTGATAAATTTGTACATAAAAAAAGTAAAGTGACATTTAGTAATTACAATGAAATGAAATTTCGCTTGACATTATTAAATTGAAAAAGTTCAATGGACATCGAATGTTTTAATAAAATGTTGTTTTGCAAGGTTTGAGACATTTCTCTATTCCTCTTACGAACAGTCGTACCAAAGTGTCGATTTCCTGGTATTCTTGTAACGCATAAGCCTTGTCGTAACCAAGACTGGCTATACTAGTTCCATAAAACAGTGGCGTTTGTCATTCATTTATTTAGTTGTTTCATCGCCGCCTTTTCGTTTCAGGTGACAATGGGAAAATCAAGTACACGATAACATCAGGTGACGACAAGGGGGATTTTCAAATAGCGGAGAATGGTACCATTTTAACGAAAACCAGTTTGGACAGGGAGACGCAATCGTTGTACAATCTTGTGGTTACAGCTACTGATCAAGCCAGGAATCCCGAAAAACGTTTATCCTCCACAGTACAGGTGAGATTCTCTTCATTATAAAATCAGGTTTCGTCTTTGAAAGATTCAGAATATTACTATTATTTATCTACAAAAATAGAAAACAACTGGTGACGACAAATAAAACGAAAAGTGATCTTATCGTTCTAACTACAGGAGTACCACAAGGAACTATTTTGGGCCCCTAATATTTATTATTTACATAAACGACATGAGAAATGTACTTCTTGTAAAATTGTTACATACGCAGATGACACAGGACTTTTAGCATCAGCCAATACTCGGGAAGACCTGGAAAAACTATTGCCAAAACAGCTTGAATACTTGAAGATTGGTTAGATCATAATAAACTAGCACTTAATATCACTAATACTGTATGTCTTACTGTAACAAATTATAATGATACACAACCACTTTACACACAACTTTTTGATCTGGAATTGACTGGAGAGGTAATTATTAGACGAGTCAATGATACCAAATATCTTGGAATTATAATTGATAAAAATCTATCATAGGAAGATCATGTACAACATTCAGTGACAAGAGTGAGATAATTCATTCATGTGATATATAAATTAAGCAGAATACTCAATCCAAAGAATTTACTCTCCATTGTAGATGGTTTACATACATTATAGCGTGGTCACATATGGTATCATTACTTGGGGAACGCTTAATATTACAGTAAAGAAATAAATATCTAACATTCATGAAAGAATTATCAGAATACTGAAAAGATAAGATGATAATATGGCTGTACCACTTGAACTAGATAAGAAATACATGCTTGAAGCTCTGGCATACTACTACAAGGATCTATCAGAAAAATTCATAAATAATAATTTATCAAAAACAAGAAACAAAGATATAGTATTACCCAAAGCAATTTTTGAAGTTGGGAGAAAGAGTCCGAAATATTCAGCTATAAAGACTTTTAATAATCTGCCGAATAGTCACAAAGCAATTAAAAAGAGTGATTACTAGATAGAACTACATAGATATATAAAAAAACAAACTACACAATGTTCTTATTATTTTTCTTATATATAGGTATTGTTCTTTATTTATTTACTTGTTATTCATTTTTTTACAATTTTTTTGTAAGATTGTAATCAGCCTGCATACAGGTATCTGCGGCATCTTCTCAGGATTGATATTCATCCTGAATATATAGGAGGAAGCTGATAAAAGTTATTTCAACAATTTATAATTCAAATTTATAAATAGTCTATCTATCAAATATATTTTAGATAAACCAGTACAGTAAATAAGAGAAGAATCTCCTTCGTAGGTATATTTGTTTTCTTAACGTTCGTCGAAGATTAATTGTGCCATAATAAGATGTAGTTGTGTATAGCTTAGTGCATATTCGAGCAGGTTTTTGTAAGAGTATGTTAACACGTCAAAATAATTTACCATATTGACAAAGTAAACACTCTATGATGGGTAAACTAACTTTGTTAATGACATGGCACCTTGTGTATTTACAGAGCTTCAGTGTAAACGGCAGAACTCGTTCTGGATGGTACTTTTGGTTACATCACACGAAGGTTTTTATGCATAATGTAACTGACGTTTGAGGTTGAGCATCCAGTTGAAGATGAGACCGTGCTTCAAACTCACCGTTGAAAAGCTTAGACGTTATTATTTGTAGTTGGTAGTAATACAAGTTATTTGTATATATATATATATATATATATATATATATATATATATATATATATATATATATATATATATATATATATATATATATATATATATATATATATATATATATATATATATATATATATCATTTATAATTAGCGAGACTGTTATTCTGTTAGTAGAAAAGATGTAGCAATGAAGTGGAAAATTCTACATTCAGGACGGATCACTTTTAGTTTTAATAATAGAGTCTAAAGTATCGACAAAACCAATTATCCATAACGGTTTATTATGACAACTACACGTGTCGATGCATTGAAGGTTCTCAAACGTATTGGTGAAAACTGGTACTATTATTTGCAGAACCGTATAAGCTGGAAATGTCATAATTCGACGGAATATCATTGAAGAAACATCTGACATTATTTCGTTTGAATAATACCGGGATATCAAAAATTATCTTGGTCAAGGGTGGTTGTGGAATCTAAACCGTGTGTCTTACTCTACGTTGTAAAACAATAATGAACTACAAATTATGAAATAATTATGTGAACTTTGAACCTTTTCAGAGGTCGTGATAGCCACAATCCGGGTCAAAAACTGTTTGGAAATAGTTAATTTTCCGTAAATCGAATGACGTTCACGTGAGAAGCCCGTAGCACGCGAGTTAGAAAAGTGCAAACTGGTTGTACCTAATACGGCTTTACGACGACTTTTCGCGTGCCGTTTTCGCTCCATGTAGTTAGATTTTGTATCGGACCGTTCCCGATGGCCCTTTTTTTTTCGATAAATTTCCATTAAATAGGGAAATTTAATTAAAACAGTTTGAGCTATTCTCAGATCTCAGTTACGCGCGTCTAACGTGCGACGTACCAAAGGGAATTTTCTCGCGACTAAAATTACACGAATTGGGTAAAATCTAGCGGCTCATAGCTAAAAACACTTTATTACAACTGGCGCCGGTCGCACAGGGCAAGAAACGGCCCCAAATTAACAAGACCGAGGTAAAATGTATAAACTTTAACTAACGCGCATCGAGCTCCTCGAGGCATATGTCAAAATGATTTCGTTCGTAGCTAATTACGTAGGACGTCTGGCGTTTATGCAATTATGTTTTTAGATAATTCCAACCTTCTAATTTTCGATAGGCCACGTAGTCCAAAGCGCTAAAGACTTCTGAGTGTTACAATATTTGTATAAAATTGCGAAATTTCGCACTTTCAGAAACTTCAAATTAATTATGACATAATTATTTCAAATGTAAACTAAGACACACGTTTTAGATTCCACAACCACCCTTGACCAAGATAATTTTTGATATCCCGGTACAAGTTCTTTGATCATTCGGCGCTAGCTAGATTTATCAAAAGCAAAAAAATAAATCATCCGATGAAGTCAAATATGGGGTTTACAACCTGACATGTGCGTCTTGCCCTAAGACATAACAGGCGTAATAATTAAATTGATTCAACTTTTGCAGAACATTTTATTTTTGGAAACCATAAATTCAATAATAATTTAAAAATTCACACTGAATGATCAACAAGTGCTTGATAATTCTTCCCAGTTGAATTTGTATAATCAGATTTTCCGTTTCTGCAATTAGATAAAATTATATATCTTAAGATTATCAGCAATTTTATATAATATTATATTAATGGGTCTTTTTCGAAAATTCGATTTTGTGCGATTGTGTCAAAAAAGATATGTTTAGCGACAAAATTCAAAACATGATTTTGATTGAAGATTTTAATGTCTTTGTCTTACAGTATCAGATTTAATTTTAAAAGACATTGGTAGAGTTTTTTTTGTTACGCGTACAAGTTGATTAGTTTTGCTTGAATAAAAGTTGCCATATTCATATAAATCGATTTTGGGCTTGCAAACGAAAGTTACGGGGAACGTAAGTTCGAGAAATCTATAAGGCAATGTCGTACATTGTTTGACTTCTTAGTGGGACATCTGTTCATAGATGGCGTGAGATATTTTGGTCTTTTCACCATGCTCTTGGTCGGTTATGTCTATCTCAAGCAGAGATTGCTCAGTAACGTTGCATGCTTGTTCCGTTATTTCATCTCCAGTGGCTGAACTAATATGGGAGAGATTACACATACTTGGAATAGTACGAAAAATCAACTGAAACTTAAAGCTAGATCTGAACCATTTTGTATTACTGAAAAGGACCCAAAACTAACTATACCAGCCGAAAGGTACAAAGTGATCGTTTTGCATATAAATATCATATTTACTATCGATAAGTCAACAAAGTAATAGGCACACATTTTATTTGAGACCATCATTAATGATGGTATTAACTTTAACACTCATATCGTATGTTATTACTGCGACATAAATAATTCGTAAACAATACGAAGTATTTAAACAAATAGCATATTTTATTGTCTAATAATATGTTTACTTTATTCCTTCCTTTGTGCGAATCGTCGTAAAATCAAAGATTATTACCACCGTTAAACTTATGCAAGTATTATTTCTTTTAGGTCACTATTATTCTGAAGGATGTTAATGATATGTCACCGGAATTTATAACTCCAAACGAATCGACGGTTGCTGAAAATATACCGATAAATACGGTCGTTATGGCCATAAAAGCCATCGACAAGGACGAAGGACGTAACGGATACATTGAGTATTCATTGACCAATGAAGTTGACTCTAACGGAGTTTTTTCTTTGGGTCCGGTTGACGGTCTTCTGAGAGTAGCCGGAAAAATCGATCGCGAACTGAAGAATAATTACACGCTGCTCGTTACCGCGAAAGATAGAGGAGATCCGCCCAGAGGTACCCAGATCAGAATATTCGTCAAAGTGCTGGATGAAAACGACAACAGTCCAATTTTCGACCCCAAACAATACAGCGCTTCGAAACCGGAAAATGCTTCCATTGGCTCTAGTGTTTTACAGGTAAGATACCCTATTTGATGTTCACTTAATTATTATTCTTTGTACCAAATTATTCGTAATCTGAAGGTGAATCAAATTGAATTTTAAAATTTGAATTATACGCTCATGAGGGCCGAAAGTTTGTGGTTTCACAGTTGGTAAAAATGCAGATGGCACCGTATACTTAGAACTTGGAAAAAATAACTCGTATCTTTCATATATCTTCTGACTGCACGAGAGAATAACCTATAATGCTCATGGGATATCGTGTGAGCCAGTAGTGAAACGTTGATAGAAGGAGATATTAGAAGTTTTCTCAAAGGTTTGAAGGTTATAGGCACCAGGGATGGACTCACTAGGCATAGAGCTCCACAAGTTTGCCATACGTCACCATCGCTGGTGGTGGACTAACGGACGAGATTTATGAAATGTGGCATCTCCAACCAGACGAATATAATCTAACAGCTTCAGAGTATGTGTTTGGGAGTCGAATTCCAAACGTGTGAATAGTACTCTATGACGGGTCGGATTTGGGCTTTGTAGATTATGAGAACGAAACAAGTTTCTGTGAATTAGTTTTCGCAATGGGCCTTCCTGGAGGGAATAGAACCTTGTGTTTTGATTGCATTGAACTCTGTTCTTTTATTACACCGACCTGTCTCTGTCTTGCACATCTGACTTCATTGGATTTTAGAGGATTTGTCCTCGGTATTACATCCTCCACAAAGCTATGTTTGGTATGAAGAAGAGACAAAGTGGGTGCGAATGCAGATCCCTGTGGGACACCAGCGCCATTGCCATTGTATCGGACGAGACTCCGTCAACCACCACATAGTACGATGAAGCTTATTTTCATTTGAATGGCTCTATGGATCGCCAAAATTGTCGCATCTGGATTAGTGAAAATACGCGTTAGTCAAGAAAAACCACTTTCCACAAAAAATACTGATTATGAACCATGAACTGACCGAATCATATTCTTTGAGGTTGCAACTCCTGGTGGTGATTTATCGGCGACATCGACTGGTCACCGATGCCTTGCGATCTACCTCCATTAGTCTTACTGTGGCTACTCGAATGAAAATGATTAGGTGGGTCAACAAAGTTACTATGGTTCCAAACCCGAAGAAGAATATCAGAATAGAGCATTATGAAAAGTTTGTCAAAAGAATGGTTTCATGTCAGAAGAGTTGTGGATGGCATGTAGCTGATAGTATAATCTGCTAAGCTTTATACTGATTGATTGCGATTTTTTTTCTCAGAAACCAAATCCTAAAGTTGAATTTGGGTCAGCTTTTATGTGTTACAAAACTGCATGCATTGCATGATAGATGTTATTACCTGCAGTTATGTAGGTGTATCTTGGTGAAAATCTCTTAATGCAAGCAGATAATCCCGCGTCCTGTTGAGTGGTATCATGTTTTATGATAATCACAAGTATTATTACTGAACTATTGACATAATTATTGCGCTGATGAAAACATTAAGATAGCTTCAATTGAAGCTTATATACACGGTTACATTACCAATAACATTAGTCTAATAACAATAACGTACGTAAAACACATAAAATGATAAGAATAAATGTTAACATGATTCAAAATTGAATTATCATGACTAAAACACATTCCAGGACTTATCGTTTTGAAACAGCCTTTTTTTAAAATGGGTTTTACAATTAACCGCTATTCAGAGTCACGTTTCGGAAAGAGATTGGACGTTATCAACAAGTATTAACAAATATTAATAACTCATTCTTAAGCAGTGAAGTTGTTGAGGGCACTCGGGTGCTAATTCTATTGCAAAATAAAAAATTTGCTATTGAAATTATATAATTTGAAACAAATATTCAAAAACTACCTGGAAAGTACACATTATATTCAATCAATCAATTATGAATGAAAATCCAGAAATATTCTTTATTTCTAATATCGAGGCGTAATAAAGTAACTTTATTACGATGTTTGTTGTTAGTAAAAAAAACCGTAAAATATTTGAGCACTTATATGAATATGAAACTTTTTGAATTACGAAGAGACGACCCATGTTTTTCGAGTCCTAAATCCTATAAGTAAATAGAAATATGACTTTCAAAGGATCAAATATATTCGAGGCGGAACCGTGGTATCTTCACAGAAGAAAACTGCCAATTGTAGAGCTCGTTTTATGTCGATTCGACGTTAATCCAAAAATGCTTGTGATGAGAGCATGAGCTGTTTGAAGATGGCCCTAACATCGGTTTAATGCGAATATTTTCGAAGCGGATCCCTTTCGAGTGATGAAATTCTGTAAATTCATCTAGTGGTATCTGCCAAAGTGTAGGGCGTGAATACGTGATTCTTTAATTGTAGTCATGGAGAGTGGCTCGTTGGGGAAGGACAATGGATATTTTATCCATCATACCTTTTTTCTATTTCAAAATTTATCACTATCAACATAGCATTGGAAAAAATACGATTTTTACTTAAAAAAAAGTATGCCCTCATCTGAAGTTCATGTGACGCAAATTGCAAATTCTATCTATCAAAATAAAATGAGCTCTAGAATTTGCAGGTTTTTTTTGTGAATTGAGTTTGTGGATATGCGCAAAAACAAATACTAAAAGGCAATAATATAAATGTATTACTATTTAAGGAGGTTCGGTAGTATTAGCGGGGGGAAATATAAGAGGAGCAAGCGCAGGGCGGGAGCTGAGGTCTGACAAGGCTGTAAATATTGAAGGGCTGGAGTTGTATATATAAAAACATGTAAAAATAATAACCAACAGTTCCTCAAAGAATGGCTATTGTAAAAATATTAGAGTATTTAAGAGATTTTAATAAAAAAGTAGTTTTAATTGGTAATTTCCAGCTATTTTTTCATAGAAATAATTAGTGGAACTCGCTCAAACTTGCATAGAATATTATTGTAATAATGTTATTCCATTTAAAAAAAAAGCATTCTTATATTTAGCCGTTTTCTTCTCATCTGAAGATTTAACCACGTCCCCATAAGCTTTCATTCAAAAAACGGTGTAGTGAAGCCCTCCAAAAAATTCGTATTCTTATATTGTTATTCTCAACGGTCTATAACAATTTCAAAAAATTTTATGATAAAAAACTATCTCTACCGAACCTCCTTAAATCTCTTTATTTATTTCTCTTCTATTAATTGGAGAATTTCTTGAGATTAATGGTTGTTGTACTTGTTTAGGTGTCAGCGACGGACATAGATGACGGTTTGAACGGCCGCATCCGCTATTCTATAAGTTCAGGGGACACGAATCGTGACTTCAACATCGCCGAAGACACAGGTGTAGTACGAGTGGCGAAGAACCTCAATTATGAGCGCAAATCTAGGTACATACTGACCGTGCGTGCCGAGGATTGTGCTGGAGATATCAGCGGTGATGCTGTTCGATACGACACAACGGAAGTATCGATATTCGTCACCGACATCAACGACAATCCACCCACCTTCCTGGACTCGCCTTATCTGGCCTACGTTATGGAAAACACCATCCCACCGAACGGCGGTTACGTTATCACCGTGAAAGCTTACGATGCCGATACGCCACCCTTCAATTCGCTCGTTAGATATTTCATCAAAGAAGGCGACACCGACATCTTCAGGATCAACGCTTCCACCGGCGAAATATCTCTTCTCAGGGCGTTGGACAGGGAAATGCAGTCTGTCTACACTCTGTCTCTGATTGCAATGGATACCGGTGAGTTATTTAGATATGACAACATTTATTGTTCACTGAAATATACCTCCAGATTCAACATGGTTCTGTTGGAAAATATTGACATTTAATGACATCCTTCTTCGGTTTTTCAACTGGAATTATAGTATTTTATCGAACCATAAGAACAACCGTGTTTTTCCCGTTTTAAATCACACTTATATAATATTTAACCAGCAGAAGTGTCCAAAATTCTTATTTTAAAATCCAAATGACGTCATCGATATAACGTCACAGTCTATCTGTGATAAATTTTGATAGATCATGTGACAGAAAGTATCAGTATAAAACCAATTGGCATGGTCTACTTGGACTTTTCTAGGGCTTTTGATCGTGTTCCTATAAAACTTTTACTTTCAAAACTAGAACATCTTGGAATTAGGAGCAATTTACTAGCATGGATTTCGGCCTATCTGACTCATAGAAAATTTGCCGTGGGTATTGGCGACACATACTCTTCCGAATATGACGTTTATAGGGGTGTGCCCCAGGGATCAGTACTGGGTCTCCTTTGTTCATTTTATATGTCTCTGATATTCGTAACTATGTTCAGTCGATGATCTCTTTATATGCCGATGATAGCAAGATTTACGCAAACCCTATCCAAAAATACAAATTTCTTCATGAAGACTTAAACCAAATTTTGATCTGGTGTAGATTATGGAAGATTCCTCTCAATATTCAGAAGTGTGTTGTATTGCACATTCGAAAGCATAACCCCCTACAACATTTACAAGTTGAATGATATTCAATTAAAGACGGTGACCGAACACGATGATCTTAGACAGACCATCTCGTCGGATTTATGTTGGACACAGCACATAAACAAAATAACAAAAAAAAACTTCTGGTTACTTACTTTCTATGGCATTTTACAAAAATTTCCCCCATCACTTCTATAACTTTTATACCACATATACACGCCCCATTCTTGAGTTCGCGGACTCGGTTTGGAGTATCGACTGGTCACATGATGCAATAACTAGTTGAAGTCTATTCAACGCCATGCTACTCGTATTCCATTTGGCGTCCACAGACCATGTTACGAAGAAAGACTTAGCATTCTGAACGCAACGACATTCATTCGAGTACAATTTAAATGACTTATTCAGTCTTAACCAGGATCAACGTTTGTGATGTTGTGTGTGTTAAGTCAGTTAACACCTTTGAAAATCGTTACGACAAATTAAAAATATCTACCTAAAGTTTGAGTTTTTCCCTCCAGTAGCTATTGACTTGCTCTGTTATACAAAAACTAAAAACTAATTGTTAATCTTCATTGTGATACGATTTATTGACAAATAATTGTTCCTATATGTATTATTTCATAACTTTGGACACTGCATTTTTTGGTAATTGAGCCTAAGCAGGTATTCTACCTCGGCTCATTACCGATATTTGATAATAATAATAATAATATGTATATCCAAAGTCAGCCTGACAGTAGGTGTCAGTATAAAACATAGAGTTGTGAAATACATTATAATTTCAATGTAACATAGCTTTTATTTATCTTGCCTTGTTTATCTACTGGTGAATTTTGGCCCACATCTAGTCGTCCGATTAATTTTAAATTTGTGTGACCATACATCATGGCATATTTATAAAAGAAAAAAAAACAAGATGGCGGCTCCAAGGTGACGAACGAGTATTGTGATTAGGTCGGAGATCTAGATTTTTACTCAAAATTTCACACATACACACATAATTTCAAAAATAGTATTCAGAAATGCTCAAAACGGATATGTCAGCGAAAAATTTTTCCCCCGATTACAAAACTTCCCTTACACTATATACTACGTATAATGGGGAAGTAAAAATCACTGGAAGCTACCGATAGGTCAGTCTCCGTCAAACTCCGAATTATTCAAATGAACTTGTGGTTCCGTTTTCTTTCAACCGTTAAGAACTAAATTATTCACTACGAACCTGTCCTGGAGTACTGTCCACATGTTTTCAATTCGGCTCCCAAACATACGCTGAAGCTCTTGAATTATATCCAGAAGAGACAAGAAAAATTCGAATGCCTATCTCCTCTCCCAGCTGGCTGGCTCACAAGATACTCTTCGATGATTACAGGTTTCCCTCTTGTGTACTCAAAGTATATGAAAAAACACTTCGAGCAAGTGGAAACATTAATATTAGCGCGAACTGTTCCTGTTCTGCTTGTTTCTACACGCTCTGTTCGTTCTGTTCGTTCGGGCTGAAATGATCAAATCTGGACGCAGCATAAGATGCAAAAGCAAAAAAATTTCGAAAAAGAATACGTACCTGTACATCCATACTCATCAGATACTGATACTGATAATTAATCCTTATAATATAATCTTATTTAATTAGAATTTAACATAACTCATTTAGTAATATGCAAGCCACATCGAGATAACTGCTTTCCAAGAAACTATGACAGGGAATAAATGGCATAAAGCAATATTTATCTATACAAAAACTACTTAATTTGATTTGATGTGGGTGATCTATCTACATGCTACTGTAAATGATATCACTACTTAATTTATGAGAAAACTTATTTATCAAAACTAGAATATTATTAGTTATATTGACTCTAACAGGGCCCATTTAACGACATCATTAACCTCATACGTATGTGGAACAGATTCATGCTTTAATCATTATCATAATGTAAGGTTCACACCATTGCTAGAATTATTATTATTAGTCATACCAGCCTAATGGTGCAGTAAATTTATCAATGATATTGTACAAGTTTTCGCTTTCCGGAAATCGTTCATCACTAATTAGTGATATAGTAGCAATAAACTAAGCAATCGAGCTGAAATGAACTGCCAGTTACAGTGGGGGTATAGTCGTCATTCTCACATTTAGTCTAGGGTAGGAAAGCAGTGGCCATTAGTCAATCAATATAAATAATCATTTGTGGAATTGCATCACAAAACCTTAAACTTTCCAGGATCTTTCAATTAGCAGTGAGAACGTCGGGCTCAAAAATTGAATTTTTTGAGGAAAGCGCCACGTATCTAAAAGATAACACTTATGAATTCTCGCAATTTAGTATTGCATTTTGTAATTTCCTAAAAAAATATTAATTTCAGTCGCCTATATATGTCACTTAATCGTTGCCTTTGCTGGAAGTTTTTACATTCATTATTTTCCACAAGTCATTATAATATTTTTAAACTTGACTGGTGTCTCCATAACATATTCATTGAATACCTTAAGGGTTCCTTTAATATTTTGACGTTCCAAATTGGTAGGATATAGTGCTCTTAAATTCTAAGAATATCTAAATTTTAATAATTCAGCATTTTCTAGCTAGTTCATGCATTTTTTAAAAGCAAAAAATGAACCAATAACTCCTCTGCCGAGTCAGAGTTGGGATACTGCATAAGTTGATAGGGTTTTAAATGTAGGCAATAATTCCTTATAAATTTGAGAATGCGAGCCGGATCGAGTACATAAATAATGGTCTTGAATTATCAGCTGGATGAGGATACATGATACTTAACTTGTTATGTTGAACATTGCTGTCGAGTAAACTGTATGTACGACACAAAACACGGGAAGGGCCAGCATTCACATAGGGAGCCATTTTGCAACGCACTTTATTCAGTCATAACACTCTTATTTACAGATAAAAATGAGTTCCAATCACACGAGGACACCTTAGGGGCAGGTGGAACATATAATTTTCCACAAAAAAGAGTTAAAACTCTGTTTAACTCTAATATTTATCACTAGTCACACTCAATACTGGCTACGCGCCATTAAGACTAATCGATACTGTCGTAAGCTAAGTCTCCTCTCCAAGCCTCTTGTTTATGACGTCACACTGACTTTTATTCTCAGCGTACATGCCTTTTACTATAGGAAGTATAGGTATCGCTATCATGTCTACGTCATGTAGCAAATGCAACAGTGACACGAATTCCATACTAGGAAACTAAAAACATTTTCAATGTTAAAACATTAAATCCCACATCAAATCACCTCTACCATGAATAGTTAAACCGGTATTGGGCAACACTCTGTATATTGACCGTCCTAACAGCAATTGCTTGATGTGCAGAAAATGTCATAATTCGTAGGTAGTTTGATCATAAGTTCAACTAGATTCTTGAGATGCCTAGTCGCACTAATATAAGTACTTGGAAGCCCCGGAATTATTCCGATAAGCATTGAGTGTTATCTCACGAAACGGGCATATATTAAGTTTATGGTTTGTAGCATAACTTCACGAGTCAAGTAGTTTACGCCGTTTTATCGTGCTTTATTGTCTGCATTAAGGCAACACAACGTATCAAAGCTGAACTCGTACTGATAAATTTGGGTACGGTTTACGTTACGATGGTTCATTAGCAACTCCTTGGGCGGTATTTAAGATTACAAATCCACGCTTGCCTTATCGGTACTTGTCTCAATTACTCAAGTTATTTTCGACCTAATGTCAAACCGAAATAATTACTATCTTCAATTTACGATATTGCTTAATTCATTCGCAATTTCGGCTAACGAAACTCGTTGTTGCGTTGCTGTTGCTTCCTCCTCCCAATCCCAAGTTTCTAGAAAGTTATTGAGCATTCACCGAGTTAATTCCTCAAAATCAACCATTCTCGGAGTAAAATGTGTCATGGTTTTACTCCTATTTTGTCCAATCGTGCAGATAATAGTCAAATTTCGCAAACACCTTCAAGAGGTAATGGGTCCCCTAAGGAACTATGGTATCCTCTTCTTGGTACTGTTTCACATTAAACAGGTTAGGTTCAAATACTTCAGAAATATTAGAAGTTTTTCCCGACTCCAATGGTGCAATTTCATCTATGGTCTTGTTGTGGGTCTCGAAGTATTTGCTGGAGCGGAGGATTCTAGATCCGCAGTCATTGAGCAAATGTATCGGTGATTTTTCAACTCCTCTGCAGAGTTAGCACGTCCCATCATTCACTAGGTCTCATCTGACCAATGAGTTTGTAGTGCCCCGCCAAAAGTCCTGTTATAAGTCTTAGGTTGTTCCTGATTCAACTTATGCATTCCAATTCATCCTTTTTCCTAAATTTCTCTAGTAGGATCTTGGGCAGCCCCGGAAGCGGAGGAGTGTAGCTACGCTGTCAGTATTGCTTCTCTGCAGAGTCTACATGTCCCATCATTCACTAGGCCAGTTTTTCTCATATGACCAATGAGTTTGTAGTGCCCCGTCAAAAATCCTGTTATAGTTCTTAGGTACTTCCCCTTATGAATTCAAATACATCCTTTTTCCTAAATTTCTCTAGGAGGATCTTGGATGGTCACGTAAGCAGAAGAGAACACCAGGATTTAGTACCTAGTTCATTGTCATCTGTTGTGTTCTGGTCTTATTAATGGCGTATCAGTTCTCTCACTTGCAAAGGCGTTTTGTTCTGCAAACTAAAGTATTTAGTTTGGTTTTGCACAAGAACCATTGATGTTTGAATTCAGCGCTTCTATGGCTGATTGACTCTCGGACATTGGTTATGTTCTCCATTTTTATCATTTATCTAGATTGAGTTGTCCACATCTCTAAATTACTCGAAGTTTCGCATGAGAAATGAAGTGTATTTACCCATGGTCCCGAGTATTTATTTCTGGACCCAAAGATTACGACTCCATGCCTTCTGCTATTCTCGATCCATTGGTATTACGACCATCCCCTCTCTAACCCCAATAATGAATATGGTTTTACTATCTTATTACACAACTTTGCAATCTCTTCGAATTTGATCAAAATTAACTTTGTTTATTACTCCATATTGCTCAGTTAATTTTTTTTTTTCAAAATTTCTTACACCTTTCCAAAAATCTTCAAAGTGATTTGATGATTGCACACAATTTTGCACACCTAAGCTAGAAATGGCTCTAGAAAACGTATTCAAAAGCTGGTATACTCATAGCAAAATAGTTTGAAGAGGGTTAATTTAAGCTGCAAATTTCTAATTTTGGTGCATTGCAGTACTTAAATTAAGAAGAATTTACAAAATATCTAACTAAATGTAAAATCTTGTAGAAATTGCATTATGACGTGAAGAGAGTTTACTTTTTTTAATCCTTTGCAGAACGTTATGCAAAATTGTGCAAAATAATAACCACAGGTCAATATATAGTATATCTCACCGAAATTAGAAGGAGGCCATCAAGTTGGTCCCTCATTTCTCACAAATGTGATAGATGTTTTTGAAATAGCTTACTTCGTTGACATTTTTGCTTAGAATTATCACTACATTCAGAAGAGGGAACCCACGATGGCTGGAAATGAAGCCAACATCCTCAACATTTTCAACATCAATCCTAAATTATCAAATTTATAAACATAATTCTCAAGTCACTTCTGGAACTGGTCTTCTTTTTCAAATTCATAACGTCTTGTAACGCCCCTTGGGCACGTTCAGATTTTCAAGCAAACGCCAGTCAAGTTCATATTGTTATATTAATTCTAGGTTTTCGCATGTGTAGCCTGCGACTATTCCGTTTTGTTCATTCGTTTTGAAACGTCCATATTGACGTATTGAATACAAAATCAACCTAAACGGATACATGTACGAACTTTGACCCGAATCGCCAAGACTTAGGACGCAACATTGCCCCTATTAATGGGTGAGTGAGTAAATAATCGTCATTGCAAAGAATCCAATCCACTGGAGCATAAACAGTTGAACCGCTTTGTCTCCAGTCGTTATAATCGGTAATGTAGATGCTAATCGCGCCATCGTGAGAACTCAGCTTCGTGACAATTCATGTTAGTTTAAGTGACGGCCGCCGGGGTACGAAACTACGCTTTCTTAGACCACGAAGATGCTGTCCACCCATACTGACCTTAGAAGTGAATACTTCCTGTAGATAACGTTAAGTTGCGAAAAAAAAGGAAAAGTGGCTGTTTTGAATCGAGATAATTAGTTAGGGTATGCAACAGTATGCAACGTGAGGCCCGATCTGTGTATTTTGTGTTTAGTTTTCTTAATTGAAGATACGCTACAGTTTCTCGAAGAAGGGAGAAGATGCACTACTGAAATGAATGAATTCATAGAAACCGAATTTTTGTCTATATATCCTTCTGAAGGAAGTTGGTTAACTCTCTGTATTGGTAAATATTTTTCAAATCTAAAACGTTTAATACCTAAAGCAAACTCAAACGGTATATGAATTGAATTGTTTAGAATGCGATGGGACTTTATAGTAATCTTTTAACAATATTTACAAAAAAGAATGTATGGTCATGAGTATAGTACTAGAAACAAAAACATTGAAAATTGCACATCCCTTACCAAACATTGTTTTGATTATAACCTGCAATTATAAAAGATCTATCCTGGATATCATTCACATAAAACGTGACTCCAAGTCTGTAAATTATAGAACAGACGTTTCATCATTAAGTCAGATTCATACTAACTTAATTAACTAAAACCCTTGCGACGTTTGACAATAAATCTTTAACATCTGGTTCGAAAGTGCATACTTGAGCGTTATGTTTAGGGTTCATTCTTACTCAAATATTGCATGAGATGACTTCGAATATTATAAGTAGATGGCTATGCAGTGAATTCTTGATACTTATACTTAAAACATCAATGTGTTTCAATTTCGATTATTCGTGTTCCTGTTCGTTTCGGCGACGTGGACATTTTTAATTGAAATTAGTGCGATAAGGACGCTTTGTGCTTGATACAATTAGTTTTACGAAATTGCCGCCAGATTTGTTCATCTTCTGATGATGCTCATGAGGCCGAAACGTACGTAAAGACGAAAATAATAAGCATATGTGTTAGAGTGACCTTTTTCCCGAGAATTGATATGTAAAAAGCTGTTCAATAGATCACATGACTTCATTTTGTAGCCAAAATCCGCATTGGTGAAAAACAACAAATTGGGCTACTTTTGTAAGCGTATATATGTTCGGTCTAGTGCGACTTTTTTGATCTTAATATGTTACACTGCAAGGTAATTAATTATATTCTGCTTTGCCGTCAATTTTTTGTGTTTGTTACCACCCTCTCCCTTCCTTTTATTTAAGTCCTTGATTAAATAAATTAATTAGATAAAAGGATTCAAATAACTTTCAAAATATAATATATTTTGATAAAGTTATTTTCACCGATTTTTACAACCCCGCCCCCCTCCATTTGAACCCCCACACCTCCTAATACACATTTATTTATTAACAATCGTACACAATCCTTGATAACTCGATAAGGTTTGATTTTATAGAAAAATTGCTAGACTTAAAATTTTTTGACATTAAAATTTTCTGTTGTCTCAGTCTGATGATAATCAAACATTTCCATGAGACTGCCCGCAATAGGAAAAACCGCGTGTTTTAGGCATTTTATTAGTGTACACGGGTTTTTCCGATAAAGGGGAAAATGTGAGGAAAGGGCTTAATTGTAACTGGACTTATTAAGACAAAAATTTATTCTCAAAAATTTTCACATCCAGCAATTTATCCTGATCGACTTTTTGAGGATTTTTTGCGATTTTTAGTAGACATCGGTGAAAATAATTTAATTTTTACAAAAAATATCAAAAAAATATCTTAAAAGTTTTATGACTCTTTTTAACAATGACGAAATATCCAATTAATTCAATTAATCAATTGCCAGCAAAATCGAATATGAGTTTTCGTTGCACTATACCAAATTTACAGCTCTCTAAAAATACTCTTACAAAAAAACCGCCAGATTTGTTCAGTTTTTCGTCAATTGAGGATTTTGATTACAGGTATAATGTCAACTATGTGATTTTTCACTTATTACACATATTGATAAATTATTGTACAAAATTTTTAACTCTTAGATACTGATGGAGTTAACTTATTATATATAAATTCTCGGGAAATAGGTCACATTAACACTTATGCTTTATATTTTCGCGTCTTTACGTACGTTTCGGTATCAGGACCATCATCAGAAGACTTATTAAGTCTGAAACTAGATTACTTAAAACTAATTCGATTACACAAAGCGTCTACATTGCACTAATCTCAATTAAAATGCCCACGTCGCCGAAACGAACAGAAACACGAATTATCGAAATTGTAACACATCAATGTTATAAGTATAATATATCAAGGATCCACTGTTAAGCAGTACTCTTAATGAATGCGAGTTCATGACAACAAAGTCTATGAACGACTAGACTTTGTTGACATGAACTCGCATTTATTAAGAATACTACTTAACAGTTGATTCTTGATATATTATACTTATAACATTGATTATTCGTGTTTCTGCTCGTTTCGGCGACGTGGGCATTTCAATTGAGATTGTTGCGATAAGGACGTTTTGTGTAATACAATTACTTTTAAGTAATCCAGTTTTAGACATAATAAGTCTTCTGGTGATGGTCGTGAGACCGAAACGTACGTAAAGACGAGAAAATATAAAGCATAATTGCTAACAGAAAGCAACAGCGACAGTACTAATTTTATTGTATTTAAAACAAAGTCCTTCTAATTTTCAATATTGCAATTTGAATTCGAATCATCACAAATCGTGCACTAAAATTATTAGACAACGTAATAGTGCTTCGAGATAACATGTTTGGGATATTTTATAAGTGTCAACAATTCTTAAAATTTTATTGACCGTAATAGTCAACAGAAAAATGGTTCGTTACCTCAGTTGATTTATGCTTCGTTTGTCCTGATCGCTGGAACACCGGTCTGGTTGATTTGAAGTGCCCATCTGGTCGGATACTTGTCTATTATACGAATGTACGTGGGAGGCGGTTAAATTCAGCATATGAGTTTCGATTTTTTTAAATCCTTGAATAATATTTCTTGTCAACATCGAAATATCTTGGATATATTTGATTTTATGACACCTAGTAGTACTGAAGAATAAATATAATTCGAATAATCAACATAAAATACAACCTGGTTGAATTAAATTTGAAATGAACATTGTATAACTATTCATTCAAATAATCACAGTGGAATATCTGAATTAACAGTCAAACATATCCGAATCCTTCATTATCTTTTAAAATATGATGATGAACATACTGATCTGATGATGGGACAAGAAGATATCACGGATCTGACAGAAGTAGGTAGAAGAACTTTAAAATGTTGGATCATCAAGTTTCCGGATGGAGTCTGTGCCTCAGGAGCACGACGTTCCGCCAAGTTTCGGTGTCAGTACAGACAGGAAGTAGTTTTGAAATTGCCAACTGCATATTTCATCAGGGTATTGAAAGCTGACTGATACCATAATTCATGAGTAATGTGTGCGGCCTGTTTCGCCAATATAGACACTGTCACAAGAATATGACACTGTAAACAGTTAGTTTTGAACGCGGATAAATGAAATAAAATTGATATAATGCATAGAAATAACTACGAAACTTACAAAAAATTAAAATCTGACCCTACATTGTCAGTACAAAATGACATGAATATATTAATAAATAAATGGTATAAAAATAAGATAATAATAATTGAATTGAAAAATAAATTAATTCGCCATAATGGGCAAGCACCTTATATCTATGAGCTCCTAAGCGCCTACCTACAATTTATCAAAATAGTCGTTCATAGACTTCGTTGACATGAGTCCGTATTTTAAGAAAATACTACTAAACGGTGGATTCTTGATATATTATACTTATATCATTGGTGTTACAATTTCAACTATTCCTGTTTCTGTTCGTTTCGGTGACGTGGACACTTTTAATTGGATTTAGTGCGATTAGGACGCTTTTTGATGATACAATTAGTTTTAAGAAATCACGTTTATACAGTTATGTCTTCTGATGATGGTCGTGAGACCGAAACGTACGTAAAGACGAAAATAATAAGCATATGTGCTAGTGTAACCTATGTTCCGAGAATTTTATATATAACTATAAACAGTCTCTAAATAAAAGAGATTGAGGGAGAGAGATAGCAGATAGTTGTTTGAATAAAGTTCTGTGAGATGTGAACAAAAATCGCATCCTCTTGTCAACCACATTTTTGAAGTTCAATGTGTTGAACGGGAACGTTAGCTGGTGGTGTTCTTCTAATCCGACCCTGTTCATAGAAACAATTCCAGGCTTGAGGCCATCATATTTACACATAACTAGGATGGCACTGAAACTTTGAATCTCGATGAGTCAGTTAGGGTCATGTGCCCCTTAAGCCAATGTAAATACAGTAAGTCTTTCTTACTAAATCGCTTGTTAATATCGAACTGTTTTAGATGTAATGTATTGATTGATATCACGTCTTCATATAACGACGTCGTGTTTACCTCTTACAACAACCGACTAGCTTGCTCGGCCCATTTCTCAGGAATTCGAGTCAACCAACCATACGGTACTTTTCTATCGGGAAATTATAACTATCTTTCGCCTCGCTTATCTCCACTTAATAAGCGGTGTTCGAAAAAATCTGATGTAGACAAAGACATCGTCATCTTTATGAATAGTTCGGGCTTTGCTCTACCTCACCCAAACGTTGACGTTTATCTCGAGGCGCTAGTTGGAACGTCTAGATCCTATTGTAAAAGTTAAGTTATGTACTCAATTTTCGTAATTATGGCTTATCCAAAATTATACTTATACTCTCAAATTACAATCGCAGAATACATTCAAATAGTAGATTGTAGAAGCCGTTACTTTGTGCGTTAATTTATTATGTTGATAATGTGGTTGAATTGGTGTGTGAATAAACGTTGTGTTGAACTTCCGCGGTTAGCGATTCGTGAATAATCGTGGGTTCTAAGCGTTTCTAAGTCATAGGAGCACCACTATACGCCGACGTTTCGACTATTGAGCTGGCTCTGATACTGAGGTTAACTTGTTCACTTGCAATATTTAGAGCTGGATAATTACTATCTGGTTTTTGCTCCACTGTTGAAACATTGTCGTCAACAATGAGTGGAAAGGACTTCTAGAGTAACAATTAGTTGACCATCCAAATGTTGGGAAGATAGTAATCTGTGTTACGATTTGTATTATCCACATTTTCGAAGGTTTTTCTACTTCCGATAATTATTCGATGAAAGTTATAGGGAACACGGACTAGTATTTTCGAAGAGGATATGATGGTTATTGGGAAACATGCTCTTTCGCATGAGCTACTGTTCGACATGTTTCACCAATATATACTTCACCGTAAGAACATTATACGCTATAAACACCTTATTTATTTATTTATTTAGTATAAATATGGCCAACAGGACCAAGGTTTGAGCTTTGAGGCACACCGGATTTGATGATAAATGAATTTGATCTTTGACCGTAATACTGCACAAACTGCGATCCATTAATGAGGTTTGAACAAACAATTAACTAAAGGTAGGAGAGGATTTTCGATCAGTCTTTAAAATTGATTTGGGTAGCTTTGGAAACCCTGTGTAACTGTGGCTACTTTATGATTGGCGTATACGTATAATAATATTTAACAAATATTCACTAAAATTAGTCCAAATCGGTTACTCGGGGTTTTTGAGGTCGATTCTGATGCCTGAATAGTGATACAATACATTTGTGAACCCGTGCAACCAGGGTGTCAGGTCATCCTCAGGGAATGCTCGTCAATTCTCTCTAAAATGAAATAAAACTTCTTATCCGGGAGTTTTCCGAATCTCTGATCACATATATTCCATTGAAATTATACCTGGAGTCCAGGATATCCTAGTTACTTAGGTTATCTTCAGGACACTTCCTTAAAATGTTTCAAACATACAATTTCACTTATCATATGGGGGTTTTTGGATTCGCTGATCCCGATTTTGATGTTTAAATAATGCTAAAAATCACCTGGGGAACAGCATAAACTGCTTTTAACCTCATCCTTGAAGAATTTACGGTATAATTCGCTCTAAAAAGAAATAAAACCTGGGACCTAGGGATTGGTAGGATCGCCGATCACGATATTGTTGTTGAAATCGTAATGAAATGCACTTGGAGGTAGTATTCCTCAAGTTACGTGTATATATGTAATGTTTTTTTACAAAATTAAAATGATATAATATATTTTTTTCAAAATCTTATGAACAGTGTAATTACTCATTTTTAGCAAGTGGTGTTAAAATGAATAAATTTTTTTCCATTAAAAATGAAGATATTGTAATAATGATCTTTATAAACGATCATTGAGTTTAAATATAAAAACTATAAAAAAATAATTGATTGAAGGAAGTTTGTAAAAAGGAAAGGATGTGCAAATAAATGTATACTATTAATATGTTAATGTTAACCTATTTTGATGATTTTTTTATTTACAGATGATAAAAACAATTATATACAATTTACTAATGAGTAACTGCCAGTAAAAAAACAAGTCTGAATTGTTTTCATTTCATTTGTTTTAAAATATTAATAAATTATTTTTATCATTTGTTCCTTTATTTTGTGGGGAGAAATAAAATTATAGCTTAAGCGTTTTATTACGCAATTGGTTTTAAAATTTAATTTCATCTTAGAGCAAATTATACCGTAAATTCTTCAGGGATGAGGTACCAAGCAGGTTATGCTGTTCTCCAGATGAATTATAGACTTATTCAGACACCAGAATCGTGATCATCGACCCCAAAAACTCCCCGAGTAACCGATTTGAACAAATTTTATTGGATATTTATTAAATATTATTATACGTAAAAAAGCTCATTGAAAAAATTCCATTTTTGCACTTCAAAATGCACCTCAACATATCAACTGAAAACAAAAAGCGGACAAAGTATCCAGATACCTTCCAGAATATAATGCAAAAAATCGCATCTAGATCCATCTTGGATAAAAAATGTTCTAGCTGGAGGTCATTTTTGTGCTTTAAATAAGCTGTAGATAAAAATAGTTCCACAGTTCTTGTTTATCTTTATGTTATTTCCTTATTCAACGGTAGATGACGGTAGTATCCGGAAGTCAATTCAGCTGTGAGCATAAATAATCAATATTATCCTGTGGTCAAGTTGTTAGAAGTTAGAACATAATTTCCCATATTGTACATAAGGTTAAAACGTGATTTTGTCACAGATATTGAACTACATTGATCACAGTTGCTGCCCGTGATTTGTCGATCACTGTGATTAAATCACGGATCGTGAAAGATCGCTCATAACTACTTTACACAAACTACACTTTGCTCTGTAGAACATAGGGCGCTCTAAGCGAGTTCAATTATTTTCTTATTCGCAAATTAATATACTTATTAAATATAAGGGCTGGTGTATCATCTCACGTCATGGCAAGAGGTCAAAGTTGCCAGTACCGTTGCAAGCCGTCGGCCAAGCTTTATCTATTCTTCCGACACCTACCTACGAGCTACGAGTACCTGGTACCTGCTAAAGGAGAAGTGAATGCAAACTTGGAAACGTTCAGCTTGTGTGAACATTATAACTATTGATAGCTCAGATAAAAAAATTAATATTTCCTTTCAATTCATTTTATCACCAGATCAAAACGTTGAAACAAATTTATTTTATCCTCACTTCAATAATTTACACGATTATCTCATTGTATAGTTGACATATTGGCAGATTGGCACTAAGGCACGTCTTCAAATTATTTTTAGAAGCTTTCATCGCTTACGTTTTCGCTGGATTCAATTTAAAATCCACAATGGAGAGACTCACCGTGATGTCGGTTACTATTGACTTGAACACCTTTATAAATATTTTAATCACCATATAATAATGAACTATAATATTACAAAAATTGAATTTAGTCGTTTGAAATGTTAAAGTGAATCAACATTTGCAGTTTAACTTGATGAATAGGGACGGGCGAGTCACAGTGGCCACGTGTTTTAAAAATGAATCCTGCCCAGGGACTGATTTCGTCGTTTCTCTTTCCAATCAGAGTTGCTACTACTTGCACAAAAAAGTATAACAAAAACAAAACTTAGACAAATGTATAACTCAATTCTCAAAAAAAAAGTTGCCAATGTATATGTACATTACACTATAGGGTGTTCCATCTCAGACGAGCCACCCCGTATATTTCTTATCCCATAGTGAGTGGAAAAATCTCCCGAAACACGTCGAATGATTTTGTTTGGGGGACATCTTTTAACGTATATTTGAGGCTTGAACGAGCAACCCCCTAATAGGGGGCGCTTCAACTCCTCAAAATTGAATAGGGGAGAGGGGTTGAGTGATACGTCATTTGAAAGGTCTTGGAAGCTTCTTTACAACGGTGTATGAAAAACGTAAATTTGATGAACCGTTTTCGCCAAAAATTAATTTTGTTGCTCGAATGCGCCACCTTGAATATTTTGGTTATTTGTACAATGTACAAGCTCATTTTTATTAAGCCCTCTTTACAAACTTAAACAATCTTCAAAGAATCACATTCTTAAAAAAATCGAATTGTGTTGTCATGCTTACAATGAAAAAAATTAAATCTGCGTGTTTAAATGTTCAAATTGTCCTCCATTAACTTCCATACAATAATACATTCTCTCAAACTAATAAATAAAAAAAACAGCAAAACATGTCCTTATGTTGCCTTCATTTTTTGTTCTTAGAAGGTGTTTATCTGGTTTTAACGTTTCTTCGATCATTTCATGATTTTAATCAATCTGTTGAGTTACTACTTTGCTGATTTGTTTAAAATTTAAATATGGTGTACACATTGCAAGAACGTGTTGAGCTGGTTAGCCTTTATTACCAAAATCAAAATTATGCCCGAGCGGCTGCAAGGATATTTAACGAAAACCATCCTGAACGTAGCGTTCGCCATAAGTACGTAATGGAATTGATTTCAAAATTTGTGGAGACGGGTTCAGTAATGGATAAAAAAGGGCACCCATTGGAATTGATAATGATGAAGGAGCAGCTGTGGCTGTATTAGGACATGTCCAACTTATGCCAAACACGCAATCTGTACGACAACTTTCTGCAGCTTCCGGTATTAGCCAATCTAACGTTTTCAGAATTCTACATAAACACAAGTTCCATCCGTACAAAATTAAATTGATTCAGGAATTAAATGATGATGATTGGGATCGAAGGCAAGAGTTTTTGTACAACGTTTGCTTTTCTGACGAATGCACTTTTTTACTTAATGGAGAGGTTAACCGGCATAACTGTAGAATTTGGAGCGATACAAATCCTCATGTATTTCGCGAAGATCACACTCAACATCGGGAAAAGCTAAACGTTTGGGTAGGAATTTTGGGAGACCACCTAATTGGACCTCTGTTTATTCCTGGTAATTTTAACAGGGAGCTGGGAATAAAGGTAAAATCGGGTTGAGAAGTAAGGGGGTATAGAGGCTGTGCTGTTTTGATAAAACTCTTTCTTCAAGAGGGAAGAAGGCAGTTCGGGCCGGTCCATACTCAAGTCGCGTATTATTAAAGCCGAAGTAAATTCATTCCTTTCTCAAAAAGATAAAATTTGGTGATCAAGGTGTAATGTGGTAATTAAATCAAATTGTTAAGTAGTTCAGTTCAGAGGACAGCCGGGGATTCCGATGTGTTATCATCGTTAAATAAATAAGTTCTTTCCTATATCATTGGCACCGACTCGTCTGGTGAATTAAAAGTAGTGAGTGTTAGGAGAAGGTTAAACAACAAGGGGGGTAAGTCTTAGATCGAGATAATTACAACTGTTTGGGTTGGACTGGTACTGAATGATTTCCGCTGAATAGAGTATTAATGTGGTAAAAGGTTGTAAAGTACTTTTGTTTGAGATTCAATTCAGAAACCACTATTCCTTTTGTTTATTTTTTCACAACGGTAAGCTTTGTCACCATTTAGTTTAGTTGTAATAGTCTCAATATATCCATATAATTATATTTGTCATACTAAAATTATTAACAATAAATCCAGGTCATAAGTTCGATTGGTTTTGATTTAATAAACTGACCAACCCAAAGTTTACCTATAAAGTGGTATTGATAGTACCGGAGGGTTCCTGCTTACCCTCTCAAATAAGTAGGTGGTGGCAGCATATTATAATAATCATAATGAATAAAGCAATTGAAGGGTAAGGTTAATTGCCCGATTGCAAATTCCGTTTATTTGCTGGAAGCCGTGAGGACTCGCACTACCAGAGGAGCACTGTGAGGTTGACAGTGGAGAGAGACAGTAGTAGAAAATTAATAAAGTACAAGAATTAAAACAAAGAAATAGGTGTATATTACACTTACATCCCCACACCAACAAATCACCGTCCCCTGGTGAACAAACAGCATACCATCATTGGCGCGGTAATGTTGAAGGCTGAAATATGTGCAATGAAACAATAAACGCTTCGAAAAAGGCATATGATGCCAAAATAAGATCGAAGCTTGTCGAATTCTGAAATAGCTCTCGTTGGTTTCGGACTTTCGCCAAAGCAATTGGTGGACATGTTACTTTCAGTGCATTCCCTCGCCTAACCAAGGATGGTGGCACTCTGGCTACTATAACACAAGAGAAAGCCAACCTTTTTGCTGGATCGTTTACCTCAAATTCCACTTTGGATCCACAAGGAAAGGACCCTCCTAATATTGCTGTCATCGATAGCCATATGCGTGAAATTGTCTTTCGTAAGCACAATTAAGCACATTCTGCTTGCTCTCAATACCAAAAAGTCTATGGGGCCCGACGGAATTCCACCTGTTGTTCTCAAGGAATGCGCCCCTGAATTAACACCAGTTTTCTGCAGTTAGTTCATCCTCGGGATCATCTCTTGTAATAAAAGTATAGAAAAATATACCGGTGCTTCTAAAAGCAGCAATGCAAATTTTATTTCTAATTTGGTTCACTCTGATGTTGGCTTACTTGGTGGATAATGGTGATTGTGTCTTTTTATAGTGTATATTGTATCCACAACGTGAACTCTTTTATAGCTTATAAGAAGAGTTACCTGTGCTAAAAGTAGAAGCCAACATGATCAAATATTGTTTCTCGCTAAAATGCAATCGCATTTTGCGATCAGTTATACAAACTTGCGATTTTATCGGTTGCATGATGAATATCTTTTCTCAAGTTACATCAACTTTTTTTCGAGGAAGCAAACGCCAAGATACTTGAAATGACGATTTAAAGGGATTCCCGTTTTAGCGTATATGTCAAAATGACGTTACAGTAGATACTAACATTCCGTCTAAACGAATTTGATAAGAATCGTAACTGGTGTAGGACTGAAAAAAAATCGAACCGATTCGAAATCAGCAATAACTTGAAGTAAATATAAAACAATACGGGCAGTGCACGATCTTGCTTGTCTCCGTTTAGAATAATGCTGTTTGGTTATAGATATAGCTGATTGAGACCCTTGATTCGGGATCGCTTCCTGGTAATAATGGAAGCCCCATTGAGAGAAATAGTGACAAATTGCAATTATATATCTAGATATCTAGTAACAACATTTTATTATTTTACTGTATAGCTTGTTTATATTCATTATTTCGCTATTAAGTTTTATTACTTATTGTCGTAAATCAGACTGATTTACGATTACGTTACGTTTCAAACTGCTTTTTATCGCCAACTTTAAATCGAAAACTATCAAAGTAATCTTGTTTTACAATAACAATAAAATATAGCGGCGTCTTCAGCTTATAACGTACTGCGATTCGTGCGGGTGGAAGTAATTACTTAAAATGTGTAATCCCATTTAAATTATACATTCCGATTTACTATTCATAGAATGTGCAAGACTCAAAGAAGTAGACGTTAACGTCTATACTGAATTCCACTTATATTTGTTTCATGACGATATTTAATTCATTTGTTCTCAGTATTGCCAGATTTGCATAAATTGTAACTTAGTATAAATTAAAAATAGGGGGTATTACGATTGTTCGTTCAGCTTTGTTATGCTCCGCTTCACAGATTATAGATCTGTGGTTGATACAATCATTGATAATATGAGACAAGCAAATGGGTACCTATTGGACCCATAAATCGTTGGGAAATGGATCGATTATGATGGGACAAAGTGCATTCTCTTCAGATTGTCATCAGAAAAAAAGTTGACCACAAATAAAGTTGCGCAAATTGTTTATATCGCTTATAAACAATAAATAAACAAACAAAGCCTTCTGGGTCTCAACTTTCTCGCTTACTATCGAGGTTTCTCTCAGATGGTGGTTGATGGAGTATCCTCCGATACAATGGCTATCAACACTGGTGTTACACAGGGATCTGTCTTGTTTCTGCTTCATATCAAATATCTGCTAGAAGTGACCACCTGTCCCGTCCACAGCTTTGCAGATGATGGTACACTTCATATCTCATCTAGAGCCCCTATACCATCCATTGAAGCCAGAGCAGCAAGACAGGAACAGGTTGCCGCAATTAATAGAGATCTGGCTAATATTTTGAAGGATCTGATTCTAGTAGAGTTTAATGCAACAAAAACTCAAGCTTGCGTCTTCTCCAGGAAAACGGATCCCACAATCCCTTATATGATGATGTCAGGTACAACTATTCCAAGAGCACCCTTTCATGGGACGATCATTCGAGATCCATTGCGAAAACTGCTTTGTGAACTTGAATAAAGAGTATATAGTTATTTCACTATTATTTTATGTATCAAAAAAATGTTCGTCACTTTTGATGGTCTTGGTTAGGTAAATATGAATTCGAACATACTTCTACGTAGATTACAGATGCGCCTTGATCTAGATAAGGTGTCAAAAAATTTAACAATTCGACGTTAAGCGTATTCGTGTCGATACTATTCGGATCGAAACTGTGGGCTTGTTACTACGATCGTTGTAGAGGCTAGTTACGAAAGAGCAACGCTATAAAATATGAATAATTGGTTATATTGGGTCGTTTATTCGTGTTTTGTTTTTGTTTGGATGGGGCATCAACGTCAAATATAAATGCAGTTTAATGCCCGGTATGAATTAAGACGGATGGTGGCCGCTGGGCGGATACTGGATGATTATTTTAACCTGTCTTCGTACGCCATTTTGTCAATTATATGTGAACAATAAAATCTATCTTTCCTGATTCTAACGGAACATAGATGTAAGTACTTAGTTAATGGAATTATTGGCACATTATCGGCAGATATTGATATATATTTTATTGTCGATTAGTTTCTACAGTGGAATGAGAACATGAACCTTACCTTCTCTTATCTTGAACGTGTTCAGTATTGATCCTTTTTCTTTTGATTATTTCATTCATTTCATACTGCTAATCCCTGCCTATCCAGTTTTCTGATGTGATTTCCTAAATTGCCAAAACATTTTACTCAACTATCCGACCATTGAGGATTTGATAGAACAATCTGGTTGCGTATCAGAATGAATAATTCAAGAGTTTAATGAATTCTGCTTAGTGTCATTATTCATAATCCGTTCGAAGAGTAATACCAAGAACGTCAAAGAAACGAAACATTTGAAATACTTGATTAGTGGTAACCACGTCGACTATGTATGCCTACTTAAGATTCCAGTCCCATTTTCTCAGACTCTCACGGCCTTCATTTTTACATCCAGAATAATGATTTTATAACAGAATTTTCATTATTTCAAATAATTATAAATCATATACAATTCGATATTGCACTCCACCTCACTTTTAAGTAAAGTATTTATATATTCAAGCTTACTACGAAAATATGCGAAGTACCGGGATATCAAAAATTATCTTGGTCTAGGGTGGTTGTGGAATCTAAAACGTGTGTCTTATTTTACGTTTGAAATAATCATGTCACTGTCACAATGACATCATCAATAACCTACAAATTTCATACCTATTTATTTCAGTTGTAAAACAATAATGAACTACAAATTATGAAATTACGGTTTTAGTAACAAGAAAAACTAAATCACAGTAATTGTTGGAAATGTCCCCCGTTTTGTTCGATGTACCAGTTGGCGATCATCCTCATGCAGGATTCTCTTCCATACGTTGACGAACGTCATTGACAACTTCTTCTGTACGAACTCTTGGTCTACCAGCATCTTTTTTATGAGTCACACAACCAGTTTCGCGAAACACTTCAACACAATTTGTAAGGCACGCATAAAAATTGTCCGGTAATATTGCCACGTTTGGGAAGTGCTCTCGAAAATTGTCCAAACACAAACGTTGACTGTATTGCCAATTTCCATTAACTAGCGCGCCCGTTCGAAAATAGGCTTGAATCATGAAAATTTTGTGATGTGTGGTAAGAGGCATGATTCAAAAACTGGATTAGAAAATTTCAGCACAATTACTTAACAGATTCTGACACAACAAAACATATTCAAAAATTTAAAGTAAGACACACGTTTTACATTCCACAACCACCCTTGACCAAGATAATTTTTGATATCCCGGTAAATTGATGTTATTGCTTCTATGTTCATAAAGTTTTTGGTATTTCGAATAACGAAGCCTCAAATTTTTAAAGCAGACAAATGCATGCTCCTAATAAGTTTAACAAATGATAAATCACTATCAAAAATGATTCCAAGATCTGTAACACTTTCGATTCCAGTTAGATAAATGTATAGGTAAAATGTATGATTTGAAGCTTAGGCCCAAATGTCATTTCTTTAGACTTCGATAAGCTAAGATTCAAATGTTTACCCTCGCACCATAGAGCTAAGGTATCAACATCCTTTTGCTAGGCGAGGTAGTCGTTATTATTAAGGATACATGCGAAGAATGTTAAATCGTCTGCAAACATAAACTTTGATGACTGAATTACACTGCAAATATCGTTGATAAATAGTAAAAATAACAGGGGCCCAAGGTTAGACTCTTGTGGAACTATATTCCTACTTATAAGAAATAAGAATGTCTGCGTTATGAAATTTGATTTATCTTTTATTTTCAGGTTCTCCACCATTGACAGGAACTGGAACAGTTAAAATCATCGTCCAAGACGTTAACGATCACAGTCCACAATTCAAAAGGCAATCATACCATGCCACCGTATCAGAAAACTCAGCGCTAGGTACTTGGGTAGCAACGCCCGTCGCAACTGATAGTGATGCTGACCTGAATGCAAAAATTAGATATTCTTTGCTTGGTGACAAGGTGGACAGATTCAAAATAGGCGAAGATACTGGAGTCATAACTACTGCTCATCCGTTAGATCGTGAAGAAACGGATACTTATCACTTAACGTTAATGGCCCAAGATTGTTCAACGACCGAACCAAGAGCAACGGCAATCAATTTGACAATATCTATATCTGATGAGAACGATAACTCTCCAACATTCTCATTCTCCAAATACGAAGTGTACATTTCGGATAAGACAAAAGCGAACCAATTTGTATTCGGGGCAAAGTGTACAGACAACGATATCGGCAACAACAGCAAAATTACCTATTCATTAAATGGAGAGCATGCATCAAATTTCACTATCGATGCAACAACCGGAGTTGTCAAAGCTGTTCATCCATTGATCAAATTAACAACCAATCTATTTAACCTTGAGATTGAAGCGACCGATGGTGGCAAACATCCCAGAAGAGCAAGTGCCGAACTGAAAGTTTTCCTTCGGGAAGATTATTTATTCCCCAGCTTTGTTTCCACGTCGCAAACTCAATTCATATTGCCCGAAGATGTGGAAGATGGAAAAATTATTGGTCGATTCAAAGCTTCTTCGCCTAAAAAGGGACCTGTTGCCAATATAAAATTCGCAATAGCTGGAGGAAATGTTGGTGATGCTTTAATAATAGACAGACAATCGGGTGAAGTCCAAGTTTCCGGAAAGGGTTTGGATTATGAAACGTTTCCTCAATACGAGGTATGGATCGAGGCTAAAGATTCCGACAATCCTCCACTACGCAGCGTTTTGCAGCTAACAATCAACGTAACAGACGCCAATGATAATATTCCAATCTTCGACAACATGTTGTATAATGCCTCAGTTCCAGAAGGAGAAGCTACACCGCAGCTTGTTATCAAGGTGACCGCCACCGATATAGATTCTAACGAAAACGGCCAAGTCAATTATAAGTTAACGGACGATTTTGAAGGTACATTCGAAATTGATTCTGAAACAGGGGAAATATATACCAATACCAAATTGGATCGCGAGGATATCGCAAGTTACGAATTATCAGTAATCGCGTTGGACCAAGGGATGCCACAGCTCATGAACACAGCAACAGTGTTGGTAACGGTTTTGGATAAGAACGACAACCCTCCCAGATTCACTAGACTATTCAGTGTGAACGTGACAGAAAATGCCGAAATAGGATCGTTTGTGATACAAGTGACCAGTTCCGATCAAGATATTGGAGAAAATGCGAACGCTACGTATAGTTTCACAGAAAATCCTGGTAATAAATTCAAGATTGATCCTATAAGCGGGAATGTAACAGTAGCGGGTTATCTAGATCGAGAACAACAAGACGAATATTTGCTCAAACTGACCGCCGTAGATGGTGCCTGGAGAACGGAAACTCCCTTAACTATAACTATACAAGATTTGAATGACAACTCACCAGAATTCGAACACTCTTATTACAGTTTCAATTTCCCAGAGCTTCAGAGGGAAATTGTATTCGTTGGTCAAGTTACGGCAACTGATAGAGATAAACAAGGACCAAACTCAGTCATAAGTTACTCTTTACAGCAACCTTCCGATTTATTCATAGTAGATCCAGCCAGTGGAGAAATTTTCAGCAAACGAAGTTTGAGATACAAATACACCCAGCTTGAGTTGTCTCCTGAAAATACCTATTCACTAACCATTTTGGCCACGGATAATGGAAAGCCACCCATGTCTTCCGAATGTTTGGTAACCATAAATGTAGTGGATGCGAATAACAACGCCCCTAGATTTTTGCAGCAAGAATATTTGTCACCAGTACCTGAGGATGCAATGGAAGGTCAACAACTACTGCAAGTAATTGCCAAGGATGAACTAGATTTTGGCGTTAACGCTGAAATAGATTACGTTCTCATTGCTGGTAACGGTTCGAAATACTTCACCATTGACAAAAAATCTGGTTGGATCAGTTTGAAAGAGAAAGTCAACGATGTTGGGATGGTATACAATTTGCGAATAAGCGCAACCGATTGCGGAATTCCACCACAGCAAGACGAAGTTTCAGTCACTTTGATAGTCACCGGAGAAAATAAATATAGTCCTGTATTCACGGCGCTGAGTTATCAAGTAATAGTGCCCGAGAATGAACCATTAGGATCGACCATATTAACGGTGAGTGCGTCCGACGAAGACCAAGGTCCTAATGGGATGATAAGATATCAAATTTCGGCCGGTAATGAAAGAAAAGAATTTTCCGTTGATACAATCACTGGCTCCGTTACCATTTTGCAACCGCTAGATTACGACACAATTCAAGAATATCACTTGAATATTACTGCCGAAGATTTAGGATTCAAATCGCACAAAACAACGGCAATGTTAACGATAACGTTGACGGATATCAACGACAACGCTCCAGTGTTCAATCAAACAGTATATGATGCTTTTATATCTGAGAATTTACCACCATCCAGTTTCGTGTTTCAAGTAAAGGCCACAGATATAGATTCGCCGAAAAATGCAATAATTCAATATTCTGTATCTGGAGGCAGCGGTCAGGAAGTATTTTCTGTAGACCAGAAAACGGGAAAGATTATTTCCAAAATCAGTTTCGATTATGAAGAACGGCATTCATACACTTTGAACGTAATAGCTACCAACCCAGATTCCACCATGTTTGGTATAACCAACGTAAAAATTCACATAACGGGTGTAAACGAGTATTATCCGAGATTCATACAGCCAGTATTTCATTTCGAGGTTTCCGAATCAACAGAAGTGGGTACGCAAATTGGAACCATACAAGCAACGGATCAAGACGCCGGTGAAGACGGAAAAGTATATTATCTCTTTGTGGGGTCCAGTAACGATCGAGGTTTCGTCATCAATTCCGAAACTGGTACAATCCGAGTTGCCAGAAATTTAGACAGAGAAACGCAAAACAGAATAGTGTTAACTGTGATGGCGAAAAATTCTGGAGGTATTCGCGGTAACGACACAGACGAAGCCCAAGTTATTGTCACGGTGCAAGATGGTAATGATCCCCCAGAGTTCCTTCAGCAACTCTATGAGGCTCAAATATCTGAAGGTTCAAGCGTTGGAACCATTGTGACATCTGTCAGAGCAGTAGACAAAGACGTGCGGCCACAAAATAATCAGTTCTCCTATTCGATAATTGGAGGAAACATTGAACAAGCTTTTAGAGTTGATCCCCAATCTGGTGAGATACAAACAGCGAAGGCGTTAGATCGCGAAACGATACCCTCATATTCTCTAGTTCTGGGAGCTATTGATACGGGCATACCTCCACAAACTGGTTCCGCAACAGTGAAAATTCAAGTGACGGACATAAACGACAACGGTCCCCTATTCGATCCACCTCAAGTAATTGGTAGAGTAATGGAAAATGAACCACCAAACGTCAAAATAATGACCTTATCGGCGAAAGACCCAGACTTACCACCGAACGGTGCGCCGTTCTCATATCTCCTCATTGGAGGCAAGCAACGCGAGTACGTTAGAATCGATAAACATAGCGGTGTCGTAACAACAACAAAAACTCTGGACCGAGAGGTGACTCCTGAGTTAGATATTCTTGTCGAAGTCGAGGATAGCGGTATTCCCAGAATGAAATCTCAACATCAAGTTAAAATTATAGTTCTTGATCAGAATGATAGTCCGTCAACATCCAGATCGGTACACGTTTTGGTTTACGCATTCAATGGAGCTTTTCCCTTGGGAAAAATAGCTGATGTTCATCCTAATGATCCAGACACGACTGGCGATTATAGATGTAAAATAATGCAAGCGTCGAACGTACAAGGAATATTGTCTATTCCTTCTTTTTGCGATCTATTCACATCTAAAATTACACCAAATCAAGGATATTCTATATCTGTATCAGGGAACGATGGTAAACATGCAGATGTTGTATCTACGGTAACAGTAGAATTCGTGTCTTTTGACAATGCAACGGTAGATAATTCTATAACTATTCGCATCAGCAACATGACTTCACAGAGCTTCTTACAACATAGCTATCGAGGTCTGCTGGACATACTCAAAGACAATTTGGGCTTAGGCGAGACGCTTTTGTTGTACAGCATACATGACAGTGCCGAAGGACTTGAGTTGACAATTGCGATTAAAAGTAATATTGGCCTCAAAAGTAAAAACTACGTTAAAGAATATTTATTCAAAAAGCAAGAAGTTGTAGCCAATTATTTCCCATTGAGAGAGGTTGTGGTGGATTTTTCACCATGCAATGAAAATACATGCGAAAACGGGGGAATTTGTACTGAAGAAATGACTGTCAGAAAATTTACGGTAATCACCGACAGTCAAAATATTGTTTTCACATCGCCTTCTATTGTTCGTGAATATAATTGTCAATGCGCCGATGGTTTCACCGGAGAAAGTTGCGGCAAAAGACAAGATCCTTGCAGTCCCAATCCTTGTAAAAGTGGTGGTCAGTGCAGAAAACAACGGTTCAATTTCCAATGCATTTGTCCACCTAATAAGGATGGTCGATTTTGTGAAATGGAACGCGGTGATGTATGTTTGGAAAATCCTTGTCACAACGGAGGATCATGTAGGGAAAGCCCAGATAGATCGTCTTTCTTCTGTTTGTGTCGTCCTGGATATCGTGGAAATCAATGTGAGGCACTCGCAGACTCTTGTCGTCCAAATCCTTGTTTGCACGGTGGGCAGTGTGTCAGTCTGAAACCAGGATACAAATGTAGCTGTACGGACGGAAGATATGGTAGACATTGCGAAAAATCTACTTATGGTTTTCAGGAACTTTCCTATATGACTTTCCCTCCACTAGACGCCGCCACTAATGACATCTCTTTTATTTTCGCAACAACCAAGGCCGATTCTCTGTTGGTTTATAATTATGGCGTGCAAACGGGAGGTCGTAGCGATTTTGTTGCTGTTGAATTGGTTGGTGGTAGAGCCGTATTTTCTTTCGGTGGTGTACGTACAGCCATCACTATGATCACTGTAGGTGGTAAGACGAACAATTTAGCAGATGGCAATTGGTACAAAATCACGGCCACTAGAAATGGTCGAGTTGTTTCCCTCAGTGTGGCTTCGTGCGTAGACCAAGGAGATGTTTGCGAAGATTGTAAACCAGGAGACTCGACATGCTACACAGACGATTTCGGACCTGCTGGGTAAGTCACCTTGTAAATATTCTATATTATTACTAACGAAAGGCGTAGTTATTCAATTTCTTCCTAAAGCAAAAATAGCATAGGATAAAAACTAAATTCGTCGCTTATATTTTAAATCATTACAAATTCCTATATAATGCAGTCAAATGGGTATAAAAATAGTATTTATAAATAAATATAAAAATAAATATTTTTATACCCATTTGACTGTACCAATCCATAAATATTTCTACCAACAAGGGGCTAAACGGGTTACCCATCGTGAAACCATTTGTAGACAAATATATATTATTGTCAAATTGCAAGGAAATTGGTTATCTCTTGTTTAATGCAAAGGCTGTTCAATTCAAATTGGCTAAAGGGATAAGTTACGAATGATGAGGTTGTAGATTCATAAGAATTGAACTGTATTTTTCTTTCTGACTAGTTATTTTATAGTAAGCCATGGCATTGAAGAAATAAAACAAAAGTTTTTGATAATAGCTGTCAGGCGGACCTCTTGTCAAAATTACATTTAAGAAAACACAAGTTCAATTCATAATATAGAAAGTTAGAAAGAAATAACATCACATCATTGAATTCTACATTAAAAACTGTATCGAAGGCCGTTTTTAGTTTTCAATAAATTTCATGGTAACTAAGATACGAATATCCTGATCTTGAAGAAGAAGTGCTGGGAAAACCGCATGTTTCTATCTTTGAAAATAACGGAAATATACCACAAAAGTGTCGCAAATTGAACAGCCCGTACATAGTAGTCATCGTCGAGTGTCTACAATCAAAGAATAGCGGATCTAACGATTCCACATTAAATTTTTTTTATCGCTCTAGTTTCTAGAATATTTTCCAATTAAAGTATATTTAGAGGACTATAATGGTGGATGAACCTGCCGGAGGTTCATATAAGAGAAACAATGTATTTATGTAACCATGAAGGGTTCAAATTCCATTTATTCTCAAACTATTACATCCTTTTCATACACATAAATTGCTTTGGACTGCATCCCGATTCTCAAATACACTGATCGTTTACAATATTGATGTAAATTAATAATAAATAATGTTTTGCTCTGTCTGATCTGAACTGGCATGTTTTAAATCTAGGTTGACATATTTGACATCGACAATTATCCGAAGAGTTGGTTGGAATGGAAGCATTGAATGCCTTATATATTAGAAGATCTGAACCATATCTAATCCATCAATCCTTTTGTTTTGCAGAACTCTGAACTTCAATAACCATCCATTGCTGATTGGAGGACTAAACAGCGCCGATCCCGTTTTAGAACGACCTGGCCAAGTTCATTCCGATGATCTCGTAGGCTGCGTGCATAGCGTCACCGTCAACGGTCGTCTGCTAAATCTGAGTCATCCCTTGCAGTCGGAAGGAGTGAAAAACAGCTGCGACAGAAGAGGATCCTGCATAAAAACGTCGGAAGATCCCTGTCTCGGTGTAGGTGCATGTCTTGACAGATGGAGCAGCGTCAGTTGTGACTGTGGTAGTAATCTGATTGCGCCGAACTGCCATGTAGCTTTGCAACCGGTTAGTTTGAGTAACGGTGGCTACATAGAATTCGTATTATCACAAAAGCACAAGAGAATGCAATTACTCGAAAATTTATACAAAGGAACCACACTATGGAATCATCGCAAAACTAGATCAGTAAATCAAGCCGTCTCTGCAGCCCCAGCGAAAACCATCAGTTTTCTATTTAGGACAGTGCAACTTCATGGGATAATGTTCTACGCTACCAGCAACAAACATTACACATCTGTGGAATTGGTGAATGGCCAAATTGTGTATATCAGCAAACTGTCAATCACAGTCAATATGACAGCACCCCATACAATCGTAACGGACGGACAATGGCACAATTTGACTCTACACTCGCATAGTCGTGGCTTGGAATTGCTTCTCGATGGACTCAGATTCGGCGACGAATTAGATACAGCAGGTGTGCACGATTTTTTGGATCCATATCTATCGTTTTTGTCTCTGGGCGGGGCTCAACGAAATATGTACTACGCCAGGGATACCATGCCGGAACCGTTTGAGGGATGTTTCGCCAATTTTACTATCAACAACGAGATTCAACCGTTCAACGGTTCTGGTAGCATATTCAAGCGCATCAAAACAATCGGGAAAGTGACGAAAAATTGTAATGGACCAATTGGCGTTGGTACAGCAACAGCTCCAGATCCACTAAGCATCGGAATAACTCTAGTTATCGTGTTCTTCGTGGTACTACTTGTGGCCATACTGGTGTCGTTTGTTGTATTTAGATTGAGAAAACAGCACAAAGAAAAAGGTGGAGCTCCTGGAAGCCCGTCGGGGATTCACAGCAAACAAAACGGTAATACTACTCTGATGGGAAGTAATGGTTTGAATTCTGTGAACGACAACGTGTTGGGAAGAGGTTTACATCCAGGAGATAATCCCATGAGCTACCATCCAGATAATGGAGACGTGATTCGCGGCATTGGAGGACATCCATTGGTAGGTCCCGAGTTGCTTTCCAAAAAATATAAAGAAAGGGATATAATGCAAGGAGAATTGCCCAGGCCACAGAGGCCCGATATCATAGAAAGAGAAGTGGTTAGTAAAAGTCCACCAATGCGAGAAGATCACCATCCACCCTTACCACCTACCCAAAACCACAATCATGATCACCCTAACGATTTGAACTCCGAAGTACCTGAACATTACGACTTGGAGAACGCAAGTTCAATAGCCCCATCAGATATCGACATAGTATATCACTATAAGGGCTATCGAGAAGCAGCGGGAGTTAGAAAATACAAAGCGACACCTCCACCGGTCGCCGGTTACCATCATAAGCATTCAGCAGCACAAGCACAAGCGCAACATCGACACTCGCCACACCACCCAAGCGCTTATCCACCCAGAGGACCACCTGTGTCTGGGCCAACGTCCAGACCTCATCAGAGTACTCCTTTAGCGCGTCTAAGCCCGAGCAGCGAGATGAGCGCCGCTCAGCAACCGCGCATATTGACTTTACACGATATCAGTGGAAAACCGTTACAGAGTGCCTTATTAGCGACGACTTCCAGTTCGGGGGGAGTCGGTAAAGACGTGTTACATAGTAACAGTGAGCGTAGTTTGAACAGTCCGGTTATGTCGCAATTAAGCGGACAAAGTTCGAGCAGTCGGAAAGTTGCAGTTCCTCCGCCGGTTACGTCAGTGTCTCCCGGTATGGGTTTGACTGCAGAGGAAATCGAAAGACTGAATTCTCGACCACGTAACTCTAGTCTAGTCTCGACGCTGGATGCCGTTTCAAGTTCTAGTGAAGCTCCTAGAAGTGGCGTGAATAATCATTTGAATCACCTACATCGTTCTCCCGTCCCGGAGACACATCACAGTTCTACCACCACCGACGAAAGTGGTAACGATAGTTTTACGTGTTCTGAAATAGAATATGACAATGCTAGTTTAGCCGGTGATAAATATAAGCCAAACGAACCTGAATCGAGGAGGAACGATTCAAGTTCTAGCAGTAAAAACAATATTCCTCCTCCTTCGTATGACGGATTCGATTCCTCTTATAGAGGATCGATGAGCACCTTAGTCGCTTCAGATGATGAAATTAGTGGTCAGTTATATAGGCCATCCACAGGTTCCCCATCTACGGCGACTTTAGGTTGGGACTATTTTTTAAATTGGGGACCGAATTTTGAGAGTTTAGCGGGTGTGTTTAAAGACATTGCGGAATTGCCCGATTCAGTGAACGGTCGTGTACCTTCCTCTTTGAGGTTAACTAATGCGCCTAAACCATCTGAAGAATATGTATAGTGATCGTTTTAAACTTAAGTAGAAGACTTTAAATCAATTTCTTTAAACCTTGTATCAAGGAATTTGTATTTTCTTGCCATATTTTGTAATTTTATTTGTATAAAAATTGTAGTATTAAATTTTCTCCTTTCCTATACTTCCGAAGACTTTGTACATATTTTTATACTAAAAGTCATTAAATGTAGAAATGAATTATTTAATAAATGAAACTAACTGTGGTCGATTTTTGTTTTTATTGGTGTTCAATACTTACTGCAAATATTTCGAATGAGTATAAACATCTCAAAAGGCGTGGGAAGAAGTAGCATTATATTCTATCTCATGTGACAGTTTATTTCAAATGATAGGCGGGATAACCATGATATGGAATGGTCTGTCATGGATATTATGTGAATGTATATTCATAGGTAAATTTGTATATAGTTTTATTTTATCCCATTTATTTTGAATATACATACACAGCTAATTTTTTACAATATAAAAATGATTGTTATAAACAACTAGATGGTTGTGCAATGTATCATAGCCCAGATAGTCATGGAATTCCTTGAAGAAAAAGTAATACCTCGATTAAATTATATAATCTTTTTCAAACGATACGTTGATCATTGTATCACTGCCATCCCAATAGATAAATGTGATGCATTTTTGAGTTCTTTCAATTCTTTTCCCATGAATTACAATTCACAATTGAAACTCAAAATAATAATGAAATAAATTGTTCAGATTTAACTGTAGTACGAAAACCAAACGATAACAAAATTCCAACTAAATGATACACCAAACCTACTAGGTCAGGAAGATATACCAGTTTTAATTCTGACATACCAAACAAATATAAGAAGAATGTTATTATAAGTCTGATATATAGAGCTATTAAACTAAGTTCTCCTGAACTAAGAATTGTATCAATTGAAAAAACAAAAGAAACTGATAAAGAATGGGTATCCCATTTATTTAGTCAATTCTATAACTGAAGACAAAATTTATAAATTTCATAACTACTCTAGTAAAACCAATACCAGTAATGAGAGATCAAATGAAAAACATTACAAACCACTACCATATATTTTCGGTCTTTCTGAAAGATTAAGCAATATAGTGAAACCTACTACATTAAAAAGCGACGTACCTTTCAAAAATATAACCCTTTCTGTATATTCCATCCCTTGTAAAGTTTGTGGAAAAGTATACATCGGCCAATCTTCCCGATATCTTGATAAAAGATTGAATGGCCATAAATATATAAAAAATTCATCCACCACACTTAGTAAACATATAAAAGACACAAACCATTCATTTGATTACAACATTTTGAATGTTGCAAGAAATAATGATAAACGTTTAATGTTAGAAGGTATTCAAATTGAAAGAAACAATTGTGAATAGTGAATAAATGAATAATAACTAGCTTTTAGTTTCGGGTTTCCAAGTTTATAAGATAAAAGTAAAGTAAAAAGGTGTAGTTAATGAAGGTTATTTGGTAATGGTGATAAGGATATCTAATTCACCTACAGGAAGTAGTGAGAAATTGCATCTTAAATTTAAAGGCCCATTCAGAGTAATGAAAAAATTACCGAATGATATCATGTAGAAGATATGAGAGGAAATAGTTGCTTTCAGTCAGTAATCGCCTTAGAAAACCTTAAAACCTGAATGGTGTTAAACGATCCAAAAGACCAGCCGATCAAATAAGTATCAAGGTTGTATTCGAAGTCTGGTTGATGCTACGTTTGTCAGCATAATTGATTGATATTCCAATTTTAAATGAATTGATGTTGCATGTCAAGATTTCAATATTAAAAGTTTCAGTTCTCCGTTTAAGTTACTTGTTTACATTTGAATAAAACTAGCAATATTGTTATAATTTCATAATTGCCCTAGGAATATTGATAAACACATATACCTTTCATTCCTTTCAACATTAAATTATATATTATTCTTTTTCTTTGTACAACAAACTATTTTGCGAGGACCCAAGCTAGTAGATAGGCAACTCATCAATCTTCGAAGCATAATATAAGGCTGCCTATCTTATAACAAAATGAACAATATTACATACTGTTGGATCAAACCTCAGACTAATAAATCTCAGAATCCAACGCTGCGAACAGATAACTGTTTACTGCAACTTCGATTATGATGGCTAGTGGGGTGGGGCGGTGGGAGAATATCTTGAACCAGTGATTCCCCTAATTCTGTGTGTTATTATGTAGCCTATATCAAGTCACGTAGTTGTTCCGTCGATTACATCATTTCATAAAAACTGGGTTGGAGCTATTGTGTTATTGTGTATCTGTATAGTGTTTAGTTGGTGTTCTAAGAAGTAGGTACTAGTATTTCGATTTGAAGGTAAATTTCTGACTTTTAAATTACATCATGAATTAAGTTTAGAAGTATGTTTTTCTGTATGTGCATTCCCTTTTATCAAAAAAACTTTAGAGTCACTACCTTCAAACAGTTCAATGAAATTCGAGAGTTTCACTTATCATCCTTCAGTAATTGATAAATTCCATAATTAGTTCCCTAAATTTGCAATACAACCAGTTAACAAGCTAAAAAACCGTTTAGGCAACACCTTTGGATAAAGTTTCCGACTTCGACAAATCCGGTATTTAAAAAATCGATTGTGAGTCGTGTTCAAAAAGATGCGAAAAAAACGAAATATGCAATTCTAATAGTCGAACAAAACAAATATTAATAATTAAAGTACCCAACAAAAATGGAAAAGTGAATAATTAATTTACAAGCGGCTAAGCAAAATATATAAAATGAAATTAAATTGTGCGAATACTGAACAATGCCTCTTTTTTTTTATTTACGTTAATAAACTCAATACATGAAAAAATTCTCTTTAGATAAATGTAAAATAATAATAAGATTCTTGACCCAGTATGAATTATATATAAAAATTCTCGGGAAATAGGTCACAATAACTGTATAAATTGAATTGTTTAGATTGTGATGGAACCTATACTGGAATCTCTAAACAATATTTACAAAAAAGAATGTACGGCCATAAATATAGCACAAGAAATAACAACTTAGAAAATTCCACCGCCCTTGCTAAGCATTGCTTTGATTATAACCATCAATTTGATTACAAAAATGTTAATATCTTAACTAAGGAAACCAATTATTATAAAAGATCTATCCTGGAGATGATTCACATAAAACGGGACCCCAAATCAGTAAATCATAGGGTAGACACACAAAATCTAAGTCATATTTATACTAATTTGATTAAATAATCTCTTGCAAATTCTTACATACGTCTTTATAAGTGTAGAAAATGTTTTTAGGAAGAATTCGTAATAGTTATTTCCCAGTACAGGTCTGAAACCGTTCTTAAGGGCCTTGTCATAAATCCTACACATCTGGTTTCGAAAGTAGATACTTGACAAATAACTTCGTTCTTCTCATTTGTTGTGAGAATACCAATCAATATGCACTCATATATTTTAATAATATTACTGAATAGCGGATTCTTACTACAAAAAAAATAATTTTTTATACATTAATTCTGACGATACAATTTCGATTATTCGTGGTTCTGTTCGTTTCGACGGCGTGGGCTCTTTTAATTGAAGTTAAATTGTGCGATTTGGACGTTTGTGCTATAATTAGTTTTAATAAACCCCCTTTTTAGACATAGTGAGTCTTCTGATGATGGTCGTGAGACCGAAACGTACGTAAAGACGAATAGTTAAAACAAAGTGTTATTGTGACCTATTTCCCGAGAATTTTTATATAGAAAAATGTAAATGTATGTTTTTCTTTGGGTAGATTCTTCACAAATTTTGGGCGTGGCACTGCATACTTTCGTCTTCGGCGACGGCGCTTTTCCCAAAGTCTTCCTAAAAATAGGAATATCGACATACACACATATACCTTTCATTCGTTTCAATATTAAATTTTATTATTCTTTTCTTTGTACACGAGGTACGATTGTTAACAGACTATTTTGCTAGTAACTAGGCAACTCATCAATCTCAAAGCATATATATATGGCTGCCTATCTTATAACCAAATGACTACAATATTACCTACTATTGAATCAAACGTCAGACTAATAATATTAGGCTGACAATAAAACGCTGCGAACTTGCGAACAGTGCGAACAGATAACGGTTTATTGCAACTTCGATTATGGCGGTTAGTGGGGTGGGGCGGTGGGAGAGTATTATGAACCAGTGATTCCCCTAATTCTGTGTGTTATTATGTAGCCTATCTCAAGTCACGTAGTTGTTCCGTCGATTACATCATTCCAGGGTTGGAGCTATTGTGAATCTGTAACTGTATAGTGTTTAGTTGGTGTTCTAAGAAGTAGGTACTTGTATTTCGATTTGCAGGTAAATTTCTGACTTAAATTATATCATGAATTAAGTTTAGAAGTATGATTTTCTGTATTTGCAATTCCCTTTTACCAACAATGCTTTGTAAACTTTAGAGTTACTACCTTCAAATAGTTCAATAAAATTCAAAAGTTGCACTTATCATCATTGATAAATTCCATAATTTGTCTTCTAAATTTGCAAAACAAACGGTTTACAGATGTAAGAACAAGATAAACAGTCACTAATAAACTATAAAAGTTCACATCGAGGATACATTATAACACTATTGATAAGAAATAATTGCCCTTATCCACTGAAAATACTTCTAAAGTGCTGAGGACCTTTGGGCTACCCGCTACCAAGTAACCAACATCAGAGTAAACTAAATTATAAATCAAAATGTGCCTGTTTAAATACTAATAATAAAAATAATAATGTAAACAATAGGTTACCCTCAGCTGGAGATAAATCGGAATTTAATAAATTGGTTTTTTGTTTATACATTTCCATCCCTTCTAAATTACCTAGAAAATTGTCTGTGTTTTAAAAGTGATAAACTTCCTTGAGAAATGGTGTGACCTGTATTCAAAATATGTTCGGCTACCACTGATTTTTCACCATTATTTTTCTTTATATGTGCAAAATGTTCCTTATAACGAGTTAAAATGTTCCTTCTAGTTTGACCCACATAGCATTTTGAACACACTCACCCTTGATTTCGTAAATCCCGGATTTGTTGAAATCGGAAACTTCATCAAAGGTGTTGCCTAAACGATGTTTTAGCTTGTTCTTACATACATAAACTCGTTGTATTGCAAATTTAGAGAACTATGGGATTTATTAATTACTGAAGAATGATAAGTGAAACTTTTGAATTTTATTGAATCAATTACTATTTGAAGGTAATGGCTCTAATTTGGTTAGTTGGCTACGTTCCAATTTCCTTTTTTTGTTTAGAAATTAAATTATTGATCAAAGATTTGCTGAAGTTCCTCAACTTCCTTGTTATAATTTTGATGGTTCAAAGGTACATTCAATAATCTATGAACTAGTCTATTAAACAGAGCTATTTTATATTTAAATGGTGTAGCTGAATCCTCCAGGGTATACCTATTTGTTTGTCGAAATCTCAGTGATTACCATCTTTTATAATGTTAATATCAAGAAAAGGAAGCTGATTATCTGTTTCTATTTCGATAGTTAATCTCAGTGAATCAATTTGGCTATTAAGCTTGTTCAAAAAGCCATATAAATAAAAAAATATTTACTTGTAATCGCGTTTATTATGTCAGTGAAATTGTAGCTTTTTTGTTGCATACATTACTTGTGTAATACAACAATTACACTTCTAAGAATAAGTTTTTTTAAACTGCTGGTAGTATCAAGTTCACAGCCAAGTTGGTATTATTCCTAAACATCTAAGAATATTGAATAATTGTCGCTGTTTTGTTGCAAATTAGTTTTGGAATGAACAAATTTCTAGAAACATTTTTTTTAATGGATAGTAATGCCAACTTCAGAGTAAAGTTAGCGTGGTAATGAATTAAATATTGTAAACATGGTAAAAAAAACAAAAATTACGCCATCTATGTATAGTTGCCCAACTAATAAATCAAACAATTAACTACAATGACTGATAGATTTCTCCAACTTTACGAAAGTTTCGGGGAATGTGAGACTACTTGAGTGCGCCAGATGACGACACCAAACCAAACCAATGTAAAAAAATTAGAAATAAATGTATCTCATCATCATCATAAATATCCTGTGTTTGATTATTCTGGACATCAGTTCAGAACTTCAGACCCTCTTATACTTTTTGATACATTATTCAAAATGTCTAATGCGGGATATTTGGCAACTGATTATACAAGTAATAAAATTAACCAATTATTTCCAGCAATGGGCGATTATTTCGACGTTATGGATACTTCTGAGATTCCAGAAGACAAATCCATTAACATTTTAATCATTGGTGAAACCGGGGTTGGTAAATCAACCTTCATAAATGCATTTGGCAATTATTTGAACTTCGATAGCCTCGATGATGTAGAAGAAGGCAAATTTTTCGTATTCATTCCAACTAAATTTACCGTCACGGATGAGAATTATGAATTGAAAGTTGTGAAAATAGGTTCTGACAAAAACGAACATAATGATTTGGGACAATCTTCCACGCAGGATCCACGAACTTATACTTTTCCTTTAAGTGGCGGTGAAAAATTTGTAAATTTGATAGACACTCCTGGGATTGGAGATACTCGAGGAATTGACCAAGACACTATTAACTGTGAAAAAATTCTAAACTACATAGCACCGTTAAAAGTTATTCATGGAATATGCTTCCTGCTGAAACCAAATAGTACAAAGATAACGGTGTTGTTCGAATTCTGTATGAAGCAAATCCTTTCCCGATTAGAAAAATCAGCCAGCAAGAACTTGCTCTTCGTTTTTACTAATACACGAGGTACTTGCTATCGACCTGGCGAAACTTTACCTTGTCTGAGGCAGGTGCTTGAAGACATCCAAAAAAGACCACCGCATGTTCAGATTCCACTGAGTAAGAAGAACATATTTTGTCTAGACAATGAAGCCTTCAGATATTTAGCGGCTGTACAGAATGGGGTCAAATTCACTGATCGTGAAAGACAATATTTCGTGGAAAGTTGGGTTAAATCTACCGAGGATTCCTGGAGGTATGTTTAATTACGCTGAAATAACATTAACTCTCGATTTAATCACAAGAACATGTCTTAATTACAAGAAATAGTAAGTGAAAGACAATATGTAGATACAATCTTCTTTATAATTGTTTTATTTATATTTTTACAAAATGTCAATAGCTTTCGATTATTTGAACGATAACGATCAAAAATTTAAAAAAATTCGAAAATTCTGAGAATATCGCGATCTCTGGCTACCTTGGTTAGGTGTTACAAAGTTATGGCACTCTCAATTTCTTCATGAAACTCCCAACATTATAGTGTATCTTGGGCATCCAAAATCCTGAAACTAGTTCAAGAAACATAATAATTTCTACTTCAGTTCTTCCTTCAAAGTATACAAGGGACCGTTTAGTTACCAAGATTAGTCGTTTAAAAAAAATATGGTATGATTACGTACGTTTCGGTCTCACGACCATCATCAGAAGACTTATTATACGTACGTAAAGACGAAAATATAAAGCGTAAGTGCTAATGTGACCTATTTCCCGAGAATTTATATATAATTCATACGTGGGTCAAGAATCTTTATTATAAATAAATGTGTAAAATAGTTTCGCTAACACAGTAGCTTCTTCTAACAAATATTAAAAAGTACTAACTTACTACAAAAGACCTACCTAATATAAAATTTTAGGATAGATGATTGTTGGAATTTCATCTAATTGGGCCATTGAGGGATAACGATAAAAAGGTATCAGACGGAAAAACCTAAATACACAAATTTAACAAGGGAAAATTATTGAGTATTTGTTGAATGTTTAATAGATTATGGGACTTTTTATATTTATTAATTTATAGGGATTCCAGTAAATTTAATTTGTTACTTTTATTCTTTTATGTGTAAAATCTTGAAATTATCATTAAAGTTGTGGTTTTCCTTAATGAAACTACGCCTATGTTCTTCTATCCGTTTTTAGACGGTCCTTCCTGTCTGACCAATGTATATCATAGGGCAAGACCCTCATGTCAGCTTGTAAACCTCACTATTGTCTTCATCAGATGATAGATTTTTATTGTTTTTGATAAACTTGGCTAAATTATTCTGCGTTTTATACGCTATGTGGACATCTAAATTACTTAGAAAATTTTAAATTTTAGTATTGGGTGGATGATGTTTTAAAAGAATAACAATCTTAAGAATGACTATTTATTACGTTAATATTATATCTGATATTCTCGTATGCTAAATGCGTAATCCTCTTACCTTCCTCGCACTTCTATGTACCTTCCTCATCGCCCACGCATCGAGGGATCTTCCCGGAGTAACTATGGGACTTCCCCGGACCGTCCCTAACAGTGCCGTACTCTAACACAAATTGAATTTATTCCTTTGAATCCAACCAAAATTAAACATTTTTAAATGTATCCAAATACCTTAAAAAGCCAGAAAATATCTCTATCAATAATGGATTCATCAAAAGGTTACAACCAAATAATGAACCTTCAGGAAGTACTAATAGGATTAATGTAGATCTGCTAGATGAAGACAACAGTGGTGGTCAAAGCGATATTTTTTCTTCAAATAGGAAATTACGTTTTTCGTTCTGTTAATACAATACCTTCAAGTTACATTACTTACATTATTAACAGATTTTTTGGGGTTATTTTGCTTAAATACAAAAATATTGTTCAGAAACACCATATGTCAATTTTGTTTTTATTTTTTCGTTTGCAAGTGATGACTTATTTTATAACATTTGACACAAAAAAGAGTGTGTGTATTAGTAGAAAAAAAAACGACAACCATATTTTTAATCTTGTCAAAGAAAATTAGGGTTTTCCTTATTCTGAAAAATTGTATTTTTTGACAAGTGGGGCTTTTCCGAAAAACCATTATAAAAAATTGAGGTTAGGTTATCCTATAAGCCTGTCATTAAAATCAATTCGACTTACTACGGGTATTCTGGCACATTTGTAATATATTTCTTCCTCTAGTATTAGATAACATCCTCCTGGAAGGTTCAGAAGTGGTTTCTCATTAATAATGAAATAGTTATTGTGACACCACAAAAAACTGTGACATTAATCCGTTTAATATTTCATTACCGGCTTATACAAAACAGTATAAGTATATCTATGAATTGAACAACTTCAAATAATTTCAACTGCTGTTTTGCTACAAGGGTATAAACTATAAATATACTTAACTCTTGTATTGTGTAGTTTAGGCATGTTGTAGATACCAACTAAACGGTCATTTGTATAGGTTTAGCATGATTTATATAGAGGTATGAGTACATGCTTTGCCTATTGCATTCCTTGTACTATAGAGAAATTTTTGTATTTCGAGCGTGTGAATATGTTCAAATAGCTACGTTCTGCTATCCGATATTATACTCTTTCACAACTGATAAATCTGAAGAGATCATTATGGCAATTGATGTAGACATTTAACAGTTGAACTTGAGTTACATCTAATCTAACATGCTTTCAGAATGATCTTATACATAATGGGGGATTCGGAAAACGAGGGTCTGGTACCCCATCAAGTGCAAGATACGATGTGCATTAACGAGGCAAGAAACCTTATCAATCAGTTGCAGCAACCAATGGCGGATATAACACAATTGATCCGTGATAAGTTGAGAGTCTTACAGCGGCATCAGGATATTTTGAAACATGAAAAGTTAACCATAGAAGACCTGAAGAAGAATTTAGTCATACCTATAGTGGATATAGAAGTGATAGAATTACCTCAACCAGTAACTGTGTGTACCAGTGCGAAATGTGCCAAAATTTATAAGGTTTGTTTCCTGAAAATCGCAAATGTCAGGTATTAAGTTCCGTGTCCATCTAGTTCAACCTCCAGAAAAGATCATGAAAGCTGATCTTTGAGAATTTCTTTGAAATCTGTTTTTCGTGTTTTCACCAGTTGTCGAATTTCACCAATTCCTTCACGTATTATTTATACACTCTTGCTTTTCGCTGGTAACAGACGGAATGTTGCTTCTTTAGCATCTTGCTGGATGTCAGTTGGAATGAGGGAATTAAAGACTTGTTAATCCCATTATATGATTAACAACTATTATTTTCCTCTTAAGTTTCAAGTAGAGGCTTGCCAGAATCTGCATTGACAAAATAACTTGACTTTATAGATCAAGTGATTGAAATTACCATAGATGAATTGAGTTTAACTGAGACTGATTAGTTATGGAATTAAAGCATAATAGAGGAAGGTACTCTAGCCCGTCATTTTGAAGCTGTTTTACGGATTCTACATATTATGTCAACACCACAATTTACTCAGTTTCAACAAAATATCATCAAAGATTTTGATTTTTTACAAACGAAACAAGTTTCAGCTATTTTAGAAACTATTGTATAAAGTAATGGGTGGGTAAACGTTCTGTGATAAATTTAAAAAATGTTAAGACAGAAGGATGTTTTGAATCAATCTTTGTTGAAAAATGTAGTGTGTCAACCACATCCAGATTTGAAAATACCAGGTCCATGGTGTAATTTTTGATGATAGATAGATTTATAGACAATTTATTTCTGTCATGATACAATATTAGTACAGAACAAGTCAGTAAGTTTACTTATAAATGAATTGTTGGTTACTGTATTCAAAATTTTCGAAACTGATTTGTGTGGGTGAATTGGATAATGTTAATAAAGTCCAAAAGTCGAGAAACGATCACATTGTATGGATGCAAATGAAATCAAGGATTCACGTATTTAGTATTATTGGAGTTTGAAGCGTTCTTATTTGATCATTTTAAGCCATGTACATCGAAATCACCAAAGATCGTAGTTTTACAGTCTGGATATTCAGATGTGATAAAAAGTGTTTACTTAACACGTTATGGACTCGGTACGATCGAGTTGAGTTGGTACAATATATATGTGACCTAATTATTTCAAAAGATTCCCCCTCCCCTTTCACAGGTATTTAGTCAATTATCACCTACAAATATTATAGTTAGATAGTCCTAGTTCTTCATCTTTAACCGAAGGGTTAAAAGAGAACAAAATTTGCGATGGGTCGCAATAGTTTAAACTACATTTCCACAGCCTCCAGTGTTCCCAATATATCTGAAAGAAGATCGAAAATCGAAAATAACTTCCGAGTTTCTGCGTCCATCCTCTTGTCTCTGGAATAAAATAAGTACAATTCTTCATTTTATTATTATTATTTACGCGCTACCTTTTTTAACTTCTGCTGAAGGAGAAAAATAGTGCACACTTTTATGATATGCATTACAAAAAACAATACCTATCATATTTATATTCATTTAGTTAAACCAGCAAAAATTTCGTCCAATATAATCCCTTTTGCACCTTGTTGTTGCATCTTCAAATCCGTATGAAATGCACGCGATTTCTCAAATGAAAACAATTGTATGGATACAGATACACTTCACACACAATGCAATAGTTCAAAAAATAGGTGAAACTCGTTTCGCATGTAAAAAAATTCAATATTTTTGCAATATTTTGTTATAACGCTGGAGCATATTGTGTTGGCTTCAAAATGGCGGACGAGAGTACTTTCCTACTTGCCTTAGTTATACCTCCTGAGAACATGCTAATTTAAATAGTTGTTGAATATTGTAGTTTTCTATGGATTTAAATAAAATAACTATTAAAAGTTTTAATTTAATAAATAAATGATCAAACGGATATTACAGAGTACAAAGTTTCAAGAAGCTGCTGTGTTAGCGAAAGTTAGTCACATTTAGTATTTTATTAAATTAATCAGTGTAAATCAAATTTTGATAGTTATTTTAATTGAGTTTACAATCTAGTTTTATAACGTAATTCCTGATTATATTCAATATCTATAGATTGTTGAACACTTATTTTCATAATGTAGATAGTATTCTCGAAGTCCAGCTTGGGCTAGTACTTTGCTATAGAAGGAAAGGGTCAAGAACATTGTGAGTAAGGAAACGTATTTTGGAAAATTTGAATGGGGTTCAACTGAATCCCGGCACTGCCATTTCCTGACAGGCATGGCCGTCTCTTAGGGTAGGTATCCAAGAGAATAAAGGCTACATTCCGTGGATACATTGACTGCTGTTTTTTATCGATGACAATATATAAATTCTCACGTACACTCGATTAATGATTGGACTCAGTGCTATAAGTCAATATGTTTACCTAATATATAAGTACCTACATCTTATGGCGTTTCACACGGGCATTTATGCAGAGTTGCTAAGATGCGTGTGCTGCAATTCTATCAGCTACTCTTGAAGCTCGAATGACGCCACCAACTAGGTCAGTGGTCAATCCTCTTCGCGATGAGTAGTAGTTCAACTGCAATTGTTGCTTTTGTTGGCGTTTCTTCAACATCGGCGCCTTCGACAAAGAAGAACAAAAAGATTTTGGATATAGATATTGTTTTGATGTTGTCTTTCCCCCAAAATGGAGCCAAGCTTGAATGTAATCCGCTCCCAGGTATTTTTTTATTAATTTGATACTATAGTCATTGGATGATGCTTCCCAAATAGCTGGGCAGACTTCAATCTCGGCATTGACGTTTCTCATCCATTCCCGTAGGCTGCTAGGGCAACACTTATAGGCTCGAGTAAACACTTGAATTGGAAACAATGTATTGCTATCAATGGTGCTTCTTTAGTGGTCGACGTTACGCCACCGTGGCATCGACATATACATATGGACTGCGCGTGGCATTGATAAGCGCGGCTAGTGCAGGCGAGAGAGAGGGAAAACGAACAGGCCGGCTCGGGACGTAAACATACTAGCTACAGTACGCAGCGGCCAATAGAAACGCGATAGATAAAGACAGTATTAGGCCTCTTCGTTTCCCCTCTCTCACGCCTGCACTAGCCGCGCTTATCTTTGCCACGCGCAGTCCATATGTATATGTCGATGCACCGTGGCGGTGCTAATTTGGTGGCCGCGCTTATAGAGATATTATATAATTTACCTCTATGGCCGCGTCCTTGTGAATAGCTCCATATAGAACAATTTTTCGTGTAAAAACATTCTTATAATGAATATTTATTTCAAGATTCGAGACGTCGAAAAGTGGCATTACCAGCAACGCTGCCATAATCCTTGTTATTTGAACAATGTTCCAAAGGAAATGATCGGAGCCCCAGAGTTGACGGGTTGTGACGCTATGGATGGAGAAAAAAAATGTAGGATATGTGGCTGTGATTATTCTACACATATGCATATCTATTATGAAAGCAATACTGTTGACAAAACCATAGAAAACGATATTGTAAAAGATAGTATTATCTCAAAAGAAAAAATACTAGAAGAAAAAAATAAAGTAGTCAACGATATTAACGTAATGATGGACGAACTAGAGGAAGAACATAAACAAATTATAAAATACACCGCTAAGTTTGCTCAATTTTTACAACGGAATGCCGTAACGCCATACAATGATGCATTCAAGGCCTACATCGAATATTTGATTGACAGGTGAGTTTAATTTTAATTTTATAAAAGGTAGGTATATCCAAAAGTGACCGTTCAATTACCAATTTTTAATTGGAGGGTTTGGCGAACAACGATTCTTGTTGTTATTGTTTAATTAGTATATGCGTAAATTCCCTATATTTGAACTATCCCAATATATAACGTCCATTCTGAAACTCCTAGTAAAGTAGTAAGTACAATTCCGAGTTTTAACTAAATTCAGTCCAGTTCAATGAAGAACAAACTAACTGTGAATCATAGATCACACACGTCCCCCACCCGTAGAAACCAGAAAAATATTTCAAATTATCAGAAAGCGATAAAGCGGTAGAAAGATTATGTATTTTACAACTCTAGATAGTAGGACCTTTATTGTATTATTATATGCTATCTGTTGTCTGGGGGCTACACTCGCATAAACAGCTAATACCCGTAGAAGATAGAGTGGGCTCCGCCGTGATTGCTTTGCCCAAGATTCAATACTGAATGCATAATATTTCAAATGATCAGGAACAACTAAAGACATAGAAAGACGTAAAATAATATTCTAGGTCATGTGAATGTTTATTTGAATCTATGATATGGAAAGGTCTGTCACTGACATTATGTGAATGTCAATGTAAACATTACATGTCTTACTAAGTTGTCTGTTCGCCAGGAACCGATGGGATACTGCCAGCTTTACTGCAACAGGCAATCGATATACTGGTCCCTATCCTGTGTGAAATGATGAGAGCCAGGGTGGCACTGAACTACATACCGGAAGAGTGGAGGACGACAAAGGTGGTATTTATACCAAAGCCAGGGCGAGAGTCTTACGCCCAGCCAAAATCTTTCCGTCCGACCAGCCTGACAACGTTTCTCCTCAAAACTCTAGAGAAACTAATCGACAGGCTTGTTAGGGGTGGAACTCTTATGAGAAATCCCCTACATCGCAATCAGTATGCTTACCAAACCGGGAAATCCTGTGAAAGGCTGATACAGAGAGCAGAAAAATCTCTCGAATGCAAAGAAATTGCGTTAGCGAGCTTTCTGGACATAGAGGGAGCTTTTGATAACACCTCCTTCGAATCAATTGCCCGAGCAACGCGAGAGCGAGGTATGGAAGATCTGCTGTGCAGATGGATCCACAACAGTCACTGCACCTCGCCGTTCAGGCAGAAGCCATAAGAGGAAAGTATCGGTTCGATCTTATTGGCCAAGGAAAAGCCGAACAGAAAGGCCGAAGCATTCTTGGATTGTTTGGATCACCTGGGCCATTGGGGATAAGATCCGACAGGATCAAGGTTCAGAGCACTTCCATACCTTTCACGATTCAAACCTTGAATGGGCGGGAGAACGCTGGGGGCATCCTCATATGATACCAGGGGATTCCTTATGGTTTAGGGAAGGCACCAAGACTGAAAAAAGTACAGGTGCTGGAATAGTCGAATTTGATCGTATACACTGGACTGATGAGGAGATATGATGAGGAGATTGCAATATGTGAGGGCACAATAGGACTGTAATGACCGCAGTGCAGTGGGGCTCCCCCTGGGAAGGAGAATCAACCTCACTGGAGAGAGGTTTTAGTCGGTAAGAATCCGGCACCCCGGGGGCACGGGCACCCGAGGCTTCTATTTTCCCTCCTCTACCCAAAAAAAAAGTTGTCTGTTATAGACAGTCTGAACTGCAATAATGATCAATTAATCTATGGATTTGCTTGTCATGTAAATTGTACTTGATTATACTAGCTGTCAAAACGTCAAAGTAAATAGATAGAGTAAGTCGTTCCGCTTTATGGTTTCGGAGGTTTCGTGATGAGGGAGTGAGTAGTATTTGCCTTTTATAAATATAGATATACGAATGAATTATCAACTATTACTACTAATGTTATTACCTCCTTTCGTTAGCACAGCTTTCGTCTTCGGATACTTCTGCGGGTTGAATGTATATAAAAAAAATCGATGTAGAAGCTGTTACTCTATGGTAATTTATCATTATGATTAAATGAAACAACAATTTCTTTTTATACCATTTTTAATAAAAACATGAAAACGTTACTATAGTTTCATGAACGAACTGCCATTATCAATCTTTTCATTCAAGTAATTGTCCATTCATTTAATCGGTTGAATATATGATCGTGATAAATATCATTGATTAATATGTATATTAATCAATATATTTATTTACCAGATAACATCCGAAAATATATTGCACATGTGTAACAATAGATATATAAATGGATATACGAAATATATTTATTTACTTCTTGCTGGCTTTTGTCAGACGACAATGCTATGGTTTCTGTAGTCTAAGTCGATCAGTAACATTACTAACTAACAGTTCGAAACAGCTGTTTCGCTCTTTTCATAGAACTCCTCAGTAGAACGAAAAAGTTTGTAATGCTACTAAACGATCATTCTATAGAACCCATCAAACTATATACAGTATCCTATAATTTTTCCATATTTAATACTCAAAAAATCAATCAGAAATTATTTCATCTAAGGCTCCAAATCAAACTGAACACCTCCCTTATATCGAAAATTTCAGACCCGATTTAAAAACTTCTTGAAACATTACCAACTCGGTTTTATACCTACATGTAACTATTCGTCTGAGAGGGCTGAGCGCTGTATTATAAGGCTTCGTGACCTGTGAGGGTTTACGTATAGTCGTGCACCTACGACGCGTAATATAAATCAGACTGTAAATTCATTGAAAATTCGGTACTATTGAATTGTCAATTTCAAAACTAATTGCTCTATTTGATGCAGGGAGAAGTCACTGGGGGGAGATGCAAATGGAGACACCATCAAGTATTATCAAACATTGCAGAATGAATATGAAGAAGCAAAGAAGGCATTTGACAATGCCTTGACTTTCATAAATCAAAGTGGTGGTGAACACAAAGAGTTTAATTCTCCAGAACAAATAAAGAACAGTGTTGAGGAACTATTCAAATTGAAACATACAGGCAAAAAAATTAAGGAATTATACACTGCGCAACATAATACCAAAAAGCAAGAACGTAAACAACATAGTTTGGTTCTGGATCCAGGAAAGCTTCAGACGGAAAACCAAGGAAAAACCTCTTGGATTAAAGGACTGATATCGCGTTTTACGACTGGAAGTCGACCAGAAGAATCTTCTTCAGCGGCTCAAAATAGTCATGTAGGGAAAGGGAAGAATGACACAAAGGAAGAGTGGGTGCAAGTTTGTAAAGATCCCAAGTTGAGAAAACAGAAGCAAAGAAGAAGAAAAAATAAATCGAAAAATTCCCTTGTTGAAAACAGCACTGAAGAAATCAAAGAAGAAGAATGTGACAATAAAAGGCTGGAACAAATTCAAAAAGCATCCGAAGAGGCTGCAGCAGTTCTTGCAGCTCTTACTGTTAACGTGGATTGAAGCCTATGAATTTATTATAAAAAATCTAAACGCTTCGCACACGAATCTAAATTTCAATAAACGGCCCTTGCTTTCAGTACTTTTATAAATTTAAGTTGTTTTATTTTTCATTATATTTAATTGGCCTTAAGTCAATAGAAATTTTATCCTGGCTAATTTATATTTTTTTTAATTTTCTTTTTATCTATTATTTTTGATATTGTTTAAGATTTAAATCCTAAATCACCTAAAATAGTAATAATTATGAATATAATGTTATTGAAATATATTATTTGCTTGTAAAGATGTTCTTTCGTTAAGTGTTGAGCTTTAGAGATGCTATGCTCAAAACTTTTCCCTTCATGGCCTATCATATTCGAAATTACTCTTTCTCTTTAACCACATATCGACGGTGTAATTCTAATATCTCGTAATCCACAATTTTTCGATTTTGGGAAGATGAGCTACTCTCATGGGAAAAATGCGCAGAATTTATTGGAAAATACCCGCAGAGCTGTGGCGGACACCTGAGCCGCTGAGGCTCAGCGTCGTTAGTTCTCCCGATAGAGGGCTGTTGCCAACTTAAACTAAATCTATTACACTGCATTTTATTGTACCATCAAGGCGCGGTTACTTCATACATTTTGAAGCTAAACTTCAATTAAATTTGTATTAATAATAAAACAATTCTTAAAAAAACATTGCATTACTTTACTCTTAAATTTAATATTGCCCATAACTCCTTAACTATTAGGTTATGGACAATAGTGTATGAGGCACTTCCGATAGTTTGTTATGTGTTTTTTTTTCCAATGCCAGTTTTATATTTGTATATTTATATATCGTTTTTCTATTATATCATACTTGTCGTACCAAGTCATTTATTTCTTGCATTATTAACATACCATCAGTATATTTCCACACTTTTCTCGTACCATGTTGTAACTTTGGTCTTAGGGACAATAAACTAATATTATGTATTATTATTATTCATGGCGTATGATGGTTAGATGTGTCGATTCTCTGTGTCTAATATCATACGAAAGTTTACATCGTACCAAATTCCTTCTGAACGGTAAATTTATGGTGAATATCGTATAATATCTCCCTGTTTCGGTTTCGCGATATTTTGAATCAGAGATAAAGCCCAAAATGAACAAACTATTTTGAAAACGTGAAGTTAATTTCAACAAAATATTGTGAATCCCCCTGTTTGAAGAATATTTTATAGTAAACTATAAAGCGGAGTCAAATCATTATTGTTTTATTTTGAATTTGAGTTGTTTGGACTTGACATTATCTACAATGATCGCGTGCATGTGCACGGCGAATATACAAGTTAGATGTTCTAATTGGAGGAAAAGTATCGCTATCTGAAGATAATATTTCCGCGCCACCTAGCGAGTCAATATGGAAACATATGCACTCTCACCATGAAGTTCATTAGCTTAGTAATTCTAATTAGTATGTTAGTAAATAGAAATAGTTCTTCAAGTGACCATAACATGTTTTTTCACCAAGAAAGTAATTATAATTATAATCGTTTAATTGTTGATGTTATCAGTAAGAATTTCTAAATCTGGAAACGCTAAAATCTGGTTTATTTAGTAACGTTACTTTGATGACCGCATGTACAAAAGAACTATCATATGAATTCGCCAATCCAATATGATGCACGGTATTTTAAAACGAAAACTAAATAATAATAAGCCATAAATCTAGTTGACCTTCAAGTTAGGAACGATAAATTTCGCGCGATCAACCTATACAGCTAAACAATTGAAAATAAAGAATATATTTTGCCATTGGATTAGATAATTCATTTTGCTTAAAAAATCTGGAAAATCTTATTGGTGAATTCAACGTTCAACGATAGGCTTTCACAACAACAAAACTATTGTATTACTTCTAGGCCCGAGAATTATCAGTTTTTATGTTTCAGTACTAGTGCTCAAACATTTAGTGTCAAAATTTGTCCAACAATTACTTCATTGGTATAATAATGATTCTTGACCCAGGTATGAATTATATAGAAATTATTCTCGGGCCCCTTTATGGGCACCTTATGGTCCTGTGTAACATCCCATAATGTAGTGTGAGAGTCCCTGAGTCCCGAACTTAATCACCTCAGATATAACCACTAAACACTCCACCTCGTGTGGTAGGCTCGATCCTGCAACCAGGGCAGTCACGATGACACTTGGGCTTGACAGCCCATTGTATCTTGCCGCGCCACTTTCTCGGGCCATCGGAAAAATTCCGCAGTCCCTGGATTCGAACCCGCGACCGGCAGCCACAGTGATTAGAAGATCGATGCTTCTACCACTAAGCTACCTGGCCCTTTTACGTACGTTTCGGTCTCACGACCATCATCAGAAGACGTATTATGTCTAAAACGGGATTTCTTAAAACTAATTGTATCAGCACAAAACCACACACCTCTAGATCAATCTGGATTTATAAATGCAGTGCAGTTTAGTTTAAAATGCACTTATTTTCAATACGATGAGCAATATTTTGGACAAATATTCGGCATAGCAATGGAATCTTCTATTTCAGCTACTATTACTAACCTAGTTATGGAATGCCTAGAGAAATCTGTAATAAATGCATTAGATTTTCAACCCGTATTCTTTAAACGGTATGTAGATGATTGCCTAATGTGTGTTCCCAATGATAAAATTCAGTATGTGATTGATAAATTTAACAATTTCCACTGTAACCATCAATTTCTGGTCTGCTGGACCATACTTTTTTGAAAATGAAGCTGGTCAACCAGTGACTGTAACTGGTGCTCGATATCGCGACATGATAACACAGTTCCTTCTGCCGAAATTGGAAGATATTGATGTGGCTGATATGTGGTTTCAACAATTCAATTACTGCATGAGACATTTCCTGGTCGTGTACTCTCTCGTTTCGGTGATCAAAATAACCTTATCATATGTACTTTATTATCCAATAAAAAAATAACAATCTAAAGACTGAAAACTGCGTTTTCTATGTAATTCAAATCTTGTGGTAATTTTGGAACACCATACTTTTGGGAATGTGAATCGAATCGAATAGATGAAATAATGGTCTTGAATTATCAACTAGATACACGATTCTTAACTTGGTACCTATGCTTAGAAAAATTGTTCATGACTTTGATGTTGAGGGCATTATTGTCTGTCTCCTATTATAGAGAATATGCCTACCGCTACTCAAAAACCTGGCTACCCCCTTGGCATTGTGGGAAACATAATATTCTTATACGAATGAGAAAAGAAACATCTAGAAATACAAGTGTAAGTTTCATCGCCTTACGTCGTAGTACGTTCCAAAAGACCACACATGTTACCGTTAGTCACTTTCCCTTATGTTTATCGTTTACATGATTTAAAGAAGCAATAAAATCCAACACGCTATGAACCCGCATTTTAATATAATAATACAATTTTTCGCATTTATGGAACGTGCTATCTGGGAAAGTTATTTTGAAAGTTGCGTTTTATGTTATCATTATGTTAAGTGCCACTCGAATGCATCTTAACATTTAGAAGATGGGGGAATTGTTATAAACAAATATATGAGTTTGAACTTACCATTTCTACAGTAGCCACGCCGATATGAACGTAATTTAATTAAAACAAAACGATTTAACAGTCTACAAACGTTTATCACAATGTTTTTACTAGTGAGTGAGTTGAATTTATCTTATAGTTTTAATGATTTTTAGTGTTTAAATTCAGTGAATATTTCCAGTTTCAAATACAGTGAACTCTAAGCATTATACTGGTTCAACCCAAATATTATCAACAAACAATATTATTTTCAAAATGTTTTGCAACTAAAGTAGGAATTGAAAATTTATTTCAGATAAGAATAATAATTGTACCCGCTACTGCGCCACAACGGTGTAAATGTGAATTTCGGTGTTTTTTCAAACTTGAAGAAAATGTGGTAATAACGACAAAAGACGTTCGATTTTCCTACGTATTCTTTTTCTAATGTTTAGTCCTAAAGTTGCTTCTTCAGAGATGTTGTGTTTTACGAATCGGTTACTATTATTGTTATTGTTTGAGTGAGCCAGACGCATTGTATTGCTTCACAAAATAGACAAGTAAAAGTCTACCAAGTATTTAGAAGGTTGGACCATGTCCATGTGCGATGCGCTATCTGCCTTGTACAAGGTTAAGCAGAATGATGCATCTATTTTCAAAGTTAATTTGTTTCATGATATAATGAGATATGGAATCTAATCAAGTCGCCACGCTGTCACGATAAACGAAAATTTAAGATAGTTTTCAAAGCATGTGCACGAAATGTCAGTGAAATTGTGAATACGGTCAAAGATTCAAAAAATTTTGGCGATTGGAGACGAGGTATGATTCTATAAATCACGCCTCTTTAAATATTATGGAAATACGAATATTCTATTAATTATTATAATTAAAATTCTTGGATAAGTATTTAAAGGGTTCTCTAAAAACATTCATATTCTCAATTTTTACTATGTATGACTGATAATTGTATGATGTAACGCCATCATACAAAGCTTAAAAAATGTTTACTTCATTATTTACATATGTGTACATTTTTTCATAGAATGATTTCTCTTGAAAAATGTTTTCCATATTTTCATATAATTTTTATTTATTTTGAATGGAACATTTTTTAATTGACAAAAAATCGTTAAATTTTAGAAGAGTTCAAGTTATTCTATTGATTATTATAATTAAGATCATAGAATTTATGGAAATACACGTAATTAATTATAAGGTCCTCCAACAATTTTTAATTATTTTCATTACTGATAATTTACTAGTTCTCTTTCAAATATAGTTATTATATTAGTAATTCTATAATCAACCCAATCAGGAACGACTTAAATTTTTAATTATAGCACCGAGCCACTTTTTTTCCTTTCAGATATACACAAAAATCATTAAATTTTACAAGAGATTCAGGATTCTATTGATCGTTATAGTTATAATCACATAATTTCAGACAATTCAATTTATTTGGCCCTTTACAAATTTGAATATAACCTAAAATATTACGTTCTAATGCACTTGAAAAAGCAACACCAATTAATTTTAAAAATTCACGTAATTAATTGGAGGGTTCTCCAACAATTCTCAACTAGGCTTGGTTTGGACTATGTATACAGAAATGATTTATAAAAATTATTTGCATACATTCTTTATATGTATATTTTATATAGAATGGAACATTTCTAATTATTTTGATTATTGATAACTTCACAGTTCTCTTTCAAGTTTAATCATAGTATTAGTGATTCGATAAGCAACTAATTTATTTATTAGGGGTTTAAACAGGCTGTGGGATCCAGAAAAAACACACGCGAAATGATATGATGATTCTTACAGCTATGAGAAAATAGTAATTTACGATACAAGAACGGAAAATGACATATTAAAGTACAAGTTCAGATGTTTACGAACGAGGCGAGGAATGAGCCGAGTACTTTTATATTATTTTACGGCCATGTGTCGCAAAATGTTTTATTTCATACTGTTTTAATGATATAACGGATTGTAGATGTTAATATATACATATATCTATGGTTTCGGCGTTTACGTAGTGTAAATTCATAATACTTCGGAAGTTGGAGAATAAAACTCAAATTTTACACAAAACTTTTAACATTTAATTTAAAAATGCTGGCAAATTGTTTCACCACACTGTGGCATTTTCAAAGCAAGGTGTTATCAACTAAAGATTTAGATTTAAAAGTATGTCCTTAAATATCAGGGATCAGGATGTGGTACAAATTGAGGGACGGGGTTGGATTATGGTGGGAGTGTGTTTACAAAAATGTTAACAAGTAGTGAATTATATGTATCGATTTGATCATTTACTTAATATATTAGAATCCATAGAAATATTGAAACACTCAAAAAACAATAATAATGTAATATTAAATGATCAAATCGATACATATAATTCACCGCTTGTTAACAATTTTGTAAACACACTCCCACCATTATCCAACCCCATCCCTCAATTTGTACCACATTCTGATCCCTGATATTTAAGGACATACTTTTAGATTTAGCTTTAGTTGATAACTCCTTGCTTTGAAAATGCCACAGTGTGGTGAAACAATTTGTCAGCATTTTTAAATTAAATGTTAAAAGTTTTGTGTAAAATTTGAGTTGTATTCTCCAATTTCCGAAGTTAATATATACTGTCAAATTGGAAGTTCCTACGTCACTAACAGTGAAAGGTTTACATTTACACTCACATTGACACTGCATCTTGTTCGGGCGAAGTAAACAGGAATGAAATTCAATCTAAAAGCACTAAACCAATGGGAACAATTTCTATGCAACACTTTCCGACTTACTGATGTAATGTTGCCCTTCCGACCGCAAGTTGAATATTCCTTACATTATGAGGTAAAAGACATCTTTTCATCAACATTTTGAGAGCTGTTTGACACAAGACCAACCAGAACACCAAATAGAATACAACTTTCAGAGGTCAGATGTTTGGGTGACTCGACCAGAAGCAACGTGCATATTTAATATACCATAGATTCTTCCTTCATCATAAAATGTTTGTTAGCTCGAATTCTAATTTATAGTTTTTTATGTGGGTGGGGCCTAATAGATTGTTCGACCGGAAAATCGATCAGAAATTCAGGTTCTAACTTACATCCGGCGTTTGTCTATTATACAGATTTCGAATAAGCATTTTTCTCTTTAATTTATATCTAGCTCGCTTCTTAGTACAATTTTCCATTTGCTTACAATTTGTTTTCTTTCTTCTCAAGACAGATTCGATCATACAGCTTATTCAGACCATCGCTCATAATCAGTCAATATTTGAGTTACAATGAATGAAATAAAAAAATAAACTCGACCATCTGACTGTAATCGAGATTTCAATGGGTATTTTATGTGGAATTATCTGTAGGCATGATACTTCTTCAACATGTTTGATTATCATAGATTGAAATTATTAAATTGTGCAGCAAATAAATAATCGATTTCTAATTCCATGAATATCATTATCTTTTATTCATTTGTATGAAGAAATTAATAGCTATGAGTTTTAGAATGTCTAGGTCAAGGATTAACACTTTCTTCATTTTCAATCTGAACGAATATACCTTTTTTATTTTGAAATATGTTCGAAATTTTTGTAAATCCATCTACATTTGATTCATATTCATGTGACACGCTATTTAGTGTCATCCATAGGAAGCTTGTAAATCTAAAATTGAGTCTTTAATTTCGAAAATTGACGATTAGTCTGTTGATAAACTTTAACAATCATTCTTGGCAATTCCAACCTACTTGGATTTTAATGGTCTACGGACGAAGATTTGCTAGCTTGCTACTACTATTATCTGATCTGGTGGTAATTTAGCTAGCTGTCACTGAAGATGTTCACAGGTTTCAGGAATTTTGAAATACAGTACTACTGAAGCAGTTTGTTAAAATTCCAAATTCATCGAAAACTTGCTAGACCTATTTTATTGGTTTATTAGATATGAACTGCAAAATTAGTATTTTGAATAGACTTCCGCGGATAGCTAATCTTGAAAATTATTGGCTTCCGGATGGATTCCGCGTCACAATAGACCTGCTCTGAAGATGCCACCTTTAATGGTTGGCGAAACGTCGGCATCAAGTCGTGCTATAATCATTTTTTTTTCGTCTGAAGATGACACGTTTAGGTTGAAACTATAGTAACGACTATATTAAATATCAGTGATAGTAATGCAAAGTAGTTTTATTTATTATTTCGTTAAAATGATAAACTATCACAAAGTAACGGCTTCCACAATTGAATTTCATTATTTTAAGTTAACATTCAAAGTGTATTTGTTATTTTCCTTTTCCTTTTCTTTAGTAAAAAGAAGTTACGCAAAGAGTTTATATGCGGGGGTGGAGGGGGATGAATTACTACGCTACTGAATCTGATCAGTGTTCAATTTCGGGAATTTTCAATTCAGCGGTTTCGATTGTAATGCTTGATTTAGCTCACTTATAACAGCTATCTTGTGGTAGGATTCAATAGGATATATTGTTCAATAAATCATTCCATGTTTATGTGATTAATTAATCTAATAATCTCATACGGGTACTAACATTTTATTATTTTGTTTCAGCTGTCAATTTTACTGAATCTTGTATTCAGCGAGGCTACTCCTGATGATGAATTTATCTTCAACCGAACACCAACACATGTTCCAAATAAAAGATCTTCGTCCGGTTATGTTAGCAATGTTGTCCATCCTAATCCGTTACATCCGGATCAGTCAATAGCACAAAGTTCAGTTGATGTTAACTTCAATTCCCAACCATCGGGATACAACTCAAACAACCAGCCATATATTAACTTGAAACAAGTACAAAGTACCTTCTTGAAATCTCAACCAAGTAGAGAACTCACGTATTCGCATCAACACCAAAACGATGACAGTCAATTCCGGTACAGTCAAGTTTCACCGCTGCCTAAAAACGATCCCCAAACGCAGCTCTTCAACGTTGGCTACAGTGTTAGTTTCAAGAATCAGCAACCCAAACCAATAGTTCGTGCACAGAACTTCGAACAAGAAGAAATAATCACGGGGACTCGTAAGCACAATGAAGAAATCCAATATCCCATTTCCAGCTTGTCGCCTCAAGAATACGTTTCGAATGCGTTAACAGGTATAGGTAAATACAGATTTGATGCCAAAATTAAAGATAAAAATGCAATATCAGATTTTACTGATTCTGAGCCTGGTTCAAATAATTTGTTCACTCAGAATAATGTGTCTCCACCTAGTGAGAAGTACTTTAAGACCCTCAAAGAAGTGAAACTTGCACAACAGCAACAGCAAACAAAACATCGTGATATGAGTCAGCAAAATGGTGCATGGACAAGTTTAAGTCCAAATGTTGAAATTATTAAAAGTGCCGAAATACCATCCAACCACAAAGTCCATGCCTTAGATGAGTATCAATTTCCTAACTTTGATCATGCCAACGCTCTTGGGAAAAGTCAAGGATTTGATTTTTCGAACGCGATGAACTCGAATAAAGAGACAAATCACCAGAATCAACAGTCTCATACCTATTCTGATCCACAACCAGAATACCATCACGATGCTTTCAGGAATTCACAGCAATCTCCGGTCGTTTTGTCGTTAGCCGATCAACTGCAAACTGTCAATTCGAAACTGTCTGATCGTCCAATTGATATGAGACTAGTGCGCAATCCAATATTAACAACAAACGTGAAAAATATTAACCACGAAGATTCAAACTCCATTCCAATTCATTTAGACACGAGACTTCTCCAGCAAGCATTGAACAACCAACTTAGTCAACAACATAATCAAGTCAGAAATGATATTCCGTATCATCAACCACAAAGCTCTTATCTGCAAAATCCAGTTGAAAATGACGTTTTTCATCATAGTGCAAGCAATCAGCAAACCAGTCAAGCCATTGTTGGGAACACACAAAATTTGAATAAGAACACAGTGAATAATCTTAATCAAAATTATCAGATCCCTTACAGGATATATGGCAAACCTCAACCGAATACTGTCAAAATTAAGGATCAACATGATATTGCAGGTGATATTTTCAAGAAATATCCTGGACGAGATGAATTATACCAGAGACAACCAAGAATTAAGACTAATTTACAAAGAAGCTTAAGGCCTCCACGTAAAAGTAATACGAAATACCAAAGACGGATTTATATTTAAGCTATTGGAATAATTGAGATGAATCAATAAATCTATAAAATGCAAACCTCTTAATTTATTTTCTTGATCATGATGATTTCCTAAGTTCGCAATTAAATGAAATATGGATAGCAGAAAAACTATATTAAATTAATAATCTATAAAAGAGTGTGGATACACTAGAACACTATAAATAAGAAATAATCACCATTATCCGCTAAACATACTCTTGATTTACTGAGGACCTTTTTGCACCAACCGTAATTGTTTAACCTGAACTTTCAATATAAATAAGAAATAATCACCCTTATCCACTAAAAAAAACTGTTAAAAAGACTTTTCGGCTACCTAGTAGTCATTATCAATCAAAAAGTGCCTGTTTGAATAGTATTTAAGGATAATAATGCAAACAATGGATTATTCTCGGCAGAAGATAAATGGAAATGTAATAAATTGCTTTTTCGTTTATACATTTCCATCCCTTCCAAATTACCTAGGTATTTGTCCGTATCGTATTTTAAAAGTGATAAACTTTCTTAAGAAATAAGATAATGGTGTGACCTGTATATATATGTTCAGCAAACACTGATTCTTCAGCACCATTTTTCTTCATATGGGCAAAATGTTCTTTATACCGAGTTAAAATTTTCCTTTTAGCATTTTGAACACGACTCACAATCGATTCTGTAAATCCTGGATTTGTCGAATTCAGAAACTTCATCCATTTCGACATTGATATTCAGTGAATCAAATTGGCTATCAAGCGTGTTCAAAAAGCCATGTAAGTCATCATCTTTACTTACAGTACCTGGCCAGATTATTAGACTCACTTCCGAAATCTAAGTTTTTTGTTGATTTTAATATTATTATTAACATAATAATGGTGCAAATGTTAGTGATAATCAGTTGTTGTGTTGCTAAATATTTATTAAAGAAAATGTGAACAAATAGCAACTAGAAAAGAAATAAATTAATATTTTGTTAAACCACCATTTGCAGCAATTAGAGCAGCAACTCTTCGTGGCCTACTCTCAACACAGTTTAAAGCAATTTCTTTCAACTTTTCGTTATGGTTTCAATGATGGATAATTCTTTCTATTAGTTGAACCTTTGAAGTTATGTTTTCTTTTGCCAGTTCCCTTTTCAATGATGGTTAACTATCACACAAAAAAGACTAAAGAGTTCTTAGATGCTAGCCCTCAAATATTAGTTTTGAACGCGGATAAATCTAATAAAACTGTCATAATGCATAGAAATGACTACGAAAACAAAATAGGAAATCTTTAAATGATGAAACAACTTACAAAAAATTAAAATCTGACCCTACATTATCAGTACAAAATTACATGAATAAATTAATAAATAAATGGTACAAAAATAAGATAATCCCTATTGAATTGAAAAATAAATTAATTTTCCATAATGGTCAAGCACCTTATATCTATGGGCTTCCAAAACTACATAAAAGTGATATACCTTCAAGGCCTATTGTAGGTAATATTGAAGCGCCTACCTACAAGTTATCAAAAACTATAAAACTACTATTGGAAAAAATGAATTTTATGTGAAAAACATGACATTTTCATGAATTTATAAAAAATCAATCCGTACCCGTAGATCACCTATTAATTTCCTTGGACGTTGTTTCTTTATTTACAGATATACCAGTCGTTTTGGCATCGAATAGCATTAAAAAACGTTCGGCAGAGATTAAAAACCACACACCTCTAGATCAATCTCAATTAATAAATGCAGTAAAGTTTTGTTTAGAATGCACCTATTTTCAATACGATGAGCAATGTTTTGGGCAAATGTTCGGCACAGCAATGGGATCTCTTATTTCAGCTACTATTGCTAACCTAGTTATGGAATGCTTAGAGGAATCTGTAATAAATTCATTAGATTTTCAACCCAGATTCTTTAAACGGTATGTAGACGATTGCCTAATGTGTGTTCCCAATGACAAAATTCAATACCTGATTAATCAATTTAACAATTTCCACTGAAAACTGCAATTTAGTTGTGAAATAGAAATGAACAAAAACATAAATTCCCTAGATATGAACATTAGACATAATGCAGATGAAACAACGTTATCTTCACTTCAATTCCGTTGCACCAGCAAGCTATAAAAAAAGTGTTATAGATCGCGCGGTTAAATTGTCCCACCCACAGAGGACGCAAAAACATTTCTCAATCCCATCATTAATGTTAAAAGTATATTTTAGGTGCAATGCTCAACAGTAATAGTTCTAATAAGGTCTGACAACCTTTTTCTATTACCTCACAAGTCTTCAACATCTCGTTCTAAAGTGGATCCTCGAACGTTATGTTTTTAGTTCAGTTCTTTAGTCGTGTTACAGACTGTGATTCGATATGCAAACAGAGTTTATAATAATATTGCTTAGCAGTAGATTCTGAATTTGTATACTCAAAACATCAATTGTGATATAATTTCGATTGTTCGTGTTTCTGTTCGTCTCGGCGAAGTGTACATTCTTAATTGAAATTAGTGTGATAAGGACGCCTTGTGGTGATACAATTAGTTTTAAGAAATCACGTGTTATATAGTTATACGTCTTTTGATGATGGTCGTGAGACCGAAACGTACGGAAAGACGAAAATAATAAGCATATGTGTTAGTGCGACCTATTTCCCGAGAATTTTATTTACACACATCAAAAGAATCTAAGGGTCAAGCATATTTTGGGATTGTTTGTTAATACTCGGAGATCCACGTGGCATTATCGCGTTGCAGATCTTTGTTATTTACACAATACTTTTTCATCATTTTGAACATCATGGCATGCGTTCCTTTTTTGTCCAACGACTATTCATTTTCTTCATGTCGTTCCTTGTTTCATTCATCAGATTAAATCAGACCAGCGAATGGTAATTATTGAAAATTTTGAGTAGTGTTGTTTGTCTAAATTATGGAACGTAATCAGTTAATCACCTCAGAGAGACGTGCACTTAAGGGCCATTGGAATGCTTCAAGCTGGAATGTCGCAGAGGGTTGTTGCCAATGAATTAGGGACTAACCAGTTCACAATAAATCGTTTATGGATTCGTTATGATCAAACTGGTGATGTTAGAGAGCAACATAATGGCCGTACCAGAATAACAACGGCGGCACAGGATAGATTTCTGAGAATTCAAGCTCTGAGAAATCCAACCCACACGGCAGGTCAACTAAGTTTGGAACTCAGAAACGCTCCCCATATACAGATAAGTGGCCAAACTGTGAGAAATAGACTACACGAGTCCAATTTACGTGCCAGGCGCCCATTATCCAGAGGAAAACGCGAAGCCCGAATAGTCTGGGCCAGAAATCACATCGAATGGGGAGTGCAAGAATGGACTCCTGTGTTGTTTAGTGATGAATCGAGATTCAGTTTACGTCCAGATACTAGACGTACTCGTGTATGGAGACAACCTGGAAATGTTTGGAGACTTAGGACTGCACAGGAAGTTCACAGCTACCAAGGCGGAACGGTGATGGTTTGGGGTGGTATCAGCCGCATTGGCGGAAGAAGCTACCTCGTATTGCTGGAGAGTAAATGCTCTTAGATATAGGGACCTGATATCAGAACCATTTGTCATTCTGTATGCAGCTGCAGTAGGTGAAGACTTTATCTTCATGCATGACAATGCGCGCCCTCATACCGCCGCGATCGTAAGAGATTACTTGGATGAGAGTGGTATAAGTGTTTTGGATTGGCCTGCTCAATCGCCAGACCTGAATCCGATTGAGCATGTGTGGGATTTGCTTGGCAGAATAATTTTAAGGCGTAACATTCTCTTCCAGACACGAAATCAATTGTTCCATCCTCTGGTCGAAGAATGGAATGCGATTGATCAGGAAAGCATCGATAACCTTATTCTCAGCTTACCAAATCGATGTAGGGCAGTTTCGAACAATCGCGGTGGACACACTCTGTATTAGACATTGACCAGTGACAATTTTTTTGCTCAGAATCCTAAGTGCATTGAATTCGAATTTTTCACTCTTTTCAGTTAGATTAAAGCTTTCAATTGATTTGCAAACTTTGTATGAAATTATAAATAAATTATGTGGCAAAAGATTATGTTCTACGTGGGTAACAAAAATTGTATTGAATTTCCCATTACCAAGTGACGAAACCCTAAAAATATCGCTGACCCCTACATTTTTTTGATGTGTGTATAATTGTTCAGGATTAAGCAAACACATTCGGAGACAAAAATTGTTTATGAACACCAGTAAGTTGATAACAACAATTTATTGAAAACAGCATATAAGTCGTAATTATAGTCTTAAACGACGTTCTTTGTTAATATCTATAACCATGCTGAATTCCATTACATTCCTTCAAACAGTTTATGTTTCATACTCATTTTTCGATAATTTTACAACTAAAACGCAGATATAAATGATAGCACAAACAATCATCGTTGTCAGCGCCACTTTTTGCATAAAAGGCAACCATAAAATCGCGTTAGCTTGAAAAAAACTATTTTGAAACCTATACCTATTAGTTAAATTTGGAGTTTTCCAATATTTTGCGTTTATTCAGAAAAGTTTTATTTGAATCATACTTTATAACAATTTTATCTTCTGTTGCGAATAGAAATTAAAAGTATTCGAAATCTCAATTTCTTATTCTTGTTTGTTCATTGATTACATAATAAACCTATTAGAAGAATGTCTGATCTCACTACAGAAAATCCAACAGTTGAATTATTGAAATAACATCTGTTAGATGCGCTTTCTGCATTCTAAAGTTGCTATAGTTGCTCTTGATAATTATAAACAGCGATCTACGACGACCAAAAAGATTAATAAAAGTGTAATCTAATCCTAATAAAGTGAAAGTAATTATTTTAATCCTGTAGATTTAAAGATCATTCCTCTCGCCGTTTGAATAAAACAATTTGCAGGGGAATATTGTGGAAAGTGTATTATAAAGAGAGAGTAATATGACATTTCTATTTGAACACTTCAGAAAATCCAAACGTTCCGTTTCATTGGAGTTATTTGCAGTCTACGAAATAAATTTATTCATCCGCGTCATTTTAACATTCTCATACTTAATTCAGAACATCTGATCTGTTGTCATTATATTTCATAACACACAAAAACTCATTTAGCCAGTATTTTTTTAATGAACTGAATCCATTTTTGGAATCGCAGTTACAGTAATTCGACTTAGTTCCTTGGGCAATGTTACTTTTTAGGAAACGCACTCTTCTCATGAGACAAAGGTTAACTCTGTTATTCATCAAGTTACATTGTCCTTCAAATTAGAATTTAAAACAGCTTCAACTGAAAAACTTTAGTAAACGGCTGGATGTGGTAGTGTCAGAATTCATACTCGGGAAATAGGGAATTTTTAAATTTCAAATCAACAATAAGTGAGACGGAGTGAGCGTTAGCGAACAAATTGAAATGTTAAATCGGCTTATACGTATGGCACAAGGTATGTCCTCGTGTAGCGGCCAAACGGTACGTGTTTTCATACTTTGACTACACGATAGAGAAACCCATTCGAACATACTGAAATAGATTCCATCAAATTCTTGCTATTTTAATTTCGAGAGCAGCATTGATAACTCGCTAAGTGATTTTTTTTTATACTTGACTACACGAGAGGGAAGCTAAATGTTCGAAGAACATCGTGTAGGCATTCGAATTTTTCTTGAAGATTTGGAGGCTATAGCCATAGGCAAAGACTAGGTAAAGTGTTCCACAACTTCGCTGTTCTTCGCATCTGCTAACGCGTTCCGTCGGCGGTACCCCACAAAGGACTAGCGCTAGCACACAGATAGCACACAGACTACTGTCAATCCTGGTAATAGCAAATCTGTATAACTGATCTTAGTTAATCCGGTGAATTTGTATTTATTATTCTTCAATACTTTGAAATAACATAGAATATACAATTAAGTTTATTATAGTTCGAGGTAAGACGGAGTGTGCGTAGCGAACAGTAAAATGAACGAATAAAATAAATATAAGATTTTGACTTTCACTAATTTAATTAAGACGAGCATATGCTAAAGACGGAGTGAGCGTAGTCAACAGTATAATGAACAAATGCAATAAATATATGAGTTTGATTTCCACGAATTTGATTAAGGCGGCTCACTCACCCGCTCCGTCTTAACCCTTTGGGCATATGCGCAGCGTCCTGACAAATTTTAGCAAATGATCCAACACGCTTAGTACTATTTCACCAGCATTCAAAATATGTCTAATTTTTTTCCAATCTTACCGGGAGGTCATCTAGAACAAAATGCTAGTGAATGTTAAATATTTTAAAACCACAGTGACATGTGCGATCAGGCATGTTACGAGGGCAAGTTGAAAATTCCTTGAAAAATGAAACAAGAAACGATTTATTTGGTTAAAACCTATTTTATGTCTCAACATAATCTCCTTGTTACTCGATATACTTCGTCCAACGTTTTCCTAATCTTTCGATCCCTTCTAAATAATACGATTTCGGAAATCTTTCAATGGGCGTTATTTCAGCGATGACCTCATCGTTGGAGCCAAATCTCTTTCCGCCGAGCCATTTCTTCGAGTTTAGAAATAGATAAAAATAGCAGTAGAGCAAATCTGGAGAATATGGTGGATGACGAACAAATTCTTAGCGCAATTCATGCAATTTCACTATTGCCATTGCGAGCCTGTGCGCCGGTGCGATGTCCTGGTGGATAAGCACATTTTTCTTTGCCAAATGAGGCCACTTTCGCTTCAAATCGGCGTCGAATTGATCCAACAACTCTGCATAATATACGACGTTGATCGTTTTGCCCTTTTCAAGGTAATCGATATGGACGATACCGTGTGCATCCCAAAAAACTGTCACCACAGCTTTGTTGGCCGATAAACCCACTTTGGCCTTTTTTCGCTTCGATTCGCCAGAACAAGTCCGCTCTTTCGACTGTTCTTTGGTCTCTGGTGTGTTGTGATGTATTCATGTTTCGTTCACGGTTACGAAACGGCACAAAAATTCCTTCTTATCGCGCCAAACACTCCTTTGAAGCTGTCACACGGTCGCGCTTGTTGTCAACAGAGAGCAAATGCTGCATCCATCTGGCAGATAGCTTTCTCATTTTCAAAAATTTATGCAAAATGTTCCGCACCCGTTCGGTTGAGATGCCATAGACTCAGCAATCTCGTGCACTTTAACTTGCCGATCGTCCATATCACACCATCGATTTTATCGATTTCTGGCGTTATAACCTCAATTGGACGACCAAACTTTCGGCGTCCTTTGTGGTCATACTACCACAACGAAAATCAGTAAACCACTTGTGAATCGTTCCAATCAATGGTGAGGAGACCCCATTATATTCAACAGGGGATGATTTGGCTTGCCTAATTTTTTTTCACACAAGCAATAATGTATAATCAAGACGCAAAATTCATTTTTTCCATGTTTACAAAAATCTGCAAGGCTGCTGGCTCTCGTTGGGTGTCAAAACAGAACTGAATGACATATCAGTCTGAAAATTTTAATGCGTTCTAGTTATAGATGGTACATCTCAAATGTCACATGGAATTCTCGATTGTGGCGCCATCTGTTTAATTTTTCAGCGACTTTTCACCTTGTCCACGTATATCCCCATCTTTGAGGAATCTTTATCGCACTTATTAAATATAAATATACCAATTTCTTAACTTCAATCTCTACGCAAAATTCAATTTACGAAAAGGATTCGTGGGAATTATTGGAATAATAATTCAACCGTAAATAAATAGTAAAAACCATGTTGTAACAAAAACATTTATTTAAATAAAAAAATAAAGATGAATGGCAAGTTTAACAAGATGACTGAGATGATTTGCGACATAGTCTTTAGTTTCGCGATTAATGTTTACTATGATGATAAATGATTTTGTAGACGGGTACCTTGACAGGTACTGGCTTGGGGATTGGAATCTGTATATGCTTTTCAACTGGTACTGGAACTGGCTTTTCTACGTGATATGGGATTTCTTTTTCCACCTTGTAAGGTACTGGTTTTTCGATGGGAATGGTGATCGTTTTGATCACGGGTACTGCAATTGGTTGAGGTACGTGTATGTGTACTGGATAGGGTTGGGGCACGGGTACCGCTACCGGTTTAGGAACAGGAACTGGTACAGCATGAGGGATAGGTACTCCAACGTGATGATACACCGGAATCGGTACAGGTTTAGTGATTTCTACAGTATGTGAAACCTGATGGTGTCCGTCGTCGTGACCTCCATAGCCTCCATCATCGCCGCCATAACTGCTGGAGTAACCCGCATTTATGGAAGCAAACGTTGAGAGAAGGAAGACACAAATCTGCGAACAGAAAGTATGAATTAACATTTGAACAGTCAGTTTTAAAAATATGTAATCATTGCATTGCATTGCATTTCCTCATTTTGACATCTCCCACGACTAATAGTCAATATTTTTTTTTTGATTTAATGAGTTATTTTCGAAAATGCAATTCTTGTCCTTATGATTGCTTCTTACCATTTACCAGGTTTCAATATGGAAAGAAACATTTACCCTTATGCACTAAAAATACTGTTAAAGTACTCGAGGACCTTTCACCAACCAAGTGCCATCATCAGAGTGTCTTAGTGTATCCACGTATTTATAGTGTCATTGTGTATCCACAGTGTAAATGAGCTCTTTTATACTAATATTCATTTCCACTTTTTCAAGAATTAACAAACAAATTACATTACCAAAACATAGGCTGTCTAACTAAATGAGCCAAGAAAGGAATTTTTTTATTTTTGAATGCACTACCTATAATGGAATTATTAATTATTATGAACCAAAAAGTTCAAAACGATAATGGAACAAATTCTCTGTGATAACTTCATATATAAAACTGATGAATTTTTCAATATTGATTTTATCCTCTATATATGAATAATGTATTATATTTTTTTAATGGCTCATGCAAATACTCTATTGTACATTAGCATCAATAAAATCTTATTGTTTGCAGAAAATATCTGAGAGAACTATTGTGGATATATTAGGTTTTATTGGGAAATATGGAAAACTAGTTTTAAGTGCCTACAAGTCTTTATGGAGAAGATTACATACAGAATTATTCATCAAATGTTGTTGAGGTTATGTCAATATAGTTATATCTGATATGACCCTGCTCAGTAATGTAAAAATCTGAAATTTTTTGCAACAAATCACTAAGATTTTGGATTTGTTCAAATTAGTGAGAATCAAAAATTTGAATAGTTATTTTATTTAAGTTTATGATGGATTTTTATCACATAATGTCTGATTATACTCATTTTACTGAGATTTTAGTATCAATGAACCGAAAATATAATAATAATTTAATCCAATATGAGGAGAGTTTTCGCCACTTTTGGATGAACGAATAAATACAATTTTTTAATAATAATTTCTAGAATGCGTGTTTGCGTAAGAGATATTATTAAAATCGAACAGACATTCAACTAAATGAAATTGTTCCACAAAATTGGACAGTGGAAATAAATGTAGGTGGGTATTAACAAAAAGCCCTCTTTCTTTTTTTAATTCAATCAATTAGGAGATGTTTATCTTAATTGTCAAGTACCTTGTTGATGTCAAAAGCATACATATACTTATGTTGGAAAATAAATAATATAAAATTTTCTTTTGTCAAAATGGCACGAAGTAACGTTACGAATAAAAAATTATGTGAAACAATTTTTAATTAATTCAAAATTTATTTTATCACGATTTCTCATATAAAATACTCATTAAACTACTGAGCTTCAGAAAAATGTCCCCTGTCCGGCAAAAAACAAAAGATAAACGTTAAAAGCTGTGGATGAGCCATGAAGTATATTTATTTACATAGAGCACTGATGAAAAAGAAAAATGTCTGAAACATTATGAATATTACTGGAACCATTGAATTTGGTGATATGAAAAATATTTTTCTAAACACAAATTAATTTTAAATTTCACTCGCGGTATATATTCAAATACACTTGAGAATAATAAATGAATTGATAGAACTTACAAACAACTTCATCGTACACTATTTAGTATGTGAGCAAATGATATATAAAACTAAACTGAAGATACTAATGCCCAGCGTGCTTTTATACTGTAAGAAATGAGAAAGAAAGACTTTCACTAGGTGCCCATGGTACCATCTTAAACTGTAGCGATAGGTGTGACCCCTAAACGAAACAAGATCGCCGGAAATCAGTCTTACAGTTGGTGCAATTGTTAAAGAAAGGTCGATAGTCATTTCGCTTTGATGTATAGCAAATTGGTGCTAATGCAAGGTAATTGAACTCGGCAAGATGAAATTAGAACAGACTTTGATGAAATCTGTTATTAATATCTGCAAAAAAATAGTTGATGTTTATACAGTGTGACTGGAAAGAATATGCCATCAACATTATTCATGTAGGTACCCATTTATTGTATGGTGGCTTGGAGTTAACGTTGTATTATTTCAACGAAAAAATAACAAATAACATCAACTCTCCTTTAAATGACAGTAGCGTAATTAATGAGTGTTCAAATTCAATTGAATTCATCAGCTGTTTGTACTGAATCAATGAACAATTTCGCGCTCTGTGAAATCTTAATCAGTGTATTATTTAATAAATGCGGAAAATGCTCATTTGATGAAATATTTAATTTTCTTCTCTTTCCTTCCAGCTGGAAGACAGCGAGAGTCCAACAAATTCCAAAAACAGGTAAGAATGCCCTTCCTAATAATTATAGATCCATTGCACTATTATCTGCGATCTCTAAAGCGATGAAGAAAACAATCAATATCGAGCTCATCAAATACCTAGAGCCCCAAAATCGTTTTTGACCGGCAATATGGCTTTCGTCAGCAGAGATCAACAGGAGACACAAACAGGGCAGAAATCTATTAAAAAAACATGGGGAATATCTAGCTGTTTCATTGGATATCTCCAAAGTATTTGACCGAGTCTGGCACCAAAGCCTTCTTGGGAAACTTCCGTCATATGGTCTGCCGCCTAAACTTTTTCGCTTACTATCGAGTTTTCTCTCAGATAGATCACTTCATGTGATGGTTGACGGAGTATCCTCCAATACAATGGCTATCAACGTTGGCGTTCCACAGAGATCTGTCTTAGTACCAACTTTGTTTCTGCTCCATATCAACGATCTTCTGGAAGTGACCACCTGTCCTGTCCACAGCTTTGCAGATGATGGTACGCTTTCTCATCTACAGCCCCTATACCTACCAATGAAGACGAAGGAGCTAGACAAAGACAGGTTCACGCAATTTAAGGAGATCTGGCAATGATTTTCAAATGTGGATCTAGTAGAGTTAAATGTAACCAAAATTCAAGCTTGCTTGCATCCCTAATATGATGATGTCAGGTACAATTATTCCTATAAAGTCTTCCATATCCATGCTCTGGATCACCAGCAACAACACCCTCTCATTGGATGATCATGTGAACTCCATTCCAAAAATAGCTTCACAGAAACTTGGTTTTCTATTCCGTGCCAAGAGCTACTTTACATTCCAGCAGCTCCTCATAATCTACAACGCACAGATTCAACCGGTCCTGGAGTACTGTTCACATGTTTGGAGTGCGGCTCCCAAACATACGCTAAAGCTCTTTGATTCTTTCCAGAAGAGAGCTATTCGTCTGACTGATGATGTCACACTTCATTCATTGACCACTCCAGAATAGCGTAAAAGGTGGGTAATATCTCCCTTTTCTATACATATTTCCATGGTCGGTATTCATCAGAAATCTCGTCTGTTGTTCCACCACGAGAGATTCCAAATAGTCACCCCTTCATTGTCAAGGTCGAGACCTATCTCTTCTTTCAACATTCCTCTCGTGTAGTCAAACTATACTGTTCAAATGGCAATTATTAAATTTGGCAGTGATGAACAGTCAAAGCTGATGCTTACATCTACTGTAAAAACATTCCTGACTTCCTTTCACTTGAACAGTTTTCAAGATAATGGATTGTAAAAACATCCTGGGACACCCGGTATAAAAAAAATTCCATTCAATTTCGTCGACCGATAGAAAAATGTAGAGAAAAGTGCGACAGATTTCGAATCTGAGCTTTTGTCTAGTCTTACCACCTGGAATCGCTAGTGGTTGACAAACAGACAAGAAGAAGAGCACCGACCATGGAAAAATTCGTAGAAAAAAAATGATTACTCCATTAAATCTAAGCGACGGCTTTTCGACGATGCCAATGGTGTCAAAATTTTCGCCAACCCCAACTCCTCCTTATCCTGATGCAAATACAAAAGGGCAAAACTCAAAAATCTTTCCTCAGACATTCTGCTTTCCAGTCGAGTTTTGATCCGACGAAAAGAAAAGAAACTCCGTTCCGCGGAAGCTACACTTATGGTTAAGCTTTCATTTTGCTATTGGGATAAAATAAAGTATTCGTCGCATTCGTTGGACACATCTTATTCTGCCCAGGTGATGTTTTTTTACCCTCATTCTCGAACCCAACTGCCATATTTTTAACTCCGATGCAAACGGCGACATGAATGACCCCCTTTATTGCGTGAAAATAAATAAAAAAATTACTTTATACTTGTTGAGTTATAACGCTATAGAACGAAATACTACATCTATATTTATTCAATTGTAATTTGACAGAAACGAAACCATGAAATTTTGAAAAAAAATCAAAGAGGCTTGGGGGCGATATACTTATGTTCATTATAATCCAGTGTTGCACTTTTAGTACTACTTCGCTTTTAAATTCATACTGTTTGTCAAATCCAAATTTCTTTTTGTTCAAATCGGACCAACCTGCATTTTATTATGGATTTGTAATTATTTAGGTTTTCTTTCTACCTTTCTTATATGTAGGTATAATTTTTGCTAGGTTGAGCTTCTCTGAAAATACCCGAGTTTCCAATATTTTATTTGTACAGCTTACAATCTTCTTTCCTATAATATCAATATAATAAAATGTACAAATTTACACCACACTTTGAAATGCTAACAACTTATTCTGAATATGTATAGTGAAACAATTGTCAATACATTGTTTTATCAAATTAATTGTCAATGTTATTATTCACATTTTAATTTCAAATTCTTAATAGATTCACACGTAGTGTAGGAAATGTAGAATAAGTAAGAATTTATATTATTATATGACCCTCAAGTAACAATTTAAAAATATTTTAAAAGAAAGTAATCTGTTTCATTTTAGAAGATGAAAGTGTAATAACTAACACAGCACTATTGCCAGAAAAGCATCTCATTTCTCCGATACGATAAGATGATAGATAAATATCGAATAGAGGACAAGCGTAAAAAAAGGCATATTCGATACATGAACTCAACCCAGATTGAGAGAAGTATAACTTGAGAATCAGCGCAAAAATGCGACTCAAAAGTTCATGTTATCTGTTCTTGCTTTCTAATTGTCGCTAAATAGAATGAATTCTCTACCTCAGAAGATTAATATGATGGGCAAACAGCAATTTGCCCCGATCTGTGGGTATCGACGTATTCAATGTGCCTAAAGTCACAGGTATTTTGCTGTAAAAACATAAATCGTGGCCACATTTAGGTCTCTAAATTAACACATTCGCCAAAAATGAAACAGTCCAATATTCTCATTCACTCTTAAAGTTTATCCGAAACAATTAGAATCTGACGTATTTTTTCAGATTTCAATTATTTTTTTACACCCTGAAATTATTAGTTAACGAAGTATGTTTTCTCCGATTAACGAATATCTAATATTATTTTCTAGGTCCCCCTCTACAACAACTAAAAACATTTGAGCTTACGATTCCTTGACAATTTTCAACTTCACGTGTTTATTTGTATATGGGTACTTGGAGGCAACTGCCCTGTATGTCGCATTCCAAGCGACTGATGGGAGATCTCCAGCAGCAACGAGTGACGTTCAGCAGACAAGAAATACGGAATCTTGTTGCATTCCTGACTGGACAGGAGATACCAATATGTGAGGGAACAATAGGACACTAATGACAGCAGTGCAGTGGGGGGGAGCTCCCTCTGGGAAGGAGAACCAACCTCACGAGGGAGTGGTTTTGGTTGGTATGAATCCGGCACACCCGGGAAAACAAGCCCCCAAGATTTCTCATGCTCTACGACAAAAAATAGGGGTACTTAACGAAATTTTTTCATTTCCCAATTTTCAGTACTATAAATTTCGTTCAGATCTTCGTGTATCCCTATGTATCCTCACCGTCCGACAAAATGTCGAATGGTGAGGAGTAGAATCATGATGTCACAGTGCGTTAGTTAAATTATCATATTTTTTTCTAAGAGGGGCAAGTGTCATGCCTCTCACCACTTTAATAATATATAAAGAAGGAACATTAATCAGCTGAAACAAACTTTCAAATAACCTACTAACTTAGTAAATATGTAGGAATTGAAAAGCTAACCCGTAAAAAAAATTGTCACTTGTATTTTCGAAACCAGGAAGCCAAATTCATTTGGTGGAAACTTTACCACCTCGGCCAGAACCGCCATTGTAGGTTGAAAATTGAATTCGGTAATTCAGTTAATTCGCTCGCCGCTAGGAGCATATATTAACTATATCGGCCTATATCGGCATGGCGCTTGCCTATTAGCTCCTAGTATTTTTCTATTGCATTTTTTGAAAGATGAATTGAAAAGAAATTGGTATTTATGAACTAGGTATTCTCTCGCAACTGTTTTTAATAGACTGAAACATATTAATTATATATAATGCCGACCTATACAATTTTTAGAAAGTTAGCATAAAAATAAGAAAACGTTATATTGAGAAATATCTGTGAAAGAGAATTGTCTGGACGGACTGTACATTGTAGTACGGAATTTTATTGAACGGTATTGAGGTATGATATTGATATTAATGATATTTATGCGGTGAAAGTAAAAATAGATCGCTAGTTCAGTTAATGAAAAGAAACTACATATTGTATAAGGCTTGGTTGGAATTAATCTCATGAAAATCTATAATTAAATGCATTTTAAATATTACATTACTTTAGGGCTTCACTAATTGAGGACCTAATTGAACTAGATAAATAATAAAAGTACTAGTAGTTGATGTAAAAACTAAGATTTATAGATGATCCACTTCACGTTCTGAAAATTGAACTCTCAGTAGAAAGTTTATACTAGCCCATAACAGAAAAATTACGTGTTGAGTGAACAGAACATAGTTGAAATAATAAGATACTTGTATGGAAATTCAAATATGCCGCGACATTTTCAATTGATCAAGGACAAGAGTGCACAGAAAGAATGATATTGATTAAAATCTTAACGGTAATATTACTTTCCCCAAGAAATCTGTTGTCTGCAGTTGTATAATGTATCAGGGATGATATTAACATTATAAAGATGGTAATCAGTTGGAGTTCGACATCATATACAGAAACCCCACTCAAACAAATCCGGCGAATTCAGATACACCATTCAATTATAAAATAGATCCGTTTAATAGTCATGTTCGCAGATTATTGAAAATCCCTTTGAGTCAACAAAAACTTATAGCAACGAAGTTAAGAAATTTCAGTAAATAGCTAGGACAATAGTTACGACAAATATTTGATCAATAATTTAATTTCTAAACAGAAAAGAAAATTGGAACGCAACCAACTAATCAAATTAGAGATAGTGGATCTTCAAATATTAATAAAATTCACTTATTCTTCAGTAATTAATGAATTTATAAAATATTTTCTAAATTTGCAATACAACCCGATTATCAAGGACGAGCTAAAACTTATTTAAGCAACACCTTTGATAAAGTTTCCGACTTCGACAAATCTGGAATTTACAAAATCAATTGTGAGTCGTGTTCAAAATGCTGTGGACAATTTAACTCGGTATAAAGAACATTTTGCACTTTTAATAAGGGTGATTATTTCTTATTTATAGTGTTATAGTGTATCCACAACGTGAAACGTTTTAAGTTTATCAGTGACATCAAATTGGAATATTTTTATTTGATGATCATTATGTTAGCACAGAACAAGCAGTTCAATAAGTCATTACCCGAGTTTTTTAGGCGCTACACTTTAATGGGTAGAGATGACGCAAACACTATTCATTGAAGTGCCATCTTCATAATAAAGCGATTGTGGTGTTCAGCAATAGTTTCGATCACGGTCGTACATACAGGTCTGGGAACTCGAGGCTGTTTCCTATGTGAGAAGTGACTCCGCTAAGCGTCAACTGTCGGGGTACAAAAGTGTAAAGCAAGAAACTTCTGTTTTTAAAGTGCCGAAAGATGCGGAAATGCGAAAAAAAAAGTGGATGCTTGAGATTCCGGATAGAAATCGTTTTAACGAGGTCTTTTATGTGTGCGAGCATGTATAACGAAAAAAAGGAAGTTATTTTTAAGGTGAGTAATACATTTTGACAAGAGTAACAGTTCTATTCCTCTCTCAAATCAGAATACTTAGTAACACTGCTTGCGATTCCGGAAAGAAATCGTTTTATCACTTCGATCCAAGCGCTAGCTAGTGGCTGAGCGAGGGACTACGAGTTTGGCGACGCGTAAGAGACCCATGTCAAACATACGAGTTCCCAGACCTGTATGTACGACCGTGGTTTCGATTCAATTCAGTGGTCGTTTCATTTGTGATATCACGATTCTATATGTCCGTGCTCCGTGGTTAACTCTTTTGTTCTCTGGGGTTTAGGTTGCTAACGTATCTTTGCTGTTTATCGTGTTGTGTAGTACAATGACAGTTTATGTCTTATTTCATGTTCCCTTCCCTGGTTTATTAGTATCTGATTAAAACGTGAAGTTTCCATCAAATAAAAATATAAGTAATGTAAGCCCGGCAATTAAATAAAAGTGGAAACGTAGATATAGATATCGACAACTATGCGGGGAATATTCTAGTTTTTTATTTCAAAGAGATGAAAAAACGAAAATTTCTTTTTTAGAGGTAAGAATTTTTTTCTAAACAAAAAATTAACTACAATGGATGTGCTTTCAGTTTAATATTGATATGGAATTTACACAAATGAGGGACTTTTCAGAATTTTGTGAACAATTGCATGAAATGAGAGTGAAATTTCACAAATGGGACAGTTGTGAAAGAACAGTGGCACTTTATTATTTGATGGCCGGATTACCTTTTGCCAATGCTCGTTTTTTACAACACGCCATTGAGAGGTGCATAGCTGCAGTGAACACACCCGATGCTCAGATTCTCGAAAGAAATGCAAATGATGCAATGTATATATCTAATTTATTGTCAGAGCACCCTCAAACTGCTTTGTCTTTATTGCTCACCCACTTACCTCTTCTTCGACCAGGTAATAAAGAAACGGCAGACTGTTATTTAGCAACAATACGAAGAGTTTTATCCGAATTCATAACACCACCATATAGAATATATAATGAATGTGTTGAAATAATGTCATATGTGTTCGTTCATCCTGCTTTTAATAAAGAAGACAAAAAAACGTTCAAACATTTATTAAAGCAAGTTCTAAATAAAGTTAGCCCAGAAACGTTTGTTCATTCTCCAGTAAATGAAAGTAGTGATGAATCTGTTAGTCCAAATCCAGAACAATCTTCTCATGTTACCTACTCTACAAGAGGAAATAGAAGGTCTAATAGTTTAACCCCCGGATTATCCAATTCTGACAATTCAAATCCGAACCAGAATAGTTGGTCCTCTCAAGAAAATCTGTCATATCCAATACAAAAGCCTCGTAGTTATTCCTTGTCTAGCGAGAAATCTTTAGTTATAAATATACCATCTTGTATTCAAACTAGCAGTTCAGAAACTCGTTTACAAGATTTGCAAGCCATGAAAAACCTGCCAGTTATGAAAAGTATTGTTTCTTGGTTGAAATCTTTGAGACTTCACAAATACAGTTGGATCTTCAACAATCTAACTTACGATCAAATGTTAAGCTTGGACGATCAAACACTGCAAAATATCGGTATAACCAAAGGGGCACGACACAAACTGTTACTTAGTATTGAAAAATTAAAGGAAAGATCCATGCTGCTGACTGAATTAGAAACAGAAGTAATGAATGGTGGTGATTTGAACAATGCTCTAAAAAAATTGAAAGGTGTCCTACAAAGCCCTCTTCAGATCACTTTGGGAGAAGATCTACCTTGTCAAATTATTAAAGTCATGGGAAAAAGTAAGAAAATTTTATTTTCCGGTATGTGATTTATATTGACTTTGAATCTCTTCCAGTGTGCACACAACTGCTTATGTTAAGACAACCTTCTGATGACATTCTCCTACTATTCACTACACTCTGTGAGCGTGTGGATCTTTCAGATTCGTTCAATGAAGATCAGAAACGAAGACTGGGTATGTGGCACAGTCAGCTAACTAAAGGCAGTCTCATGGGGGTACATACACAAAGGCAGCAGATAAACAGCAACCCCCAAAGGTGAGCCAATCAAATTGATATTTGTATGAATAGAATGGATATTTTCTTCTAGAAAACAGTGATTTCAACATTTTTTGTTCTTGAGAGTATCGACCTTTCAGGGGGAATTCCCCACTCGTCAATCGTTTATAATATGAAGTTGTGAATTAGTTTGTAAAATGATCATCTTTCTCAAAATTAACTTTTTTTACTCTTCTAATCAAGTACTACTTTTATTGTGTGTATTGTATCCTTCAAACTTTAGTTTCCAGGGTAAAATGCTCACCTTTGTAATGACTTACATATTAAGGTTTGGGCAATTCTAAATTAAAGGAAACGGCAAGGGGGGGGATAGGTCTGCGGAACTTGCCGGGGCAATTTTTTCCGTTTCTACATCGTATTTTAACTCGTTTACCGGCATTTAGAGATTAAAATACCCTTTAAAAAGTTTTTTTTTCAGTTTTTTTGGTTGTTTTTCAACGAAAATGCCAAAAAACTGTTTTTGACCCCAGAAATCGACATTTTATAGTAAATAAACGTCCAAGAAGTCATTTCCGATCGAAAATTGGCCGCTGAATCTAAAAATGGTGTCAGTTTCCTTCCATAATCCATCATTTTCTATCCATCGACTGATTTTCGGCAAAATACCTTTTTTTTGACGGCGTCAACCGGTGTGAGCATCCATTAAAAAAAAATGTCTGCGAAATCTGCGTGTATTTGCCTCAGCTTTACGATCAAATAAGAATTCTTCTGACTAAATGGAACTCTAAAGAAACGACAAAAAAACGATATTACTGTACAAAAATCTGCCGTTAGGTCGCTGACAAGTCTTTTTTGGGACATATGACCCCGGAATCAAATTCAGCGGGAAATTTTACGATAAGATAACAGTTCCCGAACGTCATCCAACAGTTTTTACACTCCAGTATACCATTAATTTTACGCCAAAAAACCAGGTAAACGTTATTTTCTTCCAGTTTTTGACTTTTTTCGAGCTCAAAGTTGCAGAATTTAGAATCGTAAGTAGGATATTTGGATTCCTTGGACAATTTTCGATCGAAAACATGCTATTACATTATTTTTTTAAATATTTTGGTGCCTTGGAAAAGCAGTTTCGTAGCTGCAAATCTAAAGACTTCGTTTTTTTGTAATTTTTGAAGTTTGTTTCTTAAAACTTTAAATCGACTAAAATCGTGATCTAAAAATTCACAAGCGTTCTGATTCTGACAATTTTTCCATCCCACATGATGACCTAGAGCCACAAAATTCAACAAAGCGCAAAAAATAGGAGGCAAAACAACGAAACCGAATATAAATTAGTGTAATTTAGTAATTTTGTGTCTCTGGGTCATCATGTGGGATTGAAAAATTGTCAGAATCAGAATGCTTTGGAAATTTTACATCAAAATAAGTCATTTTGATCACGATTTTAGTCGATTTAAAGTTTTAAGAAACAAACTTCAAACATTAGAAAAAAACGAAGTCTCAAGATTTGCTACGAAAAAGTTTTTTTTTTAAACTGCTTTTCCAAAGTACCAAAATATTTTAAAACATAATGTAATAGCATCTTCTCCATCGAAAATTGTCCAAGGAATCCAAATATCCTACTTACGATTCAAAATTCTGCAAATAAGGTCAAAAACTGGAAGAAAATTACGTTTACCTGGTTTTTGGCGTAAAATTAATGGTATACTGGAGTGTAAAAAATGTTGGATGACGTTCGGGAACTGTTTTCTTATCGTAAAATTTCCCGCTGAATCCGATTCCGAGGTCATATGTTCCAAAAAAAGACTTGTCAGCGACCTGACGGCAGATTTTTGTACAGTAATATGGATTTTTTGTTGTTTTTTTTAGTTTTTTCGATTTTCGACCTCTAAAATCCATTTAGTCAAAAGAATTCTCATTTTATCGTAAAGCTGAGGTAAAAAAACAGATTACGCTAAAAAAAAAATTTAACTGGCTGTTCACATCGATATGACGCCGTCAAAAAAAGCTGTTTTTTTTTCGAAAATCAGCCAATGGATAGAAAATGATGCGTTATGTAAGGAAACGAGGCAAGTTCCGCAACCCCCCCCCCCCCCCTTTGGCCTTCTCCTTTAATTTAGAATTGCCTATTTTATATTCCTGAATTGCGATAAAAATGATAAGAATTAATTAAACCATCTAAAAACAACTTTTACGGTTTTTTGTTTATTTTGTATAAATTACGAATTAATTTTTGTACACCTGCACATTTTGATCAATTCAAAATCTTTTAGCTACAAACGAAAAGCAATAATTTCGTGACCAACTTCCATATTCCTGACTGCAACACAATATCCTAAAAAGAAACTCACAAATTCTTCAGATTTCATTTATGTTTTCATAGTTTTCTCATGCATAATATCATTGAGGAAAGGTTTTTATTTCATTGTCTGGAAAATAACATCAATAGGTCAGAAAATATTGCCCTGTAACAGTTTCCGGACTCCTTGTCTTCCATAATAATTTTAATAAATTATTTTCTGTTGTACGCCTTTATTGATAAAGCTTCAGTCAATTTTACCATTACTTTGGTGCTTTCAGATTAAATTTATTCCCTGTTCCCGGTCGTTCCTAGCTTCGTCTATAAACATTAAGCTTGTTCTGAAATAACTCATCTTCCGACCTTATAACGTAAATTACTATTAAAATGTCAAGTTAAATTTCGTTTTCAATTGTTTCAAAAACCTTTCCTCAAAGATTGTAATTCATTCTATAATTAATACTTCCAGATCAATTTGATTAAATTGGAAAAAAAATTAGGGATATTCATTTTGATTATAGCTTGCATAATTTTTACAAGAGGTTCATTAATCGATATAAAAAATAAAACTATTCCGATAAATAAATGTTTTAAATACATCAGGTATGAACAATTAATCTTCAGAATAGGAAGCTTATGGCTTTAGAACGATATCATCTAGTTGTATTAAAGTTGCTGTTGCAACTTGAGGTTATTATTATTGTACAACCACATTAAAATAACAAATATCACTTCAATGCTTTCAAGACTATAGTATTACACATTGAATTGCTTCCACTATCAATTATTTATCAAACTTGATTTTATGAAGTAATTCCTTTTGAATAAAAATTACATAATACTAAATCATTGAAAGAGGTCTGCCAATTATTAGAATGTCATGATTTTTATTGTACCAATGATTCTGATTAAAATAATTCAGATTTATAAACTAAAAATTTATTTTGACGCTTCATTTAATATCCTTTCTAATCTGTGTATATATTTTTTTGCATTGTAATACTAGGTCGGTCAGTACGCTACGCATGCCCGAAGGGTTAAGACGGAGTGAATCAGTGTGCCGAAATATCGGCTTATGCTTTCGTTACGCTTACGCCGTCTTACGCAACAAGGCGATGAAGAGCGCGCGCCGCAGTCTGTCTAGTTGGGTGACCTCGGTTCCGCCAGGTAGAAACCAACAACGTACGTTATAAACCGATTTGAGCATTTGTTAATGTGTCAAACAAAATTGCATTTCAAATAGCGATGTGAGTAGAGATGAATCGAACCGCTGGAATAATTGATTATTTCATTCAGATTAAACATTTAATCATATGATATGCTTTGCTTCGATTAATTATTAATTAAATTGTTATTTACTCATTAATCGATAGCTCTGTTCAAAACCGCCTCCAGGTGCGACTTTGAATTTTTACGCTAGTAAATTTCGAGCATCATATCTAGTTTGTGTTAAAATTTCTAGTGAATTGCATTTACCGTTTGGCCGCTACACGCAAACATACTTTGTGCCATATAACCCGATTCAAGAGAAGACTTCGTTAGCTACGCTCACTCCGTCTCAACCATCAATTTCTATTATTTCTTTTTATATTCTCCATTTTTAATCAGAATTAATAATCTCCTCGAATAGTGTATCATTATTTTCGATTGTTAGGTCCCTAAATGCCCAATGCCAGTATCTTCAAGCTTCTGCAGGACCGTCTACGGAGCCAGGATACGCCCAAAAGAGTTCATCTTATCCCAATATGCAGACCAACATGACGGTAACCACCCACAGACATTCCGTAGGAAGCGTCACTTTACAAAATCAGCTATTATCAATTCCACAAAATCAGCAGAATTTGAACCGTGACTCTCAAAGTGGTCATAGAAGCAATAATTCAAGTCAGTTTCATGTCCGTTTTCAAGACGCCGAATCTGACGATAGGGATAGGAAACAACAAATTTTAAAAAATCTAGACATCGAAAGTAGTTTGGAATCTCTCTGTTTGCAAATGATGGAACATGCACTTGGGCCTTAATCCTCCTAAACGTTTTAGTTATATTTTGTTGTCTACTTTGAATTCCACCAAAAACAAGTAGACGCTATTGACAACATTGTTACGAATGGAAATTATTTGACTACCCTTTTTTCTATTATCAAAAATTGGATTATAGCTGGCGTTGGTGAAAGTTACATAATTATATACTCCATTGTTTCATAGACCTTAAAGTTTAAATCTGATTGAATCGATTTTGCAATATTAAATATATTATCGTTATTTCGCGAGGAAATGGTGGAATTCAATGTAGATGTTGATGGCCTAGACAAGTTTATTATAATATCATTTAATATTTATAACTAAAAAATGTACGAAGGGGTGAGGATGGTTTTTACAGACATATTTTTAGAGAACTCTAAAATCTGTCAATTTTTTTAATATCCTTGATCTGGTACTGAATATATTTTATTAAATAGATCCTATTTAAAAGAATCAAACTGTGGTTGAAAATGATTCGAAATGGGATCGAATTTGCAAGTAAAATTAATTCTTGGTTAGTATTAAACAAGTAATTATTATTTAACATTAGACAGATCAATGAATCGCTTTTTTATGTATCGTGACATTGTGGATATTGTTTGAATATGCTTATCCATGAAATTCTTAAATATCACATTGTTTTCAATTGTAAGAAGTATTTGTTTGTATGTTGATAACATTCCCTCTTTTGTCTTGGTATTCTTTTTTTATCACCAAGTAATATTTATATTCTCAATTGTTCTCAAATCGGAAAGATAAATTTTTTTCTAAATCGGTAAATCATTCAGTAACTCTTATTTAATTCAGTTCATGAATTTACCTGATTTTCTCCCTTTTTGTTTATCTTTTTTTCAGGCATTTGGGTAAAAATTTTAGTCAGCAACTTTTTCAAAACTTCTGTTAAAATTTCCATTGGATAAAATTGAATTAATTTGTTTTGTTTTGTTAGATCGAATAACTGTTTTAAATTTCATATTGAGTTAAACATAAAGAAATAAATCAAAGTTCGAAAAATTAATAAATGGCTTGATATTAATTTTTAAATTGTTACAAGTCAAAATGGGGAATTAATTAATTTGTTAGTTTATCATTTAATGAGCTCTATTTTTAAGCATATGTATAACCGTTAGATAATGCTTTAGTTTTTTATTTGATTAGCCTACTTAATATTTCTTTATAATTATCATTGAAATGATCGAATTAACTGAAATATGTTGGAAGTGTTGATTAATTTTCCCCATCAGAACAGCTGAGGAGAAAATATTAAATTTTAATTGTGATTGTTGTTTTAGGTTTTATGATCAAAAATAATTAAATTGCAATTTCTGATTGCTTGCAATTTTTTCCTGATCTACATAAAAAGATACCAATATATACTTTTAAGTGTCAATATACATATAATCTTTCCAAGTTCAAAAGTTCTCCAAACTTTATTTGTCAATTGAAAACAAAGTTATTGTCAAAAACAAAAAATGAAAGACTGATGATTAACCAACACATCCAACATTGCAAACGATTTTATTTATTTATATGGCGTTTTATGATAAGTTTTGAGTAAAGTAATAGCAACAAATGGTTTTAAGTAAGTAATAACTGCTGGCAGATATACTACTCTACTATATATTATATATGATTATTTTATAACATTGTAGAAATATTTTATTTCTTGTGATTTATTTTTCTAAAGAGAACTTGATATTGAGACAGACTTTTTTACTTTCATAGACTGGATATTGTTTTCATGTATTTCTAAGATTTTTGGCAAAAAAATTGTATTAGTGTGGTCGTCTATATTTTGTATTTTACAATGTCATTGTGGATGTTTCATCACACGAAGTTTTCTTATATAATTGAACATTTTGACTATTAGTTCTGAACTAAACTCTTAACATGCAAAATTATGGAAAACTTTGTTATTTGTCAATTTGTGCATGTTTTGTGATTGTCCCTGTGTGATACAAGTTTGCCATTTTGGCTAAAACTGATGCAAAAGACTGATTTCTGAATAAAGAATTGACTTAAACTTCAAAGTTGTTTTCATTCAATTGTTTCTCGATTAATTCCCTATTCTTCGATAGATGGCGTTGGAACATCTAAGTTTATCTAGACAATTATATCTATACTACAGCCGATCGGTGGCAACACAACCTACTCGTTCTGCTGATGAGCGTGAGAAGCTGTGCAGTATTATTTGGTTGTTATCACTGGTTGATCTAAAAAACCTTACCATTATTTAGATAGAAATTGAATATCCTATGACTGACAATTTATTTTAGATATGGCAAACGACCTTAGAACACCACAATCTCCGCCGTTAAGGTTATAAACAGGTATTTATGAATTATAATAAACTAAAAGAGCACATTTTGAAGAAACAATCGCCCTTATCCACTAAAAATACCTTAAGTACTAAGAACCTTTCAGCTACCAGGTAGTCATTACCAGAGTTAACTAAATTAGAAATCAAAAACCTACGTCTAAATCGAAGAGTTCTATATATAGAGTAGACAAGTAGTGTGTTAGCATAGGAAAGCGCTGGTAAGTTGATGGACATTCTGTCCTCTCACTCGCACGGTCTCCCCTTCTACTAACTTCTCTTATTAAGTTGAATACCACTCATACTACTAACATCAGTAAGCAACATGAGAGCGCAGTACATGTACGAGAAGGACAGAATGTCCATCAACTTACCAGTGAAAAGCTTAGTAGTTTACTCTATATATAGAACTTTTTGGTTTAAATTCATTAAATTGCTTTTTCGGTTATAAATTTTCATCCCTTCTAAATTACCTAGATATTTGTCATTACTGTGTTTCAAGAGTGATAAGAAACTTTATCAAAGGTGTAACATTGACGCTTTTTTAGCTTGTTCTTATATCTATTAATGAGCTGTATAGCAAATTTTTAAATAAATTATGGAATATATTAATTTCTGAATGATTAATTTTATTAAACTATTTGAAGATAGTGGCTCTAATTTGGTTAATTGGTGGATTTCCATTTTCCTTTTTTGCTTATTTGCTGGAGTTTATCTATTTCGTTGTTATAATTCCTCTGACTCAAAAGGAAGTTCTATCTATGAATGTATGAACGAGACTATTAAATGGAGCTATTTTAAAATTAATTCAGGAATATACCTATTTGTCTGATTCAGTTTTCTGTATATGTTGAATTCCACATAAACAAAAATCTCGCTCATCCTTTTTAATAGATACCGTAATTTGTTCAAATTGTGAAATACGATAGAAAAATGAAGTCTGGTAGAAAGAATTTCGGCAGGTCTTGAGCTTGACAATGAACTGGTGACTAGTTTGAACTCGTCTAGTCCGCCTATCTGGAATCTCTCGCGGTGGAACAACAGACGAGATTCTGAAGAACATGGAAATATCTATAGAAAAGAGAGATCTCCCACCTTTCTATGATGTAGTAGAGGTCAATGAACTCTTAAGCGTGGCATAATCAAACGAATCGCTCTTTTCTGGATAGAATCCAAAAGCTTCAGCGCATGTTTGAGAGCCGAGCTTCAAACATGTGAACAAAACTTCAGCGACAGGTCGACTCTGCGCTTTGTAGATTAAGGGAGCTGCTGTCAATGAACTCGTAAGTGTGACATCATCAATCAAACGAATCTGCGCTTTGTAGATTAATAGGAGCTGCTGGGATGTAAAGTAGCTCTTGACATGGAATATAAAACCAAGTTTTTGTGAAGCGGTTTTCGAAATAGACCTCACATGATCGTCCCATGAGAGGGTGTTGTTGGTGGTGATCCCGAGCATGGATATGGAAGACTTCATAGGAATAGTTTTACCTGACATCATCATATTAGGGATTGTGGGATCCGCCTTCCTGGAGAAGATGAAAGCTTGAGTTTTTGTTGCATTAAAGGCTACTAGATTATCACACCCCATTCCAAAATCTTTGCCAGATCTCCATTAATTGCGTCAACTGTCTCTGTCTCGCTCCTCTGGCTTCATTGGATAGTAAGGGGGTTCTAGATGAGAAAGCGGTATGCAAAACTGTGGACGGGACAGGTGGTCAATTTTTTGTAAATATTGTTTAGAGATATTTACAAAAAAGAATGTACGGCCATAAGTATAGCACAAGAAATAATAACTTAGAAAATTCCACCGCCCTTGCTAAACACTGCTTTGATTATAACCATCAGTTTGATTACAAAAATGTTAATATTTTAACTAAAGAAACCAATTATTATAAAAGATCTATCCTGGAGATGATTCACATAAAAAGGGATTCAAATTCTGTAAATCATAGGAATGATATTCAGGGATTGAGTCAGATTTATACTAACTTGATTAATTAAAACACTTGCAAATTCCTACATGCGTCTTTATAATGTTAAAAGTATATTTTAGGAAGAACGCTTAAAGTAAATTACAATGCAGGTTTAAAACCTTTTTAAGTACGTCATAAATCTACATCTGGTTTGAGTAAATATCAACAAATAGCTTCGAACTTCAGTTGCTTTGAGACCATAGCAATATGCGTTTGTATATTATGAGAATTTTACTGAACAGTGGATTCTTGTTACAAAAAAAAATTATACTTTAATATTAACGATACAATTTTCGATTATTCGTGGTTCTGTTCGTTTCGACGGCGTGGGCTTTTTGATTGAAAATTGTGCGATATAGACGCTTGTGCTAATTAGTTTTAATTAACCCCTTTTTACATAATAAGTCTTCTGATGATGGTCGTGAGACCGAAACGTACGTAAAGACGAAAATTTAAAACAGAGTGTTTATTGTGACCTATTTCCCGAGAATTTTTATATATAATTCATACTGGGTCAAGAATCTTTATATTATATAAGTAATAAAATTTGTTAATTCTTTTTTATTGTGTTTTGCATGTTAAAGTCATACTTTAATGTTTTCTTTTTTATTTGTTGGTTTATTTCTTTTTTGTTTTGACTTCTATATAAATGAAATAAATCAAACTGTTTACTCAAAATATATCAAGACAACTTTACTCAATTTTTATATTTCTACTCGTTTGCATGTTGCGTTGAAATATTGCAGCAGTGCATGCACTCTACTCTAGAAATGTCATGAACATCAAAATTTGACATGCACTTATCAAAATTTACAAAAATTATTAGTTTTACTGCCTTTTCATCAATACTTTATTTGAACCTGCAATCAAATATGTCGTCCCCAAACGTAAGGAAAGAATGTGCGCCAGACTGGTATGTATTTAGCAATTATGGTATATCTGAACTCAATTTCTTGAATGATGATCAAAACTCTAATTCAGTAACGCCCAAATTTGTCTTATATTTGATTATAATCCTTGAAGAAACCCGCTTGATGATTACTGCTGGTAAACTCTATTGGGTTCTGAATATTGTCAAGCAAGTCAACTTGTCCAAAGGAATGAAATGGTCAACAAAAAACCTCTTAACATTCTAGCAGAATAATATAGAACGCGCACAGTTTACGGAATCCAGTAAAAAAGATTTTATATTCGAAAGATGAGGACTTACCGAACATATTCATACCATATTATGTTTATAAAAAGTTGGGAACTTAAATTAGCTGGGCAAAATCAATAATATTGAACTTGTTTAGACTAAAAACCAATAGACAAAAATTTGTGAGACCATACTACGAGGTCAATATTCCTTCCTGATCGTGGAATTTGGAAAATAGTATTGATTAATTTTGTGCCGAAAAATCTTTTCATATTTTCTGGCGAAACTTATAGAAAGTAGTTTCACCAGTAAATCAATATCCTCACCGATGATGACACCTTCTTGACCTTGGTGAGAGCTGTTTGAGTCAGTTGAAACTGAATTCAACTTAAAAACCGGTAACTTTAAATGGTTGAAATGAAATTAAATTATTTTACAAGACTTAAAACTAAATGATCTTAAATGCTTAGCCTTTACCTTAATAACAAGGTAAAGGCTTAGTATTGTGATCATTTTCGGTGTAGCCGACAAAAACGATGGTGGTCAATAAAATTGACAGATTCAAATCAAGAACAGTTCTTTACCACCCTCAAACAGCTTGATAAATCCAAATTGCGCCAGTAAAAAGTCCTCCGGTGCCACGTTCACGCAATCGCAGAACTTTACAATTTCAAATATTCGACATACTCACATTTGTATTCAATCTATTATTTGGTTAATATCTTATTTCAAGCATAATATATAATATCTATGATTTCAAGTAATGATGCTGTAATAAAAATCCATCCTAGTTTAGTACTAGTACATTTTTTATACAACCTGGACCTAGGTTACTGACGACGCCCGACTAAATCTTAATCTATGGTAAAGGCGGAGCCTGTTCACCTTCGCTCTCTAGGTCAATTCTCCCATTAAAAACAAGATATTTTACTGTTGAATTTATCACGAATTCTCAGTCTCACGTATTCAAATCATCACAAGTTCAGAATCAGAACAGTATTGAAGAATCCCGGCATTCATCAACCTATTAACCAAGTGCTTATTCTTTCTATTTCTGTATGTACATATTTGAATTATTATCTTTTGCTTCTGGAGGTTGGATGCTTTTGATTTGGAATAATTTATCCCCATGTGTTGCTAAAGACCGTACTTTATTTGGGAATTCATTTCCTTCTCTGTTGGTGTTGGATTACACAATTTCTACATAGGTAGAGTCAGCAGCATCTGATTGCTGTTACATAATTAAAAAAATGATTTGCCTTGTTTCATTTTGTAGTTGTTGCGTACCTCTAATTTTAACTTAGTGACCGTCCTCTATGTTTATGTTTAACATCATTCAATTCCTCAACTTCTGATTTATTTATAAGTTAAACATTGTTTTGATATGATTGGATTTTTGTGAATCTTTGTATATGGATGTCATTGCTTTGGTATCAAACTATAGTCAGAAAGTTCTAACCATTCCTATTTCAGTACCGCACGAGCACAAAAGCTCAAACTTGTTTGTTCAATGGATCGACAATTCATAGTAGGAGGGAATTGGAAGATGAATGGAGATAAAAAATCAATCGATGAAATTCTGAAAATCCTTAGATGTGGCCAAATTAACAATACAGAAGTGGTAATAGGAGTTCCAACGATTTATTTGGAATATGTTCAACAACATAAACCAAAGACAATCGAAATTGCTGCCCAAAATTGCTATAAAGTTGCGAAAGGTGCTTTCACAGGTAAAATAAAGAAACCACACAAAAATTAACCTTATTGATAACTAAAGACACATTTTTTAGGTGAAATTTCCCCTGATATGCTCAACGACATAGGTATAAAGTGGGTTATATTAGGACATTCGGAACGTCGAGCGATCTTTGGTGAAAATGATGAACTTATTGCAGAAAAGGTTGCACATGCTCTAGAAAGTGGATTAAAAGTTATAGCATGTGTTGGAGAAACGCTGCAGGAACGAGAATGTGGAGAAACAGAAGATGTAGTTTTTCGACAAACTAAAGCCATCGCAGACAAAATTCAAGAATGGTATGACATAGCCTTTCGGACTAGATAAATTTTATTGCTAAACATTTAAAACCCACAATTTAGTTGGTGAAATGTTGAGCCAAGTTGTATCGTACATATTATATTAGCAGTAATTGACAGGTTTTAAACTTCAAGACCTCACAATTTCACAAATTAGTATATCTCTTTAGAGACATTCATAATAATGTATTGGAATTGATGCAAATTGGATAGCCTTATGATTAACAATATAAAATTAGGGTACCTTGTGAATTTCACTGGCAAAAAACCTCATCATTATTTAGTTTTAAGGTTTGTGTATAATCATCATTTTCCTCATTCTAGGAAAGATGTAGTTATTGCTTATGAACCTGTTTGGGCTATTGGCACTGGCAAAACTGCAAGTCCAGAAGAAGCTCAACAAGTACATCAGTCTCTGCGGGGTTGGTTGAGTACAAATGTCAGTCCAGAAGTTGCAGCTAACATGCGAATTCAATATGGAGGCTCTGTAACAGCAGCAAATGCTAAAGAATTAGCTCAACAAAAAGATATTGATGGATTTTTAGTTGGAGGAGCTTCACTAAAACCAGAATTCATAGAAATCATCAATGCAAACGGATAACTTCAAAGAAACTCCATTAAACATATACATATTTTTGAATTATATACTAGAGTTGTTGTTATCTATCAATTATTAAAGAAATAAAATGAAATGTCAAATAAGAACAAAAGGTCTAAAAATCTGTTGTGGCAAAGACTTGGAATTTATAAGTAGGTCTTACCACTAATATACTCCATATTTTATAAAAGCTTTGTTGTATATTATCCACAATTAATGCGACAGATTCATCAATTATTACATTTCACATATGAAGGATAATGCCCCGTGTACATGCTGAATTGAGATATCATCACATTGCAATAATTGCACATTCGTATCGTATCGGACTTTATTTAAAATTGAATTCAAATTCAAAATATGTTGATTACTAAACATAGAGATATATCTATGTTATCAACATAGCTCCTAGCTCGTCGCTGTCATGTCAAACTTCTATATGGTTGGGGATTTTGCCGCTTTTGTGTTATTGTCAGTTGTCACCAAAGAGCACTATATGTAGAGTAGACAAGTAGTGTGTTAAGCATAGGAAAGCGTTGGCATTCTGTCCTCGCACATGTAGTGCGTTCTCATTCGCAGGGTCTCCCCTTCTATCACAAAGAGTATAAGAATACAAGAATAAGTATAACGCTCGCACATCGTGCGAGTGAGAGCGCAGTACATGTACGAGAAAGGCAGAATGTCGGTTAACATACCTCTATATATAGAACTCTTTTGTTGTCACCAGCACTACAAATCACATAGTGGTTGTGGACACTGGAGTATCTGCATGCTTCTACAAGATCTGCTATGTGATGTATATATCTTTCAATAAACCCATTTTATTTCATACCGTAAAATCTGCTTAATGCGAAACTGTTCTCAAACACCCAAAAACAAATCTCTTGGCATCACATTCCATCAGTATTATCTTTCGTCATTTTAATAACAACGCAAACATAGATCCGCCATATGCAGGCCCCGTCTAAGTCCACCAAGATTATGCCCATAGCTCCTTCCTCTCGCTAATAGTTTATTCTAAGATCTTGTATCATATGCAGGATGCCTTGATTCGTTTTCGTCATAGATGTATGTATATAATATCCATGGTTTTCGCTTGTTGTATTTTCTATGGTCTCATGGAATTGAAAGCTTTCATGTTGTTCCGTGACTGGAAGCCTAGCCAAAGCCTTTGCTAGAAGTGTGAATCGTTTGTTAGCCGTTTGCTTTCGCGCATTCTTTTGATTTGGATTGTTTTATCGCTTACGACTTACTACTAGCGGCCGTATGTTGTACGTTCAGTGTTGTTATTCGACCTTAATTATTCGATTCCACCTGTGGGTGCTAACTTGTTGACCCTACTTTTAAACTTGCTGGTTACTCAAGGCTTGATAAACATTGCATACAATGTCGGGGACATCTCAAAAACATCGCAATTTTGTTGCTGAACCAATGGGCGAAAAACCAGTTACAGATTTGGCAGGCGTAGGTGATGTCTTAGGTGGAAGATTAAGGACCGCCGGTTTCGATAAGGTAAACTGCTTTCTGGTGATTACATTTTCATTATTGTCATGTTCTCGAGAGATTGTATATGCAAATTTCTCAACAGCAATAGAGCTAAAAATGTATTTTGTTTGTTATGCTACACTGAAATTGAAATCGTAACTTTTGAATTAATTACAGGCATTCGTAGTTCTAGGACAATTTTTGGTTTTGAAGAAAAATAAGGAACTCTTTCAAGAATGGATGAAGGATGTATGTTCAGCTTCTTCTAAACAGTCTGCAGATTGTTGGCAGTGTTTAAACGATTGGTGTGAAGAATTTTTGTAAATTACTTACTATATTTGCTTTAAATGAAACTACCAAACCTTGTGCTATGTATATCCTATTCAGTTAAATCCAAGTTTACGTAATTCAGAAATAGAAATAATTTTATCTGTGAAGTGATCTTGCATTTTTATATAATTTTTATTTTTAAGTAAGTAATTTTCAACACAACTACAATTGTTTTGATATCTATCATTTCACTAAGAAGGTATTTTGTTAACGGTTTTAATTCAATGCATTTATACATAAGTATCCTCAATTCAATTCCATGTAAAGATCTTTTTCCTATATCCAAAAAGTTGTTGAAAATGTATGTCTTTCAAATGTTATAACAGAAGTTAGATTTGATACAAAGTGTATAGATTCTATTGTATATAGTTTTTATAAATATTAATAAAGCCTGAATAATATTAATAACAGAGATTATTGGCAGTGGCTAAATTATTGGTGTGAAGAATTTTTAAGGATATACTATACAGCAGAAAAGTTCAAAACTGTGTACACACTGTAACACTAATAAGTATGAAATAATCAACCTTATCCACTATAAATACTATTAAAGTACTAAGGGCCTGTTATATACCCAGTAGCCATCATCAGAGTAAACCGGTCTTAGTACTTTAATAGTATTTTTAGTGGATAAGGGTGATTATTTCGTACTTATAAGAATATAGTATATTTGCTTGTAAATGAATTTCTATAGTAGGTTAACATTTATTTCATAATATAATTTTTATTTGTAAATAAGTAATTAATTTTCAACTCTTAAACAATTGTTTAGATACCTATCATTTTATCAAGATAGCACTAATAGTGTTTTAATTTTATGCATAAATACAGTAGATTCCACCTTAAAGATCCTCTTATATAAAGTTTAAAAATTCATAAAAGTTATATTTGATACAAGTCTAGATTCTATTGTATATAGTTTTCATAAATTTTAATAAAGCTGATAACATGAATAATTATTTATTGTCCTTAATTCAACAAGTATTATATATCATGTACAGACAAATTAAAATGAGGCTCAAAGGCAAGAGAAGGTAAGCTAACAATATCTGTCTGACATGTAGTCGAGTCAAATAGGTATTTCATTACGAAAATGAAAGATATGGACCAATTTTGATGAAACGAAGTGCATTCGATTCGGGATGACGTCCAGAAAAAAGCTTACCGGTTTGTTTTTTGTGCCATTTTGTTATTTTTTTTTAAACGAAAAATTGACCAATTTTTGGCTAATTATTGGGAAAATTTAGTCGGGGGTTTTCTGGGTCGCTGATTACGATTCTGAACTCAGATTGGCCAGAATCGAACTCCCCAGCTGGTAATTGGACAAAGTGACCATTTTTTTAAATTTCATTAAAAATAGACAGGAAAAATCACTCGAGGGTTTTTGGGGTCGCTGATTACGATTCTGAACTCAGATTGGCCAAAATCGATCTTCCCAGCAGGTAATTGGCCAGTTTAATTGGACAAAATTGATAATTTTTTCTTACTTTCATCGCAAATAGACAGGAAAAAAATTACTCGGGGGTTTTCGGAGTCGCTGAGTACGATTCTGAAGTCAAAATGCCCAAAATCGAACTCCTCAGCTGGTAATTGGCAGGTTTAATTGGACAAAATTGACCAATTTCCAAAATTTCATCAAAACTAACCAGAATTACCAGGTGGGAAGACCGATTTTGGCCAATCTGAGTTCAGAATCGTAATCAGCGACCCCGAAAACCCCTTACTAAATTTTTCCAATAATTAGCCAAAAATTGGTCAATTTTTCACTTAAAAAAAAATAACAAATTTGCACAAAAAACTAACCGGTAAGCTTTTTTCTAGACGTCATCCCGAATCGAATGCACTTTGTTTCATCAAAATCGGTCCATATCTTTCGATTTTCGTAAGTCGGCCTGTTTTAATACCTATTTGACTCGACTAATGAACTAGGTTTCAATTTCATATTTTGCCAGACTGCTTATGAATTTTACAGTGATTACTAGCGGACCCGACAGACGTTGTCCTGCACGACGGTTCTGGACTAATTGTGAATTCCGAGTCTGTCGACCAGTCTGTAAATAAATAACCTAGATACCGATTGCAGCGCCATCTGCCGGGCTGATTTGTGAATCTGAACCATCCAGGGCGCCACCCAAACGCATACAAAGAAATTCATTCAAATCGGTCCAGCTATATAGATAAATAACCTAGATACCAACTGCAGCGCTATCTGCCGGGTTGATTTGTGAATCTAAACCATCCAGGGCACCACCCAAACGCATACAAAAAAATTCACTCAAATCGGTCCAGCCGTTTAGGAGGAGTTCAATTACATACACCCGTACAGTAGAATTATATATATAAAGATATCCATTTGAATTAGTTTATTATTTTAATTTTGATTCTCATGCTTTGAAAAAATGTATCAAACAGTTCATTTAAAGTGATCTTGAAAAGTCCATAAACCATGAAGTTACCTATGGTTACCTACGCGGCGCGGTAGTGTGGTGGTCAGGGACAAGGACTGGTATTTCCCAGCGTCCCCTTGACCGTCTGCAGCGGCTTACATGCGTAGGCATACTGAGCGGCATGAGGTCGACTCCGACGAGAGCCCTTGAAGCTCTCGCTGGATTACCTCTACACTTATACATTAAAACAGGCCATGAGAACGGCGTATAGGTTAAAGGGCCTAGGCCACTGGACCAAAACCACCACTCATCGATTTTAAGTGAGGCAATCTCTAAATGCCCCATACTAGAAATGAAGCAAGATAGCATGATTCCTGCTATATGTCTCACTTCTCCCAAAATCCTCATCCCGGATAGAGGAGATTGGAACGACACCCTCACCCTACTGTCACCAGACGGGCTCGTATGGTTCACAGATGGGTCAAAGGTAGGTCAGGCTTCTGGGGAGGGAGTGTACCTAAAAAGGCCAAGGATCACTATCTCAGTGACTCTAGGCGCTTACTGCACGGTTTTTCAGGCGGAGATCTACGCAATACTGACTTGTGCCATGGAAAACCTGCGAAGGAACTATGTAAATAGGCACATACAATATTACAGTAATTAATACATATTAGGAGTTGGAAAAGGCTCAATGGGTAATTGGTTTATGCCCAAACTACATACTAATAAAGCTACATACATGTATATATTTGCACAGACAGCCGGCAGCTCTGGGAGCTCTCAAATCACCCAGAGTCACATCAAGGCTTGTCAAAGAATGCATGGATACACTGGCTGAACTAGCTAAAAGAAATAAAGTTCAACTTATCTGGGTCCCCGGACACGGCGGAGTTGTAGGGAACGAAATGGCCGACTCTCTGGCCAGGCGAGGGTCGTCTAGCGCCCCTATCGGGCCGGAGCCAATGGTCGCTTTATCAAACTGCGTAGGTGGTCTCGCCCTTTTGGGCCAACTTAATAAAGAGTGGTGTGAACTGTGGCGAGAATTACCACGCATGAGGCAGGCCAAGCTCTTCATCAAAGAGCCTGTGCATAGGCTCTCAAAGAAACTCGTTTCTCTGAACAGAAGGGATATCAGAGAGATGACTGGAATCCTAACCGGTCACTGTCGTCTTAATAAACATCTCCACACTATGGGCATCACAGGTGACCCAATATGTAGGAAATGCAGAGAGGTGGAAGAAACTGCTTCTCACATCCTGTTGGAATGCCCAGCATTAGCATCCCTCAGGCACCGACACTTCGAAGAATTAAAACTGCTCCCAGAAGAACTTATGGAAACCAGCACTGGCAATATTCTGGGTTTATGGCGGGCCATAAACCTGCTAGAATAGAATAGGCTTCTGACCACGTGGCGCACAATGGGCCCAACTAAGTGGCCCAAGTGCATCAGGGGGCTAAGCCTCCTCCCCTCTTATGATGATGAACATACTCAATTTGTATACTGTATATAGAGTTGAATAGTAAATGTGTCACTTATTTCTTGAATCATACTTATGTCACTTCCATTGCATGTAATGAAAATGTTCTAGTTTTGGCTTGTATAGCTATATGATAGAAGTACTAAACCCCCGGATATTATCTGAATTTTAAGTCTCTGATATGGAACAAAATTGAAGTACTTTATTTTCTCCACTCATACCTGCTAGCCCATAATGATGTGCATGAACACATCTAACATGTCTAAATTGGTTTACATGTAGTTAAACTCAAAATTAATTTCATTAAATTTACAAGTAAATTGAGATGTGTATTACATAATCAAGATGAAAAATATCTGAGATGGTACGATGATGTCTAGTGCAATACAAATATCAAAAGCACGATTCTTCAGAAAAGTTTCGTCTTTTCTAAATATACAAAAAATAAAGGGCACAAGTCTACCTATTTCAAGTATGATTCCGCCGACTACGGTTATCTTCGCCATGCGCGCTTATACCGTCGGTTTGGGAAACAAACCAACGTATCTCCAGTAAACGTCTTACTGCAGTGTGTGAATTCAATACGAAGACGTGATTATAGAAGTTAATTGTGTAAAAATCTTTTAAAAAGCCTGCATCGTTTGAGGAAAAACTTTCAATTAAATTGCTGAATGAATTGTAAACTATTTTAAATTCTCCTTCTGGGTCTGATAACAATAAACTAATCGTTCAAAGTTACGATGGGGGGTCCGTGATGAGTGGTAAGAGAAATGGTGTCCAAGCCATTATCAAAAGAACATTTCCACATGCACATTATATTTACTGTTACGCGCATCAATTTATTTTAATTATTGAACGAGCAGGACAGTGCAATAGAAAAGTAAAAATTTTCTTTGCAAAATTTGCAGTCATTTCCAAGCTTTTTTCTCGATCGCCAAAACAAACGGTAATTCTTGATGAAATAGTCATACATAGATTACCACGCGCTAGATTTCGAACATTGAGATTGATTCAGTTACTATTAGTGAAGCAAGTGGTTTATTGAAACATTTGAATTGCTCGGAATTTCTCTACTGGTTGAAAATATTTCATTTCATCATGCCACGTGTTGAAATATTATTTAATCAGAATCAAATGCGCGGGATTAACAGTGACTCAACTGGAAAAGGCAATTGACAATTCCAACAGCAAATTATTCGAATTAGAAATTCTATTGACAATGACAATCAAGAACGCAATAATGAAGAACCTGCTAGGAAAAGACAAAAAACGACAGCTGGATATAACAGAGCTGTTATTGCAAAGGAAGTATGTATTTTAAGCCAAATTAGCGATTTTTTTTGGGCCCACCCTCTTTCATAACTCACGAGCCGCCACTGCTATCAATCATGAAGCTGATCCGAGAAAATGAAACTTCGCCAACATAAAGGTACGAAGACAGAATAGGCTTGTTGAGCTAGAGAACGAGGTAACAATAACAACTAGTATGAACTTGTCGGAACTTGCAGCCAGCGCCGAACAGCAAACAGAATTTTTAAACTTATTTTTCAGCTTAGATTCATTGAATGATTGATTAATCAATTATTTTACGATTTAATCAATCAATGAATCAGGGCCGGATTTAGAGTGGTGGGGGCCCCTATGGTAGACGGTAATATTAAATGCCACAAAATATTTTTACAATACAAAATTTTAATGCAATTGTAATTTCATTTAAATAAAACTTTTCTGGGAGATATACAGGATGTCCCAGGTTTTAGTAGCAGAACTTTCATTAATTTCATTGAAACGACACCTTGATTATCTTCGGAGATACGAACAAAATTAAGAAATTTTTTATAAAATTCAACTGTATCTCAAAAATTAAGCGTCTGTGCATATATGTTAATAGGAACTTTTTTTTCAAAATCAAATTTTCTATCGACTGTTAAAGTTCTGCTACTAAAACCTGGGACATCCTGTATATATTATTTATTTGTACATATATTAATTATCGATACAAAGGCACTTTTCGCACTTTTCTCGTCGATCAGGTCGTCAAATTTTAATTAGTCAATTATTGTTACTCAAAAGTCGGAGATCAGTGAGACATTTTTGGCTCATTGCCGTTCGGAAACTGTTTTTTTAGTAATTGTAACTTTGGAAAAGAATCTTTCAGCCTTACAGTTAGTGATCATCAGAACAAGATAAATATTTTAAATTATCTGAACATTAGGAAAAGCATCCCGCACGTGTTTTTTGATTATCAAGCGTACATGGAATGTTCATGGCTGAAGTATCTTTTTTTTCTGCTGCAAACTGACTAGAAACCAGAAACTTATCTGTAATACGGCGCCACATACTAAACACGCGGGAAAATTCAAATAACTAATTTCAATGAACTTGTTATTATGTTGTGTTTCAAAGCAATGTGACATCAGAAATAACTTATTTCAATTTCTACCTGCCATTACATAAATATTAAATATACAATATTTCCTGCTATTGTAATGTAAAATAAATAATTAAAATACAAATTCTGCATAAAATTACGCAAAAATTATGAATTTGTTACTATATTAACAAAATCAACTTATATTATACTTGGTGGGGGCCTGTGGGCGGCCGCCCACTCTGCCCACTCCTAAATCCGGCCCTGCAAGAAATACTAGTTTGATTAATCAATTAATCCATATTTATTGGCATCTCTACTCTCATCAATAGGTCACCCTCCTACCTCAAACCAGTAAAAAGTAGACAAACATTCCAGACATAAATAAATTCAATTCAAAAATGCAGGAAATAACATAATATAATTTCCCATAGATTAGGAATAAGCTTATCACTAATACTCACCTTTGGTTGGTAGATTTCAAATTAAAAACAAGTTATAAATTAATATTATTATATTTATATGAAGTTACAGAAGAGCTTTTGCATAATAGCTCTTTAAGAAAATAAATATCACAATGAAGATGTGAAAAATTTGATGTAGACTAAATAATATACAATCGAATTATGAGTATTAATGAACATTTACTAAATCTATGTCTAAAGGTCCAACAAAACCTGCTGTTTATTATATATAATCACTATTTAATGTTTATTCATTTAAAATTTACATCAATTCTCTTATCACTATGAGCTACAAGCTCAAAAGTAGGACAAATGTACATAATAAATAGTTGATCGCTTCAAATAGATAATTAAAAATTACAGAATAATTTATTTACATGTCTAAAAAATGACAATCCAAATATAAAATATGAAAAAAAGGAAAGGAGAATAAATAAAACAACTTATTTACAAAAAAAATTGATTTAAAAAACGTGTAAGAAACGACGTGTATGTATATATACAAACCATAAAGAATATTTCTATTGTTTATGTACACCTAACCTACAAAATCATACAGCTGAAATATAGAACTCACTCATTCACTGCTAAGAAGTCTAGACATTCACACAAACACTTTAGCGAGCCCGTCGGCTCCCGCACTGGCTATATAAGGTTTTGAAGGATGAAAAGCGACATCCAAAATACTTTCATCGAATTTCTTTCGGTGGGCCGTTATTTCTTGAACGCAAGTCTTGTTATCTAAATTCCACAATCTTATGGAACAATCGTGAGAACCTGCAAGCGAAATTTCGAGAAAAGGTGTCATTCATTGCTTACAAATCAATTTTCAACAGTTACGTACCAATCACTTAAACATTTTATAATTGGATTCATTTTATATACTAATGCCCAGAATTTCGATTTATAATAAGAATTATGTAAACCTTTGTTAATAAATAATAAAAAAAATTATATCAAGCAGCAATTCAAAATTCTGCATTTTCATTGAAAATTAAAAATCTATAATTTAGTCTACAGTACACCCTATTTACGCTTAAATTATAATTTATCCAAAGCATGTTTCGACTGCGATGCAGTCAGTCATCATCAAAGGAATGTGTAAACTGAATTTAAAGCTAAAATTACGAAAGAACGTGAAATACTTTAAGGGGTAAATTAGAGAAAGGGTAAATTTACAGCTAGTAATAAAGTCGTTATCATTATGTTTCTAATGTAAGAAAGTATTAGAGGTACTTCTTGGCCAAAAATAAACATCAAATATTCCAGTTTTTTTTTAAATATTTTGACTATACGAGAGGGAAACCTATAATGTTCGAAAAACATAGTCCAGGCTATGAACCGGAAAATAAAAAATAAAAAACATCTAAGTTCGAATCAAAAAAATTTTTTGGCATTACCTTCAGGGGGTTCTCTTTTGGCATTTCGAGGGCACCTAGGGGGGTATTTTGGGTCGCTGAACACGAATCCGTAGCCAGATTTACTTGCAATCCATCGTAGGGGTGGTCAAATCGACAAAATTGGCCAATTTTGCACCCCTATATTTTATTTTGCAATTTACGTGTTTTTGGCATTTCGAATGCACCAAGGGGGGTTCTTGGGTCGCTGAATTCGATGCCGAAGCCAGATTTACTCCGAAGTAATTTTAAAATGCAAAAATAATAAAAATTTAGAAGCGTGTCAAATAAGCCATTTTTCTGAATTTCCCACCTCTACGATGATATTCGAGTAAATCTGGCTTCGGAATCGTATTCGGCAACCCAAAAAACCGCCTTGGTGCATTCGAAATGCCAAAAACACGTAAATTGCAAAATAACATATTAGGGGTCCAAAATTGGCCAATTTTGTCGATTTTACCACCCCTATGACGGATTGCAAGTAAATCTGGCAACGGATTCGTATTCAGCGACCCAAAAAACCTCTTAGGTGCCCTCGAAATGCCAAAATACCTTTTATTGTAGAAAATACAATTCAAGACTTGGAGAGATTTCGAGCCATTTTCGCCTCCAATGGGTGGGGTTGGGGTTCCCAAGAGGTTTTAAGGTGTATGAATGATCCTGAGAACCTCCTGAAGCTAATGCAAAAAAAATATTCGAACTTACATGTTTTTTATATTTGTGAAAAAAAAATTTAAAGACATTTTTTACGATTATGTCGAAACTACTGAACAACATTGAAATGAAATTTGGTATGAATATGTTTTGGAAGAAGGCAACATCGCACGAATTTATTTTTATATCTGACTCTCATAAAGGGCGCTAATTACACGGTTCACACCGAGTAGTTCTAATCATAACTTTTTTGAGGTTTGATTTTCTAATCCAAATTTTACGTCAAATTAAACACCATTCAATTTTACATAAAAAAGGTACTCTTGGTAAAACTCGATACTGTGTACAGTTTTCGGAATATTTTGATTTGAAAATAATGAAGTAATAACTGATGCTGATGATAAAAAACAATTAAAAAATTTCGAAAACGGTACACAGTATCGAGTTTTACCAAGAGTACCTTTTGTGTTTGATTAAAACTACTCGGTGTGAACCGTGTAATTAGCGCCCTCTATGAGTCAGATATAAAAATGAATTCATGCGATGTGTCAGCTTCCAAATCATATTCATACCAAATTTCATTACAATGTTGACAGTGGTTTCGACATAATCGTAAATTATTTTTTTTTCAAACACCCTGTATATTGAATACGGATGCGGTTACGACATTTTTTCACGGAGCGAAGCACTTATCTTTCAGTGTTCTACCTATCCTAGCAACGGGGTCATCTTTTTTTAAAACATCCTGTATTTTTGGAGTCTAAAAAATCTTAAAAAAGTGAAAATGAAACTTTTAATAGTTATTTTATTTAAATTGAGGATAAAAAAAATACCAAGTGGTGTAATTAGACATAAAACAATGACTCTTATAGAGGCAAAGGATATTCGACTGATACCGAACAATAACAAAAAACATGCGTTGTTTTGTAACAACAAAAATAAAGTCACACTTAATACAGATATCTTAGTTGCCGAGTAGGAATAGAACAATGCCAAAAAGTAAAAGGTAAACGCATAAAACAATTCTTACGGGCGTGAAGAATACTTGACTCAAGTTAAACCTGCACATCATGCAGCCATTCGATTTTTAATCCGATTATTGAATGGTTACTTGCATTCAAATGTATTGAAAACTCACCTGATAGCAAGTAGAGTCCGTTGGGATCGACCGCTAAGCTAGTGACCGCGTCTAAATGAGCGACCATGGAGTGCACCACTTTACCGGTCAAGTTATCCCAAAACCGAATGTGTCGGTCTTCGTGGGCCGTTATTGTCAATGGTAAGGTTGGATGGGAGACGATTTTATTAATTTGTTTATTCATGATATTGACGCTCTCTTGACTCGATTCTAATCGAATCAGCGGTTTCGCCGTCTCCGCATCGAAGATTATACAGTGCGAGCTACCGTACGCGGCCACTATTCGCACCGGATGATCTCTGACGAAGTCGACGCTAGACGGAACGCCGTCCTGCTCTGAAGTGTAGGTGTTAAGCAGCGGGACCTGCAAGAAATAATGACAAATACTGTAATTCGGGTCGAGTCGGTCATGTGGGAACGTACCTCGCTGTGCGGCGCCCACAATTTGACCGTGCCGTCGGCCGAACACGACAACAATTGTTGTTTGTTGTTCAACAGAGACAATCCCCAGACGGCGTTAGAATGACCTTGGAGCGACGTGTACAACACTTCGGGATCGAACTGGTCGTATGGATCTATGTTGGAGTTTGGAACGTTCCAGCAATGAATTGCCGAGTCTAAACCCCCGGAGTAACAGTATTCTCCTGAGCCTATGTACGAACCTATCGCCAAACACAGCACAGGTTTGTTATGACATCTACAATAAATAGAACATGTGGCATTAATTGACATCAAAGCTGATCCCTGTGGTATGCCTAAATTAATTTTCAGAAGTTGGAGCAAATTTACGTAAAACTTGAAACATTTAATTTAGAATTATGCTGACAACTTGTTTCACCACATTGAGGCATCTCGAAGCTAGGAGTTATCAACTAAAGCTGAATCTAAAATCTGAATGTGGTTTACATTGAAGGATGAGTTACACAATGTTTTGGGTGCGAGTTTATTTACAGTCCTCTTTTTTGAGCCTATGAGTTGTCAAATCTTCATGGAACCTTACACTGAAACTACGTTCAGTTTGTCCTAGGTACAAGACATTACAATCATCACACCTCAGTCTGTAAACTTCAAATTTCTTTTATTTAACTTTTTTAGATATTGAATTATTAATATATGAATATAGATTATTTGTTGTTTTAGTCGACGTTTTTATTCTGGTTTTTAAGAATTCAGATAATTTTTTGAGTATTACTATCCCCGGGAGGAAAAGAGGCACTTATTCCCTTGGGATGTATATAACTAGTATTTTCAAGTATTTTATTAATCATCTTGACATCATAAGCGTTATTTTGTAGAAATATCGATGATTCTATTCAATTCTAAAAGGAAGTTATCTTTACCTAATGAGCTATTAACTAATCTACGTATCGTATATTTTTTGTAATATCTATGATTCTGTTCAATTCTAAATGGAAGTTATCTTTACTTAATGAAATATTAACTAGTCTACACCACGGTCGTATATACAGGTCTGGAAACTCGAGGTTGTTTCCTATGTGAGCAGTGAGTCCGCTAAGCATCGACTGGCCCGTAGTACCAAAAGTCGTCACGTAGAAGAATTTTCTGACAACTGTCAGTTGACTTGTCAACACAAGGAATACCTGCGTTTTTAGAAACAAATTACGAAATCGTGCATTGTGCCGAAATGCAAAACGGGTACAAAAGTGTAAAGCAAGAAACTTCTGTTTGTAAAGTCCGAAAGATGCGGAAATGCGAAAAAATTGGATGCTTGCGATTCCGGATAGGAATCGTTTAACTAGTCTACACATATCGTACATTTTTTGTAATATCTATGATTTTGTTTAATTTTAAATGGAAGTTATTTCTACTTAATAAAATATCAACTAATCTACATATCGTATATTTTTTGTAATATCTATGATTTTGTTTAATTCTAAATGGAAGTTATTTCTACTTAATAAGATATCAACTAATCTACGTATCGTATATTTTTTGTAATATCTATGATTTTGTTTAATTCTAAATGGAAGTTATCTTTACTTAATGAGATATTAACTAATCTACATATCGTATATTTTTTGTAATATCTATGATTCTGTTTAATTGTAAAAGCAAGTTATCCTTACCTAATGAGATATTAACTTATCTACGTATCGTATATTTTTTGTAATATCGATGATTTCTATATCTAATGAGATATTAACTAATCTACGTATCGTATATTTTTTGTAATATCTATGATTTTGTTTAATTCTAAATGGAAGTTATCTTTACTTAATGAGATATTAACTAATCTACATATCATATATTTTTTGTAATATCTATGATTGTGTTTAATTCTAAAAGCAAGTTATCCTTACCTAATGAGATATTAACTTATCTACGTATCGTATATTTTTTGTAATATCGATGATTTCTATACCTAATGAGATATTAACTAATCTACGTATCGTATATTTTTTGTAATATCTATGATTTTGTTTAATTCTAAATGGAAGTTATCTTTACTTAATGAGATATTAACTAATCTACATATCGTATATTTTTTGTAATATCTATGATTCTGTTTAATTCTAAAAGCAAGTTATCCTTACCTAATAAGATATTAACTTATCTACGTATCGTATATTTTTTGTAATATCTATGATTTTGTTTAATTCTAAATGGAAGTTATCTTTACTTAATGAGATATTAACTAATCTACATATCGTATATTTTTTGTAATATCTATGATTCTGTTTAATTCTAAAAGCAAGTTATCCTTACCTAATAAGATGTTAACTAATCTACGTATCGTATATTTTTTGTAATATCGATGATTTTTATACCTAATGAGATATTAACTAATCTACGTATCGTATATTTTTTGTAATATCTATGATTTTGTTTAATTCTAAATGGAAGTTATCTTTACTTAATGAGATATTAACTAATCTACATATCGTATATTTTTTGTAATATCTATGATTCTGTTTAATTCTAAAAGCAAGTTATCCTTACCTAATAAGATATTAACTTATCTACGTATCGTATATTTTTTGTAATATCGATGATTTCTATACCTAATGAGATATTAACTAATCTACGTATCGTATATTTTTTGTAATATCTATGATTTTGTTTAATTCTAAATGGAAGTTATCTTTACTTAATGAGAATTTAACTAATCTACATATCGTATATTTTTTGTAATATCTATGATTCTGTTTAATTCTAAAAGCAAGTTATCCTTACCTAATGAGATATTAACTTATCTACGTATCGTATATTTTTTGTAATATCGATGATTTTTATACCTAATGAGATATTAACTAATCTACGTATCGTATATTTTTTGTAATATCGATGATTTTTATACCTAATGAGATATTAACTAATCTACGTATCGTAAATTTTTTGTAATATCTATGATTTTGTTTAATTCTAAATGGAAGTTATCTTTACTTAATGAGATATTAACTAATCTACATATCGTATATTTTTTGTAATATCTATGATTCTGTTTAATTCTAAAAGCAAGTTATCCTTACCTAATAAGATATTAACTTATCTACGTATCGTATATTTTTTGTAATATCGATGATTTCTATACCTAATGAGATATTAACTAATCTACGTATCGTATATTTTTTGTAATATCTATGATTTTGTTTAATTCTAAATGGATATTTTTTGTAATATCTATGATTCTGTTTAATTCTAAAAGCAAGTTATCCTTACCTAATGAGATATTAACTTATCTACGTATCGTATATTTTTTGTAATATAGATGATTTCTATACCTAATGAGATATTAACTAATCTACGTATCGTATATTTTTTGTAATATCTATGATTTTGTTTAATTCTAAATGGAAGTTATCTTTACTTAATGAGAATTTAACTAATCTACATATCGTATATTTTTTGTAATATCTATGATTCTGTTTAATTCTAAAAGCAAGTTATCCTTACCTAATGAGATATTAACTTATCTACGTATCGTATATTTTTTGTAATATCGATGATTTCTATACCTAATGAGATATTAACTAATCTACGTATCGTATATTTTTTGTAATATCTATGATTTTGTTTAATTCTAAATGGAAGTTATCTTTACTTAATGAGATATCAACTAATCTACATATTGTATATTTTTTATAATATCTATGATTCTGTTTAATTCTAAAAGCAAGTTATCCTTACCTAATGAGATATTAACTTATCTACGTATCGTATATTTTTTGTAATATCTACGATTCTGTTTAAAACTAAATGGAAGTTATCTTTACTCAATAGGATATTAACTAATTTACGTATCGTATAGTTTATGGTGCTAACATGTGAGATTGCGGATGTAAAGAAGTCTTGTGTATGGTGGTACCTGTGTGGGTGGGTTTATGATAAATAGCGAAGGTGAATTCTATATTTGGATGCAAGTAGCTAATATAGGTAAGACATTTCTTTGCCGGGTACTACCATAGAGATATATAAATACACTAAACTTCCCGTGGGCGGATTTGAATCAGTTCTCTGAAGGACAAAAGATAATACATCTTCAGACCTCTCTCGCTATTTTCACGAATACGGGTCACGAGAGGAGTAGCTGCCAGATGTATACAACAATAGCCCGTTTTCACCTGCACTGCTTTTTACCGCGTCGATTCGTTCCTAATAGAAAGTACCGCTTGTATCCTAGGACTTGCTTTACAAACGATTTCAAAGATTGATTAGAGTTTCTTTGCATTACTTCGAATCAGTTGTTGACTATTCATTCAACGATTTTATCATTATTTATTTACTAAAGTCAATAGTGGATATGCTCATATCTTATTGCAAGGAAGTGAAACCTCTGCTACATCATCATTTAGTTATATTTAAAGTCTATAATTCAATACCAAATCATTTTGCCCTTTCAGATTCGGCCTCTTGTTATATTCTCCTCTGACTCTATCCTGGGATAAAGCAGCCTTTGTTTAACAATTAAATTCAGATCCGGTAAGTGTGAGGAATTACTACCCTCCGCAACAGGTGTTTAACGTCATCAAGCAAAGAAAACGCGTCACAGTACATACGACTCCAATTTTCAATTAATATATCTGTTGATTGTCTCAAATACGCGCCAGAGGTCGAAAAATATTGTTACCAGGGTTATTAAAAGGAATAATCTACAAACGAATCTATACAGTTCGACTCTTATAAATCTTAATTTACTCATTCTTTAAATTTTTCATGTTATTGTATTTAAAAATGAAAATTAGAAACAACGATTTTGAGATTCCTTCCATTGTTTAAACTACAACACTTGCATCCACAAAATTTTATACATATTGAAATATTCTTTCAACCAATAAACAATAAAATTCGAAATCTCCATTTTCGGTTTGAAACGTGAAAATCAACTCACCTAAACGTATACAATGGTTCAACATCTAGGGAGGCAGTCTTTTTGGCTGGTACAGTTTTTTGTAAGTTCCACAATTTCAAGGTATGATCTTCACTGGCGGTAATCAGTACGGGTTCTGAAGGATGGAAAGCAAGAGCTCTTACACCATCGAAATGACTTCTGAGTGTGTATTTAGCATTCCACGTTTTCCTAAATGCTTCTTTGCTACTAGCTATGTCATAACTATTCTCGGCATCATTGTTTACTGTTAATTGAGCCAATTCACCCAAACCCAGGGTCGAGTCGATGGTTTCGTCATCGTTTAATCGCAATGGTCGTTTCGGGGTACCCGTTTGGTAACCTGAATGTCAAAAAATGTTCAACATTAGCTATACATATGTGTGAATCAGAGTATCTAAGTTTTTCAGCGTGACAGAACTTCAAATTGGCATAAAACACCTACAATTTGACCAAATGAATGGAATTTTGGATTTATTTAGGGCTTATGATCCCTGTCACTGGCTCTATTATAGCGCATCCAAGAGGTCCATTTTTGACCGAAAACAAGTCCAATGTTAGCATACAAATAATCTAACGTAGATGGTTTAGCTGCAAATATCCAATACTTTACGTAATCCGGACGCCCACAAGTCGCAGGATCGTGTTGAGCCAATGTATTTTTTTACGCTATTCGATCTATTCATTATTACTATTTATTATTTAGAGTACTTCCGACATTACTAGAAGTTTGAAAATACGCGCAATCTTAATATTATTGAATGGTAGTACGGATTAAAAAAAACATCGATTTTCGAGCAAGGGTTTCCGAGATATTGTTGTTTTTTACGAGCGCCACACAGCCAAGCGCACGAAATACCATTATTTAAAATAATTGTTTTAGCAACTTTTACGAAAGATAAGAGGTTGGAAATTTGGTAAGTTGTTCATTAACTATTGAAGATGATCCCGTAAGAAAAATAGCGCGTTACCGCATCATAATTTTTTTAGGGCCATTAAAGTGCTTTTTTATACATTAAGTTGCGGTTTGCAAAAAGTATACATCCGATCTTGCTGAAATTTTGTGTGGTACTTGGTGAGCACAAAAGCTACAACCTATTAAAATTTCAGCTCTTTATCTTTAAAAGAACAAGAGTTATGAAATTTCGAGCAAAATCGATGGTTTTTTGCAATTTGCGGGGTCACCGCTGGACCAATTGGGTTCATCCGCAGCTCATTTTTTCCGTCTTTTTACAGCGCATAAGCTTATTGAAAGCCTTTTCCTTTTTAACTCAATCTGACTTTTCGCCATTTTTACCATTTTTTTTGGACCATTTGCGACGATAAAAAAGTGTAGGATTTTAGTTCCTTCAATTTGTATCATAATTATCTGCTTAAAGCAATATTTTTTTCCGAAATCAGAATTAAAAACTCCAAAAAGCTAATTTTATCACACTAAAGACTATTGCTTGGTCATTCAATTGTGTGATGCGCAGGGCCGGATTTAGAGGTGTGGAGGCCTCGGGGCAACAAAGGAGTGGCGGCCCCATGGCCCCAAATTATTTTCCAAATAAAATGAACAATTTTGTCAGTCGAGTTTTCAATAAATAATTTATTGAAACCAAGTAAATTCTTATAGTATTTAACAAACATATATAAATATAATAGGAAACAAGAATTATCTGAAATTATATTTTAGCGTTAACGAACGGAACCTTCCGAGCTTTTTTCGCCGAAAAATCGTTGATGATTTCGCCGAAATCCAGTTCCCGAAGTAAGTCACTTTCAACGCTCAGGAGTGAAAGCTTTGATAGACGGTTTTGTCCCATCGTCGTTCGAAGCCTATTTTTCATAATTTTCATTTTTGAAAATACATATCGCAATTGATTTTTATATACAATAAAAAAAAAAAAAGAAAATAGTCGATACACGAAATCGAATACCCAACCTCCGAGGCTGCGGGCTAGTACCACCCCACTCAGCCATTGAGCCATTGGGATACTCAAGATGGGTAGTAAATTGCAAGTGCTCATCAGGGCCATTTGAGATTTTGATATTTTACTGATTGCCTGATTGGAGTGAACAAATATAGATCAATGATTTCTGTTAATATTTAAGAACAATATAATCATGTTTGTACAAAGGTAAAGGTAAAGGTAAAACAGCGAAAAAAAATATCAAAGGAAAAGTTGTTTACTAGTGTTTACTCTTGTGCCCCTCTTTTGTGGAGGCCTCGGGGCTGTGCCCGGTTGCCCTCCTCTAAATCCGGCCTTGGTGATGCGACTTTCGCCACTTTCTAACGAAGCGTGACGAATGACTAAATCCCCCCACGACACTGTTCATTATACTTGAATAGAACCGGAAGTGGCTATATAATCAAAATATTCTAGTTCTATTGGTTAAATAGTGAACAAATGTGTAGAAGTTAAATAAAAACAATTATTGAGAATTTTTCAGATGAAATCTGAATTAGAAGAAATACAAACATTAGAGACATACTAACTCTAGCACAGGATCAAGAAAGAATAAAAAGGATGGCTCATCAAAAATTCGTAGCTTTAAGAGCCTATAATTTTAGAGAAATGTTGCATATCACACAATCAAATGTTGAGTTATGGTTTCAAAATCAGATTGGGTGATATAATAAAACATAATTTGCTTACTTTGATTCCAATCACCTTGTTCTACTTTGTCATGCCTCTCTTCTGTTTCAGATAATAGATTGAGTTCATTTAAAACTTCCATGGCCTCTGCATCAACATCACTACATAAACTCACTTTACCTACAATGAACCAAATTCAGGATTCGAAAACGACATTTTGAAAAAAGTGGTATGGTAAAACAAACCACTGAGGGATACCTTTTTTTCTTACAGATTTAACATCATCATCTAAATCATCTGATGGTTCGATATCCACTTCATCGCTCATATCATCATCATCATCCATATCCACGTCTGTGTTTGAAAGGAAATCCAAGTTGGCCATCACAGCTGCTTCTGTGTCTAGCATCATAGCTTCTGCTAGTGACCCTGGTTGGGCCTTCTTGGCTGGTGTTCTTCTGCCTATAGAAAACCAGCCTGTCTGTTATACAACAAACCCTTATGCCGAAAACAACAATTAAATCTAACATCATTTTTGCACTCACCTTGAGTTTCACTTGCTCTTTTATTGGATTCGTTTCCATTGATAGAACTACCATTCAGATTCTCTTCTTGCTCGGCATTGTTATTCAGGCCCAATAAGGCTCGTACCCGAGTGGATCTAACATCTATGATTCTATCTGTATAGCCGATTTCTTGCAAATACTGACGTAACAATTGACGACCCTGTTTCCATGTAGAATTTGACACTGAGATGTACGATTGTTCGGTGTCTAAATGACTTTCGGCGACAGCTTCATCGTTGGGAATTGGCTTCACATCACCCTGTTGTAGTTCTGAGCCATATTTCAATTTATGAAACTTACTTCTTTCTTGCTTTAGGGCATATTCCAACATTTTTATTCGTCGTACTAAATCATTTTTCAAGTTTTCTTGGCCCTTTCTTTCACCTTGGAGAAAAGCGATTCGAGCCTATAATATTATGAACAGATATAAAAATAAACGCATCACTATATGGTACATAAGTGTACAATTCAACAGCAATAACATTTATGCTACTTTTAATTAATTGATATGTGAACAGTAGAAATCTTTGATTCGTTTAAAATGAAAATTTAATAGTTCTAATTATTTACTTTTAGAAAGTGAAATTTAGTTGAATATAATAACCATTTCATTAAATGATCATCTGACCATGACTAACGCATGAAATAAACTACTACGTCTAGAAGTTTAATGCAAGTTCCAAGATATCCTGTATCATTTCTTCATTTTGTGATTTATGTATTCATGTCGTTAAATGATGAGCAAAATATGAATCATAAATGATTGAGCAAAAAGTTGAAAGAATGAGTCAACTTTTTGCTCTATAATTTCTGTCTCATAAGATGCAGAAATGCATCATGTGTATGGCCTCGTCGACGGTAATGCAGAGAAAGCTAGATGTATTTATCATCAGAGATAACCCAATCGTGCTTGCCAGATAGTCGAAACTTTTCTAATATTCACCGTCGTCTTGCAGAAACAGGCAGAAAGGTACACCTGAAGGTAGACCTCGAAGTGTAAAAACACCAAAAATCAAAGAAGCGGTGCTGCATGAAGTCGATGAACATCCTGAAGCCGGTACGAGGCAGATCGCTTGGAACTTGAACATAGGTCACCAAATTGTTTGGAGAATTTTTTGTTATATCCGTACCACATTTTAAGAGTACAGGCATTATTGCCCAAAGATTTTCCGAAGCGTGTGAACTTTTGTCAGTGTCTATGTTGCAGAAAATCACACATTCTGTTTATGGATGAAGCTATCAAGAAATGCAATACAAAAATTCAACAACAATCATTTGTGGGCGGATGAAAATCCTCACGCCACAACCGAAACCCATTTTCGGTGAATGTATGGGCAAGAATCATTGGCGACTACTTTATTGGTCCATTCTTCCTACCAGGACGACTTGACGGACAATTTTACTGCAATTTCCTTCAAGAACGCCTTTGCTACTTGAGGATGTTCCGTTAGCAACAAGAAACGAAATGTGGTACATGCACAATGACGCACCAGCACATTACAGTGCAAAGATTCGTAATTATTGACGAACTGTTTATCCAAATCGTTGGATTGGCCGCTGGGGGGGAGCAAGAATGGCCACCCAGGTCCCCCGACCTCAATAGTTCAGACTTCTTTTGGTGTTGCCAACTAAGGACGCTAGTATACACCATTCCCATCAACACTGTAGATGAATTAAAAGAAAGAATAGTTGCAACATGTGATACAAGAAAATACACTTCAGGAATATTTGAACGAGTGGGCAATTCCATGAGAAGGAGAGCAGAAGCGTGCATATTAGCCGGAGGGGGCATTTTCAGCAACTTTTGTAATAATAGTTAAGATGTAATGTTAAGTTAATGTAGTATGTTGTTAGATTTTGTTGACATTATCCCAGGCCAATTAAATTTTTGCAAAATTGAATGTATTCTTAATAAAATTCATTCCATTAATTTTTCTGTCAATACAACGGTTTTTACTTTTTTACTCAAAGACCATATGGCGAAAGAAAGCTTTGTCTTACACACCAGGCTATCCAAAAAAAATCTAGATCGAAAAAACTCAGTGGCGTACCACTTTTTTTGTTAAAATTACTGGAAGGCTAACCCATAACTACGACACAGATTTAATTTTAAAACAACTTATTGAGTGAAAAAGCACATTAATCTGTCCCAAAACTCAGCTCGATATAACAAACCATTTTCCAGATTTTTGAAAAAACCAAAAAAAAAACTTTGCCACCTGTATATTGAAAACAGCGTTTTAGGACAGGTTTGTAGGAACTTTTTTTACTTAAAATTGACCCAGGAATCACCACTTAAAATATTCGCATATCATTAAGGAACAGCCTGTAATTACAGTCTGAAACCTAATATTTCCCAAGTACCAATGTGTAGTACTTTTATATGGTAACATGTGTATCAAGTAAGATTTTATTGCCTAACTTGCTATTTCTGTGTTGCCAGTTGCAGTTAATTTGCATTGCAATGATAAAATACAGGTTTGGTGGTTTAGTTGAACCATTGATATGTATATCAATTGATTTTGTTTTGAAATGGTGCAAATAAGTATAGTATTGAAGTTTGAAAATAAAAAGAAATATATACAAGTATTGTGTCACAATATAACAAGAGCCAACTGTGTCTACATTAAATAGCGATCTAACCCATTGAGGAATAAGGTCTCCACAGTTGTGTAAACACTTCTAAAAACAAGATAACTAATTTTCAGGTTACATTTGACAATGTTTATTATCGCCAATTTCAGAAGTATTTCTTCATTTAAAAGCTTATAGAAACCCTTTATTTCAAACTAGCAGTTGTAACAAAAATTGAAACCACGTTGCAACTTTTATCTTATTTATGATCATGATATACAGGATGTTACAGTGAGCAGTTGAAAAGAGACAATTGACATTTCATGGACTTGTTTTTTATACCTATGCTAAGTAAATATTTTACTCTACAATGTCAGCAGGCCTGTTCTTTGTTTGTTTTTGTTTTCTTGTCAAATACTTATTGTGTATATTTTATTTTAGCACTTTCACCATTCTCAGATGTTCGTTTTTTAATAACTAAACATCACTACTCTGATGCCGGTTCACCTAATTGTATTAGTGTATTGTATGATGTATAAGTACAATTCTTTGAATAAAGCTATCTATCTATCTATCTATCTAAATAAGCTTTATCACAAATACATGGGTGTTATTATTTGTTTACATCTCCACAGGAAATATTGAAACGTAAACAAATAACCCTTCGAGGGCAAAAATTGTCTCTCACGCAGTCAGAACGTTATAACACAGAATGTTATCATTCCAATATTCAATATAGACAGCTATGTCAATAATGATATCTAATTTGGGTACCCTAATTTAATATACAAGGAAACCAACGATGAGAATTTGTAGTTATTTGACAAAGTTATTATCTAAATACGCATGACACAAATTTACATAGATTCTATCTGAAGGCATAAAGATACATACATCTGCATTCGGATCTCGAAGATGGAAAAATAATATAGAGGGAGAAATGTAAATGATACTTTACAGGTCTTTCCATGTCACATAATTCCGTACACTTAGTTTTAGAAGTCTAAGACATCATTATGAGTACAAATTACCAAAAATTTCAATTGTTTCTAGTGTTGGCCATAATAATCAAAGTCATAGAATAGCTTTTATCTAAAACCTCAAGACTGTTGATTGAGCCAACATTGTATTCCATATATAGTTGGGTGAGTTTACATCTGCATATTTACTTTTGAGAAATTATTTGCATCTTCTGTATCTTTACGAAATTGATTTAATAAAACATAATATATAATTAAACATATCAATCAGTGTATGTTCACATACTCTAACAAAGGGAGAAAATGAAAACTCACTTGCAATTCTGCCCTGTCAACGTCCCATTGTGATCTTTCTAATTCGAACCTAGCCCATTCGTGCTGGATAAAATGCAAAATTCCTGGTATCGAGTATTGAGTTCTCCCTGATGTATCATCGTTTTGTTTGTTGTTACCTACAGACACCACTTGCGGACCAATTTGTACTCCATTCTGATGAGTGAGTGAATTATCTTCCATTGTCGAACCACTATGAAGTCTCATACGTCCACCATTGCGCTTCAGATCGCCATTTTAGTCTATATAACGGCTCTATACTTATCAAAAATCGGTGCGCACTTCTTCCATTATTTTTAGTTCAAGCAACACCTTGATAATATTTATTATTTATTATAACACGCACTACACACATACAATTTTTGGAAAATTTCCGCTTTCAACTACTTAACATCTGGTGAATTTCGTTCTCTTCCAACCCTAATAAGTAAGAGTTTTCGATCTCTATCTAGCAAAATTTCAGTATTCTGTTGAGTGAACGAGAGTGACAGTGACAGTAGAAGTCATGGGATTAAATGTACAGAAAAGAGAAGAAAACTTGTGTTACGCTTAAAGTCTCGTTAGAAGTTCGTTTCAATTTTAATTTAACACTTCTTTGTGTTAATTCTGTTGATAAATTATTAACACCCTACAATGACGGAAGCGGATAAAGCACGGTTCCCTGAAATTGCATTGGAACTTCGACAAGGAAGATAAAATCCGCTAGAATAGATTAGACGACCCCCATAAAAGAGAATACTTCATATTATATACTATTGATAGCATATCAGCTTAGCATGGTTAGGATCTAGGCTAGGATAATGTTGCCAGAAATTAAAAACTATAATGTCGAATAACACCGATTCAAATTGGAAACTTCCAAACAAGTAGCCATTGCGAGGGAAGCCTATAAACATAGCTGTGACATTATGTTTTACGTCATTCATAGGATTAAGCTTCATGTTGCTAATTGTTTGGTCTTCTGAACTTATAGTGTGAAGAAGCTTACTTAGAGTTAAAATGTTAAAAAGGATTGATATTAATCTCGCAGAAATTAGTTTCAGTTACGAGTGTGTCATGGATACTAGATAAATCAGGATAGAAATCTGTCTATGTCACATTATAGAGCGAAGTAAGTTCAGTTGTTGTATAATGTCTGCATTGATGGAGATTGAAAGGCTACCAGGTTCTCAAAAGAAGGAAGGAACAAGTAGCACTGCTAACTTACTATGCACGGCGTGCATGTTCCTGCTCTCGCTCTCGGTCTGAGATTATTGCCGATGCCGACACCTGTGCATCATAATCATACCTTATGCTCGAATTTCCTATCCTGGTATATTTAGTCTCCATGGTGTGAGCATAGAGATCATATAGATTATCTCTATAGGTGTGAGTCAAACGCACGGAACACAGATTTAATTCGTTGAGAATCATAGACTTTAATGATGGAGATTATGCAGAACACGGTCGTACATACAGGTCTGGGGACTCGTATGTTTGACATGGGTCTCTTACGTGTCGCCAAACTCGTAGTTCCTCGCTCTGCCACTAGCTAGCGCTTGGATCTCGAAGTGATAAAACGATTTCTTTCCGGAATCGCAAGCAGTGTTACTAAGTATTCTGATTTGAGAGAGGAATAGAACTGTTACTCTTGTCAAAATGTATTACTCACCTTAAAAATAACTTCCCCTTTTTCGTTATACATGCTCGCACACATAAAAGACCTCGTTAAAACGATTTCTATCCGGAATCGCAAGCATCCACTTTTTTTGCATTTTCGCATCTTTCGACTTTAAAAATAGAAGTTTTTTGTTCTACACTTTTGTACCACGTTTTGCATTTCGGCACAATGCACAGTTTCGTAATTTGTTTCTAAAAACGTAGGTATTCCTTGTGTTTACAACTTAAGAATGACAGTTGTCAGAGAATACTCTACGTGACCTTTTGGTACTACGCGACAGTCGACGCTTAGCGGTCCCACTTCTCACATAGGAAACTGCCCCGAGTTTCCAGACCTGTAAGTACGACCGTGATGCAGAAGCAGAAGCATCTTTCTATTGTTTGATTGTTTCTAGTTTCGTTTCTTTGACAGTGACGAGTGACAGTAAAAGTTGAATAGGAATAGGCAAATAGGAAAATAGGATCAACATTGTTTTCATTTGATGTTCATTCATCATCAACCATCATCATTGTATTATTGTTTGTAACATGTAACCGTTACCCAGTAGTGTAAATAGTAGAGTGAAGCATGATTTTTTTAAATATTTTCGGTAGGAAATTGGGAATTTTGAGTGGCCAGTAAGTATTTACAATACAGTGTCATAATCATGACGGGAAACTAGTGGTGTTGTTGGAAAGTTTGAGAGATGCCATTTAATACGAACTGTGGAATCTTTAAAACCATTTGGACTTGAAGCGTATATTAAGTAGTATTATTATTTTAATTATTAATTTGCTCCTGAATTTTGAATAAAATGTGGCACGAGGCTAGAAGACAGGAAAGGAAAATACGCGGTATGCTGGTTGATTATAGAAGAAGAGCAGAGAGAAGAAGAGATTTTTATGAAAAAATTGTGAGATTACAATCATTGAAATATACTTAGCACACACATAATTATCGAATATCTTTTGTAGAAAGCAGATCCTACACAATTTTTACAAATCCATGGGAGACAATGTAAAGTACATCTGGATCCTGCTATAGCAGCAGCTGCTGATGGTCCTGCTGCTATGTAAGCTACATTCAATGCGATTAATATTCAATAACAATGAACCATGGGCAATATAACTATTAAAAATTTTTAGGATGCCTTGGCAGGGTCAATCAGATAATTTAATAGATCGTTTCGACGTTCGAGCACATTTAGATTTAATCCCAACAGTGAAGAAAGAAGATGATGAAGAGATATCAATCGAAGAAAGACAATTGAATTATGAGAGATATCGCATAATAGCCCAGAATTCATTTTTGAGTTTGAGTGAAGAGAAGTTTCTGAAACAATTACATTTGGAGGAACAATTTGGTTACACAGAAAGTAAGACAAAGAAAGAGCGAACTGGGGGAGCAGCTATTGGTTTTAACTATGAAGATGGAACAGGTATTTATATTTGTTTGCAAGCTTTTTGGATATTTATATTCATGTTAATTAGGTATCTACCACATATATAGATTGTTCATTTCTTGTCTTTTGCTTCCTACGAGATAGTATTTCCTCCAGGTTATAGTCGAAACTGGAACTATTATTACGTTGTGGTGTTCTATTATATATAAATTCTTGGGAAATAGGTCACATTAACACTTATGCTTTATATTTTCTTGTCTTTACCTACGTTTCGGTCCCACGACCATCATCAGAAGACTTATTATGTCTAAAACTGGATTACTTAAAACTAATTGTATGAAACAAAGCGTCCTTATCGCACCAATTTTAATTAAAATGCCCACGTGGCCGGAACGAACAGAAACACGAATAATCGAAACTGTAACACCTCAATGTTATAATTATAAAATATCAAGAATCCACTGTTAAGCAGAACTTTTAATAAATGCGTATTCATGTCAACAAAGACTGTGAACTACTAGAGATACCATTAGTTTGAGTATTCACTTTCAAACCAGATGTTAGATTTATGAGCTAATAGAAAAAGGTTTGTCAGTTGTGGAGATATACTTGACATTCTACCTAAATTATACTTTCAACATTATAAAGAGGCATTTAGGAATTTGCAAGAGTTTTTATTTAATTAAGTTAGTATAAATATGACTTAAAGTTTGAATATCTGTCCTAAGATTTACAGATTTGGAGTCACGTTTTATGTGAATCATCTCCAAAATAGATCTTTTATAATAATTGGTTTCCTTAGTTAAAATATTAACATTTTTGTAATCGAATTGATGATTATAATCAAAGCAGTGTTTAGCAAGGGCGATGGAGTTTCTAAGTTTTTGTTTCTTGTGCTATACTTATGGCCATACATTCTTTTTTGTAAATATTGTTTAGAGATTCCAGTATAAGTCCCATCGCAATCTAAACAATGGTCTCTCTAGTAGTTCAGTCTTTGTTGACATGAACACGCATTTATTAAAAGTTCTGCTTAACAGGGGATTGTTGATATCTTATAATGATGATGGTCGTGAGACCGAAACGTACGTAAAAACAAGAAAATATAAAGCATAAGTATTAATGTGACCTATTTCCCGAGAATTTATATATATTACATACCTGGGTCAAGAATCTTTATTATAGTTGTGGTGTTCATATTTGATTCATTTCTGAGTACTATGCATTTTTTAGGTACTAGCCAACCGCAAAGTTTTGAAAGTAATGATGCCGAATCTGAGCATTCTGATAGCGATTTGGATGTGGATCTTGCAATAAATGTTTCCAAAATGGATCAGTCTGAGGCTCATGAGATGAATCGCCATGGTCGAAATTATGGCATGAGTTCGAATGATTTTTATTCTTTCCTAATCAATGATTTAGAGGAAGCTGAAAGTTTTCGGTTAGCTAAAGAAGAGGAACACGAGAAAGCTTTATATTCTGGTAGAAAATCTAGGAGAGAAAGAAGGTACTTATAGTTGTTTGCTATGTTAACTCCCTCATAATAATGGTTGTAACATGGTACTCTATCTATGAAATCTCTATAAAACTAAAGGAATTCATACCGGGATATCAAAAATTATCTTGGTCAAGGGTGGTTGTGGAATCTAAAACGTGTGTCTTACTTTACGTTTGAAATAATTATGTCACTGTCACACTGACATCATCAATAACCTACAAATTTCATACCTATTTATTTCAGTTGTAAAACAATAATGAACTACAAATTAAAATTTATCTTGGTCAAGGGTGGTTGTGGAATGTAAAACGAAATGTTAACTTTGAACCTTTTACAAGGTCGCAATAGCCACAAACGGGGTCGAAAACTGTTTTAAATTGGTTAATTTTCGATAAATCGAATGACGTTCACGTGAGGAGCGCGTAGCTCGCGAGTTAGAAAAGTGCAAATCTTCGGAACATAGAACGTCTTTACGAGGACTTTTCGCATGCGGTTTTCGCTCCATGTCGTTAGTTTATGAACGGGGCCAACTAAATAGCATAGTCTCGGGCCACAAAATGTCGATTAAATAGGAAAATTTAATTAAAATAGAAACAGGTACTCTCAGGTTTCAGCTACGCGCGTCTAACGTGCAACGTACCAAAGGGAATTTTGTAGCTACTAAAATATACCCAAAAGCGGTTAAAAGCTAGCGGCCTATAGCCGAAAACACTTTATTACAACTGGCACCGGCTGCACGGGGCATAAAACGACCCCGAATTAACAAGATCGAAGTAAAAAGTATAAACTCTAACTGACGCGTAGCGAGCTCCTCGAGGCATATGTCAAAATGATTACGTTCGTAGCTAATTACATAGGACGTCTGGCGTTCATGCAATTGTGTTTTTATACAATTCGAACCTTCTAATTTCGATAGGCCACGTGAAAATCCCGGAGTCTAAAGCGCTAGAGACTTCTGAGTGTTATAACATTCGTATAAAATTGCGAAATTTCTCACTTTTAGAAACTTCAAATTAATTAATTTGACACAAGTTTTGATAACGTAAAGTGAGACTCACGTTTTAGATTCCACAACCAACCTTGACCAAGATAATTTTTGATATCCCGGTATTATTCCTAATCCTCTAATCTATTTATTTATTAACAGTGTGGCCATTTAATTTAGAGAACCATGACACGTTGGAATTTGATCCCAATCATTGATTAGCCAGAACAAACGTGAAAAATATCATTGACACTTACGCTTTTCTTTCACAAGACACTTAAGATTTTAACACATTGGAAGGGTACGAGGAAGGGTAAAACGCTATTATTTATCAGATAAACTCGTACTCAACAACAACAATACAATTTAATAATAAAAAAATAACAATCAAATGATAATGATAATAATAAAAGAATGTATGATAATTAAAGATGATTAAAAAATATATTTGATTAACTTTATTACTGATAAGAATAAAAACTAAGATCAAAATCTATACTCAAATAAAATACCTAGATAATTTAAATTAACTAAAAGAGAAATTAAACTAAGATAGCTGAATTGACACCCAACCAGGATGAACCTAGGGGATCAAAATGAATGAAATGATTAAATATATTATTAACTCGAACTTGAATAAGAACTGAAGACAACAACTTTGATCAAAAATCTAAAACAACTCTGATTTAGCGAAATCCACCCTTCTTACCAAAAACACTCTGAAGAAACTATCAAGTTAAATTCATTGAAATTAAGTGTCACGTGATTTCTCAAGAGACTAATTCAAGCTAGAAAATATAACTGAAGGTTTTAGGCATTATCCCGAGTATTTGTAATGCGTCCTTTTTCCCAAGAACCAATCTACAATTCGGAAAAGGATCCCTGAATTGTTTGACCTATAAGCAATAAGATTCCTCTCTTAAGATCTCTACTTCAGAATGTTTTCGGTGGGGATATCTAAATCTATCTGTCCTTTTCTAAATATCACTAACTGATTTGAATGTACATAAAACATCTCCAGATGGTTAACATTAAGGTTTAACATAAAGCTATCCATGTTTCTCGTCCTATATTGGTTATTCATCTTGACAGGTTTATTATTTCCTTTATTACCAAACTTTTGTGAACTTATTGCAACCCTCTTGACCCTATCAGCTATGGTATCATATCACCCTACTTGAAGCGAGTGTGAATTATCTTATATTTATTTTAGAAATACTTTTACTTTCCTCAAGCTACATTTGTTATTGAAAACATCTGGCAACCCCTAGATGTTCTTTACTTTTAGATATTTTAATTTTAATTTACTAAGAATGATTTTGTTTTTAAATATTGGAAATAACCTGTACTAAATTCTTATTACATGGTTATTGTGAATTTAATTTGATGTACAATTTTTTTAGAGCACATAGGGAAAAGCGTTTGGCTAATAGAGTTATAAGTCCACCTAGTTATGCTGCAAGAACATCACCAACGTACGCCACTTACAGAGAGAGCAAATCGGCTTCAAAATCACCAACTCCAGATAATGCCGGCAAAATTACATACATCACTTCATTTGGAGGTATGTTTGGTTAAATTTTTAAGAAAATATTTATTTTATATAAGGGGACTAACTTATAAATGTTCAATTCAAAATACTGATATAATCAAACTCTTCAAACAGTTTTTGATTTTTATAAATAAACAGTTTGCTTCAGTTCAGCAGTTGCGTTCTTAATTTTTAATTGTAACATGTTGCTATTTTCTGCTCCAATATCATCATGTTTATTATTTGTATGACCAGATGAAGAAGAAACTCCCAGTACCAGTAAACCAACTTATGCTGACAAGGTTAAAAGTGGTAAAATTACTAGAAAAAAAGATGTCAGTTCGGAACGATTGGTAATAATGTCAAGTAGTGGTGCTAATAAGCCAAGGTACAAGGATGAGAAGCAGAGCGGAAAGAGGAGACGATCATCGAGTAGAGATTCCAGAAGTCAATCGAGATCCAGGCGTCCTAGATCTAAAGAAAGGTAGGAAACAATCAAAATATACCTTCTTTGCTAAACATTTTAAAAGAACTATTTATCGCGTCCGTTCGAACAAATTCGCGTGAGAAGCGACTACTTTTTTCCCGGTTAGGTATTGATTCGTCCTGTAAATTGTTGAAGGTACAACCGAAGATCGAGGTCACCTTCGAGAGGGCAAAGTGGCAAATTTTATAGATCACGGAAATCGAGAAGTGTATCGTCGTCGTCATCGGCATCGACAGTATCCAGTTCTTCTCAATCTTCGTCTACGTCTTCGGCGAGTAGCACATTGAAAATGGAACTGGATAAAACCGGTTCTGTGAGTCCTTCCGTTAAGCAGGACGCACCACCCAAAGTTTTGCCAAGATATTATGGTAGGAAAAAGAGCGACCAAAGCTCCTCTGAATTGAGCGATGGAAGTTGTCCCGAGAAAATGGATGACGAAGAAAATAATTCGTAAGTTTCTTTTATCAAGTAGAGTGGTTAAGATAAATTTCGGAAGTGTATCAATATTTTTTGAAATAATGCCTCCAATCAAAAATACCCAAGAGAGCAAGTCATAGATAATTTGAACGTTATTTTTGAAAACGAAAAAAATTTTTTTTTCAATTCTTTGACTTGCTCTAGATTGTTTTCAATGATGGCTAGGAGGGGCACACTTTTGGATTTAGATAGAGAAATTCATCTACTTTCTATTGAAATTTGTTTTTTTTACGCTGGGGCCAAAATTGGCCCGCTTCAGGCCCAAACACGTTTACATGAATATCTAAACTTCTATTGAAGCAAAATTGATCTGCAATAGCTCAAAATACGCGTATTGAAGAGCTCCAACAGTATGTCGAATTTGGTTTCCTTTCGAATTTTCTAACCTCTGAATTTCATCAATTTTCTGAGGTCAAAAATTTACAAAATCTCGCCAAAATTCGGGACTCATAGCAAAATGTCATTTGATGATGACATATTGTCAAAATCTACAAAATGCATTTTGTTTTGAGTCAAAATATGCTTTTTTCAGCGTGCAATCGCAATTTTACGGCTTTTCGCTAAATTCAAATTTTGGCAACAACAACAAAATATTGAAAAAAAGTAGAATAAAAATGCCAACTTTCCACGCAAACAACATATTTTTACAATCTTTTTTCTATTAAAAAAAAAATATCTTGTAAACATAAACCTAAAACACGAAATAAGCCTTATCTCGGTTTTTTGATTAGATCCTTTATTTAAAAATTAATTTAAATAAATGGAAAAACCCGGAAAATTTCCATAACTTTTCTAGTGGCGTTTTCTAATGAAGTAAAAGTGCTTTTTATTCATTAATCTGTAAAAAAAAGGATTTGATCACATTTCAGCCAAATTCAGACTAATTATATGACATAACGTAGTGACCCTTGCGCTGTCGATAGCAGTGGTCAAATTTTGTACCAAAGAGCCTAATCTCACAAGATGCCCAATTTTTTTTTGCGCAGGGAAGGGGAAATCTTGCATAGACACCTTGGAGACCCGCGCCCTCGGGTGTGCCGGATTCTTACCGACTAAAACCCCTCCCCTGTGAGGTGTAAACGTGTCGAAATTAACATTTTTTGCATGATTCATTTTGTGTTATTACAGAACACAAAAACTACAGGCAAGCCAGCAATTTTTTTTCAGGCATTTCAATACAAATATCATTTCATAGATAAATAAGCAACATATTTTGTGACACAGATGTTAAAAACCTTACGACATAGGATCGGCAACTAAACGTTTTTAACTTTTATAAAAATCGAATAAAAACAGACATCTAAGAAATAATTACGTAGTACATGCGTGCATTTTTGATAGCACCAAACACACGACGATTCGAGCGGCACTGCTTTCAAGATGCCACCCTTGAAACAACAAAAAATAAAACTCTCTACCACACATTTAGCTTAAGTTTGTATGTATTTATACCTATGACCATCCGTAACGTTATAATTTTATTTCAGTGTCCCAGAAAATAAGGGAAGCCACGGTAATTCAGGCTCATCGAACAAAGTCAGTAAGAACCACCTCTATGTAACTTTCTCTATTGCTTTAAAATATTTCAAATCACAGTTCAAAGTCAAAGTAGGATGAAATGATAGTTGAGAAATATTCTGGTCCGATAGAAACGAAAATATTGGGACTATTTATGTTTGAATTGAATTTTCAGAAATCTTCTTCTCAGAACATGACCATTCAAGAACGGCTTAAACGGAAAAGACAGGCTTTGCTGAATAAACAATGTAAGTGATTTGTTCAACTTTTTCCTTCTTTCACTTTGTTAGAGCAGTGATCCTGACTTGTCTATCATTAATCTATGAATAGTTGTCTCCATAATCGCTCTGTCAGGATTATAATGCGATATTTGAAAATAACATATACAGGGTGAGGCAGTTTTTGTAGACAAACTCCAACAGGAGATAGAACAGATGTTTTTAAGAAGAAAAGTTCCTACAAACATGTCGGCTTCGTTTTCGAGATTTCGAGAGTTGAAATTAAAAAAAAAATAGTTTTTTGCGAATATCTCCGGAACCGTTTATCGCACAGAAAACAGCTTTTGTAAGCTTTTTCTACTTATAGTAAGCTATGTTCTGTGCAACAAAAACGTTTAGTCATAATTTGTGAAGATTTTGAAGGGGTAGTGGGTGTTTTTCTCCCCCAACTTCTGCGCCACTGGAAAAAGTACGGTTTTGAAACGCTCATATGAACCTAAAGTTCCTAAAGTTGACCGTCTTCGAGAAAAATCAACGTTTATGTTGAAAAACATGGTCAATTCTTTGAAATAAAATTTATTTTTTACTAATTAAACATTTATTTGAACGTTAGAACAAGTAACAAGCGGGTTTTTCAAAGATTTTGAACACAATTAACTTCCATCACTTCACGTCTTTTAATTGAATTCACACACTGTACACTATGAAAGGAAGACGTTTATTGGAGATACGTTGCGTTGTGCCCCAAACCTTCGCGTATGGCGAAGATAACCGTAGTCAGTCGAATCATACTTGAAATAGGTACACTTAAAAACGTTCCCCGGAACATAGTTTTGAGGGGTTTGGATTCCATGCATCTGACGTGCGGAATAAAATAATGCACTGAATTACAAGCGAATTTCTTTCTGTGTTTATCTTGGTGGTTGGGTGGGCAGGTGCCCTTGTGTTCTTTAGTACCAGCTGCCACTGGATTTTAACCAAATTTGGTTAAAGTACTCCTGAAATAGATACCTATTATTTGACACTAGAAACATTTGACAAAATTGTCCAGTAAGGTATTTACGGGTTGTACTCCTAGGAAAGTAAAATGGCTATTGTTTTGAATATTGGTTACAATTTGTGATTTTTATATTTGGTTGTATGTTGAGTAAAAAGTTGTTATTAAAAGATAACAATTATTGTGTGAATCATGTTTACTTTTAACATTTGGAAGTGAGAAAACTCCCCTCTAGGATATTTCTGACACGAAAATTGGGTAGTCGTTTTTACATTAAAACTCAAATATCTTGTAAACGGTGCCTCTAATCAAAATTTTTCTGGAAAACTTTTCCCAAAGTAAACGAGGAAACAACACAATTCTTGGAAAATATGAAGTGATGTAGAAAATAGGGTGGCCAAAGGGGAACAACTTCCCTGTAGCTACGACACTGGACAATTTTGAAAAATATTTCTGTGGTCAAATAAAAGGTATCTATTTTAGAAGTACTTGAACCGAATTTGGTCAGAATTACGATAAAAAAAAGATTTTTTAAGTCGACTTATTTTTCTATTTACTATCGACTGTTGAAGTCTGGCGGATTACAAATGGGACATCCTGTATATATATATTTTAATATTTGGATGATATTATTGAAAGTTGATTAATTAAAACATCAAAAGTAATTATTTTTTACTTCAATTGGGATTTACGCTTTTGAAAATCCAGCCATAACTTATTGCCTTTTTAAGGATTCATGAAATTTCGTTTCAGTTAAAGCGGATAAAATCGCCGAGCAAATAAAAACTGAAAGAGAGAAACAAGAGCAGCAAACACGTGAAGACGAATTACGCGAAATGGCGATAAAATTACGTAGGAGGTAGGTTTTCAATAATCATATTATCTTGTTCATAGCGTTGCTAAATTACAGACAAAGAGAAAAGCGACACGCCTACGACAGCACGACTTCTAGCTCTTCAGAGTCCGGCTCTCAGAAGAGCAAAAGCCCCATTCCGACCGTGGAAAATTGTACCGAGGCTGAAAGTCGCAGCCCAGTTTCCAAAAGTGAGGAACGGGAACCGAACAAGGAGAGAATCGAAACTAATATGGAAAAGCGCGATACCTTTCACAACAGGAAATCTCCAGTGAGGCAAGAACATTCGAGACTCGTTTATAGGGACGATAGAAAACGTCGGGACGATTCGGATAGAGATAAAGTGGATGATAGAAATAGAGAAAGACGCGATAGAGATAGGGAACGGAGGGACGATAGGGATAGACGAGATGATAGGGATAGGCGAGACGATAGGGATAGAAGGGATGACAGGGATAGGCGAGACGATAGGGATAGAAGGGATGTTAGAGATAGACGTGAAGAGAGGGTTAGAAGAGATGACCGTAATAGGATGGACGATAGGGATAGGAAAGATGACAGGGATAGAAGAGACTTTAAAATGGACGATAGGGGTAAGAGGGATGATAGAGAGAGGAGAAATTATCGAGATAAATTCGATGATAGAGATAAAAGAGATGATGCTGATAGGCAGAAGATGTGCAAATCTCTGGTAGACTATTAGGTTAGGTTTCCAAAAGGGAGTATTACCTTTAATTTTTTGATTTTCAGTTTTAGAAGACTAATTGTTAATTTTATACCATGTGTGTCGCATTTCCTGATCATTAATAAAATTATTGTCTTGCAATTGCTTTAAGTACTTACATCTTTATTTACAAACATTTTTCTGGTGATGTAATTGTGAATTACAGAAATAAATTTGAATCAGCAGCAGTGGCGTGCAAACAGGAGTTGCGAAGGTTGCATTTGCAACCCCAATGTTCCTAAAACACATTGCATCATTCAACGAAATTTTGAAAAAATTATAAAACAAACAAAATTTTGTGAACCGTTTTTGTTTTAATTTTATAGCCATTATACCAGCATATTTTTTTCTGTTTATATAATTTATATAAAGTTATATTTTTTTGCAACCCCAATACGACATGCCTTTGCATGCCACTGATCAGGAGTAACATTGGTATCTGCATAGCCTTCTAGAATGGAAGGTCGGTATCTTGGCTTGTTAACGTTTAAAACATATGATTGAGTCGGGCTGATTGAACCGCATGGCGAGTATGTTCAACATAATATTTGCTTATTGCAATCTGTCTCGCACATTGCAGTGAAGATTCATCAGTAGTCAGTGGCGTGCAAACAGGGGTTGCAAAGGTTTCATTTGAAACCCCAATGTTCCTAAAACGCATTGTTCATTCAACAAAATTTTGAAAAAATTATAAAAGAACAAATTTAGTCACCCTGGTCAACAAAATTTTGAGAACAGTTTTTTTTCCCAAAAAAAACCTTTGGTGCAGTTTAAATTCGAAATAACCCTTATAACCCAAAGCGGGGGGGAGGGGTGACCGGTGAGGTTTTATGTGCTATGAATGATTCTGATAACCCCACGAATCGAATCCCAGAAAAAATTTTCGATTCTGACCTACATTTTTTTTTATATTATAGCTGAAATCCCGGCCAAATTTCTATCATACTTTTTTAAAGATTTCTTAATTTTCTCCGAGGCCTTCCATTCTGCTTAAATATTTTCAGTTATAAAGTTCACTCGTTTAAAAACAATGTGCCAATAGGGAAATATTGTTCAGTTTTGAAGGAATATCCTGTATTTATAAAGTTTGTACAATGCAATTAAATATATACCAATAAAATTCGTCTTAATTGTGATGTGATGGTTTCAATTTTTATGAATTGCGCTACTTTTGCATAAGTTGATATGGAAAAGCCTGAATAATAGTCTATACTCCACAGACGCTGAGTAACCGGAATTCAAACGTTTCCCAGTACGTTCTTTATTTTTATGTGGTATACGAATGTTTGTTATTACTTAGGCTTGAAGTATTAATCCAAGAATGCGTTGAATATAAAGCAACTTCATTCCTATTGAGACGGTCAAAGAGTTCTATATATAGAGTAGACTACTAAGCCTTTCACTGGAAAGTTGACGCGACATTCTGCGCTCTCACTCGCACGATGTGCGCGCGTTTTACTTATTCTTGTATAGAAGGGGAAACCGTGCGAGTGAGAGCGCACCACGTGCGAGGACAGAATGGCCGACTACGACTAGTTACCAGCGCTTTCCTATGCTTAACACACTACTACTCTATATAGACGGTTGCTTATTAATTATTATTATATCTTACAATGTATGTGTCATTGATAACCTCTCCCGGAGTAGGGTTATCTATGGTACGTGTGCTACTATATCAAAGATGTCTATGTATAGAGTAGACAAGTAGTGTTTTAAGCATAGGAAAGGGCTGTTAACTAGTCGGACATTCTGTCCTCGCACATGTAGTGTGCTCGTAGTGCGCTCTCACTCGCACGGTCTCCCCTTCTATCACAAGAGTATAAGAATACAAGTATGTCGGTCAAGTTTCCAGTGAAAGGCTCAGTTGTCTACTTTATGTATAGATCTCTTTGTACTATATCGTAGCGAGTAGCGGGAACTGTTCGAGCATAGATATAATCTCATTGTCTTTGTTATGGGCATCTATGCTAAGCCACACTAAACATGGTTCTATGATTACATATGTCATAGAGATGTGATTCTTTGCTAGTTCCAATTATACTTAATTATAATCTGTGGTATGACGTTATCGGACATGTCCAGTTGATCTTAAATATTTTGTGGGTCCACCATTCCCGATGAAGCAGGAAAAATAAACAACATTATATTATGAAATATTTCGACAGAACTGCCCTTGAGGATTCTTTCAACAGAGGATACTGATACGGATACATTTTTATAATGAAATAGGGTACACTTCAACGGTATTTTATAAATTAAGACTTCTTTTTTTAATGTTGTGTATTTTAATTCAATTAACACATTTCTAGAATAAAGTACAGGTACAGAGAGAATCAAAAAAGAATTTTTAGTTTTAATAAGTATTCCCTATACCGAAAGGTTTTTGAAATATTCAGGTTTTTATGTAAGGGTACTGTTTAAACTTAGTGAAGAAAATTGTAAATTTATTATGGGAAACTAAAAATGTATAGGAAGGGAAACTAGAAGTTTAGTATAGGAACCTGTAAATAGGTATCGGGAACTGAACAAGTCTAGCAAGGAAACAAATAGTTTCAGAAAACTAAAGATGTATGTGAAACTAAAAGGTAGGTGTAGGAAACTAAAATTTTCTATTAGAAACAAAAAGTTTAGTATAGAAAACTATATGTTTAGTATAGGGACCTGAAAATTTTTAATATAGGAAACTACAAATTTTGTATGGAAATCGAAATTCAGTTAGGAAACTGTAAAAGTTCTGTCAAGGAAAGTACATTATAGGAAACTGCAAGACAATAGTTGAGAACTAATAGTTTATTATAGGAAACTGTAATTCTACATTTGAAATTCAGCTAGGAAACTGTAAGCGTTCTGTCTAGGAAAGTTCAGTATAGGAAACTGCAAGCAATAGTTGGGGAACTAATAGTTTACTATAGGAAACTGTAATTCTTCATTTTCCAATTTGAATATCGTACCAATCTAGGGATATCTGTAAGATACTAATATTTATTATTTTGATTTTCAGTTTCACTTGCTTTATTTTACTCGAAGTAAATGATGTTCTACGAAGAAAAATGAAGCATAAATATACCAGAAATATGTTAAAAGATATAATATATTAGATATACCACCACATCAACAGCTGATATTGTAGCAAAGACATATTCCGTAAATCTTCTGATATTTTCATTTGTACTACTCTAGACGAAGTCGGAAGAGTATATTGCATTTACTTCAGCTATTTCGAAAATCGTAAAAAAATTTTGAGCCATATTATTTTTAATATGAAACTGAATGTCAGTATGTCTGACTGACCGTCACGAAATGTTTGTTACCACGAAAACGTCTTATAATCTTATAATATTCGAAATCTGACAAAAGTCATTTCTTCTTGGATAAAATTTTGTTATCGCATTCGCGTACTACGTTATATAGGTCACTGGAGAAAATCAGCCGTTAATTATTAACAGACCTCCTCAAAATTAGAATCCGTATGGTGACAACGTAAATGATCTCGCGCCGCGCTGTTCCGATAAAATTAGTTAAACAAATTAATTCATTCTCTTTTTATGATATAAATAGACAATATTATTTTAATTATAAATATCTCGTATACATATTTTGATAAACAGTACCTAATTAAGCATTTTAAGTATTGTCTTACGAAATTGAAGATTTAATATTGATCTTTATTCTCAACAATATTTATTAAAATTTATCTGTTACAAAATCATGTACGTAAGAGAATGTTATATAATCATCATCAGAATGTTGTACAATCAAATCAAATATCGGATAACACGTGTAACAAAATTTTACAATCAGTTTTATATTTCCAATTTCAAAATATCAGCTCCTAGCAGTTAATCGAATACGTTTAATTCTATTTTATAGTAGAAATTATATTTTGTTGAAGGATTGTAAAAGAAAGTTCCATAATGATGATTTAATTCAGCTAAATATTTTTCATTGAAAAATGTATAGGCTCTCATGACCAGATTTTGAGAAGAATACATTAAATCTGGAAAGAAGTTATTCAAAATCTTTTTGCCAATGGTTCATACATTAAAAGTTTCCAAAAAAAAATTGGTCTTTCGGTGAAATCTGGAAAAATTTACAGACTACCATTCAAGTTGACATTTTCTTCACCATGAAAGAGGAGGTGTCTGTCAACTACACGTTCATGTAGTTTCTACTAGTGATTTGTTTTTGGAAAAATTCTAGAGATTCAACATTTTCGGGAAGTCGGGATGGGGCTGGTGGGTTAGGATCATCTCAATGCATCTGGAGGAAATCGAATGAAAAAATTTGTTTCCTCCTTCAACTTTTCTGGAAAATGTAAATTTCAATTTGCTCCAATTCGGAAAATACGCATAAGGCAGGAAATACACGATGCTAATATTTCAATTTATACATTGAGCTTTTCATTTTGAACTCTTTACAGGTTACCTGTACGTACTTATTCCGGATACGGAAACAACAATTTCAAGAAGTTTCATGATCATGGTAGAAGCTTTTTCAATCAATGCTGTAGAAATGTGTCGAAAATACATCATCAATCTTCGACCTAAAACTGCCAGTGGGAGATTTTTCTTGCGACATGTGGCTGGAAAATGTACTACACAACATAAAGGCATCAATACAATTTCGAAAACCTTCTCAAAAGAGGCTTCATTTATGGGCTGCCTAATCCAGAAAGTTTTACCGAACATGGAATGAGGCGTTTTGCGACAACATTATTATTGGCCAATGCTGGGGGCGATGTTTACTATCTCAAGCGTCACGGTGGTTGAAAATTGACTATGGCAGCGGAAAAAATCCAGGTCCTACCAAATGTCAGCGAAGTTGTGGGCCTTCCAGTCCTTCAGAAACTCCATATCGGGGAAATTGGAATAATCCCGGTCAAAATGACAAGATCTTACTTGAGTTAAATGTTAATGTTAATATTAATAATAATTCTAAATAAAATGTTATAAAACTGAAGCGTGGTATTATGAATTTTAACCTACTAGTGTATTTGAAGGCTTCTAATTCACGGAAAATACGTATCAAACCTTCCTAATACAGTGGTCGTGGATAAAAGTATTTATAAGACGACTGTTTAGCGAGTAAAATAAATTCGTGGGATGACTATACATTCCTATCACATATTGATTACGAATTGCTAATTAATTATTTGGTGGAGTAATTTGAGAATCAGAAACCAGAAGTCAAATTGGAAAGCTCATCAATAAAATTATCTTCAAATTATGAGTGGAAGAAATTTGATATATTACGAGCGCAAGTTGAAAAGTCCCTGAAAAATAAAACAGATGGCACCACAATCGAAAATCCCATGTGACATTTGTGATGTACCATCTTTACGTTGGACGAGAGAAATAAAATAAGTTTCGAACAAATAAATCATTTCTTGTTTCATTTTTCAGTGACTTTTCACATTGCTCTCGTATAGTATATATACAGGGGTGACCAAGCTCCTTGATAGTACAAGCCATTTTTCAAAATTTGAAATTTTTCGCGAGCCGCAATTGAATACGCATTTAAAAGGTATACAAGAAAAGAATAAAAAATTTTAGAAATTATATTTACTGGAAACATATAAATAAAAGTACAAAATATGTGTATTGAATTTAAATATTAAAAATTAAACACATTTATTTTACTTCTCTTGATAATTCTTTAAAATTTGGTGAATAATCGGTGACAGTACTTCTCAGTAATTCTTTGAGATGCTGATTAGTAAATACTGATCGGTCATTGAATTTCACAAATTTTGAAGTGGAATAAAATGATTCACATGAGTACGTTGTTCCGAATATTGAAATAATTCGACAAGCAGCCTTTTTTAATTCAGGATACTTCGATTCTGGTACAAATTTCCAAAATTCAGTAATCGACGTTGACTTATTTTAATTGTAGAGCTTGATCTTCTTCCATCTCTATTAACTCCTATTCTCCAGATGCTTTTTGGGTCATAATTATATGGGAAATGAAAAACTCACCTTGAATTATGTCAATTTCAAATGGATTCAGAAAAAGATCAAGAAACGATTTAAAATATTTCAAGTCTTGAAATCTATTTTGGAATTTGTCAATATTCCTTCTAACTTTTTTATATACTCGTTGAGTTTTTCTTGTTTAATATGGGAACAAATTTTCTTAATTTTGAATTTTTAAAAACTAAATATACACTGTGGGAGAAAAATGAAAAGGGAACTCGGGTACATTTATCGAGAGCCACAAATAATCCTTTGAAGAGCCGCAGTTTGCCCCCCCCCCCTGGATATAAGAACATTTTTTGCCAGAAAACGTATTTATTCCAATATTCATGGGAAGGATCCGTTGTAAATTTGTGCTAGTAAATGGTACTTAATTATTCATTCAATTCCAATCGAATATTAAATATGCTTATACAATTTGTTCATACAATATGAACCCAATTACAAAACTGTTTCAAGACAGCTCCTCAATAGAACTAGAAAAAGCTCTGTGCTATCTAGAGCATAATTTCAATTATTGAAATTATGAGTGTAAGGTTTCTTATGTTCGTAACAAGGACATACGTAAACGCGTAATTTAATGCTTGGAAAGATTTTGATGGAGTTATATTATAGCCTTGTAATGTAGATACAAATGACATAAATGAATTACACAAGCGTCACAATTATGTTTTGAATTTCATAAGACTATTATTCATTATTTAAGACGTCGTCGACGAAATCACGAAGGTATTTCAAAAATAAGATTAGGAGCGTATAAAGCCAATAGATTCGTCCTTTATTGGTCACAATAAACTGTAGTGTTTGATTGTACTCGACAAAAGAGAATTAGTGGTAGAATTTTATTCCTCCGTAAGGAAGTTTGATAAAAAATTAAAAGTGAGTTTGTGTGCAAAAGGAATACAAGGCGGAACGGAAGTAGTATCAAATCGACATTCACATTCTAAGCAGGTCGTGGACGAAACCGGACTGTTTGTAAAAAGGGAAGACCGCAGGTCCTGCGGGACTCGTACCAGCGAAATTACATTCTTCGAGATCTCCCCACCTGCTCTCGGTCTTGCCGGAGGACTCAGAATCCAACAGGACAACGCAGTATAGGTTCGTACGTTTCATTTCACATTTACAGTCAACTTTTATTACTTTATATAGAACATATATGCAGATAACAAAATGATGGCACTAAACACACCATCACCAAGTTATACTACTACCGCCATAAAACTAGATATATCTTTATTAAATTTATTTAGTACATGAATATTTTTCGATGGCGAACAAGCAAGAGAATTCGCAAAACAGAATTGGCATTCTCGAGGCATACCTAGCTATCTTTTCATCACTGAAATTAAGTTTTTTATCCACGACCACTATATTAGGAAGGTTTGTTACGTCTATTTTCCGTGAATAAGAAGCCTTCTAATACACTAGTGGATTAAAATTCATAAACCATGCTTCGAATTCAAAGCATTTTATTTAGAATTATCATTAATATTGATATTAACATTTATCTCAAGAACGATATTGACATTTTGACCGAAAATATTCAAATTCACTTACATAGGAGTTTCTGAAGGACTGGAAGGGCCCACAACTTCGACGACATTAGGTAGGGCCTGAATTTTTCAGCAATCCCCATCTTTGTGGACAGTGATTTTTCAATATAATTTTCCGCTACCTTAGTCGATTTCCAGTCGATTTTGACAGTGATAATATCGCCCCCAGCATTAGCCCATAATGTTGGCAAAGAACGCCTCATTCCACGTACGTTAAACTTTCTGGATCAGGGAGCCCATAAATGAAGCCACTTTTCGAAATTATGTTAATGCCCACATATTGTGTAGTACATTTTGCAGCCACATGTCGCAAGAAAAATCTCCCACTGGCAGTTTTAGGTTGCAGATTGATGCATTTCCGACATATTTCTACAGCATTGATTGAAAAAGCTTTCTTCATGATCGTGAAACTTCTTGACATTTGTTTTCGTATCCAGAATTAGTATCGACAAGCACCTGCAACTCAGATGATCGTTGCAACCTGTAAAAAGTTCAAAATAAAAAGCTCAACGTATAAATTGAAATATTAACATCGTATATTTCCTGCATTAACTTGTAAATATTCATCATCCGGGGCTTTTTTCAAAAATTCTTCGATTTGGTTTCTTCTCTCCAGTATTTTTGCTTTCTTTGGTTTATAATTTCTTGATTCGGCTTTCAAATATGCTTCGAAATATCTATATCTTTGTGCACTTTCAACATTAATTTCAGCATTCAATACTTTGCCCACATTGAAGAGGCAACAAACAGTTTCTCCAGATTGGAAAAGTAGGATAGTGGCACCTCTTCTATAATTGCACCTTCTCCTACGCCCCTTTTTTTCGCCAATTGTCGAATTCCACCAGTTCCTTCTCGTATACACTTTTGATTATCGCTGGTAACAGACTTAATGTTGCTTCTTAAGCTTCTTGCTGGATTTCAGTTGGAATGAAGAAACTCACAGCATTCTCACGTTTTTTTCTGTCGATCTTACATTTTTTTTGGTTCTGTTGACAAATAAACAAACGCATGTCATAGAAACGATTCTGAGACTTTCTGGTTTTCAGCTCAAAATCAATATTCTTGATCAAAATAAATTTGTCAAATCTGTCGTAGTTCAAAACCAGAATTTTTCACCTACTCTCACACGGCTTTCACTCTCATTATTGACCGTTTCAGCCCTGGTCGTGGATGAAACATTGAATTACATTCGGAAATTAACAGATTTTAATCCTCTCGTAAAAATGTAACTCTCGGCTGCGCCTCGAGTGCCCATTCCTTCTCGTGGTTTAAAGACTTATTTATCCCCTTATATAATATAACTATGATCACCTGCGTTGAGCCGTTGAGTAGGTACATATGAACCTTAGGTTGAGTTCTGTGAATTTTAAAATGTGTGGAAATAGCATAGAATGAGATGAGAGTTGATGGATTAACATTGTAGGCTTTGTAGGCATCAATATAACATAAAATTAATTCAATAGTAGAGTAAAGATAACGAAACATTAGTAAACATAAGGATTGCGATCAAACTTTTTGCATTGGGCTCATAATATACTTAACCGAGAAAGTTCCCGAAAAATGATATTTCATCGCTTGATTCCGGAAGGGGGTGTAAAAAACCCGTTTGGTTGATTTCGTAATTAAACTGTTTATGTATTTTTCTTTGACGAACGTTTGTGAAGATAAAAAATTGGATTGAACATCTATTTCTACTGCTACTCCTCCGGAATCGGACAAGGATTTCATCAAGTCTCTTATTATTTCTTATAAGTTTGGGAAGTTTTGCCGCCCTTCGATTTGGCCGCCGTGTTTTTTGCACAAATTCTAGGTAGGTACGCAGCTTTCCAATTTAAATGAAGGACGTTACAATGGATGTTTATGAAGAAAATTGTATTCCATAAATTTTTGAAAGCGTTAATTTCAGAAGGAAGTATTGGACCTTCAAGATGCTCTATAGTGGAGCTAGTGGGGGATTCAAAATTTGTCACAGTACGCAGGTCAACATAAAATTCGTGTACGATATTAGTCACATGGCATTCTGTAGTCCGATTTTGGGAATACGAAATTCATCATAAAGATAATTATTTATTTTAAAATTCTAAAATACAATGAAAACCTTGTTGATGCAACAAATTTGCCATCATAGGCGTTTAATTAAAATTTTTACGTTTACAAAAAAATTAATATGATTGAGAAATTAAATTATGAGGTCGGTTTTACTTTATTTATTCACTAAATTAGTGTGATAAAAAATGTGTAACATATGATCAAGGATATAATGTTCTTATAATACATAAATTTTACATAACACTTGGGAGAAGTGCATTTCATGCCGTTCAAGCTAGTTGCGGGGGTATATACCCGAAATGTTATGAAAACAGTAAACGGCATAAGATTTTCTACTGAATAAAGCCAAAGTTGTATGCGTTTCAGTTCAATTTAAAGTTTTATCGCACTAATAAAAAACGTTTTAGATAATATGAGTTATACCTACGTACCTATTAAAATCTGAATTAATGATATGTGTCATCCTAAATATGTTGATGAATTGGAAGGATTCTATATACAGAAAATATTCCAGAGTTACAACTATAATTCATGCAATTATTAGAGTTATTTTACAATTTACAAGTAAGCAATATTATTATATAATTTGACCTTCTGTAGAAATAATTCACGTTTCCGCTGGTTAAAAGTAATATGAACACATTTAAATTTAACTGTAGGTTTGAATCCAGTGGCACTGACTCTACCATGAATTATACTCTTTGGTGATTTTTATTAAGCTTTAATCATTTCTAAACATGTCTTCTGTTATCTAATTGACATCTGCCTACATTCAATTAGGTTTTGACCTATTTTTGAAAAACACTTTAAGCCTTTCAAGAATACCCACTTCATATAATACTTTCTTCCTTTTTAATTTATCCTCAAAACTACTAACACTAGGTCGGAAAGTGTTTGAAAAACGAGATTCTTTCCGGACTCCTGTCATCTTTTACGAAGAAATCTCACGACTTTCTATAATTTTAACACATTATTTTTAAATCTCTCTTTAAAATACTTGGCTTCCGGATGGAACAGTTTCAATTTAACCTTCACGCATGTCCAGGAGATGCTACCTGTAATGGTTGGCGAAACGTCGGCATCTAGTCGTGCTACTGTGACGCGGAATCCATCCGGAAGTCAAGAATTTTCAATTTCTTCGATGTTTACGTCGTCGGAACAAGATGCAGTGTCAATTTTGTTTAGCGAGAGAATGTGTAGGTGTCATAAAATTGACTTGATGGAACTGTCATTCTGACAAATTCATAATAAAATTTAGAATTTGTTATTTTAGTAAAGCAGTATGAAATATAACATTTCAGACACATGGACATAAAATACTGTTAGACTAGCAGCTTAGAAATTTCAGACTCGGCTCCTTCTTCGCCTCGTCCGTAAACATTTGAACTTGTAGGTATCAAAAAGTTATTTTCCGTCTTTCTACTATAACAACTCTATCACCTGCTATCAGGGTGATTTTCAAAACTATTTAACGTTTTATACTGACATGAGCTGTCACATGAACTATCAAAATTATTGACTCTATATATCCTTACTTCCATGATACCACAGAGGATTGAAATATACTGTATAAAGTATAATTAAATACTGCAGAGTAAACACTAAAATTAACTGGCCACTTTATGTATTACAACGTGGAATCGATTTCAATACACGAAATTTATAAAAAACGAAATAAAATTCAAAAAATATATCAGTACCTAACTTATCGATTTGATACGACACTGATTCGGTATTTTAGTTATTTGCTATTTTTTATATTGCGTTAAGAATTCTGTTTATGAATTTTGCTGGCATTGAAGTACCTGAAGCGGGAGTCGCAAAAAATGTTTACCTGCTGCATCATAATGCATTTAATCTGTAATCGTAGTTTCGGCGATCATTTGTTTTACAAGTACCTTGTGATAATATAGTGGTTATGATTCATCATTAAATATACAAACATTGACAAAGATCCAGATAAGGTACATCTTAGATTTTCAATACCGTTATGAATTAATATTCAATCAGAAACAATATGAAGTGATAAATACGTTTGTTATGATACATATTGGTGATATCAATGATGTAGGAGTTGATTCGTTCAGCAAATTGGAATTGTTTTGTTTTTGATATATACGTTGTTGATGTAATGTATACTTTGACTCCAGATTGTTGATGATTTTCTAGATTATGTGGAAGGAATACATATGCGGAGATGTAGAGAGAGGTAATGTTGTTTTGTTCCTTTCTTTTATTGAACTCCGGCTATGAAGTCGGAATTTCCAGAAACACAATTCAGATAAAATAATTACATGCAAATTAATAGTATCAAGCAATTTATTTTGCAAATGAACTGAGATACGTATATTTATATATTTTAATTGATATTTTTTGAAGTTCTATGCATGTTCTAATAAATCTTCTGCAGATATGGAATAACTCAAACTGTTGCCTATTCCCACCGGAGTCCGGTAAATTCCACGGAAATAGTGCTTCAAAAAACTATTTTTCGAAGGATAGTTCTTCGAAGATAAAATTATTCGAAAAATAATGTTAAACTACAAAAGGGTAGGCAGAATACGACTATAAAATATAAATGGGTGAAACAACACAGAGAAATGAATAGAAAAGTCTTTTATTGGAAACAAATATAACTTAATAAATGATATTGTGTGCAATACCTCTACATATTCTAGTATATTAGTGGGGTCAAACTGTTCGGCTAACCCTCGGATTCTTTCCTTAGAGTCTCGGTATTGTCTTTTTGAGAATACTGATGGTTCGCCTGATACGAGCATATATTGTTTTATTTTCACTTTATTTAGTCCCTGTCACTTTTAATTGCCTCAATTAACTTCCAAATGTTGTGGTGACTGGAAGATAATTGGGCAGCGAAACTTGTATGCCAACTTTCCACAGGATTATTTGTTTTGGCCTGTATCATAAGAGTTCCTCATAGTGTGTGGAAATAGTGGATCTCGCCGACGTTGCTGTCTCGTGGGTCGTCCTATCCAGGTATCCTCGAAATAGACAATGACAGTCTGGGCCTCTGCAGGTAAAGTGTCAATATCCACCAGCAACTGAGATGCTTCTTCTAGACATTGTAACGGGAGAAAGGCTAAAGCGTTTATTTTTAGAGAAAAGTCTGCATCTGGATCGTACTTTTTCTTAAGTACCTCTTGCTGTAGTTTTATGTAGAGACACTGACGAAAATGAAAGAAGCATCCAAGAACCAGACATTCCGGAAGGTTTGTACTCGACGCCTTGAACGCTGATCTTTGAAAGTCAATCATTTTGCTGGAAGGTCTGGCGTTCAGACATCTTTCCATTATCTGTTTTATAACTCTTGAGTAAGATTGGTCAGTCTTGTCCGGCAGTAGTGCATAGATCATTGGGAATTTGAATGTTTTTCTTCAATCCATGAACTGTATATAATTGGGCGAACAGATGTGGTACGCTTTTTAAGGTTCCATCCAAAAACCAGTAGGTACACCTTTCCTATAAACTTAGGGACTGTGCAGTTGCAAAAATCAATATTCGGTCTTCGGTAGGCCCTGAGTCAAGCATCAAAAAATCTTCGCCTTTCATCGTTTGTGTATATAACTTGGGTAGAATTATGTCCATTCGTGATTCGGGCAAGAATAGTTGAGTATCGTTCCTTCTTCGTATGTTCCTTACTGTCTTCTTCATGCAACTAACGGATTGAATTTGTCCTGCACAACTGCTACTGACTCTGCCAGAGAATGAAGACACAATATTGTGCGGAGTATCTCTTGAAGTGGATGTGGCTCGCATCCGCTCCATTAGTTTTGATACCTCTACACTTGCAGCGTTTGCAGCGTGATTATGCTCCCCAGTTTCTTGTTTAACTGTCCTCCGTTGGTGATAGCTGGACCTCTGCAACTCATCTTCCTGGTTTCAAATTGCTCGCACTTCCAATAAGTCGTTGTATCCCATTTGTTACAAATGGGTATCCAATGGGACCAATTTCAGGTTGCCTTTTTCGCTTGATACATACTCCATCTTCAGCTTATCGATATCAGTAATGTATCTCAAAGGGAAACTGTGAGGGGAATAATATTTGGAAGGCCCATTTTTTATATCTAGCCGGTATTACTAACTCATTGTCATGGGGGTAGATAATCCACTTGTTCTTCGAAGAATAGATTTTCGCAGTACTGTTCTTCGAAGAATAGATTTTCGAAGGACTGTTCTTAAAAGAATACTCTCTTCCGAAAAACGTTTTTTCGAAGAATGGCTTTCCGAAGAACTGCTTTCGGAGAATTGTTTTCGAGCAACTTACCTAGAACCATTCCAATCACAGTATCTGTTGTTTTCATATTTCGTTCCAAATCAGGTGTTTCTATGCCACCGGCTTATTTGAGGAGTAATATCAGGTGACCTAGGTGGCCATGCACTTGGTTCTCTCTTCCCAATAATTGTGTTATATATCAGATTGTTGATTCCTTGTTGGATTATCGGTAAATTAGGAGATCTTGCATATTTGGAAAATAGAATTGTCGGAGCAAAGTAGGATAACTCGAAGACTCATTCTACGTTATCTGTACTTCCCATCAAATAATATACCTTCAGCTTAACACACACAGTAATTTCCTGCTGCTGTGTACTCAGTGCTTCTTTTCTGTCGCCCAGTATCTTGTGCAGAAATATTGTAAATGAGCGAATCGGTAACGGCGCATTTTTTTAAAAACTCGTGGGATTTATTCATACAATAAAAGAAATGAAAGCTAGAATGAATGAATAAAATAAAGCATTAAGATCATTGAATTGGCAGCGGTTTTCCAACTATAGAATACTGAAGAGAAGCACATCAGTAGCAATTTATCAGGTGAATGAAGTATAGTTACCTTTTATATTTGCCCAAGGTTAAATTTGTCAACATAAATGACAGGTGTTCATGAATCTAGAATAATCAGAATACGGTGATTTGTAAAGATAAAATACTACTCTCAGATATAATCGATAACAAATATGAAGATTATAAAATAAAAACTACAATCAATTATTACCTAGAAGTTTCCAAAAGTGAACATAATAGTACAATTTTAATGAGAAATTTAAAGTGTATCAGATGTAAATAGATTTGAAACTTTTAAGCTATTGCATATAGCTTTTATCGCGGGCTTTGAGCGCGGCGACCGAATCAAGAAAAAAAAACAAAAGACAAATACCGTAACGAGAATCTAAAAAAGCAAAAAACAAATACCGTAACGAAATATCCTAAGACCCACCACTCCGTCTACCATGTAGCTCGGCCGAGCTTAAAATTGTCGAAATGTTAACTTTGAACCTTTTAAAAGGTCGTGATAGCCCCAAAGTGGGTCGAAAACTGTTTTGAATTGGTTAATTTTCGATAAATCGAATGACGTTCACGTGAGAAGCGCGTAGCTCGCGAGTTAGAAAAGTGCAAATTTACGGTACATAGAACGTCTTAACGAGGACTTTTCGCATGCGGTTTTCGCTCCATGTCGTTAGTTTATGAACGGGGCCAACTAAATAGCATAGCCTCGGGCCCCAAAATGTCGATTAAATGGGAAAATTTAATTAAAACAGTTTGAGGTATTCTCAGCTGTCACCTACTAGCATCTGACATGCGACGTACGAAAGGGAATTTTCTAGCTACTTAAATATACCGAAAGCGGGTAAAAGCTAGCGGCCCATAGCCCAAAATACTTTATTACAACTGGCGCCGGCTGCACGGAGTTCGAAACGGCCCCAAATTAACAAAATAGAGGTAAAATGTATAAACTCTAACTTACGCGCAGCGAGCTCCTCGAGGATATGTCAAAATTATTACGTTTGTAGCTAATTACATAAGACGTCTGGCGTTCATGCAATTGTGTTTTTATACAATTCGAACCTTCTAATTTCGATAGGCCACGAGATCTGAACGTTAAAACTTTCGTATAAAATTGTGTTTACAAGTCAACTGACACTTGTCACCATAGATAACTCTACTACCGGTAGAAGAGTTATCTATGCTTGTCACAGAATACTCTTCAAGACGATACTCTTTTTTACTCATAATTCGTGAAGATTTTGAAGGGGTAGTGGATGTTTTTCTGCCCAACTTTTTCCAGTGGTGTAGTGCTATGCAATAGCTTTACCGCGGCAGTCCCCGAGGGCCACACGTTTAATTTTTTTTTTATACTTCAACTACACGATAGGGGAACCTATAATATTCAAAGAACATCGTGTGAGCCAGCTGTTGAATGTTGGGAGAGGAGATAGGCATTCAAATTTTGGTTGAAGGTTCGGAGGTTATAGGCATAGGGAAAGACCTCAGTAGGTAAAGAGTTTCACAACTTCACTGTTCGATAGAAAAGTTAAGTCTGGTAGGAAGAAGGGATGACTAGTTTAAGCACCGATCATGGAAACATCTATATAAAAGGGAGAGATTTTTCATCTTTCTATGATGTTCTAGAGATGAACTCGTGTGATATCATCAATTAGACGAATAGCCCCCTTCTGAATAAAATCCAAGAGCTTCAGCGTATGTTTGGGAGCCGAACTCCAAACATGTGAACAGTACTCCAGGACAGGTCGAATCTGTGTCTTTTAGATTATGAGGAGCTGCTGGTATGTAGAGTAGCTCTTGGCACCAAGATTTTGTAAAGCGGTTTTCGCAATGGACCTCACATGATCGTCCCATGAGAGGCTGCTGTTGGTGGTGATCATGAGCATGAATATGAAAGACTTTGGTTGCATTAAACACTACTAGATTATCAGATCTCCATTTTAAAATCTTTGCCAGATCTCCATTAATTGCGTCAACCTGTCTCTGTTTCGCTCCTCTGGATTGATTGGACGGTATAGGGGCTCTAGATGAGAAAGCGATATGAAATGTACCATCATTCAAAAAGCTGTAAACGAGACAGGTGGTCACTCCCAGCAGAACGTTTATATGGAACCATAACAAAGTTGGTGCCAAGATAGGTCCCTGTGGAACACCAGTATTGATGGACATTATATGTATGTATGATGATGTAGTGACATTTACCTATATATCGAAATCCCTCGTTTAAATGGCAGTTTCTTTTAGATACTATGACCAAAATTTAGCTAATAACAACAATGGTTATTATAAAATTGTGCTCGTTTTTCGATTAAATATGCTTGAGAATAGATAGGTACTTTATATGTAAGCTCATTTAGAAAAAATGTGGGTACTCTAGGAGTCCTCGAATCTGTGCTTTGTAGATTATGTAGACCTCTTGGAATGTCAAGTTGCATTTGGCCGGAATAGAAAACCAAGTTTCTGTGAAGCAGTTTTTGCAATGGACCTTACATGATCGATCCTAATAGAGTGCTGGTGATACCGAACATGGATATGGAGATTCTTCATAAGAATAGTTGTACCTGACTGACATCATCATATTAGGGATTGTTGGGTCCACTTCACGAAAAAAGCGAGGCGGAACTTTTTCGCTTAGAGATCATTACTCTATTTTGAGGTCATTTCAATGTTCAAAATTTACATCCACGAGAAAGAGTGTCATCCAGCACCAAGATGAAGTGCACTCCGGGACCAGGTCAGAAATTCATATTGGTCCATCCCCTAAATTTTTCTGAAGTTTCATAACAATCGACGAAAACTGTCATTGGCTGGAGCAAAATTGTACAAATACAGGTACTTATGTTTGAATAGATTGATATTGACAACACTTCTTTCGTTTCTATTACTGACAACAGGAAGTCCTTAGCTACTAAATCTTGAATCTCTAATTAATGTTTTCATAGCAATTAGTTAATTAGTATTCGGTATTAATACAAATGTAATTGTCAATGACACATACTCTGAATCGGGACAGCACGATATTAGGCATAATAAACCTTGGAACCTTCATCGTAGGTCAAACCATGTATCGAAATATCCAACTTAGTATAGATAAATTTTAATTGTTTCGAAGAAATAGTTTTTGGTTTTTTTCAAAACTTGCGTTGCATAAGACATAGTGGTAAGTTGTTAATAAATTCCTAGACAAAATTGATGCACCTGTAAAACTTTTCTTTATTGATAAACTGTACAAGAATTTATACCGTAGATACACTGTCGCACTAAAAAATAAGAAACAATCAGCATTATCCACTAAAAATACCGTTAAAAAAGTAGCCATCTTCAGAGTAAACTACATTAGAAAACAAAATGTGCCTATATGAATACTATTCAGAATTTGTAAGATTAAAGAATGAATGTAAAAGCGTTATTACTATTATTTTTTTTAATAGTATTATTATTATTCAATTTTGATTCATGATGTTTACAATATACCTATTTATATTGATTGTTAATGTGACTACATTTTCAGGTTGAATCATTTCTTATTATTTATTACAAGTAAGCAATGAGGGTGTTCCGCAAGGCTCTGATGATGGCTACTTGATAGCTGAAAGGTTCTCAGCTCTTTAACAGTATTTTTAGTGGATAAGGGAGATTGTTTCTTATCAATTCAAATCATTGCACTTACTTGATATTATAATTTAACTAATGATTCACCAATTAGAACGGTATTTTCGAAAACTAAACATGAATAAATAACCGGAATATTCTGTGTGTTGATGAAAAGCTTAAAAAAAATTGACTGTGATTAAATCGTAAGAATTCATATTCTCTTGCCAGAGTGAAATAAATCATACAAAAATAATTAAATGTAGGTATTTTGAGGAGTGAAGAATACAGCAATGATATAGGAAGGATATTGTTTAGATGTTTGGAAGAAATCCATCTCGGCAATGTTACTCATCTGTAATATTCATTATTAATGAATATAATAGATCTGGAGACAGAAATAGATTCGAATAGAAAGAGCTGAATCATTCCAGTCATATCTTCTACTAGGAAATGCACCGTTATTACTTCCAGGAGTAAAGGAATTAGAAATTGAGACATAGAACACCCGAATAACTCCCCATAACGAGGTGTTATTCATAAGCCATAACGACGACAGTTAAAAGGATGGAGTGGCGAAGTTTTCAAATTATTTATATAAATGTGTGGGTAGCAGGTGGCTAGGGCTAGTAAGAAAGCCAAGGATGGTCGTGTTTTTAGTTCCTCGGTGGGCGAACTGTGTTCAGAGCAGGACCTCGAGGCCCCCTCGGGACTCGTACAGCCTTCTTGACAGCCCCATTCGCAAACATACACCTTCCTTTCTGCGCCTAGAATGTGACATCGTCGACGTTTACATAGCATATCTCTCATCAACATCAAATTCCAACTCTGAAACGGTTACTTTTCACTTCAAACTCATCTTTATGGTAGGTGATACGTTTTCACAGTTTTTCACTGACGATATCTGACCGCAAATGAATTCGTTCATTCTATTAGATTGTTATCGATGGTGATTTCATTCTTATAAATATTTGCATTGACCGATTATGAGTATTAAATTCATGCTCTTGTTCGCTCACTTGTTTTTGAAGTTTGAAGAGTTCACTTTCGTCCGAAAACTGAAGCAACTTCGAGGGCTTTCTATTCTACAGAATGTGAGAAGCTCAGTTAATTAATGAATATTTGGAGTAATTATTGAAACATTTTTTTCAATAAGTTCTACGAGTTGGCCAGCACATAATGTTATGTTATGATTGTGAACCTTATAATTTATTTGTGATTTTTAGAGTGAAACTTTGTTTTTTTTTCGCCGAAGAGAAGTGAATGTAATAATTGAATATGTTGTTCATTACCTATTTTGTGATAATACATTTCAAAGAAATAACAATAAATTCAACGGTTAATTTTTAAACACGCCTTCTATGTTTCTTGAACTCCAATAGGGAATTTGGAAAATAACACAAGACATGCGTGTCTATTCAGTGGCGTAGAAGCAGTTGAGGGGCGAAGTCACTGGCGGGTCCCCCGTTCTTACAATAATACCAATACCCTATATATTGGATAGTAGACTTCCGCGGACAGCTAATCTTGAAAAATCTTGTCTTCCGGATGGATTCCGCGTCACAATAGCTCGATTTGATGCCGACGTTTCGCCAACCATTACAGGTGGCATCTTCAGGGCAGGCTTGAGGCTTGAACTGAAACTGGTTCTACTGGTTTCTGTAGCCGTATTTATTGTTGCTACATAGTTCACTGCCTTTGTTCCGGTGGTTAACTTCGTTCCGGCACCTGACCCTGCCGTTGTGCGATCATGTGCGAAGTGGAATTTTCGAGGATGGGTTTCCAAACGTTGGGAAGGTAATATCCTGAGTCACGGTTCAGATTGTTCGGATGTTTTTGGATTTCTATAGCTTCAAGGAGTTTTCGCTGATAGAAGTTTGGGGCTCGGACTAGGATTTTAGTATCTTCAAAAAGGATTTGATGATTTGTGTTAAACTTGTGTTCGGCAAGTGCAGATCTACTGGTGTCACGAAGTCTTGTACAGCGCTCATGTTCTTTCACACGAGTAGCTACTGTACGACCTGTTTCACCAATGTAGACTTTACCGCAAGAACAGGGAATACTATAAACACCTTCTGAGTGGAGAGGAGGAAGGGGATCTTTAATAGGTTTGTAAAACTGAGATAATTTTGGAAGTGTGGAAAAACGGGTAGAAATATTATGTTTTTTGAGGATTTTGGAAATTCGATCTGTTATATTTTGAATATATGGAAGATAGGCCGTGGATAAAGCAGGTGGGAGGGTTTCTGGCTCAGGTCGATTTGGAATTTTAGGTGAAGTGTATTTCTTTATGGCTTTTTGAATGTTGTAATGGGAGAAATTATTTGATAATAAGGCAGATGATAGATGTTTTAATTCTGATTTCAAAGATTGAGGCTGAGATAGGTTGACAGCTCTGTGGACCAGGGAATTTATGACAGATTGCTTTTGGGCAGGGTGGTGGTGGGAAAGACCATTGAGGTATCTATCGGTATGGGTGGGTTTCCGATACACAGAATGTCCTAAAGTACCGTCAGTCTGTCGACTAACCAATACATCCAGGAACGGGAGTGAACCTTGCGATTCGACTTGCCCTAATCCTTTAATTCAAGCTCTCAATTCACTCAAATCAAATCCTGATTTGGCTATTTTGAGGGCTGATAAAGGAAACTCCACTGTTGTCATGAATCGTTCAGATTATGATAACAAAATCCTGCAACATCTGCAAACTAATTCCTATAAGCTTCTACCAAAAGATCTCACCTCCTCTATAGAACGTTCAATTTCACAAATTATTCGTCATTCTTCCCTTCCTGATTCAGATGAGAAATTTCTTATCTCCCATTGTTCAAAATGTCCCCGCTTATATGGTTTGCCTAAAATTCATAAGCCATCAGTTCCCCTGAGACCAATTGTCAGCACTATCGGATCTCCTACTTATAAACTCTCTCGATACCTGTCATCTATTCTCAAACCCCTACCCCTTGTAGGTGATTCCAATAGTTTTATCCTAAATTCCTTTCATTTCGTTGAAAAACTTCAAACGTTGAAAGTTGACCCATGCGATTTGCTCGTCAGCTTCGACGTCGAATCACTGTTTACCAATGTTCCCATTCCAGACACCCTTTCCATAATTTCTCAATTGTTACCTGCCAAAAACATTTCAACGGACTTGCTACCGTTAATTGATTTTTGTCTATCCTCCACATATTTTCTATACAATGGCAAGTTCTACGAGCAGTCCTCAGGAGCTGCCATGGGTTCCCCAATTTCCCCGATCATAGCTAATATCTTCATGGAAGCTTTTGAACAAGATGCCATTGACTCATCTGTTCTCAAGCCGAAATGTTTGTTTAGATATGTCGACGATACTTTCGTTATTTGGCAACATGGTCGCGAAAAGCTTGTTCCCTTCCTCAATCATTTAAATTCATTACATCCCAATATCCGTTTCACCATGGAAGTCGAATCGCAAGGTTCACTCCCGTTCCTGGATGTATTGGTTAGTCGACAGACTGACGGTACTTTAGGACATTCTGTGTATCGGAAACCCACCCATACCGATAGATACCTCAATGGTCTTTCCCACCACCACCCTGCCCAAAAGCAATCTGTCATAAATTCCCTGGTCCACAGAGCTGTCAACCTATCTCAGCCTCAATCTTTAAAATCAGAATTAAAACATCTATCATCTGCCTTATTATCAAATAATTTCTCCCATTACAACATTCAAAAAGCCATAAAGAAATACACTTCACCTAAAATTCCAAATCGACCTGAGCCAGAAACCCTCCCACCTGCTTTATCCACGGCCTATCTTCCATATATTCAAAATATAACAGATCGAATTTCCAAAATCCTCAAAAAACATAATATTTCTACCCGTTTTTCCACACTTCCAAAATTATCTCAGTTTTACAAACCTATTAAAGATCCCCTTCCTCCTCTCCACTCAGAAGGTGTTTATAGTATTCCCTGTTCTTGCGGTAAAGTCTACATTGGTGAAACAGGTCGTACAGTAGCTACTCGTGTGAAAGAACATGAGCGCTGTACAAGACTTCGTGACACCAGTAGATCTGCACTTGCCGAACACAAGTTTAACACAAATCATCAAATCCTTTTTGAAGATACTAAAATCCTAGTCCGAGCCCCAAACTTCTATCAGCGAAAACTCCTTGAAGCTATAGAAATCCAAAAACATCCGAACAATCTGAACCGTGACTCAGGATATTTACCTTCCCAACGTTTGGAAACCCATCCTCGAAAATTCCACTTCGCACATGATCGCACAACGGCAGGGTCAGGTGCCGGAACGAAGTTAACCACCGGAACAAAGGCAGTGAACTATGTAGCAACAATAAATACGGCTACAGAAACCAGTAGAACCAGTTTCAGTTCAAGCCTCAAGCCTGCCCTGAAGATGCCACCTGTAATGGTTGGCGAAACCTCGGCATCAAGTCGAGCTATTGTGACGCGGAATCCATCCGGAAGACAAGATTTTTCAATACCCTATATATTTCATTATAACGTACATTATGTATTAGAATTTTTCAAAAAGAATATTAATATCAATTACAGAAACAGAAACTAAAAAGTGTAACTTCAATTCTTAATATTTAATAATAAAGATCTAAATTTTCTCCTTTGTTTCGGCAAATACATCGATTAGTTTGCTTGCAAGGTTCCCAGTAGGTCAGTTAAACGTAAGTTGATAAGCTGCCTGGGACTGATAAAAGTGTTGCGACTGCTCAGCCTAGAGCAACCTTAACTCTGCCTATTGACTGCTTACACGATATGTTTGTTATTCAACCGATGCATTGTTTCAATACCGCCATCTGGCGGCTGTATGTCCAACACTATCACTGTCATTTCTTTGGAACGCGTGATAACTTTGAATCAATCCGTTGCAATGCGGAGGAGAGGTAAAGCCCAGGGCGTACTGCTCCCTAGGTGCATGGGGGACGTTTTAAAACATCATTTTCGTAATCAGCGACCTCAAGAATCCCTGAGTAACAATTTTCATTATATAATTTCCGTATATATTTATTGATGATAAATTTTTAATAATTCGTTTTTCGAAGCAATACTTGGTCATAAATTGTTGAATAAAAAAGGAAAAACAAGAGACCGCTTTTTTTCCTTATCGGCTTCTGGTTCAGGGGACTTTTTTGAACATTATGACACCAAAATGAGCTCAATCCATGATCTGCAGCAAAATCCGGAAATTTTCATAAATTTTAAGCTATTTTTACAGGACTACTATGAGAGAGTGAAACAGCTGTCTGGAACTATCGATCTAGACTAGAAATACAGTATCACTATAATTTCTTATGAAATAGTGATATAATTATGAACGGAAATTCTTTTTAAAAACGTAAAATTTTAAATTGTATATATACAATATAATAGTAAGATATAAATATACATATATACTGAATAAAGATTATTATCCGCTTCTGTGAAGCTTAAACAATAAACTGTATTGGTAATATATTTGTTTCTATCGAAATAGACAGGAATATAATGGAATGGGCTGTAGCGGCAGGAGTCGGATATTGTACTGGGACAGAGGGACTACAGCTATTTGTTTCTTTCATGTGCAGAAATCGACATTTCCCTCGCATATTTTATTCAATAAATAGGGATATAGTTCATATGTGGTTCGTCGTATTATTTCTGTATAAACTTCTTCTGTTATGATATTTTTATAACTATTACTAACAACTTCAACTTTTCCATGAATTAAAGTTATTATAGTCGTTCTTATTTAAATGTAATGGGGATAGGGATGTTACATACTGTATCGATACTCGGGAAGATCGATACTCGCGATATTTTTATAGATTCTCCTTGGACTTTTGATATATTTTGTATCGATTCTTATTTCTCAAGAATTGCATTAGATAACCTAGATCGGTTATAGAATTAACTCCTCTGTACAGGGGATCTAAAGTTGGCGTTCAAGGAAAACTGCTGCAAAAGTAAAGATGGTAATTAGATTCTGAACTTAGGATCGCAAATGTGATGCTCAGAGGTAAATTTTCATGTAAAAGAGAAAACATAATTTCAAGAATGGTTGTTATGAACACGTCGGAATTTGTTTTTCTAGGAATATACCCATATTTTTTCCAATTGGGAAGATCCTTAGTATTGTGAATAACTTTTATTGGAGTGGTAGAAATTGCAAATAGTTTTTGTTATTAGGAACTCTTCCATAGAAGAATGGACGAACCAAGTGTCCAAAAATAATCCCATACTACAATTGTTTTTGTTTTTCAATTTAGTCATCCTGGTGTGGATTTTCTGCCGTCATTTAATGCTGGTTTTTGAGATTTGGTATACCATATATTGAAAGAGAATACAGTGATTTCAAATCTACAATCATTTGAGTGATGAAATTAGTTGTTTTTCGTGGCTCATTCAAAAGTTCTAAATTGTTCCATTTGAAAGCGTGATACCGATTTGTTTTTAAAACTCGCTGCACTGAAGAAAATTTAAAATATAATCCCGATATGCTTACCTTAAAGAGTTTTTGGGATTATCGATCGAAATATTGCAAAACTTGGGCAACCATATTATCGTCATAAAAATTCCAATTGTCAAATGTTTTTCATGGAAAATTTGATTTAATCCTGCCCGTTGGCGTGCGTTCTGGAATGAAGCAATTTTTGACTTCGTAGCCCTATAGACAAAAATAGATGAAGAAAACGTTATCAAATAAAAGTTACTCACAACACTGAGGGTTTTCCAGCTGTGTAAAAATATAATTAAAGCAATTTTTGAACTTATAAATAATTTTTTTTTCGCTCTTGTCTCGCTCTCGCTAATTACTAATTAAGATGCGTATACGGTTTTTTCCTTTTGCATTCAATGAATGCATTGACCTATAACCATGGAAATAACGCAAGTTCGATCTAATTATAGATTTCTCAATAACACTGTTTATTAAACTGACCTCTGGCATTATGGATTTCCCATTATTTATCGACTAATTCCCTCAATGTGAAGAAGAACTTATGCTGTATTAGAGTATTTTTAGTTCTCTGCATTTACCATTGCCATATAAAAATAATATTTCACAATAATACCGTCACTTCAGATTTCGTTATAATACTTAAATCGTCTTTTCTCTCCACAAACTAAGATTCGAAGCATAGCCGTAAATGTAAGTAATTTTTCAGATTGCTTTAAATAAATAATTATCTTTTACATTTTCCTTCCAATGCATAATTTGGAATCAGTAAAGCACACAATAATCAAGAAATTAATTGATCCGTAGTTCACTAGCTTTCCTCACCCTTCTTTTTAAGCACACTTTATCGCTTTCGGACACTTATTTATGCGGGTTTAATGTATGATTGTAATATAATATTATTTACTAGCTAAAAACGTGGAAGGTGTCATTGAAAGTTTTATACTTATTCAGTATTATTTATTGATATTGTTCAATTAAAATAACACTGAACCGATTATTAATTATCAAGGTAATAAATCAATATGAATAGGACACGTCAAACTTGAAATAATTCAAAAGCCAACTATCACACTCCTAAACTTATTATCAGTTCAGTGGAGCAATTTCTAGGAATTAATCTTAAAACTGTATGCAGTTAATTCATCGATTATATACCTCTTCGGTGATTGATATCAAGAAAACATCCAAGGGTATAGATAAACAGCACCAAAAGAAAGATGTTGCTCGTTCACATTTGATCTTATGCTATTTGAACCAATGCTGTATTTTTTCTTTTTTCGATAAGATATGAAAAAACTTTGTTTTTATACTACTTCTAATAATATGAACACGTTACTATAGTTTCAACAGTGTCATTACCAAACAGATACAAAATTAATTAATAATCTCCATCCTGCCGAATTCGATTTATTTTTTGATTAAGTTGAAGATTGCCTTAGTAAATTCATTCATACTAAATAACTTACACGAAGAAATTTGTATATTGAATAAGGGATCAAAGTATTCTTCACATATTAAAAATAACACTTCCCTAGAAACTAGTATTGCTGAAGTAGGTTTAAACAATATTGACGTGAATAATTATAAATTGTAAATCGGTAAATCACTCCCTTCGTCTAATAAAAAACAATTCACTAACACAGATGCATCTGAAGTCAAATCTATTAATCAGAAATTAAAAGAAAACAATTTAACTCTCACAAAGGCACATATTATGAGGATAAAATGTCAGTATTCATTCAAGCTGAATTGAGAGAAAGATCCAACTAGCTTTTTTCAATTCTTAAGTAATAGTGAAGCTCTATTTGGTTTCAAAAAATATAAACTTATTAACAGTAATTCATGCTCTCCTAATAGTCTAGGAGCAAGAGCGATATTGATGGTCTGAACATTAACCCGATGGCACTATGGTTTATCGTTAGATGACGGTTCAATGATCAATTCATCTCACAGACCGAATTTTCCACGGCTGGTAGATCTCGAGATACAGCATCCGCGTTTTTTCTTTTTTTTGACTGGTGGTTAGTCCTTTCCAAGTTGCGGTTACTTGAGAAGCATGCCATTCTTATACACTTCCACCATGTGCCATCATTTTTTATCGTGTCCGTTTATCACGCCGACCAGTTGAAATTGAACCGAAAATGGACTGCAAGTTAACCCCCCAAACCTGGTGGCAATTGTTAACATACCCTATGCCATCAAAAGTTATCGATCCATTTCCGAGTAATCGGCCATTATTTGGACCAAAAATGTTCCTTTTATTCATTTTGTGGATAAAACTTGCCGGTTACAAGGTAACACTATGTTAAATAACTTTATTGGATGTCAAATAAAGATTTAAAATTATTGCCATCACTCCTTGCCTATTTCAACCCCCCAAAACCCTCTAAAACCACCCCCCAGAAAAAATTTGAATCATATGATAATATGACCAATTTTATGATAAATTACTCAATTATTGAGGTCTGGCTGGGTTTAAAATCGAAACGACTCTTTTTTATTTATTTTTTTCATTCTGCCGGATGGTTTTATGGAGTTTTGGGGGGTTGAAATAGGCAAGGTGTGATGGCAATAATTTTAAATCTTTATTTGACCTCCAATAATGTTATTTAACATGGTGCCATCATGTTACCTTGTAACCCGAAGGTTTTATCCACAAAATGAAAAAAAGAAACATTTTTGGTCCAAATAATGGCCAATTACTCGGAAATGGAACATTTTCCACCAGGTTTGGGGGGGTTAACTTGCAGTCCATTTTTGGTTCAATTTTAACTGGTCGGCCTGATAAACGGACACGATAAAAAATGATGGCACATGGTGGAAGTGTATAAGAATGGCATGCTTTTCCAGTAACCGCAACTTGGAAAGGGTTAACCTCCGGTCAAAAAAAAATAAAATGCGGATGCTGTATCTCGAGATCTAGCAGCCGGGGAAAATTCGGTCTGTTAGATGAATTGTTCATTGAACCGTCCTCTAACGATAAACCATAGTGCCATCGGGTTAATGTTCAGACCATCAATATCGCTCTGGCTCCTAGACTATAAACTTTACGGAACTTTACCTAAATGTACTGTAAAAAGCAATGTAAAAAATTGTCTAAACTAGTCAAAAACTCCATATATACCAACTAATGGGCTTCTAGTTTCTTTTGATGTTTCCAACCAGTTTTTAAGTATTCCAACTACAGAATGTAAGTCTCTAATCAAGAACATTTTAGATAGATTACATATTAGCCCTTTGTTTCATAATGGAATAGAACTTGCGCGTCAAAACTATTGTCAGCCTAATAATAAATTGTATGTACAGAATTCAGGTCTTACTGTGGGTAACCCGTTGAGTCCACTATTAGCAGACATTTTCATGTCTGATCTAGAGGACAGTATTATGAACTGTACATTAGCAAAAATCACATTCAATTTTGGTATAGTACGTACATGATGTACTTGCCTTCTTCAAACCCATATTTAGACAATTAAATTCCTTTCATTCATTTATCAACCAGCTTCACCTAAATATTAAAATTTACGTTGTAAACAGAAAAAGATGGGAGAGTCAACTTGATTAAATTTTGATATTTGCCTTAGCCAAAATTATTGCCAATTTAATAACGAGTTTTTCACACAGAATAATTTATTAGCTATGGGATCTCCATTAAGTTCTCTTTTGGCAGATATTTCCATGTCTTGGATTGAAGAAACTATAATGAATTCCTCTCTAGCTAAAAAACATATTCATTGCTTGTTTAGATATGAAGATGATGTTTTATCCTTCTTCAGAGGTACATCATGACAATTGAATGTTTTCTTATCATTCATTAATAATATCCATCCTAACATTAAGTCAAGATTATTCATATTTTCATACATTACTATCGTTTGAAGATGACACGCTAGTGTCGAAACTATTGGCACGATTTGTTTCTATAATACATGTGATAGAAAACATGATTTAGAAATAAATCAATATTCCAAGACTAACAAAGATCTGTCTCCATTATGTGTCATCGTTATTGAAGTTCATAAACCGCTGATTTCGGGTGATTTCATGTTGGAATATTAGTTCAGAGGAAGGGATGAATGTCAAACAATTCAGAGGACATTTACAAGGGTTCGATTTCTTGTCCGTCCGTGTTTTGCGAGAAGGGCTAGAGAGTTAGGACACCGGCCAGCGGAGCAGGCTATGAATAATGCATACCGCAGATGTGGAAAACGTGTAAGCTTGACAGTCCCCAACCTTTCGTCCCTCGCCTCGTGGCTAACTTACCCTTTAGGTAACCCTGGCCTGTCCGGGAAACTAAATTGCAACTTTCACAAAATGGAAGTAATTTATCTATGAAGCTGTGGCCGTTCAGAATGGACGAGTTGATTGACAGTTTGTTATTCTTCAAATTATCTTCATTTGTTTAGAGCGATCCAAACCATATACCCAATATTGGTTGTTATTGTTTTATCACACAGTAGCATCCTCAAAACGTTTTAAGTAAGAACTGAATTGATGAGGTTATGGAAATTGAGATCAGTACGAAAATATCAAATTAAATATTGAATAAATATGGTTTTTTATATAGTATATTTGATAATATTCAACTATTTCTTAAAATTATCGTTTGGCACTTATCCATTCCTTGGAAATTGTGCAAAAAAGAATAACACGAATTATAATGAAGGAATCGCTTCAGTGTAGCAGTAATAATCTATATAAAATTTTAAAATTGTTAGATCCTAGACAACTTTTCTATTATAAAATTTTCCAAAGAGAGCACCTGAAGAAGGAATTCTTGAATTTGAACATGCATGCACTTAATACAAGAAATATAATGCACTTTTAGTTTCCTACATTTATACATAAGACCATTAGAAAAAGATCTTATGCATTCTTACCACCAACATTATATAAAAAATTACCGAAACATATAACAAATTCTACGTCAATAAGAATCTTCAAAAAGAAATTTTACAATCATAATAAATCGCTAGAAAGAAATGCAATCAGTAATGAAATAGACATAAAGAATTCGCAATCAGTTATAAGTTTAAAATATACTTAAAAATTAAGTTAATAATAATTAAAAATATTGCTTTTATATGTATATGTATATGTGTATGTGTGTGTATATGTTGAAAACAAAATTGGAAGAAAAAACATTTAGACTTTTTGGTTATATATTGTGATCATATATGTATATGTATGTATGAATATGTATATATGTAGGTATATGTATGTGTTTTGGATTATTACAAAAAAATCAATCATATCACTGCAAATAACGTATGTTTATCGATTTTTAAATTCAATAATTTATGTGTAGATTATTAAGTTAGATCGAATTTCATAGCGTTTGTATATTTCTATATTTATGTATTTATTATAGGCTACTGATTCAATATTGATATTATTCATTCATTCGTTCATTGTAATATATTGTATTTTTTTCTGTTCTCACGTACAAGCCTCGGCTTTAGTGAATTCTTCTTCATTTATTTAAGTATACACTTCAATTATTGTAACCAAAATTGTAAAGGTACACATATGACTAAACGCCATTATTATAATTATTATACATCCTCGGTACGTTGAATACTCTATGTATGAAAAAGTGATTATATACCATCCCTCATTGTTGATAATTTGATAGCTCGCTATTTCCAAAAAATGACATACATTTTCTTATTCGTTTAAGTCCGTTTCACATAAGCATCATTATAATCTTCGGAATCGGAAGAACTTACATAAAATAACAAATTCTCAGACAATGAAACATAAATTATAAGGTAGAACACTTTAGAAATGAAAATTCTTGAAGTTCGTTATGAAATTGGTTGAGTAATGGAAGTATTTGAGCAAATCCAACTTAACCAACATCAACGAGTGAGGGAAGTCATGTGATAAATTGATCACAGCTTTTTTTCGCAGGAAATTGTAAGTTCATCTCAATTTTACTCAGTGATAGTGATACGTGATAACTATTTATATTGTGCTAGTTTTCTTCATTCAATCTATGATAAATCCAAAGTATTTAAAAATTGAAGTAGAATTATTCTTGTCTCTAAAATTAATTTCATCATCAGTAGGTAAGTTCTCTAAGACTTAATAAAGGTAAGTATTTGGTTCAAGCTATATTTATATGACGAAAATTACTCATATTGGTTATAAATATATTTTAGGTATGAAGTGTCGATTATGTTCACATATCTTATATATAGAAATATGCTATTAGAAAATGAGTAAGAAAGTGTGCATTCTGATAATGAATGATTGTTCAAATATTATGTACAGTGCCTATGCTTGGACAAATCTGTAGAATCTAATTTGATTTAGTCACGTGCATATTTTGTATTAAAAGGTTTCATTCCTTATTAACTCATATGGACATGTAAGATTTAGAATATTAGGAATAACTACAGTATTAATCAATATTTTGTGCGTATGAAAAAAGTTTTGGGATATTAAAAGAATCCCATCATTGTCATTCACAAACATTATTTAAAATGTTAAGATCATTTGGCCCCTTAGCACTTGTTTACGATAATTTAGTTATCTAGCTGATAACCAAATTATTTCATTATCAACGAGAGTCCTTCAACAAGGCGTCAATGTCCTTATCATACTTTTTTCGAATCTGAAATTAAAACAAATACTGTAATTTATACACTATAAAATAGATCACACTGTGGATACACAATAGATAAATAAATAATCACCCTTATCCACTAAAAACACCATTAAAGCGGTGAACACCTTTCGGCTACCAAGTAGCCATCATCAGAGCGAACTAAATTATAAATCAAAATGTGCCTGTTTAAATACTATTTGGGGATAATAATGTAAACAAGGGATCCCCCTCAGCTGGAGATAAATCGGAATTTGATAAATTGCTTTTTCGTTAATACATTTCCATTCCTTCCAAATTACATAGATATTTGTCTGGACTGTGTTGTAAAAGTGATAAGCTTTCTTGAGGAATGGTGTGACCTGTATATAAAATATATTCGGCTAACGCTGATTTTTCACCATTATTCTTCTTTATATGGGCAAAATGTTCCTTCTAGTTTGACCCACATAGCATTTTGAACACGACTCATAATCGATTTTGTAAATTCAGTATTTGTCGAAGTGGGATACTTATTCTTGCATCTATAAGCCGGTTGTATTGCAAATTTAGAAAACAATTATGGAATTTATTAATTACTGGAGGATAAGTGAATCTTTTTAATTTTATTGAAGTATTTGAAGGTAATGGCTTTAATTTGGTAGACTAGTTACGTCTCATTTGTTATTGATCAAAGAGTGGTCGTAACCGTTGTGTAACGCTATTTGCTGAAGTTTCTCAACTTCGTTGTTATAATTTTGCTGGCTCAACGGGACGTTCAATAACCTATGAACGGGACTATTAAGCAGAGCTATTCTATATCTGAATGGTGTAGCTGAATCTGTCGGGCTATACCTATTTGTTTGAGTGGGTTTTCTGTATATGTCGAAATCCAAGTGATTACCTTTCGTTTATAATGTTAATATCAAGGGAAGGAAGCTGCTTATCTGTTTCTATTTCGACAGTGAAATTCAGTGAATCAGATTGGCTATTGAGCATTAAAAATTAAAATTCTATCGTTTCACCCTTTACAATATTATATGAAATGTTATCCATATTGTAAAATTATTTTCAGTACCGTTTGAAGATAGCGTAATTACGTTGAAACAAGTAATTTTACAATATGGATATATATTTTCTCTGAAAACGAAAATTTTAATAATAGTGTTGGTATTTTTTCATGCATTGGGTGGTAGTGGTATTATCATTGTTTATAACACGAGTGTTTTGATAGGAGAAGCGTGTACAATTTATTATGACAACATTGGGATAGTTCTAGAAAACTTACATTTATCTAAAAAATACATATCTTATGTATTTATTGACTATCGATATTTTGAAGTACAACAACATCCCGAAACAATGCTGAATGCTGATATGAATTTAGAGTACAATGAAGTACACTTGGTTTCACAGCCTGTCATGCATTCATATTGTTCATGTAAATCCACTTTGAAATATCCGGTACCAGTTAGAATTTTGGAGGTTAATTTATTTAGCATTGGTTTTCGTCGTTCTTTTCCTATGATCGCTACTTTGTCCATAAAATAATGTTTGGAAAACGTTTTATTTAGTAAAGAACAGACAATACAGCACCTTGTCCCACTATTCTCCAGAGGCGGCTCGTGAGTTATGAAACAGGGTTGGCACAAGAAAAAATCGCTAATTTGGGTTAAAATAGTGTCACAAACTTTCTTTGCAATAACAGCTCCGTTATCTCCAGTTTTTTTGTCTTTTCCTAGCAGGTTCTTCATTATTGCGTTCTTGATTGTCATTGTCAGTAGAATTTCTAATTCGAATTGAACAATTTGTTGGAATTGCTCAATTGACTTTTACAGTTGAAAACGGTATTTTCATGTTCCTTTGCCCTCTCTGCGATGTGTTTTGAATATCCAACCCTAGTTTATTTCATGGGCTAACCTGATTCTTAAACATTAAGCATATGAAACAAAATAGTTTATTTGTTACTGGAAATGTTCTTCACGTCATCGAATTGAATTCACACACTGTACACTATGAAGGCACCGGTGAGACGATGCTTTGTGCTCCAAACCGACGGTACAAGCGCGTATGGCGAAAATAACCGTAGCCAGCCGAATCATACTTGAAATAGGTACATTTCAAAACGTTCCCCGGAACATAGTTTTGAGGATTCGGATTGCATGTGCCTGTCGCCTGACGTGCGGAATAAAATAATCCACTGAATGACATGCGAATTTCTTTCTGTTCATCTTGGTGGTTGGATGGGAATGTGCTATTGTGCCCTTTAGTACCAGCCGCCACGGATATTCTCTCCAAAAGACGAGGACGAGTTGGATAGCTCAATTTATATAATATGTAATGAGCAATTTCAATGTTGCAATCAAACCTACTTGGTATATATAGCCTGCCGCACTTGCTCGTACAATTTTCTCGACTCTTGCAATATGTTAATATGCTTCCAACAACCAACTCTCACTTAGCGATTGGCTGGTATTGTTAAGCGACGATAGCGACAGAAACGTTCAATAGGAAGCAAAACAAATAGACATAGCGTATCGTATGTGAAAATGAAGTTGAGGAAGTACCACTTATAATGGTTGGAAGAATATGGGCATATATACGTGCGCTTGTGACGTAGATTAATCAGTAAACCATGAACTTTTGCGTATGAATTGAGAAGTATTCCAACATCCACAGAATTCATGTGAGCAACCATTGAAACTTTTAGAAAATTGAAGTCTTTCCTATATTTATGTTTTCTGGATACTCTTAAAAATAGGTCTATCATGGAAACATACCTTAGAAAAAAAAATTCAAAGGACAGTGGCTTATTATGTTTCTACAGTATTACTCATTCGCAAGCCCATGATGGAAAAATAAAATTAATTTGAGAGAGGAATTACTTCCTATGTAGTAATGTAGTACTTTTCAACATCATACCATAAGCAGTCTTAGATTTTTAGGAAAAGAGAAATGGAAGAATTTTTTTCTAATACCCCTAATAATCTCTGGCCATATGTTATGGAAACCATCTCTTATTATGGGGTTTTGTAGTGGATATGTGTTTTTGAAGGCAAAGTTTCGCTACAACTTTACCTTAATTTGAATCATCTATAATATTCCAAGAAACAGGCAAATATTCCACCACAAATGATAAACATTCGAGAACTATTAGCATTAATAGCATACGCTTTTAATTGTTAGAATAGTCTGATAGGAGAGACAAGTTCAAATTGGATTTATTTAGGATCCCCACTGGCATTCTATAACCACCAGCTTGTTCAACAATGGCATATTGTAAGCAACTTGATAAATATGTATAAGACCCTAAAATTAATTCTAGATAAGCTTCAAAGTTGAATAATCGTCCTAACTAGAATCAAATTCCATTCCGGTTTTTGATAATTCTAATCAAATAGTGAATAACAAATTTTACAAAAGAATGAAAGACGAATGTCAGATTATTGTGACTGAAGTTTTAACTTTCCTGAAAACGTCATAATTTTGTTTGGGTTAAGTCATTATACATTCAAATTGATTTCAAGATTCTAGCCTAAAGGGCAAAATTTCAAGATGGCGGAATAGTTTTGTGACTATGATTCAATTCTTTTCAAAATTGGCATATGTATTGGAGTTTTTGAGGTCGGAGATCATGATTTTTTTTGTCAAAATCCAAAAATTCAAGATGGCGGTTGAGCTTTCTGATTGACCGATTTTATTCAAAATTAGTTTGTGGAGGGTTTCGAGGTCGGAAAACATAATTTTTCGATCAAAATTCAAAAATTCCTGATGGCAGACGGGTTAGCTGATTATCCTCAGATTCTTTTCAAAATCGGTATGTAGGGTCTTTTTGGCTAGGAGAACATGATTATTTAGACAAAATCAAAATATTTGATATGGAGGCTAAGATGGCGGACGAGTTTGTGATTATGGTCCGATTCTATTCTGAATTGGCATATGGGGTTTTTGGATTTGGGGATCATGATTTCCCATCTCTTTTCAGTACACTTTGAAATAGAAGCTCATCTTTGAAATTTTTTTCACTCTAAATTTTATTTTCTGAAATATTTTATGATCCGGTAGAGTCCCCGGAAACTAGTTTGCTAAGAAAAGTGATCAATTGATCACAGCTTTTTATTCAGTCAAATCACTATATATCTGAAGAACGTCCGGGAGAACCAAGAATTTTCTTTCTAAATACTCGTCAAAGAGCTCGAAATGAGTTGTGCTGTATTGCAGATAGTTATCAAATGCAGATTTTCATCCATATACTAGCTCTTGGACTATCCGGTTTTTCTTTGCTTACTTCCAAATGAGTACGGAATATTCTTGAAGCTTAGTCCTTGAAATATTTTACGGGCAATTACTAGCTGCAAACGCACATATATTTTCGAACTGTTGATAGTGTTAACGATGATATTTATTTAAATGAGATGATATCTAGCACAGACAAGCGACATCAGTTTTCGGACAGTTTGTGGGCTCATTCAGAGCCGACAGTAGTAGAACTAGTATAGTGGTCTTCTAATGGTAATAAATTTTGAATTAAAAAAAAATTAAGGCTGGCAATGTTCTCTTATACTAATAAATTTAACATGGAATCGAATTATAATACGAGTGGTTACTACTTCATTGCGATGTTTTTTTTCATTAATTTTTCTATCAACAGTAACTTCTCATATAAAATCAATTAATTGAAGACATTGCTAGGTCATGTTCTAATGAAATCTCACGTCAATAACAGGAATACAAGAAAATCAAATCTTCATCTGATACGTTTGATTTTCTTTTATTTCATCTTCATCAATAACTATAAATTAACCAAACTTCTTAGATATCGACAAAATGCAAATAAGAACAGTGATTGGTCTGCTTACGATTATATCTGTCGCAACATGTTACGTGAAACCGAATACAACAGTAGGGAAAGATAATCAAAACTGGTGGAAACATGTCGTATTTTACCAAATCTATCCGAGGTCGTATAAGGACAACAATAATGATGGGAATGGTGATTTGGCAGGTATTTTGGAAAAACTTACTTATGTAAAAGATGCAGGAGTTACGGCAATTTGGATTTCACCGATCATGCAGTCGCCACAAGTTGATCAAGGATATGATATCAGTGATTATAACACCATTGATCCGATGTATGGAGACATGGATGATCTTAGAATGATCATCGATAATACTCATAAGTTGGGAATGAAGGTGATTTTAGATTTTGTACCGAATCATACAAGTAACAAGCACCGGTGGTTCGTAGCTTCAGAGAATGGTGATAAAAAATATAGAGATTATTACGTGTGGGTCAATGGTACAAAGAATGAACCTCCAACCAATTGGGTAGGTAATTCAATTCCACATTTTTCCATTCGATAAAAAAAAATCCTTCCAGATAAGTGAATTCAAGCACTCAGCATGGGAATGGTCCGAAAAACGTCAGCAATATTATTTGCACCAATTCGGTCCAACACAGGTTGATTTGAATTTCAGAAATTGTGCAGTACGTAGAGCCATGAAGGTATTTATTAGAGTGAATGAAATACAAACTCATAAACACTGGTTGATATTGTTGCAAAGACAAATAATGTAATCGGTACTGCAAAGTTTAAGAACTAGGATTTCCATATTCACTACAACATTCAATGAAATAGTCTGTTGAGTTTTGATTTTTTCATATATTGAATTCTTCACTGTAAAATGTCAATTATATCCATATAAATTATTATAACTGAAGAATGGGATGTAAAGTAGCTCTTGGCACGGAATGAAAAAACAAGTTTTTGTGGAACGGTTTCCGCAATGGACCTCACATGATCAACCCATGAGAGGGTCTTGTTGGTGGTGATACCGAAGATTGCTTTGGAAGTGTTTTGGTTGCATTAAATTCTACTAGGTTATTAGATCCCCATTTCAGAATTTTTGCCAGATCTCCATTAATTCCGTCAACCTATCCCTGTCTCACTCCTCTGGCTTCATTTGATGGTATAGGGGCTCTAGAAGAGGAAGCGGTATGAAGTGTATCATCATCTGCAAAGCTGTGGACGGGACAGGTGGTCATTTCCAGCAGAAACAAAGTTGGTACCAAGACAGGTCCCTGTGAAACACCACATATCTAAGAGAAAACTCTATAGTAACTCTCTAGGTATTTGATGAGCTCGATATTGATTGATTTCTCCATCTAACATTAACATTCAGTATTACTAAAATTTCATTCAATACATTACCTTCTTCTTTCAGGAAGTTTTAGTATTTTATATGGATCTAGGCGTAGATGGATTTAGAGTTGATGCTGTTCCTTACCTGGTAGAAGATAGACAGCTTAGAGATGAACCTAGATCTTTTAATCCAGATGCAACAGATATTGATGCAAGCTACTTGAGACATATTTTTACTCAGAATTTACCAGAAACCTATGACATAATCTATGAATGGAGGAAACTTTTAGATATGTATACTAATGATCATGGCGGTGACGCAAGGTAATATGATATGTGGATATTCTTCCATTTTATTTGATGATAAATGGTATAGTTTCTGCCTCAGGTACATAGTACGAGTACCTATATCTGAAATATCAGACAATACCAGCAAACTTAACTAGAAAGTTGTCACTGAATAGTATGACATCCTTCTTTGTAAACTTAATACCAATATGTTATTCCATGCTGTGAAAGAGTTAATCTTGTATATGTGATGAGAATACAATGGAACATAATTGTTCAATTTTGATTACTATAGATGGTAGTACCTATACCATTTTAGCCAGAAACTTAGCTACAATTCTTTGATTTATGTCAGACTGGGTATTTTGGGTGTTGCCCTCGTAGATGTATATGATGATGATAATGATCTAGTTGGAATTCTCATTAAATATAGTGGAATAAAATGTAAATCTGTTTCTAGAATACTTATGACGGAAGCATATGCAAATGTATCAGAAACTATGCTTTATTTTGGAACTCCTGATGGCAAACGATTGGGTGCTCATTTCACCTTCAATTTCAATTTCTTAAGCCTAAACTTAAATAAATCTAACGCCCACGATATGAAAGCCTCGGTGTACAATTGGCTGGATAATATTCCAGATATCTATACCTCGAATTGGGTAGTAAGTACAAATTTAATAAATACATATTTAAAACAACTAGGGGTCAAGAGCAGAAAGATGCTTCTTAGATATTTACACTACTTTAATACCAGATAATTGGAAGCCTTTCGATACCGTTCTGTAGGTTTGAGAGAGGCTATGTTGGATCTGAAGTAGTCTTTGAAATGGAGTGGATGTTTTGTTGTTAACAATGTTCTGTATAATTTGGAATTGTTTCCAGATGGGCAACCATGACCAACGCCGTGTACCTACAAGATTAGGAAAAGACAATGTGGATGGTATCAACATGTTGCTGGCACTTCTACCGGGAATAGGAGTAACTTACAACGGAGAAGAAATTGGTCAGGAAGACGGTGAAGTGAAGTATGAAGAAGGTAAAGATCCATCGGCCAGAAACGAAAGTATCTTCCAAAAAGTCAGTAGAGACTTCGAAAGAACTCCGTTTCAATGGGATAATTCCATTAATGCCGGTTTCAACACTGGCGCCAAACCTTGGTTACCAGTCAGCGAGAAATATAAATATCTGAATTTGGCCTCTCAAATGGTGAACGATTTGAAGAGCCATTTCAGGATATACCAGTTTCTTATGAAAAAACGTAAGGAAAAACCTGCCCGTATAGGTAAAACAGAATTCTTGGATTTATCTGATGATGTTGTTGTTTTGAAGAGAACTTGGAGGAAGACGTCTATACTAGTCGCGTTCAAACTTGGTTGGAATGGATCTCAGAAGGAAACCGTTTCGATATCGAATCTACCATGCACTAAGGCCAGGATAGCATTAACAAGTGTTGAGTCTTACCATAAGATTGGGTGAGATTGTTGTTTTCAAAACTGCGTTATTAAAAAAGTCATGACTGTGCAACATGATCAATCATTTGCTAGAAATCGTTACATAGTGTTCGATTCAAAATGCCGTTACTCCATTGATGATTCTTCAAGTTTGGTTTCAAAGAGTATTTGAGATAGACGTTGTGAATGTTCATCTGGAGCTTCTTACATTTATGAATCCAGTTTGTTATATAGTATCTTGGTAAATCACGTTTTGGTTTTTCGTCATGTATGGAAAACAATATAGCTCTTGTTTGCAACGATTTCCTGAAACAAAATGCTTATGCTCATATACTATCATAAGAAAACTAGTGATATTTTTCAACTTTTATCAAAAAATTTGTCTGGAAACAATAATTAAAAAAATTATGGGACAAGTATGTCACCGGTTGAGTGATAATAACTAATGAAAGGCCTGGCAGTGCCGCCCTATAATGTCTGAGCAAGGGTTCCTTCTTTGATGGTTGGAAACACAACACTGGGTCCAAAATGTGATGTTTTTAATATTCATTATATGATACTTTCTAATACTAACTTAGACTGACTAACTGCAATAGCTGAACTTACTGAACTTACTTCTTATTATCATCTACTGTACTTGAATATCTATTCTCAAGGGAGAAGCCTTGCTCTTCTGATAATAATCCATGCTATAGTTCGGCGAAGGTTGACCTAAGTGACGGCATTGACATTCATGTCCCGTACTTACGGTCGGAACCTTGTCGACATTATTATGACATAAGAGAATAGAATATTTTGAGTTATCTGATTTAGGATGAATCTCTTCGGAATATCATAAGTCGTCAAACATTTCAGAAAATATTGTTCTTATGAATGTATCGTTAGTAGCTGCTGTTTCCAAATTTTTTTGAATTCGAATAAAATCATCTTGTATCTAAGAAAGAAAGGACGATTCACACAACGATAAAAGCTCGAAAGAAGAACATGTTCGATAAGATGTGTAAGCATTTGTTCTCGGGGAGTCAATTATTATTATAATTAATGTGGGGGAGATGGTGATGCCCCTTATGCCTAAGCCGAGACCTTTTATCATTTTAGTCACTTGCTGAGAGCAGTCTTCTCTAATTTGCGGTCGAATCAGTGCTTTAGACTATTTGCAACCGTTCACTTGTTGCCACTCTTTCGAGTGTTGTGATATGACACACCGGTATATCCTCTTCTTGATGTGACTCTTCGGGATGGCCACCGTTGGCCCAGAGCTGGTTCGAGTAAATGTCTTGAAACTTACCAAGCTAAGTTTGGATTGTAGTATCAATGAAACATTAGGAAGTACGTAATATGAGATTATTTAGCATTTGGTTCTATTGAAACTAATTGAACAATAATATTAATTCTTCTAATTCCAGATCATCTCTTGATGCCAAACATTTCGTATTAAAAGCTCACGAAGCACTCGTTTTAGATTTAATATGTTGAAGTGAGCTTGAAATAAAATGAGGGAATTATGGGAGTTGCAGTATTTTTATCAAAATCATGTATTTATTTATGTTTATCTTATAAGGTTGATTGAATAATAAGATATATTTTAAAAAATCTGTATTATTTCCAAATTCAACAATAAAGCTTTTCGAATTTCAAATCGTAATTGTTGAGAGTATCAACGATACATTGACGATAACTATTCCTGATTTACTGTCTACTTAAAAAAAACTTTTTCAGTGAATCGAGGTAAATATCTCAACAGCAATGGATTTAACTGAGTAAAGAAATGCTCCAGCGGCTCTACAGTTTCAAATCTCCCAGTTCTTCTATATAATTTAGTTTTATGCACTTTTCTTCATTACACGTAACCAGGCTGCTCGTTCAATAAAACAAGGAATAGTACAGGTGATCTAAAATGGGAAAAGATGTGGAAGTTCTATTTGCAGATGACTCGTATTGTTGAGCTATGCCCAAAATGGGCCGAATACGCCTTGAAATTCCAAAAATTTATATTTCTGAATATTTCAATTTAAAACCGGACTTACTAATTGATCCCGGATGCTAGGTAATATTTTAAAGTATGTCGGTGATTTTTAGATCCTTTGAAAAAACTAAGGTTTTTTCCGGCTTCAATAGTGAAATGTCCTCAATGGTGATATATGTCCCGAAGTATTTGCTCCTGCTGTATGAACTGTTATGATTCTTATGCTTCTGGTTCTCCTTATCCTTTCCAATACGTCCTTTTTCCTAGGAGGACCTCGAACTGTATATGTCCTGGAAGAGAACTCCAGTATTTACTGCTGAGTTCTTCGTCTTCTACTCAGAGAATTTCCTGAATGATGTGTTCGTATACTGTAGAAGACACCATCTCAAAAAGAGCCTAGATCGATTCGCGAAAATGCGCAAAACATTTTTCACCCCGATTACTATACTATTTCACTATATACTACATGTAGGGAGAGAAATATTAATCACAGATTGTAATAACTGTTTAAAATTATAGCCAATAGGCTGCTCTCATCAAAACTTAGCAAATTGAACGAGAAATACACGAAACCAAAAATTTTTGAAAAATATCCATTGGCGTAGAAAATAGGGAGGGAACAATTTCGCCATATGTTTACAATGTAAAATAATAGGTATCTATTTGAGCGGTGCTTGAATCAAATGTGGCCAAGACCGTTGCAGCGATCAGAGAGTTGCGATGAAAAAACTATTTTTCACACCGAAAGATTATATAATATCAGCTAAGTTTTCCCAAACGATAACATTTTACTTAGAATTCATGCTAGTATGTTTAAAAAAGGATTATAACTATCTGAATCATACTATCTTGTATGTTGTTACACCACGAAAAATTCCAGATAGGCGGACCAGATGAACTCGAACTAGTCAGCCCTTCATTGTCAAGCTCGAGACATGCTGAACCTTCCTACTAGATTCAGTTTCCTATTGTACGGTGAAATTGTGGAATTCTTTGTCTCCAAACCTTCAATAAAAATTTGAATGCATATCTCATCTAGAACCGAAACAGGACGGAATTGATAGAATTAAGGACATGCAAATAAATCAGCTTACCTACTCCTATTATGCCTTTAAAACGATCCTAAGACTCTAGAGGTACCTTGTTTCTAAGCAATTGCAAAACATGTACTTTTTTTGTACATACATCATTATCTAGATGTCTCATCGTCATCAATATTTTTTCTTCGACGAAAAGTATAAACAATTATAACATCTCAACTTATTCGATTGATTGTGAGTTATCAATTTTGGCTTTCTCAGTAGTAATGAGATAGTGGGAAATTTTCGTGCGATATCAGGTTTTTACATAACGGGTTGTTTTTGTTTTGTCGATAAAGCATTATTTCAATATCTTATCTATAACTATATAATGCATATGGAATTTGCAGCTAATCTAATTCATCAAAAAGATGCAGGTGAAAACGGTGATCGGTCTACTTGCGACCATAACGGTCGCAACATGTCATGTGTTATCACATCCAATGGTACAAGAAGGTGATCAAAACTGGTGGAAGCATGCCGTATTTTATCAAATCTATCCGAGGTCGTTCAAAGACAGCAATAATGATGGAAACGGTGATCTGGCAGGTATTTTGGAAAAACTTTCCCATATAAAAGATGCTGGAGTTACGGCAATTTGGATTTCACCTATCATGGCTTCTCCACAAGTTGATCAAGGATATGATATCAGCGATTATTACACCATTGATCCAATGTACGGAAATATGGATGAATTGAAAGTGATCATCGATAATGCTCATAAACTGGGCATAAAGGTTATTTTGGATTATGTACCGAATCACACAAGTAATGAGCACGCTTGGTTTGTGGCTTCAGAGAACGGAGAGGAAGAATACAAAGATTACTACGTATGGGTTAACGGTACAAAGGGTACACCACCAAACAATTGGGTAAGTAATCCAAAAGAATAACTTGCTATTGATATACTTTAGTCTGCGAAAATTCTTTATTTACTGATCTGAACAGATGTTTTTCTGAATTGAATCAAAGTGAAATAGGATTTCCTGAGTTATAACACGGGATCAAAATGTTCATTTGAAGATAACGTAGCATCTATCTCATCGATTCTACAAATTCATTTCCATTGTATTCATAATAGATTTGATTATCAGGTGCTGTATTATGAAGTATAGTCACAATCAAATGTCTGAAAATAACTTTTTTGCTAGGTTTGACAAGCTAGTGAGCTCTCTGTTATTTATTTTTCCCTACACTTTGACTACACGAGAGGAAAATCTTTAATGTTCGAAGAACATCGTATAAGCCAGCGGGGGAATTTTGAGAGAGAGAAAAAGGCATCCGAATTTTTCTTGAAGGGTTGGAGGTTATAGGCATAGGAAAAGACCTCCATGGGCAAAGAGTTCCACAACTTCGCCGCTCGATGAAAGAAGGAAGTCTGGTAAGAAGAAGTTCGTCAGGTCTCGAGCTTGATAATGAAGAGGTGACTAGCTTGCGCTCGCCTATCCGAAATCTCTCTTGGTGAAATGATAGACGAGATATCTGATAAACACCGACCATGGAAATATCAGTAGAAAAAGGAGAGCTCGCCCACCTTTCTACGATGTTCTAGAAAGGTCAATGAACTCGTAAGTGTGACATCATCAATCAAACGAAAAGCTCTCTTCTGGATACATTTCAAGAGCTTCAGCGCATTTTTAGGACATGTGAGATCTGTGCTTTTTAGATAGATATACAGTATCGGAAACAATTATTCTGGGGTATAGACATAAATTTCCACGTGCAACAAGGAACGCAATGATATGATAATACTACATAAACAAGAGAGACGCACTGCTGTCCGCCCCTCTTACCCCACCCGAGGCGTACACAGCGACTCGCACATTCTCCCGACTGGTGCTGGTATGATACTGACGTCCTACGTCCTGAGCTGGCCGGCCTGAAATTGTAAACATATAGCAAGCTATTCTTTACGCTCTCATGAAACCACCATACCCAAGATAAATACTTTCCGATACTGTATAGTATTTATTTGTTCCATTTATACTGTTTACAAGACTGTGAAGAACAAGTCGAATAAAATAAATAAATTTTTTAGTGAGATACATAAAAGTGACGTAGAACATGCAACTTTTTACAATAGTTAAAATGTTTAAAATGAACAAAACGTAATAAATGACATAAGACAAGTTTTCTACAGTTTAAAATACAATACCGTTGTCTTGAAGATATGCGTCCAATGTATAATAGGCTTTTTTGATTGAGAAATTTTTTTCCTCTTAATTTTGTTTAATGGTTATATTCTTATGTCTATGGGCAGTCTATTATATATTTTGATAATTGAGTACTGGAAATTGTGTTGGGGTTAAGTGTAAATTTCTTGTCACATAATGTATTTTGTCTGATCTCAGTGCCGTTTTTTGAAGAAAAAATTCTATTACCATCGAAAGAATTTTTTCAGAATATTATTCCATATCGTATTCTAGACTGGACGTGACCATGGTATGCCACCAATGCTGCTTCCCAATTAACTGGATTTCTCATTACTTTCAGCGCATAACAATATTTTGACCATAGTCAAAGTATACAGGTCTGCCGGAGCCTCCCTTCCATCGTTTCTCGCGCTAGGTGACGTCACCTAGCTCCTCCAATCACATCGCCGGCACGTAACAACATCATATTATATCGTCGTCAATAACATTAAAAAAACTAAATAAACGACCAATCAGCTTGCACTCGAGTTTTAAAAAGAGTAGAAGGAAGGCTCCGGCAGACCTGTATACTTTGACTATGATTTTGACAGGCTTCTGGCGACATGGTTCACATGACACCTCCACTCTAGTCTACCATCGATTTGCATTCCAAGGAGCGATAAGTTGCTTTCTGAATATGAAGATTCTAATTCCGAGTTGTTATTTGAGTAACATGAAAATTCAATTGATTGGATTTTGTTTCTATTCAATATCAGATTATTTGTAGTGCACCAATTTCCGAGTTCTCTTGTGTGACAGAAAATATGTCATCTGCAAACTAAAACTGGATAGTAAGCGACAAAGTTGAGGCCAGAAGGCCTTGGTGCCAAACTCGGTCAATTACTTTGAAGATATTCAATGCTACAGCGAGGGATTCCCCATGTTTTCTAATAGATTTCGGCCATACATGTGCCACGTAGGCAAGCCGGTCATTCCGATTTTGCTATTCCCTACACATACTGATATTTTTGTTAGATAAATCATTATCTGGATATTATAATATTATATATGAACTTATTCGATTATGAGATATCATTTCCGTCTTTGTCATCAGAAAGATATTAATTTTCGTTTTTATAAAACAGCTTGCTATTGTTCTGTGAATCTACATTAATTTCGATGAAGCGTTTTCTTAAAATTTTTATCTATAACTATATAACAAAAAATGTGAACCTTGTTGCTACTCGATTAACCTACCAAGTATAATATAACCTACATCTTCCAACAATTTTGCAATCATTGGAAGATTGATACAGACACAAATAAAAATCCATCTTCAGTTTTACGAATGAAATTATAGTATCTTATCAACAATAAGGACAACCGTGTTTTCCTGATTATAAATATATATCACACTTATTCATTTAACCTGCAGAAGTGTCCAAAATTCATGTTTTAAGATTCAAGTAACATCATCCATATGAAGTGGCAGTCTATTTTATGTCTTTACTCTCTGGCAAATTTTTATAGTTCATGTAATAGCAAATGTCAGTATAACACAGGTTTTGCTATAGTGTGAATAATTTCGACAGTCAATTTGAGACCAGGTGTCAGCATAAAACAAAAAATTGCGAAATACATTATGTAGACCATTTGGATAAAATTTGAATGTAACATAGAGTATAATATAGCCCTTCAATAGAGGTTTCTGAATCATTTTCAATACATTTTTTACTCCTGCAATCATTGACATTTGACTCGCAAGAGTGTCCGGAAACTATAATGCTAACAAAAGTGAGTGAAGTCACGTGATCAATTTATCACAGTTGATTTATAATTGTTCTTTTGCCAGAGTTGCTGCTCCAAATAAGCGTATACCCATACATATTTAGAAATTATGAAATAAATTTTAAGTACGAGGTACGATTACAAAATGACAACATTTTTTTTTCCAGATTAGTTTATTCAAACACTCCGCATGGGAATGGTCGGACAAACGTCAGCAGTACTATTTGCACGAATTCGCCACAGCTCAAGTTGATTTAAACTATAGAAATTTGGCGGTGCGTGAAGCTATGAAGGTACGTCTAAGGGTATATTACACACTGACTCAGACTAAACAGATCATGCTAAGGAAAAGGACAAGAAATATTGTTATATGTCAAGTACTGAAAGAGATCGTTTAAAACAGTAATTTTTAATCTAATTCGTTGAAAGTCATTTTGAAACTATTGTAAATAATACGGTGTATTAGTTATAGTTTCATTACAAGAAGTGCTGAACACTTTAAAACCTGGATGCCGTAGAAAATTTCACTCTTCTAGTGCAAATTATCTTTCCTATGTTCATTCATTAATCTTTGATATGATGCGCTTTCTAACAATATGAGTATGATTTATTTCACTATAAATAAGAAACAATAACCCTTATCCACTAAAAATACTGTTGAAGATAGTAAACCTACTCAAACAAATATTTGCGGATTCAGTAACACCAATTCATTATGAAATTGCTCCATTTTACAGCCTTGCTCATAGATTATCGAACGTCTCTTTGAGCTAGCGAAATTATAACAACGAAGTTGAGAAACTTCAACTAGCGTTGCATAACCACCTTCAAATAGCCCAATAAAATTCAGAAGTTTCCCTTACCATCCTTCACTAATTAATAAATTCCATAATTTGTTTTGCAAATTTGCAATACAACTGGTAATAGATGTGAGAACAAACTAAAAAACGTTCAGACAATACTTCTGATGAAGTTTCCGACTTCGACGAAACCGGGATTTAAGAAATCTATTGTGAGTCGTGTTCAAAATGCTATTTGGGTCAAACTAGAAGGAACAATCTATTTCTGTATAGAGATGATTTTATCCATACAAAGTAAATATTGGTGAAAAATCAGGCGTCAGTCGAACATATTTTAAATACAGCTTACACTACACCATTTCTTCAAAAAGTTTATCACACAGTAATGACAAATGTATAAGCAATTTAATGAATTCAGATTTGTCTACGCTTAGGCAATTTCTTATATACCTTATTAATTACAAATTGTATTTAAGCAGGCAGCTGAAAAGTGCTCAGGTCATTAACACTATGTAGCACTAAGTAGATAAGGGTGATTGTCTCTTATGTATAGAGTTATAGTATGTCCACAGTATAAACTATTTTATAGCTTATTAAATTTATTGCATAATAGTTTAAATAAATTCAAAACTACTATTTAGGCCCGATTCTACAATGAGTGTATAAAACAGAGAATGTTAATACTAGGTATATATTAAGATTGATATAACATACAAAGTGGACCACATGTGTAATAATGCACCGTAAGTAAGGTTAGCTTATTGTTGATACAACATCCATATCAACATCCATATGAATGAACGTTATGAAATGACGTATCAATATCAATGTATAAGGATAAGGAAGGAGATTCATTAATAGTTTAGGATAGAGTTATCATAGGCATAATAGAATAGAATAGAATTAGAATTTTAGAATCATAATTAATGATCAGAGAAGTTAAGAATCGTAACGCAAGTATTATTACAATAAACTGATAAACCGTACGATGATCTAATTTGCATCTTACCACACCACCAGCAATCACAACCCTACACCTGTCACCAGTCAATCTTGAGTTATTAAATGGCGATCCCTTAGCCATAACAACACAGGTTATTATAAGTAGATGCACTCTAGATGACACATCGAAGAGTTTGAGACAGCACCAGTGGTAATATCATCTTCTTCTTTCAGAAAGTATTGGTGTTCTACATGGACTTGGGCATAGATGGATTTAGAATAGATGCTGTTCCCTTCCTCATAGAAGATGATCAATTCAAAGACGAACCAAGATCTAATGATCCCGATGCAACAAATATTGATCCAAACTACCTAATTCATATTTATACACAGAATTTACCTGGAACATACGACATTGTGTATGAATGGAGGGAAGTTGTAGATAATTACACCAGGGATCACGGCGGTGATGCAAGGTAATATAATATGTACCTATTCTCATGTTTTTTTGACTGAACGAGAAATTATATTGTCATTAAAACTGTTCTCCTTGAAAATATAGTAGGTACAGCTCTCAGATCAGACATACAAAATATTGATCAATAACTGTTTCAGTAGAGTCGTGCATCTGACACCAAAGCATGTAGAACTTTTAACAAAACTGATGTCCGAAAGATGATTCATTCGATTGTAATAGAAGTTCTTTCGGAGATGGCCCAACATCATTTATATTTGCGTTTGGAGATTATATCATCCACTATGTTGTCTGAAGCACCTAGTTAGTTCAGAACGCTACGGAGTATGGTATTGTCATACTCAAGAACACTTTTTTTCCGTAGAAAAACCAGCCATCCTATTTGAAATCAGAATATCTTACATTCGATTTGAGAGAATCCCATTGAATCTGTAGTGATCCATATTTAACATTTCTGAGGTGCCTCTATCGGTATTTAATCGACAGATCTGAGACTATCCTTGACAATATTCCTAGGGATATACGCAACAGTACTCCAATCGGAAATCTGTGCTATTAGTCATGGTGTAAAAGAATATCTGAGTCGCAAAATCAGCGGTTAAGACTTTGGAATCCTTGGGAAAGCAGAACAGCAATACTGGCAATAAGAAAGTAGTAAGATGACCTCCAAATTGTTTGAAATTCACAACAGCGTAAGCCAAGCTGCAAACGCTAACAATATTAAACTGCGTCTGAAAAAGGGACTTGATATGGCAGAAGGCAATTATATGGTAGACGGGCAGGCTCGCGAGGGATCCACCCAGGAAGGATCAATAATTGCACCTTGTTCGAAGAACAGCCTAACATTACTTGAGCCTGTATCAGAATAACCTGCGACTACTTAGAGGAATAAACACATCAATTGAGAGCATACATGCATAGTGGATAACCCGTTTAAAGGGCATGCGATCAAGAGCACGAGACGGTGGAGCACGTCCAGCCCTCGCCAAAGTTAGTGGGTCATTTGGAGAAGCTTAGGGGGAACATGGTCAGCATTTAAGAGACTCCTTCAAGTGCTATTCACTTGTTTATCTAACCGTCAGGTTGTAAAGCTGGAAACACATTGGAGGGCTGTCCCCTATGATGGGGGTACCATTGGCCTAATGAAGGATGAGTACTCTGACGAATAGATCGCTCCCCTAACTCAATCCAGAATCCAAAATGCCTCCAACTGAGGCTATTCAGTTCAACCTACAGGAAACCTAATACAATATGATATAAATATATGATGTTCAAAAATGTAATTTATTCAACAATTTAAAGATTTAAAAATTTTTAAAACATTTTTTAACATTAATTAATGAACAATTGTAACGAAATCTTTTTACAGAGTTATCATGACGGAATGTTATGCGAATGTGTCACAAACCATGCTTTATTTCGGATCTCCTGATGGCAAACAATTGGGGGCTCATTTCACGTTCAATTTCAATTTCATAACAGACCTAAACTTGAACACATCCAATGCTCATGATATGAAAAATTCCGTCTACAAATGGTTGGATAATATCCCAGATATCTACACATCTAATTGGGTGGTAAGTTCTAATTTATTACTTCTAAACCAAACACATAGAAGAGAAATGCGTTATTATATTAAACGTAACTTAAAATCCAGGGAAATACATTGTATAAGATCCATAAGGGTACTCTCACAAATATTAGAGAGACTACAGATTGAAACGCCATCTATCCGTGAGAAAATATCGCACTATGATAACCAAATGCAATGAACAACATTGATTAGATGTATCTCGCGGACTTCAGTGAAGTCACGAGGAAGGTATTTTGTTGATGTGTTATTTTTTGCATGAATGTAGTACACTCGTATCTAAATCAGTTGACAATAAAAGGAAACGATGTATAAATAAGAATATAGAGTTGATTTTTGTTTAGATGGGCAACCATGACCAACGTCGGGTACCTACAAGATTAGGAAAGGAAAATGTGGACGGTATTAATATGTTGATGGCCCTCCTCCCAGGAGTAGGAGTAACTTACAACGGGGAAGAAATAGGGCAGGAAGACGGTGAAGTAAAATACGAAGAAGGTCAAGATCCATCAGCCAGAAACGAAAGTATCTTCCAACAAGTCAGCAGAGATTTCGAAAGAACTCCTTTTCAATGGGACTATTCCACGAATGCTGGTTTCAACACTGGCGCCAAACCTTGGTTACCAGTCAGCGAGAAACATAATTCTCTGAATTTGGCATCACAATTGGTGGATGATTTAAGCAGTCATTTTAGGATATACCAAGCACTTTTGAAAAAACGGAAGGACGAACCTGCCCGCAATGGCACCACAGACTTTTTAGATCTATCCGACGATGTCGTTGTTTTAAAGAGAACTTCAGGGAATGAATCAATTTTGGTCGTGTTCAAACTTGGTTGGGATGGATCGCTGAAAGAATCGGTTTCGATACCAAATCTACCATGCAGTAAGGCTGCAATTGCTTTGACAAGTATTAAGTCCAACTATATAATTGGGTAAGCTGTTGTTCTTAAAATTAGGCAATTTTGAATTACTTCAACATAAACCATGGTGACTGTATAACTGTCATGACAAAATGTCTTGTTCACTATAAGGCGAAATTTTCTCCAACTATTAAATTTTGAAATAAAAATACTCACCAGGCTTGAATAAATACGAAAAAACGTGAGATAAATTCAGAAAAACTTCAAGCTATTTGAGAAAAGAAAAGAGATATATAGTCCATTCCAATTTTTTCGTGCAAAATAGAGACCACTTTTCCGTGTTGAATGTTTGGGTATAAGTTCGCCCTCTTAGCCTTTTCTATCACACTCAATAGCACAGTAAAGTTAGACCAAAAAAGAAGTAAGGTTCTTGGAAAAAATGCCAGAAAGGAGATTTTTCCGTAAGAACGGAGACATGGGTAGAGTCGAAATCCTAAAACTCGGGACAGTGACATGTGTGTTTCCGGTTGCTTTCTTAGAAAACATGAAAGGCGCCGTATCTACGTGTTTTTTCAGAAAAGTCATGATGATCAAACTCGTTTGCCAATATGGTGACCTCGTTTTCCAATATGGACACTACCTTGTATTTTCCAAAAACATTTTTCCAATTTTACTGTACCGATTTTCATCATTTAATGTAGGACGACCGCGTTTAAAATCGTTTGGACAATTATAAATAGTAATAAACTGACGTCCCGTGAGAATCAAATATCTCGCTAGTTAGAAATGTTCAAAACGTTGGTACCTTTTATGGTGTTATAGCAAATTTTCGCCTGCTGTTTTCGTACCATGTCGATAGATTAACAAACCGTTTATGTCTTAGGCAGTCTGACTCAAACATTGCTTGAGATGACTTCAAATAATATAAGTAGATTGCTATGCAATGACTTTTTGATACATATTCATATACTTAAAACATTGATGTGTTACAATTTCGATTATTCGTGTTTCTGTTCGTTTCGGTAACGTGGGCATTGTTAATTGCAATTAGTGCGATAAGGACGCTTTGTGCTTACTACAATTAGTTTTAAGAAATTCCGTTTTACACATTAATACGTCTTCTGACAATGGTCGTAAAACCGAAACGCACGTAAAGATGAAAATAATAAGAATATGTTAGTGCGACCTATTTCCCGAGAATTTTTTTTTTAAGTTGTTAATGATGTTTGTGAATGTTCTCCCGAAATTGAATAAGCCAACTAAATTTTTGCCAATTCTGAAAAAAGAAATCGACGGTTCATGATCTGATGCAAAACGAAAGTCTGATCATGCTAATTTTTGAGATACAATTATAAATTTCCAATTGGACTTTATGGACGGTTATTTTCTTAAACCCAGGTGTGAACAGTATACAGTTAGAAAACTTGTGCTGCAGAATTATTTGATTGATTTATCTGAAAAAACATTAATATTGATGTTTCCTATTTCAGATCCTCCCTTAATGTCGAAGATTTCGTCTTACGAGCTCATGAAGCACTCGTTTTAGATTTAGCATGTTAAAATTAGTATTTGTATTGTGATGTATCGTTATATTTATTAATAAATGATTTTTGTATTTATATTGTAATTCTTTATTATTATACAGGGTGTCTCACCACGAACTGCATCCATCGATATCTCAAAAAGTGAGAATAGAGTTTTTGTGAAAATTTAGCAGCTGGCTAAAGTCAATGAGTACTTACTATTCATCTAAAATATTTTCAAGATGCGGTACTTCCGGTTATGCCTGAAGTCAATAACAACTTCGTTATTTTGGATAGAATATCTTATAATTTATTGCATTTTTGGATTCTATGGAAAATTCGACGTACATTTCATCCATTACGTTCTATAGATTTTTGGAGGTATTCACAATTTTAGTGAAAAATTTACAGATGCAGACTCGAACTTAATTGACAGTTTCTTCGTAACGTGACATATATTTGCTGCTCGATATCACGAAAACAGAAACCATCAGCTGGCACGAATAATACTATGTATTGGTGAAGAGAAGAAGAAATTACTGGAATAAAAAAATAATGTAATAAATGTTAACAATTTCCCTGAATTTCTACACATTTTTCACATATATGAAGTAATTCAGCATGAGTTGTTTTACTGATTGTTTCTGGATTCAAATTATCGAAAGCATTTCTGACTTTGCCCATGCAATCGGGTGGTTAGCGAAATAACGAAACAATCCAGAACTGACAGATCGGGGGAACGAGGCGGTCATAGGAGCGGTCCATCATTCGCTATCTCCTGGTCATGAAATACTTCCTGAAGAAAATTTTTAACTAAGTAGGCATTGTGGACATGCTGTTGAAAATGTTTCGATGTTCGACCAGAGGCAAATTTTTTAAGCCATTTTTTTCAAAATTCTGTAAAGTATTTGAATATCGTTCACCTGAAAAATTATGATTATTTAGTTTATGGTGGATACATCTAGCCTATTTGCTTTCACCATTTTAAATTTTCTTTGAAGAAGTGTAAAGCTACTACCCTATCATTCCTGATTGCACAATACACATTAAATAGCCAGCTGTCTTGGAAATTTCTACATCTAAAAACATCGGGTTCCGAATGGCTCCAGTGGAGAGAGTTATGACGGCTTGATGTAATACGGGTTTAGTAGATGCCATTTCCAATAATCAAAACAAAGTCATTATAAGAAAATTAAAATTTCATATAAAATTTAAATATCTGAAAGCAAAGATATTTTCGTAAATTTTGCTTCATTCGTCTAAATGATATTACTTATTCAAAAACGATTGATCCTCCTGAAATTTCGTGAAAAAAAATTCTTCAAATATTCTGTTAATTGAACATCTTGATATTCCTAGCCCTACAGAACACTGTCTCCCAAAACGACAATTTCATTATCGGTGTTGTTGACAATTGACTTATTCATTTGTATTGTTGCCTTCAAGGAACCGAACATTTTAAAGTTGTGTATTATTCGCTTAACAGTGTTTACTGATGGCTTCTGTTTTTCGTGGCATCGAACAGCATATGTGTTACACGTTCTTGTTATAACTCAGTTGCATTTTCCATAAATAATGAACAAATGTAAATAGTCTTCGTTTGCGTAATTTAACCGTGCCAATAATTTTAAGTCAAATAACATTTCTTCATTCTCTGACAGTCATGGCCAACTAGATTTATCAAACTTAAAAACGCCTGCTTAACAAAGATGGAAAACTAGTATTTTGTAAATGAATCGGAAACGATAATATTTAGGAACCTAAAACAAAAATGCCCTATTTTTGTGTGCTGAATACAATTACTATGAAGCAAATGGTGGTTTCTATTTGAAAATTTAGAGTTTTTGGCATTTTTTAAATTAATATTTCAATAATTTGTTGTAAACACCCTGTTCAACATCGGAAATTTTCAATATAATACTTCTCTGGGCCTAAGTATTTGACTACAAAATGCCAAAAGCTCGTCACGAAATATGCAGCTGTTATGAAGGAACTATCAATTAAGTACGGGTCTGCATCTGCAATTTTTTTTCTAAAATTGCAAATATCTGTAACCAAGAATATTTCCTAACATCCAAAATGCAATAAGTTATAGGATGTTCTATTTGAAATAACGAAGTTGTCATCGACTTCCGGTATGATCGGAAGTGCCGCATCTTGAAAACATTTTAGATGAATAGTACTGATTGACTTTGGTCAGCTGCCAAATTTTCAAAAAAGTTCTATATCAACTTTTTGAGATATCGATCGATGCAGTTCGTGGTGAGACAACCTGCATACCATCAACATTATCGTTAGTGGGTCTGTAGACACCTGAGCTGAACCTGTGATGCGTCTCTAATCTCTTGGTTCCTCTAGAACTGGAGGTCCTCCCTCTGATATTTGTCAAAAAAATTACCTATAAAAATCAAATTTTAAAGAAATTTTAGACTAAAAACCTCAAAACAATCATTTGAAGTTGACTTGTAACGTAAAAATTAATCTGTAAAAAATTTAACTCACAGTATTTAGAAGCTAATGAACTTTGATGAGATAATATTGAGAAGAATTGGAATTTAGCAACAAAAATTAAATATCTAGCAAGCTATATACTGATAAATTCCACTAAACAACTCCCAGCGAATTTCTAAATTAAGAAATTAAAATTGCTAAATTACTTAACGAAAATACAGTTAAAAATAATATCGTGTTCACTGAAGCTGAGCAATAATTAACATTTTAATTGTTACAATATGATAATACTCGAATACGATAAGATAAGAGTAATTTATAAAGGTTTTCATGGATGAAAATTGTGGACCGGGCGAGATTAAAAACCAGTTTTGAAATTTTCTAGTACATTTTTTTTTTACTGGATTGATTTCAAAGAATAGGTGGTGCGGTGTTGAATTTCAATTACTTTAAGATATCAATTTGAATATAGGGAATTTTGAACAATATTTTTTTCGCTTTCTTATAGCGTTTAATGCGTAATTTTAAGTATCGTTACGACTCAATGAACTGCAGATTTGATCAAGGTCACAACTCTTTTTATAGCGTAGGTTCAAGTTATTACAAATTTTTCGGATATTTCCATTACGATAAAATTGATAATACGGTCCATAAATAAGTGATCTCACACTACAACTAAAGATAAAAATAATAACTGAGGTTACGGTTCATCTTTTGCTGGAAATACTTATATAGGTTGCCTCTGAAATTGAGAACATTTAGTATTCGTACAACCAATAAGTTCCATTACATCTAATGTTAGTGACAAAGTGGAAATATTTCGCAAAGGTATTATTATTTGTCAATATTTAGAAGTATTCAAATATTTAAGAAAAAACCAGAATACTCAGTGAACTTGCAATCATCATATTGCACTGATCAAACTAAGAAACCACAACTGCTTTACGTTTTCATCATTTCGTATTTTATTTTTGCTGTCAATTTCAATGATTAATTGCGGTTAATTCTAATAAAAAAATTAATTCTATTTATACAATCTCATTTCGAATTTTATAGATTGTGTAAGCTTCGTTGATTATGACAAGTAGGTAATAATTCATCAAAAATTATGATTTGAGTATGGTTTTAAAAAGAACCGAAGTACGATAGGAAGCGATTATTGAACTTGTAGAAAGTGTGACTCTTTTATTTTAATCGAAAGTGAACTTCGGGACACTTTTTCTAGATTTGTCGAAGGATTTTGATTGCGTTTCACATCTATCCTTATTGAAAAGTTGGAAAAATATCCATCTGATGATGTTAGTTTAGCTATGATTCGCTAATACCTCACCAGCAGATACCAAGCTGTCAATGTAAATGGGAATTGGTCTGACCTTGAACTTTTTGTCTCAATCGAGGTGAATACCCTCGACTTGAAGTCACGTTTCATGAGAATCATCTCCAGGATAGATCTTTTATAGTAATTGGTTTCTGTAGTTGAAAGATGAAAATTTTTGTAATCGAATTGATGGTTATCATCAAAAGAATGTTTAGCAAGGGCGGTGGAATTTTCTTAGTTTTTGTTTCTAGTACTACCCTTATGACTATACATTCTTTATTGTAAATATTGTTTAGATTCCTATATAAGTCCCATCGCAATCTAAACAATTTAGTTTATATACTGTGTGGGTTTATTTTCTTAGGTATTGAAGGCTTTAGATTTGGAGAATATTTACCAATACAGTTAGTAGGAGGAAGTACGATAGAGACCATTATTGAACTTATAGAAATTGTGACTCTTTCATTTGAATCGAAAACGAATTTCGTGATGCATTTTGATTGCGTTCCACATTCTATCCTTATTGAAAAGTTGGAAAAGTATCATTTTGATGATGTTAGTTCAGCTATGATTCTCTCATATCTTACCATCTGTTGGTAATGTAAATGGAAATTGGGCTGACCTTGAACTTGTTGTCCCACTCGAGGTAAACTCGAGGGAACCGCTATACTAGGACGATGCTTAAGTAATATATCACGAAGTCAACCTGGTGGAGATAGGTGATCATTCTTGGGAGGGAACCCCTCCACTAGGTGACACGTTAATCGTTAACCTAGGGAACTTGTTGAATACTCTCGTACGTATGAGAACTGCCTTTTGGTGGCCTGGTGAACACTCGTCGATGGGAACCGCTTCGGCCTAGGCATTAAGGGATCACAATGCCTCCGTCAATCAGTAATAATGACAAATTGAACTTGTTGATACCGGGATACCTCAGGGTTCATTGCTAGGTCCGTTACTATTTTTGATCTACGTAAATGATTTTGCATCATTTATGCAAAAATTCTTAACATTACTTTTTACAGATGACAACATGACAACAATGTTTCTTTTGAGTGTTCAGATAACATGTGAAATTGTTATGAGCAAGGCAGGGAGATGCTTTTCTGGCAACAGGCTTAATTTGAACCATAAAAAAATAGAGAAACTGATCTTCTGTCTGAAAGGTAGATGCAACCGACGTGACATTCCTTGAAACGCACTCGAGGCTTACCTGGAGTGTTCATACAAATCAGCTGGCACAAAACTTGAGCAGAAGCATTTATGCACCACTGAGGCGCCCATCCAACCAGGTATCACAAAACGTTCTAAGAATAGCTTATTTCGTTCTCTGTGATTCTAATTTGAAATATGGCATCATTCTTTGGAGTAATTGTAGTGAATTTGAACGCATATTTCGACTATAACACAGAGCAGTTCGTATTATAGGTAATAATGAATATAGAGGCTGTTGTAAAAAATTATTTAAAGAACTGGAGATTCTTACACTACCATCCTTTTTTTTCTTGGATGCGTTAATATTTGCACATAGAAATCACAAAAAGTTCTTAATACATACTGATATTCATTCTCATTTATAAGGATTAATAAACATTTTAGATTACTACAATAAAGGCTCCTCACAAAATGCGCCAAGTTATAACTCTTTTAAATTTTTAAATGCACTACCAAATGATATTATGAACCAAAAAGTTCTATAATGAAACAAATTCTCTATGATAACTTTCGATATAAAATTGATGAATTTTTCGATATTGATATTATCCTCTATATATATGAATAACGTATTATATCTTTTTTAATACTTCATTTTATATTGGCATCAATAAATTTTATCTTATGGAATAACATTAAACAAATGCAATTGTGTTCCTTCATGAATGTTAACAAACGCAGGTTCGCCTCGTTTGTTACTGTGGTTATCGAGAATTATCCGTTGCCGTTGTCTCTGCCATGTTACGAAATGTTTTCAAAATCTTTATTAATAACTATGGACTTAACAATTTGTATATTTTCACAGAATTCGAAAACATGTGGCTGAAAATAATGATTGGTTTGCTTGCCTTTATAACTGTGGTAAAGTGTTACGTGATACGCAATCACGTGGTTCAAGAAGGGGATCAAAACTGGTGGAAACATGCCGTATTTTACCAAATATATCCGAGGTCGTTCAAAGACAGCAATAATGATGGAAACGGTGATTTCGGAGGTATTTTGGAAAAACTTCCTTATATCAAAGACACAGGTGTTTCGGCTATCTGGTTATCACCGATCATGAAATCGCCAAGGGTGGATCAAGGATATGATATAAGCGACTATTATAATATCGATCCGATGTATGGAAACATGAATGGTTTGAAATCGATCATCGATAATGCTCATAAGATGGAACTGAAGGTGATTTTGGATTTTGTACCAAATCATACAAGTAATAAGCATCCGTGGTTTGTGGCTTCAGAGAATGGAGATGAAGAATACAGAGACTACTACGTGTGGGTTAACGGTACGAAAGATAAACCTCCAAACAATTGGGTAAGTAATCTACATGACCAATCAGGCCGAGAAAGCATGAATGTTCTCCAGCTTGAATGTTTATATACATGATTTGGACAAGTGTAGGTCATGGTTTTCTGAAAATGGTGGCTATACTTGAATCAGAATTAGCAAGAATCTTCTAACTTGTAAGTTCAATCATTTACCTCTGTTGTAAATAACCCGAATCCACATTTCAGCAACGAAGTTTCCATCTGTAGTAAATACATTTAAAAAAAGATAATATTCCTTCATAGTATTTTTGAATATTATCCAGAAATTACCAGATTACAAATACTTCTTTGCTGTTCCATGGACAATCCTTTATCGCGCTTACTCTTATCTTTGCTCTTCTGATTAACAAACATGTTCTATTTATTCTATAATGAAATATCTTAAATCCTTACAGATTAGTCAATTCAAGAACTCACCATGGAAATGGTCTGAAAAACGTCAGCAATATTATTATCATCAATTTTCTCCAGTTCAAGTTGATTTAAACTTCAGAAATAGTGCAGTGCGGGAAGCTTTGGAGGTAAGTATCAGAATAAAACAAATATTAACACAGATATACTTGGAGAGATAACGATAAATTATTAAACATAAAACTATAAGTGATAATTGGAATTACAAGAAATTTCATAAGATGTAACTTATTTGCTAAGATTTCCAGATCAATTATTGTTTTTTTGCGTAGAGGAAGGGATTCTTACCGACTAGAACCCCTTCCACGTGAGGTTGGTTCTCTTTTACAGAGGAGACCTCACTGCACTGCGGTCGTTAGTGTCCTATTGTGCCCTCACATATTACTATTTCCTTATCAGTCCGGTGTATTCTATGACGTTCAGTAGCCTGATGTAGGGGATACTCCTGATTTCCTCGGGTATCCTCGGAGACAGTTCCTTCATATAGGCACGGTGCTCTGTCTCGAGTCATTTTTGGATTACAGATTTTGCTGTGGCATGAGAAATGCCGCAGGTTGGTTCTGATCCAATCAGGGGGTTGGCTCTGGTTCAATCAGGGTTCCAGTTCCATATATTTTTGGACATTGATACTTGACTATTTGAATTTTTCAGATTTTCTCCACTGCGCTGATAAAAATTTGTTTTACATACATTTATTTCTCAAGACTCCCATCTGAAGACTTAGGTCCACACTTATGATTTCATTTTATCCACTCTTCTTTCATCCGATCGAGATATTATATTTAACATAAACTTTACGTTACAGAAAGTGTTAGTGTTTTATATGGATCTAGGAATAGATGGATTCAGAGTTGATGCTGTTCCGTACCTTGTTGAAGATGATCAGTTCAGAGACGAACCAAGATCTTTTAATCCTGATGCAACAGATATTGATCCAACCTACTTGGTTCACATTCATTCCGAGAATTTACAAGAAACTTATGATATAATATATGAATGGAGGGAACTTATTGATAATTACACAATAGAACATGGTGGTGATGCGAGGTAACATGATATGACAGATATATTTAGGGTAGTAAGAATTGATTCGAGAAACATCTTCTAACTAAGATAGTAGATGACAAGCTTAAAAAAAGAACATCAGATTTCAATGGGCTTGAAGAACTAGTATTTTTTCCAGTTTGATTCTGATATCCACAAAATGCCTTTCTTTCAAGAATATTAATCTTTGATAGATAATAATAACATACATCAAGTGAAATGAAATTCCGTGGTTCTCATACTACCTTTCCGAAGAACATATTTTTGATATTTTCAAAGATGAGGGCACTTCATCAAATGCCTGAAAGTATTTGATTTATTGTGAATTGGTTTCAGTAAATATATTCTCTACGTTAGTTTGAGCTTGATTTACTTCAAAGAGCATGAATCATGATGTAAACGTAGTTCTTTTTAGGTATCGAAAATGAATATGGTTGTAAAAAATGTTTGTTTCCAGAATTCTTATGACGGAAGCATATGCAAATGTATCAGAAACTATGCTTTATTTTGGAACTCCTGATGGAAAGCGATTAGGGGCTCATTTCACGTTCAATTTCAATTTCATAACTGACCTAAACTTGAACAAATCCAATGCTCATGATGTGAAAACAACTGTATACAAATGGTTGAATAATATTCCAGATATCTATACCTCCAACTGGGTGGTGAGTACGAATGCAATGGATTCTTGTTGCTTATTTTTTAGAATATATAGTGTAAAGTAGTCATTTAACTGTCAGATATCTAGAATTGGGTACGGATGAACTCCATAGGGTTTCGATTCGACAATTGATCGTCAATATTTGGATATCAACTATGGTTCTCTGGTTATATATAAGTAGTTGGAGGATCAGTTGACTAACACGTATACTTGAAGTATAGCGAAGCTGTTGTTGCTTTTGTTGTTGACATTTGAATACTATTGAATCTGCTTCTTATCACAAAAAATGAATAATTCAAAATGTTGATGAAAGAATCAAGTGGCCATGGATTGCTCGTTTTCAGAACGTTTTGAATAGCAATTTTGATTACAACTTGTGTGTATTCTTTACGTCAAGACGGCCTTCATACTGTGTGAATACAAATATCACTTTTAATGAATAAAAAATGATTTTAGTTGGGCAACCATGATCGACACAGAGCAGCTACAAGACTAGGAAAAAAAAATGTGGATGGTTTCAACATGTTGATGTCACTTCTTCCGGGCATAGGAGTAACTTACAATGGAGAAGAAATTGGACAGGAAAATGGTGAAGTAAAGTACGAAGAAGGTCAAGACCCAGCGGCAAGGAACAAAAGCGAATTCGACATAATCAGTCGAGATTTTGCAAGAACCCCTTTTCACTGGGACAATTCTACGAATGCAGGTTTCAGCAATGGTGGTAAACCTTGGTTACCGGTTAGCAGAAAACATAGTTATTCGAATTTGGCTTCTCAATTGGTGAATGACCTGAGAAGCCATTTCAGAATATACCAGGCTCTTTTGAAGATACGGAAAGAAGAACCTGCCCGCAGTGGAACTACGGAATTTTTAGATTTATCTGATGATGTCGTTGTTTTGAAAAGAACATTAGGGAATACTCATTTATTAATCGCATTCAAACTTGGTTGGGATGGATATTTGAAAGAAACTGTTTCGATACCAAATCTACCATGCACCAAGGCAAAAGTGGCGTTGACAAGTATTGAGTCCAACTTTAGAATTGGGTGAGTTCAGCCTTCTAACAATTATTATGTAATTTACAATATCAAGAAGTACAACAATAATTGCTCAAAACTTCGACTCAGTCTCAAAATTCCTTCTTTCTTGAATTTTTCCAAAAACTATTTCACGGTTGATACAAATCTGACACTCTTCATAATCATATTGATATTCAAAAATTTGTAGACATTCGAGGGAAATTTTTTTTTGATTGTCAAATTCATGTAAGTTGGCAAGTTCCGATGCTTGTATAGGGTAACTCGGTAACTATAGGAGATACAAAATTATCGATCTCTGTTTTTGAGAAAAATTCACTGGCGGAAATAATAAGTTGCTACCGTTTTTTGTTTTCGAGATATAAACAAAAGTTCAATTTTTCGACTTTTATTAGACAAAAGTGCATATCATGGTTGTTTGTGAAGTTAAGAAGAAAATAATTCTTACATTCTTGAGAAAACTTTTCATGTATAATCCAGTGACGTCGAGAAAATTTGAAAAAATGTGCAATTTCGAGTTATGGCTTAAAGTTGTATTTTTTTGAAACATTTGCCCACCCTGTACCTAACGTTTTACTACGAGTGGCTAACTTAAGTATGATGAAAAGCAAACAAAAGCAGGAAACCTTAAATTATGAGATCATTTGGTATATTTCTGGAACGAGTAAGCAATAATATTTCTCTTCTATTTCAGATCTTTCCTTGATGCAGACAATTTCGTATTACAAGCTCACGAAGCACTGGTTTTAGATTTACTATGCTGAAAATCAGTTTGGATTGAAATTAGAAAATAGTCAATCATACAGTATTCTTATGATAATTATCTATATATTTATGTATTACCATATAAGGATGGGCAAGAGGCTCAAATATATTTTTTTAAATAGATGAATTTTTAGAAATGTTTGTGTTATTTTAAGATTTACCAATGAATAACTTGAATGTTTTTCAGTTTTTATTCAGTTCTAAGATACAGTGATAATTACCGATCTAGATTCCATCGAATAGAGGTTTAAAATAATTAATCGTTTAAATACGCATACTCAGGGAATTAGAGTCATAGGCGTGCATACAGGGGTATCCAGCTAGAACATCCCCATTATCAAACAAAACTGTGATTATAAACAGGAGGTGTGATATTAGAAACGTTAAATTAAATTTACGTGTTATAAATAATTGAAATAAATTAACGTGTTTCTACACATAAGTATTATTTTTCAAATTTTGCTAAGATTACCAGTAAGTGTAACGTCCACGGTGAAGAGTTTTCCTGCTTCTCGCTCGATCAAAACTTGGCTAATAAACCGAATGTCTGACGACATTTTTTGGGCCTTGGGGATTGGCATTTGTATCAGGATAAGGATTGGATGTGAAGAAAGTTTTGACTCGATTTGCATCATCGAAAAGCCGTGGCTCGATTACTATAATGTAATTATTACGTAACAATAACTATGAGTACTACAATCACTAATAAAAAAAACCTACTGGTGCTGCAGCCCTAATTTGTTTTGTTGTTCATTTGAATCATATCTTTTCTCCAACACGCTTTCAGAATCTAGCTATTCTATGATTAAAAACTAGCTTGTAACGTATATCATTCTAACAGACTACATCGGAAAATATAATCTGTATCGACCTATCGGAAACGGCTTAGATACTTTTTTGAAGCAATAATTTATCTCGATCCACGCCTTGTCGTTAAATACAGCGTTCATATGACAAGCTTTGTTCCAGTTGATATGCATACATATTGATATCCACGCCACCCGCGTTTACCACGTTGATAGTTTCAAGTGACAGTTTGAGCTGTCTGCGGAACAGTAAGTTTGACAAAGTTATTATTATTTTAATAATAGCTTTTTAGAGGAAGTATAGTCTAGTAACACGTTTGGATGGGCATATTTCACGCTTGCGAACCACAGGAAATCTATTAAATGATGAAACTACTTAAAAAAAATAAAATTTGATCCTATTTTATCAGTACAAAATGGCATGAACATATTAATAAATAAATAATGCAATAATACGATAGTCCCTATTGATTTGGAAAATGAATTAATTTGCCATAATGAGCAAGCATCTTATATCAATAGGCTACCGAAACTACATATAATTGAAATACCTTTAAGACCCATCGTGAGTAATATTGGAGTGCCTATCTACAATTTAATTGGAAAAAATGAATTTTATGTGAAGGACTCACAGTATTTTGATGAGTTTATAAATCCGCAATCCGTAGTTTATTCACGAATATATCAGTCGTTTTAGCATTGAGAAGTATCAAAAAACGTTGGGCAGAGATTAAAAACGACACACCTCTTGATCAATGTGAATTTATAAATGCATTGAAGTTTTGTTTAAAATGCACTTATTTTCAATACGGTGAGCATTATTTGGACAAATATTCGGCACAGCAATGGTATCACCTATTCCAGGTGCTATTGCTAACCTAGTTATGGAATGCCTAGAGGAAATAAAAGGGTTTTCAATCCGTATTCTTCAAGCGGTATGTAGATGATTGCCTAATGTGTGTTCCCAATGATAAAATTCAGTACATGATTGATAAATTTAAGAATTTCCTCTGTAAACTTCAATTTACTTCTGAAATAGAAGTGAACAAAAACATAAGTTACCTAGATATGAACATTAGACATGATGCAGATGGAACAATAAAAACTTCGTGGTTCCCTAAAGAAATTTGGTCTTAGCGATATCTTCACTACAATTCAGTTGCACCAATTTTAAAAAAAGTCTTATTAATAGCCTCACAAATCGAGCTGTTGAATTGTCATTCTTAGAGGACCGTCCCAAAAATTTGAAAAATTTTCGTAAACACTGGAAATGAATGAGTACCCAGAAACATTTCTCAACCCCATCTTTAAAGAAAGAATGAACAAAATCGATATTGGAACATATACGGTAATACACATAATTACCATTCATTACGGAGATCTAAGAGAAAAGTAAGAAATGTTCAAAAAAGTATGACATAATTGGTGTCCATAAACCTTCTGTGTTGTTAAATATTTTCCAAATCTAAAACATGTAATACCTAAAGATAAAAAAACCCACACAGTATACAAATTAAATTGTTTAGATTGCGATGGGACTTATACAGGAATCTCTGAGCAATATTAAAAAAAAAGAATGTATAGTACTAGAAACGAAAAGAAAATTTCACCGCCCTTGCCAAACATTGTATAGATTATAACCATCCATTTGATTACAAAAATGTTAATATTTAAACGAAAGAAACCAATTATTATAAAAATCTGTAAATCATAGAGCAGACATTCAATCATTAGGTCAGATTTATACAAATTTATTCAATTGAAATCCTTGCTACTTCCTACATGCGTCTTTATAATGTTAAAAGTATATTCCAGGTAGAATGCTCAAATAACAATATTTCTGATAAGGTCTGATAAATTTTTCCTATTACCTCATAAATCGTCAACATTTGGTTCGAAACTGAATACTTGAGCGTTTCATTTTTTCGTTTCAGTCGTATTCCAAACGGTGCTCTGGAATGACTTAGAATTTTATAAGAAAATTGCTAGGCAGTGGATTCTTGATGCATATTCATATACTTAAAACATCAATGTGTTACATTTTCGATCACTCGTGTTTCTGTTCGTTTCGGCGACGTAGGCATTTTAAATTGAAATTGGTGTGACAAGGACACTTTGTGCTTGATACATTTAGCTTAAAGAAATCCCGTTTTAGACCTTGATACATCTTCTGATGATGGTCGTGAGATCGAAACGTACGTAGAGACAAAAATAATAAGCATATGTGTTAGTGTGACCTATTTCCCGAGAATTTATGTATAATAATTTTGTTCATTCATTTTACAAAGAATTATGTGTTGGTTTATTTTACTTAGCAGTACAAAAAATTGTAATTGGTCCCCTTGAAAGTTTTTCTGGATCAGCCACTGCTCAACATGAGATAATTCTGCACGAAGAGATGATCATTGGTAATTAGGTCATTGTTTAATTCCAAACGAACTCCAACTGTAGTTCATTAATACTATGATAAGGCGTGTTTATTCAGATGCAACGGAATTTTACGTGATTTAAATAAAATGAAATAAGGTTAATGGTCAATATAATTGTTCCACACTAATGTTCCAAACAAGACATCAATATTTAAATGGAATGTAAATACGTATTTCTGCACTTTATATGATTATTGGTTCGATAAATTGCGAATAATAATTACTTTTACTGTATATTCAAGTATTTGCTAGCCCATTCGTGTTATAGGTAATTGCGCCTCATCATAAAGAATAGTTACGAAACGCCACTGCTAATAGCGATATTGATAAAGAGATTGAGCTTATTATTATTTTCAAAATTTATTTATAGGTCCTCGTAAATGTGTAGTCATGTTTATGATATTTATGAACGGATGAGAAATTTTAATACCTTGACAAATAACTGACGTGGTCAAATGCTCTTGAAAAGTCGCCGAAAACATTACTTGGTAATGCAGAAACAACAAATGAACAGTGAAGGACGTGTTGCTCCATCCATCCACTGTTACTGTTGCAATAACGTCACAAAAATTATTTCAATTCGCCAAAATAACATTTTACGTCGATAAGAGGAGACCGTGCCTCCTCTTACAACAGACTCCAGATAATATAATGACGTATTGTAGATTGAATAATTACGCAAATTAGAAGTTCAAGGTTTGCTCAGATTCACTTATCATCTCACAATCAGTGATTGAACGTCATGGATTTGTTTATATCCATGTTGGTAAAGTTGTTGAAGAAAATGCAGCAATATTGATGATACTAATGCCCGACACATGATGTATTTCCTCATATACTACAAGTTGTACTACAGATTGGGAAAACAATCGAGTGCACGAGTTGCAGGACCTTTTGCCAACAATAGTCCAGTCAATGAAGCATTCCTAATATCACTTTAAATGGATTCTTCTGAAATTCGGTTTGTGGGTTCCTGAAGGATCCAGGATAGTAAATTTTGTAAATTACAACTCCCCTTTCAAACGTTGAGGGGGTTTTGAGCAATTATATATGGATTTTTGGGTCCATAACGCACCGGGTTATAGCTTCTTTAGCGCGAGAAGAGTGTGGGTTGAAATCTATTTAAAAAAGCGCAAAAATAATGTTTTAGAATAATTAGACATCATTTATTGTCAAAAAATACATATACATATTTGTCTCTATAACTTTTCTCCAAAAAGAAACATTTTCCGACTTTTCCTCAAAAACCGTACGAAGGGGGTACGACAGGTCTAAGGTATTTAAGCTCGGTAATTTCCGTGTTAACGACACTTGTACGCGCTGTCTGTTGTACGGTAAATGGGGATTTCTGTCCTCAAAATAATAACTTTTTATTCATGCACTTTTTTTGAAAAAATTCATGCCCTTAGAATTACATCCCTTTTAAAAATCAGCCGTGAGCAGGAACGTTGAGTAAAGTGCAATTAAAATATTTTTAAATTATTCTAGGCTGTTAAAAATGAATATTTTTGATTTATAATTTTTTTAAACAATGATTTTTCGTGAAATAGGAAGGAATATCACTTTAAATTGATTTTTAAAAGGCTGTAAGTTGAAGGGCATTGATTTTTTCAAAAAAACTACAAGAATGAAATGTCTTTATATTGAAGGCAAAAATACGTATACAACATTTTTCCCATTTTGACATAATTAAGGGTTAGTCTAATTTTTTAATTGTGACGATCCAGTTTAGAAATTGATGTATTGATCAATGATTTGTCGTAACCAATAATCTATAAACAAGACTATTAAATGGAGCCATTTTCTATCTAAATGGTATAGCTGAATCTGCCGGGGTCTATTTGTTCGCGTGGGTTTTCTGTATATGTCGAAATCCAAGTGATTACCATCTTTTATAATGTTAATATCAAGGAAAGGCAGCTGATTTTATCTGTTTCTATTTCGACAGTGACATTCAATGAACCAAATTGGCTATTAAGCGTGTTCAAAAAGTAATGTAATTCAAAATCTCAACTTGTAATCGCGAAAATATCGTCGATATATCTGTACCAAACTTTTTGGAACGGATTCAATTTTGATTTTAAGGAGGTTTCAAGTTTGCTTAGAAAATTTTGGCCAAAAAAGCAGGGACTGCATTGTTCATTGCAAAACCGCTTGTTTGCTTTTGCTAATTTTTGTTAAAAGTGAAATAATTTTACTCCATACATAAAGACGTAAGGATCACATATTCTGCGCAGCTTCTATCGGGGATATTAATATTTGAAAGCCATTTCTCCAGAATGTTTATCGACTCAGGGATTGGGGTGTTTGTAAATAGTGAGACAACGGTAAATGAAACGAGAGTATCACCAGGTTCAATATTAAAATCTTTCTATTTTGCAATACGTTCCAACGATTTTGTTACAGACAAACTTGGTGTGGCTTGGAAGTGGCTAAGTTCCTTAACTAACCATTTTGTCATGTTATACGGTCAATTGGATCAATTGTGTTTCGAAATTTTCAAACTTTATTCTTAGTCAGCAATATCAAAAACCCCTTTCATCAAAATAGGATCAATATATTTTGATTTGCCTGTATGGTTGGTAATTACTCTTGACAGTATTCATTCAATGAGTGCATCCCGGTTCTCATATATTTCAATAGAACTGACTGAAATGTTTTGGGTAGGTATAAGCAAGTTTAAGGTTTCATTGCCTAATTGGCCACAATTTCGTGTAAGCAATCAGAAACCTTAAGCTTGTTAATACTCACCCATAATATTTCTCAGTCAGTTCTATTGAAATATATAAGAACTGGGATGTTGTCATTGAATGAGTACTGTCAGAGTAATTGTCAATCATAGCAATACTCATAGCTACGCTCCTCAATTCAAAATGATTGAACTTCAGATGAATGAGCGTGAGTAGTTGATCTATAGCGAAGCAACGAATCGCATTGTGTTCATCAATGATCTACTATTATTCAGAGGTTTATATTTACAAAAACATATGAGACTCTAAAGGGACCAAAGTGGTGTAATTGGTAAATATGCTGGACTAGACATCCAGGAATGTGGGTTCGAATCCCGCCTATGGTTCAATGCTTTACGTTTATTCATCTCCATAATCCTATGTTAAGTTATCTAAGCTATCTTCATAATTCAGAATGTCCCATACTTCAGTGTTATCTAAAAAAAATTAATGTTATCTCGATTTCTGGAAATAGGTCTTCTTTTGTATAATTTCCCTGAACTATGACATCTCTCAAATGCAATGAAACAAAAAAAAGAAGAGCTGAGATTTCGAAGCGACAATAACAATATCACAATAGTTATTATTTTGGAGTGGTGGTAAGTAAACATTGTCATATAATAACCGCGCACTTTCGTTCATTGAAATTAATGCAACAAACGCGCCTGATAAACTATATTTGTATCTCCTATCTGACCTGAATCTGAATCAGTTAAACCACCTACTTAAAATGTATATTACTACGCTTGCTATTGTGCTAGCTACTATCGCGACGGCTTCGTGCTTCGTAATGTCCAAGATAGAAAAATCGAGCAGTGATCAAAATTGGTGGAAACATGCAGTTTTTTATCAAATCTATCCCAGGTCGTTTAAAGATAGCAATAATGACGGAATCGGGGATTTACAAGGTGTTCTGGAAAAACTAACGTATATAAAAACGACCGGAGTAACAGCTATTTGGCTTTCTCCAATTATGAAATCTCCTCAAGTCGATCAGGGATATGATATCAGCGATTACTACACTGTCGATCCAATATTTGGGACAATGGATGAATACGTGAAAATCATAGAAAGAGCTCACGATATGGAGTTGAAAGTCATTTTGGATTTTGTCCCAAATCACACAAGTGACCAGCATGAGTGGTTTCTGGCCTCGGAAAATGGTATCGACGATTATAAAGATTATTATGTTTGGGCTGATGGGACCAAGGAACGACCGCCAAACAATTGGGTGAGTTCCAAAATCAATACTATTTCTGTAATTATCAGTAAAAATTTTGAATGATTTTTTGAACATGCTTAAAGCAAGTTTGATTCGATTACTTTCAATGTAGAATAAGAAAGCAATAACCTCTGCTCCCTTTCCTTGATATTAATATTATCACAGATGATCACTATTTGGTGATTTGTCTTGGTGGAAGAGCGATTTTTTCTTTGCCAAATGCTTTCGCTTCAAATCGGCGTCAAATCGATCCAATAGTTTGCATAATATACGCAGCTGTACACATTAGTGTTCATAATTAACTTAATCATATTCTTTGGAAGATCTATAGCTTTTTCCTAACACACATTCTTGGTACGGAGATAGTTGCATCTCCGACAAATGAGAATTGTCGTTGGATTCTTCTCATCGAAGGAAGTTCAAAAATACATGAAAGAGAATATTCGATCACATTGTGTTGGAAATTACGATCACCTAAGTCTAAAATATTTACAAGTAATACAAATTCATAAGGACTGAAATATATCCTTCAGAGGACCAGGGAATAATGTCAACATTTCAAGTACGACAATGACGATTATGGACTATTTATTTTTCCAGATTAGTGCCTTCAAGTATTCAGCATGGACATGGTCTGAGAAACGTCAACAGTATTATCTGCACCAATACACCAAAGCTCAACCAGATTTGAACTTCAGAAATCCAAGAGTTCGGGATGAAATGAAGGTAAACATATAGAATATGACCATTTCTATATCATATTTCATCTCTCAGGTTCAGCTCACGTAGAATTACTGATTTATTCAGACTCCAAAATATAGACTGAATATAACTTGTCATGGAATTTTATAATCTGAGATTTTTAAGGTTAGGATTCAAAATCTCTTCATTCAATTTGCAGAACTTCATTCGTAAACTTGATTTAGTAATTTTATAAATATCCATCCGATAATTTAACCATAAATATCCAGTAATATTTCCTTACCAGAGAAGTTCTCATCATTCGTTCTTAGTGCATAACAAAGTTCACAATAATTGTACTTGTATTTTATAGAAATTACTTCTTTATTACATGGATTTGAATATCGATGGATTCAGAATCGATGCTGCATCTCGTTTGGTTGAAGATGAACATTTGAGGGATGAGCCCAGATCAAACAATCCTGATGCTACTGAACATGATCCTGAATATTTAGATCACATTTATACAAGGCATTTGCCGGAAACTTTCGAATTACTTTACGAATGGCGTAAACTTGTGGACGATTATTCCTTACAGCATGGAGGGGATGCAAGGTGATTTTTCATTCTTTGGTAAATTTATTAAAAACGAAGTAGGACTGACATCCAAGGCTCAGTAACATCAATTAGAATAAAATCACATTGGTTTTTTCATATTTATTCACTGAATTCAATTAAGCATCCAATGTCAAGTAATTCGAATATATCAATATAAACTTTTCAGGATTTTGATGACCGAAGTCAATTCAGGTATAAATGAAACAATGCCTTATTATGGTACCAAGGATGGTGAAAAACTAGGAGCGCATTTCACATTCAATTTCAATTTGATATATGATTTGAACCTTAATGAATCTACAGCTCATGATGTGAAACACGCCGTTGATGAGTGGCTTGATAATATACCAGGCATCTACACATCGAACTGGGTGGTAAGAATTTAAATAGCATATTTCTATAAGCATTATGAAACAAGTAGATATATCTACAAATTATTTTTCACTTAGATCCTGGTCCTCTTTACCAGCCACGCTCAGTACCGGATCAAGGCATTTTCCTAAAGAGGCGGGAGGGGCAAGTCAGATCCATGCCGCCCCTATGCCTCTATTTCAACATTGACGGGCATTAATAGGCTTGCAAGATAATAAAATTACAGTTACATGCAAAGCATTATATATAAGTAGATTAGCAAAGGTTCCTTGATTTCGTTTCTGCAAACGAGTTAAAAGTTTCTTCATAATCTATTGAATAAGTTTTTTGGCTCTCTACGAGGGCAGGATTGAACGTCCCTAAAAAATTAAACAAGAAATGATTTATTTGGTCAAAACCTAATTTATTTCTCAACATAATTTTTTTGTAGCCCGATACACTTCGTCCAACGATTTTCTAATTTTTTGATCCCTTCCAAATAATACGATTTCGGCAATCCTTCAAAATGGTATAATACTGGATAGAATCAGCAATTACGTGATAAAAATCCATTATATTCTTAAATCTAACTTGAATTTGAATTTAAAGTTAATTGAACTAAATCAAACTAGAAAGTCTCTTCTCGTTTTAGCTTGGAAACCACGATAGACGTCGAGTAACCACGAGATTCGGGAAACATAACGTCGATGGTTTCAATATGTTGATGGCTCTACTGCCAGGTATCGGAGTTACCTACAATGGCGAAGAATTTGGTCAGGAAGATGGCGAAGTCAAATATGAAGAAGGACAAGATCCATCTGCAAGAAACGCAAGTACCTTCGAGGAAATCAGTAGAGATTTCGAAAGGACACCTTTACAATGGGACGATACAATAAATGCCGGTTTCAATACCGGAGCTAAGCCCTGGTTACCTGTCAGCGAAAAATACAAAACACTGAATCTAGCATCTCAATTAGTCGATGATGACAGAAGCCATTTCAGAATCTACCAACAGATCTTGAAGAAGCGGCGAGATGAATCTGTTATGATTGGAACAACAGAGTTACAAGCTTTATCGAAAGATGTTATTCTTTTGAAGCGGTCGTCAAATAATGTATCTGTATTATTGGTATTCAAATTGGGTTGGAACGGTTTGAAGAAGGAATCCGTTTCAATACCAAATATGTCTTGCAAAAAGGCGACAGTTGCTATAACTAGTTTAGACTCCACGTACCACAAAGGGTAAGTAATCTACGATTAACTTGTGCTCATAAAGAGAAAATGGGATCACTGCATCCCTATTATTTCACTTCTGACCAAAAAGTAGCTAATAACAGTTCATGATTTATCAATTCTAAGGAGTAGAAGGTTGTCCAAATGTGAATCTTTTCCATTTCAATTTAACGCTGACTAGCATCAGAGGAACTTGATAATTCTAGAGCTGAACTGCAAAATGAAGAGTTGTTATTATCACCTCATTTATTTGTAACAATTGATTCCATCTTATATGAGCTGCAATAACTTTCATCTTCAATCAATTTCACAAATCAACACACAGCACAAGTGGTAGCGGTTCCATTATCATTTACAAGCCCTCAGGAATACCTTAAATGGTGACACTGACTGAACCGCAATTTTATTAAATTCAGTTTATTGTGCTATTCGATAGATTCTGGTAGATAATTTTGTAAGCTTTGGAAAATATGGAATTTACTTAAATGTGGATTCTTAGAAGTCATCCGACTAGTATGTGATCAATCATGAATGAATTGTTGAGAATTTATTTTCAATGATAAGTAAGCTAAAATAATCTATAGTTTTGCCATTTACGTAGTGTAAAATCATTTTATTTTCCGAAAATTGTAGAATTAAACTTAAATTTGCGCAAAACATTCAAATTATAATTAATGTTGACGAATTGTTTCACCTCATAATGGTATTCTTGAAGCTAGGGGTTATCAACTAAAGCTTACTCTAAAATAATGTTCTTAAATATTAGAAATCAATATAAATGTAGTACAAATTGAGGGATGAGGGTAGACAATGGTTTGGCTGGTAGGTTTTTTTACAAAATTGTTGACAAGGGGTAAATTATAGGTATCTATTTGCTCATTCAATATTACGTTATTATTGTTTTTTGAATATTTGAACATTTCTATTGATTCTACAATATTTCATTTGTTCGTGGAACCTTAAACTGAAACTGCGTCTAGTTTGTTCTATGTACAAGTCATCATACCTTAGCCTGCAATTTATCTATTTCAGGTTTTTGAATTATTAATATATGAATAACATTATTTGTTGTTTCAAAGACGATGTTTTTATTCTGGTTCTTAAGAAATTTTGTGTTTACCTAAATACGTTAGACATGCGAAATTTGATTTATTGGTTATTAATTTGAAGAATAAATCAATTAATTATTATAAGTTGAATGTTGCAAATGTTATGTAAATTCAAGTTTAAATCTACAAATTCCGTTAGCCAGAATTAATGAATTTAAAATTCTATTTTGCAGATCTTCCATCGATATCGGAAATTTAGTGTTACAAGCTCACGAAAGTCTCATTCTGGATATGCTCTGTTAGAAGCAAAGTTATTGATTCAAATAGTGCAGATAAGAGCTGAACTATTTGGTGAGATGAAAGATTGTCTACAAAAACATCAAGATTCGAGATTTGACTGTGATTACACGAACTATTGGAACATATATTTAGGCAAATAGCTCGAAGACGTAACAGAGATTTGTAATATCAACTCCTTCTGTGATATTCAAAATTAAGTCCTTATAAAGAAGAACCGATTATTCCTGATGCAATTGACAATATCAATGAATAATATATAGAAGAATACTAACTATGTCGTATACCAGTGGGGTCAATACTGGTGAAAGCTACGTCTCTACTTCAAGCAGTTGGGTCAACACTGGTGAAAGCTACGTCTCTACTCCAAGCCTTTTGTTGATGACGTCCCGTTTGCGTTAGTGATAAGCTCCCAGGCCTTGTATATGAAGAGAATATTGCCTGAACTCATTCACTCTACCACATTCTTCTTGTAGTAATAATGAGCCCTTCTCTGATTTACTTTGTTTACTGAAGGTTTATCAATTTTTACTTAATTTATCAAATTTATTCTTACATATCATTTGCCTTGATTAATTAACATCAGTATAACTTGCAGTACGTGTACCAATAACCAGGAAGTGACCCCATATCACGGGTTTCTCATTGGTTAGGCAAATCAGGCAACAATACGGTTAATAGATATATGTAATACTCAATCTTCTTTGGTTGAGACACTAACACATAAATTAAGCACTGTGTGATCGAGTAGTTGATGAGTTACGATAAGTAGAAAAACTCTCAATCGAAACAAATATGAAATATTTAATAATAATAAAGAAATAAAACAATTTATTTATACAAATGGATTAATAGTTAAAAGATTAAGTAAACAAAAGTATTATTAAAGAAATTATGTTAAATTTAGAAAACAATTAATTAATACTTAATTTTAAATTACCCTTATTAGAACCTAAATATGAGTTGAAACCTAATTTAACTCGGATGCACCAGGGTAAAGAGTTAAACAAAACTATTATGATATAATTATTCAAGAAATTCTAAATTTTATGTATTCAGCAATATGACTTGATCCTAAATGAGCTTAGCGAAAATTCTACCATAAACACCACATTTATAGCTTGACTAGAAAACTCAGAAAGTTTCCTAAAATATGATTTAAGTGATTCGTGAAATAGTCAAAGCAGGATTTAGAAGTTAGAATATAACTGAATTTAGTGTGGTGAGTTTGATTTTTCATAATTTTGGATAACCCTCCTATCTAAGCAATATGTTTGGGGGTAGTAACTTTTACCCAATAAGAGAGAGACTTGCCCCAGTCTAGTGAGCTGGATACAGAAGAGCTGCTCTATTTTTGTTGGCAGGCTCCTTCTTGATTTTATGCCCTCATTTAGACTTCCTTGAGTTTAGGTATAAACGGAAATTATATCAAGTTAATATTCTAATAACATGTTTGATAAGAAACAACTGCGTCCTACACGACTTATATTACGGTTACGTGAATATATTGTAGCTTCAAAGAAAAAGACAGGGTGATAACCTTTGTTTAAACCATAGCGAGGGATTAACCTGCCGTTTCGAATTAGATCATAAACATATGTCTTAAATACCAATATACTGTAAAGCACTTATTTTCTTCGGAACCATTTCTGTTAACTCCGTAATTTATGATTTCCTATTGAAACTATGAGGAACCTCTTCGACCTTGTCGATATTTCACAAATTATAATGACCCTTCCTTGACAAGGACTTAAAGACTACACATCTTTTTCCGTCCGACAGATTTAAAAAACAAACTTTATTAATTTATGACGGGATGGTCTTACTAAGAAATGAACTCACGTATTCGAGTTGTCCGTAATAAAAGAGAACAAAGAATGTCCTATTTTTATTTACGTTCATGGGTGTTCTTAGAACCAGCTTGAATTTTAGCAACTTGTTTGTTATCTGAATGAATTCTAATTCATAATTTATAAGGCAGCTTTGCTATAATGGGACCTTTTACCTTTTTACCTCGTGGTCAAAAAAATGTTATCCCAATTTGATGATTTCTTCTGAAATCGAAGTATGTTATCATGGAACTGTTATAAACATGCAAGAATGAATAAAGTGAAATTCAATTCGCTGTTTTATCATGAGTTTCACTAGAACGAATTAATATTTGTGGCATTTCGGAAGCTCGGAATCGATGTTATAACACCGATTACCTACACACTATATCTTTTGAAGGATATAAATGGAAGTCGTTTGGGTTTGAGACCTGGAAATCCCTTTATAAATTAGTAAGCGGTCGAAGAGCATACTAATCTATCCTGGACAATGCGGATGGGGCTGTGTTTACTTTGCGGTGCTTGTCCTACGCTCGGAACACTCCGGTTTGAGCTCCACCGGACCGAGATTGACGAGTTACATTAGCAAATGGACTCCCTTCCAAAACCTCTTTCCACTGACATTCATCAGGCCATAAATGGACAGATGATTTCGGACAATAAATTTTCTCAGCCGCCACATTTCCTCCGATCGATACCGAATTGCAAACGCTCTACCTATCTTTAAATTATTCAAATTAAATTCACAATGGGATACAGCGGGCACTATTCCATATTTGAACCAATCTAATTGATTTATATGCTATAATAGTACAATGGGATCGTTGAATAGAAGGAACGTTGACGAATTGCGCACTATCTACCTTAGTTCTATTCTTTTTAACATGAACTGCACAATCTACAGAAGAGGTACCAAATCCAAAATTGTGCACCAGATGACTCTTGAAATTATAGGATATGCGATAGAAAATGATAAAGAGAGAAATAAAATTGAAAAGGTTTAATAATATTAATACAAATTAAAAATAAAACACATTTACTCATAAAAATACCCCAAACACTTTATATGTTCTAAGCTGTCTATCTGAAGATAGGAGTTTATTTAGAGTATTAAAAATTCGTAGAGATGTCTTGTCTCAAAATCTTTGAAGTTTTCTCTATACTTAAAACATTTATAAATACGTATAACTCCCACCCAGGGTTTTATAAAAATTTCCATTAAACTTTTCGCGGAAGGATTCACACTATGGGACCTCAGAAGGTTAAGGATTTCGGGTGCATTAAATATATTGAAAGAGATTTCTAGTACATTTATTTAAGGGATGGCAGAAATTCAGGATTTTGTAACGCTGTCACTTGTTGCATTAGCGTCTGAGGTGAAAACTAATGGTGGAATCGAATTTCTCATCCATGGGAGTTCATTATGACGCCATTATATTGGAATCGATGACTTCGACAAAACTCAATATTTTTCCATACTTACCCCTTATGGAATTTGGGAAAATACGAAAATTTCAGAAGGTTAATGTAACTGATGGAACTTGTTCTATGGGATCTCAGAAGGTTTTGGATACCAATTTCGGGTGCATTAATCATGTTAAAAGGGATTTATAGTGTATTTATCTGAAGGATGGCCAAAATTCAGGGTTTTGGAAGGATGTGACATGTTAAATTAGCGTCTGGGGTTACAACCAGTGGTAGAATCGATTTTCTCATTCATGTGAGTTCATTATGACGTCATTATATCTACTCTAGATGTCTAGATAATTTGGTTTCAATAAAATGTCTGTAAATTTCCTGATACCGACGTGGTACTCCGGGTTACTGACCTCCAGGTGAATTATGAAAATTTTTCATCATCATATTCGTGTTCAGCACCATTGAAAGTCCATGAGTAAAAATTTTGAGATAATTTGGTTTCAATAAAACATACTCTCTATTTTTCATATTTACTACCTCTTATGTAATTTTGGAAAATGCGAAAATTTCAAAAGGTTCAGTTAACTGATGGAACTTGTTATGGGATCTCAGAAGGTTGCAGATACCAATTTGTGGTGGATTAATTAGGTTGAGAGAGATTTATAGTGTATTTATCTAAGGGATGGCCGACATTCAGAGTTTTTGAATGCTGCGACATGTTGCATTATCGCCTGAGATGATACTGATGATGGAATCGAATTTCTCATCCATGAGAGTTCATTATAACGACATCAAATCGGAATCTATGAGATCGACCAAATTCACTATTTTTTCATACATGCGTTAATTCCAAAAGCTTACCCTTACGATTTAACATGTGTGAAGGCAACACCTTGTATACGTACACCATATGTTACGGCACAATGCTGGTAGTTTTTAGGACATATATAAGGACTTCCTGTTTGCACGGGGTTGGTAGTTGTGATCTCAGTGCTTGGTTCACTCCATTTGCTTTTTTAAATGAAACAAACATAAACCATGCATATAATATACTAGTTATCATTGTGAAAGTGGCTACTGTATGTATTATGATGATTACCAACTAATCTATCTAATTTTCTACTTTTACTTGAAGATTTCATATGATAGCTAGTTACTTGTGCATTATATAATGAGGAACAAAGTTTTTCCTTCGAAAATTTGATTTCAGAGTATTTAATACCTTTCTCACAAAAAATCTGAAAATTGAAATTTATTGTTTGTGGGGGTGTTATCGACAGGTTTATTTGAAAAAAGTTTGTTAGCTCCTTTGTTTGTGTGAGATATTTAGTATGAATGAATTTACTAACGCAATCTCCAATTTAATAAAAAAAATAAATCGAATTCGACAGTATGGTATGTATAAGATAATTCAGAGTGTAATACCTTTAAGTAGTGTGAGATCATTGAACTTCTTCTGAAGAGATTCTTAGTTTCTTCCTTAATCCAGAGTTGTTTACTAAATAAGGGACCAAAGTATTATCCACATATAGCAATAACACCTTCTTAGAAACTAGTATTGTTGAAGTAGAATCAGCTTCAGAGTATTGTCGTGAATAATTTCAAAATAACCAAATTATAAATAGGTGAATCACTGTGTTTGTCTAATACAAAACAAGTCAGTAATACAGATGCGTCTAAAGTCAAATCTATTAATTAGAAATTAGAAGAAAATAATTTAACAGACAAATCGAATGCGATAATAGTCATCCCCAAACAATTTTATTCATTAAAGCTGATTTGAGCTAAATATATAAAGATCCAACTAACCTTTTTCAATTAAAAACAAAACAATTCTCACAAAATAGTGAACCTTTATTTGACAGTGGTTTCTATTCATTGTATTCCACTATTTTGAAGATCTCGAATATCTTTGAATATAAGAGTTTCATTCTCAGAATGATTAGTCTTGAAAGAATTCTATAGTATTATGTGGGCAGTCTATTTGGCTAAGTTGGATCTCTATTGCGGGATCAAATTACATTCATTCCAGTATGAAAGGCTTATTGTGTGACTTGAAGTGCTTTCAAGATAGACGACATATCCTTTCTTTTATTATTGAGTAGTCTTTTATTTCGTTTTGTCATCTACCAGTGATTCTATCAAGCCCTTAGTAGTTAAAAACTTATGGAAAATTTTATAGGACCTTTCATATATGCGAGTTTCCGAACAAAGCTTTCATCTTAGTCACTATAATATGAATTTCAATCCTAATGTTCTACATTACTGATTCATTTGATATAAAAATGTATAACCATATTCAGATAAATGATTTAATTCAATTTAGTCTCAGATGTAAATACTGAGAATTAATATAAGTTTCCAGTAATAGTCACCAAGAATGAGAGAGCTTTCCAAACTATGAACTATTTTCTTACATTAAATAAGTAGCATTGGATAAACTATAGACACATACATGAAAATCCTATTTAAGCTATTGGTTATAAGATAAGTTATAAGTATTTGATTTTAGATAGATATTTAATATTGCTTATATAATTTAAACAAATTCCATTTTTGATTTTCAATAGGATAATAGATTAGCCTTGATTGGTTATTTTTTATGATAAATACATAAGTTTTAAAATGACTTGTCTTATGTGATGTATATGATGTACCAACTCGTTATTTTTGAATATTGTAGTACTATGGATTGTATTTATTTTGGGTTCAACACAATGTTTGATTATTTACGTGAACCATTTTTATTTATCTTAATGCAATAAATTCACTTTACTTGAATTCACTGTTTCCATTTTTTGTGTATTCATGGCGAATGCAGAAGTCAAAGCAACATGACTACATCACGATATCTTTAATAATAATAATAATTTTATTGCTGTTAAAAATATTAAATTTCAATCTCATTACAAGAAATTATAGATTTTAGTACAGATATAACATGATATGTAATGTTATTGTTATTAATTAAGGGGGGGGGGGATGCGTTTGCGGTCCGCAAAAGTCTAGGCCGTAGTCATTTATTTCAAGGAGGGAGTTGAATCAGTAAAGCAATTCTTGAGCTATTAACTGCTCATTGCAGAACGTGATAAAATATAGACCTAGTTCTTGGAACAAAAGATTAAGCTTCGTTTCAAATATCGTTCGAATCGACAGAAAGCTTATCACGATTATAAGGTGTACCTGCAAGTACCGGAAAGCAGATGTCCTACTGAGAATCTTATTCACCCATTGGTGAAACACATCTCGCGATTCCGGGAACCGACGGGGGAACAGTTGCAAATACAACAAGTGCCTCAGAGGATGGTGTTTGTAACTCTTGGTTCTCCAAACATGAAGGTGGTAGTTATAAGCCTGAAGATCTATTAAAACATTATAGATTGAATATAACACGGAGTGTGTTTGTATTCACTTTGAATTGTTTCGGGGCCGTCACCTTTGGATTCTATTCCCAATTATTTCCCTGTTGATTATTTGAATCGCGTCTTATCAAAGCGTGGTATTGTGAATAATATCATCAGTGGAACATCTGCTTTCGGGCAGATGTTGTTGGAACATCTTAGTTCTCCAAACGTTTCCTAATGTAGTAGGTATACCTCTAGCGGACATAGTTGATCAATGACTTCATCGTCTGGCTCGTTACACTGATGAGATCATGAAAATAGCTGCCTGGACCTAATAAACGTGTTGTCATTGTTTAACCTGGATTACCAAATCTTTAGCTATCAGCTATAGCGCAGTGGGGGTTTATTTAAAAACAAAATTTGAATTGAAAACTTAACCGAAGCTGATATACATCAAATAATATAAAAACAATAATTTTTCCAGCAAACAGACGAAAATTTAGCATCCACAATAGATTTGTCAACCTAGGATTTGATGTAACCTTTAATACATCTCAAATTAATTTACTGAAAGAAGGCCTCAAATGTAATATACCATTCAAACATAAATAAAACATTTTGAAAACATTACTGTTGGAACAGACAGAGTGTAGAACATCAGAAACTGAAACTATATACTTATAAAATGCACTTAATTAACAACCAAAAAATTTGTAGACCCAAAAATTAAAAAAGTCAAACTACTTAATGATAAGGCATTTAAAAATAACATCGGGTTTACTAAAGCTAATAAAGGGAATACAACAATTTCCATAACCCATTTATTTACATTTTCACACTCAACGAAATTCATAGATTTGAATCACACAACACGTTTACACCTAGTATGAGAAACCTAATTTTTAACACATTCCTCAAACCCCTTCTCTATAATGGTTTATTAACAGTCCACAATGACACTGGTCCAAGTAATATGAAGATATAATATATTGAGGGGTGATGACTGTGCTGCATTATATATAGGACAAACTGGACGCAATTTTAGTGTAAAGTTCCAAGAAACTTTGAGAAGCTACAGACCGAAAAATGAAAACTTTCACCAATGTTATCGATATCTTACACCTTCAGGAAAAAGTGCATTGTCCTAATTTTCTATAATCAATGGAAACTTGAAAACATATGGAAATCGATAGTAATATAATGAATATTAAACGACCAGATCGATACTTATAACTCACTATTTGTTTATATAAATGAGCACTAAGAATACTGAGGACCTTCCAGCTATCAAGTAGCCATCATCAGAGTAAACTATTTATCAATAATTTTATAAATAATCTCCTACCCAAACCATTGTCGACCTTTAGGTATCCCTCAATTTGTGTCACATCCAGTTTTGAGTTGTTGTGGTCATAATGAATGAAGCAAATATCAAATTTATCCTTCCTAAAATTCCATCAAGCAGGACATACAGTTAAAATAGAATCAACCAGGGATCATAACATTCTACTGTTGCCATCATAAAGACATGATAATGCAAACTGCAACGCCCAACACATTCCAGTATAATGTTATATTCTGATCAAGCAATGAAACTGGATGCCATATCATTGTGTGCGCCTTCAGCATGCGAATTAGGGTGTTACGTTCTTTGATTTTTAGCGATACAACCCCGCCGCCCATTTTTACTGACCTTCCAGCAAATACGTTCTATCAGTTTCATGCATTATACAAGAGTTATTTCCTCCCTATACTGTTCAAAGTAATAAATCTGGGCGACTTACCGTCAGAACATGTGATATATTTTTTGATGATCTCAGTAAGTCTGTATTTATTTTCTCAGCGTTTATTTCATCAAATAATCGGCAAGAACATCATATAAATACGTGGTTTGATTTACCTGGATTCTGGTATCTAACCTAAAAGGGACTGTCAATATAATTTTACTTCCTTTCTGGAAATTATTCAATGTTAGAATGGTACAGTAGAACCTGAGGCATGCATTTCTACTCTCCTCACAAGATGTACTGATCCTAAGATTATTAACTTCCCTCACTCCCTTTGTTATCACAGTTTTTGGCTTTTGAGGGTCAAATGATGATTGTAATATATATTTACTTTTTAAAAGCCGAAATCGGCCTAGACAGTTGTCTTACGGCGACCTGGAGGTGTACCATACATTTTAGTGTTGACAGTTACACGCTTTTCCATTAACCGAGTGACACGACATCACGATCTACTACCCGCCATAGATCTCAGTTTGTTGACAGTTGCGAGCAGTGGCGGCTCCTCGAAGGAGGCTAAGGAGGCTCAGCCTCCTCACCAATTTATCTTGTAGATCATTCATTTTATTTACTGTTTCTCTGATAATTTTTTAAATTTTACAATTAATTCCCCGTTCTCAGTAGTTATTTTCAATCCAGCAGTGCCCTGAGGCTAGACTCTGTATATATTTCAAACCTCAAACAGTAAACACCTGTTGCTCAACACAGTTGTCGTTTTTCCGACCAGTTCAATTGCTAAATACCGTAGAACATAGATAAAATGGCAACACTCTCAGTAGGCTAGCCTACCGCGGGCAAAGCAACCGGCCTTTCAGCTCACTGCTCAATATGCTCGGTGGTATGGAATGTGACACATGCGTGTTGCGTCGGTGTTTGTTTTGTGACGCCACGCGAAGTAAGGTTAGATTAGAATTTGTCTGTTAGGTAGTTTATTGAAATTCAAAATGAGTGCGTGATTTAGTTGCTGACTTTTTAGAAAATCCATTTAGTGGATTAACATATGACAAAAAGTGTTTTTTAAAAATAAACGGTCTTTACCGGATTTGAAAGGATTAGTTAGTGATGTCAGGTAAATATCAAAATCGATCGTTTAATACTAACAATTGAAAAATATGTTTATGGTTAACGGGATCTGCGTAATGGCCGGACATTTGAACGGTCTTCAAACAAAAATAAAATCAGTTTCGCCTCAGGCTATTTTCACCCATTGTTACGCTCACAACATGAATTTGGTTTTGAGTAATGCATGTAGTTCCATTAAGGAAGTTAGAACTTCCTTTCTAACTTATCGTCCTTTTCAAATTTTTTTAGCAAGTCCACCAAACGAACTGAAGTTTTAAATAACATAGTAGAAAACAGAATACCCTGTAATGCTCCTGCTCGATGGAATTTTACATCACATGCAGTGATGTAAAAATAAAGACAAATTAATTGAATCACTTGATTTTATATTAAACAGTGATGACTTTTTAACAGATCAGGTTTCATTAAATGCTGCTGTTGGTTTAATATCTTATTTAGAAAATGGAGAATTTTTGTTTCTTCCTGATACTTTGGAATTAATATTTGAACAAACTGATCTTATATTTCAAATTTTACAACATAAATTCACTGATATAATTAATTCAAGAGATCGTTTGAAACATCTCATTGATAAAATTTCAAGTTTCCGTAATACAGAATTTCATTTTAATATTTTATTTGAAAATTTTCCAACTGATGAGGCTCCTCCCGCGAAAAGGAAGAAAACATATAATTGGGTAGACAAGAAAATACATTATAAAAACAACTTTTTCATGAAATTTTAGATACTATTAAGAGGTCAAATTGAGATTCGATTTTCCGATTTACATGAATTGAAGTTTTTCGACTTGACGAATAGAAGATTTTTCGAATCTTTTTCAAAAGAGTTTCTCAATACACTTTTAGATGACTTAGTTCTAAAATATAAATATTTTGATAAAATAGCACTGCACAATGAATTATGCATTGTATACTCGGATAAAGATATTTTAGGCCAGTACGACAGTCACGCCGATATGAGATGAAATATATGATAGACAAAGATTTGCAACAAGTTTTACCTCAGTTTTATAAACTACTTTGTTTGACAGTCACCATTCCTGTCACGTCGGCATCGGTGGAGAGATCATTTTCTACTCTCAAACGAATCAAAACTTACATGAGAAATACAGTGGGCCAAAATCATTTATAGAATGTTAGTTTAATATCTATTGAAAAAGATTTAGTAAAACACTTAAGACATAATGATACATTTTATGATAATATTATTGATCATTTTCCGCAAACTAAAGACTTTAGGATATAAAAAAGTTAATAAAATTAATAAAAAAAATAAATACGAAAAATTCCAAAAAAAAAGAAAAAATATTAAGAATCCGAATAAAATAAAAAACAAATAACGAACAAAAAAAATGTTTTGCCAAGAGAAACTCTATACCTCCACGTTGGTTCTTGCTGGGCAACTATTAATATTGTCACTGAAGTAGCCGGTACGGTCGCTGCGCAAAGGTTAAATTAATTGGCTGAATAGAGTATATTTTTACAAAAACATTTTATGCCCAGCCTCCTCTCTTAAAAAGTTCACGAGCCGCCACTGGTTGCGAGCCCAAATTTCAATGGCTCATCACAGTCAAACCACATAACTCTCTTGAGTTTTTGGCACATCTACAGTCTACCTCTTTTCGAATGATACCTCAACCAACACCCTACCCTCTGTACTTTTCAAAGCGAACTCGTCGGCTACTCTATCAATATTTAGATTTAAAATTAAAAGCAAATTACACTCCTTGTTATAACATTGCCAGTTTATTTGAATTGACAATACATGTGTCTTGAAACTCTGTTGTATACTCTTTGTATTATTATAATATTTTGCTGAGGTGAACTGTCCTTCATCCATAGTCAAAGTATAAAGGTCTGTTGGAGCCTCCCTACCTTCGTACCATCGTTTCTCGCGCTAGATGGCGTCACCTAGCTCCTTCAATCACAGCCTTGCTCTCATCGACTCGTCGCCGGCACGTAACAACATCATATTATGTCGTCGTCAATAACATTAAATAAACGAAATAAACGACCAATCAATTTGAACTCGAATTTAAAAAAGACTAGAAGGGAGGCTCCAACAGACCTTTATACTTTGACTATGACGAAAGACTATGTCAACTTTCCTTTCATGATACCACAGAATAATTGATTTAACGTAACTTTTCCATAGAGTAGTTAACTATGATGCATAGTGAATACACACATTTCGTGTTGAAAGTCATTCGATAGACAGTTTTGATTCTCCAGTTTTTTAAATTCAGGAAAGCTGTTTCGTGCTCTTACCAGATCTTCAGCGTTACCCCAAACATTTTCTAATTGATTATTTATATCTTTGCCGGAGATGGTTGAATATCGTCTTCATGGTCTGGTTCGTCCTGCTGAAAGGAATTAGAGTCCTCTTTTGAAGATTGTAAGTTCTAAAAAATATCCCTGGAGCCTCACACTGAAGCAGCATCCAGTTTGTCCCATGTAATACCTTCGTCACATTCCAGCTATAACTCCAGATTTCTTTAATTAGTATTTTTAATTCTGAATTATTAATATATAAGTATAGATTATTTAATGTTTTAAAGGCGACGTTATTATTCGGGCTTTCAAGGAATTGAGATATTTCTTGTGAGTGCTTACCTAAATGTGCTAGACATGCGAAAATAGATTTGGTATCATCATTAATCCAAGGATCAATTAGATTAAAGGCTTTTTTATTAGGCTGAGGTTTGAGGACTATATATAACGTATTCTACATAGGATAAACTGGACGCCGTTTCAGTGCGAGACTTCAAGGACATTTGAGAAGTTACAAACTCAAAACAAAGACTTCATTTACACGAATAACCTTTTGGAACATTATCACAAATCAACTCTATATTCTAGAATAATTAGAAATTTTAAAATTTGAAAATAATCGTAACTTAATATTAAATGACCGAATCGATACTTACCTATGGCCAGTGTGGAGTTGCTTGACGGCAGGTAAAATTTTCAAAAAGTCACGTCCGAACAAGTGATAAGTGATTTTAATTTAAAAATTAATAAGAAGAGATTTTTGTCTCTACAACAATAATAATGATAATAATAAAGCAGTGCTTCCGTGCTCAACCAATCTGTAATTTCTGTGCGACTTCAAAACTTTATTTATGGATAGTATATTTCGATGAATTTTTCCTACAATTTTTTATAATTCATGGTCTAAAAACTGGGGATTATATTCCGCTTGTGTATTGTCGCCTGCGAAATGATAAAAAACTACTTACGAAAATATTTTTCGAATTATATTTAATATTTTTGAGGAAACAAGATTTCGTTCTAAGCCGAAAACGGTCACTTTTTGACAATTTGGTATACACATATTAGTGGAACTGCGACTTTTCCGCCAAATATATGGGCCGAACCATCCCTTTTGGAGTTTTATCATTTAGAAAAAGAAAATTTCTTAATTTACTTAATCAGAATTTAATTTATCAATTCTTGTTGACTTAATGCATTCGATATGTTTCCAAATATAAACGTCCGTTATTCATATGGATGGCGGAAAATGCTAAATAACTTATACGTCACAGCTTCGAATAATAAACGAGTTTAATGCGATAGTATTTCCAATGTGAATATCCCCAGCGGTAGTGTTGATGATCTAAGCAATGTTGCTGAAAATCCGCATGAGGATTTCCACCTCCACAACTATTGGTCCAGTCGACTTTACCACGTTCGCCAACGTGAGCTTGATCCTTATGGAATCACAGATGTCCTATAAAATGCCAAACAACATGGATTTGTTTCCTCACATATTCTTTCCACATTATAGAACGCTGTGTTAGCTAATAAAAACCAACAACCATCTTATTATGTGTTTCTTCTTGTTATTCACGTACTTATTCAAGTCCCCTAAAATAGAGACCCAATTTTACTCTGGAATATATCTGAAATTTTATGGTTACTAGTTTGAAATATGTCATAAATATACATACACAAGTCATGTTCCTTCTATTCCATTCTAAAAAATGTGAAGATACGTTACTATTTATATTCGGTCTAAATCATCTAAGCCTAAGCAATCAATTTCAGGCACCAACAGCTACACTCATTTCAACTTGACAAAGACAGAAGACGAAGATACTTCTTCTACATCCCAAAAAAGCTGTGAGTAATTGATTGCGTGATTTCCCTCACTTTTGTTAGCAACATATCTTTCGGACCCTCCTGCAGGTCAAATGAGTGATTGTAGCAAACAGAATCTGAATAGAATCAGCCATTACTTGATGAAAATGAGGTATTAACTATTAACAGTTCGACTTTCACTAGTTTAATAACTGAATGTGACTATAGTTTCGCTAACACAGTGGTTTTTTCAAAGAAATATTACATAGTACTTTGTATATTTGCTTGAGTTAGAGAGTATCCATCAATCGATATTGTTTGAATTATCCTTACAATGAATTCATTCTACGCAACATCCGAAATAGGGAGAGATCCGCAGGTACAGACACATGTATGGAAAAACTACTAATATCGTCCCTTTATGACAAATGATAAAAGCGTGTAACGTAATCCTGTTCAGTGGTCAAGTTGCATCATAAACAAGATCAAAACGAGAGCGTGCCAGTGTCAGAGGTCAAAGGATGCTATGCGTAAGGAACAAGTGGCTTCGTGTGGTCCAGCCGGTATGTAGGAATTCAGGGGTGCAAAGATTAAATTCAGATCATGTTTGCTCCCCTAATAAAGGTCAAGCATCAGTCACCCGTGTTGACTGCTTTTCACGCTTTATCGTGTTTTATTATATCATGCTAAATTTCTTTGAATGATGAACAGGTATTATTCATTATATTACAAATTTAGGGATTATAAAAATAGAAATATTATTCAGTATTTAAGAGCAATATATCATAAAAGTGAATAGATTTAGCCATTACGTGATGAAAATCCATTATAAACTTGAATAAAATAGAAAAATCAATGGTAGAAGCCGCCACTTGAACTTATTGATATCGGGGTACCTTAGGGTGCAGTGCTAGGCCCGTTACCATTCTTGATCTACGTAAACGATTTACCACTATCCATGGAAGAATTCCTAAATCATATACTTGAAACTTAATGATTAATCGTATTTCTGTTCGTTCCGGCGACGTGGGCATTTCTAATTGAAATTAGTGCGATAAGGACGCCTTGTGATGATAGAATTAGTTTAATATTGAATATAGAGAATGTTGGAAAAAATTATTCAAGGAACTTAATAATCTTACACTACCATTTATTTTCATCTTGGACGCTGTAATAACTGCACATAAAAATAACAAAAGGCCCTTAATAAATACTGGTAATCATTTCCACTTCACACGTATTAACAAGCATATTACATTTCCAAAATATGGGTGGTCTAAGTCACAAAATACGCCAATTTATATCTCCTTTAGATTTTCAGATGCACTACCCAATGGAATTATTAATTATGAACGAAAAAAGTTCATAATCCTCATAATGAAACAAATTCTCTGTGATAACTTCATATTATAAAATTCATGAATTTTTCAATATTGATTTGATCCTCTATATATGAATAATGTATTATATATTTTAGATGACTCATGCAAATACTTCATTGTATATTAGCATCAATAAAAAATCATATCTTACTTATCTTATCTTAACTTAGCTTATCTCTTATGTTATTTTATTATCCCCTTATCTTAACTTACGCTGTCTTATTCTCTTATCTTATCTCATCTTATCTCAGCTTATATTACCTTATCTTACCTCACCTTACATCATTTTATCTTATTTTGCCTTAGCTTATATTATCTTATCTTATCTTACCTTATATTATCTTATCTTACCTTATCATATCTTATCATTATGATTAATTGATAAAAAAATTGTTTGTTTTTAAACGACTTTCAATTATAACATAACTTTACAATAGTTCCAACACCGAAGTGTCATTATGAAATATACAAAAGTGTTGAGTAAACAATAAACAGTTCAAGTATAAATAGGAACTAAAGTACAATAGGGCTGATGAGATTACAATTATTAAGAGTAAGGGATCATTGGAAGTTCATAAACAGGTAGATCCCTGGAAAATACAGTGTGAATTAAGGAACATTTTGTGCCTTAGGATAATTATTATTCAATATTCTAAGAATTATTCTAAGAGTGCTTTGGAAGACAAAGGAAAAGATCACTTTGGTAAAGGTCTAACTGATCATTTAGGATATTGTTATAGGAATTTTTTCATGAATCTCTATTGTGTTAAATTTAAAACTTTTGATTTGATCATGGAAAATGCTTACGCTGTTTAGATAGCAAATGTTGAGTCTGTTTTGTTAAGTCTGAAAGAACGATAATGTTCTTGGTATCTAAGCTCAAAATTATCTCTTTGAAAGGATAATCTTATCTTATCCATGCCAATTCCTACATGGTTTGTACCTAATTATAAGTCAGTTAGTCTAACTTCATATTTGAGTAGGATTGTGAAGAAAAGTCATAATTTAAACAAATGATTTTATTATTAAGGAAGAAAAGACTTGAATATGAAAAGATTTTATGATTTCCTTACTATAGAATAAAATTAAAATTTTATTACAACATGGTATTATATTCTCTTCCCCAAGTGTGAGATACGCAGGCAATTATGTTGTGAAACCAGAATAACTAGATAGAAGGAGTGATATAATATCTAGACAACAATAGTCAATAGTTTGGTATTATCCGTAAATGTTTTCGGGCATTCGCACATTTTCAAATTATAAAATTCAACTGTATTTGTAAATTGGCTTTGCTATATCTAATTTATTGTTGGTTCTCGTATTATTCATTTTATTGGAATGAGAAGTTGATCATCCTGTAAATTGAAAGCAACGTAAGAAAGTACGGCCATTAGATGCAGCCGTGACCGTTTGTCATTCCGACCACGAAGCGATCATTCCGTGGGTAGAGCATGGCCATTAGGCTTTTGGTGGGGCTGGACGTCGATTTCATCCCATCCACCCCTTGCCGGAACAGAACATATGTTCCCCTTGCCGGACGCGAGCGATGTGCAATTTCATTTCATGGACGTTTTTCCGGCTATATCGTTCAGCATAATACTGAAACAGATATTCATGAAAACCGAAAACAAACCCTAGGCGACTTTCCATTCCACGTTATTAACGGATATGTAATTTTGAATCCGGTTGGTAATGCTGGAGTTGTATTCTCAATGAGACCAGACGAATAATAGTGATATGTGTTGTGCACAGAATCTGATGTTTTTTATTTTGTTTTTTAGTAGACTGGTCCAACAAGATACGCTTCCTTTAGAACACACATTCTCACATAAAACAATTCTCAATAGCCCTAATAGTTTCTATTTATTAATATAATTGATGTGAAATACTCTTTTGTATTTTTTTTTAATAGGAGTTACAAAGTAGCAGCTTCGCTTCCCCGCCTCTTAGTAAGTCAGTTAATACTCTCTAATATTTGTCAGACGTATATCAGGTGCTAGTGAAATTAGTTACAATTATTTAATGAATTAGTAAATAAGATATTAAAGAGTGCGCAATGTGGAGAAGCTAGCTACTTTCTATGACGACAAAAAATATTATTTAATTTAAGCTTAAGAATTAAATACACCCTTATGAGAAATATTATAGCAATTGGGCCCGAAAGTGTGACATGGCAACTAAATTTTTCAGTGTCGTACATTCAAATTCATATTTTAAACCTTCATCAAATGGATCTCTATTTCTATGTAACTGATGAGGATCATGATATAATACCGTAAAATATGGGTACATTGATTTGTTCGTAACTCTAAGTAGGTATTTAGTCAAGATCTTCTTATTCACTGTTATCTTGGAGTTGAATAATTTACTCTTATTGTGACATAAATGTTGATACGTTTCAACTTATGATTTATATTCAGTTTAAATTCTCGAAAAATCATGAGGCAAACCAATCCCATTACACTCCCAGATGAGCCAAGTATACTACCTACGGATTGGAAGTTCTTGAATAAATTAAACAAAAGAGAAATTAAATAAAATTTATCGATGGAAACATTTATTCTAGCTCATATTTCCTAGTGCGGAGAAGGTCAACATTAGAACATCCGAATTTATCGAAATTGAGTGGTGGGGATGTGACATCACCATCGGGGTCAATTAAGAACTATTCTACAGCAAATTTTGAGGTGCAGTATAAAGGAGTCGATGAATCTCTATCCTACTTGGAAAATCTACCATCCAGGTCTTCCTACTGCGCATATAGCTCGACTCTTAATGGTATTTTCTCTTTGAGTTGAAGAAACTGAAGAGCTGGAAGTTTCATACAATGAATGCCTCATATGGTCTATATGTAAGCTGTAATCATCAAAGAGAAACTGTAAAGGAATAATAAGGGAATTGTCAATCCAAAAGATTTCTGTGTTTGTAAACTGTTTATATGTTATGTCAACAAGTTATATAATAAGGTGGACATTACATACCAGTATTAAAATAATTATGTGCAATCTATCTGGTTCAGCAAGGTTACCTTATCATGATACACAATTCAATATCAACATGGATCAGAATGAATGGCATGGACGGAAGTATCAAGATGGTGTTAATCTTTCTGAGAGGGAGAAGTATTTATAGATTAGAATAGGCTATCAATTAGACTTATTATAAGAGTTATTACTGTTAGTTAACTGTTAGAGTTGTAATAGATGTTACTGTTGTCATATTTGTTGATCAGTATTACTCTTCGTAAGTCTTGAGACTATCATCCAAGTACAACAGTTATCTACATGTGCAAGTGTTGACCAATAAGCCAATAAGACGTACGAATTGCACCTTACCAAATCAAATCAAACTCGAACCTCCAGAACCTGGACCATTTACATGGTCTACATGACATCACATGGCAATCTAATGCCAGTTATAAAGGTACAAAAAAAAATTGAAAAAACTATAATATCACATGGCGATCCTTTACCCATGACTTCACCGTTCTAATATCACAAAATTATCGACTCTACTCGTTGAAAATTGACTAGATGCAGCATAATAACTTCATAAACAAATAAAAACAGAATAAACGTGATCCAGAGTCTACCTAGTTATACTACTTTTTTTGAATTGAAATAGTCTTTGAGAACAATAGGAACACTTGAAATCGGGAAAAGCTGTCGCAATCATGATGACATATTATCTTGTTTAGTTTGTGAATAAACTCCTTGTAGCTCTTTTTTTGTGAATCGGATGTAATAAAAATAGACAGGCCTTCTCCCATCATTCGTTTCGAAACAAACTTTCGATACAGCAATACTAGGGCGAATTCACATTCCGCTATTTTACATGTAAATAAAGTTCTAGATAAGCTAACAATAGTTCAACTTTAAAAAATATATACCCTGTAGAAATCGAACTTTGAAAGTTTGATCGCTTATTTCGCTTTATATATAAATCAGGAGCTCTGCAAAGTCCACCGACATAACAAATGCACCGAAGTTTCGGAAAGTTCCGTTGTTTGCCAGGAGACGAGCGGTCGCACTACAATTCCGGAAGTTAGCCCGTCCGAGTTCCGGTTGAGGCAGCAAAGCAATATTGGCAACGTTACAGAACACCACATAAACCCCCGTATACGGCATAGCATACACTTAGTTATTTTTCGGTCCCAAATTGGCTGAATGCCGGATAAAATATTATTCCATTCTTTACGCCTATTGGCGGCAAGAATACTGTTATTCCCGAAGATACGAATCAGATGAAGGACTAAAACGAAAATAATAAAAATGTAAATTTTTCATGTAGAATTAAAATAAAAACAAACATCAATTGAGTATTCATAAGATTCCCATATAATTTTTGCTTTTGAATGGTTAGATTGTTCCAAATTTTAAACCTATCCGCCGATCTCAATACTCAACTTACGTTTTTCACTAAGAATGAAGAATATGGTACGAAGAGACCAGAGGCTGCTCATTGCTAGTGGCAGAATAGATTATGCTCATTCGTTAATTGAATCTCATTTCGTACGTCTCATAATGATAATAATGATTATTTTTATTGTTATTAGTATAAACAATCACGTGGTTGTAAGAACCATTAAAGGTTTGATTTTCACAGATCTACCTAATTAGTGTTGAATATGCTATATAGGCTGTGCGTCAACTACAAGGAATATTTTAACTTGGTACAAAGAATATTTCGCCAATAGAAAGAAAAATAATGGCAAAAAACAGCGTTAACCAAACATATTCCAAGTGTAGGTCACAACATTTCCCAATAAGGTTTAAAATTCTTGAAACACATGTTAAGGACAAATATTTGAGTAGCTTAAAAGAAATGGAAATGAATAGATGAAAAAGAAATTTAGTGAATTCAGATTTATCTTGTAACGTTTTGGGACGTTAATAATTTTATTTGATGGTCATTTATTATTCCGATCAAAGTTGTTTAATCTTAAAAAGAGACAACGTCGACCTCAGTAGCTGATTATGTCAATGCGGTGACGGGTCACCGGAGAAACAGAAGATTGACGCAAGAGGTCACACGTTTCGCGACATTCGGGAATTGGTTGAATGCGGATGTAAAGACCGACATCTTAAGTGTAACAGTGGACAAGATAAAATCAATTTTGCTATTTCATAATAATTCGCTAACTTTAAAAATCATATAGTTGTGGATATATGAGGGTAATCTCTTATATACCCTACTGAACAAAAATAGTATTTAAGAAGGCACATTTCGTTTCCTAATTTAGTTTACTCTGATGATGACTAGTTGGTAGATGAAATGTCCTCAGTACTTTAACAGTATTTTTAGTAGATAAGGGTAAATGTTTCCTAGCTATAGTATATCCACGAGGAATTTTCAATTATAAAACAGGTAGCATCTAATAACGGCTATATTATGATGGAGCAATGAAGTTAGTTTACCTTAGTACAGTTAAGACTCATAATTATAGATCAATAATGTATGTAGGTAAACTTTCTGATATTGTATGCAATTTACTTAAAAAACACAATGTTATCACATCCTTTAGAACAAATAATACGGTGGGCAAATATATTAAAAATAACAAAGATAAGAATAAAAAAGATCAAGAATCAGGAGTATACAAGGTAGAGTGTGAAGATTGTAAAAGAGTATATATAGGCCACACAGGAAGATCTTTCAAAACTGGAATTGAAGAATATTTTAATTCGAACAAAGGAGATTCAAAAGCTGTAAACCATATTAAAGAAAGAAGGTTTTGAGATTCTCCATAAGTCGGTTGAAAGTATCAAGCAACTTAAAGAAAATTCAAATTAATAAGTTTAAAAATACAGGAAACCTTTTAAATAATCAAGTCTTTAGCAATTCTTCATTATTAAATTTATTTGTAAGTACACGTACCTCACTCATCCCCTCCTTCCTAATCTTAATTTTAATATTTAATGAATAAACCATAGTTTGTGAAACCATTGTTTGATAAAGCCACCGTGTTGTGAAACATGTCACGTGCATTCCTTATTAAAACTATAGATATGAATTTTCAACAAGTAAGCACCAAAACTACCCAAAGATTCGATATATTTTGATATTTCTGACAGCTGAAATAGTCACGTACAATTTACATGACAGACAGTTTCATAGATGATTGGATCATTATAACATCTCAGACTGTCTATGACAGACAATACATAGCCCCTCAGCAAGGCAGGTAACGTTTACTTGACACCTGATTCGTTGACAGTAACATAATGTCCATGACATAAAAGTCTACGTATTTAGCTGTTTCTACTCATATATGCATTAGGTCTTGGGACTTGGAAATGATATCGCCGCGCTCGATCCGTCGCATTCCTCTACGCGTTCATATAGTGAGACTATAAAGACAAACTCAAAAATTGAACCATAGGAGTTTGGACTCGTATTCGTAGATTTCTAGACTAGAGCGTTACCAATAACGTCGCATTGATGATATCAAAATCTCATCCCTTTGTGAATATGATCAACTATGCATTTACTTCCATCTTGAATCCAATCTTTCTCAGAAGAATTTTATCTTTGTGTACAAATCAGTAATAGAGGTATTTATGAAACCACATGGAGCATCTTTGAGATATTTACATTCTCATGCGTTGATAAATTAATTAAATGTTCTTTCATATTTTGCAATATCCTGCAAAGGAATAAACTGAACAGCTTCTCTTGCGAACAGCTTGTTCTTCAACTAATCAAGATAAGCATGGAACTACGTTTTCTATAAAAGGTTGATGAGTGTATTAAAGAAAAACAATTAGCTTGAATGAGCTGTAGTCGGAGTCATCCTTATGGAATATTCCAGTCTGGACTTCTGCACAGGGATTGAAAACTGGTTCGACAGCCTGTATTTGAATAAATGATACATGCTTTCAAACAACGAAATGGCTTATAACTTTGTTTCATAGACCTATGCTAGACGTCTGCTCTTTTATGCAGTATAGAATTTAATGAATGCATGTTTAAAAGTTGGAAGAGTTTCCAAGAAAATGGAGTTGGAAAATAATGTAATGAGGTACAGAAGTTACAAGAAAAGAAAGATGCAAAGAAGTTTACGCTTGAAAACACACAATATGGACACGATCGTATCTCCTGGGAATCGGAAACTCATTACGGTCGTCTTTGACCTGCGTTCCAAGACCGGCCCCTGAGACGAGATCAAACTCGAAAGAACCATACTAACTTTAAACTAAACAAAACTACCGGTCTCCAGACAACATCCAAATTATCAAACAGATATCATCACGTATTCCGACTCTCTGTTACAAATTCATGAAACATACGATTCCAGCCGTTACCGTTACTTCATAATAAACGAAACAACGTGAATATTCGAGGTATATCACTTCACGATAGTTCGATTGATGGATTTATTCATGCTACAGGGAATGAATATCGTTTAGAAGTTATCTTGAACATTTTCTATACTTACGTCACTGATTGCTAGATTGTTAATATGCCTTGTTCGCTGAATCAATACCTGGTTACTTTTAAAACCAATTCACTTCAAAAATTCCCCAAAATAACTGCCGCGATAATATCTTCAAAGCAGGTATATTTCATTTTAACAGTTGGCAACACAATACAGAGTTGCCGATTTAATATAATCAGGCACATGACAAGTTTTGACAAAATTGGTACCCTTCAAGAGGAACATCTCCCTGCTGCAGCTCTCCATTGCGTTAATACGGACTCGTGGATATTATTCTGAACCACCAAATGATCTGAGGCATCAGATCACCTATTGATTTTACATGGATAATCTGAAACTGAAACTTGCCTTGGGGGGAAAAACGTCCATCAAGCTCTAAACGTGGTTTAAGAATATGCACAAGCCGTAGGCATTGAGTTGGGATTGGACAACTGCGCAGTGTTTCGTTTGAGGAGAGGACGATCTCCAAATGTGCACGAGAATATGCAAATTGCCGACGGAACATCTTGGAGACCTTTCGATACCTGGGAATTAGCGTCTTATAGCTATGACGCTTCACAGGTAAAGGTGGCTGTTCGGGGCAAGTACAGAAACCTTGTTCCGAACTTTCGAGTGAGAACAAGGCGTCTGCAACAAACATGGTTGCCGTTCCAGTACTGCTTCACTCTTTTGGACTAGTGAAATGGACGGCCGATGAGCTGCATATACTCGACAAAGACACTCGGGAGATGATGCATATCCATCACAGTTTGCATCTTAGGTCGTCCGTTCACACATTTATCTCCCACGTCGTCGGGGAGTTAGGGGACTCCTCAGCCTGAAGGGTCTGCATCGAAGTGTAGTTCTGAGTATATCTTGTAAGGTCCTTAGGAGTTCGGACCTACTCCTGTGCCTTATCAAAACTCACGAATTGACCGGAGTGGGGGCATTCATGGTTAAGACAGCACAAAAAGCCGCGGAAGAACTTGGTCTCGAATTTCACATCAGTCAAGAAGACCAACTACAGGGCGACCTCGAGTTCCAACCTTCTCGCCTGAAAGCCCATATAAATACCGCTGAGCAAGGTCTTATGCTCGTGCGGCATGTTGACAAGCCGATACAATGTGTTTTCTATAGAAACATCGAAACGCCCTCCTTGTCAACCAGCCTCAACTTTGGCTACATAATGTCATCCGAGATCGAGTGATTCACCGCAGCTTACCAAGATGGCGTAATCAACACCTTGGCCTATCGTCGCAACTTGATGTCTGTGCAGGTTCCTGATGTCAGTTGCACGGCATGTCGGAAGACGTCTGAGACGTTTTTCCATCTGCTGTCGGCATGCCCGGCAAAAGCGACCTCGGTGTACACCAATCGCCATAATGCGGCCCTACGGGTGCTGTGTTACCATCTAAGGTACTCGTACGGAATAAACCAAGAGCCGATGCTTACTTACTTGCCAAGAGATATTGAGTCCGTTGTCGGAAATTAAAAATACCAGATCTACTAGAATAACCCGTTTCCTACCGTTAGGTTCATGCAAGCAAATAAGCCTGGCGTTGTTCTACTCGATAAACAAACAAAGACTATGTACAACATCGAATTCTCGGCTCCGGCAGAGAAGAACATTGTTTTGAAAGAGGAGAAAAATGGACAAGTATCAAGATCTCCTGTTCGAGCTCCACACGCTATGCCCAGGCCACAAGGTTGTATTAGTGGTTCTGATCTTTGGTGTTTTGGGCGGTATTCGGTCTTCGCTGCGTTCGAACTTGAAAATCATTCCGCCCTATAAGAACTGGGTGCAGATCTTGATAGACCGGATGCAGAAAGCAGTCATTCTGGGTTCAATAAGACTACTTGGGGCACACGATTTAGGGACCGGAAGTTACTCACCAATCGGAGGGGATATGGTTTTTCTGGCGCGATTCCTGCAATGTGATCGGAGCGCGCAGCATCCCCGACCAGCTACTAATTAAAATAAATATAAGCACGTCTCAAATGAAATTATTCACAAAAATACCGTCTTATAATGTAAATAATTAAATGGGATATACATAAAATCAGCAATGTTAACGAAAAAGTAAGAAGCCTTTGAAATAAATATGTTTGGTAAAATACTGATGTGGTAAACAATTTTGGAACATCATTTGATTAAATTTAGGTATTCATCAACGGCCCCATTTATCGTCGAACGTCGGCGCACCCTCGCGTTTGTATGTTCTTTTATTTGAGTCTTATATTCTAATATTTATGTTAGTATTAAACTACTAAATACCCAATAAGAAACATTAAATAATATGAATACTTAATTGTCAGCCTTATTTTTCACATACTTATAAATTTAGATACTCAACATAGATACCTAGATATTTAATTGTATTAGTTTTATAAATAATATATGATTGTTAAAAATAAAACATGGACACAGTATTCAGTCAGTGTCAAAACTGTCAACCACCCATAACCTAGAAGACTATTTAGCACAGAACAACTGTATTGTCTTTGTATAAAACAAATAAGTTCCATTATTTGACAAAACATGGCGGAACCAATCAAAAATCGGACAATTGTTGTCGACACTGTCTTGTATAGAGTCACTGTAAGTATGAACAGTTTGTGGCGCCATCTTCCGACAACGTCTAGATTGAAGATTCGTGATATACTTCACAGCAACTGACGTAATTAGATTTCATTACATACATATGGGTCTTTCACTTTTCGACTCGAAATATGCGTAGAGATGAATTTCGTCAGAAGAAACAAATTAGATCAGTTTCGAGAGTGTCGCATTCGATTTAATAGAAGCGTTGTGTCTACTGTCTGGTGTCGGAGTGGCGTCTGTTTAGATACAGTTTTTGTTCAGATAATAGAGCGGTGGTGGAACGTTTCTCGTTCCACTTAAGTACACAATAAATATCTGGGAATAGGCCAGGCCGAACATACATCAGCCGTCAGGAAAATGCCGCACCATCTTCGGCTTATTTCCTTAGGGTCGCTACGTAATGTGAGCTGACCCAAGCTGTATCCCCGGACTTTCTTCCGGACCGACCAACTCGAGCTTATTACGTATTTTACTGTATAGAGTTACTACTACCTTGAAACATAAGTTGGCGCTTTTTCAACCTCTACATAATTTATTATGAACCCAACTAAAGAGAGGTTGTTTTATTGGGGTCTTATAATGGGAGACACTGCTTTTCATTTTGTTGTTCTTATTCAGTCGGATATGTTTTGAGTTACGGAATGAACTGAAATCGTTAAGTTCTGCCATCGTTCCTTCCTTCACTCACCATACGAGTCTATTTCTGTGGTTACAATATAATCTAATAGCATTTCCAGGGCCGGATTTAGTTTTGACGGGGCCCTAGCCATTCGTTTCGGAGAGTTTATGTAAGACGATTAATTTTTCCATTGAATTCAATTGAACATTGAAGAATAAAGAAAGTAGAATCGATTGCAATATATTGCAATTGTAAGTGTAAATGAATCAATCGAATTGTGTTGATTATCTTCAATAATATTTTCAGATTTATTGATCATCAGGAACATATAATAATCTTATAATCTGATTCTATTTTCATTTCTAAGCATCCCCTTCCATAAAAAAACATGAGTTCGAACGAAAAGTTGTATCAAAAAAGGATACTGTGCTTCAAGTTGGTGGGAGTTTAAGCCTTCAGGACTAGTCGAAATCTGTGCTTTGTAGATCATTGAATAGGTATTATGGGATGTACCTTCCTGGAGAAAATAAAAGCTCGAATTTTGGTAGCATTAAACTCAACTAGATTATCATTAGGTACCCCATTTACAAAATCCTTGCCCGATCTTTATCAATCAATTGCATCGGCTTGTCTCTGACTTGCACTTCGGACTTCATTGGATGATATAGTGGATCTAGAGTACAAAGAGATCTCTTCCGGAATATAGATATGGATATGAAGCAGAAACAAAGTTAGTGCCAACATCAGTCCCTGTGGAACACCCTCTTTGGTGGCCATTATATTGGAGGAGGCTCCGTCAACTAGCACATGGAGTGATCTATCTGAGAGAAAAATTGATAAATAACATTGGCGTGGTAAATCATATGTCGAAAGTCTACCAAGAAGGCCTGGTTTTTAGACTCGGTCACATGCTTTGGAGATCATATTTTGACTACATCAGAGGGTAACCTATAATGTTCGAGGAACATCGTGTGAGCCAGCAGTGGAACATTGGGAGAGGAGATAGACATTTGAATTTTTCTTGAAGGTTTGGAAGTTATAGGCACAGGGAAAGACCTGACTAGGTATAAAGAGTTCTACAACCAAGCTGTTCTAGGGAAAAATGAAGTCTGGTAAGAAGAAGTTCGGCAGGTCTCAAGCTTGAAAATGAAGGGATGACTAGTTTTAGATCGTCTAGTCCGCCTATCTGGAATATCTCTTGGTGAAACAACAGGCGAGATTTCTGATGAAAACCGACCATGGAAATATCGATAGAAAAGGAAGAGTACTGCATCACTCTAGGATGTTTTAGAGAGGTCAATGAACTAGTAAGTGTGAATAGCTCTCTTCTGGATATAATCCATGGGCCTCAGCGTATGTTTGGGAACCGAACTCCAAACATGTGTGAACAGTACTCCAGGACAGCTCTTGGCACGGAATAGGAAACCAAGTTTTTGTGAACGGTTTTCGCAGTGGACCTTACATGATCGTCCCATGGGAGGGAGTTGTTGGTGGTAATCCTGAGCATAGATGTTGTGTAAACAATAGTATCGTAGAGAATTTATTTTTTATTACATTTCAGAATTTTCAATTGCAATGTAATCAAAATTGTTTACCTGAGGTGTTTTTCTGTAACCCCAAACAAGTCTCCATTGGTTTTAATCCCATTCCAGGCAAATTTATTTGAAATCCTTAATGATGACTAGACCAAATTTCAAATTCAAGCATTAAGAACCACTATTATTGCAAAACAGGTATTGTTCATTTCTGCAATGTGGTAAGAAAACGCAGAGATGAAGTTGGAAGAATCAGTAGTTTAAAATAGATGCCTGTATATTACGATAACAAATTGTTTCAATAAACATTTTGATCGATATACTTCTTGAGTTAAAAATGACAGTGATTTTTAAGGATTTGAGTAGAATATATCCAGTTAAATTAGGTAGTCGCAAGCGACAGTGACATATAAAGTTCGGTCGGGCGACAAAAACCAAATCCCATTCCCTCGAGTCGACCGTAGTCCGGGCTTATTTAAATCAGGAGGGCCTTGGAGACGCCTGATAGCTTCTGACGCCACAATGCGACGTTGCTGCCCTCTCGGTAAATATACACGAATATGACAGCCAACTTAAATCTCAGATATACACACAATGTTGCTTTCTAATAGACGTAACAAAACCTACACCACCGTGTCGTCTCGTATTCAATATAATTCAATTTTGTTTGCGGGTTAATAAACTGTCTGTACTGGAAAATGATTCGCGTTTTAACTCATAGGAAAGTTACCTGTATTAGATGGAAGTTTCCATGCTGAAACATCAGAAAACAATATGATGTAATTATCATCTTATACTTATACGAAGTATAATACAGGAAAATGATACAGAAATAACTGGCTTATTCAACTATACCTAGATCTTTTTTGAAACAAATAATAAGTGAGAAAGCATGGTATTCGATATATCCACAATATCTCAGTAAAGATAATTATAATAATAATAATAATAATATTTATTTTCTTGACGGGATAAGCCAAAATTCAAGAAAATTTGAGCAATTGAATTAACTTACTCAAATGACGTGAGATATTTAACTAACACTTTATTTTTTCATTATAAGTACTTACAATTTTGGAAATATTGTCGCTACATACAGGATGTCCTCGAACTGCGTGGCCAAAATAAAACCGAAAATTCTTTGATTCGAAAAAAAGTTGATGAGCCTTTTTACTTTTGCCTCAAGTGTCTTGTTTACCCGGTAGAGGGCTTCAAAATTGCAAAAATAATTTGGTTTCTTCGGTATAACTTGAGAACGTGATTAAGAACTTTTACAATATTTAGCAGGTGAGTTACTGTTAATAATGGTCATTTTTGAGAGTGGAGCACAGAGCCTTAGAGACCATAGAAATGGCTCAAACTTGGGGATGTAACGGGAAAAGTGTCCAGAACTTTTTTGTGGTCAATGTAATTCACTCGATATTACTTTTCTTACTCCTAGAAAATTTTGATAAAATCAATGGATTAGCTTGAAAAAATTAATTTTCGAGCCTCTGCAATTTTGGCTTACTAATTTTACTTGATTAAAATACCTTAGTTGCCTTTGCAACTTTGTCATTTTGGCATTTGAAGAATTTATTCTCAAAACTGTCAGTTTTTACTTTACTTTCCGTAAAAATTTTATAAAATTATGGCTCAAAATTTCACTAACACATCCGCATTGCAGAACTCAAAATCGGCAAACCTTCGCGAAACTGGCAAATTTGAAGCAAATCGCAGAGAAACTGGACGCAGACGGACAAGAAGGACGTTAGAGCTCGAAGAAGCGATACTGGAAGCGGTTGAAACTGAACCTAGGATAAGCACACTACGTTTGGGACTTCGTATTGGAGCCTCAAAATCATTAGTTCATAATGTACTGAAAGAAGAACTCTTGTATCCCTATCATATTAAAACAATTCAAGACTTATTGCCCATGGATCCAGGTCATCGGCTAGATTTCTGTCGGCTTATTGTCCAAAGACAAAACGCAAACCCCAATTTTTGTAGAAGAATTCTGTTCACGGACGAAGATACTTTCACGAGATGTGAAAATTATTTTTGCAACTTTGAAGCCCTCTACCGGCTAAACAAGACACTTGAGGCAAAAGTAAAAAAGCTCATCAAATTTTTTTCGAATCAAAGAATCTTCGGTTTTATTGTAGCCACGCAGTTCGAGAACACCCTGTATATCACCGACATGAATAATAATAATAAAGATTCTTAACCCACGTATGAATTAATACAAAATTCTCGGGAAATAGGTCACATTAACACATATATTTTTATTTTTACCCACGTCTTTACGTACGTTTCGGTCTCACGACCATCATCAGAAGACTTATTAATACAATAACCTGATTACTTAGAAACACTGTAATAACACAAAGCGTCCTTATCGCAGAAATTTCGTTTAAATGCCAACGTCCCGAAACGAGCGGAAACATGAAATCGGAACTATAACACAGTGTTAGGACTAGACACAGTGAGGAGCTGCAGAATAGAATAAACAATACACTCCTGTAACACTATTCGTAACTGGCAGTCATAGTTATACAATTTTTTGTAGTAGCTATCAGTTATTTTTAATAAAGAGTTTTGTAGATCGTAATAACTTAATTTCTAAACACAAAACGAAATTGGAACGCAACAAATTAACAAAAGTCATTTATCATCTTCACTAATTAATAAATTACATAATTTGTTTCCTAAATTTGCAATAAATCCGTTTATGGATGTAAAAACAAAATTTGGCTAACATCACTTGGAAGGTCAAGTGGAAAGTTGGATTTTTTACACTAAACTATAAATCCTATAGAACGCATTTGTGGAAAAATGATTTTAATTTATTTTCAATGGAGTACCGGTTGATAAAGTTCTCTCATTAATTAGAACATCATGTACAGGAAAAACGAATTATGTATAGACAAACTTCCAGAACGGGATGTGAAAGTAAAATTATGCAAGAACGGAAAGCTTGTATGTTCTAGGATTATTATTATTATAGATACCTGAAGCTATGAGATATTATAAATTAGTTGTAATAGTAAAGTAATACATATTCATTAATATTTCATGCATTTGACATTATTCTTCGACGGGTGATCGATGTTATTTCCTTCATTTAGTAGTTTTTGAGTGACCCTGGAAACGTCTACATTTTACTTTATGGTTAATGGTTTTCGTATCCCTTTCTGATGATATGAGGAACATTAAAATTTGATGTTCTAAAACTTATGTGTGATGGATAGGTAAATTATCAAAATTTAAATTATCAATCAAGAAAGTTTCATGAATATTGTAAGATATACAATACTCCCTGTATATAGGGCGCTGTGGTCAAAATCCCCGATTCTTTTTCTCCTATATCGTAGGGTGTGTTTAATATAGAATAGCCACACCCTAGTCCAGTGTACAATCGAAGTCTGTTTCAAATATATAAACTCCCCCAAACACATTTATTATCATGGATCAGACCAGTCAAAAATGGAAATGCCGTATTTCGAATAACAAGACCATATTGGCTCTGCAGACAACGATTTGATACGGTTTATTATTGTACCCTACTGTATTCAAACGACTTTGAT